>CM069236.1:19334814-20766474 GCA_035582765.1 Acer negundo | reverse complement strand
CCTAGAGACGTGGGATACGTTTGGAAGTTGGAATGGTGTTGTTTGTGGGAGATTAAAGATCATGAATAACTGAAGAATTGGCGGTTAAAGACAACCGCTGTGGGTTTTCATAGAGGTTGCCACAGCGGTCGAAGACCAGAGGAGAGTGCTGTGAAAGCCACATCGATCATAGCGACAATGGTCAGGTTTTGTTTCAGCGTATGTATCACGGTTTTCTGAGTGATGTAATTTAAGGTTACTTGTAACGGTTTAGGAAGCAGGTGCGCAACTGTGACCCGAATCGTAGTGAATCATAAGCATGCGTGGAACGAGAAATCTTCAACGGAAAAAGAAAGTGTTCTTTTGGGAAGTTCTTGTGCTTGAAGGAAAAGGAATACTCTTTACAAGAAGACTTGTTATAAAAGGAAATAGTATTTATGTGAAACAAGTATGTCTTGAACGTTTAAGAGTATGATTTCTTTTTATTTTAAACTCTCTGTAACTAATATAAATAGACCTAATATCTATGTTATTAGATTGAAGCTGTGGAGCAAAAAGAACACCATGTAACATCAGAGAGAGTGTGGTGAGATCCGAGGGAGACCCAAGAGAATATCCGGGAAGGGATCCAAAGGAATATCGGTGGATCAAGTTAGAGATCCGTGGGTGATATTCAGGGGAGATCTATGGGATATTGTAGGGGGTACTCGGTGAGGATCTTCTGAGTGGGGTTTAGGGTTGATGTGAGAGAGTTAATCCTATAGTATATGGTTGTAATAGTTTATCATATAGTGAAACTTTCTCCGTTGTCTTGATGGCCCGTGGTTTTTTTTTACCCAATTTGGGTTTTCCACATATATCTTTTGTTGTGATTGTTTATTCTCTATCATATATTGCTTATTGATGTTATTAATTGCTATAAGTTATGTGCATATATTAGGCACGACGTTTCAGCGTTCATCGTTTCAAAATTATCCCCAACACTTGTTGTGAAGCCTAGTCTTGACAACATTCATAGCTGATAATGACCTCTCAGTAGTTGCAATTGACATCGAAAGATGAGTAAGTACAAGAACAATTATTCTGTGAACAAGTGGGTATATTGTTGATCTTATAGTCCTTACCAACCATTAACACAAGGAAGAAAGATTTGACAAACTTCTAAATTCTTAATGTTGAACTACATTATATTCATAATGTTGAAGTTGTACTTTCAATTGCAACTTCTCATGACCAGCGAAGTCATGTGGACAAAACTTGTTTACAAATTTGCAAATATCATCAATTCTAAAAGACTCATATTCTTCAGAAGGTTCAAAAGCTATACTAAGAATTAGCAACTCAATGGCTTGCTCACTGAAGCAATTATTTAATTCTTGTGTAATTGAGAATCAATTGCAGCATAAAATATATCTACCCGGTAATACTGCTCAATTGTATAATTTTATTGTTGTTGGCGAGCTCGACCTCTTCTTGCAACATAACGAGCATTCAAATCTGGAATATCTATATTATGTGCCTCACAAAATGAACATACCGTAGCAAATAATTTATCCCATCTAGTATCTCTTAATTGTTGTATTAGTCTTTTAGTGGATGAAACAAGACGCATAACATTTAAAATGTTTTGAGATTTTTGTTGTAAAGCTAGAGAGAGAAGATTAGTGATCTTCATGATATCAATCATCAAATGTAAGATGAAGATAAATTCAAATGTAGTCATTGCCTTATAAGCTGCGTTGACTTCTTCTCGTTGAGAAAAAGTAAATCATTCATCGATAATATTAATTAAAACAACACATGTTGCACCAAACATTTTTATCAGGCTAGAAACTGATTTATAGTGAGAACTCCAACGAGTATCACCAGCTCTCTGCATAGTGCTAATTTGGTTAAGTCCAGTCCCGCTCTTTAGCTCATCAATGACAATTAAATGTGCAATCTCAGTAGCTTGAGCATGTTTAAGCTCATCATTACGCGTGCACGAAACACTAACAATATTGGCAATAGAAGTTAACTTGGTAAAAAAAAAATGATGAATATGAGTAATTTCTTTTGATGCTGCAACTAGTGTCAATTGTAATTGATGTGTCAAACAATGAATATAATAATCACATGGACAATCTTTTAAAATCAAAGCTTGTAGCATATTCCACCCACTACGCATATTACTTGAACCCTTGCCCTCGAATATTTTGAAGATCTATATTGTGATTAGATAATGCAAAATCTATTGATTTTTAAAAGTCAATGATGCAGTGTTTGAGATATGAATAACACCAAAAAATTGCTCTCCTAGAATACCATCTTAGTCAACAAATCTCAAAACTATAGTCATTTGTTCATTCTTTGATTCATCATGAGCTTCATCAACAATTATACAGAACTTCACATCTCCAATTTCCTTAAGAATTTCATTAATTACTATAGTTGCAAGAACTTGTAGAATCTCTTTTTGGATATTCGGTGATGTGTAACAGGCATTTTTAGGTGCCTTATCTAATACAAGTTCTCCAAACTTCTCATTGTTTAAAGTCAATAATTCTAATAGTTCAAGAAAATTTTCACGATTGATTGAAGATGAGATCTCATAGTGACCTTTAAAAGCACAACCTTGAAATGCAAGTCATCGAACAACTTCAATTGAGGCTTTGACTTCAAGCCTATTGTTTGCAATTTCTTGAGAATTGCATTTTTTGACCACTCTTTCTATATGTTGAGACTGATTCATTAAGTCTGTAGATGCTCTTCTAGCAATCTTGTAAGGGGTCATATGATTTTTGTCCATTTCTACATGTGTTAAAACAATAAACTTTTTGCCATCCTTAACTTTTCTTCAACTTTTAAATCCATCAACAGCAAAAGCAGCTACTGCAAGGTGTCTAGTCAGCTTACTAAAGAGAAAGCAATGTAAACAATAAGCCGCATCTAATGTACGAGAATATTCTAACCATGTAGGAAATAATTTAAACTAAGAACTTTGGAAGCTGCGTTTATGCGAATCTCATCCAGATTTTTTATAGTCATCAAGAATAGGTTGGAATGGACCGGTTTTAATATAAGCTCGACGAATTTCATCATGTTCATTGACGGGATAATCCCATATTTGTCTACGTAATCCTGGGTGACGCACCAAAGATTTATTATCTTGGTTAATATTATTTGTTGGAGATTCCGTGGATTGATTTTCAGAAGTTGGAATATTAATATCAAATGTTAACGAAGATTAACCGGCTTCTGAAGTTTTAATTCTTTTGAAAAATTCATCAATTGTCAATAGGTTTCTCATCTGAAAATCAAATAAAAAAAATGCAAACTAATTTAAATAAATAAACATTTAAATAAAAAAAAATAGTATAATAAATGTAGCAGAACCATATATATATTTTGAAAGAAGAATTCATTAAAGAAATAATATTAATAATTAATAACTTAAGAAAATAACAAATAGATAAAAAAAAAAATTATTATTTTATAATCTCATACCTGAAATTATTTAGATAGATGAACCGATAAAATAAAACAAATTCAATTAAAGCGGTAAGATTGATCAAGTGAAAAAATAATATATATATATATATATATATATATATATATATTCAATTAAAGCGGTAAGATTGATCAAGTGAAAAAATAATATATATATATATATATATATATATATATATTAGACTAGTTTATAATACCTAAGAAATCAAATCTTAAGAGGAACGCATAAAATTGGACAAGACAGGTCAAGCACTCATGACTTTCCAAAATCCAAAATAGCATAAAATCTTATAGTGGTTTTGTTTGATAAAAATAAGACTATATATAGGTTAGAGTGTTAGACTAGTTTATAATACCTATGAAACCAATAAAAATAAGACTGAGCCAATATAGGATTATAGGGAAAACCCACCGACTTTTAGATATATAATGGGGGGTGGGGGGGATGGGGGTGTGTGGGCGGGCACTATGGCCACCCCCATCCGCCCCGTGTCGGTCAAAGCACAAATGCGGTTCTTTCTTGTTCTATAATCTTCAACTGCGATGCTTAGGACCATCATTTGCTATCATTTTTCATATTTTGGGAAGTATATATTTCAACGTAGGCATATTTGTAGCATCATTATTAGATGAGATATTCGATCTCCAAAATATGTTAGTGATACTGCTCTTTTCACTTGTAATCTAGCCCGATCTTTGCAAATATTCCTAAAGTTCGACTGCATTGTTTGCTAGTGGTTCATCACTCCTACATATGCCAACTTTATTTTAAGTACTCTTCATGGTCATCAATCAGAGAAGAGCTTCCATTCCATGCATCTAATGCACCCAAGTTTTTGTCTTTCCACTACATACACACAAGCATATGTGTGGTTTTCTCTCCGATGTCGTCGGAGTTCAGGCTGCACATATAGTACTTGAACTCAATCGGAAGATCTTGACATCCCTTGATCCATTTGGTGCAGTGTCCAATAAAAAAAACTTGAGAATTTGTTATAATGAATAGAAAACAATAAGTCATTAATTCTAACTTGAAATATTTATTGTTAAACACACATAAGTTATCGAGTTTTGTCTAAATTTGGTGTCCAAATGATATGGTATCACTATAATTAATCAATTTAAATCACACTAACAACCCAAAAATTTAGCCCAAATTTTAACCCAATTGATGTGGCAATTGGTTTTTTAATTAACCACATAATCTCATGTTGTGTATGGTGATGTTGTGTATGGTGATGTCGTGTATGGTGATGTCAACTCACTTACCACATCATTTGTGTTGAAATTTAGGTTAATTATTTGGGTTCTATATCATTACTCTTTAAATTATGTAAATCTTATACAATTTAAATGAATGGATTATAGTAATAACACATTATTTAGACACCAAATTTAGTTAAAGTAGCATTATTAATAGTTATTTGTTTCTATAAAAAAAAGTGATATTGAAACATGAGTGTTTTTTGTTAAAAAAAAAACTAAAGTTATGTTACCTTCATCCAAAACTTAATCGTTTTTTAAAAAAAAAAAAAAAAAAAAAGAGATTTACAATCGGTTTAATTGTAATTCTTAAATATAGAAAATCTATAGAAAATATGTTTAATAATGGTTCTACTAGAGTTTTCAAAGAGAACAACATGTATATGTAAATAATCTTTTAAGAGTAACGCTAGACATCGAGAGGTGAAGCCGATTTTATAAAACTTGGAGGGTTTTGGGGGTCTTATGGGGCATGACAAAAAATAATAATTAAAAGAACAGTGTAAATATATAAAAAAAAAAAAAATGAAGATAAAAATCAGATACAAATTAAGCCTTGCCACTGTAGAGTCGTAAACATCTCATTTTTGTATACTAGTTGTATCCCAATTAATGATTCACCACTTAGTAAATGGATACGTGATTATCTCTCTTGGCATAAGTCAAATGAATCCAATTGTAAATGAGATACAAAAATTGGGATCTTATAAATTAGTTTCAAATTAAAAAAATAAATCTTTGAGATTAAATCTAAAATTTGAAAACAATAAAAATGTCATTTTCATTTGGAGACCTGAGATTGTATCTTAAAATTCTAAAATATTATAATTTTAAGAGATAAATACACTGAGACCCCTAAAGTTTGATATCATTAAAAATAGAGAACAAATATATATCTGTCTCCCCAACCTCCCTTATACTTAAAGTTGAAATGATGAAAAAAAAAAAAAAATCCACATAGTTATTAATTTTTTTTTAAAAAAAATAACTTTTGAATAAAAGTAAAAGCTAGTACAGATAGTTTAAAATTTGGAAACAATTTTTTATTAAAATTTAAAAACTGTAAAAAAATTAATTTAAAAATGAAAAAAATTTTAAAAATCTAAAACATTTTTTATTTTATTTTATAAATTTATATTTCATTGATTAATTTACTTTGATTATTTTTTTCTAATAAAAATATTACTTCATTTTTAAATTTCAATAACTATGAGCAATTTGGTCTTTTTATTAGTTAAATTTTAAGAGCAATGGATGTTTGAGTAGTTAAATGAGTTATTGCTCTATATCTGCACTTATGCTAGACTTTAAGGGATGTTAGTGTATTTACCCCAAATTTTAAATATTTATGAAGCATTCTGATTTTGAAAGATAGTATTAGGGTCCGTTTGACACATGGGATGAGATCAGAATCGGTTTAATTTTAATCCCATTCCTATGTTTGGCTGTCTAGTGGGATGGGATAAATTAGTCTTATTTGACCGTTTTTATCACGTTGACCTAGGATAAATTAGTCCCAACTAATTTGATGGGATTCAAATGAATTCCATCTCTTCTTCTTCCACCTGAAATTGTCATCTTCTTCTTATTCAATTACACCAACACCCAAATCATCATCATCATCTACCTATGAATCAACTACCCAAACCAATCGATTACACCAACACCCAAATCAATCAATTATGCAGCACAAAAATATTAACTAAATCAACACCCAAATCAAACAAAGCACAACATGGAGTACGAAGATCAACCTAGCTAAGACCAACACAGGCACAAAATGGTTCGCAATTCCAACTAACATATCAGTAAAGTTGATGACCGGAGTTTGGTGATTGGTAGTCGACGGATATTTGGCTATATTCGGGTCGTTGAGTAGGCCAGATATGGCATATAAATCAAAAGGGTTTGGACGAAAGCTAGGTTTAGGCGAAGAAGAAGCATCTTCTCTTCACAGCAGACCCAGATGATGTCTCAAATATTGTCGTTGACCCACTTGTCTTCTCTTCTACAATCAAAAATTTCCCACATAATTCAATCAATCAATCAACAATAAACCCTAGAAAAAAAAAAGTAAGAAAGCGTAATTAAATTACTGGATGGATCATCCTTATTGGGATTGGAAGCCATGACCAGAAGAAACAAGCTATTGCTCTGCTCAATCAATAAAAAAAAAAGACAGATTTTAATGAGATTATCTTTGATTCTTTTCAATTGAATTGAGAAAAAAAGAAAAAGGAAAAAGAAAAGAGAGAGAGAAGAGTGTGACCCGAGGATTGAGAGAGGGATGGGTGTGAGTTGATGAGATTAGATTAGTGAAATCCAAAAAAGTAAAAAAAAAAAAAAAAACAGAAAAAAATGCAAGAAGAAGACGATTAGATTTGAATGGAGTTTGATGAGAAGTTGGATGGAGAAGATGATTGACTTTGAGCTTCATGTTTTAATTTGTTTCGTATATTTGAGTTTTTTTATTTCTTTTCGAAGCTGTGATTTTTTATTTTTTGGCTAGATCTTTTGAGTTTTTAATTTTTTTTTTCTCCATGTTTTTGTTGGAAAATATTTTGTTGAAGAAGATATGATACAAATATAGGATTTAATCCATTTTTATCCTATGTTGGAACAAACGCGGGATTACCTGTATCCTATATTACACCAAATATAGGATAACATTAAATTTAATCTCATCTAATCTTATCCAATCCTATCCAATTCTATACCATAAAAATAATTCTATCATATCCCGCGCAAAAAATGGACCCTTAAGGTTGACTTTGTGTTTGTTTGAGAAGGCAGTGGTAGGGACTGAGCCTGAACGTAGGGGCGGACCCATCTTTGGACCAGGTGGGCCCATGCCCTACCTCAAAATTTAAATTTTTTTTTTTAAGTTTTTATATTTATATATATATATATATATATATATATATGTGAAATAACATTTTGTACAACACAACTCATTTAGCGTAATTGATATTACACTATCATTGCACCTTGAAGATTTTGGGTTTCAATTTCTAGTACTAGCATTCTTCAAGCAAAACAATTTTTTTAGTGTCTTTTTTATTTTACACTCTTTTCCAATTCCTTTCTCAAATTTTCTTCTTCAACAACAAAACAATTTTATAAGAATTAATTTGGTGAAGGAAGAAGAAGAAGTCCTAGAAAGATAATTTGGTTTAATTTGGTTAGGTTTTTGGTTTGTGTTGGCGTATATTCCATATCAACACAACGTTTCTCTTGTATGGTTTAGTTGTCTTAGATCGATGATGATTCAAGCTTCAAGGAAGACTTGGCAACTTTTTATGCAAGCTGGTGTCTTTAAAGAGGAATAAGCTTCATTGCTCATCATATGTATATTTGACCTCATTCCTCTTACAAGGCCTAGGCACGCACACAGTTGATCATAGTTGTATATATTATTCTTTTGTATACTGTTACATTTGTGTATAGTTGTATTTTGATTAATACTTGTAACACATTAGACATTATTGGAAATACAAGTATTATTTGATGTTGAGTTTTAATGTTATTCTTTCTCTTGCAACTTATTGATATATAGACAATGCTTTAATGAGCACATGCTTCTCTTATCTATATATGTATATATGGTTTATGTGTTGTGTTATAAGCTATCTTGAGGGATAAACTTATGTTGGTTTCAAGGGATTGAAAAAGGTGTAAGAACCTATTTACCCCATCTCTAGGTAAGCTTTAGGCAATTTAACCGTATTTGTATATTTCAATTGGTATCATAGCAGGTCGTTAGAAGGAACTTAATGAGATCTGGGATACATTAACGGTTTGTTGCTTAGGTTTTTGTAGTCATGGTTCACCAAGAAGAGGTGATGACCAAAATGGCTTCTAACTCTAGATCTTCGTTACTCAAAGGACACAACTATGGGTTTCATATACTTATAATGAAAGCTTACATCCAGTCTATTGATGATAGAGCTTGGATGACGGTTAAGGAAGGATATAACTCTCTTAGTAAGACTATTGAGAATAGATCTATGGTTTCTAAGCCTAGGAGTGAATGGAATATGAATGATTTTGAGTTGGCTAAGTGGCATCATCGGGCGGTAAATGCTATCTTTAGAGGAGTGGATAGTAGGCAATTTTCCTACATCTAAAATCTAGAAACCGCTAAGGAAGCTTGGGATGCTCTCCAAGTGACCAATGAGGGAACCAAGGCGGTTAGGAAGTCAATACTTCAAATGCTCACTTCACAATTTTAGATGTTGCAAATGTGTGAGGAAGATAAGTTCGATGACTTTCAATTCAAGCTACTAGACATAGCCAACCAATGTCAAGCCCTTGGCGTTCCTATCTTCATTGAGATGCTAAATTGGAAGATTTTAAGATCACTACCAAAGAGGTTCAAAGCTAAGGTAACTGCCATTGAATAGAGCAAGGACGTAGACGTAGACGTCATAAGCATAGATGAGTTGCTAAGGTCTTTTCAAACCTATGAGGCGAGATTGAAGCTGAAGGCTAAAAACAAGGGTTTAAATCTCAAAGTTGTCAAAGAAGCTAGTAGTGATGATGACGAGGAGATGACTTTATTAGTTAGGAAGCTTATGAGGAAAGGAGCCGAGTTGAGCCAAGTGGCAAGTACTTAAAAGAAATGGAAGTCAAAAAGTCATCTACTCCAACTCATGAGAGGAGTGGTCATGCTAAGAACAATCGAAATGTTCAATTGGTATAAGAGCATACATGTAAGTTTATCCTTGTCCGCAAGGATAAAGTCAGGATACGTTCATGAGAACTCGTTTTCCCATGTTGCTTATTCTACTTGGGCCGATGTTTTCCCTTTTGAGTTATACATTCCCTTGTTCTTCAATTTGTCAACAACTCGAATGGTCCGGGAATGGTTAGTTCCGGCCATAGCACGGAAGGAAATTTTTGGAATTGATTCTATGAAAGCTGATTTGCTAGGCAATTCTTCTGGTGTGGCAGAAAAATCTAGTTCACCTTTTTCGCTCCTTTCACAAGCCTTCTGGCCTGTAATCCGACGAAATGAACCCTGTGTAGTATTAGAGGACAGGGTCGATTTTTGGTTGGGTGGCAAACCAAGTAGACTAGTGGTGGTGGAGCGGAAAATGTTGCAGTGTTTAGGGGGCTTGTGAATTTTTCAAGAGCGAAAGGGTTGATTTTGGTTTCAAATGTGCTGCGAGAGAGGAGCAAGGCTTGGAGTTCTGTCATGACAGTTTGGAGGGTAGAATGTATTTAGTTGAAACGAGACTCGTGATGAGCTAGAATTTCATAAACACCGTTACAAAACTCGGTGTCCATGATCGGAACTGCGCTATGATACCATTGATAAGAATTAATTTGGGGAAGGAAGAAGAAGAAGAACAGAGAGATAATTTGGTTTAAATATTTGTTAATCTTTGATTAATCAATTCAAACCCATAAATAGGCTTTTGAACAACACAACTGCAAAGCTAAAAAATAGAATAACAATTACGTGAAGACAAAGGGAAGCAGATAAACATCAGTTGCATAACAACATGATGATTATCCTCACCCTAAAACAAGACTCCTATCTAGTTTATTCTTCTACTAACTCAAGACTCCTAACTAATCCAAATTGGTGATCCATAGACCACGTCCCACCTTGCATGGCTTACATGCACATGCATGTGTACCCATCTAAATTGGCACATATCACAATTCATTTTTTTTTTCCTGTCATTGTCAACTTCTTAATTACCTATAATCAATTGTTACTTGATTCAATTTTGCTTTATAGTAAATCATCTTTCCTTTTTTTTTTTTTTTTTTTTTTTGAATTTTTCTTATATCTAAGAGTTTTAGTTTGATATACCTAACACATCCAATCAATAAACCCTAAAATCTCAAATTTTAATATATTGTATTAAAATAGTCAATCTATTATTATGATTCATTTTATTTTATCATTAGTGTTTTTCTTTATTTTATAATTTTAATTTATTTATAATCAATAAATCAATAATTTATCAATAATGAGAATAAAAAATTCAAAAACAAATATATTAATATTTATTAATCTATTATTTTTATATATATTTAAAGTGAATTCATTGGAAATACAAAACAAATTTCTTATATAAAATTAGGTTGTAATTTATATTTTAAGGAATAAATATTATAATTTCCTATTGTTTATGTTGTTTCTCTTATTATTGTTTATTTTTTTTAATATTGTATTTCTTGTTTTTAATTCCTTTAAATGTTAGATTATTTAGTTTATCTTGAATATAAGTTTTCTATTTGTTTTATTTTATCTAAACTTCACTATACCGTCAATTTTTTATAGAAAAAAACTCATTTTATTATGATCTTAAATTTTATGTATTTTTAAAATATAATTGTTAGTTTGTTCTAGTGCTCCGTCTCCTTAAAATTTTTGGATCCTCTACTGATTTTCAGACCAAATAAAGAGAAGAAAATGAAACTCTAGCTCTCACAAATTTAAAGAAAGCTCTGTCAACGTATCTGGCCAATATTAATAGTACTATTTTAATCGATTTTATATATCTTTCAATATTATCTTCCGTTGCCCGTGCTGCAAACTACTTAAGATTTGTTGTGACTTGTGAGGCTGTAGCTACAGCTCCTTAAGAAAAGGTGTCTATCCCTTCCCAGATGTTAACTCGTTACGTGTCTACTTAATTATGTGTACTTGTTTTAATATGTATGAGGAAGGGATGTAATCAATGTTATAATTAAATAAAATTGTTTGTGTTAGTTCATCTTCTCTCTCACCTTTTTTCTTTTTCTTCTTCTTCTTCTGCTGTTTTGATTTGATTTAATTAATGTTATAATTAATATGTGTGAGTCCTTTTTCAGGGAAATCATTATAAAGCCCTATCATGAGCTTTTACTTTAGACATGTATAAGTCCATATACATTTATTTGGTGATTGTTGGTTTACATCCCTAACCATGACTGAATATGTTGCATAGTCTTTTTCACTATAATATAAAAGTGAAAACATCACTCAAAATCTTTCAAAGCATTGAAACAATACTTGTAAAAATAAGTAAATTCGATTTTGTGTAAAAATCTTTAGCTAGCAATGTGAATTCAATTTGTAGTACAACCTGTGGGGAAAGTTTCTGACACAAAGAGATTGTAGCTCATAGTACAGGCGCAATATTGGATTTTCGGACAAGTAAAGAGAGGAAAATGAAACTCTGGCTATCACAAATTTAAAGAAAGCTTTGTCGACCCAACTGGCTAATATTTATCAAGGTCGGCAGGTGCCTTAGACAGCCTTAGGCAATTGTTTAAGTCTCCAACTAAAATTAAGGTCCAAAAATAATTTTATAAATAAAAAATATTAAACACTCAACATAATACGTTAATGAAGTGTGTCGTGTTATATCGTGTCATGTTTGTACAGAGTTCAAATATATATCCCAAATACAAAAGCCATGACAAGATTATATAATTTACGCTATATATACAATTCTTTTCTCTTCAATGCGTCATGATATAATTCTATCAGTGCGTTGCACGTTAGCCTTAGATTATAGAGAAGTTTTGATAAGTACCCATACACTTTGAATCAAAACATATAAATCTAATAATCCACATATCACATTTAACGCACTGATGGAGTTATATCAGGGCACATTGACTTGAAAATTTTCATATATATATCATGAAGTGAGAATTGATAAGATTGCTCAAATGACTTTTAAGAATCAAAATTTACTTTTTACATCTAGATATTATATCACAATCAAACCATCCTAAATTGTAATCAAACTATCTCTGTTAGACTTGTGCAATGATGGAACAAATGGAGATATTTGTGTTCTTGAAACCATATAAAATTGAGGCAATATTGAATTGAATTGGTAACTCAACCCTGCAGGAATTAAGTCAAAGCAGATTGGGAGGCCAACCATCTTCACAGCCTTTCAATTTCCTTGTGTTAGTAATTATCCATGTCTTGATAGAAGTTAAGCAGCAGAGAATCATATAATTATGCTACAATATCTTCTATATACATATATAGAAGATATTGTAAGCAGAGGATCGGGCCAAAACTAATGAAGCTATCATTTACTTTTTAAATTTTTAATTTTTAAAATCCTCACAAACGAGAGTGTATGCCAGCTAGAGGTGTCAAAAGGGCCGGAGGGGTCGGATCCGATCTGGCCCTTTATCGTAGATGATTAGTAAATGGTTTGGGTTCAATCAGTGTAAGTCTGAAATAAGGTTGGGCTTTAGAAAATTACTGTACAGGTCAAGCTCAGTCCGAATCTGAAGAGTCCGGGTCTATACAGTAACTTTTAATAATTTATTATAAAAAATATATCAAGTCAAATTAGTCCTTAAAAATAATTTTAATAAAAACAATTTCTATAAATAAAAGAAAAAGCTAGACATGTGGAATATAAAGATACGTTGCAAATGACGGAGGCCAGGGGCAGGCGTTGGCAACTATGTTGCAAATGTATAGTTTGGTGGCAATTCAGCTGTTTTAATTTAGAGGTGTTTGTGGTTCGATTCTCAACGTGTTCATAATTATCGAAATAAAATTCATTTTGTAAAGGGCCCAAATCCAATTGGGTCTGAGTGCAATCTGGCCCGGTCTGGTGTGCACATTAACTAGGCCCGGTCAGATGAGCTCAAGAATTTCATGTCGGCTCCCCCTTTTGACACCTGTAATGGCAGCACATGAAATCCTCTTATAAATTGAACATGTGAGGTCGCCCAAATACACACCCATTCAACACAGCCAAAATACACACTTCAACCCTAGCCTTGGCTTATTGTTTCTCTCCTCGTCCTTCTCTTTGTAGGAGCAAAGGCCCGAGAACTCAAAGATGCTCCAAAGTGCTTCTTACGTTGCCTCTGCTGTGCAGTTGGGATCAGGATTTGCTGTGAGGCTGCTGCTCCTTCGTAAGAAAGCTGTCTGTCCCTTCCCAGTCCCCAGATCCTACTTCATAATGTGCTCTTGTTCTGGTCTTTTGGCTTTGGTTATGTGTACTTCGTTTTTATAAAATGAATATGTATGAGGAACTGTCGAACCGAGGAAGGGATTTTTAATTAAATTAAATTATAATTTATAATATGAATGTGTACTTTTTGGTTATGTGCACTTCTTTATATTTTTTCAAAAGTCAAAACAACACATGTATATGATCAATGAACCGAATATTGAAAGATATATCAAAATATTCACCGATATATCAGTAATTTGGAGAAATTGAAATCGATATCGAAACAGGTAAATATCTAATATCATGCAGATATCTTGACGATTTCGAAATATCCAAAAAAATTTCTCAATATTCTTGAAATATCTCGATATTCTCAAAATATCCCGATATTCTCGAAATATTGTGAATTTCATCCCGAAAGTCTATGGATATTTTGCATATTATTAAAATAATTATTTTAATCCTAAACAATTAAATTATTGTTAAAATCATTTAGACTGATTTTTTTTTTTTTCTAGAAGAAGCATTAACAAATTTATAAAAATTTTCAATATATAGTCAATGGTAGAATTATTGAAGATTTGAAGTAAAACAGGATAAATAACCAAAAAGTGAATGTGTGATGAAAGATGCAGTAAAACAACAAAGAAGAAGTAAATGGATTTTAAACATTATACAAGACCAGTGGGATAAAATACTTAATCACCACTACATGCTGCATGTAAATTTAATTTTGGATTGTTTGTTAAATTCCCTTAACCTTTATAGTAAGCGTTATAAGCAATACAAGTTAATATCAAATAAAAAAACTTAAAAGCGAAAATCAACACAAGTGATTTTTACGTGGTAAAACCTTAAATGAGGAAACATCCATGGGTTGATACCACAACCACCGGCAAACCGTAATTCACTATGATGAAAAGGAGATACATACTAACAATCAACACATGATACACTCTTCAAGCTATCAAATCTTATTTTGCCCGCGGGCCTAGTAAATCACTTTGCCTACTTCCTATCCAAGATGTGACCAACACACCTCTAGGAAACAACTTCCTATCGAAGATGCTCACGTCTCTAAGAAGATTTCTTGCTTGTCTATCTGGATCCACCAGATCTTAGACAAGTCTTCTTGCTTAGTTATCCGGATCACCCCGATCCTAACTATGACTTCTTGATTGGCTATCCGGAAGATTTTCCTAGCCAAGTATTCTTGCTCAAATCAAAGCTTCACTTACTTTGACAAGAGACTTCCACCTTTTGCAAGACAATGATCTAAGTGAAATGATAATGATGCAAACACAATCAAATAGAGCAAACTGATCACACAAACTCTATGAACATGCAATTAGATAACTAGAATAGGCTTTCAACAATCAATCACAAAGTTATCTAGAAACCTAAGCATGCGAATCAAATAAGAACTAGATTAGAATAATGAATATCACAATCAAAATATTCTAGTTCTTAGAACATGTGATTAAATCTAGAAATCAACAATCAATCTCATTACAAAAAATATTTCTAGAATCAATTTCATGTTCTTCAAGTTTAGCAAAAAGATGTTAAAATATAATCACAAAGCTTAAACTCAAAAATCATTCAAACAAATCTAGAAGTTGAATCAATATCATTCTTAAAACTTTTCATTTATTAAATAAGAAGATTCTATAAGATGATCATAAAAGAAAATGAAAAGAAGTTGATTCACTTACAAATGATGAATTACGAGTAAAGATCAGTTCACTGTGAAAAATCAAGACATCATTTGGCTCTTAAAATGATTGGGGTTTGTTCCTCTCTTTAAGACCAACATTTTTGGCTTTTGAATCACTTGATTCATAGTTGAAATGTGAGAGTTATGATAAAAACAAAAAATCAAAAACTTGAAGAAATTTCAGCACTTGTGTTTTTCAATTTTTTCTTCACACATGTAATAGGAGGGAAATGAGAATATTTAAAAGAGAGGGAGAGGATAAGAGAGGGGTTTCGGTGACCAATCAAAGTTGGCCACCTATGTCATCCCGTGGAGGTACATGGGCCTCATGGGGGCAGATGGGTGGCTATCCCGTGAGGCTCACGCGCCGTCACTGGAAGGACCCCAAATAGCCCTTTGGCCATTATTCCCCTGCCTCGTGTTCTTCTCGTGTTCTTCAGCCGTATTCCGACCTTCAAACTCTGAATTCAAGTCCGTCTTCGGATTACAAACCGTGACTCTATCACGCACAGGGACAACTACGGAACTTTGACAAACGGATACGAATTTGACTCGATACATGAAGACAAAGACAATGCATTGTAAGAGAATATAAAGTATCATAACATTCTACTCGGAACTTGAAAACTAAAGAATGAGTAACCGAAACGACCGAAACTCAATATTGAATCATATAAGAACATATTCAAGTCCAAAATACATAAAACACAAACAAATAAATACATGTGCGTGAGGGAGTCATGATTCGTAGTAGTCATTTGGCACAGTTCACTGTGGTTGTCCTCTGAGGCTCATGCGCCCTCACGAGAAGGACCCAAATGGCCCTTTGGCCATTCTTCACCTCCCTTACTCTTCTCTCGCGTTCTTCAGCCGTGTTCTGGTCTTCGAACTTCGAATTCAAATCTATCTTCGGATTACGAACCGTGACTCCCTCACGTAAAATGACGACTATGGAACTTGACAAATGGATGTGAATTCGACTCAATACATGAAGACGAAGACAATGCATTGTAAGAGAACGTAAAATATCGTAACATTCTACTCGGAACTTGAAAACTAAAGAATGAGTAACCGAAATGACCAGAACTCAATAAAGAATTATATAAGAACATATTCAAGTCCAAAATACATAAAAATACAAACAAACAAACACATGAACACACATGTATGCCTTTTCCTATATATAGTTCTTGAACATGCATTTTTACAAAAGTTGTCATATTAAAACTAATGCATGTGCATACAATTTTAAGTATGTGAATGTGTTATACCAATTTAGCACAACGATGCAGGGACACAAATGTATGAATTTTGTATGTGTGAGCTTAGTCTTGCAAGAGGAAGAAGTATCTCGATACCTTAGCATCTAATAAACGCATATCCTCTTGAAAAAGAACTTTGCATGAGAATTTGCTTTTCTTCTTTGTAGCACATACCAACCACGAACTACCTAAGCAACTGAACAATACAAAGAAAGAGAGTTTTGATATATAATTAAGCCAACACAAAACTAAAACCTAACAGTTTGTCATTCATAATTAAAATTTAGTATAGTATTTATACTAAAATTATTCTCTTTTTTTTTTTTTTTCATCTAGCTTACTATTTGAATTCAAAGTATCAATATAGAGACAATATTGAGGATAATTCAGATCTCCTGAAAGCTGTACATAATGTCTATGCGCAATTAGATCCTGAAGCTGCAGTAATTGCTACTTTTGAAAACGAGGTAAAAAGTTACAATTTACAACCAATTTTATAATTCTAAGATTATAAATTCTTTGCATGTGAGTATTTTTTTCATATTCATATAAATATTACTTACATATTGATCTCAAAAAATAGCTCATATACTTTAAGGATGGAAGGAAAAGTTTTGGCAAACGAGTAGCCATTGCAGCCATAAGCAAAATGCAACCGGGTATATAGCTTTTATTACAAAAATTTACATATTAATAATAAATAATTATATCATTGAAATAATATTTATTCTTATAAAGTTATAATACTTAATAATTTTTATTGCAGCTGATTGGTGGGTAATATATGGAAACTATGCTCCATCATTATGTGTAATAACAGTTTGCATACTGTCACAAACATCATCATCTTTTGCCTGTGAAAGAAATTGGTCCACATTTATTTTAATCCACACAAAAAAAATGAACCGTCTTACCTATTCTAAGCTTGAACAACTTGTTTATTGTTATTATAATATGAAGTTGAAACTTAGGGATATGGTCGCTGAAAAAGATAAAGTAAATGAAACTAATTTTATGGATCTACTTCAAGTAGATGCTGAAGTACAGGGCGATAATGAGAATCTTATTTTTGAATGGGTTAGACCTGCCTACTTGGATGATGATGAGGAAAATCTTGATCCACATATTGCTTATCATGCTCGAGACATGAGAATAAATGTTGAACAAGTAATTAGAAAAGACATTGGTGTAGATCGTGGAGTTATTGTTACTAGCTCTTTCGATGACCAACATACCTCTGATGGAAATAGTGGAGGAAAAGATGATGGAGATGATGGGTGTAAGTTCCTCAGTTTTTGGTTGACTTATTTCGTTGTCAAAACCACATTGGAATTGTTATGCAATAGGTAGCTTAGGTAATTGTAGGAGCTTCCGGGCATCCTAAAGTTCCTCAAGAATGTAATCACTTGATACTAATTTCTTTGAAGAAAATTAGTTGCACACACACACTTACATCCATTTCCATATCGTGATTGCATTTTATTCTTGTTGATTGTGTGCATTTATGTTTGATATCGCACTTCATGGATGTTATTTGTTTTTGCATTTCCATATTAGACCTTAGTGTGCTGTTTTCTTGTTTTGTTGTTTGTTGATCGTTTCCAATTCTGTGTTCGGAAACATTTGTGTTTGTGTGTTTGATCAACTGGTGGGATTCCTAGTCCGTAGGGAATCGACGGTTTTTGATTGACGGCCTGGGCCGCTGTTTGAAACCGCCGTTTAAAAGTAGAGGTTTTGTTTTCAATCTACGGTTGTGTTCGGCGGTCCCAAGCCGTCGAACCAAACCAAACTGCTGTTTTGCTCTAGAGGTTTTGGATGCAATTCAGCGGTTGGCGTTCGACAGTCCCGACCACCGAACCAAACCGCCGATCAATAGCAAAGGTTCTGGTTGCAATTCGACGGTTTGCATTCGGCAGCCCCTAAGCATCAAAAGACCCAATTTTTGGAAAAATGTGTCTTTCTCACATCTATTCGTTTTTCCATCTATAAATACCCAATTATATCATCTTCTTCATTTCAAGACTCAAAATATAAACCCTAGAGAGAGAATTCATTTTAGAGAGAGAAAGCTTCAATCCTTTGATTTCTAACTCTCCAAACACGACAAATCTTGCATCATCTTTATCATTCATCATCTACATGATATGGGTCTTCATCTTCTTGACTAGGTAACATCATTTTCATCTCCATTTAATAAATTGATGTTCTTGACCTAGGTTTTGCATTTATTACTTGATTAAATGCTTGTATACTATCTCTTGGTGAATATGTTGTTGAATCCATGTTGAATATATGTTAAATATATTGTTGAGTATTTTTGTTGATTATATGATGAGTTGTTATAGATGAATTTTGTAGGTCTCTCTTTGATTGAGTTTATTTGAGTTTAAGCTAGCATTCTAAGTTATATAACATATAGCTAAATTATCTCATTTATTGATTGAGTTTGTTTGTGATAGTTGATTCTAGGGTTTGTATTTATTGATTGACTAAATGCTTTGTTTCCACCACATGAATATATGTTGAATATATGTTGAATACCTTGTGATACATTATATTGATTAAGTGTGGTTGATTGTGATAGCTAGTAATTCCATGTCATTTATGCCATATAGCTAAGTCTTTATGATTACTTACTTAGACATTGATAATTAGAGTTTAATGACTTGTCATTAAATCTTTAATTAAGCATATAGTGTTGTCTAGCATTGTATTGCATTTTTTAATATCATTGCATATTCACTTTGGCTTGTATTATCTCTTCATTGAGTTAAAGTCTTGTAACTTGAAGGTGTAGTGCACAAGCAAGGTCGTGATCACTATAAAAGGCTTGTGGGTAGAGATAGTTGAGCTTTTCCGAGAATGGTGTGATAGAAGGTCAACCTAGGTTGTAATTAATATCTCATATAGTGGATTTGATGGACTATTAGTGGTTAGTATGCTAGCCCGTGAGTTTTGCCCAGTTGGAGGCTTTCTTATGTAAATCAACTCTTCATGTTTTTATTCTTTTCCGCACATGATTATTGTTGGTGTATGATTGGTTGAATTGGTTATGCTTTAAGATTAATTTGATTAAGGCGAAAAGTTGGTAACTATTTGATAACAACCAATTCACCCCCCTCCCAGCTTGTTTTAGACACACATTGTGTAATTTCAATGGGGATGGTGAGGATGAGGCAAGAGGTTAGGATTTTGGTGCAGAAAGTTGGAATGTTGGTGCAACAAATTAGGATGTTTGTGCCCGAGGTTGGGATGCTGGTGTAACAAGTTAGAATGCTAGTATGGCATGTTGTGATGCTCATGCAAGTAATTTTGATCAAAATTGTGGTAGACAACAAAGAGGAACAAGTCAAATTGATGAAGATTCTTTTAGTATGACTCTTTCCTCAATAAGTATAGACACAGAAAATAGTTATTTGGGTGATTCGCAGAAAAGGTCAGGTTCTCATATACCATATTATGGTAGTTATGATGGCTGCAATAAATTTGATTATCCTTCTCCACAAATGTCATATGCAATACCTATGCATGCAGATCAACAATATCCACTAAGTTGGGTAAATCCAAACTACCAAATTCATGGATCGGTTGGAAGAGATCAAGCAGCATACGTATGACATATTAATAACTACCTTAAAAACTATACAAACACGTTTTCCTGAGAAAATTATTGTTCGAATCAAGATGGAAATGTATCTTATGTATTTTAACCAGTAAGGAATTTATTTTGGTTTTAAATATCAGACATGCAATATATTATTATATATAAATTATGATTTATGATTTATGATAGAATCTTGGAAGTATAAAACTATATATTTTTTTTAATAATACTTTTGTTTATTAAATATTTAATCTCTTTATATTGTATATAAATATATAATATTGTAAAAGGGAAACACAATATTATTCTATTAAATACTCAATTTTAAAAATTATATACAAACTCTATCTATGTTATAATTTATAATAATCTCATAACTATTTTAATTTATCGTTGAAATATGATTCATTTGATGTATAATTACTTGTTTAAGTTTTTCCTAAAATTTATGCTTTGACTTAATTACTCCAGGGTTGAGTTACCAATTCAATTCAATACTACCTCAACTTTATATGGTTTCAAGAATACAAATATCTCCATTTGTACCATTATAGCACAAGTCTAACAGAGATAATTTGATTAAAATTTAGGATGGTTTGATTGTGATATTATATATAGGTGTAAAAAGTAAATTTTGATTTTTAAAATTCATTAAACTATTAAAATATAGATGAGGTGATAAATTTTTTTTTGGGTGGTAATAGAACCACTCGCATAAATTATACCCTACCTACCTTGTTGTTTTATTTATTTATTTATTTTATATTTTAAATTTGGGGGGAATTGCACAAACATCCCCCGACGTTTGATAAAATTAAACAAATATAATAGTTTTAGCCATATATGCATAAACTTCCCTTAATATTTGAAATTTGTTGCACAAATATTCCCTACTATTAGATGGATCCGTTAGTCAATGGTCAAACGTGTAAAAAGTCAAAAATACCATATATTTTTTATTTTAAATAAACTAAAAAGTTTAAAAATAAGATAAAACATATATTAAAAAATCTTTTAGAAACACGAATGTGTCTTAAATCTAAAACATGGAAAAAAATTCATCTTAAAAAAAAAAAAATTAGTTTGTGCAATTCCCCCTTGATTTTAAATAAATTTAAAATTTAAAATTTATTTATTATTAAATTGTTAAAAAAACTATTTTTCTTATTTGTAAAGATGAATTGTTTTTCCAGGTTTCAGATTTAAGATGCATTCATGTTTTCTAAAATATATTTTTACACTTTTTTCAGCTTTTTTTTTTTTAAAAAAAATTTCAACTTAATTAAAATAAAAATAAAGGGTATTTTAGACTTTTTACACTTTTGACTATTGACTAACGGATCCATCTAACAGTAGGGAATGTTTGTTCAATAATTTTCAAATATTGAGAGAAGTTTGTATGTATATAGTTAAAACCGTTATATCCATACAATTTTATTAAATCTCGGGGATATTTGTACAATTCCACCTTAAATTTGACAACAATCGTGACAAGAAAGGAACCAAGAAATTCATTCGGTGTGGGCATTATTAAATAATAATAAAAGTGATAATGCTTTTCTTTTTTGAACAATTTAGACCGCATTAATTGGAAAGGAAACATTAGAAGTTTACAAAGGGGCATATATATAGATTCATATAATCCTTCCTACATATTTACAACCGTCCGAAATATGGTTTGAAAAAAAAAAAGTTGTCCATTAGAATTTACATAACGCGAATTGCTTATTTGTTGATACATCACAAGATTCGTCAATCAAAATCGAAAACAATGCTTCACTCAATTTTTTATTTATTTTTAAATAATATTATTGGTAGTTTCAACTGTAAGGGTATGTACAAATTACTATATTTTTTTGAATCTCATGTGTTATTAACTTAAGGTTTTCTGAAGCATTTTTAAAAGTAAAGTTTTTGATATTTTCATTTTGATCGAAAAGAAATCTATAAAGTTCAATAATGTTTTCTTTGCTGTTTTGCTTTTCATATTCTTTGTCACCACAAAGAATAAGAAGCTTTGTCGCAAAAGAAATTGTGCACAATCAAACATCTCCATTATTTAATATGCCAATAGTCCAAACAAATGTCACATATGAGTTTTAAATCACTTTATTCATTCAATTGCATATAAGGAAGGAAAAAAAAAAAGAGGAAAGAAATGATGTAAGAAAAAAAAAAAAAAAAAACTGGGATTGCCAATTAATTGTCAAGAAAATTGAATGAATATATTAGGTTGGGTTGGTACCTTTTTCCAAGGGTGTTTTTGTTTTTATTTTTCAAATCTAATTTAGAATACGCGTTCGTTACTGTTTTTCATTTTGTTTTTCATTTTATTTTCAAAACAAAAACAAAAACAATTGTAGTGTTAAAAGTGAAAAATTTTCAGAACAACTTTTCGATATTTTTCATTTTGTTTTTCGTTTTGTTTTCCACTACAAATAAAAAAATCAGTTTTTTTTATAACTTTTTTTCTCACTTTTTTCTCTCCTTTTCGCTGATCAAGTCTTTATCTTCTTCTTTCATTCTTGCTTGTCGACTCCGGGTCTGCATCTTCTTCTCTTCTCTTCTCTTTTCTTCTCCTCCTCCTCCTCCTCCTTCTTCTTCTTCTTCCCCTTTGTATTCTCTATAGAAGCAAATTTGGAGGAATCTACTCCTCCTTGGCCGGAGGGGTGGGATCCTCCTCCGGCAATGCCGATCTGGCATGGAGCAACCGCCGACTCTTTTATTACTTTTGTTTTCAAAGATTTAAAAAATAAAAAATAAAAAATAAATAAAAACTGGGCACAAATAGTGATGATCAATTATAGTGATAAAAAAAATAAACATAAATAATAATTTATATTTATTATTTAATTGAATTGGAGCCGGAGGTTATCTTTCTTTGTGGGTGTTCGAAAAATCTAGAGATTTCCAGATGTTGTTCAAATTTTTTATTTGTCATTGAAGATTTTTTTTGTGTTTGAATTTATCATTTTTGTTCATTAAAGGGGTTGTTTTTTATTTGATTTTGGGTTAGATTTTGAGTTCCTTTTATCAATTTTTGTTCTGGGTTTTGCGTTGGAAGTGATTTGATTCCTTGTTCTGTCGTTTTTATGCCTCATAAATTCTGGTTGGGTTGCGTTGAGTTTTGAATCCATTTTCAACTTTTCAACATTTTTATTGAGGTGGGTATTTGAGAGTTTGTATACAAACTTTCTGGGAAATGATTGAGTTGGTGAGAAAATTGAAGAGAAAATGCAAGCTTTGATGGAAAATGATGTTGCAGTTTCTGTGAAAACTTTTTGGGAAATGATCGAGTTGGTGAGAAAATTGAAGACAAAATGCAATCTTTGATGGAAATTTGAATTGGGTCCGCCGATTTTTTTTTAAAGATTTTAATTATTTTTCATTTAAATTATATTTAAAAAAATATGACCAAAATAAAAAATAAAAAATTCAACTCATTAATTTTGGTCCGTAAAATGATATTAGAAGCGTTTTTTTCACGTTTTTATATTCGGAATCCAACTTTTAAGATATGCCACCAGACGAATATTTGGATTTTGAAATTAAAACCAAAAACACTATTTTTATTTCCGTTTTTATTTTTAAAAAACAAAAATAAAAATAGCTTTAAAAAATATTACATGACGCGCAATTAAACACCACAAATTCAGGACGGTTTGATTCTTGAGTTGATAACAAAAATTTCAATTTCTTTATCTTGAAATCGGAATGCAAGTTGAGAGTACTGTTGAGTGGACACTTTTTTTATGTCTATTTTTTATTTTTTTAGAAGAAAAAAAAATGCTAAGGTTGAGAAAGAAGAGAAAGTACCAAAATCAAAGCTCTATGATGTAAAAACAATCCCGAATGGGCAAGTTAATGGACATTGTGTGTGAAACTTTCGGTTTTGAGGCAATTAGATGTGTTGACCCTTTTGTCTAACTACTTTGGCCAGAGTTGTCATATCATCTATTAAATTAATTAAATATTTAATTAAATTAATATGCACAATTTATATATAAAATAATAACAATGTTGAAAATAAAAAATAGCATCTCAAAACATTAGAGGAGATTGTTAGGAGAATCAAAGCTGGATCCTTTGATAATTTAGAGGAGATTCTACCGTTCAAAAACAATTTTAGTGTTTGTATTTTTTTTTTTTATCTTGGCCGGTGCCTGTGGTTGGCAGTGTAGGGTTATGCTTTCTTTTGGTTGTTTTGTTTTTAGTCTTTTGGACATCTGAGGCTGTTTCAGGTGTGATTCCTTGTTGCTTTGTGGGCTTGTGGTCCGTTTTGTAGTTTTCTAGTCTTGCTTGACATTTTATGAATAAAATTTTGTCGTTAAAAAGAAAAAAAAAAAAAAAAAACATTAGACTTTTGTTTAACCACATACAATGTTGAAAAACAAATAGCATCTCGAAACACTGTGTTTCTATTTTATTATAAAAAAATATACTAAAATAATTTTTTTTTTTTTTTTAAATCCCACTGTGGCCGCCCTGAGCAAGTCTGATTTGGGCTGACACCCAACCCAAGTATTGATTGCGGGCCCATTAAAATCCAAATAACAGACAACCTTAAAATCTACCCAGACCGTTCGATCGTATGCTAAATAAATAACCCACCACTTCAGATCCACAAAAAAAAAAAAAATAAATAAATATAGTGATCATTGAGACAAAACAAGAGCGGAGGAGGGATTCACCAACCAACCAGGAAGGAGGTGGAGGACGGAAACCACCGCCTCATACATGGGCATGGCTGTTGTCTGGACCTCCGCCTTCACACTCGGATTCTTGCTCCTCCTCTTCGCCGCCATTTCCTTTGCCTGCATCTCCCTCCCCGTCGAAACCGCAAGTCCCCATCTTTTTACTACATTTTGCTTTCCATTTACACACACCTTCATCAAAATTCATTGCTTTTCTCCTTTTACAGATTTTGAAGGACTTCTTGTTATGGATCAAGCAGGATCTTGGACCTTGGGGTCCGTTTGTCTTGTAAGTTTCTCGTGTGTTACACTTACGTAGGACAACATACACATTGTATACATCTAATTAACTGTCTCTCTAAACTCTAAATTTTGCAGAGCTTTTGCATACATACCTCTCTCAGTCTTGGCCATTCCTGCTTCAATTATTACGGTACCCTCTCACTTCTTTCAATATCATTCAACGTTTATATAGTTTTATCGGATAAATGAATTGAGCCTTGTTTGTCTAAAGAGTAAAGAGTAGAGCAGCATCATTTTATTTTTGTTTTTGTACAATTTTCAGCTTGGAGGCGGATTGCCTGTAGGATTCATTGCTGATTCTATTGGTGCCACGTTAGGTGCAACGGCCGCCTTCCTTATTGGTAGAACAGTGAGTCTCCCCAACATGTGTATATGTATAATTTGTGCCTAATAAGGCAAATTATGTTGCTTTTGATCTCAGAGATTTTAGGAGGAGTTGTGTGTGGTAGTGTAATTTTTCATAGAGTGAAATTATTTTAAATGGCATGATATTTGGTTTTTCCATGTCAGTTTATCCACTTATATATCTTAGTTTGTATTCTAGTGCAGATTAGAAGATCATACGTACTCTCCAAGCTAAGTGATTATCCAAAGTTTCAGGCTGGCTTTAAGGCAAGAAGACATCTTTCAACACAACTTTTAACTGCTGTTTTTTCATTCATAATTCTTTTGATTGATTCAACAGATAGTTTTTCTGCTTCGGCTTGTTCCTCTACTCCCATTCAACATGTTAAATTATCTGCTGTCTGTCACTCCCATCGGCGTAGGGAATGATGGTATTTCTACTTTTTATTGTTATCAATTATCAATTATCACCATTGTCTGCTCTGCTATATTGAGACTGCCTGCAAATTTGAACAAGTGTTTCATCTACCTTGATTTCATTTAAGACTCGTTTTATCTTTTGGATTCTGTTACATCTCTTTGTAGTTTGCTATATAATTGGTTTACAGCCGAGTACATTTGCTCTGGTCTATGTTGGAACAACTGTGAAGGATCTCTCTGATGTCACACGTGGATGGGATGAGATTTCAACCACTCATTTGGTAGCATATTAGATTCACATCCTTTGAATGTTATCTATCATCTTCAATAAGTTTTCTTTTTTATATTCTTATTAGCTCATGGATGCAGGAATTAATGGCACTAGGCTTTGCAACATCCGGTGAGTTCCCATTGATTATTGATTTATAATTATTTTTTCCCTAACTCCAAACTGAAGCTTTTCTATACATACTGACATTTTTTTTTTTCCTTTGGTTTTGGTGACTGCGCGTAGTGGTTCTGATTGTGTGCATAGCTAAAGTTGCTAAAGCTTCGTTGGACAAAGCCCTTGTTGAGAATACTGACAGAGGCATCTTGGTCCCAATCCCAACAATTCTGCCCATTGTGGTAGAATCTGCCTTGCATCTTCACAAGCCTCTTATTACAAAGATACATTCAATTAGAGAAGATCATGAGAACCAATTGCTTGTTTAATGTACATTCTTTCCTCACTTCTTTACTTCATTCCTTGGTTTAGATCATGCAAGGAGAAGAACCTTATGTTTCTTTTTTTGGTTCCAATTCCAAGCATTTATGTTCATCACACGATGCTTGCATTTTTTCTTTTTCGTATTGTAGCCTGTTTCACATTTTCTTCATTGTACAGAGAAAGTTTCCGATTTAACACTGAAATAATATGCTCTGAAAATCATTCAACATACTGGTCTTACCATTGTCCATCTCTCAAAAAAGGAATGAATCCTGCAAAAGACAGGTATTTTATATTTGATCTTCGATTCTCTCACATGACCAAGTAGATGCAAGATCCCACAGGTCAAGTAGAGTATTGTCTAACTGAAAACAAAATAAATGAAATGCTTTCTCTAAGGTTGCTTAACCGGTAATTCATCATTACTCGGCAAAAACTAAAAATCCATCCTGAATCTGCTGTTATATAGAGTCAGTAGAAAATTACAGAATAGTTTCTATATTATGATAGGAACCATGCAAGTTAAGATTGACAAGCATCTATGAGGGTTTGCCTGGTCCTTCAGCCAAAGACATGGGCCTAATGTACAATCCCTTACTCTCCAACAACTTGGTTGCTGCTGCTGGGTTCGTCTCTAGTAACTTTCCCATCATCTCTTCGAGAGGTTCATTCGTCATCTGTTCACTGAGATTATAGTGGCCATATCCCTGCAATGACCAGCACAGGGTTAGATTGTCAAATTGACTGCTGCATGATGAACTTGCTTAACTTCTATCTAGACAGACAATTATTACCTCAAGGAAAATGAAAGGCTGTGAAGATGGTTGGCCTCCCAATCTGCTTTGACTTAATTCCTGCAGGGTAGAGTCACCCATTCAATTCATTACTGCCTCAACTTTATATGGTTTCAAGAACACAAATATCTCCATTTGTACCATCATTGCACAAGTCTAACAGAGATAATTAGATTAAAATATTCTGATAAATACGCTTTAAGTTTATTTGTTTGCCATAATATAGTGCCTGTGGATTATCATGAAAGTTCAAGCATTTATTTTTTCCTTAGATAAGTGGCGCCAAACCTGAAAAAAAGCTCAAGGAAAACATAAATCATGTGTTTAATGTAATTCAAGAAGGCTTTGGCTTCTTAAAATTTTGTACTACCATCAACCAGTGGCATACTTCTTATGCATTAGGTTTTTCGTAAAGTACTCTAGTGAGTGAAAGAGGGTAAAAAGGTGCCCCGAGAATCAGAGGTGTTGAATCAAGCATTTTTACTTGTATGCATTAGATGTCTCAGTAGCTATAATTAAATAATTATGCCATAGGACTGAGTTGATAATTATGATAAAAGAAATTCAGTTGCCATCTAGACTAGGCAGCTTGAAGTTTGATTTTCGTTTCAGAGTATTAGCTGTATGAATTTTTCATTTTCGTAATTAACTGAGGACCTAAAGTTTTATAAAATTATAAAAGAAAATAGCAACATTGTTTCCACATTAATATGATGATTGTGAAAACAACCTTTCACCATTCTCAGACGGCAATATGATTGAAATGTCACAATTCATTTATACAAAGAGAACCATACATACAATTGTACATAGGAAGAGGGTACACCTTTGTAAGATTTAGGGAAGACATACCTTTATTTGTAACTGCAGAAACTTGACATGATCAATTATATCATCCAGTACAGCTGCTTGACTACCCTACACAACCAGAAATTAACTAATTAGATAGATCAAGTTTGACTACACTTCCATTGAAAAATATTGGTCTCTAAATCAGATTGAACCTCCACACTGTAAAATAATAAGACAATGGAATCCGGGGAAGCATATACAATAGACTACTTCCCATTTTCCTTATATGCAGTCCCACCTCTGTTGTATCATACAATTTAGATGATATATAACATGACAGCATATAAATTTGATACGTATAATTTGTCTGATCTGACTGAATGCATATATGCATTCAAGCTTACATGGCTCATATGCAAATTTGATTAGCTTAGTAATAATGTTTTGGGTGATATCAGGGTAGGCCTAAATGTTTAAGTATGAAGTGTTCATGGCAATTGGAATGAGGATAAAAGAAAGGTGGGCTACTCAAAAGACCCTTCTCTTTGGAGATGAGCCAGTTACAGTTTTCAGTATCGGGTATTATCTGATTCTATATCCTATACTTAATCAAAGAAGAATTAGAGATAAATGATTGGGACAAAAAAATATTTTATAGGGACTAGAGTGATGACTTTCAGGATATGGAGACCACCTTGAACAGTGCATTCTGTTGGTAGAGTCATTTTAAATATCATGCATACATGCACAGATCATTGTGAATGTATAAAGATTTTTTTTACCTCTGCAGAATGAGGAAGCAGTTCTTGCAAGGATACGAGTCTTTCAGCTATTCTCATCCTGCGATGCTGAATTAAGAAGCAGAAATTCAGGAAAACTAAAATATACCAGAGCAAGCTACTTGTAGTGAACCAAACCAATTGCAAAGCCAGTAAGTCCTGATTATCAGAGTAAGTAATAAGTAGTTATTTCAAAATAAGAGTGTACATAATTAAAACCATATTTGTTGGCCTGTTCAGTTTTAGGGTAGTGCCATTAGTACTTCCAGTTGTTGAGAAAAAATTTCCTCTTACACGATCAGTTGTAGCAGCTCTTTGTTTTGACACAGAGTGACGTGGCTTGGTCAGGAAAAAAGACGGAACAACTGTTACTCTGGGAGAAAGTTGAGACACGTTGCAGTTATCTTCATGTGGTTCTTGTGTCCATGGAGAGTGATTCTGTTGCAAGGCATTAGCATCAATTTATCAATAATAAAGTTCTCAATCAAATTTTAAGCCTCGGTGATTGTTTGAGGATATAACTCAGCTAGGATTAGGAGTTATAGATACAAATGCAGGAGTAACCTGAGAAAGGATCTGCTGCTGAAAGTTTGTAGACCTGCTTGCTGGTTGCACTTCATTATGTGGGCTCTGAAGTAACACACAATTAAAACTTACAATGTTTATGTTAATTACTGAAACTTTTAATCAGAAATGTATATGTTAGTCGTGATTGAAGTAAATCATCTTACTGGAAACACGATTCTGGAAACAGACCAAATGTACCAACTACCAAGGGGTCATTTCATGTCTCTCCAGTTATTATTAAAATTGGATTATAGCACTACATGTTCTAGCATTTAATGAAGCTTCAGGATAGTGATATGGTTGAGCATATAAGTAAGATGGCTTTACCTTCATGTCAAGGGAAGAATCAGCAGGTTTATAACCACAAGCCTTTTCTGCTTTGTTGAACAAAAAATCTCTTGGAATTTCAGCAAGTCCATCTACAGATTGAGTGCTACCAACAGGTAAAGTAATGCTCTCTAACATATCTGCACCAGAAGCGTTTTCAAGAAATGTGGAATTTTCAGCGAGAAATTCAACATAATTGGGAGGTGCTTTCTGGAAATGTGTCCATTGAGGTGAATACAGAGCATTAGGCTGATTCCCACTCTTTCTAGCAGCCACAAAAAAGTGCTGATTTGGATCGTCTTCAGGTTGATAAGAGACATCATTGGCATTCCCACCAAATTTCAATGACATCTCCAGGTTATGTTGTCCTTCCATATCTATGCAAAAACATCTGAAACAATATCTAGTCAGAAGCAGTTAAACAGAATGAACTCCATTTGCACCATTAACAACAACTAAGAATCACGAATTCTTTAAAGCGATATGTTTAAGTGGGAACTAGATTACAAGTAAACACAAATGGCATGTGTAATTATTAAGGATAGACACTTTAGAGCATATATATATATAGAGAGAGAGAGATCTTCGGCACAAAACAAAGCTAAGTCTGCTAATATCAATATTAGCTTTTGCAGAACTTGTATAATAGTCATAAGAATGAATAAAATTGCCGACAGATAGAAAGAAGAACAAGAAGCTGCGAGAGAACTGTCCATAAACCAAATCCAATTATCATGTGCATGTAAATTTAAAAGCAGAGAAATGAGTCTGATGTGCAACAGACAGATCCTAATCTAACTGAAAGTAATTTGATCAGGAATCAAGAACCAGCCATGATTTATTGTACAAATTGTTAGCAAGATGCAGCAAATTCTCGAAGTCATATATTAACTGAAATCACAATAGTAAATCGATGCAGCGAGCCAAGAAAGTATAAGAGCGGTGATGAATACATTCATTAAAAGGTAAAACATGACTCATTAAAGTTGACGAGGAACCAAAATCAACTAGGACCGATTATTTCCTCTCTAACTAAAAAGCAGCCTATCGATGCAACATGAAGTTTCAAAACTTAAAAAAAAAAAAAAAAAAAAAAAAAAAAACTGTAACTAAAGAAACGCTAACAAACAATCACAAAAGTTGTCATGTTCAGTTAAGAGAAGACATGACTCATTCTTGTTCAATCAATGATTTTTATCCAACAAATAATATGAACAAAAAGGAAAAACTACACATAATGACATAGACAATGTGCATACAGGGAAAAAAAAATCAGAAAAACCTACACTAAAAAACAAAAAAAAAAAAAAAAAAAATCAGATGTGAGTGGAATAACAAAGGCTTTGGTAGCAAGCTAGAAGCAAACTGAAGAAAACAACAAGTAAAACACACAAAAACATGCATCGAGTTCGAAGAGATCAAACTTACAAGCGAAGAAGACACGTTTGGGATTGGGAGCAATCTAGGGTTTGTTTGTTTGGTTGAAAGAAAACGAAGAGACGGTAGTGAAAATGGTCCGTCTGGGCCTGGCTGGCAGTGCCACCTTTGGTTGTGGGATTGGCTGCTACGTACCTTTTTGCAGTACTGCACATATGACTCTGCGTATTACCCAACTAGGAAGGGACAAAATATGCAATTCCTATTTTATCCCTCTATTTCTTGTAAATGACATTTTTAAATCTTACAAATACAATTCATTTTTCTATTCTGTCATTATATGTAAGGAAAATAGTATTTTAGTCCATGTAATTTACCTTAATCTGCATTTAGTCCACGATTTTTTAGAATTGTAATTTTTAGTCCATCATTATTCTGACAATAGGGATTGTAATCTCTACCACCCAATTCTGTTAGGGTTCCGTCAAGTCAATGAGGGTCAATGAGGGTAAATAGGTAAATTCATCAGTGGAGACAGGAAGAGTAATTAGGGCTGAAGGTTATAAATGTAATTTGATATATATAATTAATAATATATTAAATAAAAAATATATTAAATTAAAAAATTAAAAAAAACAAAAAAAAAAAAAACAAATCAATAAATAAATAAATAAACAAAACAAAATCAATAAATAATAAAAATTAAAAATTAAAAACTAAAAAAAAAAAAAAATCCTCCTCTTAATCTCTCATCTCTCATCCCTCTTTATCTCTCATCTCTTCACTGATCTCTTTCTCTCTTTTTGAAACAAATTTACGGTGTGTTCAAATATTAATCTAGGGGGGTGAATAGATCCGATTTTACCCAATTTTCGTTATTAGTCAAATATACGAAAATAACCTAACTTATCAATACAATACAATACAACAAGTGTAATATGTGCGGAATTTAAATAACACTTGATATTTACGTGGAAACCCTCAACAAGGAAAAACCACGGGCTGGTAAGTACACCACACTCGAACCTTGAATCTACTAATTGTGATAACGTTTACAACCTAATCCCGGTTTATGATATTTATGATCTAATCCCGATCAATAACCCGTTACCACTACCTACAAACCTGTTAAAGTGGACCTAGTCCAATTGCTCATGTGAACATCTAATCCCGGTGTACGACCTAATCCCGGTCATCACACAAGACTTACTTCTCCGAAGAGATCAAACATCCTATGTGAATATACAATGATATCCAAATGTGCAAATAGAGCTAGGGTACCCTATATGCTTATCTAGGAATATAATATGACAGTAAATTCAATCATAAATATCAAAAGCTAAATGACATGTCATAAACTTAGCTATATAGAGGATAACCAATCCTAGATACAATAGATATAAAAAACAATCTCAAACATTTCAATGAGATTAATTAGGTAGATGTATATATCAATCATGAAATCCTAAATAATCTCAATCATGTAATGAGATTAATTAGCTAGATGACATATAAACAATAAAACCTAGCTATCACAAAATAACCCAATCAACATATAATCTCAATCTAGTATGTAGAAATTTCTCTAAGAACATACAAATAATAAATGAGATAAATTGATAAGTAAAAACACTAATTATGTAAGATAATAGTGTTCAACATATCATACCATGTGTGTTGAAGAAGACCTATGCATTAGCACATACTAGATGATCCTAGATGATGCTTATATGATGATTTATGCATATGGAAATGGGTTTGGAGAGTTAAAGAAGCAATCTTGGTGCTTTTTCTCACTATGAAACTCTTAATCTCTCTCTAGGGTTTTGTATTTTTAGTTCCTTGAATACAAATGAAAGAAAAAGATATATTTATAGTGCTAAGATGATTGCCCTATCAATTACAAGAATTACTTTTCAAAAATAAGCCAAATCGGACTCCAAATGAGTGAGATATGGCCAAATTACGAAACAGGGTTGGGAATCAGGTTTGCCACGGTCAGCCAAGACGGCACTTAGACCACGGCAAATTTCTGTCGCTACCATGCTGCTTGTAGGGAAAAAATAAACAAATAAAAGTGTTACACGCAGCGGAAGCGATACTAAAGACGATTTAGTGACTTTTAAAATTTTTCCTTTATGAACCTTAAACCCTTTTAATCAATAAACATGCATATATATCAACAAAAGTAAATTACCTCTTGTCGCGTGATCCGATTGACTTACGTCGATGGTAATCCGCAAGACCTTCAATCCGAGCACGAACGTGGATCACCTAGGAGCGTGGTCTCCCTTTCCTTTGAATTGCAAACCTGTGAATGGACCAAACAAATACTTTCTTTTCTTTGTTAGTCACAAAACAATCAAAAGAATGTCAAAATTATTCCGGTCACTTTTGAGTTCACAATCTTATGATCGAAACTCGCGTGAACCTAGATCGATATCGTATACACAAGCTTATTGATGTTTAAGCAATTGTATACTATCAAAGAATAATTTTTCACTCCTTTTTGTCTCTCTAGAATAAAAACTCTCTTAGAATTAAGAAGAAGAAGAAAGAAAATAAAAACTCAAGCACCAATTAATTGATGTGGCCGAACCCTATAAGAACATATATATAGGTTGGCCGAATTTTTCTTCTTTTTCCTTTAGGGTTGCCGAATTCTATGTAGTATCTAATTAGGGTTGGCCGAATTTCATCATGTCACTTATATAGGGTGACTGAAATTCAACCCTAATTCTTTTTAACTTTATAGACTTCAAACCCTAATCCAACTCTTTTATTTTTATTCTTTTATTTGACTAAATAAAAAAAAAAAGACTCCTTATTTGATTAAATAAATAATACTAATTTATTTATTTACTTATCAAACAAGTCTTTTACTTTTAGGAAAGATTTGTTTCTTTAATTAAACAATTAATCAATAAATCAATTAATTCTTATTTAATTAAAACAAATGAAACAAAATAATATTTTTAGGTCAAAACCTTAACCTAGCCGCCCCACTTATATATAAGATGGGCCTAATATTATTTTCCTATTTCATTTAATCCATTGGACTTTAAATAAAAAAGCCCACATGTGAACCAGACCCATTCTTACTAAAAGAAACAAGCCCACATGTCTTTCATTAATATATTAATATAATTGAGCAGCCCATTACTTAAATAATGTGCAAATTATATTCTTAATATATTAAATGCAATTCTAGATGGACCCTTAAATTGGTCCGGTAGAATATATCAAGTGATCCATGCAAGTCCGTGTGGATTGGGGATCTTGGCGGGCCATCTAAATTTAAGCTTCAATAGACATAACCTAATCACAATCAACAAATGATTCACTTAGGTCCGATCCATTAATTTTAACTCATTCCACTAAAGAGCTAAAACTGAACTCTTAAATAAAGATAGAAAAGGAAGATGCTCCTCATTCATACCCTAGACAATCATATTGGAGATAGTGTATCCTCGTGATTAATATCAGTAATCGCCAAGAGTTCATAGACCGCCTATAACTCTCCAAGTTACCATATTTACTCATATGACCACGTTTTGAACTTGGATATTTTGACTTGTCCAGAAGCCATGTTTTCAATAGACACTATTGAAAACTCAACGTTGAGATTTAATATCCAATTACCTCAAAACATCCATATGATGATATTATACTCTCATTTAATTAAATGGAGCCACGATGTCCATATCTATAAATGAAGTCCTCTATCGATTAACAAATGAATATCACCAAACTATCGAGGATAGACTATGCGATATAATCGTACTCATTGATAACTCAAATGATATCACTTGCAACCATAAGTCCATCATTTATCTCAGGATTAAGATAGACTCTCCGATTGTCCTGATAATGAAAAGACTATTATCTATTGACGGTTCTAGATAAAGCTTTTCATTGTGATCCAGTTCAATGCACCCAGTGCACTAGATCCTTTTGCTCGAAGACACTCCGATGATTTTAGACTCATCATATCTCATTTGATCCCACTCAAATGCTAGCAAAAGAATTCTACAACTTTAACAAGATAAAGGTGCCCAACCTTTAACTTAAGTTGTGAACAATATTCAAGACTAACTAAAGAATTGTGTCTACCACATACATATCCAGATGTACGAACAATTCTTCTTTTCCCATAGTCTTTAGACCTTATGATTATTTACTTTGACAATTATAATACAAACTATAAATGCTATACGATTTGTTAAACCAGAAATCACTTTATTAATATGAAAAAGATTGTTAATTACAACATTACACTCTTGCTATTGAGCATAATCCTAACACTGCTATCATCCAAGATGGCACTTGAACAGCGACAAAGCGTCACAACACAGAGTTTGATTTTCAAGCGACTCAAAACATGACCAAACGACATTGAAACCTTCGTATGATATATCGTTGGAAAGGTATGGAAGTCTACTTTCTAGTCCAATTATGGAATGACATTTTGATGTCTATAGAAAAAGTTATGGTCAATTGAGTGACTAATGGTCAGATTCGGATAACAGAAGTGATGCCCTGTTTTAGTGGTCACTTTGGAGATTTTTAAACCAATCTAAACAGTTATGAAATATTATGAATAATATACCGTTGGAAAGGTATGGGTGTCTAGTTTGTTTAGAATTTTACAAAACTCAATTTAAATCTTTAATGAAATCTAATCTTTTGAAACTAGACATTTCACTCTAAACAACAAAACCAAATCTAACACTTATCCAAGAGAAGAATGAGACATTCTCGAGTGGTCAACCATCACGATAAGACATGCACATCATCGTGCAAGTGCGGACATTTCCGATCATCTTCAGGAAACGATTACACCACACTTAAAACTAACAAACATGAAGTGCAAGTGTGAGAAGTGAATGCAGCTTAATGCCTAACATGTCAAGGCATTATCATTGAAAAAGATGCACTCAATTATGCATGAATAGAATTCAATGCTTTACATCCTAATGTCTAAACATGTCATGACATTTCAATGAACAAGATGCAATCATATAAACATGCATGAAGAGACTTCATGACTTTGCATCCTAATGCCTAAACATGTTATGTCATTTCAATAAACTAGATGCAATCAATTAAAACATGCAAGAAGAGATGTTCAAGAACACGCATGCACTCATATAAAACACACAACATATAAGAATAAGATATATGCATGAGTTTTGTGTGTGTGCAACTAAATCTCTTCAAAACAAGAAAGCACTAGAATATTCCTTTGGTGCTTCTTCTCTTGAGGTCTTAAGCGGATCTTGGTTGTGTAAAACTCCAACCATCAAATACCTAAGCTACCCTTACATCAAGCCCCAATATGTGGTTTGTCCATGAAATAAATCAATCAATAAATGAGAATCCTTACACTTTTCTTCTTCTTCTTCTTTCTTAAATCCCACACAAATCTTAGAAACCCAACACCTCACCATTCAAATTTTTTTGTCAAACACCGCAAGAATGTCACCTGGAAAAATGGAGACCTGAAACCCTACTGTGTCTTCAGGGTCAACCCGGACCACCTTTGAAACCGACGATCTACTCTTTCGTATCACTATAGATCTGCTGATCTGCTCCTCCGCGTCGGAGTGAGAGAGATATTGTTGGGGAATTTTACTGATTTGGGCATGAAGTTTCTATAAAAGGAAGAAGAAGTTTTCTTGGGGTTGAAAGAAGTTTTCTGAGCTTTTGTTTTGGGTGGAAGAAATTTTGGTGGCGTGTAGGAAGGGAGACAAGGAGAATGGCATCGACGGAGGCGCGAGGAGTGAGGGGATCGAAATTTCTGGTTTTTGGTTTTCTGTTATGATTTTGATTTTAAATATTTTTTTTGTTTTAGTTTGATTTTAAATTTTTTTTTTGTCACCAATTGATTTTGGAGATCACACCAATATGGTTGATGAAGCAAGTAACATTGTTTGTGGGATGATTGGCGTAAAATTGAATGTTTGAGTGATGAAGTTGGTTTTTGAAATCTAAAATGGTGTTTGGGGAGTGAGAAGATCCATAAACAATATTTTGAGGATTGCTGTGGCTATTTTTTTTTTTTTTTTTTAAAGATTTTATTTCTATTTATTATTTTTGTTTTATTATTATTGACTTCAAATATATTTTTTTTAAAAAAAATTGTTTTTGTTTTAAAAGATCTGGATTCCAAATCTCTTCAAAATTTGAAAAAAAAGTAATGAACTATTTTTATATTAAAATACTAATTTTATATAATTTTATATTAAATTATCATTTAGTCAATATCCATTTAAGAAAAAAAAATGTTTTGATCTTTTTAATTTTAATTTTATTATTTTGTTTGATCTTCAAAAGCTTTTTAATTATTTATTTTTGAATAAAATACTAATTTTACAGTTTTTATTTATTTTTTATTTCATTTTTCGTTTTAAAAAAAATTCAGAATAAATATTAAATTAATTTAAAACGGAAAGGTAAAATGGTTTTTTCAATGGGATCATCACATATCTGGGGCATTTAGGTCATTTTGCCGTCTAACATGACATAATCTGTCATTTTAACGGATTCTGTCACAAAATGACTAAAAATTACAATTTCAAAAAACCATAGACTAAACGCAGATTAAGGCAAACTACAAGGACAAAAAGACAATTCTCCCTTATATGTATTAATCTTTATTAAAAAATGGGGTATTAACACTAAAGTCCCTACTTTTTTATGAATTGTCACCTATTTAAATGTCTTTGCCATATTAGCCACTTTAGTCCCTTGTTTTTCCAAAATATATTACCTTAGTCCATTTGACCAAAAAACTAACGGTCAACTATAACAGAATGTGTACAAATACAATTTTACCCATTATTATTTTTTAATTTTTTCTTTTAGTCCCTCTAGTTTTAATAATAGCTAGTCAACCCCTGAAAAAAATTAAAATGCTTCCATTGGGGATCCCTTCAACCTTAAGGTTAAAAGTCATAAACTTTAACCAGCTGAGCTACTCTAGCTCATTATTGAAAGTTTGCTGATTTAAATGTGTATATATATATATATATATATATATAATTATATAATTTGTTTAAACTAATTTAAATATGTTTATATAATTTAAAACAAAGCCTGTAATTTTTTTTTCTTTTTTTTTTGGATTTTTTTCTTTACAAAAAATAAATTATTTCAATTTGATATATATATATATAAAAACTAGAAAACTAAAGCCCAAAAATTGAAAAGGGAAAAAAAATCATATATAAAAACATAATTTATAATAATAATAAACTCATATTTGTATAATTTAAAATAAACTCATATATAATAATAATATATAAAAGCATATTTATGAGAATGAAAAGAAAATAACAAAACAAAAGAAAAAAAAAAAAAAAAGAAGAAGGAAATTTTCAATTTATGAGATTTGATTTTCTGGGTTTTTTTTTTTTTTGGATAAGAAATTGTATCTCTACTCCAACTCTTTCCATCTTAGTGAATGGTAGTCCAACGGAGCAATTTGGCATTGAAATGGGTCTTCAGCAAGGTGATCCATTATGCCCTTTCCTCTTTAATATGGTCGTCGAAACTTTGAATCTTTTGTTTAAAAAGGCAATAGACCTAAATATGTTGATATGAGTGTTTTTCGGCCAAAATGGAGTGCATGTTACCGACCTTCAATTCACGGACGACACCATTGCTTTTTTGGAGCCTAGGAAGAAGATTATTCTCAATTTTAAGCGGATTCTACGGTGTTTCAAGATGGTGTCGTGGTTAAAGGTAAATTTCCATAAGTCTAGCATCGTTAAGGTTGGTAAGTAAGGTCATGATAATGTTGATTGGGTAGTTTTTTTTCGATGCAAAAAAGCCAACCTTCCCATCTCTTATTTAGGATTGCCTACAATCTAGGTGCTAATCCGAACAAAAAGAATTTTTGGAATCCGATAATTCATAAGATTGAGAATCGCTTGGCTCTGTGGAAAATGAGATTCCTTTCGGAAGGTGGTAGATTAGTGCTCATCAAGGCAGTGCTTTATAGTACACCTACGTATTTTATGTCGGTTTTCAAGGTGCCAGTGGGTGTGGTTAACAAGATTGAAAGGTTGCAGTGCTATTTCTTTTGGGGTCATGGTGTCGAAAAGAAAAAGATCCACTCCATCGATTGGGCGACAATTTGTAAAAGCAAGTGCAATGGGGGCTTAGGTGTAGGTCGTATGATGGACAAAAATGTTGGGTTGTTAGCCAAATGGATTTGGAGGTTCGGATGTGAGGAGAATGCTCTTTAGAAAAGGGTTCTATGTGCAAAATATGGCATCGATACACAACTATTAATTTGGGAGTGGCAAAGCAAAACAGATGCTTCTTATTTGGTGAAAACTGTTAAAAAGCTTTATGATAATGACTCTCAAACTAAGAGTATTTTAGTTGATGGTTGTAAAGTGGTAGTGGGCTATGGGGATAGAGCTCGCTTATGGGAGGACGTTAAATGAGATTCTTTCCCTTTGAAGAGAGCATTCTCTAGGATCTATTCTCTATCAAGAAATAAGGCTGAAAAAATTTAAGAGTTTGGGAAATGGTGTGGGTCGAATTGGGAATGGGATATCCCTCTAAGGAGACTGATATTCGGCTGGTAAAATGAACAATGGTCTTGTTTTCAGACAGCCATTGATTGCTTGAAGATCCACAAGATGATTCATGATCACTTAGCTTGGTCGTTCTGTCTTAGAGGTGTTTTTTGGTGAGCTTTTTTCGTAAGTGCCTTAAAGGTCAACTGAGTGAAGATGACAACAGTGCCAAGTTTGTGTGGAGGGGTTTTTACCCCTTGAAAGTGGAGATTTTTGTTTGGAACCTCCTTAAAGGTAGAATTATGGTCAATGAGGTATTGAACCGCTTTAGGATGGACGTCTCTTCGAATCCGAATTGTCCGTTTTGTAATATGAAAAGTGAGTTTATTGACCACCTTTTTATCAATTGTCGTTGGACTTGGAGGTTTTAGATGCTTAGTATGAGATGGTGGGATGTGGCCAGTTGTTCTAATGGTAACTTGAAATGGTGGATGGAAGAGTGGTAAGGATTGTGCCCAGCCCCGAAAAGTCGAAGAGTGCGGTGCACTTTTTTTTTTTTTTTTTTTTTGTTGTTGTTTGGACAATTTGGGAGAGTAGAAATCAAATTGTATTCAAAGGGGAAGCTGTATCCTTTGAGAATGCTTCAAACATGGTTAAGTTTAGGGTGGGATGGTGGTATAAACATCATGGAAAGGGCTCCCAAGAACCATTAATGACTTTGCTTCTCAATCTAAAAGAGTTGTGCATTGAAAAACTTGGAACCAAAACTTCTAAGGATGAAATTTGGTCCCCACCGCAGCCAATGGGGGTGAAATTTAATATAGATGGCTCGATGCGAGGGAAGCTAGGTCTGGTAGGGATTGGAAGGGCTTTAAGAGACTTGGAAGGAAAAATTATGTGTATCTTCTCTTACTATATAGGAGCAATGGATTCGAATTCGGTAGAAATTTTGGCTATCCTCAAGGCTTGCGAACTATGTGCTTCAAAAGCTGCTCTTGTGGGAAGGGACATTACCATTACGAGCGACTCAAAGGTCGTGGTATTGTGGGCGAACAACAACAATGCTATTGGAAGTCTCAATCATGTGGATATTATTTAAGAAATTCGGAATTACATGCTTCAGATGGAGGGGTTGTCAATTGTTTATAGTCCGAGGGGACGAAGTCTCTAGCTGATAATCTTGCAAAGATGGGTTCGAATATGACTGGGAACTGGAGTGGGGCGATATCTGAGTTTTGGTTGTTCTTCTATTGTTTTTATGTTCTTGTCAGTTCTATTTTCTGTGTATGGTGTTTTGCGTTGGTGGTTATGCCTCTCTAGAGGGCTGTTGTGGTGGTTGTTCTGTTTTTCATTTGACTCTTTTGCTTTTGAAGCCTTGCTTCTGTGGTTTGTACGTTTGCTTTCGAGTCTTTTGCTTTCGTTAGATGTTTTCTAGCTCGTGTTGGTTGTTGCCTGTCTTTTTGAATAAAATTTTTCAGTTCAATAAATAAATAAATAAATAACCCTAGTCCCTAAATATTAAACTTTTTGAGGTATGAAATTTTTTTCGATTAAGTCTCAAATGAAATGATGTACTAGATAGCTTGCTGTTAGCACATCCAACTTTTGTTGATTAATTTGATTAGTGATGGGTATATTTTATATCATATTTATAATCCTTAATTTGGATTTGTCAGCTATTTGATTTATTTATTTTGGTTTAAGTAGAGTTATTTTTGTGTTTTAGGTGAAATAACATGAAACTTGAATATGGACGTATTTCAATTGTACAAATATTTGAAAATCCAAGCCCAAATCAAAAGTCCAAGAGGAGTCCAAATCAAGCCATTGGTGGATCACAAGTTGACAATGAGTCAAAGGCCCAAGTTAAATCAAAGTAAAGAGAAGCCCAATTCTTAAGCCAAATCTCAAACACATTCGGATTGCATGACAATATCATACATATGTTAGAATATTTCCAATGGTAATGTGAGTTGTGGAAAAAATTGGATGTCATGTAAGATGAAAAACCAATTTGTTAAAAAAAAATCATCTCCAATACAACCTCTCTAATACAACTTCAAGCTGAAGTGACAACTTTTTTTTAGAGGTTGTCAATATGACTCTCTGATTTCAGAGGGTCTGTTGGACATCCATCTTGTTAGTCCAGTCAGCAACTAATCTTGTTCTAATATATTTTATTCAACAATTCTAAAGTATATTTAAGGAAACTAATAATAAATTGACATATCATTAAAAACATGTATTTTACAAATAAAGCATTAGAGATCGTTTTTTCATTTGGATGTCTATTAAGTTTAGTTGCATGCCATATATGAAATAATTGGCTTGATAATGTTGACATATTTGAAAATCCATATATGAAACAATTGGCTTGATAATGTTGACATATCACCATTTTTTCAAACACAAGCCACATTACCATTAGAGAGGCTTTTAAGAAGTTGTGATATTGAAAGATAACAAAATAAGGAAAAGTTAATACGTTCCTTTTGGCTTTAAGAGACAGACTTACGAGGGTTATAAATGGCATCTTGCACCGAATTGAAGGTAGTTCATGTGCGGAGATGTGGAGCTATGCTTGCAAAGAATGATTTCGGCTTTGAAGACGAAGCTCTAATGCATCTTCCAGGTTCTATTGTTATTTTAATTTTAATGTCTTTCTAATTTTCTTTGTACTATGGTAGACGATGAAATCCTGTGTTATGGAATGATTTCCAGATATTTTTATTGATTCTCAAATATTGTTCTTCAATGTTTATGGTTTTCGTTTCTATTAATTTTTAAATATAAAAACCTTTCATCTTTTATATCATGTATTTTTGATAGTTAGCTATATATTTTAATCAATGCTTGGTTTCGTAATGTCAATTATAATTTCTTTCATTCTTTGTTTTTCATTAATTTGGATATGTAGAATGCTCTAATTTGGGGAATTAATAAATTATTAAGAAGCTATGAAAATACATGGTGGTGGATTCCGAAACCTTAGTATTCTTAAATTAATTGTTTTCGATTCTATTTGCTATTGGTTCTTAGTTTAATTTTAGTTTTAATTGATCACTTTTTGTTAACTAGGTTAGGATTAAATTTAAATTTAGAATTAGACTAGTTTTTCATCAATCCTCGTGAGATCGACCTCGTACTCCACATAAGCTATTTTATAATAAACTCGTGCGTGTGCGAGTAAAATATTTTCAAAATTTAGCACCAAAACTAGTAGATGCTTGTAGACACTCAACCTATATCTTATCAAGACCATATTGAGATTTTAACCTATGCAATGCATGATCTAATGTGTTCAATGACAAACACACAACATAGAATATAAGATTAACACATTCTATGGGAACTAGATATAATGAAGCACAAATCAAATGATAATCCAGTTTGATATGAAAGCATAATCACCGATCAATGTTTTTTAGGTCAAATATAACAAAAATCAAAATAAGATATCAAGGATTCAAACAAATAAAATCAAAGCAAGTGATAGTTCAAAGATTAACTTGACAAAGTGAAGAGATCTCTATAAATTAGAGAAAAATCACTCTAGTACATGGAATTTAAGCTTTAAAAATGATTGGGCTTGATTATACTCTCAAAATACGAATCTTTCACTTTTTGAATAATTCAAATCGGGTCTAAAATGAGTGAGAAATCGTTATTTGAAAAATGGTGCTCAAGGTGGTATATATGGGCGAAATCGGAAGACATCGGTGAAAGGGCTCCAAAGCGGAAGCCTTTAGTGAAGGTAGCCCTATGCCAATGCCATCCGCCTACGTGCATAGCCATGCATGTAGGGAGGCCTTTGTGCTAGGCCTCCATCATGTGCATGCCATACGCGTAGAGAGGCCTACGCACCTAGCTTTCCTCTACGCTAACCAAAGGCTTTACTTGGCGAGGTCATGCCTTCACCAAGTCCTTTGGCCTATGTGAGCAGCCATGACATTTTGCGAAGGCATGTCTACACCATGCTTTCCCATCTACATGGGCAGCAAGGCACTTTCGAGGAAGGTGTGCCCTTTCGGAGGTCAGTAGCCTACGGCAAGGCCAATTTAACCCCGACCAACCAGAAACTAAATCCAGGCAACCTCACGACTCAAAAACTAAATTCGGTTTTTGACCAACACTTGGTATATCCCAACAGTCTTGGAAACACTCCGAAACACAATCGAATTTTCCAAAACACCCTCAAATCTCAAACTAACTCAAAGTCTTGGAAACACTTGAAAACACTTAGATAAGTCTTTGAATCACTTGGAACTCATCTAGAGACAAATCCAAACATGGTTGGACCTGTAATGAATGGAAAATCTCAGAAATATAATTTCTAGTCTGAGATTACCAATCGACAAATAAAAATAAACATAAAAATGAAAATCAACAAACATAAAACTCAATATAAAAATGCACAAATACATTCATGTATGCAATTTCTTAAAACTAATTCCTAGAACATGTTCAACTAGGAATTTAAAGCAATTTATGATCTAATGCATGTACATACAAAAGTGAACGCGTGTGCTGCATATGAAGAGCACAACGATGCAGAGACCCATATGCATGAAATGTGTGTATATATGCATCCTAAGCCTTACAAGAGGTTAAAGTCTTATTACCTTAACTTGAAAATGAATCACCACTTCTTGAAGTACGAAGTCTTGTTTGTAAGATAAGATGCCTCCATCTTTGAAGCTTAAATCATTTCAACCCATCTAGGCAACTAATCATTATAAGCACAAAGCATTTTGATACAAAATAAAGCCAATAAACAATCTAAACCTAACAATTTTGAAAGGGAAAACATTTTTTTATTTATTTTAATTATTGGTTTAAAGAGAAACAATTTAAATAAAATGGTTACTAATGTTTAAGGTTAATCTTGATATTTTAAATATTGTAAATAGTATATTATTTAATTTCAATTTTTGTATGGTGAGTGTGGCGAGTAAATGAGTATGCGGGGAAACTATTTGGCCCCCAAAATAAATTATAAGTTGGCTGATTTGATATTGCAATTGAATTAAAATTCTATTGTCTCTTGTTTGGTACATATGAGATTTAGGTTAAATTAGCTATTACTAAATAAATTAATTTGCACATTCACTCTAAGCTCACATGTTGTGAACATCCCCTCTTATGTTAGTTATAGGGGAGGATTAGATATTCACTGTTCGCATTTTAAAAGCATCTGTGAGGAGTGTTTTATGATATTATGATAGTAGATGTCTCCCGGTTGTGGAAGTAGATATTTGTACTATACATGCATGCTTTATTTATCAGCAAACCCCTGACCCTAAAAAAAGAAACAAAATTTGTATTCCAAACAAAATTTTCTGGCTCGACCCCTGTCCCATTGATTCAAGATGATTCATTTTACTTGATCGAAACCATATGAATTAAGTTAACAACTCACAAATTGGAATATAGGTTGGGATATCTTGTGTTACTTGTAATATATAATAGAGCAAGTAAAATTAAATAGAAAATCAAATCTCAAGCCTAAGAACCATGTCCCACCCTAGGTCCTCAATTTCCAAATTTCCAATGAACTCGGAAATGGTCCAATCCATTTCTTGCATAACAAATGGGCATCACAAGTTAAGTATTTGATGTTATTTTCAATTGATTTTATAGGTTGAGAATCATTAAACGATTATAACATGAAATTATGAGTAAAGAACAATTTTAATGTATATTTTTATAATTATTATGGGACTTTAATATTAAACAAAAGTTTGTTTAAAAAAATAAAATAATTACATAAGCTCTTTGGTTGAGCTTTTAAATTTTAATGCATATGTTTACGATTTGTTTTTGTATAAGAATAAGATAACCGACATGCAATCAATAAAGTACATTCCAAAGAATAGACCAGTCTAATAATAAAACAATTCTGTCAAACTATAAATCAACAAATGTCTTATATATTAAAACAATGATAAATTAATCGGTTATTATATATATATATATATATATATATGTGTGTGTGTGTGTTTGTGTTTTGTCTTATTTATTAAAACAATAATGAATTAATAATTTATTATATATATATATATATGTGTGTGTGTGATACTAATCTAGGAGCATTATAGACATTTAAAATCGATAAAACAAATTGAAATTATTATAATAGTTGATAAAATAAGTTGCTTAGTGGTAATTTAGATATTTTATAAAATTTGATCGGTCAACCGTTAACTCTAATAGTCAACCACTAGGTTAACGGCACTTATTTGTAATTTAAGTAAAAGTGCAATCTTTTTGTAATTTGAGCAAACATTAGGGTGCTTCATTTCAATTTGCCATTCTTTTAATTGAAAGAAAAATTATTTGATATGATAATTATATTTCATAGCCATATGATATTCAAATCAAGTGATTAAATAATATTTTGTAAGGCAAGACCTCTTTCAGGCTTATATGCAAGTCTTCTTCTGAATTCTACAAAAAGAAGAAAGTAGAACAAGAACTAGAAAAAAAAAAAAAAAAAAAAAAAAAAAAAAAATAGCCGTAAAAATGTTATATTTTTTGCATGTTGTTATGTTTATATATTTATATAGGGAATATACAGCCTTTTAAGTTATTTTTTCATTTCTATATGTAATATGTTACAAAGTATATTTGTCGTCTTTTATTTTTATTTTTTATTTTTAAACTAAAGCTTTTCATTATTCCATGAGGTACACTTTCGCTTCAATAAAATATCAATTTTGAGACTAGAAAGCACGTCATATGTTCATAAAAGATACATAAACTTTATCTTGTATTCCATTTAAATTATATGAGTTGCAATGGTATTTTAATTATACATTTTAAAAGAAGGCATTATATTATTATTAATTAGTTTACAGCCCGCACGATGTGTAGACATTGTAAAATATAAATCGAAAATAATCACGAAATGCTTAAAATAATGTGTTTGTAGTTCAATATTCTATCATTTCATAGGTAACCAAATAAAACAAAACATCGTTATAGATAAAAATATACATGGATAATGCAAATGGCAAATATGATACCTATAGTTAAGTAAAAGAATGTAAGCAAAATAGTATAATTTGTATTTATTAAAACAATTGAAAAGAGTCCAAAAAAAATTAAGCAATAAATACAAGCATGTAAAATAACAACTAAAATATTTTTGAATTAAGGTCTTTATTACTAAAGCGTATCGTAATGGCAGAGCATATCTATGTAACTATATATTTGAGTTTGCAATGAAAGTGCCTTTGCAACTAAGGAGTGTTGGCCTTGCAACTAAGTCGATTTAAGGATTCCATTGGGAACATATTCATAAATGAGACCACACACTTCCGAGCACACTCAAATTAGAGTACGTTTGGATGTCTAAGCTTACCCAAAAACATGGACCTGGAATTTGTTATCATAATTGAAATTATCATCTCGACAATATATATACAAATCTTTTTTAAATTAGTACTGCTTTATTAATGAATATTTAGTATACTTCTAGAAAAAGAAAAAAAAAATGTAAGGCTTTGGTTACATTAGATAGACAAAATATTTTGGTCTTTCTAGATATTCAACTCATACATAACATATAAATATACAGTGGATATATATATATATATATATATATATATATATATATCTGTGAAACCATTTTACCGCCTTCCCTTAAAGTATAGAGGTGCCTCGAAAACTATATAGGTTTAGTAACTTTATGGCACATGCTAATTGTAACAAAGTAATCATTTGTAAATGATTTCATATCATTGTTCCCAAATATCTAAAGATGGATCAAAATTGAAAGTTGCTTCATGAATCTCCGATAAAGAGAACATAGAGAAAAACTATTTTATAGTACTTTCATAGAAAAAAAAAAATCAATTTCTTAACGGGTCAAATAATTTATAACTTATAATTTATAGTGTATATTTAACTATGTACAAAGTCTTTCACAAATAATTAAAACTAAACACGTATAGTTAATTAACAGTTTATCAGCTAAAAATATAAGCATGAATAATCATGTACGTAAAAATGGAAAGAAGAAATCGATTGATCACCATATTAAGAAAACCATCTATTATAACTTGTAAAAATGGTAAAATATGAAGGAAAGAAGATTTCTAACTTGTCCGTCCTGTCTATACCGAAAACAACGCCTTCCATACACATTTTGGGGCTGTTTGGACATGGAAATTTAATTATTAAAACATATATTAAAAAAAAAAAGATTAACAGTAAAATAAAGTTGAATTATTACCTGATTCGACCATTATCAACACCATTCAACCCAATTTTTGACCACAACCAACTATCCTAATAGATGTTTTCATTTGAATCTATGATCTAGAAAATTAAAGCCTGAACTCCTTAATTTTTCCCACAGATTTTGAACTGAGAAAAGAAAAGGTATGTGTTGCATGCTGAATAGCAACAAAAAGAACTATGTCAGATTATATTAGTGACTCTTTGGTCTAACATCTATGCAACATTTAACTCATTAAAATTCTAAAAATCCACATCCCGCGATTAGAACTTAATATGTAACCCGAGAAAAATGATCTAGATACAATCCTATCTTTTTTTCATTCATGGAAACAATGATCATTTAAATGTACTTAAGTCTTTTGCAAACACATTGTCACAAAACAATCTCCAGGAATTATCTTACTTTAATAATCAATTCAATTGTAATACCAGGACCACACTCATGAACTAAAATAGTAAACATGCAACAAAATTGACACCAATCCGTAATTAAGTGATTTAGAACAAATTGTCAATCAATAAAAAAATTTAAAATCTACAACAAAAGGTCTTTGAAAGGATACCATGCCAATTAATAATGTCTAATTTTGCAATCATATTGTCCTACTTATATGTTTCTTTTATCAAAATGTAACAAAATTGAAAATTTAACTTGCACCTAGTACTAATTCACAATAAAATCAATCAAATTTCACAAATAAGTAAAAACTACATTAAAGCGATAGCTATGTCATTTCCAAAATATTCAAACACCATATCCATGATTTTAAGATGCAAAGTGTCAAATATGGTTTTGTTCTGCATATTTCTTCTTGTGAGAGTTCCTTCCTTTATATAGAATTCTCGGACTAATTACAAGGCTGAGAATTAGCTATTATAAGACTGAAAATCAGAGCTAATTACAAGGTAATAAATACATAGTTGATCAAATAAATGCCTATCAATTACAATATACTCTTCTATATATATATTTAGACTAAATAAAGTAGAATATATACTGCCTTAACTGTCAATTTTGCTAACACAAAGCACGTTCAAGCTCTTTCGCCACCTCCACTTATGCAAAAAAAAAAAAAAAAAGTTTAAAAAAAAGTTTAAAAAAAAATCAAATCACAATCATGTTAACGACAAATTCAGCTATGATTCATTTAAGACAAATAAGAATAACAAATATGATTTTGAAATACAAAGAATTTATCTTAACATAACCACAAGAACATTTAGTTTTGGTTCCGCATTCACCTGTTCAACGAAAACATGTCTTTTCGATACAATCGTCGAAGCATATATGGCTGGTTTTGGGAAATACAAGCCTGAGGATGGGTGGTCATTGGCCAGACTTCTCCTCATTAGCAGAAGAGCCCCAGCACCATCACTCACTTCGCTAGAATTACCTACAGATGAAGTGCCACACAATTAAAAAAGAAAAACAAAATAAAATGTAAGTAATGAACACACTCTTCAAAGAGAATAAAACCTCATACCAGCAGTGGTGGTCCTGTACTCCCGTCTTTCTTAAACACTGTTTTCAACTTTCCCTGATCTGATATATTGATATGTTTGGTCGTAACCAAGTTAAAACAAGTTTCTCTTCACCAGTTTTCGAGTCAACAATCTTCACAAATTAAGTATATATGATGCCTTAACATCGTTATGACAGTATTCAAACCTATATTAAAAAAAAGTGTTTAACAACAAAAAAATAAAAAAAAAGTTGAATTATTACCAAATTCGACCAAAATAAACACTATTCAACCCAGTTTTTTTTTTTTTTTTTTCTTACAACAATCAATTATCCTGATATTAGGACAATGTTGTCATTTGCATCTCAAATCTGATAAATAAAAGCATGAACTCCTTAATTTTTCCCACGGATTTCGAACTGAGAAAAGAAGATTGTATGTGTTGCATTCTAAATGGCAACCAAAAAAAAAAAAAAAAAACTATGTCAGTACAGTGATGCAAATACCAAAGTAATCAGTACAAAATAAAATTAAAATTCAATAGCAAGTTTTGATAAAAAAAAAATTGTTACATTAGTTGCCCCTGCAAACCAATACTTCTGAGCTGAATCACAATGAGTGTTGATGAAAAACCCTGTCATTTTTGAATCATATCTTGTGACTGTTTCAATTATGATATGTACCAATTAGGTGGATGCACAAACAAGCAACCCATATGCATGCAAGGTAGCCATGCAAGGGAAGAGTCGGTCTTGGTTCAGTTGGTACTCGTCTAGTGAGTCACCAATTGAGATTAGTGATGAGTCTTGGGTAGCAAGAAGAATAAACTAGTTAGGAGTTAGGAGCTTTGTTAGGATAAGGAATCATCAAGTTGTCATACAACTGGTGATCAGCAGATTTCCTTTTCAGCATACAATTATAATTCTATCTTAGTTGCAATTGTTGTTAAAATACCTATTTATATAATTGAACTGATTAATAAAGATTATTAGAAGTTAAACTAAATTCTCTTCCTCTGCTCTTCTTCTCCGTTCTTTCTCTCCTCTTCCCAAATTCATTTCTATCAGCGGCATCAGAGACTCAAAAATCCTTGGTTCGTTATGGAGACTCACGGCAAATCCAATACAGAATTTCACAATGACGTGAATGAGATTTTGGCTCGTCATGAGTTCAGCTTCGACCAAGTTAATGCGCCTTAAAACGGTAATTGCGGAGCTTAAATCCCTACGTACCTTCCAGACCCTAAACACTCCTCAATCAGATAACAAACAATCCAACATGTACCAGCCAAACACCAACCCTTTTGCACTTGCCGTATCCTCGCACCAGCCTTCAACTTCACGTTCCAACCCCTCCATCGAGCACAACAACCAACACCTTAAGTTATCCTTTCCAAAGTTTAACGAAACCGATTCGCAAGGGTGGGTCTATAAGGCGGGACAATATTTTGAGTTTAAAATATTGAACCAGACTAACAAGTCCGGTTAGCATCATTTCACTTGGAGGACATCACTCTACAATGGCATAGGTGGCTCATAAAATTTCGTGGACCTACCACGTGGAACGAATTCACCAAGACAGTGTTGATTCGTTTCGGGCCAAGCGATTACGAAGACTCTTCGGAAGCATTGACTCGCCTCAAACAAACCTCCACCGTGGCTAGATACCAATAGGCCTTTGAAAGGCTATCACACAGAGTGGATGGACTCCCTGGAAATTTCCTAATTGGTTGTTTTGTTGCAGGGCTTAAAGAGGAAATTCGCCTGGACGTCAAACTCAAGCAACCCCGGACTTTAACAGATGCCATAGGGGTGGCTCGCCTGGTAGAGGAGAAGAACCAGTTGCAACGGAGGAGTCAATTTCTGTTCTGACCACAGACGGTGCCCAGACCTACACTCAACCCAACGGTTGGGGTGTTGGGACCTCCTTCATCGTCAAAACCAAAAAATAATCCCTCTACTTACAGACGACTTACCAATCAAGAAGCAATAGAATGTCCAAAGAAAGGGTTTTGTTTTTACTGTGATGAGAAGTATGTTCTGCGACATCGTTGCGAGCATCCACATATGTTTATGATTGAGGATTCAAACCCCGATAGACTCAGATGAGGATTTTAATGGCAGTGATTCAGATAGGGTGGAGATTATTCCCGAGATTTCCTTTCATGCGATCGCAGGTACGGAGCATCCTAAAATAATTAGGATTTTAGGAAAATTAAAAGGACAGGAAGTGATGGTGTTGATCAACGGTGGCAACACTCACAATTTTGTTGATCAAAACTCGGTCTCTTAGCTTGGCTTACCAGTTACTCAGGACAGAAAATTGCAAGTAATGGTGGCAAATCGAGAACAAATCGAATGCGCGGGGCGATGTCTAGTCTTAACCTTGGTGATCCAAGGCGACTCGGTCACAATGGATTACTTTGTTTTTCTGGTCGCGGCATGCCTAGTGGTGTTAGGGGTTCATTGGCTTGAGACTCTCGGTCCTATTGAAATCGACTACAAGATACTGAAAATGACCTTCAAGGTCAGAGGAGCCACATGCACTTTTCAAAGACTAGGACATACAAAGAAGAAAGTGATCTCTGATAAGGAGCTTTTATGTTTGTAAGGCATTAGCTATTTATTCCAAATTGTTCTCGCAGCCCATAATGACAGCCACCACAAGCACCTAGCTGATCTCGTACAACTGCTCAACCGATTCCAACATGTGTTTGAAATTATTTCAACACTTCCGTCCAACCGTTTACATGATCACCAAATTCCATTACAAGCTAACTCCACCCTGGTAAGTGCCAGACCATACTGATACCCATACCATCAGAAAATGAAATATAGAGGTTGGTGCAAGAGTTGTTAATGTTGGGTTTAATACGACCAAGTATTAGCCCTTTCTTTTCTCCGATTTTGTTGTTAAAGAAAGCGGATGGAACATGATGCTTTTGTGTGGATTACAGGGCATTGAATAACATCACAGTTAAAGACAGGTACCTTATTCCGGTCATCGACGAACTCTTAGACAAACTTCGTGGCGCTGGATTCTACTCGAAATTAGATTTTCGATCCGGCTATCATCAAATCCGTGTCGGTGACAAGGATATACCAAAAACAGCATTTAGAACGCACGAGGGTCACTACGAATTCATTGTAATGCTCTTCGGGCTCACTAATGCACCAGCTGCTTTCCAAAGCCTCATGAACAACCTTATCAGGCCACATCATCGGAAATTTATTTTGGTATTTTTCGACGACATACTGGTGTACTCAAAAACATGGGAGGACCATCTCTTTCACTTGAATTTGGTCCTTGATATTTTATCTACTAACAAATTGTTTGCGAAAGAATCAAAATGTCAATTTGGTGTTTTACAGATCGATTATCCTGGTCATATAATTTCGGAAAGAGGAGTGGTGGTGGATCAAACAAAGATTAAAGCCGTTGTAGAATGGCCAATACCGACCACGGTCAAGGCTGTTCGTGACTTTCTCAGGTTAGCAGGGTATTACCGAAAATCCATGAGCGGGTTTGGAGGCATTGTAGCCCCGATGACATGGCTTACCACCAAGGATGGATTCAGCTGGACTATAGAGGCTGCCAAGGTCTTCGTCCAATTAAAGGAGGCACTGACCTCACCTCTAGTTTTATGTCTTCCAGATTTCACATAGCGGTTTGTGATAGAAAATGATGCCAGCGGGATCGGCATCGGAGCTATATTGTCTCAAAACAACCGTCCGATAACATATTTAAGTGAGGCATTGAGAGGTTATGCATTGGCTCTGTCCACATACGAAAAAGAGATGCTCGCAATAGTCAAATCAATCCGCAAGTGGTGACCATACCTTCTCGGCAATCCATTCACTATCCGAACGGACCATAAGAGTCTTAAGTACCTTTTAGAGCAGCGCATCACAACTCCAGCGCAGACCCGTAGGCTTTCGAAAATCCTTGGTTATGATTACAAGATGGAGTACAAAAAAGGTTCAAAAAATCAAGGCACGGACGCATTATCACGAGTGATGGAATTTAGTTGTTTGGCCATTTCAGTGCCACTAGCTGACTAGTGGATCGAGCTGCAGCAAGAGGTCCTCACGGACTCATTCTACAAAGGTCTGACAAAGAAAAATGGCACTTAGGCGCACCATAATTCATTCACCGTGACGGAGTTTGGTTTCGTGACGATAAGATCTACTTGAGCCCCACTTCCTCTCTACTTCCGGTCATTTTATCAGATTTTCATTCTTCGTCAATAAACGGACAGTTCAGGTATCACAAGGCACTTGCTCAAGCTAAACAAAACTTCACTTGGCCAAGTATGCAATGCACGGTGAAGGAATTTTTACAGCAATGCGATACCTACCAAAGGTACAAATGGGATTGCATAAAGCCTGCAGGCTTACTCCAACCGCTGCCCATTCTGGAGCTCATTTGGTCGGATGTTTCGATGGATTTTGTGGAGGGCTTACCACCTTCCGGCGACAACATTGTGATTATGGTAGTGGTCGATCGCCTAACCAAAGACGCCAACTTTATTCCCTTAAAACACCCATTCACAGCAGTAACGGTGGCGAAGGCTTTTTGTCAATAACGTCGTCAAGCTTTATTGAATTCCTACGTAGATTGTGAGCGATCCTGACAAAGTTTTCATCAGCTCTTTTTGGCAAATGTTGTTTAAATTGCAAGGTACCCAGCTGTGCATGAGCTCAAGTTACCATCCACAGGCAGACGGAGGTTGTCAATTGCACGATGGAGCAATACTTGCGATGTTTCGCGGAGGAGCAGCCGCGCAAATGGCTGGAATGGATCCGATGGGCCAAATTTAGCTATAATACAACAGTCCACATTTCCACCAAAACCTCACCTTTTGAGGCTGTATACGGCATTCCACCACCGAGCTTGCTGTCATATGTCCCGGGAACCTCTCACATACAAGCAATGGATGAGTATCTCCGTGACAGAGATTCCATTCTATGTGAGTTACGGCACAATCTTTAGCTGACTCGCAACCGTATGAAGGTGCAAGTGGATCTATGTCGCCATGAGGTAAATTTTTCTGTTGAGGAGTATGTGTATTTAAAGCTCCAGCTGTATCGGCAAACTTCCGTGGCCTTCCGTAGATCCATGAAACTTGCTCCATGTTTCTTTGGACCATACCAAATCAAGGAAAAATTTGGTCCAGTGGCTTATAAGTTGGCCTTGCCCACTGGCTCATAGATACACGACGTATTCCATGTGAGTATGCTATGTAAACATCTAGGTCCAGCACCATGTACTTCGGACCAGCTACCAACGGTCACTGAGGCGGTCACAGTCCTTCCTCAACCTGAGTCGATTATAGATCGAAGAGTGGTTCGCAAAGGCAGCTACCGACTGAAGATGGAGATACTAGTAAAATGGGTGGGGGCTTCAACAAAGGACTTGACTTGGCAGAATTAGAGGCGCTTCTCGCAACTATATCCAAACTTCATCCTTGAGGACAAGGATGATTTGAGTGGGCGGGAATGATATGTACCAATTAGGTGGATGCACATACAAGCAACCCATATGCATGAAAGGTTATCGTGTAAGGGAATAGTCGGTCTTGGTTCAGTTGGTACTCGTCCAGTGAGTCACCAATTGAGATTAGTAGGGAGTCTTGGGTATCAAGAAGAATAAACTAGTTAGGAGTTAGGAGTCTTGTTAGGATAATGAATCATCAAGTTGTCATACAACTGTGATCAGCAGATTTCCTTTTCAGCATACAATTGTAATTCTATCTTAGTTGCAATTGTTGCTCAAATATCTATTTATAGGATTGAACTGATTAATAAAGATTATCGGAAGTTAAACTAAATTCTCTTCCTTTGCTCTTCTTCTCTATTCTTTCTCTCCTCTTCCCAAATTCATTCCTATCAAATTCCTCCAACCTGGAAGCAATAACCCAGTTGGAAAAATTGATGAAAAAACTAAATTAAACAGTATAACACAAAGAACAACAACAAAAAATAAAAGAATGAAAACCGAAAGGATTTGATTGGTGAAGAGTCGAGGAGTTTTATATCTTCAGTTTGATCATAAGGATGCAGAGGGTTTTCTGGTGAGGGAATCAAAACTTTTGAGTTCAAGAGACATGCACTTGTCTTGCCTTGTATGCTGAGAATTGTCTCCAAAAAACGAGGGGTCTGTTTAATTGAAAAAATTGAAGGATTGTTTAATTAACGAATAATTAAAGAATTAAACCTTAGAATTTAAGGCTAAAGCTTTCTTAAGACGACACCTAGCTTCTTGAGGCTTAGCCTTACTATATTATATAGATGTATATATGGTCTCAACTCCCAACAACATTTATAGTTTGCATCTTATGCTTGCAGCCAGTATTCTTATTCACCAGTGTGCGTACATGTAAAAAACAATTATTTGAAATATGTTATGGAATAAAATTTTGAAAAAATATAAAATAAAATTGATGTTTTATAATATGATATTAAATCAACTTCACTCATGTCATAATATATGATCCATCTATTTCCTCAAAGATTAACAAATAAAATAGTCTATATCATAGAAAACCTAAATTAACTATGTTGAAGCTCCGTTACTAGATATATTATTTGAGTTCTTACCGGACTCATACCATACTTTTGTATTATTGATCACGAGTTATTAGCATTTTAGTTAATTACCCTATGTTAAACTGATTTTTTTTTTTTATTTACTCTATTAATTTTGATATTGTGATTTGCAGGAATATTGATTATTATAAGTTATTTTATATGTAATATGTGATATGATTTTTGTATATGTTAATTATAAGTTTTGATATATATGATAAGTTATTATATTATTATATATAATAAGCTATTTTACAAAATATGTTATATATGATTTTTCTTTGTTTATGCCAAGATGCAACACCCAAATAAAGTCATAGGAAGTCAAATACAATTCTCATCGGTTACAGCTTATTTCCATGAAAAACACTTGTCATAACATTCTTGCATTCCAGAAAGTTGCATATCATATTTTGTAACATACTCTTATCTGATTTATGCATTACTCATACAAATTAGTAGTACTACATCAACCATTTGATAAAATGGGAGAGAAGAGAGAATGTGAATACTCTACGTATTTATGTGTATTAACATATACAACCATGAAAAACATATATAGAAGATTTACAACAACTAAATAGGGAACTTGTTCCGAAAGTGTAGGACTGATTACAGCAAATAAAATTAGTCAAATGTTTGCATTGATTACACATGATATGATCCTGGAATCAAGTCTCCAAATTGATATGATCCTAGAATCAAGTCACCAAATCGATAGATGCTAATTTGATTCTCAATACGCCTCCTCAATTTGTAGCGTGGATGTCCATTGCATTCAATTTTCGTAAACGAGAATGGAAAAGTGCATTCGCAAGTAGCTTTGTAAACATATCAGCTACTTTGAGGGCTGAAGCTACATGTGAAGTATTGATCATCCCTGCTTGTATTCGTTCATGAATTGTATGGCAATCTAATTCAATTTGCTTCGTTCATTCATGGAATACTGGATTTGAGGCAATGTGTAGGGCTGCCTAATTATCACAATATATAACCTTGCTGGTTGTGAGTGTTTGACACGAAAATCATGCAACACATACTTTAACCAAACCAATTCATATGTGATGGACGCCATAGACCTGTACTCCACCTTCACAAATGAATGAGACCTGGATGGGTTGCCTCCTATCAAGTGTTTAGATTAACGTCTCGGCTAGACGCATTCATGGTTATATATAAAGTTTGTCACAACCCTAGTATCATAAATGACACTTACAACAATATCCTTTTTTCTAATATCCTTAAAAATCAAATCTATACAATGTGCTGTACAAAGATTACAAAATAATGAACATTTTTTCATCAATTTTTTACATGCTTTCATAAATACAGAACCATTGTCTGTGACAATTTGCACAACGTTCTTTTTACCGATCTCTTTTACCACATATTTTAGCAATCTATAAATATACTGATGATCTTCAGTTTTGTTGGATGCATCAACACATTTTAGGAAAATTGTGTGACCGTTACAATACACCATACAATTAATTATTGACAATCTTGTCGGTTATGCCCACCCTTCACACATTATGGTGCAGCCATATTTCTCCTATTTATTTTTGAAGTTATCAACATACTATTTCATTTCCGTGTACTTGATGTCTAAGTACTTATGTCTAATTTCATGTGCTGATGGTGGTTGAACTAAAACACCTATATTCTCATGCATGTTAAATTTAATTGTGAAATAAAAAATAAAAACAAATAAAAATTTCAAAAACATTATTATTTAAGAAAAAATAATACATAATTCTGGAGCACCGATAATCATGTTCTTAAAACAATGAGAGCCGACTTTATGTGAGGGCACATTATCATAAATAAAAAACTTCGATACTAGCCCCCAAATTTTTTCTCTAATGCAACCCCCTTTGAATATATCTTTAATATTCTTTTGCTTTGCACCTGATGATTTGTACAATGAAGATGCAACTAAAGGTTTATAACGCGGCTCTCGTCCACTTTAATTGTGACGTACTTGTTGTGATGGTTGGCTATTACCACCGGCTCCTGAACCCTCTCCTCTCTTTGGCCTCCCCTTAAAGATTCTTGTTTCTTGTTCTCTTTGTCATTCAGATGCTTTGGATGCATATATTGCAGAATGATAATCATCTCGCTCATCAGGAAGCATATCTTCAAGATAATGATAGATACTTTCTTCCTCTTTTGTATCAGGAAATTTCCCCTCATTACTGGTTAAATTAAATTTAAATTGGGTAATTCCCCCACTTTGCATTGTGTGACCGCAAAATGTGCATATAGTACCATTTTTATTATTTGGTACTGGCTGGCAATACTCTCGTACTGTATCATGTTTAGTACTAGACATTTTATGCAATATAATTCCCTATTAAAACAAAATTAAATTGTGTACCAATTAATTTATAAATATGAAAATTCAAATGAGTTTTAGAAATAATACCACACAACATCTAAAATTTGCATACAATTATAATGGATACTTCTTTAATCAGGACCGTTCTGACTTTATAATTTCAGGACGTCCAACCACAACCATACATTCACAGTGGGCCCATAGCCCCATATTAACAAATACTCACACCTAATATGAATGTATGGATGTGGTTGTATGTCTTTAACTTATAATTTCTTACTAGAGAACCACCCCAATTATAATATCATTATTTTTTATAAAAAAATTTATCAAAGTAAACATTTACGTACTTGATTATTTGATGAAGATATTGAGAATTTGAGATAAACTTGTGATGTAAAATATACTATGTTAAGTGTAGTTGTGTAGGATGAAAACTTGAAAGAGAAGAGTGAAGATTGAAACAAATTAAGGTGTGCCTAATATTAATCTGGGGGGGGGGGGGGGGGATGGTGAATAGATTATATCTGATTTTACTCAATTTTCATTATAAGTCAAATTGACGAAAATACCCCTAACTAGTCACAATAATATATCACAATGGAAACTCTCACAGGAAAAACCACGGTCTAGTAAGTGCGCCACATTCGAACCCCGAATCTACTAAATGTGATAATGATTACAACCTAATCTCGGTCAATAATCACACACCTACCTAATCCCGGTATAAGTGAACCTAGTCCAATTACTTGTGATGTAAGCTACCTAATCCCGGTAGCAATAGAAGACTTACTTCTCAATGAAGAGATAATAAAACCTAAGTGAATATATGATGATATCCAAAGTGCAAATAAAACTAGGTAACCTTAGATGCTTATCGAGGATGATGAATAACAATTAATGCAATCCTAGATATCAATAGCTAAATGACATGTCAAAATGCTTAGCTAAACATAGATTATGAAAACCTAGATAGCTATCACAATACAACACTCAATCAATTCATCACAAACAATCTCTATCTTGTATTTAGCATATGATCTAAAAACATACAAGTGAATAAAGAGATGACTTGTTAAGAAAGACACTAAAATTAGATGAAGTTAGTGAAAATCTTACCAAGCAAGTTGTGGTCATGAATGATGCAATATGAAGTTTGATACAAAAAGGATTAGCTTTGAGTGATTAAAGGTGGGTTCTTGAGTATTTTTCTTGCTTTGAAAAATATCCTAAGTATGATATCTGATTATGAACTCTCTTGTGTGACCTAAAGTCATAGAGGCATATATATAATGTGTCAAAGTCAAAGTGCCGCGTTTTGATAAGTGACACAATTTTTGCGTTGGGCGCTGTATGTAAAGCGACCTATACAACACCTACCTGGGAAAATGAAGAACATTCTTAATTGGTGCTATTCGTAGAACGCTTTTGTAGAGCACCTGAACAGCACCACAACTCTATTCCTCTCGGGAAAAATATAGGCGTTGTACGTAGAGCACTATTGAACAGCAACCGTACAACGCCTTCAATTAAAATCACAAAATTGCATCAAGTCTGATACATGCAAAACCCAATTCCACCAGGTCTAGGTTGGGCGCTGTATGTACAACACTTCCAACAACGCTTTGTACATCGCCTTACACAATGTATGCAATCATAAGTCTAAACATGGCATGGCATTTGACATATAATATGCAATCACATAAACATGCAAGAAGAGAGATTAATGAATCTTAATGCACACAAAATAGACACACAACATACAAGAGATAAACAATATGAATGAGTTGAGTGTGTGCAACTATCTCTTCAAAGCAAGTAAGCACTTAGAGTTTTACTTTTGGTGCTTATCAACTTGAGGCCTTGAAAAGGGCTTTTGAGCTTGATCCTCAATCACCTAAACTACCCTTACAAATCAAACTCCAATTGTGGTTTGTCCACGAAATAAGCCAATCAAAATATGAGGATCCTTACAATGATTTTATAGATGAAGTGAAAACAGTGAGAAAATAGATGAATAATTGAATGAGATTTTCTTTGTTGAATTAATTTATATTCTCTACAAAGAATAAATAATACATGATGATTTTTTATTTTTTTTTCAAAGGCATTCATTGTGTCTCTTTTTCAAATTCTATCATTATGATTCTCTGCAATACCAAATAATTGAGATTCTTTTCTATTTTTTATTTTTATTTTTTGATAAAAATAATTGAGTTTCTTTGAATTCTCTAAACAAAAGAAATAATTATGGGTTTTACACGTTTTGCACAAACAATTGTTTAAGATTCCTTTATTTGGAATGTCGGCACAAAGTTACAAAAAAAAAAAAAAAACAATTCTACATATTTATAAATCAATTGGTACATATTTTATATTATTTGGAATGAGTTTTACATATTTTAGCCACAAACATTTTTTATTTTTTTTCAGATTGCTTTTACAAAATTTTACATATTTTACACGGTCACTCTTTGGTTTTGTGTTCAATTTTACTTCAAGTCTTCAATAATTTTACTATTGACTATTATGTTGAAATTTTTTATAAATTTGTTAATGGTTCTTCTAAAATAATTTTCAATCTAAATTATTTTAACAATAATTTAATTGTTTTGAATTAAAAAAATTATTTTAATAGTATGCAAAATATTCATGGACTTTTGGGGTGTAATTCACAATATTTCGGGAATATCTAAAATTTTTTATGGATATTTCGAAATCAGAAAGATCTTATACATGATATTAAATATTTGTCTGTTTCGATATCTATCCCTCTAAAATACGAATATATCAATGAATATTTCGGTATATCTTTCGATATTTAGTTCTTTGATTGTCATTAAGTTTTTGAATAGTAATACAATTCAAAAAGATAAATTGTCACTAAAAAAGATGTACAATAACAAAACCTTCAAACATTAGTTGTTACTAGATATAAAATACAAATTTATATAGTGATACACTTTTTATTTTGTCATTAATTAAGGTCGAGTGATACTCACTAAAAGTTATGATTTGTGATAATTACAAAAAAGTTATCACAAATACTTTTAGTGACAGGTCTAAGTGATAAATTCTTAGTGACACTTTTTTTGTTATGGTATGAAAAAAAAAAAGATGAGTGCTAAATTCACTCTCTTAACCCACTCTATATTCATGTGTTGATATGTGGATAACAATAAATGTTTTATATTAAAAATCTAACATTTATAAATAGTCTACCTTTTCATTTTATTTACGATACAAACAAACAACTAATTTCCTAGGTTGCCATTCTTCTTTAACTTTAGTAGATTGTCATTTTATAATATTAATAACATTTTTGTTTTGTTAGACTCTAAGACTTTGCAACTTCTCTTATTTCTACTAAAAACTTCTCTTCTTTCTATTGAACTTGTGTTTCAGACCCAAATTCAAATAATCACGTGACTACTTACTATATATGATAGGGACATTATGACATGCTGAATTATTTTTCTAGCCAGCATTTACAATATGTGGGCCTTGATTCAAATACATAAGTTACAGAAGATGATATGTATTAGAACTTGTTACATTCAATCAAAGTACTGAATTTTAAGTTTTTATTTTATTTTATTTATTTTTTTAAACAAGGTTCTTAGTTTTAAGTTATAAAGTACTATTGGTATATAATATTTTATTGTAGGTTTGAACATGATTATATTCAAAAATACAACACAACTTATTGAGTCTTTTGATCATTAGATTGATTTAAAAGTACAAATTAGTAAAACTATATATATATATATATATTTTTTTTTTTTGTAACATGAATGTTTACATAAAAAAATATTTCTCATTTCATATTAAAATTTGCTAATTTTTCTTATATATGTTTTGTAGGTATTCAAAAGTCAGAAACATTTTTTCAAATGGAAAGATGCAATCTTAATTAAAAAAAGAGAATTAATTTTTGTATCTTATGGTGCTTTCGGATAAATATTATGCAGTTTTCTTTTGGTTTATTATTTGCTTTTGGTTAATGAACAATGTACCCTTTATTTAATTTCTTTCGGTTTATATGAAATTTTTATAATATATTTTAAAACTATTTAATTCTAATTTGTTTTACTAATTATTTATGCTATACAACAACCATTAAGTTAACCGGGTATGTTTGATAATAAAAATTTGGTAAAAAGAAATATCTGAGCAATTTAATTTGGGTTTGTAAACACAAGTTGTAGAAAGAAGTGAAGTTGCATAGTCTTAGAGTCTAACAACACACACATGTTATTATTATTATTATTTTTAAAAAATATATTAAGTGACAATCTGCCGAAGTTAAAGAAGAAGAGTAATCTAGGAAATTAGTTGTTGGTTTGTATTGTAAATAAAGAGAGTTTCTCCTTACAATTCATAAATTATCTATTTACACTCCAATTTAATTTTTTTATTAATGACAATTTTAACCTGAATTAAAATTAATAAACAAGACCAAAAAAATTCTAATGACACTCAAAACTAATTAAATTATTAAAAAAAAAAAGAAATTCTCTATCCTAAATCATTAGATTAATACGTATTAATCTTTCTCTTTCTTAAATATGTTATTACCATATTAAACACTCACTCCTAATTACTCTCTCTCAGCATTTTTAAAAAAAAATATAATCTCCATACTTTCTCGTTCAATCTCTGATTAATAGTTAAAAAAAAAAAATCTTATGAATATTTTGGTTTTTTTTTTACTAACAATAATAAATAAATAATAAATAATATATATATATATATATATTAAAAAGTCAATACAAATACCTTGTTATATATATATATATATATATATATATATAAAAGATATATGAAAACTTGATCTGTTGCAACTAGATTCTATTAAACTCATAATTTCTACGACTAATAAAAGAATTAAAGTTCTTTAGACAATTACATATCTACAAAAGTAACAAAAAACATTTTCATATTTTTATTTTTATTTTTTTTTTGAAAAACAGGGTACTTGTTTTTTTTTTTTTTTTGAGGTTTTTTATTTTTATTTTTTAATTTTAATATATACATATATACGGTTTCTAAAAATCAAGCTTATTCGTAAGTTAATTTTTTTTTTCTTAATTATTAGTCTTGCTTGAGAAAAAATGGAAATAGAAAATTAGAAATATGTATTGGAGGAGAGATTGTTTAATATAGTAATTAAAGATTTAAGAGATAGTGTTTAATATGTAATATTTAATCAAGAGATGGGTATTTATCCCCGGATACCCAAATTTCCACTTCCCCATCCCCATTTGAGGGGGATATTTTAGGGGAAAATGGGGAAATGGTTGGGGATGAGGATGATTTTCATCCCCAAATTGAAATGGGAATGACCATATTTCTCCATTTTCCCCAAAATTTATTTATATATATATCTATATATCTTAATATTTTTTATTTTTTATATTTTTTAACCTCAACTTACTAAGTGAATATATATATCTTAATATATTTTGTTATTATTTCTATTCTTAATATTATTGTATTTGAATTTGTAATAGATTTTTTTTTTTTTAATATGTAATTTTTAGTAAAATAGGGAAAAAGCGGAAACGGAGGAATGAATAAAACGGGGAAATAAGGAAAAACAGAGAAAAATGGGAAAACGGGGAAATGGAGATGGGGATACCTCCCTCCAAAACTCTCCCATTCCCATTTTCTTTAAATAGGGAAATGGGGAGGGACGGGGAAGGGTTTTGGAAATGGGGGTGGAGATGGGGATGCGGATGTGGGGATTTATATCTAACCCTATTTCCCCAATGCACATCTCTAATTTAATCTAATGATTTAAGATATATATATATATATTTTTAAATAATTTAATTCAAAAAAGATTACTCTTTTAAATGAATCCAAAGACAACAATAGTTCATCATAACTTTTATTAAAATAAAATAAAGTGTTTTAAGAAATTTATTTTTTACAATGGAGCGTCATTAAAATAGGAGTGTCAAAAAATAAAAAAGATACTTTTGGAATAAAATAAATTATCTTTAAAAATTTTTAAAATTTAAATTTTGAAAACAGAGTATCTTTATAAAATAAGTGTAAAAAGAAAAAATTATACCGTTAAAAGAAACTTTCATGGATAAAATAAAAATAATAGATTATTTATAAAGATTAGATTTTTAAAATAAAAAATTTATTACTTTCGATATATCATAGGAATATACGGTGAGTAGAGAGAGTGAACTTAACGCTCTAAAAATAAACAATAACTTTTGCACATACATGCTGCACAATTGACGGTCACTATGGTGACAAACCGACAATAATGATTGATTACCCATTTAAAGACTCTCTTTCATCCTTTGAATACTCTTTAATAATATAATATGCCATAAATATTTTGTATTATCTATATTTTTTTTTGGAAGGGCTATCATCTAAAATTTAAAAATGCCACCAAGAGAAGATTCTTGTAAAGTGGAAATCCAAAGTAAGAAAAATTTGTGTTTTGGCTTTTGCGAATATATTTTGCTGGAACTGGATAAAATCTATCATCATTCATTAAAGTGATCAGTCTCTACTGTTCTGTTCACAAAAAAAAAAAAAAAAAAAAAAGACTCTAGTTGAGTCCTGAAATTTTGCTGCAAAAATTAAGTCTCGTGTTTGGTCTGATCAATGGGTGTTTCATCGTCTACTTGTTCATCTTCCACCACCACCAACTATGACAGAGAGTATGATGTGTTCCTCAGTTTCAGAGGTGAAAACAGTACTAGTGGCAGTTTCAAAAGCCACCTCTGTGGTGCTTTGTCTCAAAAACACATTGAGACCTTTGTTAATGATGATAAACTCAACAGAGGAGACGAAACCTCACCTGCACTTTTGAAAGCAATTGAAGAATCAAAGATTTCGGTTGTCATTTTCTCCAAAGATTATGCTTCTTCAAAAGGGTGTTTGCGTGAGCTAGCAGAGATTATCAAGTACAAGAAAAAGAACAAGCAGATTGTCATACCTGTTTTCTACCAAGTTAATCCATCCGATGTACGTAAGCAGACTGGAAGCTTTAATGATGCTTTTGCTAAGCACAATAAACAAGTTTCTGGAGATGAGTTGCAGACATGGAAAGCAGCTTTGACTGAAGCATCCAATCTATCAGGATTTGATTCCTCTGTAACTAGGTATATCCAACTCTGTTCTATTTCATTTGCTAGCTTGCTTTTCAGGATGGTATGTGTTTGTTTGTATTATGATATTTTTATTGGGGTGTGATTCAATTTAACTCACAATCGATTGTTTGTTGTTATTTGCATTTGGTAGGCCTGAATCCAGACTTGTAGATGAAATTGTCAAAGATGTTTTGACGAAATTGAATGTTATGTTTGCTTCAGCAGATTTTAGGGGTCTAGTTGGAATAGATTCCCGCGTTGAGAGCGTTAAATCATTGTTATGCATGGAAACGGCAGACTTCCGAGTTGTAGGAATTTGGGGCATGGGTGGTATAGGGAAAACAACCATTGCTGGAGCTGTTTTCAATCAAATTTCTTGCCAGTTTGATGTTCGTTGTTTTTTTGTTGCAAATGTTAGGGAAGAATCAGAAAATATTGGTGGATTAGTTCGTCTAAGAGATGAAATTCTCTCTCAAATATTAGGGGAAAATCTTAACTTAGGCACTCCCAATATACCCCCATTAGTTAAGCGAAGGATCCAAAGCAAAAAGGTTTTCATTGTTCTAGATGATGTGAATAGTTTGAAACAATTAGAAATCTTGGCGGGAGGGCTTGATCGATTTGGCCTCGGAAGTAGAATTATCATAACAACTAGAGATAAACAATTACTTCTTAATTTTGTAGCAGCATATAACATATATGATGTTGCGGCCTTGGACAAGAATGAAGCTCTTCAACTTTTTTGTAATTGTGCCTTCAAAGAAGATCATATTCCTAAAGATCTTATGGTGTTCGCTCATAGAGCAGTAGATTATGCCAAAGGAAACCCTTTAGCACTAAAAGTACTGGGTTCCTCCTTGTATCGAAAGAGCGAACAAGATTGGGAAAGTGCATTGCATAAGTTACATAAGATTCCTAACCCTGAAATTCATAGCGTATTGAGAATTGGTTATGATGCACTAGATCGTGAGGAGAAGAATATATTACTTGACATCGCATGTTTCTTCAATGGACATAATGCAAATTATTCAATACAAATACTAAATGCCTGTTACTTCTCTACACAAGCCGGACTTAGTGTCCTTGTTGATAAGTCTCTCATAACTATATCACAAGACAAAATAAAAATGCATGATTTATTGCAAGAAATGTGTGGGGAAATTGTTCGTCAGGAATCATTCAACAATCCAGGGGAACGCAGTAGGTTGCACAATCATGAGGATATTTTTCGCGTACTAAAGAGAAATACAGTAAGTGCCTGATATATTTGGTTTTGTTTCTTTTATTCGATGTCATAAATTTCAGGAAACTTTAATGTTATTACATCTCATAACTTATTTTTTACTTTTTGGTTTTAAGGGAACTGAATCAGTTAAAGGCATAAAATTAGATATGTCTAAAATAAAGAATGTAGATTTGAGTGCTCAAGCCTTTGAAAAAATGTACAATCTTAGAATTCTCAATTTCTACGATTGGAGTCAAGAATTTGGAGACCCCACAAATGCCAGCAAAGTGCAACTTCCCTATGGTCTAAATTATCTTCCGGATGGATTGAGGTATTTCCATTGGCTCAGGTATCCTTCGAAAGTACTGCCATCAAAATTAAACCTAGATCACCTTGTTGAACTCGACCTTTTTGAGAGCAATGTTGAACAACTTTGGGAAGGCAAACAGGTATGATTTACGTAATAATACACATTTCATTCTTTGAATATATTTTATGTGTACTTCACTCTCACACATTTCATTAAGACGAGATGAGGTTGTGGGTTCGAGTTCTCCTTCTATGTAATACTTCCACTCACACATTTCTTAATCATGTTGCTATATTTTGTTACAGGATGTTCCTATGTTAAGAAGGCTTATTCTTGGACTGTCTCGGAACCTGACTAGGATCCCAGATCTCTCAGGTTCTCCATATCTCGAGGTTATAGACCTTATAAATTGCAAAAGCTTGCTTGACATTAGCTCCTCTATTCAACATCTCAACAATCTTCATGTTTTGCGTCTCGAGGGTTGTGAAAGTCATAGCAGCTTTTCAAGTAACATTCGTTTTGAATCTCTTAGAAATCTTGATCTCTCTTTGTGCAGTAGTGTCATGAAGTTTCCACAGGTTTCAGGGAATGTAAATATGTTGAGTTTAAACGGGACTGAAATAGAAGAAGTTCCCTCATCAATTGAGTATCTAAGTAAGCTATCTTTTTTAGATCTATCAGACTGTACGAGGCTCAAGCATATTTCGACCAACATTTGTAAATTGAAATGTCTTCGTTCTCTAATTCTTAAAAATTGCTTCAAACTTGAGAGTTTCCCTGAAATCTTGGAGAGAATGGAAAGCATGGAAATTCTTGATTTATCTTATTGCTCAAAACTTGACAAATTTCCGAAGAACATTGTGTATTTATCCTCATTAGAACAATTAGTACTACGAGGAAATAATTTCGAGAGTCTACCAGAAAGCATCAAGCAGCTTTCTAATTTGAGAGAGCTTTGGTTAAACGATTGCAATAAGCTTCAATCCTTAACGGTGCTTCCATTGGGTTTGAGATATTTAGAAGCAGAAAGTTGCGAGCAGCTTCAGTCATTACCAGATGCATCCAATTTTGCAGAATTAGTAACATCAGCACAAAGCGTCAGTAGAGGTTCAAGTTTAAAATTCATCTTTACTAATTGCCTGAAGCTTAGTGATCAGAAAGCATGTAGCAACGTTTTGGCAGAGCTACTACCAATAATAAATTGTATGACAACGACAGAAAAGGTTGCTTCTCTCTTAATTAACCCCTTTATCTCTCTCGCAGCATCTTTCTCATTAGTTTTGATAATCATTTTCATGTTACAGGAGTTACAAAAGGAGGTTAATATTGACATCTGCTATCCTGGAAATGAAATTCCCGACTGGTTCAGCTATCTAAGTTTTGGATCTTCCATGTTTATTGAACTGCCTCTGCCTAATGGTTGTAATCGTAAGATCCTAGGTGTTGCTTTGTGTGTTGTTATTGCATTTAATGAGTGTTGTTTTAATGACATGGATCATCTCAGGGTTAGGGTTCCTTTTGTGTGTTGTGTCCATCCTAGAACCATTTATCACCATTTGGTTAAATTGAAAGGCTATTTGACTGTTCGCGATGATCGAGAGTATACAGACAAAATATCCATTGACATGGATCATGTGGTATTAGGGTATCGTAGCTATCCAAATGTTAAGATACTTGAGGATGACTATGCAACTTGTACAGTTAAGTTTATGGCTCCAGATGTAGGCCAAAACTGCAAAGTGAAATATTGTGGAGTATCTCTAGTATATGCAGAGCCTGAAATAATCCAACCCAGCATTTCTGTTGAGAAATTTGGTTCCACCAATCAAGATTCTGGGGAAACAATGGTAGAAGAAATCCCAAATAAGGCTGAAACAAGTCAAAGTGAAAATGGAAGTGGAAATGGCAGATCTGAGGATGAGGAAAAGGATCCACAACCTAAGCCAGTTACAGGAAACAAATCAATGCTCTTGATTAACGACAAAGTTGGTCTTTTTTATCGCACTTTATGTGACAGATTTGGCCTATTGCGTTGCTATTGTTGGAATTTTCTTGTTTGTCTCTTTTACAGACTTTGTGCTTTATATGGAGAGACCAATATAATCCAACCCTGCATTTCTCCAGAGAAATTTAATGCTACCAACCAAGCTTCTGAGGAAACAATGGTAGAATCATACACTAAATTCCCTAATGAGGCTGACACAAGTGCAAGAGGAAGTGGTAAATCGGCACACTTTATCAGCAACAGAGTCTTTCTTCTTCATCATACTTTGCTTAAAGGAGTTGGCTTATTACACTGCTACTGCTGGAGTTTCCTTGTTTGTCTCTTTGGCGGACTTTGTGTTTTTGGGCTGCTGGGACTTCTGGTGCTTCATCTATCAACTCGTTGTGAAATTTATTTGTCATATCATGCTCAAAATATGCAGGGTAAGTAACTCAGGCAACTCTGAGTCAACTATTCATATTTATGTTCTATCTTTAATATTAATTTGTACTTTGTTTGTACACTCTGAAATAATGATTGAAAGTTCAAAATGTATTCTAGAGATACCACAAATGCTATTTCTTTGTTTTGTTTCTAATGTTATCTTTTTCATCATTTTGCACCAGTTAGAGAAATCTGAGCACTGCATCTTCTGATCAGTTCTCTGATGACTCTGCTTGTCCCGTTAGTTTTCATCCCGAATTCGAAACTTGAGCTGCTGGAATGTTACTGATTGAAATCGGCAGATAATCTGCAGCAAATTGTGCAAAAGCATGTCCTGCCTCTACTTTCAAGGTCTCAGCCTGAGTAATATTTACCAATATTCTGTTCCTTTTCTCAAATTGGTGATCGTCAGTTTTACGAATTCTTTACAACATAGGATATGCTTTTATGTCAGTAAAGAAATGCTTATATCCAAAATTTTACATAACTAGTTCTCTTAATCTAATGGTATATATTATGGTAGATCACTTCACTATAACTTTCTTGGTCAAGCTTGGGTGGATTCTGAATTTTTCCATGTAATAGATCATGAAGTAGCTAAGGAATTGATAGACAATGTCATAGCCAAATTAAGAAGCATTTTGAATAGCCATTAAATGAAGCTTCCAAGAAAGTAGAAACCATGTACACCCATTAAACTGCACATCCATATTCTTCTATCCCCTTTTTTAGTTACTGTCTCTGTCATAAAAATCTTCAGTTTTTCACCCTTTTTAAGCTTTTATGGCTTATCGGTTGTGTGTAGTTCCCCAATCTATTGTTGTTTAAGCTTTTACTGCACAATCTCTTGTTTTTGGAACAGACTGCACTGTTGTTGAAGCTTCGTGATTGTATTGCTGAGTGCTTGCATTCCAACCTACAAACTCAGAAGAAAATCTTCTCAAGTAAGTTATATACTTATATGGCCGCCATGGTTCATTGTTTTATGGAACTTTCTTCTTTTTATTGATAGATGATGTTGTCCTTTGAATCTGTCATTCTCTGCAGACAAGTTTACGAGAAGTAACCTGTTTTCCTGAGCTGGCCAAACTTTTCTGTTCTAGTTTGGTGTTTTCGCTGTGTAACGGAATGCAGATGATCCATTCTAAGTCCATTTTCTGATATGTACTGTCTATCATTGAATACTTGTGATCCATTCAAAGTCTCACGTCGTTAATGAAAGCGTTCCCGTTCTAATTGACGTGAACCACTACTCATTTTCTGTGTAAACACATTTTGTTCTAAAAAGCTTACTAGCAAAACCATGAAAGTCCATTGCTTGATGGGACTGGTTTGTTAATTTTCTGTCGTGGTTACAACCAGGGGCTAAGCTTTGGTTTGGGATCGAGACAAACACAAATATTCAAGTTTATGTCCGACAAATATACTAATATTTGTACACTAAAATTATTAAGAAAACCAAATATAATATCGATTGATCTCATATGCAATGCTATAAAAAAATAAATTAATAAATTAAATAAACAAAAACTTTATGAATCAAAATAGAACTTGTCGCTTTTAAAATCTCAACAATCATCTGTTAATGACAGAATCTTGTCACCTTTCCTAAAACTCGATGCCTAGCCAAGCAGGTGACCTCGCGGAGTAAACCACTAGGCGTACCTCTCACTTAATATTCCCGTAGTGGGTTTTCCTCACTTTCCTGAAGTCAAGGAGTGTAAGTTATGGATCTCTATTTTGACGATATAGTCACATTTTGAAGTTTCAACCACAAAGTGACATTCATACGTAACCTCGCAATCACAAGCCTGATCCGATCGAGCAGTAGGTAAGGTCAGCTTTCCGCTATAAGTTGCCAGCAAGGGATTTGAACTTGGACCAAAACGTCCAGGTACATTCTACAATCAAGTTTGAACTAGTCCAATAGGCAGTTATGAAGTTTGGAGAACTAAAGCACAATTACATGAGTTTGAGTTCTAGTAGGATGCTACCACCTTCAGTCTCCTACTTCAAGTAAAACTCTTTCAAATCTCTGAAGCCACGAGTTCATTTTTCTCACCCCACTAGAGCACAATTAAATGAGTTTGAGTTCTAGTAGGATGCTACCACCTTCAGTCTCCTACCTCAAGTAAAACTCTTTCAAATCTTTGAAGCTACAAAGTTTATTTTTGCTCACCTCCTTCAAGGGGGTGAGCATTACCCCCCTTCCCAATATCCTGCCAAGTGTCCAAAGGTTAACTCAAGGTTAACAAAAGAGAACTTCTTCTTACAATCTACAATTTATCTATTTTACACTCCAATTTAAATTTTTGTATTAATGACAATTTTAACCTGAATTAAAATTACTAAATTAGACGAAAAAAAAAAAAAATCTAAAGACACTCCAAACTAGTTTTGTTTTAGAAAATAACGTTTTTTCTTCTTTTGTGTGGTTTTTATTTTATTTTATTTTACAAACATTAAAATATCTTCTTCTTCTTTTCCAATATTTTAAAATTTTTATTGATTGAAAAGTGATGGAGAATGATATGCAACTAGAAGAAAATCCTGAAGTGATGAAGAATGATATGCAACAAGAAACAAATTCTAAAGTGATAGAGAACAATATGTAACAAGAAACAAGCAATAATCACGAAGTAAGTATTTAATTATTTTTTAACTTATAATTTTTTTGTTTTCCTATTGAATTCCAAGAATTTTGACAAAACATTGGTGTAGTCAAAGTTTAATATATTATTGTAATACTCTTTCTGTCACTGTTCTTTTTTAAAAGTAATGATGATATTAAATTTACACTTCCACGGTTGTTCTTTTTAGAAGTAAGAGGATAGTAATCAATTTTTTTATTCTATTTTATTTTATTTTATAAGAAAAATTGATGTAGAACAAATAGCTGATTCCTACATGGCTTTGAGGGACCATCCTAAATTCAAGGCTATAAGTGACTTCACCTGAAGCATATCGACAAAATTTTTTCAAGTCACGACCTTTGGCGGTGAGGCACGTCTTTTTTCGGCTAAATTGAGTTTAGGCCCGGTAATTGCTGTTTTTGCTATTTTAGTCATAAATTGAGTTTGACAAGTCAGAATCGTCTACTGTCAATTTTGGCTTGATTAGGGTCGTTAGTAGCATTTATTTCCGCAATTATCTCAATTTTGCTATTTTTGGTAATTTTATGATTTAGTCCCGTTTTTTATCCAACAAGGATTAGGGATAAGGTTTTTTTTTTTTTTGCTTTAAATATTCTTGTAAGCCGAAAGGCTCATTACCTTTTCATTCAATAAAATTATTCAGAGTTTATTTCTCTCTTTTCTGGTGGATTCCAGAGTTTATCACAGAATATTGACGTTGGTCGTATTCTTAGTGTTTTCCGCTGCATCAATTGGTATCAGAGCACGGATCCGCCAATCTCGATAGCAAATAACGGAGCAAGAGACAGAAACCCTATTGAAGGTGATCGTGGGGAAGGGGCCTTGTGGGCGGTGCTGGAGAGATAACAACAACAGTTGACAGCAATTCAGGAGACGCATGATGGGTTGAACTTCAACGCTAACAATAGGCCACTAGTTGAAAGGGTACGTACCGAAGGATTTGCCCGATGCCAACCTGTTGACAGAAGAAGTCCTTTTCGTCGTCAACCTCAACCTTAACCTAACAGTAAGGATGATTAGGAGACGAAGATGATGATGGGTATGGTATAGTTCAACTGGCAAGGCGACAGAGGGAGCATGTTGACTATCGGTTAAAGGCAGAACTTCCGAGCTTTACTGGAAATCTGCGTATAGAAGATTTTCTTGATTGGGTTACAAAAGTGGAACGGTTCTTCGAGATGATGGAGATACCGGAAGAAAAGATGGTTAGATTTGTGGCCTTTAGATTGAAAGGAGGGGCTGTAGTGTGGTGGGATCAATTGCAGAAGAACTAACAGCAACAATGGAAGGCACTTGTGAGGACTTGGCGTAGAATGAAACAGCTTATGTTAGGTAGGTTTTTACCACCGGATTATGATCAATATTTGTTCCAGTTATATCAAAATTGTTCACAGGGGTTGAAGTTAGTGTTCAATTACACGGCGTAATTTACTAGGCTCGCAGGGCGCAATAACCTGAGTGAAACAGATAGCTAACACGTAGCCAGATATCTAAACGGGTTGAAGCCATCACTATAGGATAAAATCGGTTTGCAGGTGTTGTGGACTATGGATAAGGCTCATAACATGACGTTAAAGGTCGAACTACTGGAACGCAGGGGTGAAAATTTTAGGTTCCAGAGAAACAATCTTGATTCACCATTTTCTAACATGGATAAGGGAGTTCAGTCAGTAGGTCCATCAAACCAACCGAGAAGTGCTGCTAGAGAAGAGGGAAGCAGTAGTAATCAAACAATAGCCCCAACAAATAGAAACGTGCCTAGAAATTCGAACTCGAATCCCTATGCTCGACCTATATCGGGAACTTGTTACAGATGTAGAAAGCTTGGTTACCATTCAAATGCATGTCCTGATTGCCCTAAGCTAGTGAATTGGTTGGAAGAAGAAGAAAAAAATCTGGATGCTCAGGATGGAGGAGATGAGGGTGACTTGTATGAGGGGGTATAATTTGCAGAGGAGGATGGAGAGCGAGTTAATTGTGTGGTGCAATGGGTGATGTACGCGCCAAAACAGGAGGATTCCGGCCAGTGTAACAATATATTTCGATCTTGTTGTACTGTTAATCAAAAATTTTGTTATCTGATTGTTGACATTGGGAGTTGCAAGAAGGCTGGTGGAGCACTTGAAGTTGCCAACCGAGAAGCATCCAAATCCGTATACTATTGGTTGGATCAGGAATGGGCCAATAGTAAAGGTAATTGAAATTTGTCATGTTCCTATTTCAATCGGCAAAATATATAGAGATGAGGTAATTTGTGATGTGATTGATATGGATGCTAGCCATGTGTTGTTTGGTCGACCATGGTAGTATGATGTTGACATTACCTATAGGGGTCGTGATAATACTTACTTGTTTACTTGGGAGTCACACAAAGTTGTTATGGTTCCTTCCAAGCGTAAGACCGTACCTGCGTAGGTGGAGAAGCAATCCTTTCTAACTGTGACTAGATCTGACACAGAGTTTGTAGCACATGTCAAGAGTGCACAAAAAGTTTATGTGTTGGTGGTTAAGGCTCTTATGGTAGAGGAGATAGAGGCACCAACGATAACAGTTTTAGAGAAAATAAAGTCGCTACTAGAGAAATTCAAAGACATTGCTTTAGAGGATTTGCCAAACAACTTACCCCCTTTGAGAGACATTTAGCACCATATAGACCTTATACCAGGGGCGAGTTTGCCAAATCCCCTATATTACCGAAGGAGAACGAAATTATGCGAGAGAAAATTGAAGAGTTGTTACAGAATGGTTTCATATGGGAGAGCATGAGTCCGTGTGTGGTTCCTATGTTATTAACACCAAAGAAAGATAGGAGTTGGCGTATGTGCATGGATAGTTGAGCTATAAACAAAATAACTGTCAAGTATCGATTTCCAATTCCCCTCCTAGATGATATGTTGGATCAACTGGGGGGTTCGAAGCTATTTTCAAAAATTGATCTACGCAGTGGGTATCATCAGATTCGGGTCAAACCTAGGGATGAGTGGAAGACAGTGTTCAAGGGCAATGATGGTTTGTATGAGTGGCTGGTTGTGTCGTTCAGTTTGTCAAATACACCCAGTTTTTTCATGTAAGTAATGAATCAGGTATTGTAGCCTTTTGTGGGAAAATTTGTTGTTGTTTACTTTGATGACATTCTTATTTATAGTAAGAATGACGAAGAGCATATGGAGTAGTTGCGAGAAGTGTTGTCAGTTTTATAGGAAAATCAATTGTTCCTCAATCTCAAGAAGTGTATGTGGATGACCAGTAGCCTGTTATTTCTAGGTTATGTGGTGAGTTCGGAAGGAATTCATGTGGATGAAGAGAAGCTCCGAGTATTCGAGAATGGCCTACGCCAAAAATTATGAGTGAAGTTCAGAGCTTTCATGGTTTAGCCACTTTCTACCGCCGATTTATTCGAAATTTTAGCACTATCATGGCGTTGATAACATAATGCATGAAGGAATGTCAGTTTTAGTGGGGGAGAAAAGGCAGAGATGAGTTTCACATTAATCAAAGAGAAGTTGTGCACCACGTCAGTACTAGCTCTGCCTAGTTTTGAAAAGATATTTGAAATGGAGTGCGATGCTAGTTGTGTAGGAATTAGAGATGTGCTATCCCAAGAAAAGCGAACAGTAGTTTCTTTAGTGAGAAATTAAGTGAAGCCAACCAGAAGTGGAGTACTTATGATCAGGAGTTCTACGCAGTGGTTCGAGCCTTTAAGCATTGGGAGCACTACCTAGTACAAAGGGACACTACAATAAAATGCTATCAAATGTACCTATATTATTGCATATTATAATAAAATGCTATAAAAAGATGTTAATTGATAACACTTTAGTTTAAATAGCATTTTGATTTCAATAATATAGCATTTTTAATGCTATTAAACTATATAGCTCAAATGTTAATTTTTTTTTTTTAAGAAAATAATTTAATAGCATTTTAAATTTGCTATGATATGTCATGAAATCATATAAGCTATTATAATTTTTTTTTTTAATTTCAATTTATTATTATTATTATTATTATTATTATTATTGTGCTTTAAATTTTTATTAACAAAAACACAATTTAAGATACGTAAAATATAAAATATCAAATGTTTTTTAAAAAAAGTTAAGTGATTTACAAAACTAATTATATAGCATTTAAGAATGCTATAATACATGTTAAAAATATCTCTAAATATAAGGAGGGAAAATGAATTCTTATCCCTCTATTTTTTTTTTCAAAGATAATGAGGGAAAACAAATTTATTTCCTTTTTCAAAATTTGAAACCCTAACTTTTACTTTATATTCTCTTCACCTATTATTAGAGTTGTTTTACAGCCACCAAACCACACACTCAAAATCCCTACTTTTACCACAAAGCTCTCAAGCATCAATAACTGTCTTCATCTTCTATTTTTCATTAAAAACTTCATATATTTTTGGTAAGTTGTTCTCTCTTCATTCATTTTTTTGAAAACTCATGTTTAATTCTTGTTAATTATTTGATTAACTACATATCTGATTATTTTATATATATATATATATATATATATATATTCAGTTAGAAAATCTGGTTATGAATCTACATGTAGAAGTATTATATGTCTTCCATTGTGAAGTTATATTTCTTGGTAAGAGACTTTTTTTTTTTTTAGTTTCAATATTTGATTTCTTTTCCATCCTAGATCATTTTAGTTACAATCTCTACAATTTCTATTTCATAATTGTAATGGTTATGTAAATTCATATATGTTTATTCGTTTTTTTATTATATAACTTTATTTTATTGATGTCTTTCAAGTTATGAAGATGAAAGTTTCTGTGTTTTATCAAAAGCAGCAGATGAAGATTGGTGGAGCAATCATATTGTTGTAATTAGCTAAAAAAAAAAAAATCATGTTCTTGTAATTTTTTTTTCTTATTAAACTAAATTCAAATTTTTGTATATAGATATTTCCTTGTACGTTTGATATGATTTGTTAATCATGTAATTATTTTGATTCATTAATAAATATTTATATTTTTTCCTTTAATGCTTGCATTTTTTGTATTTTTTTTTTGTTTTGTGCACAATTAAACTTTTTAAACGAACAATTAAGTAAAAATTAAAAATGTACAATTTTTATATTGGGTACAATTACAATAATATTTTTAAAAAGTTATAATAACTACAATAATAACATTTTTTTATTAATGATATAGCATCTTTTAAATGTTATAAAAGAATAATTATAGCATTTAAAAAACTGAATTTATGAAGAAAAGTGACCCACTTGACATGCATGTTGTCCAAGTGCTTTTGACTGTTAATAAACTTCAAAGCCTGATGATCGATGTACAAGACAAACGGAGTTATACATGTCAGGTGTATAATTGTCAGTCACAAAATAATGGCCTTTATATGCCTTTGCCTGTTCCTAATAATATTTGAGAGGATTTGTGTATGGATTTTGTGTTGGGGTTGCCTCGTACCCAACGGGGAGTAGATTCGGTTTTTATGGTGGTTGATAGATTCTCAAAAATGGCTCACTTCATCCCTTGTCGGAAGACCTCCAATGCTTCACACATAGCCCGACTATTCTTCAGAGAAGTGGTCCGACTACATGGAGTGCCGCAGTCAATACTTTTGATCATGACACGAAATTCCTTAGCCATTTTTAGGTGACCTTGTGGAAGATGTTTAATACCTCTCTGAAACGTAGTACTACTGCACACCCACAAACTGATGGGCAAACATAAGTGACAAACAAAACCTTGGAAAATCTGGTTCGTTGTGTTTGCGGAGATAAGCCAAAACAGTGGGATCATGCATTACCTCAAGCTGAGTTTGCCTACAACAGTGATGTCCATAGTGCCATAGGAAAATCCTCTTTTGCTGTGACATATGTGTCACCGCCAAGGCATATTGTGGATTTAATTCGTTTACCAAAGGGTCCGGGAGTTAGTGTTGCTGCAGAAAACATGGCTACTCAGGCTTAAGCGGTGCAAGCAGAGGTGAGACAGAAACTGGAAGTAACTAATGCTAAATACAAGGCAGCTGCAGACAAGCATAGACGTCGGAAGATATTTGAGGAAGAAGATATTTATTGCGCAAAGAGAGGTTCTCAGTTGGGACTTACAACAAATTGAAGCCTAAGAAGTATGGTCCGTACCAGATTCTAAAGAAGATCAATGATAATGCCAACGTGGTCGACCTACCTGGAACCATGGAGATTTCCAAGTCTTTCAACGTTGCAGATTTGTTCCAGTACCATGCAGAGGAGTCCCTCTATCCCGAACCTAACTCGAGGTCGGGTTCTTTCCAAGTAGAGGGAACTTATGTAGAACAAGTAGCTGATTCATAAATGGCTTTGAGGGACCATCCTAAATTCAAGGCTAAGTGACTTCACCTGAAGCGTATCGACGAGATCTTTTCAAGTCACGGCCTTTGGCAGTGAGGCAAGTCCTTTTTCGGTAAAATTCCATCGTTTAGGTCCCGTAATTGCTGTTTTTGCTATTTTAGGAAAGTTTCCTTTTTAGTCATAAATTGAGTTTGAAAAGTCAGAATCGTCTGCCGTCAATTCTGGCTTGATTAGGGTCGTTAGTAGTATTTATTTCCGTAATTATCTCAATTTTACTATTTTTGGTAATTTTATGATTTAGTCCTGTTTCTTGTCCAATAAGGATTAGGGTTAAGGTTTTTTTTTTTGCTTTAAATATGCTTGTAAGCCGAAAGGCTCATAACCTTTTCATTCAATAAAATTATTCAGAGTTTATTTCTTTCTTTTCTGGTGGATTCCAGAGTTTATCACAGAATATTGATGTTGGTCATATTCTTAGTGTTTTCCGCTGCGTCAAAAATAGGTCAATGAGATAGTTCTTTTAGTTGAACATAAACCTACAGATTGATAATTTTCAAGTAGAGCAGTATATGGGTGTGGTTTTGGATATCAAGGAGATTCTGACTCGTTATGGCTTGAATGTTGTGGTTCAGTTTGTGCCTTGTAGAGGGAATGTTTCAGCCGACCTTCTTGCTAAATTGGGTGCTTTAAGTGGGATGAATCAGGTGGTGTGGGGGTAGTTTTGATCGTGTTCTTTTGTTTGTGTTTCGGTTGGGTTTGTGTCTCTGTTGTTGGTGCTTGGGTGTGGACTTGTATTCTGTTTGTGATTAATAAAGTTTGCCTTTTCTATAAATAAATAAAAAAAATCAAGTAGAGCAGTATGCAGGAGAATTACTACAGTTTAGAGATGGTTGTTGATAAAAGATCTACGTTATTGTTTTTATTTCATTGGTTGATATACTAATTTAGTTTGCAAGTTCAATTTCTTGAGAGCGTAAAGTTCGACGTTTCCCCATGACTGTCTATGCAGTAAATTTGACATTGAGGTCAAAAAAAAAAAAAAAAAAAAAAAAAAAGGGTAGGTCTTTTCGTTTTTTGTCTGCTGCATGTAGTTAGTTGCTTTCTGCTGTTTGTTGTTTTCTCCCCAGCAGATAGGTGCTTGTTGCCTGCTTGCTCTAGGGGCTTCTTTTGTTGTTTTTGTCTCCTATTTGCCTTACAAATTTTATATGGAATAATTTCTTACTTTAGTTTTGCTTAATTAACATTTTTTTTATGTTGCAATTGTGAAGGATGAAAATATGACTCGTGAGCATGTCATTGAAAATGAATTGCACGTTGTCGACTGCACCAAAGCTTGTACCACTAAAACGGTATATGACTTATTGAGTTTGTTGTTATATTTTTTTTATTAAAAAAATGGACAAGAAGTATGACATTAATTTTTAATTTACTATGTCCAGATTTTCAAGAACAGGGAAGCGTTAATTGAATGGACTCGAGATATCGGGAAGAGAAACGGGTTTGTTATTGTAATAAAAAATTCATATGTTGCTGCAGAGGGAAGAAAGCCATGGTTGAATTTTGCATGCGAAAGAAGTGGTGCTTACAAGCACAAATATAAAAAAGCTACAACACCAAAACGACCTAAAGCAATTGGAACTAAAAAGTGGGGTTGCCCATTTTTATTAAAGGGGTAGAAATTGGAAAGTGATGATGATTGGATTTTGAAAATGGTTTGTGGGGTACATAATCATGCAGCTGCACAATATTTTAAAGGCCATTCATTTGCTGGCAGGCTTAACGAAACAGAAACCGGTTTATTGGTTGATATGTCAAAGAGAAATGTTAGGCCGAAAGATATATTGTATACTTTAAAGACGAGGGATGAACATAATGCCACGACAATGAAAACAATTTATAATGCACCGCATAAATATAAGATTAAAGAACTAGCTGGTAGGTCACAAATGCAACAACTATTGAGTAAGCTTTCTAAACACAATTACGTTGAGTGGCATCGCAGTAATGAAGATACAGATTATGTAAGGGTTTTGTTCTTCACACATCCTTTTTCAATTGAGTTGTTACATGCTTTTCCACATGTTCTAATTATGGATTGTACGTACAAAACTAATAGATATCGCATGCCGTTATTGGAGATAGTTGGTATTACATCAACTGAGATGACATTTTCAGTTGCTTTTGTATACTTAGAATGCGAGCGTGAAGATAACTATACTTGGGCACTTGAGAAATTAAAGAGTATTATGCAAATTAATGTGCTATCGAGTGTAATTGTTATGGATTGAGAGGTGGCTTTGATGAATGCTATTAAAAAGGTTTTTCGAGATGCTAGTAATCTTTTATGGAAATGGCATATTTCAAAGAATGTATCAGCTAACTGCAAAAAGTTATTTGAGACTAAAGGGAGGTGTGATGCTTTCATTTGTAGTTGAAATGTACTTATGTTATTTGCCACTGAACATGAGTACATGCGACATTTAAATGTTGTGGAAACTGATTTTGCTAAATATCCGAAAGCACTTGATTATGTCAAGAAAGATATGGTTAAACAAACACAAAGAAAAGTTTGTCGCAACATGGATAGATTTGGTTTGTCATTTTGGAAACGTGACAACAAACATGTACATATTCATAAGTTAATTAATATTCGCACTTAATTTTAGTATATATAAAATTTTTAATAGTTTAGATGTATAGTATATATATATATATATATAAAGCTAGTGAGAGCTTTATATTCTCCCATAATTTACATATATATATATATAATTTTTTTACAGGGCTGAGAGTTCACATGCAAGTTTGAAGAGACAGCTAGGATCATCTCAAGGGACATTTGCCATATCATGGACAAAGGTTCACACTTTGTTAGAATTGCAGCATATTAAGGTAAAAGCTTCATTTCAAAAGAGTATGATTATTGTGCAACATAGTTTAAAACAAGGTGCCTTTAATGAGTTGAGGGGATTTGTATCGAGGAATATTCTGGAAACGATACTTGATGAATTCGAATGAGCTGATTCTATTAGTTTAGATGCTTCTTCTTGTGGATGTGTAGTTCAACGCACATATGATTGTCCATGTGCACATGAGATAGCATCATATAAACGTGATAGTCAACCCATTCTTTTAAAATCTATACATCCTCATTGGAGGAAACTTGATGTGGTTTGCACCAGTCCAGAGAAGACAGAAGTGTTAAGTTGCACAACAGAACTTGAAATGATATTGAAACGATTTAATGGTGTTGATGATTGCAGTAAGATACAATTATTGAAAACGTTGAAAGAGTTGGCAGATCCAGCGTTAACTTTTCTTGTTGAGCTTGAGATTAAAACTAAGGTGCGAGGACGACCCTCCATGAAATTAGACAAGGCTACTCATCGAGATCCATCAAAGTTTGAGTACATATAATCTCTACAAGGTAATCGTATTGCACATCTCATGTCTTTGAATATTGCATCTACTCAATCAAATGAGCAAAATGAGTTGAAGGTTAAAAGATCACCATTTGTTAAAAATATTTCTTACATTGATTCATTTTCGTTGGAGTGGAGACCTTATATACTTCATATTAAAGATGTTGATTTGGATGGAAATTGTGGTTTTCGAGCTGTGGCCGATTTAATGGGTATGGGTCAAGATAATTGGATTCAGGTTAGAAGAGACTTAGTTGATGAGTTGCAGCATCATTTTGATACATATAACCAACTATTTGGATATGCTAATATATCACAAGAAGTCACTCTCTTATTTTAATGCAAAGCCGACTAGTGAATATTGGATGACTATGCCTGAGGTCAGCTATCTCGTTGCTTCCAAATATAATGTTGTGGTAGTTCTCATATCTCAGCAGCAGTGTCTTACATTTCTCCCACTCAGATCAGTACCATTGTCTCGCCCCTCTCATAAAATAATAACGATTGGCTTTGTTGTTGGATGTCATTTCGTAGAGGTATATATATAATGCATTTAAGATATATTTATATAATCAGTTTTGTCAAATAAGTGTACATATATATTAAGGTTTTTAATTTGTGCATGTACTCATGCGCCCAAATTCGCCTATGCCTCCTATAGCTTCCGGTTGGTTGAAATATCGGCATCCATGTGTAGAAGGATGGGCAACTTCATATACTACAAATCTAGTTGCTTTCGAAGAATTATTTTCTAATATTGCTTCACAAGATACAATTGATTTGAATACCCCATGACAAATCAAATGTGTGGGGTATATTTAATTTGAGTTAAAGACACCACCATTTTTTTTTTTTTTTTTTTTTTTTTTTTTTCAATTGGAACATATGTATTTTTAATTTAAATTCTCATTTTGTTACAAAGTTTAATCAATTTTCAGAGCTTAGTTTCAGTAAAATGGTTTATTATGAGATATTGTAATATATTTGTGTTTGTTTCAGTGCCAATTCTAAGCCAGTATAATGGTTTATTAGTTCCAGTATAATGCTTCAATTCAAAATTGTTGTTGGAAATGCCCAGTTCCTGCAGATTGTTCAAAGTACCAAGTGATCGAACCAGAATGTTATTCCTTGCAAGTTTTGAAGCATCCCTAATTCCCTATATTAAAAGGTTCAGTTCTAAGCCAACTAGCCAAGATCAAATAGGTTGACAAAGTTTGATATAGCAGCTGGGATGTTTCCAACCAACCTGCTACTAGAATTCTAAGGCTAGTTGAGAGATTCGTGAAGATACATATGTTACAATTTTTTTTTTCTTTTTTTTTTTTTTTTTTTTTAAGAGTTCAGACTGCATTCACAAGCCATAAAAGGCTAAGAAACAATATACAACCAGAGCACCCAGGGTGCGTTTGGTACGCGGGACGGGACGGGACAGGATGAGACAACTTTCTCTTGTCTTGCGTTTGGCGCGCTATTAGCATGGGACGGGACGGGACAAGGTGGGACAAAAAACCCAAAAACTTGTCCCATCCAAATAGGTAGGCCATGCATGGGACAAGCCTGGAAAAGACTTTTTTGCCCTCAAATATTACAAAAATTACAAATATAAAATAAAAGTCACCACATTCAGATATTTCACGCTATTTCTCTCTCTCTCTCAACCATTCTCACGCTGCTTTCTCTCTCTCTCTCTTCATTCTCTCTTCTTTGGCCGCCGGCGAAGAGAAAGATCCATACTTCTCCCGCTTGTCTCTCTCTCTTTTCTCTCTCTCAACCATTCTCACGTTGCTTTCTCTCTCTCTCAACCATTCTCACGCTGCTTTCTCTCTCTCTCTCTCTCTTCATTCTCTCTTCTTTGGCCGCCGGCGAAGAGAAAGATCCATACTTCTCTCGCTTGTCTCTCTCTCCTTTCTCTCTCTCTCCATTCGACCAGTTTTTGTTGAATTTGATTTGGGGCTTTTGATCTACAGCGATCGAAAGGGATCGCGTCGTCGACGGCGAGGCTTGTAGGGATTTTCGATTTGTTTTTAGATTTTGATTTGGTGTTCACCGTTGATGATGATGATGATGATTTGTGGTTTGGTTTGGTGTTCACCGATGATGATGATGATGATGGTACTGGATGATTTTTGTGGAATTGATTTGTTGTTTTTGTTTGTGGAATTTGATTGAAGAAAAAATTATGGTGTTTGTGCAGTGAGAAATTGAAAGAAAATATTAAATTTGTATGATTTTTAATTAATTCTAATTCAATACTATTTGATATTTTTCAAAAAAAAAATCAAACTTAATAAAATTGATATAAACATTGGAAAGGACAGGAGGGGCACTTTGGTCATTTGAACATCTTGTCCCGTCTTGTCCCAGCCATACCAAACGTGTAATGGTACAGTCCACGGTTCTGTCCCAGGCATTCCAAACACAATATGAAACAATCTGTCCCGTCCCGTCCCACCTTGTCCTATCTCATGTCCATGCCAAACGCACCCAAGTACCACTAAAACACCCACTTGAAGAATAGACAAAAGGGTCCCAAAAACAAGCACACCTGAGAGATCAAAAATGAGTTGTGCCACTGTTGTATTCGTGGACTAAAAAGATCAAATTCAAATTACTATTTTTTTTTTTTTGGTTTTGTTTTATGTTAAAATTAAAATTAAAAAATAATAATGGGTATAATATTAAAATAAAATGGAGTGTCTTTAGAAATTTTACTTTTTTAAATGGATTGTCTTTAGAATAGGAGTGTCAAAAGATAAAAAGGATAATTTTGGAACAAAAGAAAGTGTCGTTATAATTTTTTAAATTTAAATTTTAAAAATGGATTGTCTTTAGAAAAGAAGTGTCAAAATAAAAAATTGGATTGTCAAAAGAAGCTCTCATAACAAAATTAACTATTATATATTTTAGGTGTTGTTTTACCGGTTTTACCCTTATTTATATATATATATATATATATTTAATTTTCTTAACACTGGAATTCAAAAAAAAAAACGTAAAACAAACATATTGGAAGGGGAAACGAAGCCCAAAAACGTTTTTGAATAATAAAAAACAATCAGTTGAATAAAAAAAATAAAAAATCAATTGAAGAAAACAAAAACCTTTTTTTTAACAGCTCAAAACTCCAACACTCAAACCTTAACCCACATATACCCACTGCTCAAAAAAATTATAGACCCAGTAGCCACCATTGTGTAATTTTTTTTTTCCCATTAAATAACCAACATCAACCCCTCCCATAACCAAACCTAGCCACCCAAACCAACAACCAACCAAACCCCACCATCGACGGTTCATTTTTTAAGTAAGAATTCGATATGCCAAGCCAAACTGAAGAAGAAGTAGTAGCTGGCGTTCCTGCCACTGGAGGAGATCGCCGAAGTAGGGAGAGAGAGAGAAAATAATATGTTTTGGTTTAGGTTAGGGTTTGCTGTTTGCTGTTTGGGAGCCTGATAAATGATGATATGACAATGATGAAGATGCAGATTTTTTTGAAACTTTGAAGATGCAGATTGAGTGTTTGGAGCAGATGATGTGGGTGTTGATGATGATTTCAATTTCAATTAAATTTTTTTTTCAGTTTTTTTTTTTTTTTTTTTTTTTATTTTTTTTTTTTTGGAAAAGATGTATATATATTTTTCAAATATTTTTAGAAGGTGGTGTGGGTGTTGATTCCTAGAGATGATTGTGTTGGTGTGGCTTTTGATATCTGGTCTTGAGAATGGAGATGATGGTGTGAATGTGTTTGTTGATTTCTGAGTGTTAAAGAAGATGAAGATGAGATTAGGGTTCGTTGAGTTTAGATTAGGTTTTTTTTTTTTTTTTTTTTAATTTTATTATTATTATTATTATTAAATCTGAATTTTTTTTAATTTTAATATTTATTAAATAGTTTGATATTTAGTTTTTTAATATCAATCTACATGTTAACCCTTGCGATTATTTTCTTGTTAATCTTGAGTTAACTTTTAGACACTTGTCAGGATATTTGGGGGGGTGGTGGTGGTAATGCTCACCCCCCTGCGAGAAGTAAATCAATCCACCTCAGATAATGACCTATTCATCTAGGTCAATTTACATGTTTACCCTTGTGATTATTTTCTTGTTAATCTTGAGTTAACTTTTGGACACTTGACAGGATATGGGTGGGGGTGGTAATGCTCACCCCCCTGCCACGAGAAGTAAATCAATCCACCTCAGATAATAACTCTTCAACCAGTCCTGGTTATCAAAATTGACATGGCAAGCCAAGGATCGGGCTAAGGTAAAAATGCAGAGTTTAAGCAAAGGTTGACCTAGTCAAGGCAATTACCAATTCAGGGCATGGTTTGAACAGTTCAAGCAAACATTAGCTGGGAAGCAAACTACCCCACCATCCTTGATCAATGAGAGACGGCGAGAAGAGATCCCCGATCGGCAAAAGTGTTTGGCAACCGTCAAAATAACCACCAGAAGGTGGTTCTCATGTATAAAATAGGTCGGGAATGACCATGTAAATGACAGATAAACTTAATGCAAATTCATTTTTATTTTCTTTGGCATTATTACTTAATTCATACTACTGTAATTAGGGGTGTGCATGGATTGATTTGGTTCGGTTTTGGCCGACATATATTCGGTTTTAAAAAATGTGAATCAGTTTGAACCTTTTTGAACTTGAAAAATGAATTAAACCGAACACTTTTATCTCTGTTCAGTTCGGTTCAATTTGGTTTTGGGCTTATCGGGCTTTAAAGGTTTTTATTTTTTTTATTTTTTTTTTATATGTTTTTTAATTTTTTGGGCATTTAAGTAGCTTTTTTGGCATTTAGGCTTAAACTTTTTAAGAAAATATAACATGTAAAAAATAATTTAAATAAAATACAATCCAATTTTCAATCCAAATCTAAAATTTCAATCATATTCAGTCAACATACTCAATCAAAATATAAACTCTTCATAACTTCTATAAAATAGAATCCAAAAAATATTGTACATAATGTAGTCCAAAATAAAACATCATCAATAAACAGTTCATGATAAAATTGAACATTACAAAATAATTAATTAAGACAATTTGGTTTGTTTGGTTCGGTTCGGTTTTGTATGCTCAAAACTGAAACTGAACCGAATTCAATTAGGTTTTCAAATTTCTAATCGATTTGAACCGAATGGAAGCTATGAACTGAACCAAACACCTTTTTTCGGTTTGGTTCGGTTCAATTCAATTCAATTTGGTTTCGGTTTTTGTGCCCACTCTTAACTATAATTTACCTCAATTCGAATTCCAGGAATGATGAACCATTTCAAGTCATGGTTCAATTAACACAACTCCAAATTTAACGTTATCAGTAATCAAAACCTAAAAATTAAGTCAAACAACCTTTCTCCCACCTTACCATATAATGCATTGAGTTGATTCGAGGTAGACCTTTTGCAGTAGACCACCTCACAAAATCCTGGTTAGCAAAATTTTATCATTAATAGTGACACCGTCTATGGGAAGAAAGCATGTGTACAAGCTTGTTTTCTTCCTTAATGTGTTCAAACAAGCCAATTCAAGCTCTTTACCAACTTTTATTCTCAATTACGAATTCCTTTTTCACTTTTTAAATTCATTTGCAAATGGAACAAGCAAGGTCCCTGTCGACTAAGGCATGCCTCAAAGTCCAGACGATCTAGCATCTTTACTGCATCATGTTTAACCTCCAGAAGATAGGGGACAAGCACCAGAGTCAGAGATCCAAGCTCTTTATAGATGCATGGACATTGTGGCCGACTACCAGAATTTAATGTATGGTGAAATGGGGAGGATGATTACCCTATATGAAAACCTCAAAATGAGGATGCATCATTTACCTCCACGATTCAAATAAAGGGGTCCAAGTGTTCCACCAGATGATCAACCACCCGGCCCACATTGTCAATAAAACTTGTAGAATCCATCTACTAGACCAATGCCTGGACCTACTAAACTAAAGTCACAGGTAGAGTTGCCACCTTACCAAACTTCTAAGAGACCACATAAGGAAGAACTTGGTAACCACTAAGAATAATTTGGCACGGGCTGTAGAACCACAGCCCCACGAGCAAAAACTAAGTCCAAACGCTAGGAATCAAAAAGGCATTTGATCTGGTCAAAGCATCAACCAAATGAAGATAATGACGTAGACAATTCCCATGATAAATCTAACTCCATTTCCAGAAGGAGACTTAAGAAGGTAGTTAGGGATCTGGAAGAGTTGATGAGAGATAGATTCGAGGTAGATAGGGATGACACTAGGGTACAACCCTACAATGCACCACTGGTTGAAAGAATCAGAGATGTGACGTTACCTCCAAAAAAGAAAATGCCTTTAGAGCGCTTCGTTGGGAAAGCTGACCTAAAAACTCATCTAGACATCTTTTATTAGTAGATGAAAATGCAAGGACTATCCCAGAAGGCTATGTGTCGAATTTTCCCATCATCCTTTAAAGGGCCAACATGTAGTTGGTTCATAAAAACTCAAAACTAGTAGCATTAACTCCTTTGAACAACTCACTCATAAATTCCTAACTCAGTTTTAAGGAGTGAAGCAACTTAAAGACCCGTCTATCCTCTATTACCTCAAACAGGAAGGAGACGAGTCACTCAAGGAGTACATTAAAAGGTACCATGCATAAGTGATAGAAATGGGAGCTTTCTAAGAGAAGGAGATGTTAAACAACTTTTGCCAGAACTTGAAAACATATCACCTTTGGAACTTTTTCAAAGAAAGGGAACCTCGCAGTTATAAGAAGGCTTATGCTAGAGCTCTTTGGCAGATAGAGAGAGACGAGTAATTCAAGGGATATTTCCATCCCCCCCCCCCCTTCTCGAGGTTTACCCTATTGTTAAGATAATAACATAGTTTCGCCCTATTGGTCGATTTCCCCCCTAAAATCAAATACACGTTAAAAAACCCTCTGTTACCTTTTCCATCCATTTGGAGGATTGATCGTTAAGTCAAATGGGCAATTTTGTAAAAGCAAATAATAAAAAAAATAAACAAAAAAAATATTTTGTCTTATTTTTAAAACAAAAATTAAAAATTAGAAATTAAAAGAAAATTGAAAATTGGCTTTGGTGGAGATCCACCGTTCATCTGATGATGAGATGGACGGTGGATCTCCACCAAAACCAATTTTCATTTTTTTTTTCTAATTTTAAACCAAAAAAAAAAATTAAGGATCGATTCATCTCCATCATCACATCAGTTCAAATTCATCACCACCAAACCCATTCAACTTCATCTCCAGCCCATAAACCAAGCACACACTCCATCACCACCATCGGTTCACCACCATCACCATTACCACTACCACACCATCAACATCGATCCATCCAAACCCACCATCGAATCCATGACCGCTGTTGCCAAGAGAGAAAGAGAAAAAGAGATCGACAGCAGGATTCGAGAGATTCAAGAGGGATTTTCTGATGTGGTTGTCGATTCGCAAAGAGATTTGAGAGGGAGATTCAAGATTTATGGTTTGGTTCATGAGGGATTCGAGAGAAGAGAGAGGGTTTGGTTCAGTGGTGGTAGTGGTGTGTTTGCAGGTAGCTAGGTTTTGGTTATTTTCGTGGTGGTATGTTTGTGGATGTGTGATGAAGGGCAGTTGGGGTTTGGTGATGAAATTTGATGATTTTTTTTTTTTTTTGTTTTTATTATTATTAATATGATTTTCTGGAGAAATTTGATAAAATTTGTGTGATTCTTGAACATAACCCATATGCTTAGTCATTAAAAGCTTGTACAACTCCCTCAATACACCAAAAACCACTGTATTGTCATTATTCTCATGAAACTTTTCCCCTTCTTTTAGTGAATCAAGCTGGATCTGCCTCAGTTCAGAAGAAAAAAACTACTCAAAATCATCATCGTCTAAGGGAGAAAGCGACATATTTTCCTCCTTGGCATGAATGATGTCTAAACACTCGCCAATCTCATCTATCGTGGAATGTATTTCTTCCTTTATTGTAGAAAGATTTTGCCCGAGCTGCATTCGCTTATAGATTAGGAAATTGGAACCTAAGAGTGTTTTTGAGGTAATGAAAACCTAATCTAGTCTTTCTATAGTGAACCCAAAAAGAGGCATTACATTTTATTATTAATTTGATGAAATTTGTGTTTTTGTTTGAAAATGAAGAAGATGATGTTGTGTTTGATGATGAAGATGATGATGAAGATTTTGAAGAAGTTATGTTTGATGTTGTTGATCGATGAACTATTGTTTTTAAACAATAAGATTATTTTTTTTAATATTTATTTATTGTTTAATTCTTTTTTAATTTTAAAACAATTTAAATAAATAATAATAATGAGAGATCTCCACCATCCATATTTGAGATGAACGGTGGAGATCCATATTTTAATTGTGTTTTTTATTTTAAATATATTTTTTATTTAATAAATATTTTGAGGGTTATATGGTAATTATATGTGGTAAACTGTAGGATAAAACGGTCATTTGACCCTTTGACTTGACGGTCAACGCCCTAAATGGATGGAAAAGGTGACAGAAGGGGCATTTTTAACGTTTATTTGATTTTAGGGGGGGAAATCGGCAGATAGGGCGAAACCATGTCATTGTCTTAACAATAGGGCAAATGTTGGGGGGGGGGTGAGGGAATGGAAATATCTCGTAATTCAAAATCAAACGTCAGAGGGAGACTGCCACCTCAACCGTCTCTGCCCGAAAGCTTTATGGTGAAAAAACTATAGCATCATCTCGAAACTTTAGACAGAGTAGAGCTAAATTTAAAAATCCTAACCAATGGCAGAACTCTCAACAAGGAACTTTTCATATGGATCAGCAGCCTCTAAAACAAAATGTAGAAACTTGACCTAAACTCACCCCTTTAAATGCCACTCCATAACAAATATTTATGATTATCAAAGATAAGAACTTGCTTCGACCTCCAAGTCCTATGAAGGCTCCGCCTTAAAGAAGAAACCAATTTAAATATTGTGAATTCCATCAAGATCATGACCATAGTACCTCAGAGTGTTACAACTTGTGGAATTAGATTGAAGTCTTGTGAAAATAAATAATCATGTGTCTAATAGGGGGGGTTTAATAGGTTATTAATCGATTATTACCAACTTTTTCGATTAGTCAATATTAACAATATAACATAATCCAAAAATACAACAAAAATCAAGTAATGTGCGGAAATATAAAGAACACTTGATTTTTACGTGGAAACCTTCAACAAAGAAAAACCATGGGACTAGCCACACTAGCCACTTAAGCTATAACAATCCACTATATGAAAAAACGGTTGCACCCTCACGTGATACACAGACTCTCACTCACGATAACCTCAGGCTATGGACATTACCCCTCGCCACTCTTGGTTCAATCCTAGTGATATCCCCTTATCCATTACTCTTGGCGTGAGCACCCCCTTATCTACTCGCAAACCTTTTATAGCGGTACTTGGCAATGCTTACCAACCAACCCTTGGTTACAAGTTTTCACTTGCTTGTGCAACTTCACCTAGAAGTCACAAGACTTTGACTCATTGAAAAGAATTAAAAGTCTAGGTGTGAACATATGACAATGATGCTCAAATGCAATAATGTGTAAGACCACAAACAAAATGCCTAACTAGATATTATAATGCAATTCAACACCCTATTTATCAAACAATGCCTACATGCACATACATAAGGTCTCAATTAGATTTGTAGAAAATTCTAACAACTTAATTGTTAATTAAATCCACATGAACATTCAATAAAGCTTGACTAGATAAATAAGCATTAATCTATCAACCTATTCATCAACCGATTTCACAAGAATATTCTAAGGTTAGCTATTTAGGGAAAATCAACCTAATCATGTAAGCTATTACAAACAAACCTAATCATGTTATCATGACTCATGAATATATGCAATAAATGAGTCTAGATATTTAATCAAGCAATAAATACCTAATCTAGAGTAAGAACAACAATAAATGCAATTTAATTTAGTTGTAACTTACTTAGTCATGAAACCAAGAAGACTCATGCTTTAAAGATGTTCAATGATACATGATGAAGATGGGTTTTGGGTTTGGATTGTCAATATATGAAGCTTGAAGTTTTCTCTCTCTAGATCCACTCAATCTTTCTCTTTATGGTTTTAATTTCGTGCTCTTGGTAAAGAAGATAGGAAATAGATGGTTATATAGAAGCCCTAATTAAAACGACATCGTTTTGAGAAAATAAGGTAAAAAAAGGTGCAGTGCGCAGGTCCGTTGCACTGGTAATAACCAACACAGTTACCAACGCACCAGGACCAGGAAAAACATGAAAAATAACTTTGCTGGTGACTCCACAGGTAGAGACCTACGCATTAGCAAATCAGCACAGCAACTTGATTTCCAAACGGTTCAAAACAAGACTAAATGACATCCAAATCTTTCGTATGATATACCGTTGGAAAGGTATGGAAGTCTACTTTCTACTCCATTTACAAAATGAGATTTCAATTTTTCTAGAAAGAGATTTGGTCAAAAGAGTTACCTAAGGTCATTTATGGAAAACAACAAAATGTCCAAAACTCATGGTATAAGACCATGCAACCAAAGACTAAACCAAGAGAAGAATAAAACCTTCTCAAATGGTCACTCATCGTGCTAAGACAAGCACACCATCGTGCATGTGCAGATGTTTCTAATCAATCATCGGGAAACGAATTACATCACATAAAACCATACTTAAGTCTAAGAATGAAGTGTAATTGTGATAGGTGTAAATGATGCACACATATAAACAATTAGAACACAAATGCAAGATAAACAAAACATGCATGAAATATGTGTGCACCTAAACTCATCAATAATCAAAGTCAAGTGTTATACATTTTGAAGCACTTGATCTTAAAGTCATGGAGATGCTTAGAAGCTTGTCTTGATAATCATCAAGAGGACATAAGCTATCCATTACACAATCATCCCCAATGTGGTTTTTCATGAAGCCAATCACAAATAGAGGTCCTTACACCTTGTTTAGACGAGGTTGCTTCACAAAGTTCCTTCAGAAAGTCAGAGAAGGAATCAAAGACAAAATGAAAGATCTAGTTCCAATTTAGATAAAAGAAGATAAACATCTAGCCCCACCTCTAGCAACTCAGATAGTTCACAACATCAATAGAGGACCTGGTTTGCCTGAGGACTCGAACAACGCTCGGAAGAAATATGCTAGAATTCCTAACTTTAAACACATAATCCATGAGGTGTTCCAGGCTAATTCAAACACCAGTGGACTTGATTCTACTCCAATCACTTTTACTTTAGATGATGGTCAGGGTGTGATACACCCTCATAAAGATCCAATAGTTGTCACCTTGTAAATAGCTAACTGCACTGTAACTTGTTTAATGATTAACACTCGAAGCTCGGTGGACATCCTCTTCAAGAATGCTTATAATCACTTTGGGTTAGTAACATCAAACCTTCAAAGTAATCCATCACCTCTTTATGGTTTTACAAGTGATTCGGTTGTACCAGTCAGAAAGATAACCCTTCCGGTCACTGTTGGGCAAGAACCAGATCAGGTCAGGTCAGCATTATGTTGGAGCTCTCTGTGGTTGACTCACCCAGTGCTTACAATGTCTTAGGAAGGCATTTCCTCTCCAAACCAAAGGGAGTCCTATCCATCTATCACCATGTGCTCAAACTTCCAGTCGGAGAAATAGTAGGATGGATCAAAGGTGATCAATTGATGGCTTGATAATGTTATGCTGCCTCCTCCAAAGCTCCAATCCAGTTACACTGCATCAAATGTGTACACAAATTATCCCTGGTTATTCTTCAGCACCCATGGATTTAGATGAAGTGGAAAATTCTCCGGAATCTATGCAAATTGAAGATGAAGGAAAGCTCCCCCGAGAATGAGAAAGAGGAGAACCATCAAGAGAAGTAGGAGTCATCTACCTCGACCTGAAAAATAGTGCAAAGATAGCTCGAATAAGAGCTCAATTGCCAAAAGACCAGAAGCAGCACCTTAATGACCTGCTGATTAAATTCATAAATGTGTTTGCATGGACCTACACAAATAAGCTGACGACACGTCGTTGCAGTGTCGGTCAAAAGATGAACAATTAAGTTCGACCTCGCTAGCACGCGAGTCACAGAGACTAGCACAACGGCAAGTGAGGGTATCGTTCCGCAGGGAGGTGGGATTCTATCAACCGTTACCGGTTCTAGCTATTATTACAACACGTCGAGAGAACTCGTGTGTTGTGGGTTCGAAAAAGTGTAAATAATAATATAAATAAAATATAAATTACATAACATAATATTTACAAGAATGGGATGGAATGGAGAGATAGCATGAAATGTGATTATACTAGAGAAATAATTCAACCATGACAATTCTCCTAATTAAGTACTAGACTCACTTAGTCCCTCAATGTGCAAGTATATCATAGACTCGTGTCCCCATAATTGATCTCTAATCTCTTTCGAGTCTTAGAAATCACATCCACACATACGTATAGATTCGTTAAGTACCGTGTGACACAAAAAAAAAACCATGTATGCCGGCCTAGTGATCTCTCAACTTTCCGATCAAATACATTGGTTATTTCGTTGAGCTTATAACCGCGTGGGTCATACTACAGCTAATAATTTATCCACGAGGCTAACCAAATATGGTGTGGCAACCAAGTGAAAGCATTAAGAATACGAGATACCCATTTAACATGAATGTAATATGCTCGTGTCCCCTTAATTAATCTCTACCTTCTCTCGAGCGACATAGAGATTATATCCATGCATAAATGCTTGGATTCATTAAGGAATGTGGGACACACACACGAGCTTTACACACCAGCCTAGTGATCTCTCATCTTTGTGGTCAAATGGAGAGGATATCACGTTGAGCATGTCAATGCGACACCACGCGATATATAACACACATCCTAAATATCATTCACAAGATGGCTAACCGAGTGAAAGCATTAAGCAATGAAATACCCCTATAACTACACGAGCACAAGAGGAATTCAGTGGTCTTTACTCTAGATGTGGATTTGGTTTTATCAATCTCCCTAGGATGGCTAAAAATGGGAAACAAGTTCACCTAACGACAATGTGCAAATAAGTGATTATTTTACATTAATAACATTCAATTGAATTAAGGGTTCTCCTCTTGATTTGAAAATTTTTCCTAAATCAATTCATCACCCAATCCGGCCAAGGATGGATAATTGTGCCTTGATAACAAGACCCATTAAGCACAAGGATGTGAACCAAAGCCAACTTAACAACTAAATGCATAAACTAGCATTTTCTACTCTTTGGGGATAAAATCCCTAACACTCAAATCATTTAATAAATGATATTTTGGTCAACCATTAACATACAAACAATCATGGGAAGTTAAATTGTATTACTCCTACATTAAATTACTCTACTCCTAATCCCAATCATGCATACATATCAATTTCTAACCTCCACAAACATAAATTTCACAATAAGAGATTAAACATACATAAATTAAAGAGCAAGACAAAACCCAAACGAATTTATGAACAAAATACATATATATATAGCACATGTGAGGGTTTACAATATTCTCCAAATTGGTGTTACACATCAAAGAAGCAAGAATTTCAAAGAAATGAGCAAATAAGAGCAAACCCTTGAAGACAATCCTCCAAAGATGCTTCATATCTTCCTAGCTCGAAATTAACTCCTATTTCCTTGAAATAGGTTCTAAGATGGATGAGGGAAGTGTATTATTGTGTTGTGAAGGTATATGGTGGACTCCCATGGAGGAAGAACCTCTATGGGAGCATGGGTCTCTCCACTTATTAGGTAAAAGATGAAGAAAATAAAAGAAGATGGAAGAAGATTGAGTTTGGGCGTGAGAAAAAAGAAGAGGGATGATGGGAGATTCAAGATCTAGATTTAATGAAGCACTATTGAAAATAATTGGTAAAGTTATATATATAGGTAGGTCAAAGTGGGTCCCAAAAAAGGTGAAAAGCAAGCGGTGGCTTTTATTTCGTAGTACGTCTCGCAGTACGCTTTAACGAAACTGTCTGACGAAACTAATTAGGACACACTGCCAAATCTCGTAGTACATCATTTTGCATTTTGCGATACGTTTACGAGACCAATCGCGAGAGTTGGTAGTGTATGTTGATTTCTTCCAATCTCGCGGTACGTCTTACGACTCCAATCGTGAGAGTTGGCAGTGTTGCTATGTTGATTTTCACGGTTAGACGTAGTGCGCAATTTTACCTTTAGCGATATATCTTACGAAATCTGAAAATCTTCAATGAAAATTCTTTCATCTATTCGAGCTGTGTTTTGGCCCGGAAACACCTCATTTCCACACAATGACTTCCCAAAATAAAATGAACCTACACAAGGCTCCCAAAACATATTATACTCACAAAAACGCTTGAAAACGAGAACAAACGATAAGAAATGGGGACCTCAAAATTGTATAAATCATTTCAATCATAAGCCAGAGATTCCTTTCTAGATAACAAGTCAAAAGCTTCAAATCAATCCCTCGTACATGTCGATCAAGCAGAAAGACGTTTCTTCAACCTCGAAAGACATAGCAATTCAGGAAAAGGTTGACAAGCTAATTGAAGCAAGTTTCATTAGAGAATTCAATTATCCTGAATGGATAGCCAACGTGGTAATAGTGAATAAATCCAACAGAAAGCGAAGGATGTGTGTGGACTTTACAGATCTCAATCGAGCTTGCCCAAAAGATAGCTTTCTGCTTTAAAAAATCGATCAGCTCGTGGACTCTGCATTTGGAAATAAGATCCAAAGCTTTATGGATGCATTCTCTGGTTATAACCAGATTAAAATGTTCGCCCCCCAAACCAAGAAAAAACTAGTTTGATCAGCAATAAAAGTCTCTATTGTTGTGATGCCCTTTAGGTTAAAGAATGCTGGAGCCACGTACTAGAGATTGGTGAACTCAATCTTTAGAGAACAGATATGCCGATCTATGGAGGTGTATGTTGATGACATGATTACCAAGTCGATCCACTTAAAAGAGCACGTGAAGCATTTAAGAGAAACCTTCCAGGTACTTCGAAAAAATCAAATGAAGTTAAATCCTGAAAAATGTACATTTGGAGTACCTACAAGAAAATTGTTAGGTTTCCTAGTGAATGAACGAGGCATAGAAGCAAATCCAGACAAGGTAAAGGATGTGTTAGGCCTTCCCTCACCTCGCGACTTGCAAGATGTGCAAAGTTTGACTGGAAATGTGGCTGCTTTAAGTCGATTTATTTCAAAGTCCGTCGACAAATGTCAACTTTTTTCCAAGCGATTAAGAAAGGAAAAGGAATGCAATGGTATGAACAGAGTGACAAAGTGTTCCACCAGCTAAAGGTATATCTCACTTTTCCACCTCTAATGGTGAAACCAAAACCTGGAAAAGTCTTATTTTCTTATCTCAGAGTTTTCTCAAATGCTGTTAGTGGAGCACTCGTGAAAAATTATGAGGGCAAGGTTCAAAGGTCAGTCTACTACATCAACAAGTCCTTAAGTGGACCTGAAATAAGGTACCCTTTGTTACAAAATCTGATCTTTGTTTTAATTGTAACATCTAGGAAACTACATTCATGCTTATAATCCCACACAATATTGGTCGTGACTGATCATCCTTTGAGACAAATACTGCAGAAGCCTGACATCATAGGGAGAGTGATACTCTAGGCCCTAGAACTAACTGAATTTGATCTCCAATATGAAACTAGACACGCAATAAAAGGCCAAGCCTTAGCAGATTTTCTCATCGAATTTTCTGAAGATCTTGAAGAACTAACCTTGCCATCTTCTGAACCAAAACTCAAACAAAAAGCTCCAGAAGAATCTAAAGCACCAGCCACACCTTATTGGTCACTGTATGTTAACGGTGCTATCAATCTCAAAGGCAGTGAAGCTGGTTTGCTTTCTATTGATCTAGAAGAGAACTATTGTCTCAGGTTTGGATTCAAATCTACCAACAATGAAGCTCAGTATGAAGCCCTGGTAGTAGGCTTAAAAATGGCCCATGAACTTGAGGTTCACAATTTACTGGTTAAAAGTGATTCACAGTTCGTGGTAAATCAGGTTAATAAGAAGTTCAAGGCACGAGGTGGCAATATGTCAGCTTACCTCGCAAAGGTATTAGAACTCCTACCCAAATTTAATTCCTTTGTAATGAAGCAGATTCCCAGAGAAGAAAACAGTAAGACATCTCCTTAGCTAAAATGGCGTCAAACAACGAACAAGTCTTGCCAAAAAAAAATGTCACCTTATAGTTTATAAAAAAAAACAAAGCACAAAAGAAAGGTTAGCCAGCATGGCAGCATACGCATTCCATTTTGGATGGATCCACTCATTTGTAAGTCGCGCAGGTTTTTTTAAAAAATTATCATCTTGGACCTTTTATATACATGAATATGAGGATGAGTTTGTTTTCATACCTTTGAAGATCTCTCCTTTTTTTTTTTTTCGATCCTACACCACTAAGCCTTCCGAGCTATGACTCGCGATCTAGCAACTGTGTGTGGGCACGTCATAGATTCCAAGAGTTCTTGAATGGAGGCTACTGAGATGGAGAAGACAACACCTTATTTCCTTTGTTGAGTTCGGCCAAGCTTGAGCCAAAAGAAAATAAAAATTCTTCTTTTCTTTTTCTTCTTCTCGTTGCCACACCACTCTCTCTCAGTATTAGGGTTATGTTATTTTGTTTCTTGATAAGTATATCTTAGTTAACCAAGTCAAAATATTATTATAAATTATTTTTAATCAGGTCACCACTAAGACTCGAATTTTTGACCTTTAGGATTTAAAATAATATATATATTTTTTAATTATTTTTGTTTTAGTCATGGTTCGAAACTGTAACTTCCAATTAACAATTAATAAATCTTAATTATTAATCTATCAATTAAATAATCATATTATTTAATCATATTTAATTAATCAATTAAATAATCATATCATTTAATTAATTTCCAGAATATATCCAAGTTACTTTCGTAACATAATTAATTGTACCATCCAATTCATCGTGAACCTTGTTACCAATTATTGTAAAGGGCTAGCAAGGGGACTTAATGGACCCACAGTTTTGATCTCCAATAATACTTAGAAAAATTAATTAATTAATATTTCACAATTATTAATCTCGGAGTTATTCCACTAAAATTTCAAGGTTGCAATCTCATAACTGTAGATGTTTTACACAACCAAAATATCAGTGTCCATCGATATAACTATTTCATATGGTTTAATCTTCCACAAGTGGTTCATAATTAAAGCTAGGTCATAAAGTCTGTTATACCTCTCTAATTATATTTTTTCCTTTAAGTGTCATTGATTCTCTAATGAACAATTATATCCTTCCTTCCTTTACGAAAAAAGGAGAGCACTCTTAATCATTCAAACCCTGAATCAACCCTTAAGGAAACTACTTTTAGCAAGAAGGAGTGGATACGGAGTTATTAATCGAGACAAACCGTGATTCCAAGATACATTCCCAGCCACAAGCCAAACCGTGATTCCAAGATACGGAGTTATTGATCGAGAATGCTACTCTTATCTCACCCATGGTATGTCAAGATACACGATCTAACTTGAAGGAGTCAGTAAAACACTCAGGATTTAGATCACTCATTTACAGCCATCATTTGTCGATATATATGAATATTTACATGAAACAGATTTTGGTGATAGATTCATATAGATCGTGGCCCGATTCTATATGATCACATCATATAAGGTGCTTACATTCTCATATCACCATATGAGTGGTCTAGGATAAGACCATTGTATATTAAGGAATGGACTGCAACTGTAGATTAATCACAAATAAACACAGTTTTATTTGCTTTCTACGGACTCTTTAGATTGCACGTCTCAAACTGAAATCCTTTGTATATGACATTCATATAATCAGTTTGAGATTTACATTTAGCAATCTTGGATGTTTAGTACACATGATATAAACGTATGAGTCATATTTATTGAATGAAAATACTACTTTTTTTATTAATGGATTTATAACATTTACAAATTACAAGCTTTAGGGAATAAATCTCAACATCATTCATTACATGCGAAATCATATACTCCCGGGGATCTTGAAGGTAATCCTGAAGAAGCAAAGAAAGTCAAGTACCGTGCCAACAGATACACCCTAGTGAATAGAGTTTTATACTAGAAAGGTCGATCTTTGCCCTTGTTGCGCTGTTTACATCCAGATGAAGCTATCAAAATTTTGTATGAAGTTCATGAAGGGCACTATGGCAACCATTCATGAGGGTTATCCTTGGTCCACAAAGTACTCTGTCAAGGCTATTTCTAACCCACCATGCATGAGGTTACCAAAGAATATGCAAAGTTTGTGATGTTTGCCAAAAGATGGCAGATTTGATTCATAGTCCACTTGAATATCTCATCTACATGGGATCACATTGGCCATTTTCTCAATTGGGACTATATATTATAGGACCCATGCCGGCAGGTAAAGAACATAATAGGCATGATATGGTCGCCATATATTATTTTACCAGATGGGTGGAAACAGAAGCTTTAACACATATTACCGTGGCAAATACCACAAAGTTCATGCTAGATAACGTAGTTTGCAGGTATGAGGCACCTCATATAATTGTCACTTATCTTGGGACTTAGTTTGACAACCATAACTTCAGATAGTTTTGTGACAAATACAACATCAGAGTCCATTATGCTTCATTTTCCCATCCACAGTCGAATGGTCTGGTAGAATTAACTAACAAAACTATCAAAACGCTGATCAAAAGGAAGCTGGATCAGAAGAAAGGCAAGTGGGCATAAGAATTACCACATTTTTTATAGGCCTATAGTACTATAGAAAGGACAACAACTGGGAAGACCCCTTTTAGTTTGGCATCTGGGGCAAAAGCTGTTCTACCCATAGAAATTGAAGTACCTACCTCACGATTCACTTACTTCTTAGAAATAGAGAATGAGATGCTACTTAGAAATAATCTAGACCTGCTTGACAAGAAAAGGTCATTGGTGGCCCAAAAGGTAAAGGTATACCAACAAAGGATAGCAAGGCATTTCAACAAAAGAGTCAAGCCTCGTATCTTTTAAGTGGAGAATTTGGTGCTACGAAGGGTAACCGCGTGAAAATATATATAATATGTGTCTAATACAACCTAGAGGGGGGGTGAATAGGTTGTTAATCCAATTAGTCACCAATTTTTCTAATTATTCAATATTGTGAAAATTAACCCAATACAATAAAATACAATCATCGTAATTAAAGTGCGAAAAACAATAAATAATACGTTGATTGATTTACGTGATAAACCCACAACTGGGAAAAACTCACGGGCTATCCTTATAGCCACACACAGTCATCTAATCCACTATATGTAATAATGTTTACAATATAGATTGACTCTAGTTACACCATTTTCAGTCACTAACCCACCACTACTACCCTATGGGCCTTTTATAATAATTCTAGACCAATTGCTTGTACACTAACCACTTAGCCATAAGACTTAACTCTTAATGAAGAGATAAACAACCTATGTGAATATATGACAATATCCAAAACACAATTAATACTAGGCTACACTAAATGCTTATCTATAGATTAAATGATGGGACTAAAAGCAATCATAGATATCAATATGTGTATATGAAAGCTCACAAAGACCTAACTAGATATAGATATAAGAATCTAAAATCTAGTCATTAAACAAAAGCCAATCAACACAAGCTGTCATTAAACATGGTAAGGACAATAAATGCAATCAATAAGTCCTAATCAACAATGTCTAAATGCAAAGAATAGATACTTAACTAGAAGGCATAAATGTCCTAAATGAAAGCTATCAAAAAACAAACAATCTCAACCAACAAACAAGAACACAAACATATTCAAAACATGCTTAACCAAAGAAACATGGAATTAATCAACAAAATAATTGCTAACCCCATGCAAAGATGAACAAATAATGAAACAATAATTTCTAGGACATGTTCAACTTACCAAGATATGAAAGCATGAAGACCCATGAGAAGATGATGCATGAAAGATGCTAGATGCATATGGCGTTTGTGTTTGGTTGAGTAAAGATGAGTTCTTGATAGTCTCTCTCTCTCTAGAAATTCACTTTCTCTTACTAAATATCAATTATGAACTCATAAAAATAAAGTGGAGAGAAGGTGGGGTTTAAATATGAACCCTAAATGAAACTACGACGTTTTGAAGTGTTTTACAAAAATTCTGCGCAAAAGTCGCTGCCAAGATCGCTCCCTATGAAAGTGATCGTTGGATGGTGAACATCTCGATCTTTCCTAAGGTTGCTCCTTACGACGGTGACCTTCACGACAGCGCAACAACTCTATTTTTAAGCTACTTAAAACATGACCAAACGACATTAAAACCTATCGAATAATATATCGTTGGAAAGGTTTGAATGTCTACTTTCTACTCCTTTTACAAAACAAGATTTGGATATCTGTAGAAAGAGATATGCTCATTTGAGTGACCAAAGGCCAAATTCGGATAATAGCAAAGATGCCCTATTTTAGTGATCACTTTAGAGATTTCAAAATCAATCCAAACGGTTCTGAAATATTATGAATAATATACCATTGGAAAGGTATGGGTGTCTAGTTTGTCCAAAAAATTTCAAAAGTCAAATTGGATCTTTGTATAAAATGTTATGGTCACAAGACCATACAAAGGTTAGTTTTGAAAAACATTTAAATCATTGAAAACCAATCTTTTGAAACTAGACACATTACTCCAAATAACCAAGACAAATCTAACACATAAAACAACATGCACACAAAAAGATATCACATGATAAAATGCAATGCTTGATCATGGAAACACAAATGCAAGAGTAATGGAAATGCATGTAAGTGTGTGTGTGTGTATGCAACTATTTTCTTCAAAGAGTTAAGCACACGTGATATACCTTTAAGATACTCTTGAGTTTGATGTCTCGAGAGTGCCTTTGAAGCTTGATCAAGCACAAGGAAGGTTTAGTCTACCCTTACAAATAAAACCTCAAATATGGTTTGTCAACGAAATAAGTCAATCAAAATATTAGGAACTTACACTGTCAATGCAAGGAAAATATGAGATAAAGTTCTAGACCCCAACTGGGAAGGTCCATATCGCATCCTTGAAATTCCATGATCAAGAGCATGTAGGTTGGAAGACATACAAAGTCAGCTGATGAGGAACATGTGGAATGCTGGTCATCTCAAGATGTTCTATCCTTAAAACACCCAATCAACCACGCACGTTTCATTTAGTTTAAATTTCAAAAGGCTATTTTAGCCAAAGTATTTAACCTCATATAAAGTCATTTTGAATTCCAAAAGATCACTGAAATACCTACAAGGTTATACTAAACAACCTAGATGAGAGGGAGGGGGTGAATAGGTTAACACTCTAATTTTTAAAACTCTTTCTATGCTTTTATCAAAACCTTGGTGAGCATACAATTTAACATTTAATATGATTGCTATGAGAAAACAATAATCACATGTATGCTTGATTCACCACCCTTAGTCTACACAACATATAACAAGAGACAATGTATCCTATATAAAAGTATTTTCAATGCAAAGCAAATTCCATAAGTTGTACTTTGAATATTACAATGTAAATTCACTAAGTAGAGCTTTACAACTTGATATAGAATATCACAAGATACAATGTTCAAACACTTGATTCAACAAATAATGTGTACATCTCTTTCTCTATAAGAATCTTGTTTACAAGGATATGAAGAAATGAAGATCTTAAACAAGATATAGTAAATCACATATACAAATATAAAGAGATAGGGAAAGAGATACTTGACACATGATATTTTTACATGGAAAACCTCCAAAAAGGAAACATCCACTGGTTGAACCCATAACCACCGGTAAAATATTTTTCATTGGTTAAATAAGAGTACACCCTCAAAAGTGACCAACTCACATGAATCACTATTTAGATATCCCTCCTATCTATTTACACTAGAGAGAAACTTGCCTACTTTCGAACCAAGACAAATCGTATGCCTCTAGAAAGTATCCTTGCTTGGTCTTACTAAAGGCCAAATGCCACTTGCCAAGACTTCCTCAATTGCTTGGTCTTACTTGAAGCCTCATGCTTCTTGCCAAGACTTCCCTTGCTTGACTAATCCGAGCCCCTTGCTTTTAGTCAAGACTTCATTTGCTTGGTCTTACTTAAAGCCTCAAGCTCTTTATCAAGACTTCCCTTGCTTGACTAACCCGAGCCATTTGCTCTTAGTCAAGACTTTATTTGTTTGGTCTTACTTAAAGCCTCAAGCTCCTTGCCAAGACTTCCACTTTTTACATGGCAAGTGATCTAAGTGATGCAAATTATTCAAGCACAATCAACATAGGGCATATGATCAATATAAACTATGGAAACTAGAATTAAAAAATGAGCACACAATGTATGATTTATAGTTTACAATCCAAGAAATGCAATCACACAAGATGATCCATGAACATATGAAATATATGGATTAAGTACACTTCATGTAGAACTAGACTTAGTCAACAAAGATCACAACAAAAATAGTCTAGGCCATAAACACATGAAAAACCGAAATCTAGAGTATGTCAAATCACCAAACACACTTTAATCCTATATTTGATTCATGCAACTAAAGCTTGATATTAGTCATGTTCATGAAGCACATATACAAGCATTTAGTACAAAAACTAAAATACAAGAGAAATGAGATTAGATCAACAAACTTCTCTAGAAATCAATTAGAGCATATATTCACAAATCAATCAAGGGAATCTAATCAATGCTTTTAAACATGCACAAACTTGTGCTATTTTCAAATATGTTCAATCAAAAAAATATGGCACAACTAGGAATTATTAATCATTAGAATATTCATAATCAATGCACAAATAACCCTAGATTCAAAGTTAATCACAATACAACTCACAAGCACGTGAAAACATAGGTTTAGAAAAACCTAACTCACATTTAATATTCTAATTAAGATCAAATTAGCTTTTAATTGAAGCCTACAAACCTAATAACATATGATCAAGAAGATACACATATATAGGAAGAAAATCCAAGGTAATTGAAGAACATTTAAGCTCAAGAACATAAAGGATTTGACAATTACCTTAGACTAAGGAGTGCAATGCGAATTTGGTGTGAAACCAATTGAAAGCTTGATCAAATGACCTCAAGGTTGCTTAGGATTTGTAGAGGACTATAATACGAAGATTCTTTAACTTGAATCACTCAAATCAGATGAAAGATGAGAGAGATATGGTGTTGGGAAGTTAGGAAAATCTAAGAGAAAATTCTACACATTTCTCTCTTGAAAATGGTTGAAATGTGAAAGTGAGAGAGAGGGAATATTTAAAGGAGATTGGGAGGGAAAATGAAAGGTGATGAGACCTACTTAGGATGTGGCCTCTTTGCCCTTCCCGTAGAGGCGCGTGGCCACGCGCCTCCACGGGAAGGCCTCCTATGTTGGCCTTCTTTTCTTTCCTTTCTCTCCTCACGCACTTCTCGCGTTCTTCAATCATCTTTTAGCCTCCAAACTCAGAATTTGAATCTATTTTTGGATTACAAACCGTAACTCACTAACACATGAGGACAAATATGAAACTTTGACAAATGGATGTAAACTCGACTCGATACACGACGATAAAGACAACGTATTGTAAGAGAACATAAAGTTTCATAACTTCCTAGTTTGAACTCAAAATCTAATGAGTGAGTAACCGAAATGGGCAGAACTCAATAAGGAATCATATAAGATCATATTCAAGTCCAAATCACTAACACACAAATAAATAAACTGTAAGGATTCCCATATTTTGATTGGCTTATTTCGTGGACAAACCACATGTTGGGGCTTGAATGTAAGGGTAGTTTAGGTGATTGAGAATCAAGCTCAAAGACTCCTTCAAGACCTCAAGGGATAAGCACGCCAAAGGTATATCACCTGTGCTTAGTTTTTCATTGAAGAGATTTAGTTGCACACACATACTAACAATGTTTGCATATGTATGCTTTACTTTTATGTGCAGTCTTTTCAAATGTCCCATTTCACACTTGCACTTATTGTTGTATATTTTTTTATGCTTATGTGTCTTGTAATTCGTTTCCCAATTTTGTTCGAAAATGTCTGCACATTCATGAATTTGTGCTTGGTTCAGCGCGAAGATTGCCTTCGGAGAATGCCTATGGTTTCTCCTTTGGTTTCACCATTAGTGGTGAAACGGCGGTTTGATTGGCGGTTTCGAAACCGCCTAATGAAACCGACGTTTGATTCCAAAATGATCTTGAACGGTTTTGCGGTTACGATCAGCAACTTGACCGCCATTCGAAACCCCCGTTTGAGACCTGATTGAAATAAATATCTCTGTCTCGTGGTTTGGAAACCGCCAAATGAAACTGTTTTTCTACACCTGATTGATTTTTGTGTCGGTTTTAAAACGGCGGTTTTAATCGGCGATTTTGAAACCGCCGAAGATCTCCTGTTTCACAAGATTTAATTTGGCTATTTGATCAACGGTTTCGAAACCGCCGAATGGTGTTTCAAGGGTAAACTTGTCTTTTCTCATGCCCTGTTCTTGATGTCTATAAATATACCATTCTAAGAACTCTAAACTTCAAAGAGAGACACTTGAGAGAAAATAAAATCAAGAACTCATTTTTAAACACTCAAAACCATTCTCATATGCATCAAAATATCATCTAGCATTTTCTAGCATAGTTAGGATTCTTACATGCATGGGTTTTGGTCAACACATATCTTTTGGTATGTTCTTCACTATTATCTCACATCATTATTGTTTTGCTTATTAAAAAAATCTCTTATATTATTTGAATGCTCTTAAAATATATTCTAGATACAAAATAGAGATTGTTGTGTTGACATGATTGAGTGTTGTATTTTGATAGCTTCATAGGATTTCATTATCTATATTTAGCTAAGCTTTATGACATGTCATTTAGCTATTGATATCTAGGATTATATTAATTGTTATATTCATCATCCTAGATAAGCATCTAAGGTTGCCTAGCTTTATTTGCTCTTTGAATATCATCATATATTCACATAGGCTTTTTATCTTTTCATTGAGAACTAAGACTTGTGTTGCTATTGGGATTAGGTAGTTTAAATCACAAGAAATTGGACTAGGTTCACTCATACCGGTATTAGGCAGTTGTGATGATTATTGATCGGGATTAGATCATTAAACCGGGATTAGGTTGTAATCATTTCACAATTAGTGGATTCGAGGTTCGAGTGTGGCGCACTTACCAGCCCGTGGTTTTTCCTTATTGAGGGTTTCCACGTAAATATCTTGTGTCATTTATAATTCTGCACTTAGTACACTTGATATGTTATTGACTAGATAGGACTATTTTCGGAATATTGATTAATCACGAAAATTAGGTAATTTGCCCCCCCCCCCCCCCCCCCCCCCCTCTAGATTAATATTAGAACACACCGTGCATTATATATGTTTCATAAACAAATGGCCACACAAGTTTGCAATTTTCAAGAGATAGTCCAAGTACATGCATTTCTACAATGTTTGTTAATTTGAGATCAATGCATGAGCATACTAGAACATATGTGTGTGTGTGTGTGCGCCTAAGCCTTGTAAGAGGAAAGAGATCTGATTACCTTTGTAGTCAATAACACTTTCCTCACACGAAGACTTCACTTTGCTTGAAACGTTGTCCATCTTCCTTTAAAGCTTTGATAAACCATGAATCATAGACAACTAAACAATACAAAGGAAATATCGTTTTGATATAGAATGATGTCAATATAACTCAAAATCCTAACAGTCATCATGACCAAAGTGGTGACAGCACCAAACAGCCTGCATGTTTGTTTTCTTTCTTGAATGTTGTATTTAGTTTGCTAAATGAAATGAAACGTGAAATCTTGGTCACTAGTTTATATTGTTAAGATGAGTTTGTTCAAGGTCCACTTTCATGTGGACTGCACCTAACCTATGAGGAAAGGTTAAAGCTCCACTTTAATGTGGACTACACCTAACATGTGAAGAAAGGTTAAAGTTAAATCTTCGTATGGACCATACCTAACTTATGAGGAAAATTCAAATCCCATAGTCACGTGGTTCATACGGCTCAATAGGTTAAAGATCCACCCTTGTATGGACTACACCTAGCATGCCAAAAATAAAAATCCACAGTCACGTGGTGCATACAACGCGCGATTAGGGTAGATTTCTTATAAGGAAACTACAACTAGGCAATGAGCTTGATCTGGGATCATGAGTGTCATACGCCACCATGTTACCTTTCTCTCTTTAGAAAGAATGGAGATTTGACAACAGCAAAAGGGTCCTATATTTGGATCCTGTGAGACAAAAAAAAAAAAAAAAAAGACAAAAAAATAGGATCATGATCTAGGCAACAACTTGTATATTCAAACTGAATACTGAATCAAAAATACAAGAGATAAAGCTTCAATAATCTAAAGGGCCAAATGGCTAGTTAACGAGTTTTTTATCAAGCAAGCATTCAACTTGACAATTAAATGTCCATTACAAAAGCAAGTGTCAAACTTGCTAATCCCTAAAAAAAACAAGGGTAAATGAGCATGAAATTTGAGGGCACGAGCAACATGCAATAAATTTCTATGTTTGCGTTCAACGACACCATTTTGTTATGGCATTGAAGTGTACGAGTGTTGGAATATAATACCCAAATCATTGAAGGTGGAACGCATGGATGTGATTTCACTTCCATTGTTAGAGTGAAGTTGTTTAATGTTACAATCAAATTGGGATTTTACAAAAGCAAAGAATGATTTCAATAACCCTTGTGTTTTAGATTTGAATTGCATAAGCGTAACCCTTGTGTTTTAGGTTTGAATTGCATAAGCGTAACCCATGTGTAACATGAAAAATCATCCACAATTTTCAAGAAAAACGAGAATTGGAATGTGAACTAATTCGGTGTGGTCCTCAAATATAATAGTGTATTAATTCAAAAGGTGCATATGTGGATATATAACTTAAAGAGAATGGTAAATGAGTTTGCTTAGCGATTGGACAAATATCATAATGTTTATTCAAGTTTGAATAAATCTTTGGAACGGACTTGGATAAAAAGTTCAATGGGGCAGCTGATGGATAGCCTAACCGATGATGTCAAAGGCTAGGATATGTTCTAATAGCATAGGCAATGTGGTTGAGTGATGGTGATGTTGATGGTTTCACCGTTATGCTCATTCCTTAGACCAATCAATCACATTCCTCATCGTCAAATCCTATAATATACAAAAGTTAGAGTGGAAAAGAACAATGTAATGAAGGTCACTAGTAACTTCACTAACATAAAGAAGGTTAACTCGAAATTTAGGTACACAAAGCACATTCTTAATATGCAGTTTACCAATTAACATAGACCTAGTGGATTGAATTTTGCTATGTTAACCATTAGGTAACTCTACATAGAGTGATAAAGGAATGACTTATTGTGAGAGTTAGATGAAGAAGTGATGTGATCAGTTACATCACTATCGATTATCCAATTAGAGGCCCGATATGTGGGATTGCAAGTAGAGTTACATTGGGGTATTTTAATATCTGTAATCATATTAGCACTAGGTTGTGTTTTAACATAACAGAGTAGTGCTTTGATTTGTTCATACTCATTTGCTGTGAATTGAGGGATTGCACTTACTGTATCCTTCATATGAGTAGGCTTCGAGTTGGTACCTTGAAAATTGTTAATGGCTAACCTCTTGTTTTTAATGGGAGACTTAATTGACTTCCCATGAAATTTATTCCCTAGAGGAAACCCATTCAAATAAAAAAAAAAAAAAAAATTTTCTATTGTATGTTGACAATACACAGAGTGTGTCTAATACAACCTAGATTTGAGATTTGAGTGGGGGGGTTGAATAGGTTTTATCAAAATTTATTACCAACTTTTGATTAATCAATATTATTAAAAATTAAATCATATCACTCAATCAAAATTAATCAAACGGGGGGTGGTGATAGGTTTTAATCACAATTAATTACCAACTTTTGATTAATCAATATTATCAAAAATTAAAACATATCACTCAATCACAACATACAAGCAATCAACAAAATATAAGTGCGGAAAACAATAAAAACACATTGATCGATTTGCATGAGAAACCCTCCAATTGAGCAAAATTCATGGGCTATCCATCTAGGCAAGGATGAACAATAATGACAATAAATGAAATCTAGAACATGTTCAACTTACCTAGTTATGAAAACAAGGAAGACCCATGCTTAGATGATGAATGGAGATGCTAGATGCTCAAGGGTTTTGAGATTGATTGAGAAAAAAATGTAGTCTTGGAGCTTCCTCACACTTGGATCTCTTTTCTCTTTAAAAAAATCTAATTTTTGAGCTCTAAAAATGGTTAGGAGAAAGAGATGAAGAATATATATGAAGCCCTAGGCAAGACTACGTTGTTTTGAACATGGTCACAAAAAAATGCGTTTTTCAACACAATTAAATACACCTAACCTATATGAATGTTGTGCAAGTGTGAAGTGAGTGAAATGCACAAAAAAAGGAAACATAAATAACATGCAAGACATTCAATTTTATCTATGCTTATTTGTGTTGTTGTATGAAATTTTCATGTGTTTAATGCTTTTAAGTGCCTAGCTATCACTTAAATGATATTTTTATGGTTGCGTGATGGATCGAGAGGGGAAGCACACTGCGTGTTCGATGAAATGCTCAATACAAGTTTAATAAGGTAGAAATACACGAGGCTAGCTTATAAGATTCATATGTTGTGCCACTAATCTTAATGAACTTGTGTGTAATTTAGATAATCATCGAGAGATAGGTTATTGGTATACATGAGTATTGTCTTTTTTGCTTGAGAGAGAGTAGAGACTATTTTAGGGTCACATGAATCTACAACACTCATTTGCATAATTGGGTTTAGTTGGTGGGTCTAGACTAAAGATATGATTGGTTGGGTGGATTCTGAGCCTTAACTAATTTCTCATATTAAGTTACAACAAAACTATTCTTGTGTTTGTTTGTCTTTAATTCCATTAATTTGCAATCGTTAGTTAAGATTAGTTTTAGTTTTGATTTTGAAATCACATCCTTTTAATTTGTTCAAATAGTAATTTTGCCAATCGATTTCGGTAATCAACCACTCAGCCCTCGTGGGAACGAACTTCACTTATTATTTTACTACACCCATGGTCTCATACTATTGCGAGCGTCCATTTTTGGTATGATCATAGGTATTGAAACAAATATAGTGTGCGTCTAAAACAACCTAGAAAGGGGTAAATGGGTTTTTAATCTGATAATTACCAACTTTTTCAGATTAGTCAATATTCAATTATAAACCCAATTCAACAAACAATAAAATCAAGTATAAAATGCGGAAATTAAAGAACACTTGATTTTTACGTGAAAACCTTCAATAAAGAAAAACCACGAGCTGATATGTGCACCACACACGGTCACTGAAATCCACTATATGAATAAAATGTTTCACCCTCAAGCGATACATGGACTCTCACCCTAGACAACCTCAGGCTACGAACATTACCACTTACCACTCTTGGTTCAATCTCTAGTGATATCCCCGGATCACTACTCTTAGCTTGAGCACCTCATACTCTATCCGCGGGCCTTTTACCGTGGCACTTGACCAATTGTTTGAGCACCACTCACTGATAGTCACAAGACTTACTTCTCAATTTAGAGATCAACAACATATGTGAATATAATGATATTCAAGATGCAAATAATGCTAGGTTACACTAAATGCTTATCTATGGATAAAGATGTCAATAATAACAATCCTAGATATCAATATTGCTATATGTCATGGCATATAACATAGCTATCATAGATAAAACAATCCTTGGCAATAGATATCACAATACAACACTTAATCATTCAACACAAATATCTCAATCTTGTATTTAAAATCTTATCTAGATGCATACAAGTAATAAATGAGATTTCTTGATAAGGAAGAACACAAAAATAGATTAAATGGTGTTCAACTTACCAATTCATATGTGTTGAAGAAAAACCATGCAAGAAAGCTTCCTAGATTAAGCTAGATGATGCTAGATGAAGTTTGATGCACATGTAAAGGGTTTTGAGTGATTAAAGGTGAGTTCTTTGAAAAATTTTCTCTCTTGAAAATTTTCTAAGTTAAAAATATGATTTTGAGCTCACTCAAATTGACCTAGAGACAAAGAGGCACTTAAAGCCACACCGTTTTGGTCAATTTTTAAAACACTTGGCCTTCATGACCGTTGCACGTGCAAATGCCTACGTAGCGGTACACAAAGTGTGAAGGCTCTGATGTCTACCGCTATGGAGACCACCCCAGAGGTATGTGTCTCCGCCACGGTATGCACAGCACAAAAGCATCAGGTTTTCAACCTGGCTTGGACCATTGCCCATACACGTGTACCAAGGGCAATACATGCAATGGTAAAGAGAAGTGTTATATTTTCAAAGTCAATTCACACTTAGTCTAAAATGTGCAATATGTGCAAAAGTGAAAAGTGAAGAATGCACACATATAAGAGTTGAAACACAAATGCAAGATAAATAAAACATGTATGAAGATGTGTGTGTGTGTGTGTGTGCAATTAATCTCTTTAAGAGGCAAGTCAAGTGATTTGTCTTTCGCTCTTACTCTTGAAGTCACCGGGGATACTTGGAAGCTTGTCAACGAGGATCTAAGCTACCCATTACAAAATCATCCCAAAATATAGTTTGTCAACGAAATAAGTCAATCAAAATATGAGGAACTTACATGTATGTAATGGTTGCATCAACAGGATCTAGCCACGTACTGCTGAGTAGGTATCATTCAGACTTATAAGAAACTATAATAAGCGCTCATTTTGCCCTCGATCAGTGAGCAGCTTTAGGCTTCCACCTGTATGTGTTGAGAGAGTGTTGTACAAGTCCAATTCATCCCAAAACGACTTCATTTTTTTGTAATAGAGCGAGATGGATTGGTGTCTCTATTTGTGTTCGACGATGTTACTTTGAATTTGGTGGATTCTTATTGCATTCCCCTGAGAGAAATGTTCTTGCAAATCAAGATAAATTTTGTATCTGTATCCACATATATTACATAGTTTGCAAGCTCATGGTCTACTGAGTTCAAGATCCATGAGGCATATTTTGCATCTGTGGGCTTGGGTGTTTTGATAGAACCATTAATGAACCCCAGCTTGTTCTTGGCGCTAAGACTCATTCTCATGGCTCGACTCCAAGTCCCATAATTGTCACCTATAAGAACTTTTGAGACAAGGGTAATTCCTAGTCGACCTAAGTAATGTATTAAGTAAGGGTCAGAAGAATTGATGAGATCATCGTTCTTTGGTGACTTCGAATCATGTGTTTCTGATTCTGAGTCAGACATGGTGTTGTGTTGGTTATGTTGTTTGAGCGGAAGAGTGTTTAGGTCTCGGAGCTACCAAAACCGGTGCTCTGATACCATGATAAAATGGGAGGGAAAGGTAATGGAGTGAATGTGAATACTCTCTGTATTTTTGTGTATTAACGTTTACAACCATAAAATACATATGTAGAAAATTTACAACATCTAAATAAGGAACTTGTTCCTAAAATGTAGGACTGATTACAACAAATAAAATATGTCAAATGTTTGCATTGATTACACATGATATGATCCTGAATCAAGTCTCTAAATTGAAATGATTCTATAATCAAGTCACCAAATCGATAGATGCCAATTTGATTCTCAATACCATTTTCAAATAGAAATTATAAATTGAGTATCTATGTACTTTATTGATTCCTATATCAACAATTCGCTCCTCTAGTGGATCATGACGTCCTTGACATTAAACTCTATACTAAGGCCGCATGCAATATTATAGAATATTATTACCTATTCAAAAAAGTGAACACCAAAATTAGTACGTAATCAATAAAAAGTGAACAACAATAATATAGGTTTAAACGCACCTTTCGATTTGTAGTGGAGGAAGCAGAAACTGTTATGAAAAACATTACCTATTCAAACAGAGTGAACAACAATTATATATGTATGGACATAGAAAACAATTTTAAAAAGCAAAACAAAAACAAAACAAAACCAAACTTCTCCTTGTGAGATGAATCTATTTAATCTTCATAAATCTAGGAGGAATGTCAAAAGATTAAAGATTAATATGAATTTATTAATATAAATATATTAATATTAAAAACTTCTTTTTCTAAGTTGAATCTATATAATCTTCATGAATATTAATATTAGTAGTTAACAATATTAATCTATACAAATTTTGATTTCACACCATAAAAGAGAATCAATCAACCATCATCAACAAAGACCAAGTCAGAATTTACGGAGATCAAACACTACACGACCAACCAAAAGAAATCTACCCACATATGCCGATAAATACACATTATGAGGCTTATACCTCTTACCACAAATGTTTAAGCCTTAGCTAAGAGGGGATGTTAGTGTTATTATTGCCATAGTTGCAAAGTTAATGCAATTAGTGTTATAGTTAGCGTAAGTTGGTGCAATTTATCCAAAAATATATAAAAGCAAAGAGTGAATGCAAATCTTGTAATGGTACATTGCACTATCATCATTGATCACCCAAATGTCCCATATCGTCCTTGAAGATCAATTCCCCATCAATGGCTCTTGATTTTTCTCTCTCTTTTCACCGATTTTAAACACGATACAATTCAATTGCTTAACTATTTTGGGAAATTGTTCCTTTATCTTCATCAATTCACGAACCCGCTTGATTTTTTTTGTTCTTCATCAATCAATCGGTACCACCATCATAAACAAAATCATGTAATCTAGACCTAGTTATTCAAATTGTAGATTTTAACCTAAATTAGTACTAACAACTCTCCTGAAAGTTACACAACATATACAAACTTTTGTGTTTGCAAAATTTAATGAAGCAAATGCATTATGAGCACATAAGAAATGACAATAAACACTAAAAGGAACAATATATCTTGAGAGCCCACATAAGATCTCCCTTACGTCCAATGTGGCTCCGTTTATAATCTTTGTAATATCTTTGATTCGATTTGCAACTACTGTAAGTGGTATTAAAAAAAAATCTACCTTCTCTAAAACAAAAGGCAAGCATTACAACTCTATATCCACCATTCGCCAATTATTGAACATAATAATAGCTCACATAAACTACACTATCTCACTACAAAATAGTAAAATTGAAAGATTCTGTCGGACGAATAAAATTAGCGTATTGAGCATTACCTATTATATTAACATGCAAGACTACTATGATAATTATTACAAGTTATTTTGTTAATTTCCGTATCAAACAATTCAACAAAAAAATTCAAAATTGTTTAGGGGTGAATAATCCAAACAAGTCCACAATAAATATATATATATTTTTGATATAGTTTATTAAAAAAAATGATATAAGAGTCTTTGCTCATGATTTGAGGCCAAACTGTGACTGGGATGTTTTTAAAATCTTCACCAATAATTCTGTCTCACATCACATGGGTGAAGAGGATTCAAATCAATAAAGTCTTAAAAGAAATTGATTACTTGCCCAATATGATCGAAGGCAGGAAAAAGTTTCCAAAAAGCATGCGATATATGTTTGGTTTATTGAGAGAATTAAATGAATAGAAGAATATGGGAAGAAATTGACACTTTTTTTTTTTTTGGTAAAGGAACAACTATCGTTAAACAAGAGAAGCAATACAAGCAAGCTTAGAATCAAGTCAAACACAATCCTCATTAGAGGAAAATGCCAAAGCAACTAAGGTATGTGTCATTACATTCCTACACCTAAGAATATATTAACATTTTCCCAACAACTTCAAACATCCCTTTAACATCATCAAAAATCAAACCTGCGTCACTGCAAAAAGAAACATTGCCATTCAGCCCAGATGCCACATTTGCTGCGTTCACATCCACCCAACTAACCTTAAAACCTAGATCCTTGGCCAATAAGAGCCCTTCTCTAAGATCTAGCAATTCTCCTAACTCAACAGAACAGAGAAGGCCCTCAGCATTCCTAACAACAGCCCTAACCCCTAATATGAGACAAGTCTTGCTTAACAGCAATGGCATCATTAGAATTACGCTTAAGCTCACCTAGGGGATGCCAAATTGAGGGAGAAAAATGTATAGAAATTCAAAACGAAGTTAAAATGAAAAATTGTAATTTGAAAAGGAAAAAACACAAACCGTAAACCGTAAACCGTAAACCGTAAACCGTAACGAATGCCACAACAAAAGGACCACATGAATGCACATGACAGTTTTTTCATTTAAGACACAAGGGTGCTTATTTAACTCTGTGAGTGCATATGATAAAACTTCATTTCTCAGTGAGTCAATGACCACAGCAGTGCTCATCTAACTCGGGTTATTTGGTAAATAATGATTAAATGTCAAACAAAAATATATTTCTTTAGAAATCCAATAATAGTTGAAAGGCAAAGGATTGTTATTGAACTTAACCATAGAAACACGCTATGACTATGAGTAAGAGAAAGGACAAGCAACCTCGGAGTCGGATAACAGCCTCTGGATTCTGGAATTTGGATATTCCTCCTCCGCCTGTGTTCTGTTCATCTTTAACTGTTTTTGGGTTATCGCTTTTCAATTTCAGTCTTTTTGTTATTTTTCGTCGATTCTCTCCTTCTCTGTTTTTTTAAATACACTTTAATTATCCCAAGTACCAGATCTATTTATCAATCAATCATGGCGACTCCTGAGGTTCTGCAGAGAGAAGAAAACCTCCTTCTTTCCTCTCCTGTCCCTGATCCTGGCAAAGGTCCTCTCTTTTACCCTGTAAAGTTGCAAATTTTTCTTTTTTTATTTTATGCTTTGATTCTCATAACTCAGATCATATTTCTGTTTAATTTTCTTCAGTTTTGATTTCGTTTGGTTTGAAATGATTTTGTTTGTATGAATAATTGATTCACGGCCTTGTAAAACATATTCAGCTTTGGTGGTTATTGTTGCAGGAGAGACTGCAAAATCGCGTGCGATGTCGATTGAGAAGAAAATCGAATTTCTCGAAAGCTTGACCGGAAATGTAATTCTCTTTCCTTCAACCGTGTTCTTAGTACATGATAACATTATAAGTCCAAACCACATATCCAATTATTAATTCCAATTTACCATTTTCTGTGGCAAAATCATAAATTTATTGTAGTTCTATTGTTGGTGAGTGGCAGTGTTAACATGCTCTAATTGCATATAGATATAATTAGGCCTTTAGTGGAACAACAATGCTAGAGATCCCCACTTATATCTCAATCTATATTCCAACTCATGGAGGTGTCATTCCATCATCAATTGACATTAATTACAACATTATCTCACTTGTTATACGTAAGTTAATTGAAATGACATCTCATAGGTTGAGATGCAAGTTGGGATGTCTAGTATTATTGTTGCAATCCTATATTATGTTGACTTTGGTCCCCATGTTTTGTGCAGTTATTAATTTATTGGAATTATGTAAATCACTTTAGTCTGGGCATTTAGTTGTTGTTGGATTACATGAAAGTTTCGTGGCACATATTTTTAGTGTTATGTTTTAATTGGTGAATCCAAAAAAAAAATAAAAAAAAACAGTGTTACAATTAGAGTGTCTAAAATCCTGTCGAAAAGCAATCCATTAGGAATGACATCTCAATGTTGAAATTGCTTTTCTGTTGCAGGTTAGCAATCGAAGGTCTCGAAGATGGTTAAATGATCGCTTGTTGATGGAACTTGTTCCTCGCTTAAATGAGGAAGAAATTAGAGGCCTGTTTGCTCCACCTCCATGGGGTATTGATATGCCTCTCCATCTACATTATGTGCAATAACTACTATCTTTTTCAAGTATTTTTATCTACGTGTGAGTGCTTGCAAGCACATTCAAGCCCAATATCTTCCCAAAGTTACCTTCAGTGCAAGCATTTAGGTTTAAATCATACAAACAGTAGGTAGTTCCAAAATGAAACGTGTTATCATCGTAAGTTTTTCAAGTTATTGCCTGTGTTTTGATTACCACGCATTTTGCGCTAAAGTTGTTAGCAGAGTATAAAATCTGAAGAAGAAAAGAATATGGAATAGAATTGATGACCACTATTCTGAAAGGTACAAGAATAAATAGGACTAGAGCAAGAGAAGAAAAGTAAAATAAAATCTTTTACAAATAAATGCCTAGTCAACTAAAGCTAATTGCTAGATAATCTTCGTAAAACCACTTTTGACAGTTGGCATTGCAACGTAAGACTCAGGACTCAGGAGTTGAGACAAGTCGTGTGCAAGACAGTTTCTGACTCAATACAAGTTCCGACACATCGTATCTAACTCGAGTTTCTATTATCTTTTAGTTACACTTAGCTTCTTTGTTATTCGTCCGCTAAGTGCTAACTGAAACTCCATATCTTGTCCTTTTGTTAGAGAATCCCAAAGGAACCACTTCTATTATGAGCGAGTTTGAATTCAGAGGCACCACTTCTGTAGTGGTCATTTTCAAGTGCTGTTATTTTAACATATATTGAATTCATTTTGCAGGTGATGATGTTCCACCTTCGGCATTTTGCATGACTAATGGTGGAGAGTGGGACAAATTCAGGAATATAGACATGGATAAAGAGGTATTTCTGTTTTTCTCATTAATCAAATAATGTTCCGATCTTTCAGATTTCTACCGTTGATGAGAAAGAATATTGCTTAATAACTTCATTTTTATGAGATTACTAGTATTGATTACTAGTGTTTATTTGACATGATGTGGTTAAGTACTCCAACTGTATCCGTGTTTTCTTTGTGGTAGGCTAATATTATTAATGCTCTAAATAGCTCGACCCACAAGAGAAAAGGCCGTGTTGATAATGATAAGATAGCTGTCCTGAATGCATGGCGTAGAGTTGATAGTCGAACAAGAGAGACACTTCGCCGTAGCTTTCTTTCAGAACTTATTGAGGGCTATGAGGTATATATGATATTTCCCCTTTGTTCCCTGCTCTGTTAATAATAATTCTATTTATAGCTTCTGTACCAAGGACCATAACATCCAATTGGCATAAATTCTTATCATTGAACAAAACAGTTGATGTTGGTTGCCTTCTGAGTATCATTCAGGAACGTTGGTTGCTTATTAATTTTTTTTTAATTGATTATTAGTTTATCATGATGACCAATTCATTATCTCATCTTGATGTTGTATTGATGATTGCTTCAATGCACAGTTCTATTATTTGAATTTTGAAGGATCTTCAATAAACATCTTCATTTCTAAATTGACTTTTTTTGATAGGAAACAATAACTATATTAACGAAGGCATCTTCATTCATAATATGGGTTCATCCTCATATGTTTTAGTTCATAACAACTAAACTTTTGTGTGCAGGATTGCCTACGAACTTTTATTAAGGAGAGTGGAGATGATGATGTTCTTGTACTAAAGGTTCAAGATTCTTTTCGCAGGTTGTTATTACATGGTGTCTGTGAGGTAATTTCTCTCATATATCATCTCAGTTTGGAGGCTTCATTCCATACTGCATGTGAAGCTATATAATCAGATACAATTAAATTTGACAAACTGATCTGAATTGGCCACTATATCGTGTCCTGGACAATGGAAAACATTGTACAACTCATCATTGTCTGCTTCAGATGATCATAGTTTCGAAAGACGACATTAACCACTCAAATAAGATAATATAACTTGAGTGTGTGCTTTTGTTCATAAATTGTTTGCTGAAGGTCAAAGGGTAGATGATCTTATAAACGTGAAATCTGTTTTTTGAACAGTTCTACAATTTGGTATCAGTAACAGTCACACAGTTGAACAATGAGGAATCGTTGAAGGTGACAAGAATAAAGAAGAAAAAAGGTGGTTCAGCAGAGATCCCAAATATCACCATGTCCCATTTCCTTAGAATGTCAAAGGAAGGGATATGGTAATGTAACCTCTAGGCAGGAACTCTCATTCACATTCATGGATATAAATAAGATGATGTAAGATATTATGGTCCACCTTCATGTATCTTGATGGAATAATTCAAATTTCCCGGTTGTAGTTATCACCTGTAAAATGTAATTTACTGGCTTGGAGCTTTAAGAAAGCTGGAGTCTGTAATTTCCCAGTAACAGAAAATGTTGATTGTAAGTTTAGTGGGTTTTTAACATAATAAGTCAAGTCTCTGTACTTTATGTTTCTTTACAGGCATCATCTAGAAGTGGAATCAGAGAGTGCTGCTTCGAGGCAAAGCTATGACTCTGATGGAAGGCACTCTGTTAGCTTAGATTATATTTGGGTCCATTTGGACATGTGTGATATTCAATCATTAAATGGAATAATTCCCCTAGACTTGTAATTGAAACTTTAATTTCCAATATAATAAACCTTTTTTAGTCTTTGTTAATCATTGATAATGTAGAAAGATAATTGATATTATTTAACATTATTCAATTATGAGAATATCAAAACTACTACTTTTTAAATATTATTGAACTTTATTGATTTCTTTTCAACCCAAATGAAAATATCAAAGTTACTGCTTTTTAAAATACTTAAGAAAATCTTAAGTTAATCACACATGAGATTCAAAAAGACATTGTAATTTGTATATACTCTTACAGTTGAAACTAAATATAATATTATTTTTTTTTAAATATTTAAAAAATAAAATGAAAGATGCATTGTTTTCGATTTTGATCGACGAATCTTGTGATGTAAATTCTAATGCACAAGTATGTTTTTGTTGGTGAAGTTTTTGTTTAATTTCATGGTATATGTGGCATATGCCCCTTTGTAAACTTCTAATGATTCCTTCTCAATTAATGCGGTCTAAATTGTTCAAAAAAAGAAAAACATTATCATATTTAGTGCATGGGATTTGATGAGATGCGAATAATTTTAGTCTCATCTCCCATGTTTGTTGTTTGTATGAGATGAGATTATTTAATTAAATGTAAGTAACTTATCCCACCACAAATTGTGGGACTAATATTAGTTCCTCCACTTTATAAATTTTTATAAAAAAAATTATTCTCTTTTCAATTTATTTTATTTTAAATGTGATTAAAATATAAATATATTTTAATGATTAATAAAATATTTTAATTTAAACATTTTTAAAATAATAATTTTCAATTTTAACAAATAAAAATAAATATTATTTTGTTTAAAATTGGTTTTAAATATTTAAATTATTTTTAAATATATATATTCAAAATTTAATTTAAACAATTATTTTAACCGGTCAAATTCTATACAAATATTTTATTTGGGAGAGGTGGGGCTATTTAGTCCCATATTTTTTATAAAAAAAAAATTCTTTTATTTTTTATTTAATTATAAAATTTTATATTTATTTAATATATCTTATTATAATATTTTAAATATTAATTTAAAAAAATGTTATTTTCTTTAATATTAATTTTAAAATTTTGTATTTATTTTTTTAAAATTAAAAAAAAATTAATTAATTTTAAAATTATTTTATTTTATTTTATATTAATCAATTTCACATTGTATTAAATATAACATAAAATTATATTTTTATCCAATCTCATACCACACCAAACAAGATATATTACTATTCCAAACAAGATATATAACTATTTTAATCTAATCTCATACAGCACCAAACACATTACAATATTAATTTTAGTTCAATCTTATCTTATCCAATCTCATAAAAATAATTATATCCTATCACGCGTACCAAATGAGCCTAGATTGAATTTCTTAGTGTCAAATTTAAAATATAAAATATAATAATAACAAAACAATAAGATATGTATTATAACAAGTGGTAAAACCACGTGTATACGCACAAGATTTCCCCGCCTCTCATCTCCAATTTCCACCGCCTAAGCCAACTCTCCACTTGACTTCATCATTTCCTCTACATCACCTCTCCTTGCCTTTTTTTTGTTTAAAAAAAAATTATTTTTTATCTTTTTATTTTACTAAATTAAGCTTTTTACATATATATATATATATATATATATATATATAATTTTTAAGTTGAATAAAAATCCTCAGATAAGGCAGAGGAAAACCGAGGTTACAAATCAAGCAAAAGGGAGAAAACAAAAAAGAAAAAAAAAAAAAAAAAAACCTCCCACAAACAACACCAACAACAAACAAAACCAGAAAGACAAAAAGAAAACTAAAAACTCCAACCAAGCCACAAAAACAAACGAAAACGAACCAAGAAAAAAAAAACCGCTATTGTCGAAAGGAATGGAGACCCAACCTAACAATACGAAGAACACCTTTAAGAAAACGAGGTAAACGATGTTGATCTTCATAAATGATGTTTTTACCTATTTTTCCTTCTCTAGCAAGAAAATCAGCCACTCTATTGCCTTCCCTATATTGATGGAGCACCAGGAAATTCACCCCTTCTAACTCTGCCACTATGTCCTCCTAGAAATCCCAAAGATACCACAAGGTACATCTACCTTTCCGAAGCCAATCAACAACAATTCGAGAGTCACTTTCAATAATCACATTAAAATAAAGAAGCCGTTTGCACAAATGAATTCCTTCCAAGATTGCTTTTAATTCTGCACTATTGTTCGTACCATTGCCAAAACAACTAGAAAAGGCCGCTTTCGCCATGCCATGGCAATCCCGAATAATACCTCCACCTCTTGAATTTCATGGATTTCCTCTACAGCTACCATCAAATTTAAGTTTAATCCAACCCGCAGGAGGTTTAGCCCACGAGATAATTTTTCCAGGCCTGGCACAAACACTTTGATGCTGAATTTGAAATTCCTTCATAATAGAAAAGTCCGGCTTCTTCAGTTTCCATAAAGAAACATTGTCCTCGGCCAAAGATCTAACCCAGTACCAAACACTTCTCCAAATCTTATCAGCACTTTGATAAACTCCTTCCATTCTCGCTTTGCATCTTCTATTCTAGAGGCACCATGTAATCAATCACGAAATCACACCGATTAAAATACCTTTGATAGATTATTTACGAGCATAGTGGAACCAATTTGTAACTCTATTTTACCAAGGAAGAACCCGCTGGAAAGGGATCCTCAATACCACAATAGCACGATGCCAGACCTCTGAAGCCACCTCGCCTAAAGACAGAATATGATCAACGTTTTCTTCTCTATATGCAACAATCACTAGCCGAAGTCATCGATATACCTTTGGCCAGAACTCTACCATCTATTGCCAAACACCCGAACCATGCTTTCTAGAGACAAATTGATATTCTTTTGGGCAATAAAGAATGCCAAAACCAATCATTCCACACAAAATTGTCACAATGCCTTCGCACTGCCTCCCAAGCTGTTGTTGTTGAGAATTTACCATCAGGAGTAGGCTTCCAAATGAAAATATCCTGACCTCTTTTACCAGCTGTCACATTATGCAAAATTTCCATGGTTCTATTGGCACCGACTAACTCCAGAAGTAAATCAGAATTCCAATTGTTTTTCAGCCAGCAATCCTTAATACACATCTTGTTGTTCGAAATATCCTCGGTGCGCACCGATAACGGGCCAGAAGCAAGCCACCCGTCGAACTAAAAAGAAGAGTTTCCACCCCGCACCAAAATTTTAACATTGTCTATAACTTCCGGGATGATGGCCACCATAGATCTCCAAAACCGAGAGTCATTTGGTCTCCCCTTCCTTACTATTATGTGATCATTTCTACAATATTTGGCCCTGAAAAAACCTGACCATAATTATTAGACGTGAGCAATCTGAAGGCAACTTTCATAAGAAGAGATTTCTGAACATCTTTAAGGTCCCTCAAACCCATACCCCCTTCCGAGGTAGGTTTACAAACTTCCCCCAAGGGCACCAATGAATCTTCCTTTTACCTTCCACCTCTCCCTATAAAAAATTAGCAAAAAGAGAGTTAATACGAGAAATAGTGACCAGCGGAACATTAACGACTGACATCAAATGAATAGGTATGCTAGACAGCACATGTCTTAATAAAATCAATCTTCCTCCTTGCGAGAGCAACTTAAATCTCCACCCTGCAATTTTCTTTCTGATCTTCTCCATAAAAGGCTCCATGATCTGGGAAGTCAATTTTCTAGAAACCAAAGGCGCACCCAAATACGTAACTGGGAATTTACCTTCCCTAAAACCTGTGATTCTTAATAAACCACGTTTACGAGCTGAGATAATGTATTTGGAAGGAAATAACGCTGATTTATCTTTACTGATTCTTTGACCCGACCATTTCTCATACGTCTCAAGAGCAGTAACCAAATTTCTAATAGACCTCTTCCCCCCATTAGCAAAAATAAGAATAGCGTCCACATATAGTAAATGAGATACCAAAGGAGCCCCAATCGGATGATAAAAACTTCCAATGCAATATGTCTCAAAATTTTTCCTAAGCAACCTCGTCAAAACCTCCTCCATTAAGATAAATAAAAAAGGAGAGAGGGGATCCCCTTGATGCAAGCCTCTAGTAGATTGAAAAAACCCTTTAAAGGGTCCGTTCATCATAACAGAAAACTACGGGGACTCCACACAATTTTTTATGAGCTTGCAAAAACCATAAGAGAAATCGAAAGCTTTAATGATCTCCAAAAGAAAACTCCAGTTTGCTTTGTCATAAGCCTTAGCCATATCAAGTTTAACCATCACATTACCGCCAGTCATTTTCTAGTGCAAAGAGTGAACCATTTCCTATACAAAGCATAATATTTTCAAAAATACTATGCCTAGGAATAAAAGCACCTAGTTCATGAGAGACCAACTTCTCAACAACATCAGTTAGTCTAAAAACAATAATCTTCGAGAGCATAAACTAATAGGCCGAAATTTGTCAAAGCTTGAAGGATTATCCACTTTTGGAATTAAGACAATAAATGAGGAGGAAAAGAACCTGGAAAGAGGGGTACCCTGAAAAAATATCTATTGCTGCATCCATGACATCTTCCTTCACAATGTCCCAGCAAGACATAAAATTCAGATCCAAATCCATTTGGTTCCGGAATACTATCTTTAGGAATAGAAAACACCGCTCTTTTGACTACTGAAATATCAATTAAAACTTCAAAGTAAATATCCCTCTCTCACATCTCGCATTGCTGTTATCTCATTTATTTCTTCCTCCATCTTTCATTCTTATTTAATTATTTATTATATTCTTCAATCATCTGTACTTCATTTTATTTATAATTATATATAACTGAGTGGTCCTGTTGCCACCTAAAAAAGAGGGGGAGGGAGAGGGGGGGACAACACAGGATACTATGATACTGATTAACCAATAGGGTTTTATCATATAATCCATTTATAAAAAAATGTAAGGAGAAAAATATAAAAAGTTAAGAAAAAAAAAAATCCATATGCCAACACCTCATTGGAGATTCCAAAAAGAAGTTATCACCTCGCTCTTATTTTAATATTTTAATGAATTTTAAAAATCAAAATTTAAAAATTAAAAAAAATTAAGTCTCCCTCGGTGACATTACTTTACTGTGGATAAACCCAAATAAAGGAGTTGTTATGTGTTATTTGAGCCCCTTCCCACGAAGCCGGCGAATTATTAAAAAAAAAATATATATAAAGATAAATAAAAAAATAAATAAAAAAAATTGAGACTTTAGAGAGAGAGAGAGTAGTAGGTAGACTGACAATTGAGCTGTTGACCATATTCATCTTGATATAAAGTTACAAATTTTGTGTGTTAAACCTGAACTCGACTAGAATCAGTTTTCACTTCTCCACAGTTTCAATCTAAAATATGGCCAAGAAACTAGTCAAATATTCTGTGGTAGTTAGTCTCTCGTTTATGCATGAATATGTGTATATTTATGTACTTATAACTCATAAACATATCTATGTAATTGATTGTTGTCTGATTTTCTTCTCAGGTGGATGCATTCACAGACTCTGCGTTCAAGGGGAACCCAGCTGCTGTCTGTTTGTTAGAGGAAGACAGAGATGATGAATGGTTACAGGCGGTTGCTCGTGAGTTCAATATCTCTGAGACTTGTTACTTGACGAGGATTACTGATCAGCCTGACTCAAACCCCAGGTTTCGTCTCAGATGGTTCACTCCTGTTGCTGAGGTCTGTTTTGTTTTCATAAGTTTGTGTTGCTGTTTTTTTTTTTTTACTATAAATACGAAGGATCATTTATCATTTCCCTAGTTAAACGTGCCCAAAACAACTTGAAGGGAATTTTTTTTGACTGATTAATTTGCTATGACAGATATATGTGTAGTTATGATTAAGAGTAGTTTTGATTCATAATTTTCTTTTTCATTTCATTTGAAGGTTGAACTTTGTGGTCATGCAACATTAGCAGCTGCACACACTCTCTTTTCGAGAGATTTGGTAAATTCCAACATAATTGAATTCCTCACGCTATCTGGAATTCTGACTGCTAAAAGGGTTCCAGATATCAAGGGAAATTTACAGAATTGTGAATCAGAAGAAGAAGAAGAAGAAAGCTATTTTATTGAATTGGACTTTCCAACTGTTCCAACTTCTGATTTCAACTCTGTTCATGAGGTTTCCTTAATTCAGAAAGCCTTGAATTGTTCTTCAATCATCGATGTCAAGAGAACTGCCTCGGATAACATCTTCGTAATCCTTTTTAACCCTTTAATTTACCTATTGATTTCCATACATTGTTGGCACAACATTGGTTTAGTCATTACTGAAAATCTATCATTTGCTCTGAATGTTGCAATTTTTGCATTGCAGGTGGTTCTACCGTCAGCAAAATCAGTGACAGAAATACAACCACATATTGATGAGATACTAAAATGTCCTGGAAAAGGCATTATTGTATCAGGGGCTGCTTCTCCAGAGTCTGGATTTGATTTTTATAGCCGATACTTCTGCCCTAAATTTGGCATCAATGAGGTAACAACTAGTTGCTATTTTGTGACAGACCATCTATTGTGTTTTTCATGTTATACGCCTTCCGTTGCAATTTTGTGAGCTTGCACATTTCGCATAACATATAGTACACAACTCTTGCATGCTTTGAGATATAATCTTCACTTCAATTGTTAAGTTTATGCTAAAAACGATAATGAGTATCAAAGCTGGCAAATTGAGATGCATATGTCATTGACAAAATTCCTTAAAATTCACAAACAGTTTCTCTAACTTTGTTTGTGCAAAAAAAAAAAAAATGCTTTGCATTCAGACATATCGATTCTGATTTTGATGAGGTATGAACCGAAAGTGTCTGTATAAAGATTTATTGGACCTGATTCTCTATGATCATTTGATGGATAATTGTAGTCTATAATATGATGTATTCAATCAAAAAGAAAAGCCATCTCCGTTTACTCTCTCAATATAGAGTTTATATATAGTTAAACCTGTTCGTATCAGGATCCTGTTTGCGGAAGTGCACACTGTTCCTTAGCATTCTATTGGAGTCAAAAGTTAGGCAAGTCTGATTTCGTGGCATACGTGGTACTCTCTCTCTCTCTCCCTTCCACTATATCTCAAATTAACATGTATTAATTCGTAATCGTCGTTGTTTTGTTAATTATATGGTGAGTTGGTTGTCTACCTTATTCAGGCTTCACCTAGGAGTGGAATCTTAAACATTAATATAGATGAGCATAAGCAAAGAGTGCTGCTGCGAGGGAAAGCTGTTTCTGTGATGGAAGGCTCTCTGTTGGTTTAGAATTTAAGTCATTAATTTCCATTGTGCAAGTATGATTAAATCAAAATAAATGTCAATCTTTTTGTATTATTTTAAGAATCCCCTGGAGTTTTAATTTCTTGATCTTGTTTGATACCTTGTATTACACATCCTTTGTATGAATTTGGTATTTGCACCCTCCAGGCTCCAACTTAATTGTGTTGCTCCAATAAATCAAGAAATCAATTGATATTTGATGCCTCGTGCACATTTAAAATCTCATAATTAAATCAAGGAAATCAAATCAGCATAAGTATTGGCTTTTACACTAACTATCTTGCATGAATTCTTTTAATTTTCAAAATAAAAAATGCATATATTTATTGCATATAAGTCTCGCCTTTTCCCCTGAAAACCCCATTAGTGAGATCACTAGCAAAGAATTCCAGAAATCTGGTGGTAGCAACCCTACACTTTGTGAGAATTTCGAAGCCATTTGCAATGGACTGCAATCCAGTTGCTGCTAAGGTATCTGTTTGATCATTTACAACTTTTCAACAAACAATTTTATGAGCAGTATTATTAAAGATTGATCGAGATTGAGACTGCTTATTATTTTGTGATTGCAGACCTGTGTGATGAAAATGCAACTCAATTGTGAGTCTTGTCAAAAGAAGGTGAAGAAAGTGTTGCAGAAAATTCATGGTAAGTGAATAATAATGTTATAAGCAATTTTGTTACACAAAATATGAACTGGTGTCATCTGTTTTGATTTTTGGTAGGAGTGCATTCAATCAACATAGATGCAAATGAGGGAACCGTAGAAGTTTCAAGTACAGTAGTAGATCCACAACTGCTCATAGCAATGCTAGCCAAGGCAGGTCAGAAAGCTGAGCTTTTATGGGAATCAACACAACAAACCCCAGTTCATAACCCAAATCCTCAAATGAAACAACCATTCAAAAACGTTCAAATGGTGCCACCATCACCGCCACCTCCAGCACCGCCTGCTGGAAATCTTCAAGCAAGTGGGTTCGACCATGCACAATTGCAAGAACTGGCTAGGATTCCAGGATTGAAGCATGTGGAGCTACAACATTCCAGAAACATGAAATTGGTGTTCAAGGACCACAATGATGACCATGATCATCATATGCAAATGAAGCCGATGGTGTATTATGGACCATATTCGCCGGTGATTTATTATGCTCATCCCTTCGCCACACCACCGAATTATTATGGTTATGGTGGTGGACTACAGGCACCAACTAATCAACCACAAGCACACTTCAACTCTAGTCATGATGATGATGATGGTAAATGTATTGTAATGTGAGTTCAAGTGTTTAGACACCATATTTTCAACAAAAAAAAAAAAAAAAAAAAGTTGTTTTAGACACCTTACTTCTTCTTAATGTTATTAGTTATAGAATCCATGCGGAGTAGTATCACATGAGACGCTAACTAAAGTTATCCTATCCACTTATAGCTCAAGTGGTTTATGTATTTTCACTTCACAATTATGATCGGGATTCAAGTCTCACTTTTATCTATAAAATAATAAATTGTATGAAGACTCCTCCCTCATAGTGTGAGTTGTGTTAAGAACGGTGCTTGTAGTGGTTAATCTTGTGCTTTCAAGACCATACTTGTAACGGTTGATTTTGTTAGGTTCCTGCACACTCCTATCCAATCGGTGTCAAATTTAAAATAAATAAAAATAGTAGCAAAAATAGACTAATATTGTGCATAATACAAAGGATTGTAGCTAACCATAAAAATGGGGACACAATATTGAATTGTTGGGCCACTAAAAAGAGAAAAATGTTACATTTTAACTTTATCTCACAATATGAAGAAAGCCTACCGACCCAGCTAGCCAAATCCGATTATCTTTGTTGTTTGACTTTTAAATAACATTCAATAGATAATCTCGATTGACTAATTCGTTATAAAATATAAGTTACGTAGCAATTAGTTAATTGAATTCCCTCTCAGGATGTTAGAATTGAATTTGACATTAATTTTTGGGTCACAAAATCTGTGGACGTGCAGCATAGTCATGTATGCATATCCTTAAAAGATAATAATTTATGGTCATGTTTGGTACATTCTACCTTATTGTACCAATGCATGTCATGTCACTCTGCCTTTTCTTTTTTCTTGTTACATAATATTAATGTAAGAAACATTTACCAAGAAAATGTATTCGATCTCTAGAACTTTAAATTCGTTTTTTCTAATTATCCGGTCTCTCTATCGCTAAAATATAAAAAGTGGAGATATCACTTAAAATCTTTCAAAGCATTGAAGCACAGCACTTGTAAAATAAGTAAATTCGATTTTGTGTAAAATTCTCTAGCTAGCAATGTGAATTCAATTTGTAGTACAAACTGTGGGGAAAATATCTGATACAAAGAGATTGTAGCTCATAGTATAGGTTGGCACGCAATATTGGAATTTCGTACCAAATGAAGAGAGGAAAATGAAACTCATGAATTTAAAGATAGCTTTGTTGACCCATCTAACTAAATATCCATCGAAGGCGGTTGGAATTAAGGTCTAAAAATAATTTTATAAATAAAAACTATTAAATAAATAAACAATTAGTACATGTGTCGTGTCGTGTTATGCAGTACAGTACATTAAATAAATAAACACTCAGTACATTTTATTATTTTTCGTCTAAAATCTCGGATACTCTTAAGCGGTACTATTTTAAAGGTTTTATATATCTTTCGATATTACCTTGTGTTTGACTTTGAAATTAAGTTCAATTGTAACCATCCATTGACTAATTCTCTATAAAATATACGTTACTTGAAATTCCTTGCCAAGATATATATATATATATATATATATATACAATTGAATCTGACACTTGTTGCTGGGCACAACATATTATACGTAATAAAGCTAACAGCCTGTAGCTTTCAAAAAAAAAAGTTTACATAACTGTAACATTAATCTTAAGTGCAGTATTACTAGTTTTTAACATGAGATTGATTGTATTGTCTCTCTCTCTCTCTATCTCTAATGGATCAATTAAGATAATGCATTATTAGGGTCTAAGTAATGAAGATGATTAGAATCGTCCCTTCCGAATTGAATGATGATAATTGATATATATATAGTTGCCTTACTTGAATCGCCCACTTTAATTTTGGACTATATGATTATCCACTTGCTTGCTAGCTGTGCATGTACATATATATCATTGCATTTATTCAATAAATCACAACCCAACAAGCTATATATAGAGGTGGCTCTCCTACTATCTCTCCACGCCAATTCCAAAACATATTCCTAATTAACAATGGCATCTTCTTCTCTCCAATACTTTCTCTTCTCTACTCTCCTCCTGATCTTCTTCATCTCTCCGATCACCACTTTTGCCCAACAATCTTTCCGCCCAAAAGCTCTGGTCCTTCCTGTCTCCAAAGATTCTTCTACACTTCAATATCTTACCACTATTAACCAAAGGACTCCTCTCGTGCCAGTGAGTCTTGTCGTCGATCTTGGTGGCCAGTTTTTATGGGCCGATTGTCAACAAAACTATGTGTCCTCAACATACCGCCCAGCCAGGTGTAACTCCGCTGTTTGCTCATTGTCTAGAGCTAATGGCTGCGGTGATTGCTTCTCATCCCCTAGACCTGGCTGCAACAACAATACATGCGGTGTCTTGCCTGATAACACCGTCACTCGCACTGCCACCAGCGGTGAAGTTGCACAAGATATTGTGTCTGTCCAATCAACAAACGGGTTCAATCCTGGCAGGAACGTTACAGTTTCTAACTTGATATTTTCATGTGCACCAACTTCACTTCTAGAGGGTCTAGCTGGTGGAGTTAAAGGCATGGCTGGTCTCGGTAGAACCAGAATCGCTTTCCCTTCACAGTTTGCTTCTACATTTAGCTTCAGCAGAAAGTTTGCAATCTGTTTAGCATCTTCATCGACATCAAGAGGTGTGATATTCTTCGGCGACAGTCCATACGTGTTCCTTCCAGGCATTGATGTTTCTGAATCACTGTCCTTCACGCCGCTCTTGATTAACCCAGTAAGCACAGCCTCCGCTTTCAACCAAGGCGAGCCCTCCGCTGAATATTTCATCGGAGTGAAATCCATCAAAGTTGGTGAGCAAGTCGTCCCATTGAACACCGCATTGCTGTCCATAGATAGCCAATCAGGGATAGGTGGAACCAAAATCAGCACTGTGAATCCCTACACCGTGTTGGAAGACTCAATCTTCAAAGCAGTGACTGAGGCCTTTACCAACGAGTCCGCTACTCGCAACATCACTAGGGTGGCTGGTGTGGCACCATTTGATGTGTGTTTCAGCTCTGCAAATATTCTTAGCACGCGTCTGGGTCCGAGCGTGCCGACAATTCATCTGGTTATGCAGAATGGGAATAACGTTGAGTGGAGCATTTTTGGTATCAACTCAATGGTTGCAGTTAGCAATGAGGTGTGGTGTTTTGGGTTTGTTAATGGGGGTTCAAACCCTAAGACTTCCATTGTGATTGGTGGGCACCAGTTGGAAAACCTTCTTCTTCAGTTTGATTTGGCCACATCAAGGCTTGGCTTCACTTCTACGCTCTTGGGCAGGCGAACCACATGCGCCAACTTCAACTTCACTTCCACCCCTTAAATGGCCCATCCCATCATTTTCAAGTTTCAACACAGATGGATTTATATATAAATTATTTTACAATTTGAATAAGATGATATATGAATATTTAATAACTTGAGTTCAGCCCTGAAACTTTGATATATGTAAACTATTGTGACTTGTTATATATATATAATAATTTTCCAATGAAGGCTAGTGAAGGCTTTTTACGATGTACATTTTATGCACATTTGATGAAATTTAATAGAATATATTGAATCTTGATTTGATTTTTTGTACGGATGATAAAAACATTGAAATAAATTTATGGAAAAAAAAATTAAAAAAAATTAAAAAAAATTGGAAACTAATTTTTTCCGACTTTTTTAAAGATAAAACATTTTAAAATAGGGAAATATAAAAAAAAATAGTTCTCAAATCCAAAAAATTTCTAAATTTTTACCAAATATGTATTTTCATTTTCTTAGGATGCATACAAAAAATTTCATCAAAAAACATTCGATTACATACAATTTCATCAAAGGTGCCTAAAATGTGCATTTAAAAGTCCTCATTTGCGATCGATCAACAATGGGAACAAGTTGGTGTGGATATATGCTGGACTGAGGTGGTCTTTCTTCAGTTACTAGATGATGGGAGCTGAGTCTTTTAGGTGGCCTTCTTTTGATTTGTTGAGGATGTGTGTTTTTCCCCTTTTTTTCGTTTTTTCTGCTGTCAGGTTTCCTTCGTTGCTGTTTGTTGTTCTTGTAGACTGGTTTTTGCTACTTCTACAGCCTTGGCTCTATTTGTTGTTCGTTTCTTTGTTGGGTCGTTCTTACAGTCCATTCTATATAGCCGTTTCAAAAAAAAAAAAATCCTCATTGGAAAATTTATATATATATATATATATATATAGTGAGTTTCTTATAATAGATCCCTTATTTTAATTTCGATAAGGACCATGATAAAAACATATTGATTTTAATTAATTTTAATCTGATTTTTTTTGTGAATGATAAGTTCAATGAAATCTACATATGAACATAATTTGAGAATTTTCTGAACACTTGAACTCAATGTGTTTTCATCATAGTTCTTACCGAAATTAAAATAAGGGATCCCTCATGAGAGACTCATTATATATATATATATATATATATATATATATATATGGATGGATGAATTTATAAAGAGCCAAAAAAATTATTGGTTTATTGTTTTTAGTCACCAATTTATATTTTAATTTTTTCATGACTTTTGACCACTTTTGGACAAAATTATCCCTAAATTTTACTTTACTTGACATGTAACTTAGTTACATGCGAGTTGATTATTCAAGTTACATGCGAGTTGATTATTCAAGTTACATGTCAGTTAAGTTTTAAATTACATCTCAATTGACTTTTAACTTACATGTAAATGATTTTCAAGATACATGCCAGTTGATTTCCAAATTTTTTGGTAGGTGAAATGAAGACAAAATGGAGGGTAATCTTGTATGTTCAAGGCTAAATGTGATAAATATAATAAAATATAAATTTATGGCTAAAAACAATAAACCAATAATTTTTTTGATTACTTCATGCAATTTCCTCATATATTAGGATAAACTGACTATAGAAAAATTATATATATATATATATATATATATAATACTTCTCTAATCAGGACCGTCCTGACTTTATAATTTCTGGACGTCCAACTACAGCCGGACATTCACAATAGGCCCACTGCCCCACATTAACAAATACTCATACTCAATATAAATGTGTGGCTAAAGTTGGACGTCCTTAACTTATAATTTCAGGACATCCTTATTAGAGAACCACCCTATATATATAAATTTTTTGTATTATTTTTTTTTTTTTGTTATATATACATCATAAAGTGTATATATATACAGAAATATTCAAGTCAGTGCGCACTAATATAATTTCATCAGTGCATTGAATGTGAAACATTAGATTTACATAGTGGCATATAACCTGGGTACAAAAAATAAAAAAATCTGGGTTTCACTAAAAATCAAAATTACCAATGACATGTAAGTTAGAAATAAAATAGCATATAACTTTAAAACAAACTAGCATGTAACCTAGGTACAAGAAATTTAAAAATTTGAGTTTCACTAAAAATAAAAATTACCAATGACATGTAAGTTAGAAATAAACTAGCATGTAAAGTCTAAAATAACATGCATGTAACTTTAAAACAAAATGACATGTAACCTAGGTACAAGAAATTTAAAAATCTGGGTTTCACTAAAAATCAAAATTACCAATGACATGTAAGTTAGAAATAAACTAGCATGTAAAGTCTAAAATAATTTGCATGTAACTTTAAAACAAATTGGCATATAACCTGGGTACAAAAAATTTAAAAATCTGGGTTTCACTAAAAATCGAAACCACTCTCTTAATCTTCATATCAAACATAATAATAATTGTAAAAACAAATGGGAAAGGGATACATACCTTCTAGAAGGTCGTTCGGCTCCGAATCTACTTCAAGAGAGAGGGACATATTCTGAGACAAATTGTTGTTGGGTTTTAGATCTACGTCAACAGAGGGGGAGAGAGAGAGAGAGAGAGAGAGAGAGAGAGAGAGAGAAAGAATGAACGTGATCTGGGTTGAAGAGAAAAGAGCAATAATGTTGCTGGGCTTCAGTGGAAGAGACGAAATGGGTTAGTTGAATGTTGGAGGGAGATGAACTTGAAATGTTATCTGTGTGTGTGTGTGTGTGTGTGTGTGTGTGTGTGTGTGTGTGTGTGTGTGTGTGTGTGTGTGTGTGTGTGTGGAGAGAGAGAGAGAGAGAGAGAGAGAGAGAGAGAGAGAGAGAGAGAGAGAATATCTGATTTTGAAAAGTTAGGAACACAAATTGGAGGATATCAGGTGAAGAGAGAGGGAGATTATGGGGTAAATAAAACAAAATGGAGGACAATTTTGGCTATTCAAGCTCAAAAGTGACAAGTATAATAAAAAATAAATTTTTAGCTAAAAACAATAAAGTAATAAACTTTTTGTTCATTTCTTGCAATTTCCTCTCTCTTTATACATATATAAATATATAGAGAGAGAGAGAGATAGTGCTCTCTCTAATTGTAAACGGTTGAGCTAAAACACTCTTGAAATCAAATACAAAACAATACACAAGTTCTCTCTCCCTCATGTCTCTCTCTTCCTTTTGTCTCTCTCTCTCTCATGTCTCTCTCTTCCTTCTCTCATCTTAATTATTTATTTACTTATTTATTTCATTTATTCTTCAATTATTCTTCATTTATTTCACAACACATTACTAGCACGATCGTATGTAAGTAAAAAGTATCTTAAAGTGAGTGATTTAATTACAGCTTGATTTCCGTGTAAGTAAACAAGATCTCCAGGAGAGTGATTTACTTACATTTTATAATTCGTATTTATATATTTATATGTAATATATGAGACTGGCTTATGTTGTGTCTCCAGAACTTATAGTTTTGGATTTATTTATTATGCTTTTTAAATATTCACATTTATTTATATGCAATATATAAGGTGAGCTTATGCCCCTGACAGAACCTAGATATATTTCCATATACGATATGGCTTATGCCGTCAACGGAACCTATATATAGTTATGGATTTATTTATTATGCTTTTTCAGTATTCACATTTAATTATTCGCAATATATGAGACTGACTACGGCTGTGTCGACAGAGACTAGCTACGGCTGTGTTGACAAAACCTATATTTATTTATGGATTTATTTATTTATTCTCTTTAAATATTCACATTTATTTTATGCAATTTATCAGGTAAGCTTAGCCTTCTGGAATTGTTTATTTTTATGCAATATAGTAGATGAGCCTAGCCTCCTGGAATTGTATATTTTTATGCAATATATCAAGCTGGGTTATACCCCTGACAGAACCTGGAGATTTGGATCCAGTTTTATATACATGCCATATGGTACAATTTTAAAAACCAATGAAAACATGGAGATCTGGATCCAGTGTTATGTACATGTCATACGACACGACTCGTGATACAAGGTTTCTTATAGAAACTTGGTATTCACTACTGATGAATACGATTATGTTGTGAAGTTTTGATAAATTTGGCTGCCTTTGAAAGGCTTGAAATGCTTCTTCTAAACGTAGTAATAATTTATCTATATGATTCACTCAATGCTGACAATTATAATTCCTAAATGATTTAAAATGCTAGAAGTATGTAAATCGAGATATAGTAATATGTATTTGATGAACATACAAAAATCCTTATATAGATCAAAAACAATCTGAACGGATGTGGTATAACCGTCTCAGTGAATATATGATAAAATAAGGGTATAATAATTATATTATACACTCATGTGTCTTCATAAAGAAATCAGAATTAGATTTACTATATTCACAACATATGTTGATGACATGAGCTCTTGAAAACCGATGAATATTTGATAAATGTATTTAAAATGATAGACATGAGAAAGAAAATATTGTCTTGACCTGAAGATCGAGCATAGATCAAAAAGAATGTTTGTCCATCAATCAAAATATGTTGAAAAGATTCAGAAAAGATTTCATATGGATATTACTCATCTATTAAATAATCATATGATTGTTAAAACTCTTGATCCTAAGAAAGATCCATTCAAAACAATAGAAAATTGTGAAAAGATAATTGGTCCTGAACAATTTAAATAACGCTTCATAAAGAATATCTTTGCTTGTACTTCATCCAATCACTTATGATGCTATTTCATTTCATGGAATAAACATATGTATGTGTCAATTTAGCAATCTAGAAGATTGCTTCAAAAGAATTATTATGAGGGGGAGCGTTTTTTTTTTTTTTTACTACATTGGGTTTTTCCTAATAAAGTTTTTAATGAGACAATTCTCTTAGCACACCCAAAAATCATTTGATCTATAAAATATAATCATAAATATTACTTTAATCTGACAAATCAATGAACATCTTTGTTGAGATTTTTATCCCACTGGGTTTTCCCTACCAAAGTATAAATGTGAGAAATGTTTTGAAGAAAACAATAATTCTAAACATATATGCATTATACTTTTTTTCCCTTCGGTCAAGTTTTGTCTAACTGAGTTTTCTTGATAAGGTTTTTAATAAGACAATTTTAAGAATGTCTAACTTTACTAGATCCAGAAGATTATTGTATATATTTTGCCTAGGTTTTATCTCATTGGATTTTTCCTAAAAAATTACAATACAAGTGGTAGAAATTCAAGGGGGAGTGTCATAATACAAGTAGTTTTCCACTGCTTGAGTTTTGCTCACTTGATTTACATTGCCTGAGTTTATCCAATTGATTGAGCTTGATTCACCATTAAGTAAATATGCAAGTGGGACTCGTTTTGAAAGTATATATATATATATATATATATATATATAGTCTTTCTATTATCTGTTCGAACTAATATAAAATATATCAGTTCCTTGTATGTGAACCATTGGATTTAAAAGATGTTTTGATAAGTGCATGCAACCAAGTCAAAGTATTTAAATCCAATGACACAGATGCAAGAAACTGATATTCTTTTGTCAATTCGAACAGACCATAGAAAACTATATATATATTTATATAGCGCTCTCTCTAATTGTGAACGGTTGAGCTGAAGCACTCTTGAAATCAAATACAAAGTAATACACAAGTTCTCTTTCTCGTTTCTCTCTTCCTTCTCTTATCTCAATTATTTATTTATTTATTTATTTATTTATTTATTTATTTCATCTGTTCTTCGGTTGTTTTTCATTTATTTCACAACACTAACTTGATTGTTAGCATATATAGAAGAAGAAGAAGAAGAAAAAAACACAAGCTCGCGCAAAGACAACCATACCTTTGATTTTCTTCCAACATGTATACGGGTATGTTTGGTTGGGCTTTTAAAAATCATTTACTCGTAAAAGGTCTACTTGTAGTAGATCTAATTAAAATAAAGCATTTGACAAAAAAAATATATAGTTATTTGGTTGGTAATTACAAAAACACTTTTATAGCAGTAGACTGTTTGGTTGTAAACTCTTAAAAAGTCTACTGAGCTATTAAATTACTAAAATAGACATATTATTTACTCGCTCTAAAAAAAAAATTGAACTTAAAAGATTTTTTACATGTTAACTACATTTTCTACTGTACAATAGTAATAAAATTCAAAACTTTCACCATATAAACTTAAAAGATTAAAAAAATAACTAGAAAATATTAAATTTTCAACAAAGTTGAAGCATTGTCAAAGATTAAACAAAAGAATAAATGATCAATATCTCATACAAAGGTAAAAAGTTAAATAGAAAAAAAAATTAAAATTAAATAAGTTATCATCGAAGCATCAGAAGAGTTGCAATACTATCACGTTCTTTGTCCATTTCATGTTTAGAATGTCACTTCTCGTAAACTTCTTGAGTAGCATTTTCTTATTCATCATCATTTGGTAGTTTATCATCATTGTCATCATATGGTTTAAATTCTTGATTTATATCAGCATTAACTCTTATAAAATTATGAAGAACTATTGAAGCAATCACAATTTTCACTTGTTTAGTAAATGGAATCTGGGCATGTGATGTAATATTTTCCATCTATTTTTTCAAACACCAAATGTCCTTTCAATAGTGCATTTCAAAAAAGAATGTACATGATTAAATATTTCTTTTTTTCCATTAGGCTGCCTTTCACGTCGAAAAGTTGGGAGATGATACCGCTCACCATTATATGGCCCTAAATAGACTTTCCTTTGAGGATAACCTGCATCTACCAAATAATATTTGCCTACACATATAAATGAACATTTCATTACATATAAATGAACATTTTATTAATTCAATATATAATACATTTATACAACAATATATGTAAAACATATTTTATGACATACGTCTAGGTGGATGAGGGGAATGTAAAATTTCTCTACGCAATACCTCTAAAAAAATACTTGCATCATGAGCAGCACCTTCCCATCCAGCCCATGCAAAAGTGAAGCACATATTGAAATCACATACAACCATTATATTTTGAGTAGGATATCCTTTTCTACCGATGTATGGTATTTGCTTTGATACAGACATCACAATCGATACATGTGTTCCATCAATTGCACCTATGCAATCTTTAAAATAAGGCCAATATCTATTATAATCTTTTATTTTTCTGAGAATTCCCTTGAAATATGGGTCAGATGATTTCAAATAATCTACAGACATGCGACATACAACATCCAAAACTATTCCAAACCATTTAGATATAGTTTCTCCTAAATGTTAAAATCTTTCTTGAGCCATTCTATTTCCACAAACATACCCTAACACCAATAAAAAAAAAAATAGCCACTGACTCATGTATTGAAATGTCTTTGTCTTTTTCTAAGCCATAAGATTAATGCAATGTATCACATAGTTTTATGAATACCGATGTTTCTATCCTAAATTGCTCATGACATACGATATGATGGTCATGTAAAACCTCCATTACCCATTTATATCATGATAAAGATGATGTTCTACGCTTTTCCTTTAAATTGTACTTAATAAAATGGTGAACATATAAACTAATTCCTATTTTTATCATTTGTAAACGTTTTTTGTCATCATCACCTTCATTATCAAACGTTTCATAATCATCATCCATATATGAAAAATATGAACATATTATAAAAAGTATAAACATTATAAAAAAAAAATATATATATAATAACATAATATTATAAAAAGCTCACTTCCTCTCTCAATTTCTGGAATGCCACGTAACAGTTCAATCACCTTTGCAATGCTAGATTCATCATTCTTACCATCCACTGAATCACATAATCGTTCTAATTATTTGGATAATGTGACAGCAGATCCTTCTTTAGCTTGAAATTTTTTTTTTTTTTTCTTTAAATTTCCTTGTAAAGTAGATTCTGGTGTAGTCCTAGGTGTGTCATCCCCATCAGTATTATCTAAATTTTCATTAATATTTGTTTCTATTCCATTCATCCTATCGATTTTATTTATATATTTACCATCAGTAAGTATAAACCCCATAGATGGTGCCCAAGATCCTTCCCCAGTAGCAGCAACATCTTTGAACAAAATATCTAACTGGTCAGCACTCCTCAAGCCTTTTGTTCGAAATTTAGATACATCCGGATTTTCTTACATTAATATCAACATTCATATATATTATATTAAAATTTATTCTTAAAAAATAATTAATTTTTCAATTAATACTACAAGATTAGAGTAGGAAATTGCACCTTTAATTTTTTGTCCCACCATTCCTCACTAGCATCAATTGTTTGCTTAACATGATCCCAACCAAGGCCAGTTTCTTTTCCAATTAGATTATTCCAGAGCTGCCACTCTCTCTTAAAATTATCCCATTTATTTTTCATCTGTTTTTTACTATCGTTTTTATTAATCGTTTGTGCCAACTTGATCTAAATATTTTTCTAACCCTCTTTGTTGAAGTGACCATTTGGTCGATTACCAGCTAAAACTTCATAAACACAAATCTTAACAAATGTGTCAACATATAAATCAGTTCATTACTCCATTCTGTCATATTTCTTTTTTGACTTTCCTCCACACTAGGTTCCATTCTATAAAATAATAAATAAAAAAAACTATTTCATGAATATTAAAATAAATAAGCAACCAAAAAAAATTCCATGGAATATTATATAAATTAACTGTACACAAATCTCTTAGCAACCAGATAATATAAATACGAATCTCAAAAACTTTTTTTTCTCGAAAGTCAAACATTTATTTTTTATTTTTTGAATAAGGCCATATAATAGCATGTTCATAACATAAAAACCATTATAACTATTTTCGGCTAGAACAAAATCTGCAACAAGTTTGACATACTCAAACGTTTATTAGCAAGACAAAACGCACAAAGCACAAACAGGGGAGAGTCAAAAGAAACAAGGCAACACACAGGAAGTCAGGCCCGAGAAAAAACACAGACTTAAAAAACAAACAAGCAAAAACACAAACATAAAGATAAACAAATAAACAAAAAAATATTAATGAACAAAAATTATACATATCATTCTTTTGTATGTATAGAGCAAAGAACTGTTCTTTTGTATGTGTAGAGCAAAATTATAGATTATCTATAAAGACTAGAGAGCAAAGAATAAAGAATATGAATAGGTTCCAGGTTTTTATTTTAATAAGGGTATTCCATGTCAATAATACAAAATTAGGGATATATAGGTCAAATACTTTTTTTTTTTAAAAAAGGTCTATTTTGAGAAGCTCATAAGGAGGAGTTTTTGCCTAGTAGAGGTTTAAACTCTACTAGCCTCTATTGAATTTAAAATAGACAATTTCAAAAATTCAACCAAACAACTCTAAAAAACTCAAATAGAGGTTCGTAGACCTTTTAAGCCAGTAGAAATCTCAACCAAACAAGCACTAAGTTGCATTATATCTCATTAATATTACTGCATTTCTTTTTAGATGTTTAGTTTTGAAGAATTCTCATTTTAGAATGTTGCTAGTATTGTATGAAATATTAGAGTATTATATTAATTTTAAACCATAGTCATGCACAGATAATTACTTTAATTAATTAATATAATCTAGATAAGTTAAGGTTGACCTAATGATATATCTCTCATATAGGTATTAGGTTTAAATTGAATTCTTCTCCCCCCTTCCGAATTAATTGTAATTATTTTAAAAAATAATTAATTATCATAATTCATAACCCATTAACATATATCAATAATATTCGAATGATAACTAAATACTTTTTTGTAACCTAATATTCGCACAAGATTTTGATTGCTAATTGTTGTTGCTATAGACGTTGGATCAAGATCCTTTCCTTATCTTACTTGTCATCACCTTGCTTTTACCTCCATAATCTATTGTTACATGTTTAATATAACAATTCAATGTTTTGGAATTACCCCACCAAAAGATAGAATTAATCAAAGACTACTTATTTAAGTAAAGAGAAAGTGAGGTGACTAGATGAAGAGGGGATCCAAAAACATAGACGTGACATGTAATTATGAAAACCTACAGGGTGTATTGTTGAATAAACGGTTCTAATTGGAATACGACGCCGGTTCCTTGAGCTAAAAACTAAAGGGGTCCTTAAAATCAGATATTCAGATCACACAAGCAGCAGTTCCCTTCCCGCTTCGCAGAGTAGACTAGTCTTCGGTTTTGCTTGGAAGCCCTAGCTTCGGTCTTTGCTTGTCCACAATGAAGCTCGTCAGGTCACTAACATGAACTCACTTTCCTCTTTGTTTTTATTGTCGTGATTTGTTTGTTTTTGTTTTTGGTGCTGATAATTCGATCTGTAAATGAACAGGTTCTTGATGAAGTTGAACAATGAGACCGTGTCGATTGAGCTCAAGAACGGAACTATTGTTCACGGCACCATCACAGGTTACTTCCTCTTTCACTTACTGCTTCGTTTCCAAGTTTAATTTACCTAGGGTTTTATTAAACCCTACTGTCTTTTTACTTTTGTGTAGTTATCAATTTCTTTTCACTAGATGCTTGAATAGCCTGGTTATGTTGCTTCTATGCTCATTTAATTTTCTTTGAGATGTTTGTTCGAGTAATTGTTTGCATTTTCAAATAAAAACAGTAGTGAACGTAGAGGTGAAGAGACACTTCGGTCTGTTTCAAAGTTGATTTTTATTTTTATTTTTTGGTTGTTCTTCGTTTTGTTCCCAACAATAAACAAGTTAACAAGTCTTCCATTTGTGGGATTGGCTTGGCTTGGGTTATTAGTTGAGAATCAAAGTATGGAAGTGCTGAAACTGTCGATTCTTACTAATTGAAATCATATTTTTTTTCACTTTTTCCATTTGGAGAGGTAGAAAAATTTTGAATTAGCTGAGACTTCAGACCCTTTTCCATCTCTTTTCTATTTATTTTTTATTTTGAGGGTTTTTTGCATACTTTTCTGCTGATAAAAAGGTACTTGAGATCTTCTCTTCAATTTTCCATAGAAGCTTGATAGAATGTCAATGGTGTGTGATACTTTAGAACAAGTTGGTTTATCTAGATGAAGGAAGGGGGGGGGGGGGGGTGGGGGGGAATGAGCTTTGTTATGGCTAATTAATGTGAAATATCAGCCCTTTTTTGTTTTGGTTATATTTTCTGTATGTATAAGGTATGAGACAGATGATTGTGCATTCATGCACTCATCAGTACTTTTATTTCTTATTAGTAGACCTCCTTCTAGAAACATCACTTACGTTAGAGGGAACGTGGTGTTATTGACTCTACTACTACACAAGGACAAGATGACAAGAGTTTAAGATAAATTGTCTTGATATTTTATATAGTGATTGGTTATTGGAGATGAATGTTCACCATTTGCAGTTATCATGCATAATATTGGTCCTTAACATTAGGAGCATGGCCCAGAATAAAGTGTAAATTCCCATCCGTGTTACTAGGAGTTAAATATTCAATTCTGCTTAATAGTAGTGTTAAAACCCAGGCTGACAGCAAACTTTAAGTGCCTTCACCTGGTCTTGTTTCATTGGTTTGAAGGATGTATAGCATTTACATTTTTATTTTTTATTTTTTTTTATTTTTTTTATTTTTTATTTTTAAGTTGGGACTAGTGCCAAGCAGCACTCTCGAATGTTATGCCATCATTTTGCGCATGACAATGAAAGTTCCATAAAATCCGTCCTTTCTAATTAGTATTGATGGATCACAGTTTCATGTAGTAATGAAGATTTATGAGGAAGTATTACAATCCTGAGATTACGTAAAACCTTTAGTTGATGAAAGCACAAATCTCTTAGCTCTGTAATTATTGTGTAGTCCAGTCAACTTAGGGACAACTGATTTATTATGGTTGATTTCTTTTGTTGGAGGTTGATGAAATTGCCACCCCTTGTTCTGGGAAGAAAAGGAAACTTCTTTCATTCAAAAAGAAGTTAGAAGGCTGAGCATAATGTTTTGGAAAGTGGAAGCTTATATGTAAACCAGTAGTGGCATTTTGTTTGTTTAGCATTAGCACAAGATGCTATATTTCCTTAGTGACCTTTTTCCCTAGTACATTTTCCTCTAGTTCTTGCCCATGTAGAAAACATTCACACAATTTTCATTTGTTAGAATTTATTCTTCATCTCTCTCCCAGACACGTGTCCTCAAGCACAGATGGATATTCTCAATCTGTAAGACACAAACTTTCTCGCACTGTTGCCAATCAACCCTATAACCTTAACCACAGGTAAGCTTGTCAAACCCAATAGGCGTGTGTGCTTTTTACCCTTTTCTTTCTTCAATTTTTGGGTTGAAGAAAGATAGAGAGGAGTGGTAGTGAGTGTTGTGGTGGTGGTGTTGGGTTGCTAATGCACTAATTTGAGGACTTTGCTTCTGTTATAGATGGGCTTCTGGATTAATTAAGGAAAGCTACATTACTTTGTGATTGCTTTTACTTGTGATCAGCGTTTCTTTCATGAATTTGCTGAAGTAAGCAGTGGCAGTGTTATTGCATGATAACCAGAGTACACTCACTTTGTATATTTTTCCATAACCAGATTGATACTGGCATTGTATGTTTGTCCTAGTTGAATTATTGATTGTACTGTATACATACTCTTGACTGATGGGATTAATACTGGCATTGTATGCTTTTCCTAGTTGAATTGTTGATTGTACTGTATACATACTCTTGACTGATGGGATTGATACTGGCATTGTATGCTTTTCCTAGTTGAATTATTGATTGTACTGTAGACATACTCTTGACTGATGGGATTAATAATGGCATTGTATGCTTTTCCTAGTTGAATTATTGATTGTACTGTATACATACTCTTGACTGATGGGATTGATACTGGCATTGTATGTTTTTCCTAGTTGAATTATTGATTGCACTGTATAAATACTCTTGACTGATGGATTTGCTGGTTTATTACAGGTGTTGATATCAGTATGAACACACATTTGAAAGCAGTGAAACTTACTCTGAAGGGGAAAAATCCTGTGGCTCTGGATCACCTTAGTGTACGGGGTAACAATATCCGTTATTATATTCTTCCTGACAGCTTGAATCTTGAAACATTGCTGGTCGAAGAGACGCCTAGGGTCAAGCCCAAGAAGCCAACTGCTGGTAATTTCATAATTTCATTGTATTCATATTATGATTATATCTATTCAAGCTTGGTTTTCATGAATACTAAGGATGTAAAACTTTCTCATGCTTTGAAAATTCAGGGAGGGCTGGAGTGGGACGTGGTCGGGGCCGCGGACGTGGTCGCGGACGTGGTCGTGGCCGTTAAATATGTTGCACTGATTCCAATTTTTGGAGCACCTGGTTATGTAGTAAACATCTATGTTGGTGGTGATCTTAGGGACGTGAAAGGAGTAATTGTCATTCTAATCGTGTTTCACACCTTTAACCTTCCCAGGGAGGCTTTGTTCATAAGTTATGATTTTCATATAATACTATCACAAGGACAGTAATGAATTAGCATTATTATGATCTATTACCAGTATTTTCTAGCTAGCACATTTAAGTTTGCATTGACAGGTGACACTATCTCGACTGTTAAAAGTCACACATCTAATATGAAGAATATAAATTTTATTCATTAAAGTCCTGAAAGATGTTTTAATGTCAAGTAATTTACATGGATCTTGAATTATGAGAAATAGATGAATATCCAAATCTTCAATTACTGTTCTGCCTGCAACTTAAATTATACTTCTAATTAGGAGGCTCTCTTGATGTTGATTTCTTAGGTCGAGAATCATCTTAGTTCTTGATAGCTCTGATTACTTCTTAAACTCCATTTAGTTCTCTCAATTGGTGAGACTTTTTGTTTTTCCCTTTTTTTCTATATAATTTTTATTTTATTATTTGAGGGCCTATTTTGCGAGAGTTGATTTAAGACACAGCTGGGGTTACCATTGGCATATATTGAAGATTTATTGTAATGAAATGTATTATACGATCATGTGTTTGATTATATATTATATTAGACTATTTTAGGTTGTATTAACCGATACAAAATCATCATTCTGTATTAGTTAATACAATATCCAGCGTATTAGGTCAATTAAAATGTACTAACTATTAGTCTATTACAATACAATGAATGATTTATTGTATCGTATTATTATAATATATTTTAAATTTCTAATACATTAATACATTACAGTGCGGTTTACTAAACGAGCCAATTGTAATGAAATGGATCTAAGAAATGGGGCGGGTCCAAAAGTAAAATAGGGCAAACTTTTAATGTGAATTTCAAAATTCAAACAGAAGATGGTCATGCCTTACTAGTGCGTTTCACTTTCTATTTCGAAATTTCAATACCATTTGAATAATTGATAAAAGAAATCTGCTGTGTTGCACCGAAAAGCAGGCTCAGCTTCTAAAGAAAGATGAAACGAGCGGTTACGGTGTTTGGAGCCCTAGCAGTTGGGTGGCTCGCAATCGAGATTGCTTTCAAGCCCTTTCTCGACAAGGTTCGGGCCGCCATGGACAAGTCCGACCCTGCTCGCGATCCCGATGACGTCGATGAAGACAACAACAAGCTTCCCTCAGATGCTGATGCTTCCGATGCATAAGGTTATATTATAGTATGTGTTCGCTTTAATTAGTTCATGACTGGAAGTTGGAACTTTTGATTATGTAAGAAGTGATTATCGTTTACTTAGTTAATCGAATTATATTATTAGTTTATCCCAATTCTTTCGGTAATTTTTACAAACAGGTTTAGTGCACTGTTACAGTTTATGTCACTTTCCTTTTTTTTAAAGGAGGAATGAAATAGTGACACGATAATAGTTGAATTAATAGTGGCAGGTGCAACCACGCACGAAACCTTGTCACATGAATCTGAAGATGTCTTTTTCGAGCACCTCATGCGCTGGTCCAATCCAATGTCCCAATTGCTTCAGTGTATTATGCAATACTTTAATATATACATATCAACTCTTGTTAGGTCAACTAAAGCTTTCTATTCCTGCTTGTTTAGTCTATGAAATTGAATCCAGATCATTTGATTTGGACCCGTTAATTGTTTTCAAAACCCCTTATTGTTCTTAGGTCAATTTTTAGATTGTTTAGGTCTAATTCGCTTTCTTTTTCATTTGGTGTAATAAACATTAGCATATCAATTCACTTATTTGGTTGCTAAAGGGTCAAACGAGAAACAGCTAGCATTCATATTTACAAACCAAAACTTGTTTCCATCCAACTCTTTTTTGCCAAAGCTAAACAAGTTGTACAAAAGCATGATCAATACTTCAAACATTTAGACAACTTGTAAAATATATAGAGGACAGGTCACGAGTTCAAATGGTATCCCCTCTAGTTGTGGGTTCGAGTGGTATCTTTTTTTTAAAAAAATTTATTGTTAAAAAATAAATCAGTTTCAGGATTGAAATTGTTTTTATTTTTTATTATTTTATTTTTTTTTATAAAGAGGTTATTAATAGAGATTATTAAATGAATATCCACACACATTAAGAATAAGAGTACTAAAGTCAATTTAAACAACTTGATAAATACTTGTGCAAAAAGGTATTTTAATTAAAAAAACTTGGTTGTTGAGTCTTCAATTTTTTACATTATCGTATTGTTAAAATAATTTAAGATATCATTATTATAAATGAATAAAATCAATACAGTTTATAAGGACAAATGAAGTTTGAAATCAGGTTCAGGTTTTGTTGATTGGTGCATTTCACTGTACAGTGTACACCGACAACCCACATAGTCAATAGACCATTGCAAATTCGAAAGCTGTGAGAAGATCATTTACTACTGGACCCAGAAGGCCAGTAGTAGATTCAAGAAAATCAATCTATTTCAAGGGGCGGTCGTCTTTTTCAATATCATGTGCATTAAAACTTTAAAGTGTCGAACAGGAACAAGTTGACATCCATCCTCTTCCCACAAATGTGTCTGACTTGGAGTTGAAACATTAACTCTGCAAATAAATGTAAATTCAACTAGAACTTATCTACAGATTCGTTGTGTCAATTGCATTGCATTTACAATCAATCAATATCAATGGGGTGTTTTTAGATAAAAAATAATTAATTTGGGTGTTTCTGTTCCTTGATAATCTTCTACAAATGACAAATCTTGTCAACATCACAACTACACTTGAAACGATTGAGTGATGTTTTTAAAATATAATTTAGGGATATGTTTTAGTTTAGGTGGTGGGTCCGTTCAAATGTATGTGGATGCATATCCTGTGAGTAGAAAATTAATGGACTAGATACAGACATGTTATAGCACCCGAGAAATCTTCCACAAGACAAAATCCGGTTCAAAAGAAACTGACCCGTAAACCCCTTCTTCTTCTTCTTCTTCTTCTTCTTCGATTTCTAATTAATCATTCCTCAAAATATCGGATCCGGCATCCGATTTATTCATCTGGGTACCCGCTTAAATTCTGCAGAGAGTCAGACTTTGGTGTCTACTACCGTTTTCAGGTTCCATTAATTTATGAGGTTAGTTCACTTTTCTTAATTCCTTGTAATCGTTGGTTTTTTTTTTTTTTTTGTTCTTGGGTATATGTATCTGGAAAATTGGTTGGTTTTATTTCCATGTATTCAATTTATGTCTGTAAATGTTTTGGACTTCTAGGGTTTATTGTTCTATGTAGTTAAACTGTATTTTTTAAGAGCCGTTTACATGGGTTTATCTTTGAAACATTTATTTCAGATCACAATTGTTGGGACATGATATACTTGAACTGGAACCTGTTGCCTTGTCCAAAACCCTGTTCTGGTTCCTCAGTGTTATATAATTTTTTCAGAATTATCCGTCTTAGTTGTGTCATTTTGCTGACCGTAACCACTTCAATTTTAGTCAGCTAAGATTCAGGACTGAAGAATTCATTTTTCTCTGGCCATGTTTAGTAATTATGCCTTCTACCTGACTACCTGAGTCTGTTTTGCTCCCAGTTTCAGTGTAGTCTCTGGTTTAAAAACTACAAATTATTACTTGTTGCAGCTATTGATCTTCATTTGATAATTGTGTTAACTTGAAAAGGTTTGAGAGAATCTCTTGCTTTAATCTATTAGTTGTTCATACGAAATGATTGGATTTCTATTTGTTCTCTTGAGCTATCATTTATGTTATTCCAGCATAATCGGTTCGGCATGTTGGGTACTTGAGAAACATATCATTGAAATTAGCATAGCTCAAGTGTGTGTGTGTGTGTGTGTGTGTGTGTTTTATTACTTAATTTTCATCTGTCAACTGTTGCACGAGAGTTGCAGCATAAGGTGGATTATGCATAATTAAGAAGGCTTAGTGGAGATACAGGAATCTATGTCTATGCTGAAATACATGTGGAATCACTGGTTTTTAGTGACCTTGTTTATATTTTTTTAGATTAATTCCGTGGTTGATAGTTTTTGATGATCATTTATAAGTCTAAATTTGTTGACATCATATTTGCATATCATGTGATTGACAGTGTTTCCATGTCAATCAGAGGTGAGTCACCATGTCAGTTGCACCAATTGAGAGCATGACTTCATTGAGCAGTGATCTCTTTTATGATATATTGAGGCGTCTGGATGGCCAAACTTTGGCTTGTGCAGCATGTGCCTGTGCTGCATTTTGTTCCATCTCAAAAGAGGAGAGTTTGTGGGAAAATGTGTGTTCATCTATGTGGCCTTCAACCAATAGGGAGGATGTCAAAAGTTTAATATCTTCTATTGGTGGATTTCGAAAGTTCTATTCGGATTGTTTTCCTCTTATTGTCAATAAGGAAGTTGCCGAATACCATTGGAATAAATATCTTGAGTACCCGGAAGAATGGACTGAAGCTGAGTACTATGGCGATATGGAAGAATTTGAAACTATTTCACCATCAGATTTTGTTTCTATTGTCGATATCAGATATAAAGATAAAGCGATATGTTCAAAAGTCCTGTCAGGCATTCCTAATGCTAATGGATTCAATGGTTGGTTTTACAACTGCCCGTTTCGCATTGATCTTCTCACCTATGCAACTGGGGATGATGACAATGAAGGTGAAGTAACCCTTTCGGTTTCTGATGGTCTTCCACCAATTTCCTCCATGGAGAAAGAAAGAAAAGATGGGAAGCTTTGGAAAGAGCTCCGCGATGGACTCCGGCTTAGTTGGATTGTTGTAAACAAAAAGATAAAGCAAGCTGCTAATCTTGCAAGCTGGAGCCCTCTTGGTGGGCAGAGGCATTGGCCAACAGACAAGGATTTTGTGATACGCTTCGGATCTGTTCTTCCTGCGAAAGACATTCTTCCATGTCAAGTCGTGGAATGCATCCTGATTATGAAGTTCAGAGTCATACACACTGAGGGGGAGGGTGTTCAAACAACTCTAAAGTTAACAGAGCTGAGCATGCAGTTGGAGGACATGGAAGGTGCTCATGTTAATGGAAGAAACAGTCTGCTGATTCTCAAGGAAGCGTTGAGCTGCCATCGGAGCAAAAACTACAGTGAAGTTCTGGAGTCATGTCATTTGTATTCGAAAGTGCAAAGCGAGTTAAAAGAGGAGAAGATGAGAAATGAAAGCAGGTTGGACAGACTTTGTATCTTAAGTGGCATTGCTGCATTCATGTCTTTCTGGTACTACATTTTGTAAATGGATGTATTTCTCCACATAGCTGAAAATGATCTAACAAACTTCCCTTTTTGATGTAAAATTCAATTTTGCTTCAAGCCTTCAACTAATAAAAGTTATTGATCCGTTTCACTCGAATTACTAGGAACCAAACTTCTCTTAAGCTTCTTACAATCTAATTAATTGCTTCTCTCAAGACATTTTTATTATCGGGTTAATTGCAATAATATGCCTTGACATTTCTGTAATATCATAGGAATATTGTATTTACATTTATTAACACATATATTCCCATGACTAACCATTAACTGGTTTGTCCTTGTTAAATCTAACGGTAGATATAAGAGTAGAAGGGCAAAAATGTCAATCCATAAAAAATAAAGAAAAAAAAAATATAAATAATAAAATAACCAAAAAAAAAAAAAATGATACTTCAAAAAATAATAACAAAAAACAATTGAAAAAAGAAAAATGAAAAATGAATGGGAGACATGGAGATAACCCAAATCAACTGTCTTTGTCTTCCAAATCTCCTCTACTTCAATAATCATCACCCACACATTGTCTCCGTTTCTCCAAGGACCCACCACCTTGGTCTTCATTCAGGAGAGTTGAGATTCGCTGATCTCCACCAATGGAGATCTTAAAAAAAAAAAAAAAAAAATCAGTTTTTTCTTTTTTTGTCTTCGTCACACCCTATTTTCTACTCTCCTTCTTTCTGTATGGGATTTGTCTAACAAAAAAAAAAAAGCTCAAGAGGAAAAAAAAATCACATCTTTCATGAAGGAGAGAGGAATTTGAATTCTAGGGATTTGAATTTCTAAGAGATGGAATCTTGGGGGGAAGTGAAATGGGAGATTGTGGTTGTGAATAGTTGGTGATGGTATAGAAGAAGAAGATGGTGAAGATGACTTGATTTTGGGATTTTTATTGGGATTGGATTGGGGGAGATCTGTTGTTGTTCTTCAGAAATTTGTTTTTTCTACTTTTTTTTTAAAAAAACTTTTATTACTTGATTTTGGAAGATTGTGATGGCTTGATATTAGAAGATAGTGATAGAAAAGAAGAAGAAGATGAGGATGCTAGAGAAGAAAAGAGTGTGATGATACTAGTGCTGCCCATGGTTCGGTTTTGGTTAGAAACCGCCGTTTACTGTTTTGCGGAAAGGTAAAACCGTAACTGTAATTGATCTAGCTGGTTAGGATAGTAATTTTTAACCAACGATTAGGATGTTCGGTTCCGGTTCTAGTTTAGGAATCGTCTGCTTTTCAAAAATTTTGATACATGACAAATTCTAATTGGTCGATTTTTTTTTTTTAATTTAAATGAAAACTGACGGTTTTCGACAGTTTTTTATTTATTTATTTATTTTTTAAGGCTAACCGTAACTGAACCGTGTTATAACCGGTAACCAACTGGTTTTGGTAAAGGTTTCAGTTATGCAGTTCGAAACCAACTAAAACCGCTGGTTTAGCCGTAACCATGACCACCACTAGATGATATGATTTGAGATTTTGATGGGATTGAAAAGGAAGAGCTATATATATATATATATATATATTGAAGGACTTATTCATTTTTTTTTCATTGTGTTATATTTTATTTTTAATTTTTCTGATTTCATTTTTTCAAAATAATTTTTTATGTTATTTTTATTTTTATTTTTTTAAATATTTTCACTTGAATTTTTTTTAAATGTATTCTTTTTTTTTTTTTTTTTAAAAAATTATTATTAAAATTTTATTTATTTATTATTTTTATTGTTACTTATTGGTCTAAACATTTATATAAAGAAAAATAATAAAATAATAAATAAAATATTAAACGGAAGGGCAATATGGTCATTTCAAACTATAATGATAGTCAACTGTTATTTTTGACTGGTCGAACGTTAGCCAAGGGTATCTATATGTAATGAACGCAAAAGTACAATATTACTGTGGTGTTACAAAACATCAGGGTAAGTTGATGCACTTAACCCTTTATTATCAACAAATGTTAAGAACAATGTTTCAAAAAACCAAATATACAATAGTTGAAAGATTGGTTATAAATGACCTCTATTTTAGAATATATGTTCAGGAAATTGTCAAAATTAATCTTCTAAAATTATGAAATTTTGTTTTTAGCTATATACAACAGTTTTCATGTTTATAACCGAACATAAAAATTTCATTTCACCCCATAGCCAAACAAAACAAATACAATTGTACCTCATTCTTCTTCTTGTTCAACCATTTTCTTATCCCTCCCCTCTCTACAATCAAACAGTCTACGAACTACGGATTTGTGTCAAACATGAACATAGTAAGATTTGGCGACAAAAAAATCATTGAAAATCTTGAGGAGAAAGGATTTTGGAAGGAATTTTCGAAGTTGAATGTCAAATCTCACCATTTTTCTCTAAGTTGTGTAAAACTCTTTTGATTGCATTATTTCCTTTGTTAGATCATTTATTTGACGGTTGCATTGGTTGAAGTTTTGGGGGGGTAAAATCGGAAAAGATGAACTGGGAAAAAGTTGTAATATTTCACATTGCTACGTATACGTTTGTAAGGTCAATGTGAAATACCTACTTGAAATATGCAGTTTGGGGAAAAAATCGAGAAAGACGAATCGGGAAGAAGTTGTAGTATTTCACGTTTCTTTGTATACGTTTGTAAGGTTAATTTCATGTTGCACTTGCATATGAATATGGGGATAATTTAGTCATTGCATCTTTCATATGGTTAAAAACATGAAAACTATTGCATGTGGCTACAAAAAAATTTCAATTATTTTATAAGGTTATTTTGCAATTTTTCCATATATTTAGTCCAAAAAGCTTCATTTTCCATACTCAAAAATAAAAATGAATGTACATCCAATTTTCTATTTTATTTTTTATTTTTTTAAAGTATTACATAAATTCTGAGTTTTTTGGAAGGGATAGGATTCGAGCCCACAACCTCGTGTTGTAGATGTGATGGGTTTGTCTGGAAATATATGTACACATATTTTTACCCAACGGTATACATTTTGTGTCATTGCTCGACGCCCTGCTTCGATTTGTCTAAATGTAATTGAAGAGCATATCTACCGAAACAAATATGATTACCTCGATAAGATATTCCTTAACAGAGCAACCCAGGCGAGTTGCAGCCTGCAATCCGAACTGAGGACGGGTTTTTGGAGTTAGCTCACCCTTGCAGGATCGCGACCCTTTGTCTTGGCCATTGTAGCACGTGTGTCGCCCAGGGCATAAAGGGCATAATGACTTGACGTCATCCTCATACCTCACCTTACTTCGCCTCCGTAGGCACTCTTACAATAGGAGAATATGCTTTTCATTCACCACTCTAGTCGACAGAGACAACTACTATCAATTCAGTTGAGCCAGTAGGAAGATCGGGATCTTTATAAAAGGCTTCCTAAAGCTTTCGTCAATATTCATATTTAGGAATTCTACGGAACCTTCTTTTCGTTTCGAGTTTAGATCCTTTTACCTTGGCGGAGCATATCAACTGGGGGTAAGCCCACCGGTGGCGAAGAAGCATGAACAGGCCCATATGGGGAGAGGTAGGAACCATCAGACTAAATGTCTCATGGTCCTCTCCCTCAACATATGATTCTATAACACCAATGTGAATTCAGGCCTTTCGAAGTTGCGATTGGATCTATTCATTAAAAAGAATGTATTCAATACATTTCTTATATACCCATAGGTGTTATATTGGATTTGAATCCGATTTACGATTTTCCAGTGAGCTAGTCGAGCTAAGAGGAGTACGCGCGTTGGCGCTACGGCTTTCGCAGTTAACTTAAGTGCCCCACGAAGAAGGCGGGTGGATTGAGGAAACTATTGCTCGAAATGAGACAGTAGAAAGAACCAGGTTCAAGTAGGCTGCGTAATTCCAATTCATTCTTGGACATAGCTGTTCACGAAACGTGGCATTTGACATCCCGTTAGGTTCTTCTTGCCCCATGGGATTTTAGCGCCACTGCACCAATCTCCATCTCATCTAAGCATCCCAAATTCTTATTGATTGTATTTATAGGTTTCGGGTTAAATATATTTCATAATTAAAGAAGATATGATCACCATTGTTATACGATTTTTTATGGTATAGTTGAACAATAAAGGTTTACATTATGACCTTATTGGATAAGTTTATGTGAAATTATTATCTTTCTATTCCATAACATGGGAAAGAAAAAACACATGTACTTATTCTAAGTGCTCAAACCAGAACTGTGATCACAAATTGTCAAATTTTTACAAAATTTAGGCTATATTTCAAAAATTAGACATATGGATTAGAATGAGCCAATGTGTGTTGGATAAACAGACACGACATGATTTAATTTTTATATATATTTTAAAAATACATTTTATATGTAGATGTGAAAAATATTTTTTTACCACTATTTAAATTAAAATATTTTATAATTTGTAGTCAAATGTAAAGTCATCCATTATGGAATTCAAGGTCACATATTCAAACCTCTTCGATTGCAAAAATGACTATTTCAATTTTTATACTTTATAGTAAATTGTTCTCGGCCCAATTCGAGCTGGATCGTGTTGTACAACGAGTTGTTATAAGTCATGGGCTCATGGCTCTTAAATTCAAATCCAAATTGGGTTGATGGGCTAACCTAACACGACCCAATTTACATATCGTTGATAGGCAACTGTTATCAATAAATTTGATTGTGAATGTTGAGTTTTGCACACTTTGCCCGTGAAAGAAAGGTTGTTGACTACTTGGCTTGTTATAGTGAGGAACTCTTAAGAGTATGTTTGGAAGGGCTTCTCAAGTAAATTTTTTTACACTAGATCTTTTAAAGGTAGAACTTTTAAATAAAAATCATTGATCGTTTGGTTATCAATTAAAAAAGAGTTTTTTTTTTTTTTTTTTTTTTATTTTTTTATTATAGAATTACAAAAATACTATAGCAAATATTAAATTATAGGGTTATATCGGAGATTTTAGTGTTATTAATGAAATTCCAAAAGATCTACTTGGAAAGCTTTAAATTTGGGTTTCTCCAAGTAGACATAAAACAATTTTTTTAATCATCCAAAAGCTCTATTAAGTGACAACCAAACGATACAAATTTTTTTTTTTTTTTTTTTGAAAAGAGACAAACTTTTTCAAACGGACACTAAGTCCCAACCTTATAAAAGATGTTTTGTTGTAGTGAACAACACTTGCTCACTCCGTCCAAATTTAGTATTATTATTATTATTATTATTATTATTATTATTATTATTATATATTTTTTGAATTATTACAAATTTGAGAGTTGGAGAAAACAGTAAGGGCAAAAAGATCAACATTATACCATAAATAATTCATTAAACATTCAATTAACAATCAAAATGGTCCAACAAGTTGGGGTTGGCCTAGTGGTTTGCCCCTTACACCTACAGTTGTGTGTTTGGATCTGTTCCCCTTCCCTAATTCCCAAATTATTATAATTTTTTTTTTTATAAAAAAAATGGTCCTACCACAATGCCAAATTAATAACAATTTTATATAGAAATTAATATCAATCTGATCTAGTTCAAAAATAGTTACAAGAATGTTAGGATTTGGTTTGTATTTCCACGTATTCAACTGATGCGTAAGTGGTCAAAACAGATACAGAAGAATGCGATTCAGGTGGCGTTTGACATATGAGACCGAGATGAAGCGAACAGTGCCAATATCGAATCCCAGACGCGCCATCATGCTTCAGCGAAAGTAGACTGTGCTGCGGGGTGCGTGTGGCACACTGGCACATGTGCCATAAGTGTTGGAGCGTGTGGGAGCTAGGGTCCTTCGGGGCTCATGATCTTCCGGAAGACATGTGCAAACGTGTGGAAGTTGGTGTTCTTGTTGGGGAAAGATTTGCTTCAAGATTTCCTAATGCTTATGGGTTTTTGATTACTTAGGGACCAATATAAACTTAATAATAAAAAGGAAATCTAACACAGAGAAAGAGATATATATATATATATATATATATATATTTATAGAGGCGGGGAGCTTCCGGAAAACATGTGAAAACGTGTGGATGTTGGTGTTCTAGTTAGGGAAGGACTTGTTTCAAGATTTCCTAATGCTTATGGCTTTTTGATTACTTAGGGACCAATATAAACTTAATGATACAAAAGAAATCTAACACAGAGAGAGAGAGAGAGAGAGAGAGAGAGAGAGAGAGAGAGAGAGAGAGAGAGAGAGAGAGAGAGAGAGAGAGAGAGAGAGAGAACTTTTTTTAAGCAAATCTTAATATGTAAAAGAACATTAAAAAAAAAAAAAAAAAACAAAAAACAAAAAACAAAAGCAGAGTGGTGTGCATGTCCTAAAATAATAATCTAAAAAGGCACACAGACCTTAACAAAAGGAAAAGAAACATGCACCTAATTAACCAGACCAGTGGAATCATTCCTTTCTACCTCAATCGGTGTAGGTTAATTAGTTACAAGGCTTAATTCTGTTTGGGCCACTGAAGCTGCGGAATCAGGGCGAATCTTAGTCTTAACTATAGGGAGGCGCTTAAAACTTTCCTTACTCATTTGAGACTTAGAACTAGATAAAATTCTTAAAAGTTAGCTTCACTTTTCTTTTCGATTTTGTCATCACGTGAATCCAATTATTGTCGGGATCTACTAGACCATAATTAGAATTCGAAGCATGAATATCTTGGTCTTCTGATACTTTATTCAAATTAATATTTCCTCCTTTATTAATGAAAATATTCTCTAGAGAACATTGATGATTCTCATTTTTATCTTCCAAATTTAAATACTTGGTATTCAAATTATCAAGTATTTAAATTATTGGAGATATTAACATCAATTTTGATCTCCATTAGATCCTGATCTTCCGCACACTTGTAATCCTTACCTGAGACCTTAACATCATAATTGCTACCTAAAATATCTGGATTCCCAGAATTGCAGCTTCCTAAATGAGCAAAGATTGATTTGGTAAAATCCCTATCATTGACAAGGTGATCTCCAGATTCTTCTCCCAAAACTATCATAACAAATGGAGGAATTTGAATTAGCATGATATTCTCCTTTGACAAGTGATTTTTCGGAACCAAAATAGGAATATTTTCCTTCACCGAATTCTGCCTCTCACGGTGGCTCCGGCTTTGTTCCTCCGAGACCAAAAGTTGCATATTCTCAACTTAGTTTACCTCTTTTAGATAAGAGTTTTCAACCAGAGCCTTTGTATTTAAGGTCCCTGCATTTTGACTCACATCCTTTGTATCTTGTTGATCATTTTCGCAATTGTGCACCACATGGTCCGCATCTGAATCAACCTGTGTGCTGCACAATCTGACCTGTATTTTTCTCACTGTCATCTTTTATGGCCATGTAAATATATGATTTTCACTTCGATGGTTTGGTAACCTTGGCATTCTTGCGACATCTGCTAGCATCGTGTCCAAAGGTATTACACTTTGAATATTTTCTGGGTAGATTTTCATAAATAACTCCACTGTAAATCCCCTATGTTCATCTCTTTCCACCACAAGATAAATTGGCTGTGAGATCAACATTCTGTTAATATATCTTTATAGCCTTGATTTTAGGGATTACTTTGACCCTCAATCCTAGCCAATCATATTTAATCCCTTAATCATAGCCAATCATGTATAATTCCCCAATTATAGCCAATCATGTAAAATTCCCCAATTATAGGCTAATTTAGTATAATTGCTTAATTTTAGGTCAATTATGTGTAATCAATTGTTACCATATCTTGGTGGGTCACCAACGATATAAACCCTACCTCTTGTATATTTCTGAAGTAGTGAAATACATTTTTGCATATTAAGTGTCTCTCTTTATTATCTATCTCTTTGTTCTCTATTTTCTTTGATTAAGTTTTCATAGTATTGGAGCAGGTTGTCTCTTTAATTTTTTTTTTTTTTGAGTTGCTTTCTCTCTACTTTCTAAAGTAATTCGATTGAAATTGTTGTCATACCAGTTTCATATCTCTTCTTTGATTCAACCCTTCTCTTAAATTCATTTTCTTTTGTGAGTACATGGCTGGTAAAAAGTTAGATTCTCTTCAAGCTATTGGTGTGAAGTTGATAGGTGATAACCACACCTATTGGGCGTATGTAATGAAGAATTTCTTTATGGGAAAGAATATGTGGAGTTATGTTATTGGAGTTACAACAAAATCCACTGATTCAAAGGCAACCGATTATGCACTTTCCACTTGGGAAGTAAATAATGCCAAGATCATCACATGGATAAATAATTCCTTAGAGCAATCTATCGGCGTTCATTTGACTAAGTTCTCAGCAGCCAAAGAGATTTGGGATTATTTATCCAAGTTAATTTTGCAATCAAACTTTACCAAGATGTATCATTGGAGTTTGATATCCAGAGTACCATCAAAGGAGAAAGAAGCGTTCAAGAATTTTACTCAATTATGACAAGTCTTTGGGATCAACTAGTTCTTACAAAACTAGAAAAGTTGAGTTCCGATGAGTTTTATTGCACTTACAGAAAGGAGCAAAGGTTAGTACAATTTTTGATGGCACTCAAAGATGACTTTGAGGGACTTCGTGGTTTCATACTCCACCGAAGCCCACTTCCTTCTGTCGATTTCGTGGTGAATGAATTATTGGTAGAAGAAATTCGTTTTAAAACTGGTCATAGGAAAGGTATTCTTCTTCTGTCTAACCATACAGATTTGGCAGTACCTCCTAAGTTTTAGACCAACTCTCAAAACAAGCAACATGTGAAAATTGCCAAAGACTAGTGTAGCTTTTGTCATCAAAAAGGCCATTGGAAAACTCAATGTCCTAAACTTACCAATAAACAAGTTTATGGACATCAACAATATTGGAAGAAGAATAGTGATCGACAAACAGTAGCTGTAGCATTATCGATCGATGAACAGTCCCAACCAACTCCTACATTATATTTGATAGCCGAACAATTGTAGTCCACTTAACAATCAAATGCTTTTTCAGTCTCTCCTTCCATAGGTTTGTCTACAACCTAATCAGGTATATCTCATTCCACTTGGATTTTTGATTCAAGTGCTTCCCATCATATGACTAGTGATACTTCCTTATTTGTTTTTACATTCTCTCATTCTTCTTCTACATTTGTTATGGCTGCTAATGGCATTTCCATGTCTTTGGTATTTGTTGGATCTATTCTCTCTACTGATTTATCTTTCCTTGATGTTTATTATATCCCTCAACTCTCTATAAATTTGATTTATATTAGTCAGTTGTTTTATTCTGGTTATTCCGTTCATTTCTCCTCAACTGGTTGCATTATGCAGAATCTTCATTCCAACAAGTTGACTGGGATAGGCTGTAGAGAGGGAGGATTGTACGTGTTGGAAGAATTGCATGTTCCTATTATTGCTACCCCGTCTGTTGATTTGTCTTCTTTCAAATTGAATTCAAAATCGTGTGTTTTCTATTTATGGCATTCTCGTTTTGGACATGTTTCTAGTCCTCATTTGTGATATTTAGTTTCTTATGGTGCCTTAGGAAATTTAAAAAGTCATGATATTTATTAAGTGGATGCAAACTTGCAAATTTTTCTTCTTTGTCATTCATTAAAAGTTCTAGTTTTTCAAAAGCTCCATTTGATTTGATTCATTCCGATGTGTGGGGTCTTGCCCCTGTTGCTTCTAAAGGTGGGTCTCGATATTATGTTTCTTTTATTGATGATTATACACGATATTGTTGGGTTTATCTCATGAAACAAAAATCTGAATTTTATTCCATATACCGTATCTTTCGTTCAATGGTTCTACCATAATCTTTAAACAATTTTATAAAATGTATTTCAAGTCTTTACATTTTTCACATTTAATATTAATATTTTACAATTTATTTTTCTTACATATTTCAGAAAAAAAAAAAAAAAAAAAACATGTTTCCCCAAAAATAAACAATTTTCAGGTTTGCAATTTTCAATTGATTTTTAAGAACCCCAAGATATGTTGAGTGTTCAAAGTGTAATTAAATGCAAAAATAAGAGATTTACACACTTTAGTAAGAGATAACTAGAGAATTTTCTCTTCAAACTTTTCTTTCATTTTTTTCCATCTAAAAAATGCTTTAAAGTTGATGAAATGCCTCCATTTCAATGGTGTTTTTGCTCCCCATTTTTATTCAATTTCAAAACAAATGAATGCGATTGAAGAAGAAAACAAGATGGAAGAAAGATGTGTTCGGTCGGAAGAGATAAAAACCATAAAGAAGAAAGAAAGAGAAACATTAGGGGCTGAGGAATATTTTTGTAATTTTTTGTTATGGGTTGAAATGAAATTTTTTATATGGTTTTTAATGATCAAAAGTGTTTATGTTGGTAAAACCCCTCACACCTGAACAATGAGGTTGCAGGTTTAAGTTCTCCCCTCCCTGCAAAACTCCAATTTATGTAAAAGTGTGATATTTCAAAAATAATAATAATAATAAAAACTGTTAGCTGGAAAATTTTTAAGGGGTCGATTTCCAATTAACAACTCTTAGACTGCAATCGGGGTAGATCACAGTCGGAGATATATTACACTTGATACATGCATGTACTTAGTAAAATAAGCAGAATGCAATGGTGATTAAAGATGAAGACGAATCAATGTAAAAAATAGGAAAATAACTGTTTTATTGATCAATCAATAGAGATACATGATACAATGACGTTTTGTGGAGTATTTATGGTATGGAGTTTTCTAACACAATTGGTGATAACGATCTCGTACTAGTCGATAAGTGGAAAAAGCTGTAAGATGTAGGTCGAAAATATGATTTCGGATCCTTTCTCTTTGAGAGTCTTGAATTATTTATAAGTCCCCTTTCTTGCTCGTTACTCCAATAATCAATCAATCAATTAAGCAATCAACAGGACGTTAATGGTGGTTTCATATAGGCACATGAATAATTCCCGTAATCAAGTGATTTTGTTTCTTTCCTTGGCAATCTTGATAAAGTTGACTAATCTCATTCAAAGTGGAGCTTTAAATATGGCTGTAGAAGTCAACTTTCCTTGTGTTTAAATGTTGGTGTATACTATCTTTCCTGTGGCATGATTCTGGTTCCTTGTTGTACTAGTCCTTTCTTCCTTGATAGTCTTATCTTTATTTCGGTTCATACTGCATGATAGACTGGTTTTAGGAGCGGTCAGGATATCGAGGTACCCCGCATGTTACTGGACCGTGGTAATAATATTCTTTAGGTATCGAGGTATCGGGGTACCAGGATACCGGGTCAACTCAGTAGCAGGGTACCGAGATAATATAGTAGCGGGGTCTTTAGGACTTTGATTTCTTTGATTCCTAGTACTTGGGATCTAGGCTCCCCTAATCTTGATCTGGATTTGCAGAAAGTCTATCTGGACATATCAGTCTAGCTTCTCGGGGTAGTTAGATACTCTCTGTAGTGTCCTTCTACTTTAAATAATCTTTGGCATAGATGAAAAATTCTTCTCTAGACCCCTACCATTTTTGGCGGTTAACAAAAACTTTCTATGTGATTAGAAACAAATTCAACTTAAAATAGGAGGTTATTTATATAAATTTTATCATGCTCTTACATATAATTAACATAAGTTCTTGACGTCTCTTAAAAAAATAAGTTCTTGACAGACAATAATGTTGGACTGTTAGGCTCGGTACAAACCTGGAAGTCTGGTACTGGTAAGTAAGACCAAAACAACAAGTTATGATTTTTTTCTTCAGTGAGATAACAACATAGTCCAACTTCAAGCTTCACACACCATTCATGACAAGATGATGTTCATACTTCATATCAAAATCACAAATATCGAAGTCTATCAGTTCTTTAACAAAAAAGGCAAAATGAGTGTATTGGGTTAGTATTTTGTACGCGCTTTAAGTGTTCGTTCTGATGGTGTTCTTTTTTGCTAGTTTCTTCACTCGTCGCCTTGTTTTTGCTTATTTTCTTTGTTTTTTCGTTCGATTTGCTGCTATTCTTCCTTTACTTTGTATGGAGATGGAGAATTCGAGTGAGGTTTTTGTATTTTCAGTTCAACAATCACCAATTAGCTGTGTCAGCTCTAGGAAAAGAGCTAGAGCAGAGCATGAAACTCTTAGACGTAACGATTTTTGTGTGGATTCGACGACGAAAGAAGTTAGGGGGAGTTTTAAGGCTAAGCTCATGGGTAAGTCAGCACCTAGTTCTTTGTCTTGGTTAGGATCTAGCAAAGAGAAATTAAAGATTGAAACGGATGATATTACGATCTCAGAAGGTCCCAACGGCCCAGCGATAAAACTCTCTCATAGACTAAAGGAACAACTTCACAAACCTTGGACACAAACCTTGGATCAATGCCTTAATTTTGAAAAATATGGGTAGGTCATATACACTAAATTTTATGATTACCAAATTGACCAAAAATGGACCTTGCTAGGAAATGGCAACTGACAGATCTAGGTGAAGGGTACTTCGTTGCTCTTTTCCAAATGAAGAAAGACTTATATTATGTGTTCACTAATGGACCATGAGTGATAGCAAACTAGTATTTGGTTGTTCAGAGGTGGAAGCACAATTTCGTTCCAAGAGAGGATTCGATTTAAAGTTTGCCAATATAGATGAGATTATCTAAGCTTCCGATGGAATGACCTAATTCGGATCTTCTGTGGAGTATTGGGGGTATGTTGGGGAGGATGTGCAAAGTGGATCCAATCACCGAAAACCAAGCCAGAGGTAGGTTTGCTAGTCTTTGTGTCAAATTGACATCTCAAAACCTCTTGTAGCTTCCCTTTAACATTGATGATAGAATTATTGGGGTGGAATATGAGAGTCTTGACTTAGTTTGCTTTAAATGTGGAAGATAAGGTCATAGTAAATATGTGTAGAGAATGTGTGATTGATGCTATTGTGGAAGATGAGGCAAATACTAATGCTACTGCAGCTGAGGTTGGTGAGAAACAGGAAAAGTCTCCTTATGGGCCATGACTTCTAGTTTTTATTGGAAGCAAAACAATATATTTTCTATAGGGAAGAATGGAAAATTGGGAAATGCTAACAACAATTCTAATGAGAGAAGAGTTTTTGTTGGTAAAATTGTTGGTCACAATTTTGTAAAGAAAAAAGAGGGTGATATTGCTGAGATTATACATAGTAAGAATTTTCAACCGAAAAACAACAATAAGGATAAGAAAAATGTGAAGAGGAAAACTCTGAGACTAGTAATTTTTCTTGGTCAAGTTTTGATATCTTGAATGAATAAGTGGATGTGATGGTGATTAAAGAAGGTTCTCAAGCTCATATTAAGGTGAATGAAGCACCAATTCGAAAATAATTTTTTTTTTTATCCAAGATTACTAATCAAACTAGTAAACAAGGGGATAAGATAGCTCGTTTTCTCACAACAACAAAAAGATCATAAAAAAAGGGTAAGAGAACTGGATTGGGAATAACTAGTAGTTCAAAGGACAAGGGTAAGAAAGTGGTTCATAAATTGGATGTTGTGATCATGCATACTAGGTTTTCGACAGTGCTAGTGTTTTGCGCTAATTCCATAAAGATGTCTCTAATTTTAAACCTAAGTCTATTGATGGCAAAGATACTGGTGAGTTGAAACATGTCTTGCATAATGATAGTAATTCTGATATGGTGGCCTATGAGTTAAAGGAAACCATGGATTTGGTCTATGAGTAGAGATCCTTTCTTTTACTTCCTTTTCCATGATTTGTGTGAGGAATGTGAGGGGGTGGGCAAACAAGTGTTCACCAGGAACATTACGGATTTGCGTAGGTTGCATAATTTTGATGTTTTGGCAATTCTTGAACCTAGGATTAGTGTCTTGAGAGCTTCGCGTGTTATTAGAAGATTAGGTTTTGATAACAATTTTGTTGTTGATGCTGAGGGTTTCTTTGGGGATATCTGGTTGCTGTGGAATGATAGTAAGGTTCATGTTATTGCTAACTCAGTGCACAAAATTACCGATTTGATTGATGCCCATAATTTATTATAGGTTCTTACAATTGTGTATGTTAAACCTTGTGATACTTCTAGAAGACTTCTTTGGGGCTATTTGGATGCTATTATAATGTGTTTATTATGCCATAACTTATAGCTGGAGATTTTAACAAGATGATCAATAGTGCTAAAAAAAGGGGTGGTAAGCCTAGCTATTCTAACAGTGGGTTTGCTAATTGGATTGATCGTAACGAGCTTGTGGATCTTGTGTTTGTTGGTCTTAAGTTTACCTGGATGAATAAAAGAGGTGTAGGTGGAGAAATTTGGGAAAGACTTGACCGATCCATTTGTTCTTTGGATTGGAGAATGCATTATATTGAGGGGTTTGTGAAACACTTACCTAAAGTGTTATCTTACCACTATCCAATCCTTATCAAACTTTTTAGCTTTCATAATCCTTCTTGTATAAATAAGCCTTTCCGATTTGAAGCCATGTGGCTTAAAGACAAAAAGTTTGAGGACATTATCAGTAGTAGTAGGATTGGCTTGGAGGAGAGTGCTACTGTGAAGCTTCAACATCTTATTGGGGTTCTCAAAAGTAGAATAAAGAGACTTTCGATAATCTATTCCACAACAAGAAAAGGCTGCTGGCTAGACTAAATGGCATCCAAAGATGTTTGAGTGAGAAGCCTTCCATTATTTGGTTAGATTGGAGGAGACTTTATTAAAGAAGTATTATGATATTATTGATAAGGAGGAAGTTTTTTGGAAGCAAAAATCTAGGATTAGTTGGCTTCAAGAAGGGGATAGAAACTCTAAAATTTTCCATCTATCCACTGTCATTAGAAGAAGAAGGAATAAGATGGAAGACTTTAAGTTAGAGAATGGTAGTTGGATTGAAGAAATTGAAGATATGAAAATTGAGGATTTGAATTTTTTTTTTAATAAACCTTTTTAATGGGAAAATCAGTAATGGGAAGTATACTAATCTTCATATGCTCTTCCCTAAATTGAATTGTCATGATATCACAAATCTTTCCATGGATGTTTATGAGCAAGAAATCAAGCAAAGCCTTTTTAACATTGGTAAAATATTTGAGTTGTTGCAAGAAAGATTTGATTTCTCTAGTTACTAATTATTTTTCCAAGGGTAGTGTGCAGAGTGATATTAACAGAACTTACATCTCTCTGATCCCTAAAATTCCTAACCCTACTAGTATGGCCTATCTTAGACCTATCAGTCTTTGTAACACCACTTACAAAATCTTGAGTAAAGTTCTTGTTCAAAGAATTAGACCTTTACTCCCTATCCTTGTTAGCTCTAATCAGGTTGCCTTTGTTCTTGGAAGACATATTCAGGATAATATTGTTATTACTCAAGAAGTTCTTAACAAGTTTAGATTTGCCATGGGGAAGAAGGGTTTCATAGCTTGGAAAATTAATCTAGCTAAGGCTTATGATAAACTTTAATAGGGTTTTATAAAGCTTGTTTTGGAGGAAATTGGCATTGTTGGGAAGTTAAATAATTTGATTATGAGTTGTATTACTTCTGTCAATTATAAGGTGATCTTGAATGGTGAATTAACCGAAAGTTTCCATCCTTGTTGTGGTATAAGACAAGGAGACCCCTTATCTCCCTACATTTTTGTGCTTTATATGGAGAAACTTTCTCATATTATATATCAAAAGCTAAGTAAGGGTGATTGGAAACCTGTGAAGGTCTCTAGGGGAGGGCAGTTAATCTCTCATTTTTTTTTTTACGGATGATTTAATTATTTTTGGTAGTGCTACTGCTCATTAAGCTGGAGTTATGAAAAATTGCCTTGATAAGTTTTGTGACCTTTCAAGTGAGCAAATTAGCTTCTCGTCAAGAGTTTTTTGTTCTAACAATATTAGTGATAATACTGCTAGAGTGCTAGCTACTAAGTGTGGTTCTCATGTGACCAAGAATTTAGGCAAGTATCTTGGTGTGCCTCTTATCCACAACCGCATTACTAAAACTACTTACAAATAATCCTTGAAAAATCCAAAAAAAGACTTGCTTATTGAAAGAGTTCTACTTTTTCATTTGTTGGTAGAAGTGTCTTTATCAAAGCTGTTGTGCCTCATCTCTTCCTATCTATTGCAATTCATCAAACTTCCCTCTAAGTAATGTGCTAGCCTCGAAAAACGTAGTAGACAGTTTCTATGGGGGAGCTCTATTGATAAAAGGAAGATCCATTTGGTAAATTGGGACACTATTTGTTTACCAAAAAAAATGGGTGGCTTGGGTATCAAAAATATGAAGTTTATGAACTAAGCCCTCTTAGCCAAAGCTAGTTGGCGGTTATTGCAAGATGACAAAGGCTTATAGGCTAACTTGCTACGAAGTAAGTATTACAATAATGGGAATTTTGTTGGGTTGAAAAGCTGAAATGCTAGAAATGTTTCTAGTACTTGGAAATGTCAGATTAATGGTGCTAAACTGCTTTGGAGAGGTATGATGTGGAGAGTGTGTGATGGTGAAAGCATTGAGTTTTGGTAGGATGATTAGGTTCCTGTTTGTGGTAAGCTAAATATCTATGCTACTGTTCCCCTTTCTGATGAGCAAATGGAGGAAAAAGTGTATGCTTACCTCTTGTCTAATACTTGGGATCTAGACAAACTTTCCTTTGTTTTACCTTGGAGTGTTGTGCATCAGATTTTGAGCATTCATGTTGGTAGTATTCAAAAGAGGACTGATAAGGCTATATGGGGTTAGACTAATAATGGTGATTTTTCAGTGAAAAGTGTCTATAGTCTGCACTTTGAGAATGAGAATACTTCCCCTTGGAAATGGAACTTTATTTGAAACTTTAAACTTCCTCCTAGGGTGACTCATTTCTTACGGATTCTTTTGCATGATAAGTTGTTGACCAATGTGCATTGAACCAACAAGGGGCTTTACTATGGATAGCTGCTGCAATCGCTGTAAAGGAGGGTGTGAAAATTCGGATCAAGTGTTTAGAGGTTTGTGTAGATTCCATTGCTATATGGGAAGACATTTAAAAGGTGTTACTAAGAATAGTACTTACAATATTAATTAGGAGGATTGGTTGCTGTAAAATTTGAAGTGTAATAAACTTTTCCTGACTAAATGGCCTAACTTTCTTGTGTTTTCGGTTGCACGACCTTCTTCTTAACATCTACGGTGGAGACAACAATATTTAAGTTTTCTTCAATAATTAGTTTTTATTTTTATTTTTATTTTTTTTATAATTTTAATTATTATTATTTTTTTTAATAAGTTTTGTTGTTAATTTTTGTATTCCTTTTAAAATTTTGGTTTGTTTTTCAATTTTTGATTTTCATTTATAAAACATATTTTTGTAAAATTTTATTTTGGTATTTTATTATTATTATTATTATTTACATTTTTTATGTATTTATCATTTTATTATTTAATCTTTTTAAGTATTTTCTTTAAAAAAATGTTTTTATAACACATGTCAATTTCTCATTGGCTATCCAAATAGTTATTGTTATCAAATTGTAAAAGGTTGAAGGACAATAACGTCTTTCTAATTCAATAATTTAATACAAATGAAATGGTAAATATTTATTAAATTTTGGTCAAAAAGACCTATTTGATGTATTTTTTACTATTTAGAAACCACACAAGCTAAAAAATCAAATATATATCAAAACGTGATATCTCTAAATACGTTTGGTATTGAATTGATAATCACCCAATTACAATACATGAGAAATTCAAAAATAGCCCTCCTAAATATTAGAGTTTTGTTTTTAACCACTTAAAATAATTTAATTGTTTGTAACAGCAACAGTTACTCGTTGGAAAAATGGTTTGAACTCTTATAATTGAGCATTTCAAGAGTCGAAGTCATGACCTTTTTTTTTTTTTTTTTTTTATTTTTTATTTTATTGTTTATTTTATTGTTTTTGAGAATGACCTCTTATTCCTTAAAGAGGAATTATACCACAACACCAAAATAAACATCATGTAATAATCTTTAAACAACTTTATAAAATGTATTTCAGGTCTATACATTTTCACATAATATTTTAGTATTTATTTATTTTTTTACATATTTCACGAAAATAAATATATTTCACGAAGAAAAAAAAAATGTTTCCAAAAAATAAACATTTTTCACATTTGTAATTTTCAACTAATTTTTAAAAACCCAAGATATGTCAAGTGTTCGCAGTGTAATTAAATACAAATATAAGAGATTTACGCAATGTAGTGAGAGATAACTAAATAATTTTCTCTCTAAACTTTCCTTCATTTTTTCCACCTAAAAAAATGCTTTAAAGTTGATGAAATGCCTCCATTTCAATGGTGTTGTTGCTCCCCATTTTTATTCAATTTTGAAACAAATGAATGTGAATGAAGAAGAAAACAAGATTGAAGAAAGATGCGTTCGGTCGAAAAAGATATAATCCATGAAGAAGAAAGAAAGAAGAAAGAAACATTAGGGGTTGAGGGTATTTTTTTAATTTTATTTATGGATTTATAGGAATATTTTTTTTTAATTTGTTTTTAATGATCAAAAGTTTCTAAATAGTAAAATCCCTCACACCTGCACTATAAAGTTACGGGTTTGAATTCTTCCCTCTCTAAAAAACCCCGATTTATATAAAAGTGTGATATTTCAAAAAAAAAAAAAAAAAAAAAATTAAAAAACTTTCTATTTGATTAGAAACAAATTCCACTTAAAATAGAAGGGTTATTTATAGCAATTTTCTCTTGCTCTTACATACAATTAACATAAGTTCATGACAGACAATAACGTTGGGCTGTTAACGCCCGGTCCAAGCCTGCAAGTCCAGTACTTCATACAGTATTCATGACCAGATCGTATCAAAATCACAAATATCCTACTAATATAATTATCTTATTTTCAAGAAACACTTGTACACTTATGGCTTCTTCACTTATTCTTCATAATTTCTGTTCTATTTCATATTACTCTGCAACGTGTTACAAAAGCCAAACCCTAGCTCTAACCCGCTCTCACTTTCTTTATTCAAAATCGTTTTTAAAATTGAAGAAGCAATCCCTGTTGTCAAATCTTCAAATCAAGAAGCATCGAACCCAAAAACGTCGGTCTTTACCTGTTGTCTTCGCTGCTCAATCCAATTTTATCAAAGGTTAGATTTTGTTCAGCTTCTGTAACTCCCTTGAAGTTTAATATGTCTATTTATCTCTTATGCTTGAAGTGGTATGGATAATTTAGTGGAATTTCTAAGTAAAGATAGCAATTTGAACTGTTTGTCTCATGAACAAGCATTCTAGTTTGGGGCTTTGGTTGCTTGCAAGTTGTCATTTGTATTTAGTGAAGCTATTAAACTATGGCCTTATGAATTTAGATAGAAGTTTGATTATTTTTTACTAAGAGATAGTAATTGTATATGGGAGAAACTGACATGCGTGTAAACGAATAGAACTTTTAGTTTTATGCCGTCGAGAATGTATAAGTATTTAATTTGATCATTGTCAACAAGCAAATTTAGTCAATACAGGGGGTCAAACCATCAACGACTGGTCAATGGAAATTAGTGTGACCTATAGTTGTTTCGATGTAGTTTCAGAAGCGTTGGGACTTGTAGTGGCCCAAGGGAGCCCTTGTGGGGGTGAATATTTATCGACCTAACTGGTTTTGTAAGGAGAGGCAATTGATTTTTCCAGGTAGCTTCAATTCTGAAAGTTGATTTCTGGTAGATCATCCTTTTCAAAGTCTGGCTGCTGTAGTCTTGCTAATTTTAGTAAACAACATACTACAGTTGAGTATTCTTTTTCTTCTTGTTCTGTGCTAACTACCATTATGAACTCCGTGAGATAGTTCTTCAAACAGCATGGAAGGTTGGAAAGGATGGAATTGAGGCTGCTACCAGTCTAGTGCCTGTAAGTTTATTTTGTCTGTGTTCAAGTTTTACCTTCTCAAATTGAAGTTGCAGTTAAAAGGTTTACTTATTCATCCTTTTGTTGCTAGGACTCTGTTCCAAGACCAGTAGCAAGGATTTCCGTTACAGTAGTTGCATTGTCTCTTTCACTCTTTGTACTCAAGTCATTCCTCTCTACTGCATTCTTTGTATTGGTAAGTTTATTTTATTTTATTTTTTTTATATCTATTATTACTGTTTTTATTTCTTTCTTAATCCCCCATCTGTAAGCCTAGATTGGTTGGTTTATTCTAAATAGAACAAAATAAATGTTCTTGAGTTCTATTGATTGTGAAATCACTGTGACACTTAAAACAAGATCATGTATGAATCCAAAACGTGGCTGATTATCAAGATTTTAGAGTATCCAATCAAGTACTAGGACTAGGATTCTAGAGTATAGCAATAATACTAACATGTATATGCATGTGTTCACTGTTCATATATTTTAAAAAGGCTCAGATAAATGATTTTAATTACCATAAATAGCACAGCACAATTCTTTTTCCGTCTTCATACAATTTAATAGATAAGCCAAAACCAAATTTTAAATATTTGATAAATAGACAAATAAAGTCACAAGCATAACAATATTGAGACACTAAAGTTCCAAGGAAAACCCTTTAATCTGTAGGGAAAAACCACAGAATGCTAGTCTAGGAAATACTTCTGCTAATAAATTAATGGTTACAACTAATTTTTATGTAATTAAAACTAGTAGTTGATAATCTTTGACTCTTCACTCAAAAGTAGATTTCAACAAATATCATTAAACTAAAAAATTTGGGTTGCACCATATAGAAGGGAGGAAACATGATATAAGCTAGGAGAAATGTAGCTTAGACCGTTGCCAACGTTAGTACTAAGTTCCGCTGATATTGGAAGAAGATTCACCATTGAATTATGAGCACCTTGAATCTTGATGCCAAACAAATCCACTTATGCTCCTTTTTTCTTCCTCTCTGCTGCACACACCTCTTCTTTTTTATTTATATATTTCAATTTGCAGCGCCACATCTTCTTTTGTTCTGTACGGTTTTCGTTTTATGTTTTGGAATAAAAATCTTTAGTTGGCGGGTCACACTCCACACAACTGAATTTCCCCCTCACTCTCACATTGCCGAGAGCTCCTGCTTATCTACTTTCTCTTCAAAACTGCAAGCTTCTCTTTGGATAATGTCTTGGTATTTGTATCCAAGCTATTGTCATTGCCTCGTTGGTATGGTTGTTTTTGATTTGTAACAGCTTCATCTCCAAACATCCCAAATCCAATGATATCTTATGTCAATTTGTTTAGAATTTAGATCGTGCGTGAAAAGTAGAGTTCTTATTGAGATGGATGGCACATTGACAATCATCAGAAAAGATAAATTTATTTTTCTTTGGCTCAATTCTTGCAAGAATGATTTCATCCACAAGATCTCTTTGCAAGTTTTAGTGATAACAATGTATTCAACCTCATTGGTAGACAAAGCAACACACTTTTGCAGTTTAGATTTGTTGTGCTGCTCCCTTCTATCATAGAGGATGGACCCAACCAACGAAAGATTTATAACAATGAAAAGAGATGTGGCGCCAGACATTGCGAAATAAGAAAAGTAACACATTGGGAAAAAAGAAAAAAGAAAAGCAAAGGAGACATGTGAGCAGCAAAGAGAAAAAAAGAGAGGATAGAAAATAAAAAATAGTGAATTTGTCTAACACCAAGGTTCTTAAAATCCAACAGTAAATTTTCTTCCAATCTGATTAAAATTTCAATATTGTCGGTGATGGCCTAAACTATTTTTCTGCTTTCCTCTCTTGTAATGCCTGTATTGAGTGAGACCTAAACTTTATAGTTTGATGATATTTGTTAGAATCCACCCTTTGGATGAAGGGTTATTGATTGATTATTGGCTTCTAGTTTTTACTAGAGAAAAATTGTAGAGACCTGTTACTTCACTAGTGGAAGTTTTTGTGCTAGATTAGCGTCTTGTGGTTTGCCCTTCATATTGAGGGGTGTTCCACGTAAAATCCGATGTCTGAATTTTTTATGTGCTTCTTGTTATCTTATTCAGTTATTTGCATATTTATTTGGTGATTATTATTTGGTTTTGGTATGTCTATATAATTTGTCAGAGAGGAAAACCGAATTATCAATTCCACTGTGATTTTCTGATTATTGATTTTTTTATTTTTTGATGCTTGAAGCATTGTATGTTTCTTCTATGGAAAATCCTGTACATCCATTACGTTAGAATCCTTTGATGTCCGAACTAGTTTTCACTGCTTTAAAATTTCTTATGGTTTCTACGTTTACTTTTGATTTGTGAATCAGTTGTACATCTTAAGTATTAATAGTGCTGAATTCTGTATTCTGTTTGGTGAACAGGCCACAATGGGACTTGCGTATTTCATATTTATTGCATTGAACAAAGATGATAGGTCAAGAGGGAGTGGAGGTTACACTTCCAAATCTACGGAGAACAGAGGTTCCACAGCGACGGAGGAGGAAGCTCTTGAAGAAGCTAGAAGAATAATGGACAAGTACAAGTAATAACTGTTCAGGAATAGTTTTTACGTAAAGATGTAAAGTTTATATTCATAAAGTTTGTTTTTCGTTATTGTTTATAACGTTGATATTCACTTGATGGATGTTAGCGTTAACTCTTTTATTTTTTAAATTATTTGTTCCAATGATCTCCTGTTTTGTGCAGATTGTTAAGTATTGTGAGACAGTCCTTGGTTTAAGAGATTTCCTTTAATTGTAGGAATGTCAGTTTTACATTTATACATCCATGCATAAAGTATACCTTGCACACAAAATTAGAATTTAATGAGAAAAATAATCTTCCTCTACCACCATTAAAGTGCTCTCAAACTCTCTTGGTTTTAGTTAGCTCTTTTATTCATTTGTTGAACACTTTGCTATTTCTATCAAACATGATTTCACATTTTCACACATATGTAGAACCATAGCTTGGAATTCAAGCTGCTCTTATCTAATAAAATCCTAGTGAAGGGTCCATTACTTAGAGATGATAATAAAGTGAGGTTTATTATCCTTAAACTTAAGAAAATTGATGAATAATTGTGGGGAAATTTTGATTAACGTAGTTACTGTTTTTTTTTTTGGTAAAGGAGGGACTAAGCCCAGAACAGAGAAAGAAAAACAGAACAATTAAAGCCTAGGCAGATTCTTAGGAAAGGACAGGCCTCTAAAGTCCTAATCAAGAACGATGGAAATTTGAGGAGGAGGTTTCTGAAACAGAACAGTTCCAATATCCATAGTGTCCAAGCTTCACAAGGCTGTCAGCAACGCGGTTGCTCTCTCTATACCGATGATGAATAAGGCAACTCCAGTCTTTTTCCAAGAAGTTTCTGCACGCTTGAGCAATGCTAAACAGCTAGTGGTTTTGAGGGGGGGTTTGCATTGATTTTTTGAACAATAGTCATTGAATCCGTTTCGATGATCAATTTCTTATAACCAGCTTTCCAGCCAAGATTGATACCTTCCAAGATATCCCATATTTCGGCTTCTAACACACTTCCCACACCTTTATTCATGGCAAATCCACCCAACCAATTATGATTGTCATCCCTAAAAACTCCCCCAACAGCAATGACGCCCAAATCAGGTCTCATGCTTCCATCCACATGCAGCTTGATCCACTCACGAGGAGGGTTCCAGTTGATAGCACAGGTTTAGGACTCAGAACCTATGTTAGAAGCATTGTTAGCACTGAACCAATCATCCACATACTTGATAATAACCATACCTGGTGAAACAACCATCTTAAAATTTGTATTGAAAATTTGCTTACATCTCCATTTCCAAATATACCACAAAGTCACCGCAAAACAGAGATAGCTCGGCCACTTCCGCATTACAATTTAGCTACATTTCAGATTTTGCATGAGCCTTTCTTTCCAGTCATTCTTTCCAGTCAGCTTTAAACAAGTCACTCTTAGTGGATCCCTTCCAAATATCTTGCCAGATGTCAATGGCACCAAAACAATCTCTAAAAACATGGTTCATGTTCTCACAGCCAACCTGACATCGATTACAAGAAATATCCACTATTAGCCCCCTTGTAGCTTTATGATCATTTGTAAGAAGCTTACCATGGAGCAAAATCCAAAGGAAGTGGATGACTCTAGGAGGAAGCTTGAGTTTCCATATGAAATTCCACTCCCACATATCTGCATTATCTTCCTTAAACTGGATACTGTAAGCATTTCCTACTGAAAATTCACCATTGTTGGAGAGACCCCAAATAACCTTATCATGAACATCCTGCCTGTTGTCAACAAAAACACTCAATATGTGCTGAATAATACACCAAGGAAGCACAACACTCGGTTTATTAACAATCCAATCCAAAGATCGAAGGTAATCAGCCACAGTTTCAAAAATCTACTCATCAGACAAAGAAATGATAGCAAGACCAATTAGAGTACCAACATTCGGCACCCAAGCATTAGTCCAAAACTTAGTACACTTTCCATTATCAATTCTCCACTGAATCCCCTTAATAAGCAGTTGAGATCCAAAGGAGAATCCTCTCTATATATTTGAACAATCACTACCTGCAGAGTTAGCAATTAAACCATTTTTGCAATACTTTCCTCTCATCATTCTAGCCCACAAACCATTGTAATCTTGAACCAATCTCCATCCTGCTTTGGCCAAAAGAGCCTGGTTCATCAACCTCATGTTTTTGATACCTAAGCCACCTTTATTCTTAGGCAAGCACACAACTTCCCAATTGACAAGGTGCATCTTCCTTTTCTCAGTACTGCTGCCCTAAAGAAAGTCTCTATTTAACTTGTCAAGTTTCGAACATAACTCAGAGGGAAGTTTAATTGACTGCATTGCATATATGGGAAGAGTAGACTCAACCACCTTAATTAAAACACATCTACTAGCAAAAGAAAGAGTAACACACTTCCATGAGGTGAGTCTCTTTTGCGAATTCTTAAGAATGTAGTTATACGTACTCTTATTGATACGGCCATGGATAAGAGGGATACCAAGATAATTGCCCAAGTCCTTGGTGATTAGAGACCCACACAAATCAGCCAGCACTTTAGCTTTAACATCCCCAATGTTAATAGAACATAACATTCTAGATTTTGAAAAGTTGACCTGCTCTCCAGAAAGGTCACAAAACAAGTCAATACACTCTTTCATGACACAAGCTTGACTCTCTGAGGCACACCCAAAGAGGATCAAGTCATCCGCGAAAAAAAGGTGCGAAATTTCTGGTCCTCCCCTAGAAATTTTCACAGGATTCCACTTCCCTTTATAAAGCTTTTGGTTGATGATACGAGAAAGTTTCTCCATGCAAAGAACAAAAATATAGGGAGATAGGGGATCTCCTTGGCAAATGCCGCAATTAGGGATAACATTCTCAGACAACTCGCCATTAACAAGCACTTTGTACTGAACTGAAGTAATGCGGCTCATAATCAAATCATTCAACTTGCCATTGATACCCACTTCTTCCAAAACATGCTTGATAAATCCCTATTGAAGCTTGTCATAAGCCTTAGCAAGGTCAATCTTCCAAGCCATAAACCCAAGTTTCCCTTTGGCTTTTCTATATTCGTGAAGCACCTCATGAGCAACAATAATGTTGTCCTGTATTTGCCTCCCTTTAACAAAGGCAACCTGGCTGGGCTAACAAGGTTAGGGAGAAGGGTCTAATTTTTTTCACAATGATCTTATTTACAATTTTGTAAATGGTATTACACAAACTTATAGGTCTAAGTTGTGTCATACTAGTGGGATCGGGGATTTTAGGGATAAAAGAGATAATGATTTTGTTAATCTTATTAGGTATGCTTCCTTTCCGAAAACAATCAAAAGATAGGTTGAATAGGTCCATCTTACAGTTGCTCCAATAATTTTAAAAGAAAATTGCCAAAAAACTATCCGGGCCTGGTGCCTTAAGACCTCCAATACCAAACAGACTCTGCCTCACATCTTGTTCACAAATATCCATAGAGAGACCAGCCAATTCAGTGTTGTTAAGCCTAGGAAACATCATAGGCAAATCATCATACGTTCCTTGACTATCCTTAGCAATAAACAGTTATCTGAAGTAACTAACTGCAACCTCTTTCATTCCAGTTATCTTCTCAGCCAAACTCCCATCATCCCTTTTCAATCCTTCAAACTTATTTCTGCTCCTTCTAATAATAATTGAAAGATGAAAGAAGCTAGTATTTCTATCCCCTTCTTTGAGCCAATTGTTCCTAGATTTTTGCTTCCAAAATATTTTCTCTTGTTCAATAATGTCATTTTAATCCTTGATTAGCTTTTCTTCTAGCTGAACTAAATGATGAGTGAACCTTTCACTTAAACACCTTTGTATGCCACAAATCCTAGCAAAAAAATCTTCTTTTTTATGAAATATGTTCCCAAACTCCTCCTTGTTCCACTTCACAAGGATCTTTGTCAGCTTTTGAATTTTACTAGCAGTATCATCATCCTTGCCACTCCAATTATTAGAGATAATAGCAAAAAATCTTACTCTTAAGCCACATAGCTTCAAACCTAAAAGGTTTACTAATACTATTAGGAATTTGAGAACTTTGGAGTTGAATAAGCGAATGGCAGTGGTCTGAAGATAATCTAAGAAGGTGTTTCACGAAACCCTCGGAGTAATGAATTCTCCAATCCATAGAACAAAGGCCTCTGTCAAGCTTTTCCCAAACCTTATCCCCAATACCTCTTTTATTCATCCATGTGAACCTCGGTCCTATGAACCCCATATCAACACCTCATTTCTATCAATCCAACTAGTAAAGCCACTATTAGAAAAAATCTGCCTACCACCACGTTTTTCGTTACAACACCCCTACTATAAGCCATGGCATTTGAAAACATCTCCTAATGGAATCCAAATGGCTCCAAAGCAATCTTCTAATGTTAGTACATGGGTCGGCATAAACAATTGTGAGGATTCACAAAAAGTTTTGGTCATCTACTAACGCAGTGATGCTATGCCTTGAGCTCGCAACAACATGAATCTTAACCTTACTCTCATTCCATAACAACCAAATGCCCCCGGAGAATCCCCCAGCCTCCACAATATAACTATTATCAAAACCTAACCTTTTGATAACCCTTTTAGCTTTCAAACCACTAATTCTTGGTTCACACATCACTAGCACCTCAAAACTATGCAGTCTATGAATATCAGCCATGTTCCTGGCAAATAGATCTTTTCCTACCCCTCTCACATTCCACACTAAAATCATGGAAAAGGAAAAAACCATCTTCTTATTTGAAGACCAAGGCCATTGCCTCCACTAATTTAGAGGCAATTACTTCCAAATTATTGTCATTCACAGGGTTATTGACACACTTCTCATCAACTGCTAGACGACTATCAGTGCTAGTAACAACAATGGGATTATGTTGAATTTGGCTTGGTGCATTGCCACTATCCAAAACCTTAAATATTGTAAGGGGGTCACAATGGTTTGAGGCTGCTTATGGAGATATTTAGTACCTTTGCCCCCTCTATTTCCTTTAGAGCTACTAACAGCCTCTTTTGAAGCATTCAGCATGTCCAGGCCATTCCCATTACCTTTTTTGGCCCCCTTTTCCCCCCCTTAAAAGTGAATCTCTGTGCACTTCCTTCCCTATATTAGTGATCTCAGCCAAGACACTTTTCTCTCTATGAGTAGGGTCTATACTTCCCTTGTTAAAACCCTGACTCTCTTCTCCAACTGACATGTCTTCCACTTCCTTATGAAGTACATCAAATCTTGAACCAGAACTGATATTAGAGGCCACATTTTTTCCCTTCACCAACTTCTTATCTCCCACCAAATCACTTCTACTGACCTTTGGTTTCCCTGTTTTATCCTCATTTGTTCCATTAGTCTTACCATTAGTTTCTGGCTTATTGACTCCAATCTTGCCATTAGAATCATTTCTTTTGGGAATACTGTTGCTCCCATTGTTCATCTTCCCATTCCTTCCTTTAAAGCTTTTGTTATTCGGCCTCCCATAAGAAACTAAAAGCCATGGACCATAAGGGGATTCCTCCTTCCTCTTTATACATTCCTTACCAGGTTCATTGGTATTCGCCATTTCATCAGCAACATCCTCCATCATACCTTCCTTGCAACTATCCTTATTATGACCATATCTTCCACATTTGAAGCATATGAGACCTAATTTTTCATACTCTACCCTTATGGCCCTATCGTCAATACTCGGAGAACCTAGGAGAGGCTTTGAGATATCAATTTCAATGCAAATTCAAGCAAACCTACCTCTAGCTTGATTAATAGAGATAGGGTCAACTTTGCAAATTCTACCCAACATACCTCCAATACTCCATATCCATTCCATCTGGAGTTTCAACAACCGCACCCAAATAGGCATGCTCTGAATCGTATCCTCACTTGGAACGAAATTAGGTCTCCATTTTTGGGTCACCAGGTACTGATTAGCGATCACCCAAGATCCATTAGTAAGCACATAGTCTAGATCATCCTTCATCTGAAATCGCACCACAAAATAGCCTTCTCCCAGATCCGTTAATTGCCAGTGACCAAGAAGAGGCCATTTCTGCGTTAACTTGTTAGTCAGAAGCTCAATGTGTGTGGCTGCCCCATATTCTTCAAAATAAGAGCATTTTCCCACGGTTTATGGGGTTGCTCCTTCAATTTCGGAGATAACTTGATCATAGGACCAGTCGGGCTTTCAGTAATCAAAATATCTTCATAATCAATTTTGAGTTTCTCTTTAGTTGTTCCAAATCCAGCCCAAGAACTAGGCGTAGACATACCCATGTGTTTGGATTTGAAACTTCCCATAGATTCTTTCCTTACCAGGTTAGTTCCGATGTCGTTGCGACCAATAACATCATCGTTTGCTATAGCTCTCTTAGCATAAGAACACTCAGTATTTCCCTTACTCGCGTTAATATAAATCTCACAAGAAGGAGGTGGTTGAGCTGTAAACACAAAATTCTCACTTAAGGTTTCCATACTCACTAGGAACAGTGCAGGGAACGCACATCAACAGCAAGAAAAACGAAGGATTAAGCAGAGAAGATGACAAGAAACGAAGAGATCGGCGACGCGTGAGTTTAGATGCCCAATAAACAAACTTTCACAACCCACACTCAAAGCGCATACACTTACTCATCCCCACGTGCTCATTGTAGTTACTGTTTTTTTGCCTAACGATGTTTAGAGGAAAAATATTTTATTAAATTTTGGTTGTAGATAGTGATTTTTTAATGGTGAATGACGATAACCTCACCCATGATATTGTTGTTTTTAGAAAAAGTAATGCTAAGGGCACGTAATTTAAACATTTTTTATTCGTGGTTTTTTGAAAAAAAAATTGAAAAAAATATATTAAAAGATGTATTCTGAAAATAAAAACAGTAAAAAGGCCTATGCTTTAACTAAAAATATAAAAATTTGTAATATTAATTTTGATTTTGATTTTGATTTTGATTTTTACATGGGTAAATTGCAATAAAGTAGCTTAACACTCGGTAAAAATGCAACAAAATTGTAATTTTATCAACATCACAGGTATGTACATTTGAGTCTTTAACTAATCCTTAATAGTTATAGTTAATTAACATATGTTAGAATGTCTAAAACGGTAAAAAGGTATTTTTCTCTTTGATTTTTTTTTTTTTTTACAATAATTAAATTAAGAGAGTTTCTTTTGACAATCAAATTTTTTTTTTTTACACTTCTTTTCTAAAAACACTCCATTCTCAAAATTTAAATTTTAAAAAATTCTAAAGACACTTCATTTTGTTACAAGATTATCTTTTTTTATCTTTTTGAAATTAAATTATTAAAAAAAGAAAATATCACTCATAAATCATTAGATTAATTATTACATATTAAATACTCTCTCCTAAATTTTTAATTACCATATTAAACTCTCTCTCCACCAATACATATCTCTAATTTTCTATCTTCATTCTTTCTCAAGTAAGACTAACAGTTAAGAACAAAAAAAAAAAAAAAACTTACTAATAAGCTTGATTTTTATGAACCATATGTACACATATATAAAAAATAAAAATAAAAAAAAACTCAAAAAACAAGTACCTTGTTTTTTTTTTTTTTTAATCGAAATATGAAAATGCTTTTTGTTACTATTGTAGGTATGTGATTGCCAAGAGAACTTTAATTCTTTCATTAGTCTTAGAAATAATGAGTTTAATCGAAACTAGTTGAAACAATTCAATATTCAATATATATATATATATATTTTTAATTGACTTATATATATATATATATATATATTAATGTTAGTAAAAAACTAAAATATTCATAAGTTTTTTTTGTTTTTTTTCCTTTAACTATTAATCAGAGATTGATGGAGAAAGAAGGGAAACATGATTTTTTTTTTTTTTAAATGGAGAGAAATTAATTAGGATAGAGTGTTTAATATGGTAATAACAGATTTATGATATAGAGTTAAATATGTAATATTTAATCTAATGATTTAGGAGAGAGAATTTTTTTTTTTAATTTTAATTAGTTTGAGTGTTTTTTAATTTTTAATTTTTTTGTCTTGTAAAAATTAAATTGGAGTGTGAATAGATAATTTGTGGATTGTAAGAAGAAACTCTCTTAAATTAATAGCAAAAAACTTCCGCCTCACAAATTACAGTAGAAAAAAAAAATCGTATCCTGAATTAAAGAAAAAAAAAACTACATAAATTTTTTAAAAGAAAAAAAATTAAATAATTTTTTTTTGGGGGACACCTGGGAACCCAAATCTTCACAATCATCATCCATTAAAGAATTTTTTTTAGAACAAAAATTAAAGAAAAATAAAAAGATGTTTTTGGGAGATCTGGAAACCTAGATCACCATTGTAAGAAAAAAAAATTTAAAAGATTTTAATCTTGGAGAACCTTGATCTCCGTTTTTTTTTCTTCAAACATCATCAATAACATTTATCTTTTCTTCTAAATCCTTATCATCAACAACATCTTCTTCATTCTCATACAAAACTCACCCTCCAAGAAGAAGCATCAGAAGAAGAGAAGAAGATCGAAGAAGAATTGTTACCGTAGACAAGAATGAAGAAAAAGAAAAATGTGAGTTTTTTTTGAAAAAAAAATTCAAAATGAAAAACACGTAAAACACGTAAAACATGTTTTTCTTGTTTTTTAATTTTAACACTATTTTTTTTTTTTCTGTTTTGTTTTTTGTTTTTAAAAACAAAATGAAAAGCGATTACAAAACGTGTTTTCAAAATTGTTTTCGAAAAACGAAAACAAAAACACCCCAAAATGCGCTACTGGCCCTTCTAAATTTTTTTTGAAAATCTTTCCCAAATTGATGTGGCTCATGAGTCGTCATCATTCTATAAATCATGAAATTATGTGGTGAGTGATGTGATGTTGACAACTCATATGGCACGTCAATTTGTGAAAGATTTTAAGAAAAATATTTAGGAAATCTAGCATTACTTTTTCGAAAATTGTGTTATAATTAATTGATTTGCTATATAAATTTATAATTGTTATGAAATAAATAAAATAAACAAGAACATAATAGTATAAATATAAAGTAAGAAAGGAGAGAAAATAGTAGCCCAAGAAAAGAGATTCTTTTATTCCTCAATACTTCTTAATCTCTCATACATCAAGATGAAAGCTCTTATTTATAGTCTTACAAATCTTTACTATCATAACTTACACAATAATGGATATAAGTTACAACATAAATTGACCATAAATCATTTGGGTGTTACAAGAGAAGTTAGGAAGATGATAAGCTTGATTTTGTAATGTGGACATCCACTCACATTAAAATATTAAAACATTGAATAATGTTTTCATAACACTCCCCCTTGGATGTTCATCGTATAGAGAATATGCCTCATTAAAACTTTTGCTAGTAAAAACCCAGTGGAAAAAAAAACTAGCAAAGGAAAAAGAGTACAGTATTCATCTACATATCAAATTAACCTCTGAAGGAATTTGGAGTACAAAACTATCTCGTTAAAACCTTATTAGGAAAATCTTATGGGATAAAAACCTAGTGAAGGAAAAAGAGTATAGTATGTAAAATTTTCACTAGAATCAATATCTCCCCTTTATAAGGTGATAAATACGCTCTCCCTCATTTTGACTTAGATGCTTCAATATTTTGCAAAGATATTGCATCCCGATATTTTGTACCAAGATTTTATTTGTTGCAATTGGTAGTGTATTTATAAATAAATCTTCAGGATTGAAAACTTATGGGTATTTTTCATCACCACTTTTTTAGAGATCATATGTAAAGAACTTTAATAAAATCGATTTCTGAATTGGTCAAACTTGTTATATACAACATCGTGTTGTTTTATTATAAAAACACAAGTTGAACTTGTATTTGGTACTTCAGGACCTAAAGTTCTTCAATAACAAGAGGAGATCATACACCACTTTAAGTTATGGAATAAATATCGAGGAATCCATTCGATGTGTTTTATCCATGGAAAAGTACTTCAAGACATTTTCCTTATATATGTCGACTTATGTTTAATGTCAAACTCATTAGTTGAGACTAAATATTATTTTCCAAGACTTTTTATCTTTAGAAATTATTCATCTGATATATATAATTTATAAACTTAGCATAATTTTTACTAAGCTTTACACAATCAACATATAATTATTTTAATAAATATTCACCATGACAAATACACTACATGCATTCTGATTGTTTAATTTTCACTATACAAAACTTCATGTAGCTTTAAATAACTTGCTTCAGACATTTAAATCCTTCGAGGATTTTTATTCATTGTTAAACTAGGTTTCTGCAACCTTTTATCTTAATTCGTACGAAAAATATTCAATAAGTTTGATATCATCAAACATGTGGACTACAAGTCAAAAGCTTTCAAATTTTACATTAATATAGCTTTGCCTTTTATTTGCTAATAATTTCTATGTCGACATTTCTATAATTTATAATACAAGTCTCTCATCATTTTTCATAATATGCAAAGCAAATAATTTATGATCTCAATTTCTATACCAATATATTTCATTATGATTATGTAATTCATATGCCTCTTCAAGGGCTTATTCTAATAACTTTACTGTTAAATATACATTATACATGTCTTTCTATACAAATATCTCTTCAGGAGAAGTATAATCACATTAAATTTAATACACGTGCCTCTACTGGGACAATCGAGATTCTTTAATTTTCTTCAACGGTCTCATAGGGGAGATTAACATTTTTATATGATTCTTCAGGATTTTGTTTTCACTTATGATACTAGCTCTTCAAGAGCCTTATATGATGATGATTTATCTATCACTCAAGTATTATTTTAAATATGATCATAATTTTTTAAATTCCAGTTCTAGGAACCATATCCTTTGAACCAAAATCATTTTTTACGATTTTACTGTCTAACAGATGATTTTTGCTGCCATTTCATAAATTGTTCTACTGGAACAACCACCCAGGTTTATATATTGGTAGAATGTAATTTTATTATTTTATTTGAATCATCTGAAAATTTATTTGCATATCATGCAATTCATAGGATGATGCATACCTTGTAATTTTACGTCGTTTATCAACTTATAATATTCTTCCCCTAACGATGATAAAATTTACTTTAAGGAATTATATGCATTATAATAATTTTCTACATAAAATCATTTATTTTGTCATATTGTCCTTTAAGGACTAATTTACATGGTCTTATTGTCCTTTAGGGACATTCACTAGCAAAAACTAATTAGTTATGAAATGGATATCCATATAAAATATTTCAATATTTCGATGTATCATTTACTTTTAGTAAAGCTTATTGTCCTTCAGGGACATTCACTAACTTGTAATCATATAATATAAGAATATGATAAATTCTTTTGGCACGAGACAAATAAATGAGATATAATAAGAACTTCAATTCTTCAAATTTTATGTTCTTATGTCAAGTTCTTAAACACTCACATGTTTTTTTGGAACTTCAAGTTCGTGTAGGAATTGCTGATTCATAAATGTAAAATCATATATTTAAAACTTCGAGTTCTTAAAATAAAATCACAATTTTACTTTTCAAATGAAAAGAACTATTATTATATCAAATTTAGAACTTCTAGTTCTAATTGAATTTGATATGAAAAATTAAACACAGAACTACAAGTCTAATTAGTTTGAAATTGATAACATTGGATTTTAATAAGATAAATATTCAGAACTTCAGATTCTGATTTGTATTAATATTAAGAGCTTTAAGTCTTTGTATTTTCCTTTTCAAATATTTGAGTAGCCAAATTTTCATCTAGCAATGGAAATTTAGATCATCTTTTGATTCAAAACTTCAGGTTCAAATTTCAGAACTTCAGGTTCATATTCAACAATTTATATTCAAATTTAAAACTGTAGGTGAAACTTCTGGTTCTATATATATTGATCAACTCCAATAATATTAAGAACCACAAAAAAATGAAACTAAATTTATTTTTTGATGTGGAATATCCAACGTAGTGGCAACCACAGAGTATACTCATAGAATTAGTTGTGTGGAATAAATTAAATCAAAATAACAATGAGTAAATTATATTGAAATACTTACTTGGCCGGATATGATCATCTTAATTATCTAGAGACAATTTCTTATATTGTAGATTTTCCAGATCTAACAAAATACAAAGTGTCAATTTTCATGTAATTTGTTTTAACTTTGTGTCATATATTAGCTCTTCTGGAGCGTTCATTGTTCTTGCTAAAAATCAACAAAATATTTTAGATATAGCAAGCAAACTTTTATAATTATTAGAAGGTGTATTTTACATCCTTTCAATATTCTTGCTTTGTTAAGGTGTTATTCCAATTCTGGTGGAACAATTTAAATTTCTTTATAATGATCACCTTGACATCAATAATTATTTGATTACAACAATATCCACGATCATCACTATAACTATATGTAACATTCACTTCAATGAATGATATTGATCAAATTGGGTGATGTCAATGATTTTATAATCAAAACTAATTATTTTGTTCAACCATGAAAACCATGATATAAACTAATAGTATGCTCAAATACATACGTTATTAATATTGCCACTTCTAGAGCAAATTTGAAGCATAAAATAGTGAAATATATACTGCTACTTCTGGAACAATATTTGAAACAATATAGACTCATTATGTTTCATCAATCATATTTTCATCTACTTGGTGATCAAAACCATTTTTAAGCAAATATATATAAGGACAAATAATTCGTTGATGATAAGATATTTCTACCAGAAAAGAACAACTAGACCTTTTTTTTAACAAATAAAATAAAATATAATTCATAATATATCATACAATTTACTAAAAACAACAACAAATATCTAGCATGGTATGAAGTTGTTTTCATAATTTGTTGCAACTTGCAATTACAAGTTTAATGCTAATATAAATCAAAGCAATAAGAAAAATCTCATCTTTGAAAGAATAATGGAATATAAATATTATATTACTAAAACCACATGAATGTAAATCAACTTAAAATAAAACCAACAATTTTAAAATACAAAAATCAATGAACCGTAAAACTATATCACATGGTGAATAAATTCAAATGTTAATGAATAAACAATTGAGACATTTTGTGATTAATAGGTGTGTAAAATATGAAACTTTATATTTTTCTAGTATATGAAAATTTATATTTTCTAAGATTTCATACCTTACATACCTTAATAAGGATGAAGAAATAAAGAAGAAAAAATATTTCATTCATAGTAGTTGGGTCACTTAATGTGAAATATAAATAACCAATACAAAATAATAAATAAAAAAATGTCAGATTCATGATCATGTGAAATATAAACAACCAATTATAGATAGATAGATCAAAAATGTTTGAAAACAAAAGGCAAATTTCTTTTACACTTTTTGGTCATATTAATATCGAAACTTAATGTTCTATTATATCATAACCTTATAGATATGATTTGCAATTCTAGAACTACAGGTTCCAAATAAAATTCATATTTGATGAAAATGTTGAATTCCATCGGAACTTCAAGTTCATATATAAACTTCTTGTTTATAATTGTAAACCATGAATTAAGAACTTCGGGCTTCAAAATTAATCACATATGTCGAAATTCAGAACTTTGGGTTCTTATTTGATAATTCAAAATTTTTATATTTTGGTTTGATTGCAATCCATATTTTCTAATGAGATTATGTTAAGCTTCAAGTTTTTTGATTTTGTAATCTCCAAACACTAAATTGAGCTTCAAGCTTTTCGATTTTACAATCTTCAGACATCAGATCAAGTTTCAGGCTTTTTGATTTAACAATTATCAAGTATATATCAAATCGAGCTTCATGCCTTTTGATTTTGCGATATTTGGGTTGCAATATAATTAATTTCATTTTTGCAATCTTCTAGTTGCAATACAATCATTTTTTTTTTTCTTTTATTGGCAACCCAATGAATATTAAGAACAAAATTAAGAAGAGAAATAATATAAACCATTTTTTTTTCTTAGCCCAAAATTGGAGAAAGAAATACTTTACAATTGCTTGGATCTCTTGGTTTCATCAAGAACTCTCGGCCTCATCAAGAAATTGTTATCTCTCTTATCACTTATCGAATTTTGATCATATACATCTTGTCTTCAAATAATAAACTTCCTCAAATCTGAAACTTGAAACATATAATGGTTAGAGACTCGTGCTGATAACGTGTTATGAAATAAATAAATAAAATAAACAAGAACATAAAAACATAAATATAAAGTAAGAAAGGAGAGAAAATAATAGCCCAAGAAAAGAGATTCTTTTATTCCTCAATATTTCTCAATCTCTCATACATCAAGATGGAAGCTCTTATTTATAGCCTTACAGATATTTACAATCATAACTTACACAATAATGAATATAAATTACAACATAAATTGACCATAAATCATTTGGGTGTTACAAGAGAAGTTAGGAAGATGATAAACTTGATTTCGTAATGTGGAGATCCACTCACATTAAAACATTGAATAATGTTTTCATAACAATAATTACCGTATTTCCATTTTGAGTTGTTATTAGTTATTACGGCATTTTCATTGATCTTTTTTTTTTTTTTTTTAAAGAATCTTACACTGTAATTATTAATTACTAATTACTGAGTTTCCAGTTTTGTGTTTCGTTTAACAATTATGATTGGATTCACACGTTATGAAATTATTTTCTTTCTATTTTGTATTATATGGATCAGGATCCTCTCCTTGGTCCTTGTTTTTCCTTGACATTTTTCAAATGTAATAAAAACATCAAGTTGCATGAGAGAGAAAAAAATGATCAAATCTGGACCATACATTTTTTATTTTGCTTAGGTATCATTAAATAATGAAAAGTCAAGGAAAAACAAGACAATGAGAGGATCCTACTCCGTATTATATATGGCTCAATTTGTAGTATTTATTGCCTTCTTAGTTTCCATTCTGGTTAACAATTTATGACAAATGGGATATATATGATATTATTTTATAGGATATTAAAGATTAATTAATTTCCTGAATTTGAAAAAAAAAAAATGAACTGAGTATATTTTGTATTAGAATTAAGTGCTTGTTTGATTGAGCTTTCTACTGTCTCAAAAGATCTACCAATGTCTATTTGAGTTTTTAAAAGTTGTTTGATTGAGTTTTTGAGATTATCTATTTTAAATTGAGTAGAGGCTAGTAGAGTTTAAACCTTTACTAGGTAAAAGCTCATAGGGAGGTGTTTCTCAAAATAGACCCTCCCCCCCTTTTTTTTAAAAGTCTACCAACTAAACAATTATATATATAATTTTTTGTCAAAAACTCTATTTCTAATAGATCTACTACAAGTAGATCTTTTAATAGAGGTTTTTGAAACCCTACCAAACAAGCTCTAAATCAATACCGGCCCTTTCAATAAATAAATAAATTCAGAAAACATATTGAGACTAGACTAGATGTTATTTATTATTATTATTATTTTTTTTACTATAACAATTATTGTTTGAAAAATGATACTATATCATAAGTTTTTACCTTTCACATCAGCATATATACTTTAAAAAAAAAAAAAAAATCAGTTTATATATTACTTTGTAAAGAATCTGTATACATAGAAAAATTTTATTATAATTTCTTCGTTAGATTGAATGTACAGGGTAATTAGAACGGATATAGATCTTCTCTTCACTTTAATTGTCCACACCTCCATAATCTATCGCCACGTGTTTAATACAACAAATAAATGGTCTAGATTATTCTATTAATTTTTATGTTCTTACACTAGCAACAAATAAAATTAATCAAGACCATTGATTTAAGTAGGTATAAGATAAAAACAAAGTGAGTTGAGGAGGGAATCCAAATTCAATTAGTTTGATCTCTTGGCTGGAACTTATAATTGTGTTTGATTTTATATGATTCATGATACAGAAGGCCTTCCAACAAAGAAATTAATTATTCCATCATCTCTACATGTCAATTGAGAGAAGCTAATCTCCATAGCTATTTTAACTATGGATCAACACACGAAAACCCAAATGAACAGAGGTATGTTCTGCATATTACGTCATTATCAATGTCACATTGTCACAGCATGCAATGATCATTTTTCTAGTGTGGTTCGATTTATTAATCGATTGATAGTCTTAAATCTTAATGTGGTCGAATATAATGTCATTTTTTTTTCATACGAATGACGGTATAAACTTTGTGGTTGCTACAAGTTGATTCTAAAATTCTAGTAGAGATAAAACGATATATTATGAACAAGATCAATTTAAGTATTTTTTAAATGTTCTTTTCCTTTCATTTAAATATCTAAATGTCTAACTCTTGATGATATTTTTCTGTAAAATTAAAACAAATTTATCTCAAAATAGGATGGAAACTAGGATTCGATAAACCACTTTGTGGCATCATGAGATTTTAAAGGAATGAATGATTTTAGTATCCTAGGACATGGTAAGTAAGCTCAAACTTAATACCGAACCACACCTGAAACCTTATCGAATTGCATGGTTCAAGAAAGAAAACCAGGTAAAAGTTTCTAAGCGATGTCTTGTTTCAATCTCCATGGGAAAAAACTATAAAGACGAAATTTGGTGCGACGTGGTCCCTATGGACGTATGTCATATACTTTTGGGAAGGCCACGGTAGTATGATAAATGGGCTATCCATGATGGGCGTAAGAATACCTTCACTTCAAGCTGGGAAGAACAGAAATTTTCCTTTTGCCAAGCAAGGAGGATAAGGCACTTCAATCCTCTCAAAGGGAAGGAAACAGTTTTCTCACTTTGTCTAAGTTTGTAAAAGAAAGTGAAGAAAGTGGTATTGTTTATATGTTGTTCACTAAAGAGAATGTGCAACCTTTAGAAACACCAAGAGAAGTTAAAGCTATACTGGAAGAATTCATTGATGTTGCTCCTAAGGAGTTACCAATGAAAAGAGATTTATAACAATGAAAAGAGATGTGGCGCTAGACATTGCGAAATAAGAAAAGGAACACATTGGGAAAAAAGAAAAAAGAAAAACAAAGGAGACTTGAGCAGCAAAGAGAAAAAAAGAGAGGATAGAAAAGAAAATAAAAAATAGTGAATTTGTTTAACACAGGTTCTTAAAATCCAACAGTAAACTTTCTTCCAATCTGATTAAAATTTCAATATTATTGGTGATGGCCTAAACTATTTTTCTGCTTTCCTCTCTTCTATTGCCTCTATTGAGTGAGACCTAAATTTTTTAGTTTGATGATATTTGTTAGAATTCACCCTTTGGATGAAGAGTTATTGATTGATTATTGGCTTCTGGTTTTTACTAGAGAAAAATTGTTGAGACCCGTTACTTCACTAGTGGAAGTTTTTGTGCTAGATTAACGTCTTGTGGTTTGCCCATCATATTGAGGGTTGTACCACGTAAAATCCGATGTCTGAATTTTTTATGAGCTTCTTGTTATCTTATTCAGTTATTTGCATATTTATTTGGTGATTATTATTTGGTTTTGGTATGTCTATTTAATTTGTTAGAGAGGAAAAACGACTTATCAATTCCATAGTGATTTTCTGATTATTGAATTATTGAATTATTGAATTATTTATTTATTTTTTGAGGCTTGAAGCATTGTATTGTTCTTCCATGGAAAATCCTGCACATCCATTACGTTAGAAGCCTTTGATGTCTGAACTATTTTCTACTGCTTTAAAATTTCTTTTGGTTTCTACATTTACTTTAGATTTGCGAATCAGTTGTACATCTTAAGTATTAATAGTGCTGAATTCTGTATTCTGGTTGGTGAACATGCCACAATGGGACTTGCGTATTTCATATTTATTGCATTGAACTAAAGATGATAGGTCAAGAGGGAGTGGAGGTTCCACTTCCAAATCTACGGAGAACAGAGGTTCCACAGCGACGGAGGAGGAAGCTCTTGAAGAAGCTAGAAGAATAATGGACAAGTACAAGTAATAACTGCAGGATGGGATGGAAAACACTATAAATGATTTTTGTTTGTTCCACCTGCAAGCAGCATGAGTGTTGATTCGGGCATTATTACATGACTGTGGCAGCAGTCATATGGGCAGGACTTGGGAGTTGCCTTTCAAGCTTTATGTGATTACAGTCTTTTGAAAATTCTTTTTTTATTATCTTGTTTTATGATAATCATGGGATGATGAAAAATTTTGATACTTGAAATAAAATTAGAGTTTAATTACGGTTTATTATAAGAGCCAATTATACATAAGTCAAGTTGTGTGATTCTAACAAACTTCCTAAGAATACAGATAACCAATTGAAACGCCACCTGGCAATTCTATTGCAACAGAAAGTTAGAATTCCCGCCAATTCTGCAGAGCTTTATATGCTCTATTTGGCCGATGATCATGATGATCATGATCAGTGGTGAGGATCTGTCATCCATAGTTTCCTTTTGCTACATGTGCTAACACTGTAGCACATCATGAATTGGATGTAGCAGGTGTGAAACTCCTTGGTTGACTGCCTGAGTTGAAGTGTCGACCGTTCATATTAGAGCTATAATGATGAGCTTGAGACTTGTCCAGACTGGTGTGATTTCTCTAACACGAATCGTGAACATCATGGGTAGTGGTAGTTTTTATTTTTTATTTTTTAGTTTATTAGTTTAAAATAATGTATTACTGCATTATGATTTATTAGTTTTGTCTAGGTAAGTTGTGATAAATTGTCGTGGATGTTGGTATGCACCGATGGTGATAAAATCACCAACGATTCTCCAATATAGCAAGTGAGGCTTACGGTTCCAACAACGGACAATCCCACATTGCCCACCCTAACATTTCGAACATGGGTGTTAGGTCCCAGTACATGCGCCATTCTAGCTTTCGTGTTTCAGCTCTCTGGTTATCGTCAAAACGTCTTCACTATACCGGGCATCTACGTCCATATGCTGATTGTCATCCATGGAAAATCAATGGCTAAACTGGTGAGAGTTCCAGGAACAAGTTGGAGTTTCTCAATGAATCTAGGGCCTTGGTAAGATGGTGCTTTCAATATCGCAACTTTGGTTGTAACGAAGCTCTACTACCATAAATATATCAATTTTTGAAATCATTATGATTGGATTCACCCATTATGAAATCATATTTCTTTCCATTTTGTATTATGGCTCAATTTGCACATTTTATTGCCTTCTTAGTTTCCAGTTTGGTTAACAATTATTGACAAATTCGAATACTCTATTAGTAACGGAGAAATATAATATATTCGAATTTATCTTGTCGCAATCCTGTATAATCACATTATATAAATTACCATCATTCCAATGTCTCCACATTAACTATTCTAATAAGACTGTTCTATATATATATATATATATTGATAATATCTTTTAATCCGGGACCATGTATTTTTTTGAAAGCTTTCGCCATTGGTAAGATTTAAGCCGTTGACCTAGGAGTCATTTGTTCAAGCTCCAAGCTTGTCCATCTAGCAGCTGAGCAACGCCCCTGTTAGCAAGACTGCTCCATTCTTAATGAGAATGAACTGTACTAGTAATTATATTTAATTAAAGATCCCAACTTTAATTATTAATTACAAACCTCTTAAGATTATTATCCTTAAACATAATTCTAGTGTATATAACTCTTATATACTATGTTTAAGGTCACATTAATAATCATGGAATTCTCATGATATTTATAAAGTATCAACCATACCTGCACACAAATATAAAATGAAAAATAACTTTATTTATTTAAATAGCAATAATATCTTTTCATCTAATGCTTGTAAGGCATTGTCCCTATCGTTATATTCAGATTTGTTCAGGAATAGTTTTTAAGTAAAGATGTAAAGTTTATATTCATAAAGTTTGTTTTTCGTTATTGTTAATAACGTTGATATTCACTTGATGGACGTGAGCATTAACTCTTTTATTTGTTAAATTATTTTTTCCAATGATCTCCGGTTTTGTGCAGATTGTTAAGTGTTGTGAGACAATCCTTGGTTTAAGAGAATTCCTTTAATCGTAGGAATGTCAGTTTTACATGTATACATCCATGTATAAAGTATACCTTGCACACAAAATTAGAATTTAATGAGAAAAATAATCTTTCTCTACCACCATCAAAGTGCTCTCAAACTCTCTTGGTTTTAGTTAGCTCTTTTATTCATTTGTTGAACACTTTGCTTTTTCTATCAAGCATGATTTCACATTTTCACACATATGTAGAACCATAGCTTGGAATTCAAGCTGCTCTTATCTAATAAAATCCTAGTGAGGGTCTATTACTGAGAGATGATAATAAAGTGAGGTTTATTATCCTTAAACGTAAGAAAATTGATGAATAATTGTGGGGAAATTTTGATTCACGTAGTTATTGTTTTTTCGCCTAACGATATTTAGAGGAAAAAAATATTTTATTAGATTTTGGTTGTAGATAATGATTTTGTTTTTGAATGATGAATGGCGATAACCTCACCCATGATATTGTTGTTTTTAGAAAAAGTAATGCTAAGGGCATGTACTTTAAACATTTTTTAATTGTTGTTTTATGAAAAAAAATATAAAAAAAAAAAATATTGAAAAGTGTATTATAAAAATAAAAATGGTAAAAAACACCTGTACATTAACTAAAAATATAAAAATTTGTAATATTAATTTCGATTTTTATTTTTATTTTTATTTTTATTTTTAATTTTACATGGGTAAATTGCAATAAAGTAGCTTAACATTCGGTAAAAATGAAATAAAATTGTACTTTTACCAAAATCACAGGTATGTACATTTGAGTATTTAACTTATCCTTAACAGTATGTTATAGTTAATTAACATATGTTAGAATTTTCAAAACGGTAAAAAGGTATTTTTCTCTTAAATTTTTTTCTTACAATAATTAAATTAATAGAAAAAAAAATGCTACCTCACAAATTATAGTTAAAAAAAAATGTATCCTGAATTACTGAAAAAAACTACATAAATTTTTTTTTTTAAAAAAAAATTAAATCAAATTTTTTTTTTTTTTGGGGATATTTGGGAGAACCTTGATCTCCGTTTTTTTTTTCCTTCAAACATTATCAATAACATTTATATTTGTCTGTTCTTCTAAAGCCTCATCACTAGCAACATCTTCTTCATTCTCATACAAAACTCACCCTCCAAGAAGAAGAGAAGCAATAGAAGAGAAGAAGATCCAAGAAGAATTGTTACCGTAGACACGAATGAAGAAAAAGAAAAATGTGAGTTTTTTTTTTTTTTTTTTTTTTTAAAAAAAAAATCAAAATGAAAAACACAGAAAACACGTTAAACATGTTTTTCTTGTTTTTTTAATTTTAACAGTAATTTTTGTTTGTGGGGCTGGTTGCCTTCTCTTTTCTGGCTGTTTTGTTTTTGGGGTTGCATGCTTTTTAGGTTTGGTGCCTTTGCTGTGCTCTTGTTGTGTTTCTTGTGTTTCTTGTTGCCTTTGGTTCCTTTTATAAAGGTTATTGTTAAGAAAAAACACTATTTTTTTTTTTTTCTGTTTTGTTTTTTGTTTTTGAAAACAAAATGAAAAATGATTATCAAACGTGTTTTCCAAAGAAAAAAAAAAAAAAAAAACAAAATCACCTCAAAATACACTACCAGCCCTTCTAATTTTTTTCCCAAAATCTTTTCCAAATTGATGTGGCGCATGAGTTGTCAACATCCTGTAAATCATAAGATTATGTGGTGAGTGATGTGATGTTGACAACTCATGTGGCATATCAATTTATGAAAAATTTTAGAAATTTTTTTTAGGAAATCTAGCATTACTTTTTCGAAAATTATGTTATAATTAATTGATTTGCTATATAAATTTATAATTACCGTATTTCCATTTTGAGTTGTTATTATTTATTACGGCCTTTTTATTGATCTTTTTTTTTTTTTTTGAAAGAATCTTACACTGTAATTATTAATTACTAATTACTGAGTTTCCTATTTTGTGTTTCGTTTAACAATTATGATTGGATTCACACGTTATGAAATTATTTTCTTTCTATTTTGTATTATATATCGCTCAATTTGCAGATTTTATTCCCTTCTTAGTTTCCATTATGGTTAACAATTATTGACAAATGGGATATATATGATATTATTTTATGAGTAATGCTATATTGTCCAAATTTGGTGTCCAAATGATGTGGTAACACTCTGAGTCATTCATTTAAAATATCCAAATTTAATACAATTTAAATGAATAGCCTACGGTCTTACCACATCATTTTGAACACCAGATTTGGATACAAAATTTGGACAATGTAGTATTACTCTTATTTTATAGGATATTCAAGATTAATTAATTTCCTGAATTTGAAAAAAATAAAAAAGAATTGAGTATATTTTGTATTAGAATTAAATCACTACCGGCCCTTTCAATAAGTAAATAAATTCAGAAAACATATTGAGACCAGATGTTATTTATTTTTACTATAACAATTATTGTTTGAAAAATCATACTATATCATAACTTTTTACCTTTCACATCAGCATATATATTTTTCAAAATATATATATATATATATATATATATATATCAGTATATATATTACTTTTTAAAGAATCTGTATATATAGAAAATTTTTATTATAATTTCATCAGTAGATTGAATGTATAAGGAAATTAGAACGGTTATGGATTCTCTCTTCACTTTAATTATCCACACCTCTATAATCTATCGTCACATGTTTAATACAAAAAATAAATGGTCTAAATTATTCTATTAATTTTTATATTTTTACACTAGCAACAAATAAAATTAATCAAGACCGTTGATTTAAGTAAGTATAAGATAAAAACAAATTGAGTTGAGGATGGAATCCAAATTCAATTAGTTTGATCTCTTGGCTAGAACTTATAATTGTGTTTGATTTTATATGATTTATGATACAGAAGGCCTTCCAACAAAGAAATTAATTATTTCATCATCTCTACATGTCAATTGAGAGAAGCTAATCTCCATAGCTATTTTAACTATGGATCAACACACGAAAACCCAAATGAACAGAGGTATGTTCTGCATATTACGTCATTATCAATGTCACATTGTCACAGCATGCAATGATCATTTTTCTAGTGTGGTTCGATTTATTAATCGATTGATAGTCTTAAATCTTAATTTGGTCGAATATAATGTCATTTTTTTTTTTTTCATACGATGTTTGATTTTAAGAGTTTTGATAGAGAGGTGTAGGTGCATGATGAAATGCTCAAGAGAGGAAACTAAGAAACTAATAAGAAGAGAAACATAGTAGAACCAGAGAGTTCATCTTGGATATTTTCATTAATTGATTCAGAGAATTACAAGATCTGGTATACATATATATATACACACCAGTTAACATTCACAAAATGTGACCTTCCAGATTCAATGAACCTGGTCCAGATTCTAACCAACTTCATTTTAACAAACTGCTGATGTCAGTTTAGCTTTTCTGTTATTTAACCATGGTTAATTAACTAACTAAAGTTGTTAATTAACCACCTAGAGTGAACCATCAGTAGTTTGTTGTTAACGAATTCTTTTGCTCATGATGGTGAGCTTCACTGATTGCTTTGTTGTTTTCTTCTTTACTTCCAACACCTTTCATTTAAATATCTATATGTCTAAATTTTGATGTTATTTTTATGTAAAATTAAAACAAATTTATCTCAAAATAGGTTGGAAACTAAGATTCGATAAACCACTTTGAGGCATTATTAAAGGAATGAATGATCGGTTATGTGTCTTTAACTACTTTGCGGTTTCTCTCCGTACGGTTATATATATATATATAGTGAGTCTCTCATGATGGATCAATTATTTTAATTTCGGTAAGAACCATAATAAAAACATATCGATTATAATGAAATTTAATCTTATTTTTTTTTGTGCATGATGAGTTCATTGTAATCTACCTATAAACAAAATTTGAGAATTTTTCGAATACTAGAACTGTTTTACTTGAATTTTCCTATATTTCGTCTATTTTCTAATGCCTTTATATTTAACAAAATTTGGATAAAATAATTCTAGCACTTGGAAAATTCTCAAATATTGGTTATAGGTAGATTTTAATGAACTTATCATCCATACAAAAATTCAGATTAAATTTCATTAAAATCGATATGTTTTCATCATGATCCTTACTGAAATTAAAATAAGGGATCCTTCATCGTGAGAAACTCATTCTATATATATTACCTGCTGTATGCCGATTCGAATCGTGTACATTAGGGCAGTGGTAGTTTTTTTTTTTTTTTTTCTTCTCTTTTCATTTTATTAGATTTATTAGTTTTTGTCTAGGCCAGTTGTGATAAATTGTCATGGATGTTTTGGTATGCACAGATGGTGATGAAATCACTGACGATTCTCCAATAGAGCAAGTGAGGCTTACGGTTCCAATCACGGACGATCCCACATTGCCCACCCTGACATTTCGAACATGGGTGTTAGGTCCCATTACATGCGCCATTCTAGCTTTCATAATTCAGCTCTCTGGTTATCGTCAAAACATCTTCACCATACCGAATATTTGTGTCTAGATGCTGATTGTCATCCTTGGAAAATCAATGGCGGCAACACTTCCTTCTACACTGGTGAAAGTTCCAGGAACAAGTTGGAGTTTCTCAATGAATCCAGGGCCTTTTAACATTAAAGAACATGTGTTGCTCTCTATCCTGGCCACCACAGGGTCAGCTGGTGCTTTCAATATCGCAACTTTGGCTGTGAGGAAGCTCTACTACCATAAATATATCAGTTTTTGGCCAGGATTACTAATGATTATGACAACCCAGGTGATAATTTTCTATTATATATTAATTTTTAATAACAAGCTGAGCTTCTACATTGCCTTCAATTTTAATATAATTAAGAAATCTAATAATTGATGATATATATATGTATATACTACATGCATCATGCATGCAGTTGCTTGGTTATGGGTTTGCAGGAATCTTTATGAAATTCCTGGTATATAATCCCTACATGTGGTACCCATTCACCTTACTCGATGTTTCTTTCTACAGGTAATAAATATTTTCTGCTATTTTATATGTATGCACACATAGAAATTACTTAGCTATATATAAATATCATGAATTTCTTCTTCTTATATATTCATCAGGGCATTGCATGAAGTGGAAGTGAGGCCTAAAAGAGGGATCACGAAGCTTCAGTTCTTCGTTGTAGTCTCAGTTGCAAGCTTTGCCTATGCCATGATACCAGGCTATTTCTTTCCTTCCATAGGTGCTCTTTCTGTTATTTGTTTGCTCTGGAAAAATTCAGTTATAGCTCAGCTTATTGGCTCTGGCCGTAATGGCTTTGGCATTGCTTCCTTCAGCTTCGACTGGAATGTTATATCGGGCTTCTTATTAAATCCGTTAGCTTTCCCATTCTCTACTATCGTTAATACAGCTATTGGATTCATACTGATGGTCTACATTATATGTCCAATTGCCTATTCGACTAACTGGAACAATGCAAGGCATTTTCCATTTCTTTCTCTCACCCTCTTTGATAATAGTGGTCAAGAATATAATGTTTCAAAAGTTCTCAATGAGAATGATCTCACCTTCAACGAAAAAAGTTACAAAAGCTACTCTAAATTGTATATGAGTGTTGTTTTCATATATATATACGGGTTTAATTTTGCCCTCACCCCATCCTCGCTCACTCATTTTATGATTTTTCACGGAAGGTATGTACAATATTCTTAGCTTATAAGTTTTACCTACAGAGTACTTTATGCTACTTAATTTATTTATTCATTGATATATCATAAGTTTTACCGACAAAGTACTTAATGCTGTTTAATTTATTTATTCACTGATATATATATATATATATATATATATATTTATATTTATATATTCATAAATTTATATATTTATATATAAAATAACAATAATAATATATCACATTCTCTACAGGGACGTATGGCAACAATTTAAGCGAGCATATGGTAATAGCAACAATAGTACCTCTGAAGATGTCCATAATCGGCTAATGAAGAAATACAATCCTGTACCTCAGTGGTGGTTTTATGCCATTATGGTTTCCACAATCGGCTTGTTAATTTACTCTTGTGAAGGATTTGGGAAGCAGTTCCAACTTCCGTATTGGGGAATCCTGTTATCATGTCTCTTAGTGATGATTTTTATTCTTCCCCTTGGTGTACTTAGTGCTACCACCGGCCAAGTAAGCTCATTATTTTAAATTAATGTCGTGTTTATCTATAGAGTCTATACTATATTTTTTTTTTCTAATTTTCTATCATATTTATACATACATGTCCAATGTTTTGTAGGATATTACACTAAATGTTGCTGCAGAATTATTGATAGGATACGTCTATCCTGGCAAACCGATAGCTAATATGGTCTTCAAAGATCTTTACTTATCTACCAACATTCATGCTCTTAGTTTTATCAGCGATTTCAAATTGGCTCATTACATGAAGATTCCCCCAAAATCAATGTTTATCGCACAAACCGTCGGAACAATTATCTCAACTCTTGCTAGTTTTTTAACATCTTGGTGGTTAATCTCAGCAGTGGAGAATATTTGTGAGCCAGAAAAGTTACCTAAGGGTAGTCCATGGACATGTCCTCAAATGACAGCAGTCTACGATTTCTCTGTAATCTGGGGTGTGATTGGTCCAAAACGTATGTTTTTTCCTGACGGGATGTATTCAAAGTTATACTATTTCTTTTTGATCGGTGCGATCACACCATTGCTGATTTGGGTTTTGTTAAAGCTATTTCCTGATAAAGGGTGGATCAAAAGCATCAACATTCCAATTATACTGGGAGGTACCTCAACATTGTTGGCAGCTGGTACTGTGAGTTACTGGTCTTGGATTTTTGTGGGAATTGTGTTCAATTTGATTGTGTATAGGAAGTATAAAGATTGGTGGGGTAGGTACAATTATCTGTTGGCATATGGGCTGGACTTGGGAGTTGCCTTTCAAGTTCTATCGACTAGTATGACTGTGCAGATGAGTGGTGTATATGGAGTTAACTGGTGGGGTTTAGATGTGGGAGATCATTGTCCCCTTTCGCAATGCCCTACAGCTACAGGTGTTTCGATGGAAGGTTGCCCCGTTCTTTAGTCTATGATAGTTTCATTCCAATAATAACAACCACAAACAAACTTGTTATTGAACATTTAACTTGTCATTTTATCTATGTATGCTAATTATATATCTTTTTAGACTTTTCGGAATTGAACAAGATTTGAGATTAACCCTTCCACTAATTATTAAATATATAATATTATTCATTTTAAAAGTTATTTAAGCATTTTGACAGATAAAAAATAATAATAATAAAGAGTTAGGTACATCCATTAATACCTTACAATGAAAATGACATACATGAATGAAGAATGCAACGAATCTGATGATAACCGATTCCATGTATGTCAATAGGAATTTTGGTGGGTTGTTTCATCCATACTTATTTTGTTGTAGCAATTGTTAGACAAAATATCAAATTTTGTTTATGAGTAATGGTATTTGCATCCGTAAAACTTTAAGTCTCAAAAATACCAAAATAAGTTTTGAATTTTAAAATAAATCTCAAAAAGAACAAAAAAAGTTTTGAAAAGACCAAAAACAGTTTCGAAGATTTATTTCCTTGAATCTGAGACTTCTTTTCTTGAATCAAAGACTTATTTTATGGAAATTTTGTTAGATCCATTTCTTCTTTTTTTCTTCTCAATGCAAATTGATATAATAAAGTTTGTGTAAGACATGTGAGCCATTGATTAAGAATAACAAACTTTTTATACAATTCTTGATGAAATTATTTGTTTAATATTTTAATAATAAGATGACACAAATTCAATAATGGATTACTTAAGAATATAAAATACATTGTAAAATTTATGCATAAACAATTATTTAAATTTGTAGTTCAAAAATAAAATTATTTAAAGTTACAATTGACTTAATACTATATTGTTAAAAGCTATAATATTATGTTTATTTTAACAACTTATTTTGAACAACAAAATATTTACATTTTACTCATTTTAGACAAAAATATCATACTCATGTAATAATATTAAATCTTAGGGGCTATTTGTATAATTAATCTTATATATATATATATATTTTTTTTTTCAGGAGGGATACCCGGGCTACGGCTCGTAGCAGCCCTCTCATTGTTCCGCCCCTAGTTGAGAGTATTTTTGTCAGTTACTATACTTTTGTGCTATTAAAAATTAAATTATTAACTAAGTTAGTCCCATAAAAAGCTCTTTAAAAGAACTCTATTATCACTTTGGTAAAATGTGGGGTGTACTTTGATCGAGATTTTTCTATCCTAATATCTCTCCTTGCAAGAGCACAAATCAAGGATTTGTAACTCACTTGCCAAAGATTTGATCATGTTCAGAGCAAATAAGATAGATTTTACGTAATACAATCATTCACACCTACAAACCCCCTAACATAATAACACACTTTTCAGCTTTTGGATTAAAATCCAAGGGTTGTTGCATAAGTGGTGGTTAGGAGAGAGAATACACAATAGCCATTGGATTTTGATCTAAATGCTGAAAAAGTGGTTTATACATAGCGTTATGTTGGGAGGTTTGTAGGTGAAAAGGACTGGGTTTTATTATATACAACTCTTATTTATTATTATTATTATTATTATTATTAAGTTGTGATAGATTTATTTAACTTGATGTTCTTTGCGATCTTAATTATTTCGTCAAAGACCTGAAATTGAATTAGAACATCACTTTAGAGAGTGTAAAGCAATGGTTTTGATAATTTGAATTAGAAATTTTGACAAATTATTAAATTTGTGGTTGAAAGCTTTATTTTTTATATTTCAAATGTAACTTTATAAATTTGTAGTGGATTTGTTTTTATGGCCAATTTGGTATTGCTGTATATCTCAAAAGCAGTATATACATGTTTGATATTTTTATTGTAAAAGTGCTAAGATTAGTTACAATGACAAAACTAGACATTATTTTAGAACCATACTTATTTTTTTCATTAATTATATAAATAAAATTAATATTTAAATAGAATATTTAAATTAGAAAAAAAAATCCACAAGAACAATAATGATATTTGAAAATATTTTATAAATCAAATCAATAATTAAATAGAATATTTAATTTTTAAATGAAATAAGGTATAAATGATTTTATCTTGATTTTGTACGGTTAATAATGGTATTTTAAAAGATTTATTAAATGCCGACGTAAATTATTCCATAATCACTTTCAAAACTTATCGGATTATCAATTAATCACTTTTGGAAGTTTTAGGAAACATGATTTTAAGGGCCAGTTTGGTATTGCTGTAACTTTTATAATAATCATTGTTAGTTATGCTGAAGCAATAATCAGATGTGAAGTTGATCAGCAAATGTTTGGTTAATTGTATTTTTAAAACTACTGTATAACTCAAAAGCAGTATACATATGTTTGGTAATTTTATTGTAAAAGTGTTGAAATCAATTAAAATGACTAAAATATACATAATTTTAGAACCCTAATTCAGTTTTTTTTTATTAATTATATATATTAAATTAATATTTAAGTAGAATATTTAAATTAGAAAAAAAAAATTCCAAAAGAACAATAATTTTTTTTATAAAATATTTTATAAATCAAATCAATATTTAAGTAGAATATTTAAATTTAAGATGAAATAAGGTATAAATAATTTTAACTTGATTTCATAAGGGTAATAATATTTTAAAAGATTCATTAAATGCTAAAATAGATTATTTCATAATCACTTTCAAAAAGTAACCCTCCACCTACTTTTCAAAATCATTATCAAAACTTGCTAGTTATCAATTAATCACTTTTGAAAGTTTTACCAAACATTATTTTATGTCATTTTTTTTTTTTTTTTTTGAAAATAGCTTATTAATTAAGAAGGTTGAAAAAGCCACATCAAACAATAGAACAAGGGCGTTGGAAATGCACACCAGAAACACGAAGACAGCAACAAAGACACAACAAAAAACACAACTCAGACAAGCAAAAAGAAAAACCAGGCCAACATGCCAAAACCTAACCTAAACTTCCCCTAATTCAATCCTATCCCCCCAACCATTTGCACCCAACTTAGCAAGACTGTCAACTACATAATTTGAATCCCTTGATCTGAACGAAATCGATAAGCCACCCCGATTTTGTAAGAGAAGGGGAATCTCATAAATCAAATCCACAAGCTTAAGATTACCAAAATTCTTCCCGTTAATCCACGAGACGACAACTTTTGAATCGCTAATAATCATGATCAATCAAGAGAGGTTTTGAAGCAACCAATTGACGAGCTTTATGGATAGCAAAAAGCTCAGCTGAATTGGTATCAAAAATGCCCAAGAAAATCGAAAATAAACACAAAATACCTCCTCTCGCATTTCGAAGAACCCCATCAATACCAGACATACCAGGGCAGCCTCTTGCGGAACCACCACATTAAACAGTGATGAATTATTGACAGGAGGTTCCTACACACAACTTCTGTTAACTTTGATCGGAAGTTTATCCACACATCTATCATTAACATCGATAAGAAGGAGAGTTAGATCCACGACAGACCCACAGCCATGGTTTTTGAACCACCACGCCACCCTGAACTTAACCATATCCAATGATAAACTGAAATCTGCCATTTTATTCTTGGACACAGCATCATTAACATGCTTCCTATATAGACCACACAATCGCGAAGAATAATGTATTCCACACTCATCTTCTATTTGTTGAAGGAAAAAAACCATTCCAGCCACATAACCATTCAAGCAACGTTTTACTAGAACACGAATTCACCCCCCCACCATCGCATGCTATTTGTCCATAGCCCCAAAGACCAAGAACAATGAAGAACAAGTGGTCCACCGATTCAGAATTTGAATTGCACAACGGACAAGCAACACCATCACTTTGAACAATGTCGAACCTCTAAATAACCTCCCTAACCATAAACCTACCTTTCACCAACTGCCAACCAAAAATTTCCACTTTCGAAGGGCAAATCCCTTGCTACAAAAAGCTTGCAGCAAAACTATCATCAGAAGACTCATCCTCTAAAGCTCTTTTGAATGAGCTGACAGAAAACATCCCATTACTGCAAAAAGACTAGGCCAAAGCATCCTTAACACCGAATTTAACCTTAATGCATTATAAGGATAGCAAGAAGCAATTCCATTGGTCATTTTCCTAGTTAAACAACCTTCTTCTCAAACTAACCTTCCACCTCCAAGAAGATCCCTCCCAACTTCCAAAATTTGCCACCATACCACCCTTATTATCACACAACGCATAAATCCTAGGGAACGCCCTTTTCAAAGGAATAGAGTCCCATTTAATTTCTTCCCAAAATTGTACCTTCTCCCCATTACCTACTATCAATCGAAAACCATCCTTAATTACCTTCTTCGATCTCCTACCATCCAAAAAAAGCTGATTGATAGCCTTAACAAAAGGAGAGCAAGACTTTGGTCCTTGCCAATCCCACCAAATGGCCTTTCGATCAATCTTATATTTAGCGCATAAAACCATTTTCCAAAGAGACGACTCTTACCTACCCAAACGCCAAACCCATTCCACTAAGAGACTTACACCTTTTTTAGACAACCTCCCAACCCCAAGACCATCATTCTTCTTACTTTTGCAAATAGTATCCCAATCCACTGCATGAACTCTTTTCTTAGCAATCCTATCATTCCGGAAAAAAATTCCTTTGAAGTTTTTCAACCTTCCTTGCCACACCAACGGGGATTTTAAAGACTGACAAGAAGTAAGTTGGTAAGTTAGACGATACTGATTAAATGAGCATAAGCCTACCCTTCTTTCGATATAAAGCAACGCTTCCAAAGTGCCAGCCTTTAATTAATTTTCTCAATTACCGGTCTCCATAACCTTTCATTCTTCATATTAGCCTAAGATAATTGATTGCTAAAACATCATTCACACACCTAAACATAACCGCCCAATCAACATCACTCCTCTTCTCTCTCTCAACTTTCACCAGACACGACTTGTGAAAATTAATCTTTAAACCAGACGCTAACTCAAAAAACCTTAAAATCCTTTTGGCACAAAGAATATAATTCATTTAGGGTTCCAAAAAAAAATATTGTATCATCAGCAAATTGGAGATGAGTAATGTGAATGACATCCGTTCCAAACACAACACCTTTAAGCATACCAAGGTCTCTTGCTTTTGTGAACAAACAACTCAGGACTTGCACTACTAAATTGAAAAGAAACGGAGACAAAGAAATGAACATCCAGAGATATTTTCTTTCTGCCTCATTGTTTGCTGCGTATACATTGCAAAAAACCACACTTTTCGATATTTTCGTTAAGACACCTGAAACGATGATACAACGATCGTTGTAAGTGTACGCCTTAGCTACCAAAAAATCTTCATTCCATAGAGTAATCAAGCCCCTAGCGATCCCCTTACCTCCACGCCAATACCCCTTGAAAGCAAAACACCACCTAAAGATTTAATCACTCTATTATCAAAGTAATTCAGCTTCGATTCTTGAATGAATAACACTATCGGTTTTTGAATCCTAACCAATTTATGAGTGAACATCTCTTTTTCTCAACCCTACCCAAACCTCTTATGTTCCAAGTCAACACAATTATAACAATATTGAGTCCCCACAAGAACAACTACCACATAATCCTATCTCCTAACAACCTAAAGTTTGCCTCCATCTTCCAATTCCCTCATAACAATCTCTTCACTTATATCCTTCTCCTGACCATTGAAATTAAACCCCAACTCTACCCCTGTTTCAATAACCTTAACAACCTCCTGACTGAGTCTCCATGTCAAATCTTTGCTACTTGCAACAGAAACGGAATCACCTACAACCCCATCCCTTACTATAATGGATAATTTAATGTGCCCTAGTCTAATTCTTCTCTCAATCACCTTCGCAACTTCAATCTCCAAATTCCATCTATCCTTGCACCTTTTCTCCCCATTATTCTGATTCAAATTAACACCTGACTCTTGATTGGCAACTGCAGCATCTTTCCTTATTCTTATCCCATGTCTCTTGACTATGAAGTTACTCTTTTTCGAACCCTTGTCTTTCTCATTTAGAGATTCTTCTTCTTGAAGAGCCATCACCCCCTTCAATGCAACTCTTTCATCGTCCTTTACAGGCTTGACCACTTCCTTCTGAACCCTATTATTCAGCCGCTCCATGTTTTCTTCAGGTGTTGACAGGCCCAGATTATTAGGCTCATGATGGACATCAATTCTTTCTAAGCCTTGATCCTCCACTTGGGCCAACCCACGACCCAAATCAATAAAAAGGTTCCCACCCACAAATTTCTAGCCATTGGAAGTTTCCCCATTAAAATTTGAAGAGAAAAAAACTGTCCCTCTTCCCTATCCTTAACCGAAGTGGACCAACTATCACTATCCCACTCTTTTTGGTCTGCTCTAGATTTATTCAAAATTAATTTGGCATCCAAATTGTAGGGAACCAAAGGTTTTCCATGGGCCTTTCTTAAAAGAATACTTTTTCCTTTTGAGATTTTAGCCTTATCCACCAATGCCTTATCAGGTTTATTAAACACACCATGATTAGAGTAAGCCTCCCCAGGACATCCTTTCCACTTCCAAATTCATTATCACTCCTTGACAACTTGCCATCCTATGCCGCCTGACATTCTTTTTCACCTCTACTATTAATGGTCAGCAGTTTTTCTCTATTGCAATTTATAGCTTCTAAATTCCATCTTATTCGTTGGTTCGAAAAAAGTGTTATGGTTCCAACGATTCTGATCATTACCATCAGAACCAGAATTCAAATCAGAAGCTTCCACCTTTCCAAGACCCAACTGCATCGAAATCCATGAATAACTGACTAGTGTTGGAAACTCAACAGCTGAGACTGAAAAAACTCTCTTTCTGGTGATCACTTTGATTGATTCAGGGCAGCCAAGACCAGATGGTTGGAGGACAAGAACTCTTCCCCTATCAAGCCGATTCTTAACAAGAGTTGCTCCCTTAACTAACAAAGGTTCTCCCATTGCCCAACCCAGCCTCATAAAAAATTCTTTACATCGCATTGGAGTGGAACTCCCCTAAAATCAACCCAAGAAATCCTAGATTGGGGAATCATTGCCTCCGACCAGATACCAACTGAGGAAAAGCAGCCTTCCCACAAGGTTCTGTTTGAAATAAACTCATCTCTAACCTTAGACGATTGGAACGCCCAAAGAACATTCTTGTCTCCAAGAAAATATGTTGAGAATGCTATTCGCTTAGATGCCAATCTCCTTGACATCGAAGAAACATATGAAAACGACTTGAGAATGCCAACCGCACAAAAGTCTAACCATCCATTATCATTCAAACTTTCATCCCATTTCACTGTCTCTTTCCTCTTCTCCAAGCCCACCCCTCTATTGTCGAATACCTGAGACGAATTCCTGACCACTTCCGCAAAGGTCGGACAAGAGGAATGCTTCTGTTAATGCTCCCCTAGGTTACCTTATTTTGACAAGGGTGCAAAGCCCTTTGAGTGTCTACCTGGCTTCTTGCTCATCTGCTCCTTGTAGGGGAAAAATAAACAAATAAAAGTGTTACACGCAGCGGAAGCGATACTAAAGACGATTTAGTGACTTTTAAAATTTTTCCTTTATGAACCTTAAACCCTTTTAATCAATAAACATGCATATATATCAACAAAAGTAAATTACCTCTTGTCGCGTGATCCGATTGACTTACGTCGATGGTAATCCGCAAGACCTTCAATCCGAGCACGAACGTGGATCACCTAGGAGCGTGGTCTCCCTTTCCTTTGAATTGCAAACCTGTGAATGGACCAAACAAATACTTTCTTTTCTTTGTTAGTCACAAAACAATCAAAAGAATGTCAAAATTATTCCGGTCACTTTTGAGTTCACAATCTTATGATCGAAACTCGCGTGAACCTAGATCGATATCGTATACACAAGCTTATTGATGTTTAAGCAATTGTATACTATCAAAGAATAATTTTTCACTCCTTTTTGTCTCTCTAGAATAAAAACTCTCTTAGAATTAAGAAGAAGAAGAAAGAAAATAAAAACTCAAGCACCAATTAATTGATGTGGCCGAACCCTATAAGAACACATATATAGGTTGACCGAATTTTTCTTCTTTTTCCTTTAGGGTTGCCGAATTCTATGTAGTCTAAGATTAGGGTTGGCCGAATTCTATAATGTCACTTATATAGGGTGACTTAAATTCAACCCTAATTCTTTTCAACTTAATAGACTTCAAACCCTAATCGAACTCCTTGATTTTTATTCTTTTATTTTTGACTAAATAAAAAGACTCCTTATTTGATTAAATAAATAAAACTAATTTATTTATTTCCTTGTCAAACAAGTCTTTTACTTTTAGGAAAGATTTGTTTCTTTAATTAAACAATTAATCAATAAATTAATTAATTCTTATTTAATTAAAACAAATGAAACAAAATAATATTTTTAGGTTAAAATTTTAACCTTGCCGCCCCACTTGATTAAGATTGGGCCTAACATTATTTTCTTATTTCATTTAATCCATTGGACTTTAAATAAAAAAGCCCACATGTGAACCAGACCCATTCTTACTAAAAGAAACAAGCCCACATGTCTTTCATTAATATATTAATATAATTGAGCAGCCCATTACTTAAATAATGTGCAAATTATATTCTTAATATATTAAATGCAATTCTAGATGGACCCTTAAATTGGTCCGGTAGAATATATCAAGTGATCCATGCAAGTCCGTGTGGATTGGGGATCTTGGCGGGCCATCTAAATTTAAGCTTCAATAGACATAACCTAATCACAATCAACAAATGATTCACTTAAGTCCGATCCATTAATTTTAACTCATTCCACTAAAGAGCTAAAACTGAACTCTTAAATAAAGATAGAAAAGGAAGATGCTCCTCATTCATACCCTAGACAATCATATTGGAGATAGTGTATCCTCGTGATTAATATCAGTAATCGCCAAGAGTTCATAGACCGCCTATAACTCTCCAAGTTACCATATTTACTCATATGACCACGTTTTGAACTTGGATATTTTGACTTGTCCAGAAGCCATGTTTTCAATATACACTATCGAAAACTCAACGTTGAGATTTAATATCCAATTACCTCAAAACATCCATATGATGATATTATACTCTCATTTAATTAAATGGAGCCACGATGTCCATATCTATAAATGAAGTCCTCTATCGATTAACAAATGAATATCACCAAACTATCGAGGATAGACTATGCGATATAATCGTACTCATTGATAACTCAAATGATATCACTTGCAACCATAAGTCCATCATTTATCTCAGGATTAAGATAGACCCTCCGATTGTCCTGATAATGAAAAGACTATTATCTATTGACGGTTCTAGATAAAGCTTTTCATTGTGATCCAGTTCAATGCACCCAGTGCACTAGATCCTTTTGCTCGAAGACACTCCGATGATTTTAGACTCATCATATCTCATTTGATCCCACTCAAATGCTAGCAAAAGAATTCTACAACTTTAACAAGATAAAGGTGCCCAACCTTTAACTTAAGTTGTGAACAATATTCAAGACTAACTAAAGAATTGTGTCTACCACATACATATCCAGATGTACGAACAATTCTTCTTTTCCCATAGTCTTTAGACCTTATGATTATTTACTTTGACAATTATAATACAAACTATAAATGCTATACGATTTGTTAAACCAGAAATCACTTTATTAATATGAAAAAGATTGTTAATTACAACATTACACTCTTGCTATTGAGCATAATCCTAACACTCCTTACGTTTGTTTCACTGAAAAGAGGCTAGTTTCGAAGTGATAGGCCATCCGTACACATGTATACCATTTGTAACGCTAGCAACTCTTTCCTCTTCTTTCAATGTAGCAAATCGAATGAAAGCAAAACAACTTCTTCTAGACCTTGTCGACAAATATAAGTCCCTAACTAGACCAAATGCTTTAAAGATGCCCTATAGTCCTTTTTGATCGACAATTGGATTCAAGTTATCAATGAAAATTGATACCAAAATGTTTCTGAAATCTTTCCTTCTATTGGGACTCCAAACCCTAGAGCTTCTCACACTAGCTTTCTCTCCCATGGCAAACTCGAATTTATTATTATAATAGTTTTTTTTTATGTGAAAATTATAAAAAAGAGTTTCTTTTTACAATCCACATACGATCTATTTACACTCCAATTTAATTTTCTTTTATTAATGACAATGTTAACATGAATTAAAATTACTAAATAAGATAAACAAATTCTAAAGACACTCCAAACTAATTAAATTATTAAAATAAATTCTCTCTCATAAATCCTCTCTCATAAATCATTAGACTAAATATTATGTATTAAACTCTCTCTCCTAAATCTATTATTACCATATTAAAAACTCTCTCCTAATTACTCTCTCTCTCTCTCCATTTAAAAAATCATATCTTCATACTTTCTCGATCAATTTCTAATTAATAGTTAAAGAAAAAAAAACAAATGAATATTTTGGTTTTTTTACTAAAGAAATATATATATATATATATATTAAAAAGTCAATACAAATACCTTGTTTATCAAAAAATAAAAAAGATATATGAAAACTTGATTTGTTTCACCTAGATTCAATTAAATTCAGAATTTATAAGACTAATGAAAGAATTAAAGTTCTTTACGCAATCACATACCTACAAAAGTAACACAAAAACATTCATATTTCGATTATTTTTTTTGAATAATAGTGTACTTGTTTTTGAGTTTTTTTTATTATTTTATTATTTATTATTTTTAATATATACATATATACGGTACCCAAAAATCAAGCTTATTCTTAAGTTTTTTTTTTTCTTAACTATTAGTCTTGTTTGAGAAAGAATGAAGATAGAAAATTAGAGATATGTATTGGAGGAGAGAGAGTTTAATATGGTAATTAAAAATTTAAGAGCAAGTGTTTAATATATAATATTTAATCTAATGATTTAAGGGAGATAATTTTTTTTTAATAATATAATTCAAAAAAGATTACTCATCGGATGAATCCAAAGTCTATTGATGGTTCTTCCTAACTTTTATTACAATAAAATTGAGTGTCTTTAGAAATTAGTTTTTAAAATAGAGTGTCTTTAGAATAGAAGTATGAAAAGATAAAAAAAAATAATCTTTGAATAAAATGAAGTTTCTTTAGAATTTTTTTTTTTTTAATTTAAATTTTGAGAATGAAGTGTCTTTAGAAAAAAAGTGTAAAAAGAAAAAATTGGATTGTCAAAAGAAGCTCTCATTATAAAATAAGTTGATTTTAACTTTTTTTTGAAAAGCAATATCAAACTAACCCTAAAGTTCCTTTTTTTTTTTTTTTTTTTCTTTCTAATATATGTTAATTCAAATTGTAAGATTATATCTATTATATTATATTATGTTATATTATATTAATATTATATTAGTAGTTTAGTAAACGAAGAGGTGTTTTATGTTATTTTTATTTTTGTTTATTCCTCTCTCTCAAAATCAAGTCATTTACATCATAAATTGTAAACAAAATGATCAAAAAATTTCATAATTCAAGTTGAAAACATTGATATAAGAAACATTTGAAAAAAAATTAGAGCATTGAATGTAAAAATAGAAAAATACTCACGAATTTTTTTTTTAAAATATAAATTTGATAACGATTACTTTATATTGTTTTACAGTACTCACACATCGTGCAGGCTGTAAATTAGGCGCCGTGAGAGAGCTTTGACATTAAATCACAATTCACTACCTACCTAATAATTGGTTTATTTACCCCTCTCTCCACATATATATATATATATATATATATATTTCATATTATTAATAATTATGTATCTTTTGGCATTCTTCATATTCCATTAGTAATTGCTTCAATTACCTTCCATTAATATCCATTTCAAATTCCCCTTAAGCAATATACCGTTGAATATACCTAAAGGAAACATCCACGGGTTGAATCCACAACCACTGACAAGCAAATCCACTATGTTAAAAGGAGATATACACTCAAGGCAATCAACACATGATATACTCTTCAAGCTATCAACTCCTAGTCTATCCAAGAACCAAGTGGATACACCTTGCCACTAACTTCCTGACCGAGACAAATCGCTTGCCTCTAGAAAGCTACTCCCTAAGCTAGACATATCACAAGTTTCTAGGGAGAATTCCTTGCTTAGTTGATCTGAGCCCCTTACTCACAACTAAGACTTTCTTGCTTGGTTAACCGGACCTCACGTCCTAACTAAGACTTCGCTTGGACTTACTTAGAGGCCTCACACCTCTTAGCCAAGACTTTCCTTGCTTATCTAACCAGAGCCTCACACTCCTAGACAAGACTTTATGCTCGGACTTACAAAGAGCCTCACACTCTAAGCCAAGACTTCCAATGCTCAATGTTGAAGAATCACTTAACAACAAGAGACTTCACACATATTATAAGGTATATGATCTAAGTGATGCAAATGATGCAAACACAATCAAATAGAGAAAGTTGATCACAAAAACTCTATGAACATACAAGAGATAACTAGATTATGTTTTCAACACTCAATCACAAAGTTATCTAGAAATCAAAGCATGTAAATCAATAAGAACTAGATTAGATATTCAATATTGCAATCATAAATCCTAGTTCTTAGATCATGAAATTAAAACCTAGAATCAACAATCAAGCTCATCACAAAATATTTCTAGAATCAATTTCAAATGAATCAAGTTTAGCTTTCAAATATTGTTCAATCAAAATCAGAAAAAGATATAACTCAAAAATCATTCAAACAATCTAAAATAGGAATCAAAATCATTCTAGACATTTTTCATCAATAAAGTAATAAGAACAATCAAGTTGATCAAGAGAAAAATGTAAAGAAGATGATTACCATACAAAAAGATGAACCACGAATTGAGATCATATTTACTCTATTTCTGTGGAAATATTTTGACTCTGAAAATGTTTGGGACTTTCTTCTCTCTTCAAGACCAAGGATTTTGGTTCTAGAATCACTCAATTTGAAGTTGAAATGAGAGAGATATGATCAAAAAAAATACCAAAAATTGTGTTGAGTTGTATACGGAATTTTAATTTATATAGGGAGGGAAAACTTTTGAAGACGGAAGAGGGGAAAAGTGGTCATTTGGCCACACCACCCTTGATCCCCATGGAGACACGTGGCCACCACGGGAAGGAAGGGTGGTGGCCTTTTGGCACTTCTCTTCTCCTTCGCTCCCTATTGTGCACCTTGCGCGTTCTTCGACCGTTTTTCGGCCTCTGAACTCAGAATTTGAATCTGTCTTCAGATTACGAACCATAACTCAATGACACATGAGGACGACTATGAAACTTTGACAATTGGATATGAAATCAACTCGATACATGATGATGAAGACAATGCATTGTACACGAACGTAAAGAGATGTAACTTTCTCGTTTGAACTCGAAATCAAATGAGTGAGTAACCAAAACGACCGGTACTCAACCAGGAATTATATAAAATTATATTCTAGTTCAAAAACAACAAAATCTAAATAAATAAATACAAGATCACACAAGTATGCAATTTCCTAGACAAAGTCGTAGAACATGTAATTCTACATTGTATGACAATATGAGATCAATGCATAAGCATACTAAATCATGTGTGTGAATGTGTTATTACCAAATGAGCACTACTATGCAGGGACACATATGATTGCAATGTATGTGTGTGCGGGTTGCTCAATGATATAGGGGCACACATGTATGAATTGTGTATGTGTGAGCTTACGCCCTTACAAGAGGAAGAAGTATCTTGGTACCTTAGCATCCAAGAAAATGCTTTTGCTCTTGAAGACGATATTTGCATGAGAAGTTGCTTTCCTCCTTTAAATCCCCTCTTCACAAAGAATCACCTAATCAACTAACCATTATAAATAAAGAGAGTTTTCGAATGGAATTAAGCAAATACAAATCTAAAACCTAACAACATTAAAAAAAAAAAAAACTCTTCATTTTCATCAACACAGAATTAAGGGATGTCAACTAAAGGCTGTTGTTCAAGCAATTCCAACCTATGCGATGACTTTTTTTCATCTATCGAAGGAAATTATTTATAAGATTCAAAAAATGTGCAACTGGTTTTTGGTGGGGTGGTTCTGCAAATGATAAGAAAATTCATTAGTGCTCTTGGTCTAGGTTGTGTACAGGCAAAGACAAAAGGGGGTTAGGATTCTGTGATTTTTCAGTCTTCAACAAAGCTCTACTAGCTAAACAAGGTTGGAGGTTGAAGACAAATCCAAACTCCCTTGCTACAAAAGTGTTAAAATGTCGTTATTTTCCCAACACAACTTTCTGGAAGGCAAAGCATTGCTTGACTGGCTCCTAGAGAAGCCTCTTTTGGGGATGCGATATCCTCTTGACTGGATCTTAGAGAAGCCTCTTTTGGGGATGCGATATCTTGGTGGCGAGCTTCATATGGAGAATTGGTAAGAATTGGTAATGGCCACTCTATTTTTGTGTATAGGGACAAATGGATTCCCAAACCTACGACCTTTATGGTTTAGTCTCCTCGTGTTCTATGTGATGCAGCTTCTGTGAACATCCTCCTTACGCCATCTGGCAGCTGGAATGCGCCTCTTGTTCTTAATTCATTCTTTAAAGAGGAGGCGGAAAATATTCTCAACATCCCTCTAGGCTCAACTTTTTCGAATGATTCTATTCTCTAGCATTATGAGAAGTCTGGTAACTATTTTGTTAGAAGTGGCTATAAAGTTGGTCTGAATTTGATTTCCTCACCTGGTTCCTCTAGTCTTGATGGCTCGGTTTTGTGGTGGAAATTTTTATGGCAACTTAAACTCGCCCAAACCATCCCTCCCTCGCCCCCCGGCGAAAAAAAATATATTTAAGTTTTTATCTGGAGGGCCTGTAATCAATGGATTCATACCCTTCTCAATATTACTCAAAGGGGTGTCTTGACAGAGCCAATTTGTCCTATTTGTGCAGTAGAGCCTGAGTCCACATCGCATGCTTTATGAGGTTGTTCCGGTCTTGAGGAGGTCCAATTGGCTTGTGACTCTTTTAGGAAAATTAATTGGAATGCTGGTGGTAATTTTCTGGATTTAATTCTTTCGTGTGCCAAAATTTTGTTGAAGGAGGAGCTAGAATTTCTGTGTATTTTTTAGCGAATCTGGTGGAAAAGGAATCAAGTGGTTCATAAGACGAACTTTCATTGCGATGAAAACATTATGGGATGGTCTTATGATTTTATGTTAGAGTTTTGTGCTGCTAATTTGAAGGATGCAGGGATTTCTCGGTTGGCTCCAGAAATTGTTTATAAGTGGTGCCCTCAAACTAAGGGGTTGTTTAAAGTGAATACCGATGTAGCGGTTAGGGGAGGTCAGCTTCGGTGTGATGTTGGGGTGGTGGTTCGTGATCATAATGGGTCCGTAATGAGAATTGCTTCCCAACCTATCATTGCTTGCTTTTCTCCCTAGGTGGCTGAGGCTACTGTGATTCTGTGTGTTATTAGATTTGCTGTTAATGCTGGTTTCTTTTTTGTTATGGTCGAATCAGATGCAAAGTCCATCGTTGATTTAATCAAGTCTGGTGTAGTGCCTCTGGCTGATATTGGTCTTATTGTTCAAGACATTCTTTCTCTTTTAAGTAGTTTCCCTATTTCTATTTCTTTCGCTTCTGGGAATGCGAACATGGTCGCTCATAGTTTAGCTCAGTTAGCTATTTCTTCTGTTTCAGACCTGGTTTGTCTAGGGTTTTTTCCTCCAAGTGTGGAGGCTATGGTCTGGGTAGATTGCCTGGGCTAGTTGTTTGTTCTGTTTTATTTTTATATTCTAAAAAAAAAAAAAAACTTATTAACATGTACAAAGTTAGCCTCGAAACTATTCACTCATGCATGCATAAAAATATGTAAAAATCTTTTGGCACTCTTATCATTTCAACTATTATTATATTATTATTAAATATATTTAATATTATTAATAAATATTAAAATTTTCCAATTTCTTATATTTTATGAAATCCTTTTGACATTCCTCCTTTCATCTTATATATATAAAGAGTTATGCTATTGGCACAACCGCTACTAAATTATTTATACCCCACTTTTTAAATTATTTAGTATTCTATTTTTCTCTCTATCAAATTACTTAAAGATACATACCATTTTTATTAAATTTTTTTTTGCACAAAGTAAAACTATAAAACTCCACTTTCTTTATTTCAAAACCTTGATGATATAGATTAATTCAAATAATTGAATGTTTACTATATTTGTTTATATTTTCTTTTAGATCTTGATCTCATGTTTTCCATATTTAGTATATTTATTGATTTTATTGTTACACATGTTTTTTTTTTTTTTGTTTTCTTTTCAAATTCCAGATCCATGTTTGCTATTTTTTTCCTCTTGGTTTATTTACTTTCAGATCTTCCAGGCAAACTATCATTTGTATCAATTCTTTTGTATATTTTATTTTGGATCTTTCAAAGTTAGTTTAATGTTAGATACAAAATAATAATAATAATAATAATAATAATAATAATAATAATAATAATAATAATAACAACAACAAAATCGTGCCAAGAATCACAACCAAGAAAACCTAATATCTAACGAAACGAAATCACATCAAAACCATAACTCAATCGCTCAAAAGAAATTATTAGACTGTCATTATCACCCTTACAATTTACCACTAACAATCCAATCGACTAAAGAAAAGAAAAATCACATCTACTAAGGATTGTTTCACCATGAAATAAGAAGAAAAAACAAATCATGCGAATAGACGTGAGAAAAATGTATATAAATATTAGAGATGAAGTGTATTTTTATTTTTATTTTTTTGAAAAAGATATGGGTGTATTAAGTTTAAAAAATAAGTAAAAAGGTAATTCTAGAAATAAATCGAAAAAAATAATAAAACCATTTAAGTTTATATAATAAAATCAATTTTTTAATTTTAAAAAAAGTGGGGCATAAATATTTCAGTAGCGGGGTGCCAATAGCACCATGTTGGGGTTTTTGCCCTAAAACTTGTAGTTTGTAAATGTGAATTGAACATAAATAAAAGAAGTAGTTTATTCATCCTAATTATCTCATACATTTATATATAACATGTGCATTTAACATCCAAGATTGCCAGATGTAATTTCAAACTGAGTGTATGAAGATCATATACAGATTGATTCAGTTTGAAACGAGCTATCTAAAGAGTCCATAGATAGCAAATAAAGCAGGGTACTTTATTTGTGGTCAATCTACAACTGCAGTCCATTCCATAATGTACGGTGATCTTATCCTGGATCATTCATATGGTGATATGAAAATAGAGGCACGTTGTATGATGTGATCATATAGGACTGGGCCATGATTTATATGAATCTCTCAATAAGATCCGTTACATGATGAGATTCATATATATCGACAAAAGATGGCTATATATGGGTGATCTTAATCCTGAGTGTCTTATCAACTCCTTCAGGTTAGTTGTGTTGTGGTTTTTGATATACCAAGAGTGAGATCGGAATTGCATTCCCTATCAATATGCTTCGTATATTGGAATCGCAGTTTGGCTTGTGGCTGGGAAGGTTTGTACACAATAGTAGAATCCACTCATTCTTTGGAAAGGTAGATGGTAGTTCCCTTAAGGGTTGATTCGGGGCTTGAACAATATGAGTGCTCTCCTAATTCCGTAAGGATTGTAGGATTTATTGTTCCTTAGAGAATCAATAGTACTTAATGGAAAGATATAATTAGAGGGGTATAACAGACATTATGACCAAGCTCTAATTATGAACTATTGTGGAGGATTATACCATATATAATAGTTATATCAATGGATACCGAAGGTTTATTGGTTTGTATAAAAACATCTACAGTTGAGAGAGCGTAGCTTCAGATTTTTAGTGGAATAACACCGAAGTTAATAATCATGAAATATTAATTAAAGAGTTTAGTTAATCATTTCTAAGGATTATTGGAGCTCAAAATACTGTGGGTCTATTAGGTCCCTTGTTAGCCCGATTGATTAAGGTAACACGGGTCACGGTTAATTAATTGGATTGTCCAGTTAATTGTGTTACGAAGTGACACGTGTCTATTCGGGAATTAATTGAATAATGAGATTATTTGATTAATGAATATTAACAATTATGAATTGTTAATTAAATGGAGGTTGCATGTTTAAATCATAACTGAGACATAAAATAATTAGATTATTTTATTCTTAATTAGATATAGTACTTAAGTTTACGTCAACTAGGGTTTTGTGGGATTTAGAATCCTACTCTACCTAGGACACCTAAATACTAATTATCTTTTGAATATATGGAGATAAATTTGGAAGGAGATAATGATCCGGTTTGAAAAATATATAGAGATATTTTAATATAACTAGATATTATATACTAATATAGGTATCAGTGAAAACCTAATTTGAACCTTATATATATTCACGCAACAAGAGAAAAGAAAAACAACACAAGAGAAAGTTTTGAAAAGTAGGGTTTTTTGTATAGTATACTCGAATTCGATTGCTCCTGATTGCATGTAAGAATTTATAGGCACTGTCTTTATGATTGTATGAATGTTTATAATTAAATCATTTAATTTAAACATGGTTGATTGTAAATTTTTATGGTACATGGGTTTTAGGGTTTTTGGATTTTGAATGTAATATTAAATCCGGGTTGTAATAATTAGTTATTAATTTTTTTTATTGATGTAAATCGAAGACAAAGAACAACGATTCGAAAGATAAACACCAGCAGGCTGCCGCACGGGTCTGTGCACTTGCCAAACGCATGATTGTCATGCAAAATATGGTTTCCACACGCATGATTGTCATGCTAATTATTGTTGCTGTGTGCAATTGTTGCACGTGATAATATAATTTAAAGCTAACAGGTGTGCAAAGATATATTGGTGCAGCGCACCATTGTACAAAGAAGTTATGCAGTGCAGCGCAAGTGCGCAACAGCTAGGCTGTTTTGCTCACTGGGTGGCAGCAGCGCGCGATTGTCTTGCAAGGCTGCTGCGCACACCCCCTCTCGTGCGGGTGATGGCTACGCGCGAAAGCGCAAGACCGAGGGTTCGTGATGCTAGGGTTTGTGTATTCGGAACCGTGAATAGGCCGGAATATTTTATTAATAACTTGGGCCTCTAATAAATGTTAAGTGTAACATATGGGTCTTAGTTTATGATTCATGAGATGGATCACCATTAAAAATATTAGGGTTAATCAAGTTGGACTCGGTTAAAAGCCCATTAAATGCAAAAGATGGATTTGAAAAATATTGGAATTACTTAAAGACTAATGAATGCTTTGGATAACTTTTGTAATTAGATATAATTTTTTTTTTTAAGATAGATAACCCATTGTACTCGGTCAACTCATGTATGCTTTTAATATGAGAAGATTAAAGTATTGCCATGCATATACATATGATTTAGATTAGGTGTGCCTACACATATATGTGTTGATATGTCATACATGCATTATAGCCATATATATTGTGTTTTTTTTTTTTTTATTTATTTATTTATAAAAATTTGATTAAAATGGGTAATTCACATAATTGGCTATAGATTAATGGGATTAGTTTTTTAGGAGTAAAAGGCTTGGTAATTCTCATTAATCACTAATCTTTTTATTAAAGAGTTTAATTACTTAGATTAGTAGGGTCCTTTATAAATATTAGGATTAATTCGATTAAGCTCCTAATAATAATTGGACCTAATAATGTGTTTAGTTTTAATAGTTAAAACTTGGTAAATACACATTTAATAATTCTAGTCTTGGTAGATAATTTACATAGATTAGAATTATCACTAATTAACTATATTTTTAACAGTTAATAATCAGATTAGTTCATTAGTTATTGGAATATGATTCTAATAATTTGTGAATAATGCATTTGACGCTTAGATTGAAATTAGACGTTTAATCTAGTTTAGTCTAGGTGCATTAATAGTAATAGAAAACCCTAATTATAAAATAGTGAGTGGGAGAGGGATATATGACACTATATCTCGCGGTCTCCATCATTAGTTCGACACTGTGAGATTCGGGTGGGCCTTGTGACGGCTTTGCTTTCGTCCTCCTTAAGGAGGGTTTCCATAAGAATCAATACCAAGGTTGAGTTCCTAACAGATAGGATTTCAAAAGGGATTTCGAAAGGGATTTTGAGATTGACCGACCCTAAGGCGGCAATTCTCGAGTTAAGCTCTTGAGATCTGAAATGATGGGTTAAACTCACAAGGTTTTAATTAAATTTGTCAATTAAAAACCTTACTAAATAAATTATGGTTGAATGATATTGGAATAAATGTTATTCTGGTATATCATTTGATTGAGAAAGCCTCTATCCAACATGCAAGAATTTGACCGACCCTAAGGCGGCACTTGCTTGTGGTATGTTGGATTGTCGTGGCATAGAAATATTGTTTTCATAGGTTTGTTCATATTCATTAAACATTTTCATACATCATGTTTAATTTTATGCCGAACATTCGCACATGTTTAGAATGTATGATTGAATTGATTCTTAATTTATGTTTTTTCAGTCATGCCATTTGCACCATTACAAATCCTAGCCAATGACGTATTAACTGGTGATAACTACAATAAAAGGAAACATAACTGTTAACCGAAATTTACCAACGAGGTGGATTTACAATTAACGACTTTAATGAACCACAATCAAGATTGACTATGGTCGGAGGGGTATCACGTAGTTCAATACCTATGATTTCCAGTAAGCACAATTCAATATAGATGATGGTTAAAAACAATAGGACAATCGTTTGTATTATAATATGAAGGAGAAGACTACAATGAATGGCTTTTGCATAACATAAATATAATCTTTAACAATATTCTCCACGGGTCACTGTAGGCGAAGTCTGACACAGTCGGTGGTGGAGATCTCATGCATGTCGATAAGTAGAAAAAGCTGTGTCTTTAGGGTTTCGAAAGAATTGATCCTTTCATAGTTGAGTATAATGTTGTACATATAGGTCCCATTATTTGCCATACACTCCTATAACTTCAGTCTAGGGTTTCAGCAATTATGGGACTTTCTTTGGTGATAAGCGAAGATATCGTGTGGAATCCAATCCCTAAAATCAAGTGATTCTTTCTTAGGTGGATTTTGGCAGTAAGTGATTTAAAATATGACTCTTAATTGGCGAGAATGAGTCCTCCTCTTTAATGACAAAAATGATGGCATTTTAATGTTCTTCTTTGTAGCTTTAAACCATGGCGACTCTATGTAGCTTTAAACCTTGGTGACATCCTTACCTGATACTTGGACTGTTCAGTGAGCTAGTTCTTTACGGTGTTAGGGTGTTTAGGTGTCGGGGTACTCCATCGCCCTTCTTCCTGTTGCATCATGGTTTCCACTAGTCCCTTGGTTACCCCGGTTTTAGGACACCGATTAATGCTGTGGAGAGGTATCGGGATGACAAAGTGGCAGGGTTCCTGGTCTATTTAGGAGCGGGATACCCGGTCCATGCAGATGCGGGATACTAGGACAGTGTAGCCTGATTTGTAGGTTTAGAATCTTCGTGCCTCTAACCGTGATTCGGCTTTTTCTAGATGTATATCCCGATATGTTGATCTGGATTTTCTTCCAGAGGTAGCATTCTACCTGCTAAAACATTTCCTCATTGATTTATGGGTGGAAAATTCTTCTTTGGTCTTTGGCTATTTTTAGCGGTTAATAGAAGTCCCCCTGACTTGAACACCGGTATTTGGATCGGGGTTAGGGTCACGATTCTTAATTTTGCTTGAAGGATTTAACACCCCACTTGGTCTTGTACCATGTCTGGCTGGATTTCAACTATCGAAGAGGCAATCTCTCTTGGATACACAAATATTAAATGTTATTACCAGGTGTCGACTGTAAATTGCTTAGTAAGTTCAAACGAGCCATTTTTGACGCTTTTTCCTTGAAACCGTCTGTTGCACGTTCCCGGTAATTGATGGTGGTTTTCCTTTTTTGTTCTGGTAACCACCCACTAAGTGCCTATAAATATCCTCCTTTTATTCATTATTCATTCACACCCCCTTAGAATTTCAAAATTGAGAAATCAAGAATCAACCTTCTCTTCTTTCCGGTCTTCACTCTTCCTAGATTATCTTCTTTTCTTCTTCTCTATAATGGCATCCTCGTAAAACCCCAACCCTGTTTCACCTCAACCTTCTAACAGTCTTGAAGCTCTTTTTGATATAAAGGGAACTGACGCTGGCGATAGTCTTCAATCAAAAAGAAAGAGGAGCGATGATGATAACGTGGAGAGTTTGGTTCCACCTTAACGTCGTCGCTTAGACCAGGATTTGATTGTTGGGTCGGGTTCCAGCGGTAGGCTTACAGACGTGCTTCGACTTGCCGGGGGTGAGGACGAAGAAGAGGTAGAACGCGAAGGAATCCCGACTAGAATTCCTTTTAGAAGTGTCCGAGATAGGATTCTCGCCATCCCCCCTGATGGTCGGCTTATTCCTTCTTCAATTTGCACTGTTGACGCCCTATCACGCTTGAGGAGCGAATACCGGATCCCAAACATCATTACTCTTACTTTTCCATATCAAGATTTTGATGTGTATTACCCTCTTGAGGTTCATTTTCCCATTCATGTATCCGCTTTCGAATGCGGGGTTAGGCTACCTTTTCATCCTTTTCTTCGTAAGACACTTCATGTTCTCTAATTGGCCCCGTTACAACTCTCACCGGGTTTTTGGAAGCATTTGACCAGATTCTTGGTGCTCTGGCTTAAGCAATGTGAGAGGGACTAAGTGGATAGAGAATCAGGCTTCAATGAAATTCAATACGTCTTTCAGATGGCAACTTTGCTGTCGGGCCATAAAAGCCATTTTTATCTGAGAGCGTGCAATTGCCTAAATTTCATTGTACCTAGAGCCAATATAACGAACCATAAACCTTGGCGGGAAGAGTGGGTCGTGGTTGGAGGAGACTGGGGACAATCGGTACGCTTCAGAGGTATTGATTATGTAGTACCTACTCATTTTACTGAGAAAGATAAGTGGGACAAAGAGAAAATTCTGCTAAGTCCTTAAGTTTTCTGAAGAAAATTGTGGACCATTTCTACTTGAACCCGAAGTATCCCACTGTTGATCCTTTCAAAGGCGTTAGGCTGGATCGGTATTTCATGATTTCTGGTGTCAATCCAGGTAATTAGCGACTCTCTTTCCTTCTACTTTCCTTCTTTCTCGCCTATTTAAGCCATATCTGATTCCTTTTTCTTTTTTTGACACCCCTCCTCCACCTTCGTTTCCTGTTCTCAAGGGATCGGGGCTTCAAGTCCACTCTACCAGTGATTCTCCTACTCCTTCTCCCATTGACTCTCCTATTCATTCTCCCGGTACCTGTTTTGATGCCGGTATTAGTGTTGGGCCTGATTTGCCCATTGCTCCCTTACCTTCTGCTCCAACGAGGTCACCTCCGCATCTTCTTATCCCCTTGTCTGATTTGGTTCCTGCGCGCCCTTCCATAAGGGCTATGCTAACGAGAGCTGCTAAGGCTCGAGGATCACCTGTCCAAACAAAGAAACAGGTTTCAACTGCTTTCGACGCCAAGTCCCTTCCATTTGCATCCCCTTCTATTCCTTCTCCTGCACTTGATTCGACCCAAAGACGACCTAGAGTAGAGAAGAAGAAGAGATTCGTTGGGTCGGGGTTGATGGATAGCACCCAGTAGGTGCTGCTATCCCGTTTTGCTGCTGCTTCTTGCTCCGGGGTTAGCCCGAATGAAAAATAATACAAACGTAGTTAAATTGCTTAAAGCATACCCAGGGGGGAGGGGTGAAACAAAACATTCGTTTGTCCCTTAATGTAGCTTTACATACAACACATAATCCAAAACCATCCATACATAGACAATATAATCATGTGATCATTTAGGTAATGTCTATATATATAAAAAGTTGCATGGGGTATAAAACACAAAAATCTCAACAATAAAGAATACTTGTATTATGATATTGTTCAATGAATTACAAGTGTTAACAAATAAAACTATACATCAAAGTAACAATATACAAAAGAATAAAGAATGTAAGAATGATCAAATATGTATTGCTTTACAAATCTCACTTAACAAATCTTGATTCTAAAACTGCACAAGTGATGAATGCACTAAAAGATTAAGAACAAACATATATATATATATATATATACAAGTAATAAAGAGAGATAAGAAGAATTAATACTTGAGATTTTTTAATGTGGTAAAACCTCTAAGGAGGAAACATCCACGGGTTGCAATGCCGTTTCCTAGACATAGTCCTAGAACATGCATTGTCCAATGATCTTCAATTTAAATCTAATGCATGAGCATATATTTCCAAGTGTGTGAAAGTGTTATACCAATGATATAAAATCATGCAAGGACACATATGAATGTCATGTGTGTGTGTGCCTAAGCTTTGTAAGAGGAATGAGGTCTAAAATACCTTTATTTTGCAACTTAGCACACCATCTTGTATATGTTGTGCCCAAGTCTTTCTTTGAAGCTTTGAATCAGCAATTCTAAAACCACTAAATGATACAAGGAAAAACACCGCTTTGATATGGAATACATGCCAAGGAAAACCAAAAACCTAACAATCTCCCCCTTTGGCAAATTCCATGTCAAAACCCCTAACATATACTAAAACAATTACAAAGAAAATTTGGTCACAATGAGTACAATGAGTTACACATTTCTAGACAAAATTTCCAACAACAAGTCTTGAACTTCTTCTTGATCTTCTCTTGATATCACCTAAAAATAACTTGAAAGCACAAGAATAACCAAGAAACAACACATATGGCAATATTCATTCTTAGGCATGAAATATAAAACATTTAAGTTCAAATGGATCATGTATGCTCTCCCTTAATACATGTTATCAAACAAAATATTCTAGCCAAGATCATCAAAAATATTACATGCCATAAAGTTCAAACTTGATACCAAAATACACAAAAAAATAAAGAAACAACAAATGAGACTAAGCAAACTAGAAACTATCATATGCCATATCTCCCCATATTTCTCTCCCTTTTTGACATGATATGAAGCCAAAAAGAAAGAGTAAGAAAATATACATCACAACCATTTCTAGCCACTTTTGTCACCAAGGAAAGTTGTCTGATTGGTTGACCTCACATAATGCTTTGAAGTAGATGATTTGCTTTCCAACTATTTTATCTTCACATCTTGAAGCACTACTTTAGCATTGAGCTCCTCAATCTTCCTTTGTGACGCCTCAATCAACCTACGTGACTTTTCAACCTTATTCTTCAATTGTGTAGCCTAACTTGGAAGAATATGTGTGCTAGATACATGGCTTGAATCATAAGATTCACCAAAGAGCCTAAATGTATCACTAAACTTTCCCTTTTCCGTATATGACATGGTAGCAACACGTCTATCACTAAGCTTCTCTAAGGGAGGTAATAGCACATCATCATCATGTTTCTTCAACCCTTTAGCTAAACACAAATGAGAGATAAACTTTGGATATGCCAACTTCTTTTCCAAACGAGTTGAACAAGTCGCAATCTCAATATGTTATATAAACACTTCTCCAAGATTTATAGATTTGTTAGTCACTAAGACGTACACAATCTTGATCTTTTCTCTATTAAGTTCGGTAGCATTAGTAGATACTACAAGATTGGTACAAACAAATAAATGCCAAAAAGCATTTATCTTTGTCAACTCACTTTGCTTAATAAAAGCACGCTTTCCCCACTCAAAATCAACATTGTCACATATTTGTTTTCCCATCAAATCAAGGTTCTCCAAGATACCAGCATCAAGGAAATCTGACTCAATATTATTTGATAATCCTAGAAACTCATTCAATTTCCAAGCATTAACTCTAAAGACAACACCTCTCATATCCAAAAAAGCATTTTGAAAAGTAGTACTATTCTCAAATTTTACAATAAAATTCTCTAACCATGGTTTCATTAACCACTCCTAGCATTTCAATCCAAATACTCAATTTACTATTAATGATCACCTTATGGACATACGAATCAACGCAAGAATCTAAGTCAATACCTTTCTCAAGGATAAGCTTTTTGTCCCCAAAAATTCTCAATTGCTTTAACTTGTCAGCTTTGGACTTCTTGGAAGAGAAAGAAGGTTTTGACTTGTCAATGGCCTTCGTAGGATTGCTAGTCCCACCTTTCTTTGCCTTTTTCTTGACCTTGTATAAACACAAACACTAAAATCAAATATGAGTGGAAACATCAAGCACGTCAGTGACCAATAAACATATATCAAAGACAAAAAATCAATATCATTATTTTTTATAATAAATCAATATGCAAGTCAAGAATTAGCATAACATCTTAAAGATTTATCAAAAACAAGAATATTGCCAACAAACAACAATCTTGAAGAATCATGTGAACAAATCATAAAAGAGAAAACATATTTAGCATATTATGCTCCCCCTTGATAAATGTCCCATCTAAGATCTAGATAGAAAATTGTTCACAAAAATAGCCACACATTCACATCACCAAGCAATTTCAATATATTTTTCAAATAAGCTCCACATATCAAAGAGAGTTACAATAAGATTTTCAATCACTCTCATATGTCTTCAAAAATTGTTAAGGTATCAAAATACCAAATAAGCAAAAGTGAGTGTGTGAATATTTTGCTTCAAGTATATGAAAAGAAGTAATTTGATAATCAAACATGCAAACAATTTCAACAACTATTCATCTTAAGCCATTCCAAAAAAAGGTCAAACCGATTATCATCTAGAATTTTGCTTTAAAAGATAGTAGATTTCAACATATGAGCGTTGTGTGTGCATATGACTCGTTATTTCATTTCTATTTGACAACCTGAGCCAACTTGATTGTTCAACTATACTCCATAAAGCCTTTTGTTTTGTTTTAGGCTTGAATCAAAGATTTTTTTTTTTTAATTGATTCTTTTCAACACTTCTTTGATTTTTTCTAACATAAACATATACGCTTCATGGTCGGCTTTTACTCATCAAATGGCGTAGCCTTTTCCTACATTGGACGGCTTCACAACCAAGGTGTGTAGGCCTTTCCATAAAGGTGCTCATTGAGTTCTATGTTGCCGAAGCAAATGGATACCAACCATAGGTCATCTTAAAATGTACTAGTCCTAGGACTAAGATGTATCCCCTACTTACATATATCAAGCTCAACTTACTCAACCAAGCATACAAGAGAAGCAAAGTACATTTTTTGAAACCAAGTTTTTCGGCTTAAAAGCACATGATTAAACAGCAAGTAAAAAGACTTACTTAAGATCTCTACTTCTCAAGAGAGAAGCTTTCAAAGAATATGAAGCTCATATTTTTCAAAACATGCCACTCAACAATCATACAAACAATAACACACATCATGATTAAAATCAATGTGGACAATTATCACCAAAAGATCTTAAATAAGCAAATGTCAAGAATGACCATATAAACACTATATTAGTTCTCTAATATGACATGCTTCATGAAGTGGTATAAACAATGAGTTGAGAGATGAAAATTAAGAAAGCAAGCAATATGACATAGAGATACCTTCGCAAGCTATTTTCATCAAATGCAAGGTCTTCACCTATTTTATGAGTCCTCTTGTCTTGTTTGTCCTCATGACAACAAGTTATAGGTGTGTTAATTCCAAGAGACTAAAGACTATGCATTTCAACTCAAACAACAACAAAAATTGACTTTTTCCAAAAGCCATAACATGATTGTCACCATATACATTTCATAAAAACTTCTCAAAAGTTAATCAACTGATTTCGACCATCATAACACTAATGTGAGATAGCTAAGTTCATGTCATGTTATAGAGACACAAAGCAAGCAAGCTAATTGTCTTAACAACATAACACTAATCTTAAAGCCAACTCACATGTGAATCTTACACTTAATGGTAAGAGCACTCACCCTTGACAAACATTGTCTTGGGTGAACCTACACATACATTATCAAGATTCCTATAGACAACAATGTTGTATCTAGAGTAAAGTTCTTCAACAACTTTATTCACAATAATATCATTGATACTATTCTTATCAACATTGCTAGCAACACATGCTTTGTTAATTTTAGCAAAGTTTGCTCTCTTCTTAAACCGGACATTCTTAACATGCTTTTTGACATTTTCATGCTTTCCATGCTTTCCATGTTCAAAAGCGTTAGCATACTTAAAATGAAGTTCAATCTCTTAATCCCTATATGCTTTTTCTAATTCACAATATTCAACGAATTTGGGAATAAAAGAAGAGATTTTACCTTCAGGTGATGAAAAAGCACAATTGGGAGATTTTACCTTGTTCTTCATTTTGTTCTTGGTCTTGGAACGTCTTTTCTTAGGAGCTTTCTTGTCAATAATGACATTATACTTACTTATAGGAAGTAATGCTTCTATAAGCTTCTCCTCAACTACCAAGTTGCTTGAGCCTCATAATGACAAACTAGAGATGATCCTACCACTCTCAAGAACAACCCCTTCAACTTCTCTAAGCTTCTTGGCAAGAACATTCTTTTCACCCAAGAGCTTCCGAGTTGTTGAAACAAACTCATCCACTTGTAGCTTAATCAAATCATCTTTCTCAACAACCTCTTTTAAGGCTACCTTCAAATCTTCTTCAAGGCATTTTACCTTAGCCAAAAGATCTATGTAGGTTGGATTCTCACTTAAGCATTCTTGATGATTCGGATCAACCTCCTTGTCCAACGAATCTTAACATACATCCTCTATAGTAGAGTGAGAGGTTGTGAATGCAACAAAGTTGCTCACCAACTCTTCCTCACTAGAAAACTTGTCACTTGAGCTCTCCTCTTCACTAAAGTCATCCTTACTCTTTACAAACATCTTCATTGTGTTGCTCAAGTAAGTGATCAAGTCTAATTTGATCATCCTATGGAGAACAAGAATTTCTTCTCCCTTGCTTTAGTAACTAACACGCATTTCAAGCTCATCAACAAAATTATTAGTAGACAAATGCAATGACAAATAAGAAGAACCTTTTCCACAAATAAAAGAGGACAACCATGACTCAAAAACCTAAGCAATTCACTAGTAAGTATAACCTAGATCTCGTTAATTGCCGTCCTACGACTCGCTCTGATACGAATTGAAAATAATACAAACATAGTTAAATTACTTAAAGCATACCTAGAGAGAGAGAGGGGGGGTGAATAGATTTTTACACCTTTTTCAATCCCTTGAAACAAACATTTGTTTGTCCCTCAAAGTAGCTTTACATACAACACATAATCCAAAACCATCCATACATAGACAATATAATCGTGTGATCATTTAAGCAATGTCTACATATATAAGGAGTTGCATGAGGTATAAAACACAAAAATCTCAACAATAAAGAATACTTGTATTATGATATTGTTCAATGAATTACAAGTGTTAACAAATAAAACTATACATCAAAGTAACAATATACAAAAGAAAAAAGAATATAAGAATGATCAAATATGTATTGCTTTACAAATCACACTTAACAAATCTTGATTCCGAAACTGCACAAGTGATGAATGCACTACAAGATTAAGAGCAAACATATATATATATATACAAGTAATAAAGAGAGATAAGAAGAATTAACACACGGTATTTTTAACGTGGTAAAACCTCTAAGGAGGAAACATCCACGGGTTGACTACAACAATTAGGTACTATATATATTGGATGGTAAATTAGAAATTCCACTAAGTGACCAATCCTAGATCACCTACCCATGTAGAGTCTATGTCTACCCAACCTTATTGGAAAGTGTGGAATCCCTCAATGATGCGAAACCACCATATATTAGACAACATACTAAACCAATATCGATGGAAGATTAGAAATTCCTCAAGAGTGTATACACATCCAGTGTACCCGCTCTATTGGAGTCTTTGTCTATCCATACACTTAGGCCTACCAGTAATATAGCCAACTCTCTATCCAAAGCACTCATGCCTCTAGAGAGCCTCCCTTGCATAGCTATCTGAACCTTCCCGATCCTAGCCATGACTTTTTGCATGCCTATCCGAGTCATCTCAACTGTAAACAAGACTTCTTGCTTGGCTATCCGGACTCCCGTCCTAACCAAGACTTCATGTCTTTCGCAAGGACTTTCTAGTGTGATCATGTGAATGCAAATGATGCAAACAAGCAATACAACATAGAACATAAGATCAATACATTCCATGAAATAACTAGACCTAAACATGTGACAACAGAAGTAAAGTAATCTAGATGCAAAATCATGAATTAAACCTAGAGCATGTGAAAAGCATCTAACACAAAAGCTCATAGTTATATTCATACAAATAACACTTGAATAACACATATACATGAAGCAAATACATACACAAAAATGTTAGAATCACAAAATGTATTCAATGAATATTATAGCCAACGATTTAGAGTAAGGATATACTGATGAATCAATTGAATCCTAGATGTCTCTAAAAACACATACAAGAGTCTTAATCTTAGATTACGTCAATCAAGGATCAAAACACATTTCAAGGATTATTAATCATAAAATGATTCAATCAAGTCACAAATAATCGTAGATATCAATCTAATCACAATACAACTCTCAATCATGTGAAAAATCTAAAATCTAAGAAACTAGTTCACATATGTCTCTATAAAGACTTTTGATTAGGATTGATTGTGAAGTTATCTTTCTCAATAGCATTCACCAAACATTCAAGTATATATAGAAGAAGAAACCCCAAGGTAATTAAAGGTTATAAAAGAAGAAATCCTAAAGATATGAACACTACCTTGGATTCTCGAGCTGGTTCGTTTTCTTTGTGCAACCACTAGAAAATTTGATCAAACAGTTACCAAATCACTTAGAAAAGGTAGAGGACTCGATTACAAACAATCTCCAACTTTAATCACTCAATTTAGAGTTAGTATTAGAAAGTTATAGTGTTTGGAAGATGAGAAAAATTGGAGAGAAAATTCTATACGGGATTCAACCTTTTCTTCTTAAAATGAAATGGGAGGGAATTGGAAATATTTAAAAGGAAGAGAGAGAGAGAGAGAGGGAAGGAAGGTAGCCAACCAGCATGTACCATGTCAGCACCACGTGTGGCACACGTGGGCAGAGGGCCATGCTGGCCGTGTGGCACACGTGGCCACCAAGCTTGGTCGTTGGCCTTGCTTGGTCCTCTCGCACTCTACTCACGTTCTTCGACCTTATTCAGGCCTCTAAAATCTGATTTCAAATCCATCTTTGGATTATGAATTACAACTCCCTCACGCACAATAAAGACTATAAAACTTTTCAAAAAGGTTGAGAATTCATCTCGGAAAACGACGACGAAGACAACTCAACGAATGAGAACTCAAAGTAGCGTATCTACATCGTTCGGTCTCGAAACCTAATGAATGAGTAACTGAAATGATCGGGACTCAATAAGGAATCATAAGAGATCATGTTCAAGACCAAAAACAATAAAACAAAAATAAATAGACACAAAGTCACACAAATATGCCGTTTCTTAGACATAGTCCTAGAACATGCATTTTCCAATGATTATAAATTTAAATCTAATGCATGAGCATATATTTTCAAGTGTGTGAAAGTGTTATACCAATGATATAAAATCATGCAAGGACACATATGAATGTTATGTGTGTGTGCGCCTAAGCCTTGTAACAGGAATGAGGTCAAAAATACATTTATTTTGCAACTTAGCACATTTCTCTTTGAAGACTCCATCTTGCATGTGTTGTGGCCAAGCCTTTCTTTGAAGCTTTGAATTATCAATTCTAAGACCACTAAATGATACAAGAAAAAACACCGCTTTGATATGGAATACATGCCAAGACAAACGAAAAACCTAATACCGGATATTGTGGTCACTATGCCAAGGGATGTTCTTGTCACAAAAGGAGCTTCTTTGCTTGCTGAGGTATGTTTCCGGACCTTTTTTCTTACTTGACTTATTTCTAGGGAGGTTCTCACTTCTCTTTTCTTATTGCAGGCCTTTAAATTCAATCTGGCAATAGGGCAGCACCTGAAGACTTTGCAGGAGGCAAACATCGCGGCCCAAGCTAAGTTGGAGGAGGCTATGAGGGACCTAGCTTGGTTCAAGGAAGCCATTGACACTTTGATTCGTTTTGCTGCTGAGTCTGAACAGGGTAGGCAGGAGGCTGTAGTGGATTTGGAGAGGATGAAACGTGCTCTAGATAAGGAGACTATCAAATCCGTTCGTCATCGAGCTTAGCGGGAGGAGTTGGCTAGGGAGAAAGCTGGGCTTGTGGAGGAGAATCGCTTCCTACAGGATACAGTGCCGGCTCTAAAAGCCCAAGTAGATGAATCTTTTGAGCAGGGATACTTTACTACTTCCAATGAGGTGGTTCAGGCCCTCCCCGCTGATTTTGACTTTCAAGGTACACTTGGGTAGGATCAAGGCATGATTGTAGCCAAGGTCGCCCAATATTCTAATGAGGATCCAACCCCAGTAGGCAATGCTCTGACCATGGAGCTCTCCTTGCAGCCAGAGAATACCACGCAAACTATTGGCCTTGCAGAAGAAGCTGTGGAGATTTAGGATGCTTCTGCTAATTAAGATAACCAGATCCAGGATGTAGCTTTGTCTAGTAAGGTTGTTCCTGCGGAGGAGGAAAATGTTTCAACTGAAGCTGATGTATCAGGAGCAGAGGCGGTTTTGACTGAGGCTAGGACTGCTGTGGTTGGAGGAGTTGGTGTGGTCAATCTCAAAGATAAGGCAGGGGAGAAACAAGACGGTGCATGACCCTTTCATTCCTTTAATCGAATATTCTTTATAGCCCGGAAATAGAGGTTGGGCGCCGTATTTAATTGATGAAGAAAAAATTTCCTTTGTTTGCAACCTATGTATATTTTGGCTCATACTTAGAATTACTTGGTTGACATGTTCGCTTGCTAGCTCACTTGTAACCTAGATAAAAATAATTGGTGGTAATTAATATCCGGTTACTTACTTATTCTAGATCAGGCAATGTTTGATCCTTCCCACTATTAGTAGTGGTATGGGTGGTATTTAACTTGTGTAACTTGATAGGAACTTCTTTATAAAGGACCTTGGGTGATCCTGGTAAGTTACCGGGATCTAGCTTCACTTTCACGGAGTTGAGGCATTTAGATATTTCGAGTTAAGAACCCCGGTAACTAATCCGCCATGATTAGCAAATTAAGATATCAGGTGCCTTTTGTTCTATAGATCTTTGCTTAGGTGGTTCCAACTTTCTAAAAGGACTTTCCTCTTGGTACACCTGTCTTTAATGCACCGATTCACGCGTTGAGTTAGGACCGGTCAGTTCATGTGAATGGATTGTTTTTCACGCTTCTCATCAAAATCTTTATCAGTCATGATTTTCTCTATAAAATAGCCTGTCTTTCTTCTTTATCCTTAATTCTAAAAAGTTTATAAAGAGTGAAGTAGAGCCATCTCGAGTGTTTCCCTTTAATGGCGAATCCATCCATTCCGGCTAGCAATTTTGGTGCTTCTTTTGATATGGAAAAGGTTGGCGACTAACAAACAAACGTAAGGAGAAAAGAACACGTCAACCGCGATTTCATGTTAAGCTCTATCCCAATCCGGTCATGTTGTTCTAGTAGGGAACTTCATATTGAGATGGGTGTCCATAGCGGGATAGGGCACCTCGCTCGAAGTTATCAGATGAAACCGAGATGTTCCCCTCTTTCTGACTATCTAAAGATTTTTTGGGTTGGTGAATCCGCAGTCATCATGGTTAATGGTGCCATTCACAAGGATACCCGAGGACATAGGGATCATGTTTGGGATGTCTCCAAACGCGTTACCAGTGTCGAAGTCAACAAACAGGGGTGGTGGCTGGGTGATTAGAACAACGACACGTGAGTGGGCGGAGCTGGTTCAGCCTTCAAGACGCACCGAGGGCTCGAAGCTGAAGAAGAAAGGTGATGAACTCAAGGCTGAAGCAAAGGTAAGAGGCCTCCAAACGAGTTCTTCATTGATACCATTCCAACAGAATCAGATAAACTGATGCAGCTGGTCCAAATCGAGGAGGCTGTAGAGGAGAAGGGTGCAAAATTTCTCTTGGTCTACCTGTTGTTGTTGTTGTTGTTGTTTTTGTTTTTGTTTATTCACATCTTGTAGCCTGATTGCGAGGTTTGGGCACCGTGATTGATTAATTGATTGCTTCTTTCTTGCAAATGTATTGTCTTCTTTTTTTGCTGGGTCATGGTAGGATATTTCATAATAATAATCTAGATAAAAACTTACTTGGAATACAAGTGATTCTTTTTATATTCTTATTTCTGGTATGCCTGGTAGTGTCTGAATAACAATTCAGGATCTGTTTGGGATGTTGTAAACCTCATTTTCTTTATCTAGATATGGATTAAATAGACCCTAATTTTCTCTAAGGATAACTTGGTCGGTAGTCCCCTTGTAAGACTTGGTGAAAATTTTGTAAAGGACTTTGAACCAGTGGTACTTCGGACCTAGTCTCAAGATATTACAAAATTTTGAGTATCTTTTGTATAGAGAATCCGGGTATCCTGCTCTGGGATCCCAATTCCTTGGCAATCCATATGGGCAGACCATTAAGGCCTTCTCAACATTAGGTCTTCATATGGTGAAATAAGATGTCAGTTTGTCCAACTAAGGGATCTTGACTCTTTGATTGAATCTATCCCGATGGAGGGTATTCCCCAACCTGGTTCTTCATATGGAGAATCAAGGTGCCAGATATCCTGCTAAGAGAATTTAGTTCTTTGATAAATCTATCCCGGTAGAGGTTATTCCCCGACCTGGTTCTTCACATGGTGAATCAAGGTGTCAGATATCCCACTAAGGGATTCTGGTCCTTTAATAAATCTATCCCAGTGGAGGGTATTCGTCGATCTGGTTCTTCACATGGGGAATCAAGGTGTCAGATATCTTGCTAAGGGATCCTGGTCCTTTGATAAATCTATCTCGGTGGAGGCTATTCCCTGACCTGGTTCTTCACATGGTCAATCAAGGTGCCAGTCATCCTGCTAAGGGATTCTGGTCCTTTGATAAATCTGTTCTGGTTGAGGGTATTCCCCGACCGAGGATTCAAGAATGTCATATAGGCTTTCTTAGTCTTGAGGATTGCGACGGGCAACCAAGGCCACGACTTCGCATCCTTAGTTTGGTAGGCAACTATGACACTTAGGCATTTATGTACCAAATCCTTCCTAGAGGAGGGTATTCCCCGTCCAAGGCAGTAGGATCGTCATGTGGCTTTTCCTGGTTTTGAGGCGTTTTCAGTTATGGCGATACTTCTAAAGGGTTGGCCCGATCTAGGGCAATAGGAATGTTGTACATCTTTCCTGGTCTTAAGGTGATTTAGTTATGGCGATCCTCCTGGAGGGGTTGACCCGATCCAAGGCATCAAGGTCGTTATTCAGCATCCCTGGCCTTGAGACGATTTATTTATGGCGAAATGTTCAAGATGAAAGTCGGAGAATCAGGTAGAAGAAGACACTGGCTTCTTTTATTGAACTTTCAAATTCATACAAAGCAAAGATCGAGGTACACATTTGATGTCATACCAGCTGAAAAAAAAAAACTATTTATTCCTACTAACTATTAAGGGTAAAACCTCTTGAAGTGATCAGCGTTCCAGGTGTGATCAACCGGGTAACTATCAATGTCTTCTAACTTGTAAGCTCTACCTCGAACTATCATCTTGATCAAGTAAGGACCCTCCCAGTTGAGAGCCAATACCCCATCTGACCTTTTTCAGGTGTTCTGGGTTACTTTTCTAAGAACCAGGTCTCCTTCTTTAAAATTTCGTGCCCTTACTTTTTTTGTTAAAGTATCGAGCTATCTTGCTCTGGTAGGCCGCTACCCTATGTGCAACCTTGTCTTGCTTTTCCTCGAGAAGGTCCAGGTTAGTTCTTAACTTCATCTCATTGTCCTTAGGTTCATAGTTGTGGACCCTAAAAGATGTTAGTTTGAGCTCGATTGGTAAGACTGCTTCTGTCCCAAAAGCTAGTAAGGTGTTTCCCTGGTTACAATCCTTTTGGTTGTCCGGTATGCCCATAACACGTTGGGAAGTTCCTCAACCCACTTCCCTTTCTTTTGTTAGAGTTTCTTTTTCAAGAGTTTCTTGATGGTCTAATTGGTAGCTTCCACCAATCCATTGGTCTAAGGATAGGCTACTAAGGCAAAACAGAGGTTGATTTTCCTTTCCTCGCAAAACTACCGAAATTTGGCATTGTCGAACTGTTTGCCCAGATCAATTATTATGGCTATCGGGGTACAAAAACTGCAAACAATGTTTTCTTTGACGAAGCTGGTGGTGTTTGCCCCTGTTATCCAGGTAAGTGATTCTACCTCCACCTACCGGGTAAAGTAATATATTGCTACCACGACATGTATGGCTTGACCATGAGCAGTCGGGAGTGGCCCAATTAGGTCTAGTCCCTAGAGCGAAAGGGTACGGTGTATTGATCGAGAAGAGCCTCTCCGGAGAAAGGTGGTGGAGGTTTGTTGTCCTCTGACATGATTCGTAAGATTAGGCGAACAGTTTTGCATCTTGGTAGAAAGTAGGCCAGAAGTAACCCATTCTAAATACTTGGTAAGCAAGAGTCTCGCTTGATACGTGGTTGCCACATTCTCCTGAATGTACCTCGTTGAGCATCCAATGTTCATCATCCAAATGTAGACATCTTAACAGTGGAAGTGATTTTCCTTTGTGGTAGAGAAACCCATCTACCAAAAAGTACCAAGTGGCGATCCTTTTGAGTTTGTGTGCTTGATCCGGTTCAGTAGGAAGGGTGTCATTTTAGACGTACTCTGCTATAGGATCCATCCAAAAAGGGAGTCATTAGACTGGGTTGACTTCTGTCCCTATAGCTATGCTTGATCAGGGTATCAATTGAAGTGGTACTTCTTTTGGCAATGCTTGTCCTTCACTTGCAACAATTTTGGCTAAGATATCTGCTCGGTGATTCTTCTCTCGTGGAATCTACTCCATCTTCACACCTTTGAACCTTATCATAGCCTCCCGAACACTGGCTAGATATGCTATCATGTTATTACCTTTAGCTTGATATGATCCTGATATTTGGTTGGTTACCAACTGAGAATCACTTTTAACCAGGAGAAAATCTACTCCTAGCTCTTCGGCTACTTTCATCCCTGTTAGTAAGGCTTCATACTCTGCTTCGTTATTGGTGGCTCTAAACTCAAATCTAAAACAGTGGCTACACTCGACCCCCTCTAGGTTTGTTAGGATAATCCCTGCCCCGTAACCTGATTGGTTTGATGCCCCATCCGTGTATAATATCCAGGACTTGCAGTTATCGGGCCATTCTAGGTTCTCCGGAACCGGGTCTAGGGTTGCATTTGTATCCAGGTTTAAAATCATGCTGAATTCTGCTATGAAATATGCTAAAGCCTAAGCTTTAATTGTGATCCTTGATTTGTATTTGATGTCGTACCGGGTGAGCTCTAAAGCCTACATGACCAATCTGCTGGATACATCGGGCCTTTAGAGGAATTGTCTTAGTGATTGATCAGTGACCACCGCAATAGTATGAGCTTGGAAATACGACCAGAGCCTTATGGCTGCAGTTACCAATGCATAAGCCAATTTCTCCAGAAGGGAATAATTCTTCTCTGACTTGGTCAGAGCATGGCTCACGTAATAGACTGGTTTCTTGACATCGTCATTACACTCTTTAACCAAAGCCCCGCTTGTAGCGATCTTTGATGCTGCGAAGTAAAGTTACAGCTCTTCTCCTAGGACAGGTTTTACTCGCAAGGGCAGGCTAACAAGATATTCCTTTAAATAATGGAAGGCCATTTCACTTTCTTGCTCCAATTTCATCTTCTTACCTAGTTTGATAATTTTAAAGAAAGGAATGCACTTATCTCTAGATCAAGATATGAGGCGGTTCAATGCTGCTACCCTGCCAGTTAGTCCTTACACCAATTTGAGGGTAGTGGGGGATTCAAGGTCCAAAATGACCTTGATCTTTTCCGGGTTGGCTTCGATCCCCCTCTCGTGAACCGTGAACCATGAACCCTAGGAACTTTCTTGGAGCTACTCCGAAGGCGCACTTGACGGGGTTCAACCTCATTTGATTCTTCCTTATCACTTAAAAAGTTTGCCATAAAGATCATGTCATCTATGTACACCTCCATAGATCTTATTATTTGCTCTTTGAATGGCTTGTTCACCAAACGCTGATAGGTGGCGCCTGCATTTTTGAGCCCAAAAGGCATTACCTTGTAGCAGTAGAGGCCTTGCCCAGTGATAAAACTGGTCTTGTCTTGATCGGCGGGGAGCATCATGATCTAGTTGTACCCTGAGAAAGCGTTCATGAAGATGAAGAGCTTGTTTCATGAAGTCGAGTCAATTAGCTGATTTATTTTGGGTAGAGGGAAGCTGTCATTTAGGTAGGCCCGGTTGAGGTCAGTGTAGTCCACACGCATACGCCATTTCCCTTTGGATTTGGTAACCATACGTTGGCGATCCACTCGGGGTATTGGGATTCCTTGATGAATTTAGCTTTCATGAGCTTGTCTACTTCTTCTTGAACCACGACATTCCGCTCAGTGTTGAAATGCCTTCGTTTAAGTTTGATTGGTTTGAAGGTTGCTTATATTGCCAACCTGTAGGTAGCCAGGGTGAGAGGGATACCTAGCATTTCGTCGTGGCTCTAAGCAAAGATGTTGTTGTATTCTCTTAGGTTTCTCACCAAGTTCTTTCTGACTCTGCTATCTAACGCTCTCTCTATCTTCACTACCTTGGAAAGATCATTTCCTCGTATTGGTATCTCCTTCAACTGCTCTGCGGGGTGCCCACTGGTCTATCCCCGTTCTTCTTCTTCCTCTGGATCTTTTATGAATATGTCTGGTACTTCTTCTTTTTCCATGATACATTGATCCAGTCCTGGTATTTCCTGGTTTCGCTCATAGTTCACATGCACACATTACTTGGCTAGCGCGATAGGATTGGTAGACACAGCATAGCAGTTGCGAGCCGCTTGTTAATCTCCTCGAACTTCTCCTACCCTGGTCCTGACGAAAAATTTCAAAACATTATGGTAGATAGAGAACACTCCCCTAAGTCCTGATAGGAAAGGTTTTCCAAGGATGACATTGTAGGCGGAAATGGTATCTACCACGATGAATTCTATCATTATGTTCTGCTGGAGAGTGTCTTCTCCGATTATTACTGGATACCTATGAGACCTAACTGACATCAATGAGTCCCTTGTAAATCCATACAGAGGCGTGGTACAACTGTTGTAACGGTGGTTCTTCAAGTTGAGCTTATCGTGAGCCCCTTTGAAAATGATGTCCACACTACTCCCGATATCAATCAGAACGCGGTGGACCTTGCAATTAGCTATCTATACCGTAATCACCATGGGATCGTCATATGGTTGAACTGTATTGTAGACGTCCTCCTCTGTGAAAATGATCTGGGCAAAGCGAGAGTATTCTTGGGATCCGCGGGTGACCCAAAATACGTCTTGATTGGCGGTAATCCTCAGGATCTTCCTAGCATTGTTCTTCCTTGAATTGTTGGAAGTTCCCGTTAAAGTAGGACCTCCACTGATGGTGTGGATGATCTGGACTTTTTGCATCAAATCTTTCCCGTTAACCTTCCGTCTTTTCTCTACTTCCCGTATCTCTCCTTATACCTCCTTCCCTATCTTGATGTTATCCTAGACCTATTGCAAAAATTCAATTAAAAGTCCTCCCCTTACCAATCCTTCGATCTGGTTGTAGAGGTTATAGCATTCCAATGTGTTGTGCCCCACGTCCTTATGGAAGTCTAATCAGACTATTTTATACCTATTTTATGTCCCCCATTTCTGATCGTTTGTCTCGTTTTCGAGCATATTTTTGTATATAATGTTTTATTTGAGCCATGTATAGGTACATATTCCCTACAATAAGGTTTTGAGCTTAAAGATTAATTTGGGAGGAAAAATGAGCCAAAAAGGGCTGAAATTGGACATGCTCGTACAAAATACTCAACTTTGGAAGGTCATACCTTCCTCCTTAGATCGATCAACGATGATATCTTTATATATTTGGAAATCCCCGGAAGTCTAGTTTCAAGAAAATTTAACGGATTGTAATTTCGAGCTTTCTGCAAGATGTTACGCCTATTTCCGTAATAGTACACGATGCTAAAATGCTGAAACGCCGTCAGGTCAAAACGGCAACTTCAATCGGTAGCTTGGCCGCCGATTGAAACCACCGATTACCTCCATAAATTCATTTTTTGCTCAAAAATTAAAGGGCAACCTTGTCCTTTCACCTAGTTTTCAGCCCTAACCTCCCCACACTATTTAAACACCTTCTTCTCTTATCTCCAACAGAATCCACACCTCACACTTCTTCGTCTTCATCTTCTTCTACACCAAAAGAGAAAGAGAAGCTTTCATGGGCATCCATGGAGGTTTTTCCTTCATGGATGCCTTCCATTTCATCTTCTACCCATCATCCACCATATTCAGGAGTAGATTGCATAGAGATAGTAGTGGGTTTTGGCCAAATTCGAGCTAGACAAATGAAGGAGCTTTTGGAGGAGGCTTTCTTCAAGGGTTGTATCTATTTCTCACTGTCTATGTATTTCTTGTTTTCTTGAATTTTTAATCACCACTTGGGAATATTTGTAAACCTAATTTGTGCTCAATACATATATTGGTTGTTTTTATATCTAATTTGTGTTTTGATCTACTCTTATTATTTATTGATATATCTCTTATCTTGAAATGCTTATGTATGGAGATTGGAAATTAATATGTATTCATAGATGGGATTAGGAGTAGATTAATGTAAATTAGGAGTAGTTGTGTAATTAAATATCCCATTTTGTGTTTGTATGTTGATGGAAGGTCGAAACTAACTTGTATGATGAGTTTGAGTGACTTAGAGTTAGGATTGTGCTTTTGGAGGGGCTCTCTGGCATAGTCTTGGCTAATTAGCTAGGAAGAATGGATTAACCTATTAATTGCCATTTTAGATGAGGTTTGGTTCTTTGTTTTTGTTAACAATTGGACTTTAGCTATTTCTCATGCTAGGGACTTTAGGTGAGTCATGGTTGGAGTTACAATTATTGGTCTTAGACTATTTCTCACGCTTGAGACTTTAGGTGAGTTATGGTTAGAGATACAATCACTCTTTCTACATTCATTGTACCTAACGTTGCCATTTTACATTACCGTGTTAATATTGGGACTCAATTTAGCATCGGTATGTAGAATGTGTTCACAAGTGTTGGTTGGGGTTTCGTGTTTGAGAGGTTCTCGGCACACTCTTCAACCGTTAGCTATATGAATGGGTATAAATCGGATTGAGGCAAGAACGAACCCTTAACTAAAATTGGATGTGCTTAATGCCTAACAACCAATTATTTGTGCACTTATGTATGGTGAACTTGTTGAACCTTGTGTAACCATTTTCATGCATCTCTCCTATCCACCATTTTATTTATCACTTTAAACACCATTCTCACCCTTCCATATTCTCTTTGTTTTTATTTGTTTTCATTTACATTTTCTTACATGCTCTCTCTCTCTCACACACACACACACACACACACACCTCGCATTGTACATACATTTCACATATACCATTCTCACCTTTCCGCATTCTATTTACATGCTTATAATAATCACTAGAACTTGAAACGGTTGACGAATCACACCTCCCTGCGGAACGATACCCTCGCTTGCCGTTTTACTAGTCCTTTGCTAGTTTAGAGCACATTGCGTAGGAAACTTCCTTTTAAATGAAATAATCTCTTAATTCTCGCGATTTCCTAACGACGAAAAAAGCGAGTATCAAAATAGCGCCTCTGCTGGGGAGGCGTATTCATTGATTGTTTCATGTTTTAGTTTAGGTTCTGTGAATTTTTAGATTTATTTGCTTTGCGGATGTATATATATATGTGTGTGTTTAGGATTTTTCTTTTTCTTATTTTCATTTTTTTATAGCATATGCGTTTAATGTTATTTGAGTTGTGCTTATGCAAGGAAAGGAAATTTCAGGTTGGATGGACCACCCAACTAAAGAGAACCATATGGTGTGCTTATCGTGCCGTAACAATTCTCCATGTGAAATGGCAGCGTCTCAACGGATGCATTGGACGCAGCCAAGAGAGGTAATTCCTCTACTTTAATTAGAGTGCTTGTGGATTAGTTGTTGATTTGGGCAAAAATTGCCCATGAGCTTAATGTTAAAATGCTATGCTTGTAATGTTTGTAACTTTTATTTTTGTTTAGATCTAAGCTTAGATCTAAGAGTGGATTTGTATTGTGCTTAGATCTTAGGATTTTTTGTGGTTTGTTGTTAGTTTTTATTTTTTGTTCTTATCTCGGAATCTTGTTAAACGTTGTCCATATTTTATGATTTGAGCAACATTGAGGACAATGTTGAGTTTAGGTTTGGGGGTGTGGACACCTTCGTTGTCTATTTTTGTTTTTATGTTTGTTTTTGTTACGTTTTGAAAATTTTCAAATCTCTTTAAAATGTATCCTGTTTTGAACATTTTTGAGACAAATGTTTCTTTAAAACTGTACTAATCGGTGAGGAAATTAATTTTTTCGCCCACTCTGCATTCTTCAATTTTTCGTAAAGATTCTGAATATATAAAGAACGTAAATTTCTAAGCAGCGATTCAAAAGTTATGATCATTTCTTCAACCGAAGGTCAAGGGCGATGCCCTGTTTTTCGAAATTGTGCGTACACTGTTTTCACCGTCCATTTTCACACTTTTCAAATTCGAATTTTGAAATATTTTCTCAATGAAAAATGTGTATTTATATGTCTAATTTTTGGTGTAAAATTTTTTTCAAATTATTTTGAGTTCTTTTAAAGATATGCACCAAAGAGCAGACGTTGGACGAATTTAAATTTCGGCAGTTTTTAGAATCTTTGGCCTCCATGTTGAGTTGTTTTCTTTTGCGTGCCGGTAGAGACATATTATGTATGCTTTTATCTCCGTGCATAACTTAAATTTGCTTATATAGTGTCAATCTTTTGATGTTAAGGTGGATGAGACCTCTATGCTTGTTTAGCCTAGGAAAATAGTGGAGACTACATGTGAGCTACAATGTGCCTAAATAATGGAAGTTTGTGGGTTTTGTTTCTACTCTTATACACTCTTCGATTTTTCTTTCTTCATTGTGATCTCATTGTACATCAAATTTGCATTGATTGCCATAGAACACTCATGTGGACTGCTTGTTGAGACTTGTATTCCCTTGGTAGATGGACTTTTAGAAATGATTTTGGGCTTGAGTGTGTACATAACTACTAAAATAGCCTAAACACTCCCAGAACCCTATATTCATTGCAAATTGAAGCCAAACACATATCCATTTCCTAGTTATTGATCATGTTGAGGTGTATAGCTTAGAAGAAGCTAGCTTTAAATTTTGTAAAAGAGTGTACTTCGGTAAATATATATAAATTGTGCTAAGCAAAGGCTTACAAAAAGAAAAGAAAAAAAAAATTAAAAGAGAAAAAGAAAAAAATAGAATAAGTGTTAAAATATAAAACACTTAAGCTTTCTAGTTCTTCAATGGTAAAGTTACTCACTAATAAGGGTACAATTGTAGCACAATAGTTAAATGTAAATTTTATAGCCTAGACGCTTATGTTGCAATGTGTAATAGAGCTAATTTTGCTATAAAGTGTATTGTGTAAACACACCCTAGCATGGTTAATAACTTTATCCTTCCCGCTCCCACTATCTCTCCCATCTGTTCCGTCCCAAACACTACCACAAATCACTTTGGCCCCAATAAAAGTGAGGGAAAGTCCACTTGATCTCTTAGTAAGTCTATCTTGGGAATGCGAGTCAATGCATGTTTTTCCACGTTCGTGGCATTTCAATTCCTTTCATGAGATCCATTTTCAGAAAATGTACGTTATTGGAAAATACTCATATGTGATTATATTTGATTCCATATACCTAAACTCAAAATCACATATGTTTGCTAGAGAGTGCGCCTAAGTTCTGAGTGAAAATATGACTGAAATCTGGTGAGGATTAGAGTTGATGCGAATTTTATCCTAGGCATGAGCGTAGTTTTTTGTAAACCAAAAACATCCTAAGTATTGGTATACTTGCATTGCGTGATGCACGTTTATTGATCGGTATAATTTGAGATTCTACCATGCATGTATAGTCTTTGCTTGGTATGTGCGGATTTGCATCTAAACTTTATTACGGAGTATACGTTTGTGGGTGTCATAGCTGTAAACCCTTAAGAGACTATAACTCTTCCATCTAGGGTCGCCTAGTAGTTTAAAAGGCTTGTGGCACGTGCTAAGTGCCCACCTTGTTTCCTACGGAAGTGGACTAGCTTACTTTTTCGTTTTTATATGGTTTTTATGTGTTGTTTTTATTTTTATTTTGTTATTTGCATTTTTATTCTTTTGTTTTGCTTGAGGACGAGCAAAAGATAGGTTTGGGGGTATTTGATCGGACTATTTTATACCTATTTTAGGTCTCCCATTTCCGATCATTTGTCTTGGTTTCGAGCGTATTTTTGTATATAATGTTTTGTTTGAGCCTTGTGTAGGTACATATTCCTTACAATAAGGTTTTGAGCTTAAAGATTAGTTTGGGAGGCAAAATGAGCCAAAAAGGGCTGAAATTGGACATGCTCGTGCAGAACACTCAACTTTGGAAGGTCATATATTTCTCCTCAGATCGAACAACGATGATATCTTTATATATTCGGAAAGCCCCGGAAGTCTAGTTTCTAGAACATTTATGGATTGCAATTCCGAGCTTTTTACAGGAAGTTATGCCTATATCCGTAACGGTGGGCGATGCTGAAACGCTGTCAGGTCAAAATGGCTACTTCAATCGGTGGCCTGGCCACCGATTGAAACCATCGATTACCTCTAGAAAGTCATTTTTTGCTCTAAAATTGAAAGGCAGTCTTATCCTTTCACCCAGTTTTCATCCCTAACCTCCCCACACTATTTAAACACCTTATTCTCTTCTCTCCAACAAAATCACACCCCACACTTCTTCTTCTTCATCTTCTTCCACACAAAAAGAGAGATAGAAGCTTTCAAGGGCATCCATGAAGGTTTATCCTCCATGGATGCCTTCCATTTCATCTTCTACCCATCATCCACCATATTTAAGAGTAGACTGCATAGAGATAAGAGTGGGCTTTGGCCAAATTCAAGCTAGACAAAGGAAGGAGCTTTTGAAGGAGGTTTTCTTCAAGGGTTGTATCTATTTCTCACTCTCTATGTATTTCTTGTTTTCTTGAATATGTAATCACCACTCGGGAATATTTGTAAACCTAATTTGTGCTCTATATATATATTGGTTGTTTTATTTTAATATCTAATTTGTGTTTTGATTCACTCTTGTTATTTATTGATATATCTCTTATCTTGAAATGCTTGTGTATAGAGATTAGAAATTAATATGTATTCATGGATGAGATTAGGAGTAAATTAATGTAAATTAGGAGTAGTTGTAATCAAATATCCCATTTTGTGTTTGTAGGTTGATGGAAGGTCGAAATTAACTTGTATTGATAGGTTTGAGTGACTTAGAGTTAGGATTGTGCTTTTGGAGGGGCTCTCCGGGCATAGTCTTGGCTAATTAGCTAGGAAGAATGGATGAACCTATTAATTGTCATATTAGATGAGGTTTGGTTCTTTGTTTTTGTTAACAATTGGAATTTAGCTATTTCTCACGTTAGGGACTCTAGGTGAGTCATGGTTGGAGTTACAATTATTGGTCTTAGACTATTTCTCACGCTTGAGACTATAGGTGAGTTATGGTTAGAGATACAATCACTTTTTCTACATTCATTGTACCTAACGTTGCCATTTTACATTACCGTGTTAATATTGGGACTCAATTTACCATCGGTATGTAGAATGTGTTCACAAATGTTGGTTGCGGTTTCGTGTTTGAGAGGTTCTCGGCACACTCTTCAACCGTTAGCTCTATGAATGGGTATAAATCGGATTGAGGCAAGAACGAACCCTTAACTAAAATTGGATGTGCTTATTGCCTAACAACCAATTATTTGTGCACTTATGTATGGTGAACTTGTTGGACCTTGTGTAACCATTTTCATGCATTTCTCATATCCACCATTTTATTTATCACTTTAAACACCATTCTCACCCTTCCATATTCTCTTTGTTTTTATTTATTTTCATTTACATTTTCTTACATGCTCTCTCTCTCTCTCTCTCTCTCTCTCTCTCTCTCACACACACACACACACACACACCCCCACATTATACATACATTTTACACACACCATTCTCACTTTTCCGCATTCTTTTTACATAGTTATAATAATCACTAGAACTTGAAACAGTTAACGAATCACACCTCCCTACGGAACGATACCCTCACTTGCCGCTTTACTATTCTTTTGCTAGTTTATAACACATTGTGTAGGAAACCTCGTTTTAAAATGAAATAATCTTTTGATCCTCGCTATTTCTTAACGACGGAAAAAGTGAGTATCAAAGTCACAGTATTTATAAAGATTTCACCGGTCAGTCGAGATCTTGATAGGACCCAGATACTTGAGCAGACCCTTGTTACGGATGGCAAGGTATATGGTCTCTCAGGATCCATTGAGGGGGGAGGGTGTAATGGTTGTACCAATCTTTCTCTCTTTCCACCCATGCTACCTACCTTGGCCGCGGCGTTGCTCTTTGAGGGGCTCTTCTTATGGGATACCTATTCCGATGCGAGGTAGGAGGCTGTGGCTGGTAGGTACACCAGTTTGGAGGATGATTGTGGTATTTCTTTACAGGTGTGGGTTTAAGAACTTTTTTTTTTCTAACGCTTGACTTATCGGGCTTCACCATGTTCAACCTTGACTCGGAGCTGTTCATCTATGTCCACATGTTCTAGTGCCTTATCATAGGCATCTTGGTAAGTTTTAAGTGGGTGTTTGGCAAATGATCAGAACAATCTGCCTACCCACAAATTTCTTCTGAAGTTGGCCAAAGTTTCCTTCTCAACAAACACTCTCATCTAGATCACCTCATTGTGAAACTTTTCTACATAGGACCTCAGTGTCTTACCCTACTCCTGGATCATGTACTGAAGTAGGATGGGGTCCTTAGGACGAGACTTGTTCCCCTGAAATTGAGCATAACAATCTGTGGTAAGTTTTGTAAAAGAATCCACACTACCTGGGGGAAGTTTTCTAAACCAAGTCTTGGCATAGTCCGTCAAAGTGGAAGGGAACATCTTGCATATTGCTGACCGGGTTGCATTTTGAACTTCCATCTGAAGGACAAAATTCTCCATATGGCTCACAGGATCTTCCGAATCAGAGTACTTCTCAATAGGCAACTTGAACTTGGGGGCAATTCCGATTCCTGGATTCACTTTGAGAAGGGTGCATTCAGTTCTCCCAGGGGGTTCTTCCGGGTACCTTGGTGCTTTCCCTTCCTTAGCTCATTGAGCTTCTTTTCCATCTTGGACATTTGGTCTTTAAGGCGTTGGGGTGTTTCATGTCTTGATCTTGCTGGGATTCCTTTATTGTCTGAGGTTCCGAACCCTGTAGTTACCTTTTGGCACTCCTCTTTTTTGGATCGGCTACCTCGTAGGTTCCTTCTGGGTTCGGTACTACAATCTATATCGAGCTGCGGAGTCCTCCCCCTTCCTGTTAGTCTAATTATTGGTTGATTTCTCTTGGGAGGGACGTCAAATACAGATCTCACCTGTCGAGGTCTGAAACCTGCAGGGCAATCTGGGATTGGAAGTGGAGGTCCGAGCCTGTCGAAAATTGGTACCCGAGTACCCGGTCCTAACTCTCTTACACCCTTGATAACTTTGAAGGGTATCCCCTTGGCTATCATTCGAAGGCGAACACTTTCTACATAAGCAGCAGCCTACTGTTCCAGGATATCCCAGTTAACTCCCTGGATATCCGGATCTGGAGAAATGCATCTCTGGTGGAGGGACAAGTGCCGGGTTGTTATTTCTGGCTCCCCTCCCCTGTTTCTAGACTCTTTTAGTAGAAGCAATGGATTAAGGTCCCGAATGGTCAGGCTATCCTTAGGAGGATCTGAATCTTATCTTTCTGCTAGTGGGATAGTGCTAAGTTGTTTTTGATAGTGGGGTGGAAGTAAGTTTCCCATAGACAGCTCTAAAAAGTGTTAACCGAAGTTTACCAACGAGGTGGATTTACAATTTACGACTTTAATGGACCACAATCAAGATTGACCACGGTCAGTAGGGTATTACGTAGTTCGATACCTATGATTTTCAGTAATCACAATTCAATATAGGTGATGGTTAAAAACAATAGGACAATCGTTTGTATTATATTATGAAGGAGAGGACTATAATGAATGGCTTTTGCATAACATAAATATAATCTTTAACAATATTCTCCACCGATCACTGTAGGTGAAGTCTGACACAGTCGGCGATAGAGATCTCGTGCATGTCAATAAGTAGAAAAATCTGTGTCTTTAGGGTTTCGAAAGAATCGATCCTTTCATAGTTGAGTATAATATTGCATATATAGGTCTCATTACTTGCCATGAACTCCTATAACTTCGGTTTAGGTTTTCAGCAATTATTGGACTTTCTTTAGCGATAAGCGAAGATATCGTGTGGAATACAATCCTTAAAATCAAGTGATTCTTTCTTGGGTGGATTCTGGCAGTAACTGCTTTAAAATAAGACTCTTAATTGGCGGGAATGAGTCCTCCTCTTTAATGACAAAAAAGATGGTGTTTTAATGTTTGTCTTTGTAGCTTTAAACCTTTGCAACATCCTTACTAGATACTTGGACTGTTCGGCGAGCTAGTTTTTTGCGGTGTCAGGGTGTTTAGGTGTCAGGGTACTCCGTCGCCCTTTTTCCTGTTGCATCATGGTTTCCACTGGTCCCCTGGTTATCCCGGTTTTAGGACACCGGTTAATACGTGGCGAGGTATCGGGATGACAAGGTGGCAGGGTTCTTGGTCTATCGAGGAGCAGGATACCCTGTCCATGCAGAGGCAGAATACCCAGCCCACACTGAAGCGGGATACTAGGACGGTGTAGCCTGGTTTGTAGGTTTGGAATCTTCGTGCCTCTAACAGTGATTCGGCTTTTTCTGGATGCATATCCTGATATGTTGATTTGGATTTTCTTCCAAAGGTAGCCAGATGGTACTTGCTAAAACAATTCCTCCTTGATTTCTGGGTGAAAAATTCTTCGTTGGTCCTTGGCCAATTTTAGCGGTTAATAGTAACATAAATGCAATCTTGATCACCAAGGACCACAAAAGTAAGACCGGTGAGGCAAATGTTGCCGAACCATCTTTTTTTGGTAATAAGAAGAGGACGCGGTCTACTGGCAAGGCTAAGAGTAAGCCTAAGCCCAAAAAGGACTAGGCAAGAAAAATGGCAACTCCACCGACCCAGGCAAAGGAAAGTGTTTCCATTGCAATAAGGTTGGACACTAGAAGAGGAATTGTCTTTAGTATCTAGAAGAGGTATCCAAGAAGAAAAAGTTGACAGGTAAATATGATTTTCTTGTTCTTGAATCATGTATAGTGGAAAATGATTCTTCACCTTGGATAGTTGATTCGGGGGCCATTAACCGTGTTTGTTCTTCCATACAATGGACTGATTCTTGGAAACAGCTTGAAGAGGGAGCCTTCTCTATGCATGTTAGGTTAAGGGATGTCGTGTCAGCCTGAGCAGTGGGTGTAGTTAGACTACATTTTGGAAGTTGTTTAATTATTTTAGATAATGTATTTTTAATTCCTGGATTTACTCAAAATTTGATTTCAGTTTCAAAGTTGTTGGAACAATTATATTATGTTTCTTTTAATAATAAGTATGTTATTATTGCAAATAATGGTTTGAATATATGTTAAGGATTAAATGAAAACAACTTGTATGTTTTAAGGCCGTTAATACATACTACACTGCTCAATGCTGAATTGTTTAAAATTGAAAAACCTAAAACAAAACGACAAAAGATTTCTCCAGAAAACGAAACGTACCTATGACATCTAAGACTTGGCCATATAAACCTTGATTGGATAGATAGACTAGTGAAAAACGGACCTTTAAGTGAGTTAAAGGTTGGCACCTTACCTGTCTGCTAATCTTGTTTAAAAGGTAAAACGACCAAGAGACCTTTTACTGGAAAAGGGCTTAGAGCTAAAGAGCTAAAAAACCACTAGAGTTTATACATTCAGACGTTTGTGGATCGATGAATGTTAAAGCAAGGGGTGGTTATGAGTATTATGTCACATTTATAGATGACTACTACTGAGATACAGATATGTCTACCTAATGCAACGAAAGTCGGAAACTTTTGAAAAGTTCAAAGAATTTTGAGCTATAATTGAGAACCGGTTAGGAAAGACAATTAAGTTTCTGTGATTGGATTGTGGAGCTGAGTACCTTGACCAAGAGTTTGAAAAATTTATGGTCGAGTATGGGATAGTGTCACAACTCCTAGGTCCTTGTACACCACAACAGAATGGTATCACAGAGAGGAGAAATAGAACCTTAATCGAAATGGTGAGATATATGATTAGTTTCTCATCATTACCAAATTCCTTTTGGGGATATGCGTTACAAACTGCGGCTTACATTTTGAATGTAACCCCATCCAAATTTGTTCCTAAGACTCCCATTGAGTTGTGGAATGGTTGTAAAGCTAGTTTACAACATTTCCGCATATGGGGGTGTCCAGCACAAGTGCTGAAGAACAGAAGTGGAAAGCTAGACCCCAAGTCTGTGGTCTGCTTGTTTGTAGGATATTCCAAGGAGACTAGAAGTGGATACTTCTATATTCCTAAAGAGAACAAAGTATTTGTATTGACAAATGCAACGTTTTTTAAGGATAACTATATTAATGATCATAAACTTTGTAGCAAGATTGTATTAAATGAAATGGAGCCTGTTGTGACTAGTGCTCAGTCAACAAGAGTTGTTGATCCATTGACATCTGATAGTTTGATGATTCCTAGTCAAGATACACTACCACCTAGACGTAATGGGAAGGTTGTAAGACAACCTGAACGCTATTTGGGTATAGGTGAAGGACGAGATGTCATCTCTACTGATAGTGTGGTTGATCCATTGACGTTTAAGAATGCAATGGAAGATCTTGATAAAAAGGAATGGCTTAAAGCCATGAATCTCAAGATGGAATCCATGTACTCTAACTCAGTCTAAGAACTTGTAGACTTACCGGATGGGGTAAAACCCATAATGTGTAAGTGGATCTACAAGAGAAAAAGAGGAATAGACAGGAAAGTATAGACTTTCAAGGCAAGGCTAATGGCCAAGGGTTATACCCTGAAAGAAGGGGTCGATTATGAAGAGACCTTATCGCCAGTAGCTATGTTTAAGTCTGTTAGGATTCTCTTATCCATTGCTGCCTATTTTGATTAAGAAATTTGGTAAATGGACCTCAATACTGCATTCTTGAATAGCAATCTTGATAAGAGCATCTACATGATACAACTAAAGGGATTTATGTCTCCAGATCAAGAGCAACATGTTTGTAAGTTGCAAATATCTATTTATGGACTTAAGCAAACATCTAGATCTTGGAACATAAGGTTTGATGATGTGAGCAAAACCTATGGCTTCTAGCAAAACGTTGATGGGCCTTGTGTCTACAAATGCATCATTGACAAGAAGGTAGTTTTCTTAGTTCTTTACGTCGATGATATCCTACTCATTGGGAATGATGTAGGGGTATTATCCAAAGTAAAAGGCTGGCTGGCTAGCCAATTCCAAATGAAAGATTTATGAGAGGCAAGTTATATTATATGGATCCAACTTATAAGGGATCGTAAGAACAAACTCATAGCATTATCTTAGACATCATATATCGACAAGATTCTTGTTGAATTTTCGATGCAGAACTCCAAGAAAGGTAATTTACCTTCCGGGCATAGAGTTCACTTATCTAAGGATTAGTGTCCTAAGACACCTTAAGAAGTTGAGGATATAAGATGTGTTTCCTATGCATCAGTAGTAGGTAGTCTCATGTATACTATATTATGCATTAGATCGGACATCTGCTTCATAGTGGGAGTAGCCATCAGATACCAGTCCAACCTAGGATTGGATCATTGGGTTGCTATCAAGACTATTCTAAAGTATCTTCGGAGAATGAGAAACTATATGCTAGTGTATTCTAGGCAGGATTTGATCCCGTTAGGATATACGGATTCTAATTTTCAGTCAGATAGGGATTCTAAGAAATCCACATCTGGATTAGTATTCACCCTTAGTGTTTGAGCCATTGTGTGGATGAGTGTTAAGCAATTTTGTATTGCTGATTCCACCACGGAAACCGAATATGTAACCGATTGTGAAGCTACTAAAGAGGTTGTTTGGTTCTACAAGTTCTTGAGTGATTTGGAAGTTGTTCCAGATTAGGATAAGCCTATCACACTTTATTATGATAACAGTGGTGTTGTGGCTAACTCCAAAGAATCAAGAAGCCACAAGAGAGATAAGCATATAGAGAGGAAATATCATCTTATCAGAGAGATAGTGTAAAAGGGAGATATGACCGTGACCAAGATAGCGTCACAGAACAATCATGCTGATCCATTTACAAAGACCTTACTAGCTAAAGTGTTTACGGATCACCTAGAGGGTCTAGGTTTACAAGCCATGTCTCACTGCTTTAGTGCAAGTGGGAGATTGTTAAGGTTTTTGACTTAAAGCTTGTAGTTTGCAAAGGTGAATTGAATATAAATAAAACAAGTAGTTTATTCATTCTAATTATCTGATACATTTATATATAGCATGTGCACTTAACATCCAAGTTTGTCGGATGTAATTTCAAACTGAGTGTATGAAGGCCATATACATATGTATTCAATTTGAAACGAGTGATCTAAAGAGTCCGTAGATAGCAAATAAAGCTGGGTACTTTATTTGTGGTTAATCTATAGTTGCAGTCCATTCCGTAATGTACGGTGATCTTATCCTAGATCATTCATATAGTGATATGAGAATGGAGGCACCTTGTATGATGTGATTATATAGGACTGGGCCAGGATCTATATGAATCTCTCAATAAGATCCGTTACATGATGAGATTCATATATATTGACAAAAGATGGTTATATGTGGGTTATCTTAATCCTAAGTGTCTTATCGACTCCTTCATGTTAGATTGTGGTTTTTGATATACAATAGGTGAGATCAGAGTTGCATATATATGCTTGATTTGTTAATTTGACTAGTTTGGGGTATTTTCGTAAATATTGACTAATCGCGAAAATTGGGTAATAACGATTAAAATCTATTCGCCCCCCCCCCCCCGATTAATATTAGAACAAACTGTGCATTAATTTGTTTCAATTGGTATCAGAGCTGGTTCCTAGATATACTTAAATGATCCTAGCTCATTTTGGTGTGTGTTGCATTTTGTGTGATTTTTTATTTGTCATACATTTTGCATTCATCCAAAAACTATGAGTGATTTTGCGATGAGCAAAGAAGAAGCGTCGAACATGAGGCCATCGTTGCTCACCGACGTAAACTACTCCTCATGGAAGGGGAAGATGGAGGCGTACTTGTGCCAAATCCATGATAGAGCATGGATGGCGGTTGAAGACAGTTATGTGCCACCGAAGATGACTCCTTCGGATGGAGGAGAGGAGGTTCTCAAGCCTAAGGCACAGTGGAGTCCTCAAGAGTATGTTGATTCCATATGGAACAACAAAGCCATACATGCCATCCAATGTGCGGTGGACAAAAATCAGTATAAACTGATCCAAATTACTAGGATCGCCAAAAAGGTGTGGGACATCCTAGAGACCGCACATGAAGGAACCAAGTTGGTCAAAGAGTGCAAGCTCCAAGTTCTTCAAACTTAGCTTGAGACTATTAGGATGGAGGAAGGTGAGCGGTTCAATGACTTCCAAGTATGGCTAATGGACATTGTGAACCAAAGTCACTAACTTGGTGATCCTTACTCAAATAGAAAGATCAAGCAAAAGATCAAGCAAAAGATCATGCGATCACTTCCCGAGAGGTTCGAGTTTAAAGTGACGGCTTTAGAAGAAAATAGCGAGTACAAATATATGAAGCCGATAGAAGTCATTGGAAGAATTCTTGCCTTTGAGTCAAGAAAAAAGACAACCACATCACCTCCTAAGAAAAATAATATAGCCTTGAAGACCTCCAAGGTGGAAAATGAGGATAAAGATGACTCGGACGAAGACATGGTTTTGGTGCTAAGAAGATTCAAGAAGTTCGTCAAGTTCGAAAAGAAGGGCTTTAGATCAAAAGGCCAAGACTTGAATAAAAATGGTCTTTTCAACAAGTTTGAGCCTAGGCAAAAGGATATCGAAAGGAAAGAGGTCCAATGCTATGAATGTGGTGGTATAGGTCACTTCGCCCCCGAATGTGCTAATCGCAAGGACAAGAAAAAGAGAAAGGCGATGGTTGCCACTTGGAGTGGTAGTAGTGATGACTCTGGTGAGGGAGATAAGTCTTCAAGTGATTAAAAACCTTGCCATAAACTACACAACATTTTGTGCCACTCATGTAGAAGTTGAAGTTGATGGCAAGGATGACTTGACTAGTGATCCCATAGAAGAGATAGATGAAGAAGTAGCTTTAGAGGTGATTGGTGTAGCTATTCATTGGGATATGTCTCATACATCATCAAGACACCAATTTGATGATCTTAATGAAGAAGATGACTCCATTGGTGAGATGGAGAGTATAGGAGATGACTAAAAAGTTGAGAATTTGTCATCTAACTCTATAAATGGAAATGTGGAGAGTATGGATCATGAAGACTACTTGAAAAGGTTTGAAAGCTATAAGGTAAAGAATGAAAAGGAGATTCAAAATTTGAAGGAAGAAAACCTTGAGCTTTCAACACTAGTTGACCACTTAAGTGAATAAGTGGTGAGATCCATGAAGGATAAAGATAAGCTAAAGGATGAGTTAGCTATATCTAAGAGAAATGAAGAAAGGTTGAAGAGGGAGATTGAAGATGCTAAAAGGTTGATGTCTAAAATGGCCTCTAGCACTGAAAAACTCAACCATATGTTGAATGTGGAAAAAGCCCTTGTGACAAGAGTGATCTTGGCTTTAAAAATAACATGGAGGTTCCCACTCCTAACAAGACCATGTTTTTCAAGAGCTTAGGTAAGAAAGACGCTTCACTGGTGCACACTTCTAGGAAGAAGATTGATCTAGGACAATGTTCAAGAAGTGCACAAATGAAGGTAGCTCCAAGAAGACAACCTCAAGCTTAACCTACTAGAGTTCCTCACACTAACTTCCCTCAACCTCAAATCCATCAAAGGAAGAGACCAATCATGCAAGCTCAATCGAGGAAGCAACAAAGTCTTGGCCAACAACAAAGAAGAAGAGATCCTATCCAACAACCAAGATAACTATAAAGACATGGGAATGCTCATATGCATGCACAAGAACATTGAATGATTTCTAACTTCATCCCTATATGTCATTATTGTGGTATTGACGGTCACATTAGACCAAATTGCTTTCATTACATCAAAATGTGTAGAGCTAAAAGCATGATTGAAAAGAAAATGGCTAGAGCTAGAATGCATGTTCATAGAAAGGATAAAATTCATTTAAATGATCCTATGATATCTAGAACTCTTGAACCTTTTACCACTAGGATTGAAATTTTATCACCTAAGTGGAAAAGTAATAATGAACCCGCTTGCTATGAGACTAACAAGTTTCACATTGGTTCAACTAAGTTCAATGGACTTAGGAGGTCTTTAGGACCTCATACCCTTCATTGAAGTGGTATGGATTTTGACCCCATATGGGGAACTCAAGCAAAGAGAGCTATTGCATACTTGTCACATACAAAAATTTGAAAAATTTTATGCTTCTTTCTTTTATTGCTTAAGTATCATGGTTGCACATATGTTCATATGTTTTTACTTCAATAAGTGTGAACCATGCTTTGAATGCAATCCATGTCATATTTATGTTCAAACATGCATTTTTGGACTAGGAGATTTACATAGCAAGTACGGTTTGAATGACCTATAGTTATCTCCATGACATGATGATTCTTAATTGACATGCTAAAAATGAATAGCATGAATTTCTTTTAACATGCTAATGCAAAATGAAAAAGCATGAATTAATGATTACATATTCTTAAATGTAAAACAATGTGTGAAATAGCTAATGAGACTTGAAATGAATAAAGGATCTTGTATCCATTCAAAGGATTTTACAATCCGAATGTCTCTCTCTCTTTATTTGTTGAACATGTCTACTATCATATGGATATCTTATCCGGAAAAATCAAATAGGGTGCAAAGTCGCTAATGACATGTTTGGCTTATAAAGTTGGATATAGTTGCTCTCAAATTAAACGCAATGAAATCTCTATATCCTTGCTTCTCTCGTGACAAATGGTGAAATTGGTTTGACTTGTATTGGAAACCTTTGTCATTTGCTTTGCCAAATACCATTGTATTTTGAACTTAAATGCTACATGTCTTGTATGCAAAGCATTTTTTTAATTCACACATTTTTATAAAATAAATCTCCTTGTTTCTCTCCAATTGATTGAGTTGCATAAAGTGGCTTAGATGATTATGCAAATATTTGTCTGCTACTATCTCTCTTTGCCTTAAGTGACCCGATTGGGGACTACTCATTTGCCTATATCATGACAAAAAGGGGGAGTAGAATGGTGGTAAGGGGAGTTGCTAATTGTCATAGCAATTATGCATATTGGGGAGACCATATATTGAGGGGGAGTAACTCATTTAGGGGGAGCATTGCATTACACACATACTTTGCATGATGTTGTGCTTTAATTCTTAAATGCAAATGCTTGTTTTATTTTCACTTGATCATCTCACATACGCTTGCTTTGGAAAGTGTAATATATTTTTTTTTTTGAAGGGTTGATAGTTCTACAAGAGATATTGACGACTTGAAGTTTTTTATCTTTTAATATCTCTTTGTAATGTAGAATATCCCATAGCTTCAATTATGTTGTGAGGATCAATATGAGTGGCGGTTTTGTCACGAAATAGACAAAGGGGGAGATTGTAAGGATTCCTATATTTTGATTGGCTTATTTCATGGACAAACCACATATTGGGGTTTGTTGTGAGGGTAGTTTTAGTGTTTAAGGATCAAGCTCAAAGGCTCCTTCAAGACCTCAAGGGATAAGCACGCAAAAGGTCTATCTCTTGTGCTTAGTTTTTCATTGAAGAAATTTAGTTGCACACACACACTTGCCATGATTGCATACATGTTCATTGCTATTGTGCATTCTCTTCACTTCCACACTTGCACTTCTTTGTTGTATTTTGTGTGTGTGGTTGTCTATTTAAATCCTCCATGCTCTTTTCATTGAGCTTGTTTTATGGAAGTTGTTTTCCAAGAGGATTCGGGAAAAAGGGGTTACATTTTTGAACAGTTCAAAAATGCGTCCCAGTTTTGCGACCGGTGACCGCAAAACAGGGCACAGAAAAGTTGTGTCAAAACACCTGACACTTCTGCGCCATTGGGTTCTGCGGTTAGGGGCCGTAGAACAAGGGCGCAACAAATGGATCAGAGGATCAGGTCTATTTATGCACCCTTAATTCTACGGTCTGTGGCCCCAGAACAGGGCGCATAGTTTCTCGTAAAGTTGGGACAATTTTATCTTTTCACTCTAACTTTTATGGCCTTCTATAAATACACCACTTTCTCATAGTCTAAGTGTGATTCTTTGATTATCCAAAACCCTAAACTTAAAAGAGAGACCTTTGAGAGAAAAAGCAATCAAGATTGCTCATCTAATCACTCAAACCCATTTTCATATGCATCAAATATCATCTAAGCATTTTCTAGCATAGTTAGGATGTTTACTTATATGGGTCTTGTTCAACACACATCCCTTGGTATGTTCTTCACTATTATCATACATAATTAGTGTTCTATTTATCAAGGCATCTCTTATATTATTTGTATGCTCTTAGAATATATTCTAGATACAAAATAGAGATTGTTGTGTAGACATGATTATGTGTTGTATTTTGATAGCTTTATAGTATTTTGACATGTCATTTTGCTATTGATATCTAGGATTGTATTAACTGTTATATTCATCATCCTAGATAAACATCTAAGGTTACCTAGCTTTATTTACTCTTTGAATATCATCTTATATTCACATAGGCTTTTTATCTCTTCTTTGAGAACTAAGACTTGTGTTGTGACCGGGATTAAGTTGCTTAAATCACAAGCAATTGGACTAGGTCCACTTTTAAAGGCCTGCGGGTAGTGGTAGCGAGATATTGGCCTGGATTAGGCCGTCAAACCGGGATTAGGTTGTATACGCTATCACAATTAGTGGATTCCAGGTTCGAGTGTGGCGCACTTACTAGCCCGTGGTTTTTCCCGTGAGGGTTTCCACATAAAAATCAAGTGTTCTTTAATTTTCACACGTATATGCTTGATTTGTTAATTTGACTAGTTTGGGGTATTTTCGTAAATATTGACTAATAACGAAAATTGGGTAATAACGATTAAAATCTATTCACCCCCCCCCCCCCTTTCTAGATTAATATTAGAACACACCGTGCATTAATTTGTTTCAAAGGAGGCCATTCTCTTAAGTGAGCATTTGGCATGATCCTCTCTGCTGTGCGTCCTTGGTCCCGCCACGACACGCACCTTGGACGGTTGAGATTTCTCAAGCTAGCTCCTAGGGCTAACGTGGGGGGCAAGGTAATAGGCAGGAGATCCTTCTTTAGGCAGGCTAATAGATTGAGGATCTCTATCGTTTGTTCTTGGTGAGCATTGGTGGCAGACACGCCACGGAAGGCCGGGGTTGTGCCACCTCTGCCCTAGTGTCCATGTAGGCACTTCATAGGAGATTAGGTGGCTATTTGCTTGACTCTGGTTGGTTAGGATTGCTTGAGCTGGACTGGCGCATCGTTTTCACGTGTAGAGGTAGTTAGGGGACAATGGCAGCACCTGTCACACTGCCACTGTTAGGTGCTTCCTCCTAATGATTTCCTCTTTCAACCTAGGTGCTTTATGCATCCTCCTTGCCTGCCGGAACTCAGGTTTCCTCATTGTTGGTGATTAGAGTTGACATTGTGTAGGGTTGAGTTGGACTGCAATCGAACCATCAAAGTCAGGGGACCAGGGCTGATCGGGACCCTTGATCTTTCCTCTTCACTTTTTGGTTGTCAACTGGATGGAATTAATGCCTACCTACCCTCTGACCTCTGTATGGACTCTTTCTCATTTGGGTTGGCTCCTCTACAAAGGCTTGCGTCATTTCCCTCACTGGTTCACTCATACTTGGGCAGTGATTCTAGATTGTTCTGGCATTGTGGAGGAAGAAGAGGGAGAGGGATCCGGTTGATGTCTATACTGATAGGATAGATGGATCGGGGAACCTCAGCCCTATGGTTACTTTCAACTAAATTAGTGATTCTCGGTGGTATTTCGCTAGTCGAGCAGTGCTCAAGTTATGTTCTCCTAACCCAGCTTTATTGGTATTGGATCCGACCCCGGTCGCGATTGTACTCCTTATTGTAAGGCTGATCCGAGACTCTTGTGGAGCTCTTACAAGGTTCCCTAAAAATGGAAGAGAGGTGTAAGCCTGGTCACCCCGATATCGGGGGTTCCTACCGGTCGATTCCTTCCCCGGTTTCAGTTCTTCTTCGATACATTGGGGAAAGTACTCCTTTGATTTTTTGAGCCATTTTTGGCGGTTAACATGTAGGTTTATGGTTTTAGAATTGAAAAGATGCCCTCTTCATAGTTGAGTATAATGTTATATAAATAAGTCTCGTTTCTTGTCATGCACTCCTACAAGTTCGGTTTAGGGTTTCGGCAATTATGGGTCTTTCCTTAGCGATAAGCGAGAATGTCGAATGAAGTTTAATCTCTAGTATCAATTGATTCATTCTTGGGAGGATTCTGGCAGACTCTGCTTTTAATTGGAACTCTTGAGTGGTGGGAATTGAGTTCACCTCTTTAATGATAAAACACTGGCATTTTAGTATTCATCTTTGTAGCTTTTAATTCTAGTCTTGTAGATGTGCTGGTCTTACCTTGGTAGCATCCATGTCCGGCATTTTTGTTGCTTGGTGAACTAATTCTAGGCGGTGTCAAGGTATCCAAGCACTATTCCTCTTACTGGATCATGATTCCCACTGATCTCTTGATCGTCTAGGTTTCGGGATACCGGCTGATGCTGTGATGGGGTACTGAGGTTACATAGTAGCGGGGTACCTAGTCTACACAATAGCGGGGTACCCGATCTACGTAGAAGTGGGGTACTAGGACAATATAGTGCGGTTTGTAGGATCTAGATTTCTGTTCCTTTAGATACTTTGGTGTCATCGTGCTTCTGACCTTGCTTTGGCTTAACTGGATATGTATCTCGATACACTAGTTTGTATTCCCTCCAAGAGGTAGCCGTATGATGTCCATTGATGCCTTTCCATGTTGATCCTGGATGGAAAATTCTTCTTTGGTCCTCGACCAATTTTGGTGGTTAATAGAAGTTCCCACTGACTTGAACACCGGTATCTAGCTTAGGGCTGGAGTCAGGATCCCCAGCTTGCTTAAAGAATTTTTCTATCTTACTTAGTTGGTTCCCACTGTGTAGAAGGAAGTTCCTTTTAGCGCGCATGTGTTTAATACGCAGATTCGTGCACTGGGACATGATTGATCAGCTTATTTGAATGGACCGTTTTTGGATCGTCTTCTCAAAGACGTTGCTTGTTTTTCTCTGATCGTTGTTACTTTGCACCGGTAGCCGTCTACTTCTCTCTATAAATAGCTTACTCCTCCTATTTACCCACTCATTCTAACATCAAAATTTTCTTTTTAAAGAATAAAACAAGCTTATCCTGACCCTTCTTTTTCGATGGTGGATCCATCCATCCATCTATCCCTACTGACATTCTCGATGCCCTGTTGATATGGAAAAGGTTGATTCTGCCGAGGATTCTCAGTCAAACATAAGGTGGAAGGAACACGGCGAAGGTGATATCGATTCGAACTTCATCCTGATTCAGCATCGTTGTTCTAGTAGGGAACTTTATATCTGGTTGGATTTCTGTAACAGGACTAAGAGTCTTGTCCGAAGTCGTCAAAGAAAGCAAGGATACTTCCTTCTTTACATCTATTTGAAGATTTATTGGGTCGGCGAATATGCAGCTAGAAAGGTCAAGGGTTCCATTCATAAGGGTACCCACGGACGTACTGGTCGCGCCTGGATCACCTTCAAACGTGCTATCGGCATCGAAGTCAACAAGCAGGTCTGTGACTGGATGTTTAAAAAACAAATCCATGTGTGGGGGAAGAACGTTCAGCCTTCAAGATGCTCTAATGATTCGAAGCTGACGAGAAGAATGATGAACTCAAGGCTGAAGCAAAGACAAGAAACCATTGGTGGATCTGGCACAGTTAAAGCATGCCTTACAGATGATCACCGCCTCTTGTGGAATATAGGAAGGCTTTGAGAGTCTTTACTGAATCAGGAATTAACGAGGTTTCTGTTGACATAGATTCTAAAGAAATCGAGGAAGATGATATAGCCGGCTGAAACTAAGAGGCTATGGAGGAGAAGGATGCAAGATTTTACTTGATCCCCTTGTTATTTTTCCTTCCATTTATTCACATTTTGTAGCCCAGTGACGGGGTTTGGGCACTCTAATGGATTAATAGGATGTTCATTTCTCGCAAATGTATTGTCTTGTTCATTCTTGCTAGACCATGGTAGGACCTTGCATAACAATAATCAACATAAAAACTTACTTGGAATACTGTCGGTTCTCTGTATTTGCTTGTTAATAATATGCTTGGTAAAGTCTGATCCATGCTTGTTAAATAACCATCCAAGATTTGTTTGGGATGCTGTCAGTATTTAGCTTCATGCTTGTTCACCTGGCCATAGAGGAACCTTGATTTGAACTATCTCTGAAGATAACCTAGACAGTAGTCCCCTTGTAAGACTTAGTAAACTTTTCCAAGAAATTTCAACTCAGTACTGGCTAACTTCGATAAGAGAAAATTTGGCCCCGATGGATAGCCGAGGTGCTAGGTCATAAAACTAGGATGCTGCACATCATAAGCACTTGAGACCATCTGCACAAGGAATCCAGGTATCCTACTAAGGGATCCCGATCCTTTGGAGATTAGTCCTGGTAGGCTGTCAAGGTCTTTTCAGTACCAGGTATTCATACGGCGAATCAAGGTGCCATATATCCTACTAAGGGATCCTGGTCCTCTGATGGCCTGTCCTGGTAGGCGACTAAGGCCACTTTAGCCGTAGATTCTTCATATGGCGAATCAAGGTGCCAGGTATCCTACTAAGGGATCCTGGTCCTTTAATGATTTTTCCTGGTAGGCAACTAAAGTCATTTTTGTACCATGTTTCTTCACATGGCAAATCAAGGTGCCAAGTATCCTACTAAGAGATTCTGGTCCTTTGATGATTTGTTCTGGTAGGCGACTAATGTCACTTTTGCACTAGGTTTCTTCACATACCAATCAAGGTGCCAGGTATCCTACTAAGGGATCATAGTCCATTGATGATCTGCCTTAGTGGAGGGTATTCCCCGACCAAGGCTTCAAGAATGTCGTATAGGCTTTCCTGGTCATGAGGACTGTGACGGGCAACCAAGGCCACGACTTCGGATCTTTAGTCTAATAGGCTACTATGCCACTTAGGCATTTATGCACCAGATCCTTCCTAGAAAAGGGTATTCCCTGACCAAGGCAGTAGGAGTGCCATATGGCTGTTCTTGGTCTTAAGGCAATTCAATTATGGAGATTCTCTTGGAGGGGTTAACCGGTCTAAGGCATCAGAAGTGCTATGTAGCTCTCTTGGTCTTAAGACGATTTGGTTATGGCGATCCTCCTAGAAGGGTTGACTTGGTCTAGGGCATCAGGAGTGCTATGTAGCTCTCCGGATCTTAAAGCGATTCAGTTATGGCAAAATTTTCAAGATAAGCATAGGAGAATCATGTAGGAGAATAACTGACTTCTTTTATTAAATTTTCAGACTCATACAAAGCAAAGCTTGGGGTACACATTTGGCGACATACTAGCCGAGAAAAAATCGTTCCTGCTAACTACTAAGGGTAAAACTTTTTGAGGTGATCAGCATTCCATGTGTGGTCAACAGGGTAACCATCCACGTCTTCTAGCTTGTAAGTTCCACTATGGACTATCATTTTGATCAAGTAAGGACCTTCCCTTTTGGGAGCTAAAACCCCGTCTAATCTTTTTCGTGTATTCTGGGTTACTTTTCTGAGAACCAATCTCCTTTTTTGAAATTTCAGGTCCTTACCTTCTTGTTAAAGTATCGGACTATCTTGCTCTGGTAGGCTGCTACCCTCTCTGTAACCTTATCCTACTTCTCCTCAAGAAAGTTCAGGCTAGCTCTTAATTTTGACTCATTCTCTTCCGGTTCATAGTGTTGGACCCTGAAAGATATCAGTCTGTGCTCGATTGGTAGGAATGATTATGTCCCAAAGGCTAGTGAGTAAGGGTTTTCCCTAGTTGGAGTTCTTTTGGTAGTCTAGTATGCCCACAGCACGTTGGGAAGTTCCTCATCCCACTTCCCTTTCTTATGTTGGAGTTTTTTCTTTAGGAGCTTCTTGATGGTCTTGTTGGTAGCCTCCACCAACCCATTGGTCTGAGGATGGGCTACTGATACAAAAAAAAGGTTGATATCCTGTTTCTCACAAAACTGTTGAAATTTGGCAATGTCGAACTTTTTGCCCAGATCGGTTATTATGGCCATCGAGGTACCAAACCAGCAGACAACGTTTTCAATGACGAAGCTTATGGTGTTTGCCTCAGTTATCCGGGTAAAGGACTCTACCTCCAACTACTGAGTAAAGTAGTCTATTGCTATTACGGCATGCTTGGCTTGACCATGAGCAATCGGGAGTGACCCGATGAGGTCAAGTCCCCAAATGGCAAAAGGGTATAGTGTACTGATGGAAGAAAGTCTCTCCGGGGGAAAGTGATGGAGATTTGCTGTCCTTTAGCAAGGTTCACAAGATCATGCAAACTGATTCGCATACTGATGGAGAGTAGGCCAGAAATAACCCATTTTTAGTACCTGGTAAGTTAGGGTCTCACCTGATACATGGTTGCCACATTCTCCTGAATGTACCTCGCGGAGTGCCCATTTTACATCATCTGGATGTAGACACCTTAATAGTGGAATTGATTTTCCTTTGCAGTAGAGAAATCCATCTACCAAGCAGTATCAGGTAACGATCCTCTTGAGCTTGCGTGCTTGATCCAAATCAATAGGAACGGTGTCATTTTGGAGATAATCTGCTATCGGATCCGTCTAGCAAGGGAGTCGGTTGACAGGGTTTACTTCTGCTCCTTTAGCTATGCTTGATTGGGGTATTAGTTGAATTGGTAGCCCTCTTGGAAGTGCTTGCCCTCCACTTGCAGCAATTTTGGCTAAGACATCTACTCGGTGGTTCTTCTATCGGGAAATCTGCTCCATCTTTATACCTTTGAACTTTTCCATTGCTTCCCGGACCCTAGCTAGATATGCTACCATGTTATCACCATTTGCTTGATACAATCCCGATAGTTAGTTGATTACCAAACACGAATCACTCTTAAGCAATAGGAAATCCGTTTATAGTTCTTCTGCTACTTTAAGTCTCGTTAGTAGGGCTCTATACTCTGCTTCATTATTAGTGGTTCTAAATTCAAATATGAAACAATGGCTGCACTCGATCCCCTCTGGGTCAGTTAGGATAATCCATGCACCGCAGCCTGATTGGTTTGATGCCCTATCCGTGTATAGTACCCATATCTTGCACTTATCGAACCATTCTAGGTGCTCCGAAGCTAGGTCCGGGTCTGCAGTTGTATCCGAATTTAGGGTCATGATAACTCTATTATAATGTCTGCTAAAGCCTAAGCCTTAATTGTAGTCCTTGACTTGTACTTGATGTCATACTGGGTGTGCTCCAAAGCCCATAGGACCAATATGCCTGATACATCAGGCTTATGGAGGAATTGTCTCAATAACTGGTCAGTGATTACCGCAATGGTATGAGCTTGAAAGTATGGCCGAAGCTTTCTAGCTGCAACCACTAATGCATAGGTGAGCTTCTCCAAGGGAATGTAATTCTTCTTGGACTTGGTTAGACTGGTCTTTGGACCCCGTCATTAAATTCTTTCATAAAGGCCCCCCTAGTAGCGGTCGCTGATATTGCCAGGTAGAGCTGTAGTTCTTCTCCTGAGATAGGTTTTACTAGCAAAGGTGGGCTAGCTAGGTATTCCTTCAAAGAATGGAAGGCTTCTTGCTTTCTTGGTCCCATTTCATTTTCTTACCTTCCTTGATAATTTTAAAGAAAGGAAGGCACTTATCTAGAGATCGGGATATGAAGCGGTTCTGTGCTGCTATCCTACCAGTCAGTCCCTGTGCCTGTTTGAGGGTAGTAGAGGATTCGAGATCCATACTAGCCTTGATCTTCTCCGAGTTGGCTTCTATCCCCCTCTCGTGAACGATGAATCCTAGGAACTTTACTGCTACTACTCTAAAAGAGCATTTGGCGGGGTTCAATCTCATTTGGTTCTTCCTTTTTACTTGAAACGTCTATCATAAGTCCTCCATGTGCTGCTCTGTCTGCCGAGACTTGGTGATCATGTCGTCTATGTATACCATCATAGATCTTTCTATATGTTCTTTGAATAGCCTATTCACCAGATGTTAATAAGTGGTGCTCGTATTTTTGAGCCCAAAGGGCATTACCTTGTAGCAGTAAAGGCCTTGCCCAGTGATAAAACTGGTATTGTCTTGATCAGCGAGGTGCATCATGATCTGGTTATACCCCAAGCAAGCATCCATGAAGATTATGAGCTTGTTTCCTGCAGTGGAGTCAATCAGTTGGTCAATCTTGGGAGGGAAGCTGTCTTTTGGGCAAGTCTGGTTGAGGTCGGTGTAATCCACACACATATGCCATTTCCTATTGGGTTTTGTTACCATGACCACATTGGTGATCCACTCAGGGTACCAGGATACGCTGATGAATCCGGCTTTCATGAGCTTTTCCACTTCCTCCTAAACCGCGACATTTCGCTCGGCATTGAAATGCCTCCGTTTTTGCTTGATTGGTTTCAAGGCTGTATCTATTGCCAACCTGTAGGCAGCAAGGTTTAGAGGGATACCTAACATTTCGTTATGACTCCAGGCATAGATGTCGTTGTATTCTCTAAGGAGTCCTACCAAGTTCTCTCTAACCCCGCTATCCAATGCTCCACCTATCTTCACCAATTTAGAAGGATCGTCTTCTCGTACTGATATCTCCTCCAACTGATCTGTAGGGTGCCCGCTGGTCTAACCTCGTTCCTCCTCTTCTGTTTCTTCTATGAGTATATCAGGTACCTTTCCCTCTTCCATGACGCATTGATCTTGCCCCAGTATCTCCCGGCTTGGTTCATAATTTACATGTAGGAATTGCTTAGCTAGTGTGGTAGGATTGCTAGACACTGCGTAACAACTGCGGGCCGCTTGCTGATCTCCTCGGACCTCTCATACCTTGGTCCTGATTGGAAATTTCAAGATGTTGTGATTGATAAACAACACTCCCCTAATTCTTGATAGGAAAAGCCTTCCTAGGATCGCATTGTAGGCGGACGGGGTATCTACTATAATGAATTATGTCATTATGTTCTGCTAAACAGGAGTTTCCCCCATTATTATCGGTAGCCTATGAGATCTAATCAGCATTAATGAGTCCCCTGTAAATCCATATAGAGGGGTGTTACAACTGCTGTAACTGGGATTCTTTAGGTTGAGCTTATCGTAGGCCCCTTTGAATAGGATATCTACACTACTCTCGGTATCAATCAGGATACGGTGGACCTTGCAGTTGGCTATCTACACTGTGATCACCGATATATCATTATGTGGTTGAACTGTATTGTTTACATCCTCCTCAGTGAAAATAATTTAGGCAGAGAAAGGAAACCCTTGGGATCCCTTGGAGACTCGGAGTATATCTTAATTGGTTGTAAACCTCGAGATCTTTCTAACATGGTTTTTCATTGAGTTGTTGGAAGTTCCTGCTAGTGTGGGGCATCCACTAATGGTGTGGATAGTCTGGATCTGCTGTATCAGATCTTTCCTATCATCCTTTTTTCTTTCCTCTACTTCTCGTATCTCACCCTGCAGCTCATTCCCTACCTTGATGCTATCCCGTACCTGTTGCAAGAATTCAATTAAAAGTCCCCCCCCCCCCCCTCAACCAATCCTTCTATCTGGTTGTGGTGGCTGTAGCATTCAGATGTGTTGTGCCCTACATCCTCATGGAAGTCACAGTACTTGTAACTATCCTCTAGTCAGCCGATATCTTGATAAGACCGGGATTCCTGAGCAAACCCTTGTTGCGGATGGCAAGGTATATGGTCTCTCGGAATACATTGATAAGGGTATAATGGTTGTACCAGTCTTTTTCTCTCTATACCCACTCTACCTCTCTTGGTGGCGGCGTCGCTCTAGGAAAGGTTCTTCTTATAAAATACCTATCCCGATGCTGGGAAGGAGATGGTGGTCGGTTGGTTGACAGATTGGGAGGATGATTCTGGAATTTCTTTACAATTACGGGATTCGAAGCTTCCTTCTTCTGACGCTTGAATGATCGGGCTTCATTATGCTCGACCTTGACCTAGAGTTGTTTGTCTATATCCACATGTTCTAATGCCCTGTCATAGGCCTCTTGGTAGGTTTCTGGTGGATGTTTGGCAAATGACCAGAATAACCTACCAATCCATAGGTTTCTTCTAAAGTTGGCCAAGGTCTTTTTCTTAACGTCTCACCCCGTTCTTGGATCATGTATTGAAGCGGGATGGGGTCCTTAGGACAAGGCTTGATCCCTTGAAATTGAGTAGAAAAGTATGTAGAAAGCTTTGTAAAAGAATCCATACTACCTGAGGGCAACTTTCGGAACCAAGTCTTGGCACAATCTGTTAGGGTTGAGGGAAACATCCTGCACATTACTGACCCGTTCTGGACCTCCATCTGGTGGGCAAAACTCTTCATGTGACTCACAAGATGCTTTGATCCAAAATATTTTTCAGCTGTCATTTTGAACTTGAAGGGTAGTTCTGCTTCCCGGATTCTCCTAGAGAAGGGTGCATTCATCTCCCCAGTGGATTTTTTCGAGTATAATTGGTTTTTTCCCTTCCATAACTCTGCGAGTTCCTTTGCCATCTTGGCCATCTGGTCTTCAAAGCGCTTGGATCCATTGTGCCTGGATCAGGCTACCGAGCCTTCGTTGTCCGAAGTTTCGGATGTCACGATTGTCTCCTTGTGCTCCTTTCTCCTAGAACAATTGCCTCGCGGGTTTTTTCTTGGTCCAGTATTACCACCAGCATCGGGTTGTGGAGCCTTCTCCTCTGCTGCTGGGTTAACTGTTGGTTAATTCCTCCTGGGTGCTTCGAAGGGTATCCCTTAGGTGATCATCCGTAGGCGGATACTCTCCACGTAAGTGGCAGCCTACTGCTCCAGGATACCCCAATTGACCTCCTATATGGCTAGATCTTGGGGCACGGTGCCTACATTCGGTGGAGGGATCGGAACCGGGTTGTTATTTCGTGATAACTTTCCCTGCTTTAGAATTCTCTAGGTAGAAGCGAGGGGGTGGGGTCCCGAGGGGTCGGGCTGACCCTGAGATGATTTAAGTCTCACCTTTTTGGTATCTGGGTAGATCTGGATAGCTTTTGTGAATGATCTTGGAGTTTGTTTCCCACATACGGCACCAAAAGTGTTAACCGAAATTTACCAACAGGGTGGAATTACAATTAACGACTTTAAATGACCATTATCAAAATTAACCACGATCGGAGGGATATCACGTAGTTCGATACCCATGTTTTTCAGTAAAAATAACTTGGTGCATTAATGGTTAAAACGAAAGATAAATGACTGTATTATATCATAAAAAAGGAGAATACAAGGCTTTTCTTAACGTAGTATAGATACAATATAGAATATAACTCTTCATTGATCACTTTAGACGAAGTCTGACACAGTTGGTGATGAAGATCTCGTGCAAGTCGATAAGTAAAAGAAAAATGTAGGTTTAGGGTTTCAGAATCGAAAAGCTGCCATCTTCACGGTTGAGTATAATGTTATATATATATATATATATATATATCCCGTTTCTTGTCATGCACTCCTATAAGTTCGGTCTAGGGTTTCGGCAACTATGGGACTTTCCTTGGCGATAAGCGAAAATATCGCATAAAGTTTAATCTCTAGAATCAAGTGATTCTTTCTTAGGAGGATTCTGGCAGACTCTGCTTTCAATTGGAACTCTTGAGTGGTAGGATTTGAGTCTACCTCTTTAATGATAAAACACTAGCGTTTTAGTATTCTTCTTTGTTGCTTTTAATTCTAGTCTTCTAGATGCACTGGTCTTACCTTGGTAGAATCCTTATCCAACATTTTTGTTTCTTAGCGAACTAGTTCGTGGCGGTGTTAAGGAATCCAGGCACTTTTCCTCTTGGTGGATCATGATTCCCACTGATCTCTTGATCGTCTAGATTTCGGGATATCGATTGATGCTATGACGGGGTACCGAGGTGACATAGTAGCAGGGTACCTAGTTTACATAAGAGCAAGGTACCTGGTCTACGTAGAAGCAGGGTACCAGGACAATATAGTGCGGTTTATAAGATCTCAATTTTTTTTCCTTATGATACTTTGGAGTCTTCATGCTTTTGACCTTGCTTTGGCTTAACTGGATATATATCCTGATACACTGGTTTAGATTCTCTCCAATAGGTAGCCGGATGCTGTCAATTTTGATCCTGGATAAAAATTCTTCTTTGGTCCTCAGCCAATTTTGATGGCTAACATTCATCTTTGAAAAAAATAAGGCATCCGTGAATTTCTGTGCATTTTGGTTGATTTCTCTGTACTTTCTTTTCAAATTTCTTTCAAGGATAGTGAACGTTCTTTTATTTTTGTTTTATTTGCATGAATTTTACTTTCACATATATATATAAGGAACTTAGTAGAAAATATTTCCGAGATTTTTACCTTGAATGGTGTGTGTTCTTGGCTGTATTCTTCATTGTATTTGAAATAATTGATTTGTATCCACGTTTGATCCACTTGCACGATCTCTTGTAAGTTTTGATTTGTTTGAATGTCATTGTGTCATGAGAAGGTGTTAGATCTGGTAGCCGCTCGACCTAGGTTAGTTGTAGTCCTGTAAAGTTAGATATACCTTTTAGGTTTTGGTTTTTTGTTGAAACCCTAGGTTTTGATTTCAGAACTTAATTTGTGCTTGACCTTTGCACTTTTCTTTGTACATGTCAGTTTTTGGAGATATCATGTTGAGCGACGCTATGATCTCATATCCAAACTTTTCCTGGACCCTAGCGACTTGGAAGGTGAAGTCGAAGGGGGAGTCGACAGCGACGTTAGGGATGTTGATCGACAGGTTTCCCTAATAGACCAATCGAGTGTCGTTAATATTAATAATATCGGTTTGTTAGAGCAGGGAGTTGTGCTGTTACGCAACGGGTCAAATTTCCGAAGTACATAAATGTCGTAGAGCCATCTACTTTAGGTCATCCGCTAGGTATTCGTTCTAATGATAGTCTAGCCAGTCTGCTCATGGACGACGGTATGGATCTTTTACGAATGACATACGGGATTCCTCTGTCTGTTGAATTGCGTATAGCGAAAGAACATGAGCCAGCGGACTAGGATATACTAGGGTGGATGTATTTTTACGAATATATCTGATCGGACTATTTTATACCTATTAGAGGTCCCATATTTCCTGTCATTTGTTCTCATTTTTCGGGCATATTTTTGTATATAATGTTTTGTTTGAGCCATATGTAGGTACATATTCCCTACAACAGGTACTTGAACTTAAAGTTAAGTTTAGGAGGCAGAATGAGTCATAACGGAATAAAATGGAAATTATACAGAGTATCGCGCCTGACTGTTGACATAGACCACGGTGTGATCTAAGCCCAACCATGTCCATGGTTGATCCGTTGTCGAACCAAAATGTGACACGAGACCACGGCTGAAAGCAATCTCTGTTTTCCAGTAGCTTACGGACAAGTGCAGAAAACCAACCATTCGGCGGTTGCATTCGATGAGCCCTACCATCGATTTGCAAACTGCCATTCAATTCTAGAGATGTCCAAGAAGCATTTGGCAGTCAAGGCCGCCGATCACAACCGCTGATTCAACCAAGATCAGCAAAAGGGCTGAAATTGTATATGCTCGTGCAGAACGTCCAACTTGCGTGGGTCATATCTTCCTCCTCAGATCAAACCACATTGATATCCTTATAAATTTTGAAAACCCCGGAAGTCTAGTTTCCAAAACATTTTACGGATTATGATTCCGGGTTTTCTGTAGGAAGTTATGCCCATTTTTGTTACGGTGTGCAATGATGAAATGCTGAAATATCCAAATGGCTACTTCAAAAGGCAGCCAGGCCACTGAAACAAACTGCCAATCAACTCTAGAAGGTCATTTTTTGGGCAAATTTTAGGGACAGTTTCATCCTTTTACTCTAATTTTCAACCCTAACCTCCCCACACTATATAAACACTTTCTTCTCTTCTCTCCCAACAAAATCCACTCCTCACACACTTCTTCTTCTTCATTTTCTTCCATTTCAATAAGAGTGAGAGTGAGAGAGAGACAGAAGCTTTCAAGCTACCATTGAGAAGAACCTCCATGGGAAGCTCACCACATCCATTTTCTATCCATCATCCACCATATTTAGAAGTATACAGCAAGGAAATAGGAGAGGTCTTTGACCAATTTCAGACCAAGCATGTAGAGGAGCTCTTGGAGGAGGTTTTCTTCAAGGGTTGTATGTCCTTTTACTCATTTCTTGCATTTCTATTTTTCTTGAATATGTAATCCATCATTTGGGAATATTTGTAAACTAACACATATGCTATTTATATAAAATTGTACTTATATTCATTTGGGTCTTCTTCTATTCTTGTTATAATTATGAATTAAGCTCTTATTACAAATTTCATGTGTATGGATGGTTAGGAATTAATATGTATTCATGATTGGGATTAGGAGTAGGTTAATGTAATTTAGGAGTAGTTTAATAAAACATCCCATGAATGTGTGTATGTTGATGAATGACTAGAAATCCCATGTTATGAGTGATTTTGAGTGAACGAGAAATAGTTAGGGTGCCTTTGGAAGGGTTTTCTGGGTATGAAGTTGGCTGTTAGCTCTAAAGATCTGTTTAGGTTATATGTTCTTGAGCATAAATGGTTCTTTAGCCATTTCTCACTCTAAGGGCTCTAAGTGAGTTATGGTTGGAGATGAATTTAGTATATCTACTTTTGTGATTTTTATCCAAGTCATTGTACCTAACTGTAAGATTTTAGATTAGTATTGGCTTGATTCCATTACAAAACTCTCTTTATTTGTATTTATTTGTAATGGTTAATTGCTTAGGTGTTTCTTGGTGGAAATGAGCTTCAAAGGAGAAAAGCAACTTCTCATGCAAATATCGTCTTCAAGAAGAAAAACGCTTACTTGGATGCTAAGATATCAAGATACCTCTTCTTCTTGCAAGGTGTAAGCGTACACACACACACAAAATTCATACATTTGTGTCTCTGCATCATTGCGCTAATATCACACATATTCATTGTCCCTGCTTCTTTGAGCAAACCGCACACACATACATTACATTCATATGTGACCCTATATCATTGTGCTCATTTGGTAATAACACATTCACACACATGATTTAGTATGCTCATGCATTGATCTCATATTGTCATACATTGTAGAATTGCATGTTATAGGACTATCTCTAGGAAATTGCATAGTTGTGTGATCTTATGTTTATTTGTTTAGGTTTTTTTTTTTTTTGAACTTGAATATGATCTCATATGATTCCTTGTTAAGTTCCAGTCATTTTGGTTACTCACTCATTTGATTTCGAGTTCAAATGAGGAAGTTACGCTACTTTACGTTCTCTTACAATGCATTGTCTTCATCATCATGTATCGAGTCAATTTCATTTCCAATTGTCAAAGTTTCATAGTCTTCCTCATGCATAATTGAGTTACAGTTCGTAATCCGAAAGCGGATTCAAATTTGGAGTTCGGAGGCCAGAGAACGGTCAAAAAACGTGTGAGGTGTGTGAAGGAAACGAATGAGAAGAGAGGTGGCAAAGGACCAACCACCCTCTCTCCCATGGAGGCGCATGGCCACCATGGGAGGGACATCTCTCTGCCTCCCCATAGTGGCAACGCGACTCCATGGGAAGCAAGGCTGCAAGTTGTTCAATTCCCTAATTTCCTTTGTCCTTCTCCAAGCGTTTTCCCTCTTTCTATATAATTCGAAATCGTACACAAAATTTCTCACAACTTTTAGAATTTTGTTTTTCTCATAACTCTCTCATTTCAACTACCAATTAAGTCATTCAAAAACCAAAATCGTTGGTCTTGAAGAGAGGAACAGGTCCCAAGAATTTTAAAGGTCAAAATATGTCCAAATTATTCGCAGCAATCTGATCTTCAATTCGTGGTTCATCTTTTATATGTGAATCATCTTCTCGCAATTTTTCTTATGATCAACTTGATGGATCTTATTACTTGTGTTAACCGCCAAAACTGGCAAAGGACCTGTTACCAGAAAATCGTCATCGGGGTGAGTTTCAAAATAACAATTTTTTAAGGAAACATGGTCCGGAGGGGTATCATGTAGCTCAATACCTGAATAATATCAGTAAAACAAACTAGATACAATGGTGATTATAAGCAAGGAGAAACCAACATTTATCCTCATATTTTCACAAAAATTGAAGTACATCTCTTTGATCGACTCAAACTAGACACAAATATAATGGCGATTTTTGATCTATTCTATAAGAGGATTCTGACACCGTTGGTGATGGCAAAATTGTATCAGTTGATAAGTAGAAAAATTCTAGATGGATTGATGTCCCTTAACAAATTCCCATCCTTTTCTTTTCCCTCTTCGTTTTTCGATCCTTTCTCTGAATATGGTCGTCCTCTTTTATTTCCTCTTCATTGCCAATCAAATCCCCCTAATTTAGACCAAATTGATTGGTCGTGTTAAAGGAATTGACAGGCGTTAATGGAGGGTATCGATTTACGCAGGAATGGCTCCCTTCAATGACGTCATGTTTCCTTTTATATTTGAAACGAGAATCAATTGATTTATTAGGTTTCATTTATGGCGTTTCAACTGGTGAAGGAGTCAACCCTTTTCTTCCACGTTACTTGAAGGAGAATTCTAGTCTTATATCCCTCTTCTAATTCAATATTGGAATCTAAGTGTAGCATTCTTGCTGTTTGGTAGGTTGGTTTTAGGAGGGATTGGGGTACTAGGAAAGTACAACAGCGGGGTACCAGGATGATACGGTAGTGGAATACTAAAATAGTATAGTAGCAGAATCCCCTAGATTTCGTAACAACGAGGTACCCAGATGGTGGAATGGCAAAGTACTTGGATGTAGTGGCGAGGTACTTAGATATAGTAGTGAAGTACCTAGATGAAGTAGTAGCAGGATACGTTGATGTAGTAGTAAGGTACCAAGACGTAGTAGGGAGGTACCTAGATAATATGATAATGGGGTACTTAGATACTGTGGTGGGGTACCCTGTGACTTTGTAGTAGTAGGATCCTTTCGGATCTTGAACTCCATATCTTGGTACTTAGGGAGATCTAGACAGCCTCGAAATGGGTTGTATCTTGGTATATCCTCTTCTCATGGTAGCAGGATACTTCTCATGACTTCCTCCTACTTATAATTGGGATGAAAATTCTTCTTTGGACCCTTGTCATTTTTGGTGGTTAACAGGACCAAAGAAGAATTTTTCATCCAAAATCAAGGTAGAAGGACGTCACAGATTATGGCCCTAGTACCCCGCCACCACTCACACCGAGTACCCCGCTACAGTGTCATCCTGGTGCCCCGCTATAGCATCAGCTGGTATCCCAATACCCCGACAACGAGGAGACCAATAATAACCATGATCCAGTAGGAGGCCGGATACATAAAAATCATGGCATCTCCTAGAGCTGGCCAACCAAGTAGTCAGTAGCAGATTAGCGGGCTACCAAGTATCTAGGTAAGAACAGGTACGCCAATATCAAGCTACTAAGGATAGTGAGATGACGACATTTTAATAACAAGGAAATTGATTCATTCTTGCCACTCAAGAGATCCATTTGAAAGCAAAGTCAACTTTATCAAATTCCGCCAAATAAGGGATTGCGTGATTCCTAAAAGGAATACTACGATCTTTTTGCCAAATCGCCAAGGAACGTCCCGAAAATCTCTAGGTCACTGGACCGAATTTAGAGGAGTGTTGAGCAAGAATTGAGGCATATATATACATGTTACCATATAGGAAAAAAAAGGGAAAAAAGAGGAAGAAAAACATTGAAGAACCCTAGAGCATTCTTTTCCACTTATAGACATGTACGAAAGCTCCATCGCCAACCAAGTTTGAACCCTTTATCATTGCCACTGGAAATATCCATTAGATTATCACTGAAAATCTCCATTGTCTTTTTATTATGTGTCCTTCATTAACGAATATACGTTATATGTGAATTTTATTGGTAAATCGTTTGTGGTACATCATCGTCACTGTACTTAACTTGCTTCACCACGAAATCCATAGGTATCGAACTATGGGATATCTCTCTGACTGGGATCCACCCTAATTTCAGTCAAATAATTGTTATTTGGAAAATCACCCCAGTGACAATTTTCGGTTAACACTTTTGGCGCCGTCTGTGGGAAGTTACTTCTATCTCATTCACAAAAGCAGTCTAGCTCAACCCCGCTAGTAGAAAGATGAGACTCAGATCCTCCCAAGGACAGCCCGACCTCTCGAGACCCCACAACCTTGCTTCTACCTAAAGAATTCAGAAAGAAGGGATGGGAGAAAGAAATAACAACCAGGCACCGATCCCTTCGCTAGAAGTGGGCTACGCGTCCCTAAATCCGTCTATCCAGGAAGCCAATCGGGATATCCTAGAACAACAGGCTGCCTTCTACGTGGAGAGCATCCACCTCTGGATGATCGCCCAAAGGATACTCTTTAAAGCTGTCAGGCCATAGGAGAAGTTGGACTGGGTACCCGGGCACCAATCTTCGACAAGCTCGAACCACCACTTCCAGTTCCAGATCGCCCTGTGAATTTCAAACCCCGACAGGTGAAGTCAGCAGTCGACATCCCTCCCATGAGGAATCAACCAACGACTAGACCAGAAGCACATGAGAAAGCTCCACTGCCCGATGCAGATGGTAGTACCAGACCCAGAAGGAACCCACCAGGTAGCCGTTCTAGGAGAGAGAAGCGCAAGAAGGCAACTACAAGGCTCAAAACCTCGGACAATGAAGGCTTAACAGCCCAATCCAGACATAAGGGATCCAAACGCCTCGAAAGCTGGATGGCCAAGATGGAAAAGGTACTCGAGGATCGAAGAAAGGGAAAGCATCGTGGTACACCGAAAGAATCCTTTAGGGGAGATAAATGTACTTTTCTCTAGAAGAATCCGAGAAGCAGAACTACCCCCCAAGTTCAAGATGCCCGCTAATAAATACTCTAGATCGAAAGATCATGTAAGCCACATGGAGAGTTTTGTTCTTCAGATGGAGGTCCAGAATGCTGCCCGGTCAGCGATGTGCCTAATGTTCCCTTCCACCTTGACGGACTGTGCTAAGACTTGGTTTAAAAAGTTACCTCCAGGTAGTGTGGATTCTTTTACAAAGCTTATTACAAATTTTTGTGCTCTATTTCAGGGGATCAAGCCTCGTCATAAGGACCTCATCCTACTCCAGTACGTGATCCAGGAGCGAGGTGAGACACTGAGATCCTGTGTAGAAAAGTTCCACAAAGAAGTGATCCAGATGGAAGTGTTTGCCGAGAATGAGACCTTAGCAAATTTCAGAAGAAGCCTATGGGCAGGCCAACTATTCTGTTCGTTCACCAAATATCCACCTAAGACTTACTAAGAGGCCTATGATAGGGCATTAGAACGGGTAGACATAGATGGATAGTTCTGAGTCAAGGTCGAGAACGATAAAGCCCTTGATCTGCCAAGCGTCCAAAGAAGGAGGCTCCAAAACATGCACCTACAAAGAATTTTCTGAATCATCCCCCTAACCAGTCTACCTACAGGGCACCACCTCCTTCCCAGCATCAGGATAGATGTCTCATGAGGAGGCAGTCAAGCAAAATTCAAGCTAGGTATCCCCCTCAACTTAGCTGCTAACAGGTTGACCGTAGATGCAACCTTCAAGCCTATCAAACAGAAGCGGAGGCACTTCAATACTGAGCGAAATGCCGCGGTACAAGAAGACGTGGATAAGCTTCTAAAAGCTAGATTCATCAGAGAATCCTGCTACCCTGAATGGATCGCAAATGTGGTCATGGTAACCAAATCCAATGGGAAACGGTGTATGTGCATGGACTACATCGACCTCAATCAGGCTTGCCCGAAGGATAGCTTCCATCTGCCTAAAATAGATCAATTGATTGATTCCACTGCATGTAATAAGTTCTTAAGCTTCATGGATGCTTTCTCGGGGTAATAACAATTATCGCTAGATCTCATACCTTTCAACAAGATTTATCCATTAGGCAATAGGATAGAACAATCATTTTTGCTAAATAAGACGGAAAGTCCTTCATCACTTAGATAAGAAATGCTAATCAAATTGGCTTTCAAGCCATCAACAAATAAAGCATTGGACAAGGAAGGTAATCCGGGAATGGAAATGGTTCTTTTCCTTATAACTCTCTTTTTGGATCCATTACCAAAGGTGACACATCCTCCTTCCTCCATGAGCTTTGAAACTTTTGTTTCCCGTCATGTGCCTAGAGCACCCACTATTTAGATACCAAAAATTTGTAGAATTTGCCTTCAAGGCAATTTATGCAACATTGCAAACATTTTCATTCTTTCTAATCCACCTAGGTGAAACATTTTCTTTTCTAGTGGTCTTTGGTACATGGGTTCTAGATGTTATAAGATCATGCATATTAATTATATCATCCCTAGGTACATGCATCATGGCTCTTTTCTTTTTCTTCTCAATAATGCTTCTAGTTTTACACATGTTAATGTATTGAAAGCACCTTGGTCTAATATGACCATCAAATCCGTAAAAATGACATGTAGAGATAGAGTTAAGGATCATACCATAACCTTATGCTTGCATTAAAGCCTTCCCACGTCGTTGTGGTTGAATTGATTCAATGTATCTTCTTTGTTGAACCGGTCTAGCTTGCTTCCTTGCTTGAGGTTGCATGATTGGTCTCTTTCCTTTGATGTGAGCCATTTGTTGAGGAAAGTTAACTTGAGGAGCTCTTGAGGGTTGAGCTTGTGGTTGTCTTCTTGGAGCCACCTTCACTTGTGCACTATGTGAGCATTATCCTAAATCAATCTTCTTCCTAGGAGCTGGCACCAGTGAGGCCTCTTTGTTGCTTAAAGACTTGACAAACATGGTCTTGTTGAAAGTGGAGGTCTTCTTGCCTTTTTCAAAGCCAAAACCTCTCTCGTAACAAGGACTCTTTCCAAAACCTAGGATATGGTCAAGTTTTTCGGTGCTAGTAGTCATCCTAGCAATTGACTTTTTAGCTTTTTCAAGCTCCCTCTTCAAGCCTTCTTCATTCCTCTTAGATAAGTCTAACTCCTCTCTTAGCTTATCTTCAATTTTCTTTGCTCTTTCCACTTGTTCACTTAAGTGGTCAATATGAGATGAAAGTTCTAGATTCTCTTCTCTCAATCTTTGAATCTTTCTTGTGGTTTTCATCTCTAAGCTTTTAAACTCGGTGTAGTGTTTAACAAGAACCTTTCTCTCCTCATATCCATTTGTGGAGTGAGATGAGGAGTCATCTCCACTTGAGTCATATTCCTTTTGACTCTCTTCCTCTTCTTCACTAGTACTCTTACTCTTGTGGGAGGAGACAAAGGCTTGGAAGTTGGCCATAAGTTCTTCATTATCTGAAGACTCATCTCCCTCATTGGAGTCATCCCTACTTCCACTCCAACTGGCGGCCATCACTTTTCCCTTCTTCTTGTCATTGTGATTAGCACATTCGGGAGCAAAATGACCTATTCCACCACACTCATAGCATCAGACACCTTTCCTTTTGATCTTTTCTTGCCTATGCTCAAACTTCTTGAAGGGACCCTTTTTCTTGAAGTTAAGGCCTTTGGATCCAAAGTATTTTTTCCCGAACTTCAAAACCTTCTTGAACCTTTTCACAAATAAGGCAAGGTCTTTATCCGAGTCATTCTCTTCCTCCTTCTCAACTTTGGAGACTTTTAAAGCAATTCCCTTTTGCTTTTTAAGAGTTGTGGAGTTAGGAGCCTTCCTTGACTCATAGGCGAGAAGTCTCCCTATCACCTCACTCGACTTCATGTCCTTATAGGACATATTTTCCTCTAAAGCCATCACCTTGGATTCAAACCTATCGGGGAGAGATCTCATAATTTTCTACTTGATTCTCCTATCCGAATACGGTTCACCAAGTTGATGGCTTTGATTGACAATATCCATCAACTTGATCTCGAAGTCATTAAAGTGTTTGTCCTCTTCCATCCTAAGCATCTCAAATTGTGTTTGGAGGACTTGAAGCTTAGAGTCCTTAACGACTTCAGTACCTTCATGTGCAACTTCTAGGATGTCCCACGTCTCCTTATCGATCCTAGTGTTTTGAATCAATTTATATTGATTCTCATCCATTGCACTTAGGATGGCATGCATCGCCTTCCTATTCCATTTCGATACCTCAAACTCTTGTGTGTTCCATTGCACCTTAGGCTTAAGGACATCCTCTCCTCCACCCGTAAGAGTCATCATTAGTGATGTGTAGCCGTCTTCAACCACCATCCATGCCCTATCATGGATTTGGCAAATATACAACTCCATCTTGCCTTTCCAAAAGGCATAATTTAACCCGGTGAGTATGAGAGGTCCCGTGCTAGAAGCACACTCATTGCCACCGTTTCCACTCATAGTGTTTATGAATAAATAAAATGAAATGAATGCAAATGTATGAATGATCAAAAATCACAAAAAATGCAAAACACACCAAAATGGGCAAATGATCACCTAAGTATATCTAGGAACCCGTTTTGATAGCGATTGAAACAAATTAAGGTGTTCCTAATATTAATCTAGAGGGAAAGGTGAATAGATTTCATCTAATTTTACCCAATTTTCGTTATTAGTCAATTTGATGAAAATACCCCTAACTAGTCACAACAATATATCAAGTGTATAAAGTGTGAATCTTAAATAACATAAGATATTTACGTGGAAACCCTCATGAGAAAAACCACAGGCTAATAAGTGCACCACACTCGAAGCTCTAATCCACTAAATGTGATAACGATTACAACCTAATCCCGGTCAATAATCACACACCTACCTAATCCCGGTATGAGTGAACCTAGTCCAATTGTTTATGATTTAAGCTACCTAATCCCGAAAGCAACACAAGACTTACTTCTCAATGAATAAAAAATAAAACCTAAGTGAATATATGATGATATCCAAAGTGCAAATAAAGTTAGGTAACCTTAGATGTTTATATAGGATAATGAATTAATAATTAATACAATCCTAAATATCAATAGCTAAATGACATGTCAAATAGCTTAGCTAATCAAGATTAAGCAAAACCTAGAAAGCTATCACAATACAACACTCAATCAATTCATCACAAACAATTTTATCTTGTATCTAGCATATGATCTAAAAACATACAACTGAATAAAGAGATGACTTGTTAAGAAAGACACTAAAATTAGATGAAATTAGTGATAATCGTACCAAGCAAGATGTGATGATGTAAAACCATGCATGGATGCATCATATATGGTTATAGATGATGCTATATGAACTTTGATGCACAAATGAATGACTTTGAGTGTTTAAAGGTGAATTCTTGTGAATCTTTCTCTTGAAATATGTTCTAAGGGAAAAATATGCTTTTTGAACTCTTAAAAAACGACCTAGGATGAAAGAGACATATATATAGGGTGACTAAATGAAGTGTAGTCGTTTTGAAAAAATGACCCTGTATTTGCCTTGGGTGTTGTACGTAGAGCGACCTGTACAACGCCTCACCTAGGAGTTTTGAAGAACATGAAGAACAATCTTCATAGGAGCTGTTCATAGAGAGCTTGAACAACGCCACAACACTAATCCTCTCGGGTTTCAGATGGGTGTTGTATGTACAACGCTATTGAATAGCGATCATACAACGCCTTCAATTAATTCATGAAAAATGCATCAGATCTGATACATGCAAAACCCAATTCCACCAAGTCTAGGATAGGCGTTGTTCGTAGAGCGCCCATGTAGAGCAACCGTATAGCGCCTACAACAAATTTTGCAACTTAAATGCCTTAATGACACGGCATTCTAATCCTACGATACAATCAATAAGAATATGCATGAAGAGATATAAATGATCATGAATGAGTTCATATAAAAATACACACAACATACAAGAATAAGAATTATGCATGTGTTATGAGTGTGTGCAACTAATCTCTTCAATTGCAAGTAAGCACTTAAAAATTTACCTATGGTGCTTATCAACTTGAGGTCGAAGTGGCGACAATGAAGGAAAATGCATTGTCGCCATGGCTACATAAAGTGGCGACAATACTTGATTGATTTATGTTGAAAACAGGTCTCTGTCGCCACTTGTTCCTTTGTGTCACCAATGGCGACAACATCTGGCCAAAGTGGCAACAATGCTCTGTTTTGCCAACTTGTGCTCCTTTTTGCACCAATGTCCACACCTTCTTCACAAATACCCTTGAGGCCTAAGTAAACCTGAAACACTTGATTTAATAACATTAAATACGGGAAAACGCCCGAGAATCAAGCATAAGGAGATTGGAATGAGGGCCAAAATCATACCAATTTTGGCTTGATCAGTAATACGCTACCCCTTCCTTCACCTCACTTGGGACAGACTTATTCACCCCTTCAAAAGAGATGTTCTCTATGTGATTATTCCTCCTTCTTCCACTAGCCATATAGTGAAAAAAAACCTAGAATTCCTATCCCTATCAAGAAGCCATTTGATCTGAGACTTTTGTCTTCATTCTTGTTCCTTATAACAGATGATTTTCCATAATTCTGCCAACAACTTTGTTCTTTCCTGTCTCAGCAAGACCGACCATCCATTATTGATCGCATTTTCCTCCAGCTTCCTTAACCGATCTCACACTGCTTTGTAGACACCTTCTCTTTCATCTTAATCACCTACCACCTTTTAATTAAACCTTTAACTGCTTTCAACTTGAGATGCAGGCCTTTGCTTCTCGGCCCCCTAATCTTAACCCCATGCCAAACTTTCTTCACTTTAGCCGATAGAGACCTGTCTTCTAGCCAACCATTGAAAATTTTAAAGGGGAAAGGCCCAAAAATTCTTGGTGGATCCTAGAGTGATGGCACTATGGTCATAAATAGATCTAGGCATCCCTTTTTAGATCAAATCAGGGACCCATGAGAAAATGTAAGGGGAAACGAAAAATCTATCCAATCTCACCCACGTTCATGCCTCTCAATTGTTTGACCAAGTGAAATCAATCTCCTTCAAAGGAGAGTCCACCACCTTAACTTGAAGAATGAAACTACATAATGCTCTTGCCAACCATTTATTGAAGACTCCACCTCTCCTTTCTGACTCATACAGAATTGTGTTGAAATCCCCACCTATACATTAGAGGATAGGAAACGTATGTTGCAGATTAAGGATGAATCCCCACAACTCCCTTCTTTCTCTTTCCACATTTGAAGCATAAACATTACAAAACACTACTTGTTTGTCATGCTTAATCAATTTCCCTACCAAAACAATGTACCATTTACTAGAAATACAATCAGTAACAGAGAGAAAATTCTTATTCCATAAAGTTATTAAACCTCCCGCAGAACTAACTGAATCTACCCCAACCCCATGAGTTAGGAAAAAACCCATAAGCTTCTAATGATCTTCCTGCCAAAAAAATAAAGCTTAGACTCCTGTAAAAACAACACTTCTAGCTTCACCGATGAAACCACATTTCTGACACTCCTACGCTTCACCTCATTTTGCAAACCTCTTACATTCCAAGACATAATTAACATAAAAACAAAAGATCCACAAAAAAAAGAACATGGCACACACCTAATTACTTCTTATGTCTCTCTTCATCTTCATTTTCCCTTACAGTAACTATTTCGGAAATCTCCACTTCTTGTCCATGAAAATCAAAACCCAAGGCTGCTCCTATTTCCAAAACCTTTACAACTTCCACTTCCAAGTCCCAGATGTTAGGATTATGCTCAATAGCAAGAGTGTAATGTTGTAATTAACAATCTTTTTCATATTAATAAAGTGATTTCTGGTTTAACAAATCGTATAGCATTTATAGTTTGTATTATAATTGTCAAAGTAAATAATCATAAGGTCTAAAGACTATGGGAAAAGAAGAATTGTTCGTACATCTGGATATGTATGTGGTAGACACAATTCTTTAGTTAGTCTTGAATATTGTTCACAACTTAAGTTAAAGGTTGGGCACCTTTATCTTGTTAAAGTTGTAGAATTCTTTTGCTAGCATTTGAGTGGGATCAAATGAGATATGATGAGTCTAAAATCATCGGAGTGTCTTCGAGCAAAAGGATCTAGTGCACTGGGTGCATTGAACTGGATCACAATGAAAAGCTTTATCTAGAACCGTCAATAGATAATAGTCTTTTCATTATCAGGACAATCGGAGAGTCTATCTTAATCCTGAGATAAATGATGGACTTATGGTTGCAAGTGATATCATTTGAGTTATCAATGAGTACGATTATATCGCATAGCCTATCCTCGATAGTCTATCCTCGATAGTTTGGTGATATTCATTTGTTAATCGATAGAGGACTTCATTTATAGATATGGACATCGTGGCTCCATTTAATTAAATGAGAGTATAATATCATCATATGGATGTTTTGAGGTAATTGGATATTAAATCTCAACGTTGAGTTTTCAATAGTGTCTATTGAAAACATGGCTTCTGGACAAGTCAAAATATCCAAGTTCAAAACGTGGTCATATGAGTAAATATGGTAACTTGGAGAGTTATAGGCGGTCTATGAACTCTTGGCGATTACTGATATTAATCACGAGGATACACTATCTCCAATATGATTGTCTAGGGTATGAATGAGGAGCATCTTCCTTTGCTATCTTTATTTAAGAGTTCAGTTTTAGCTCTTTAGTGGAATGAGTTAAAATTAATGGATCGGACCTAAGTGAATCATTTGTTGATTGTGATTAGGTTATGTCTATTGAAGCTTAAATTTAGATGGCCCGCCAAGATCCCCAATCCACACGGACTTGCATGGATCACTTGATATATTCTACCGGACCAATTTAAGGGTCCATCTAGAATTGCATTTAATATATTAAGAATATAATTTGCACATTATTTAAGTAATGGGCTGCTCAATTATATTAATATATTAATGAAAGACATGTGGGCTTGTTTCTTTTAGTAAGAATGGGTCTGGTTCACATGTGGGCTTTTTTATTTAAAGTCCAATGGATTAAATGAAATAGGAAAATAATATTAGGCCCATCTTATATATAAGTGGGGCGGCTAGGTTAAGGTTTTGACCTAAAAATATTATTTTGTTTCATTTGTTTTAATTAAATAAGAATTAATTGATTTATTGATTAATTGTTTAATTAAAGAAACAAATCTTTCCTAAAAGTAAAAGACTTGTTTGATAAGTAAATAAATAAATTAGTATTATTTATTTAATCAAATAAGGAGTCTTTTTTTATTTAGTCAAATAAAAGAATAAAAATAAAAGAGTTGGATTAGGGTTTGAAGTCTATAAAGTTAAAAAGAATTAGGGTTGAATTTCAGTCACCCTATATAAGTGACATGATGAAATTCGGCCAACCCTAATTAGATACTACATAGAATTCGGCAACCCTAAAGGAAAAAGAAGAAAAATTCGGCCAACCTATATATATGTTCTTATAGGGTTCGGCCACATCAATTAATTGGTGCTTGAGTTTTTATTTTCTTTCTTCTTCTTCTTAATTCTAAGAGAGTTTTTATTCTAGAGAGACAAAAAGGAGTGAAAAATTATTCTTTGATAGTATACAATTGCTTAAACATCAATAAGCTTGTGTATACGATATCGATCTAGGTTCACGCGAGTTTCGATCATAAGATTGTGAACTCAAAAGTGACCGGAATAATTTTGACATTCTTTTGATTGTTTTGTGACTAACAAAGAAAAGAAAGTATTTGTTTGGTCCATTCACAGGTTTGCAATTCAAAGGAAAGGGAGACCACGCTCTTAGGTGATCCACGTTCGTGCTCGGATTGAAGGTCTTGCGGATTACCATCGACGTAAGTCAATCGGATCACGCGACAAGAGGTAATTTACTTTTGTTGATATATATGCATGTTTATTGATTAAAAGGGTTTAAGGTTCATAAAGGAAAAATTTTAAAAGTCACTAAATCGTCTTTAGTATCGCTTCCGCTGCGTGTAACACTTTTATTTGTTTATTTTTCCCTACACCAGACCTTACTTTCCTCTTCCATTTGTTTGGCTTGCATGTTTATCCCCAACGCTACTCCCTTCTCTATCACTTTTGCTATCTCCTCTTCCAGGAGCCAAATCACTCTTTTCTGGACCTCTTTGTGTATTGATTGCCCTTCGCCCATGTTCCCACCTTACGATGTCGCTTTAAACCTCCTTGTTGTCATACGATGCGTTTTGATATTAGAGACCATAACTCTGCATCTCGATATCTTCTGAATTCTCACTTGACAGCCCTTGAGATCCCTACCGACCAACTCTGATCCACCTTGGCCAAATTGGAAACCACTTGGTCCAACGGTGTTGCTTCTGAAGAACCTCCAACCTCTCTCTCACACCCAACTTCTTCCATAATTTGGCCATCTTCTGTTGTCGTATGAGTGTTTAATATTCTTCTGCTCTCTTAAATCAATACAAAGCTCAATACCTTTTTCATTCCTAATACCCTTGCTCTATTTTTCGCCAGATGAAGTCCTCCTAGGGATACTGGGATTCATCTGTTTTTGACATTGATACGGGTCAGGACCCTCTTTGTCAGTAGAAGATGCAACATCTAACCCATTTTGATTAGAACTAGACGAGTTGACTTTCCCAACTGATGCTTAGCCTTTATTCTTTATAAGAGTTTGCTAGGCCTACTTTCCTTAAAGTTCATAAAGCCCAAAGGATTAGATTTGGATCTTTCTCCTTTTTCAAACTTTGAGCCTAAAAATACCGGCCTAACATCTGAGGAACTAAACGCCTTCTCACTGCTAATTAACTAGTTACTCATTTGAGATTTACCAATTCGATTGCAACCAGTTCCAATCCCACTTCTTCTATGATTGACCTTCAATTTCTGAACCCACCAACTTTTGCCTTTGCCAAAAAACCAGCTTTTCTCACATATCTCCCTAGGATTGAGGATGGGAAAGCAAGTCCTAGAGTCTTTTTTCCTCTTCGAAGACTTCGGTTTCTTTTCCAACCAACTATCCCCTATGAACTGACTTCTGACATCCTGACTTCCTTTTCCTTCTTCTGTCTTTTGATTTTGAAAAATACCAGGCCTCAATGCCAAGATTTCATCTACCCAGTTTTTTGAAACCGGATCTGAGCTTTCAACAAGTCTCACCAAAAAGATGGTGTTCCTGACCCTGACATTCACGACGGTTTCTATTCGACTAAACTGAGAACCCAAAATCAGAATCCTTCCTTTGTCAAACCTGCCTCTGAATTCAGTATCCTCCTCTATCCATACCAGTTCTCCTACCTGTCCTCCTAGCTTTTTGAAAAAAGACTTACACCAGTAGATCAATGGAACACCAAAAATGTCTATCCACTTTAGAACAGACGATAGGCTCTTATCACCGTTCCAAAATGACATCGACACGAAACAGTCTCTCCAAAAAAAAAAAAAACTTGTTATTAATGAAGCCATCACTGTCACATTCTGTTTCAAAAGTCCATACCACTCATTTACCTCCTAGGAAAGCAGAAGAGAAAACGATGCCTCTAGACTCCAATTTCTGGTTAACCTGGTCGACATTGGCGAACTCCATTAGCTGTCCTACTGCACTTTTGGATAACCAGGAGTTGTCCTCCGGTGATCCTATCCATGACATGGACAAACGATCTTGCTGCCCTGATTTTCTTTCACCTTCACTATTACTATTAGACTTAACAGCACTCGCATACGTTTGTCTCCCATAAGTCTTGAAGTCTCTATGGAACACTTGGTTGCCTTCTACCCCACCTCTCGTCTCATCCCTCTGTCTGAGAATGTTGTCCCTCGTCCTCCCAAATGAGTCACTTCCATACATTCCTCGCATGTTCCATCCGTGAGCTGTGACCTTGGCAATGATTGTTCATCCATATACGTGTATACCATTCACCCTTCTAGCCACCGTTTCTGCCTCTTCCAGTGACTCAAATTGGATGAAGGCAAAACAGCTATTTCTAGGGTTTTTCTTCTCCGAGAGATAGACATCCCTCACTTTTCCGAAAGGCTTGAAAATACCCCATAATTCCGCTGAATCAACCACAGGGTTAACGTTTCCAATGAAAAACAGCGACCAAATTATCTCTGAAGTCTTTTCTAAGTCCCCTCCCTTCTCTGTCTCTACTGCGATGTCTTGCATTATCAGAAGAGTTGAAGCTTCTCTCTCTAGCACTCGCTCTCATCATTTTTTCTATTGTAAGGTTGTTTTTCCTCGTCGTTTCTTTATGTTTCATGATGTAAAAATATCACTTCTGTAGATTATCAATTTTGAGATAAAAAATTACATGATACAGTATGTTTAATTTATAAGGAATACAAAAATTTTAACTTCAATTTGCAATGGTTCTTTAATTATACATTTTGGTCCTAATAGCATCTATAGTTTTCATAATTTCAAAGTTAGGGTTTAATTACAAATTATAATCATCATTTTATTTTTAACTTTAATAAAATTAATCTTAATGGTTTGGATTATTTCTTATGCATGGTCAACTCAAATATTTCATTTACAGAAAAGAAAAAAAAAAGAAGATAATTATCTTGGTGGCCACCATTTGGTTGGTCACTATTAAAATGACCATGAGAAATTTGTTTCGAAGTGGTCATTTTAAATTAATAGTGTGACACTAATGATATTCTGTTAGCAACCATTTACTTTTTCTAGAATTACCGTTAAATGACCATCCATGGAAAGAAAATTAAAACCCTCATTCTTCTCTCTCTACAAAACGCAGTCGTCTCACTCTAAAATCAACACTGCTATCTTCAAAATTTTGTTACAAACAAAAAGATTTTATTGATTTATTTGTTTATCAAATTTTCTTTGAATTTGGTTATTTTGCTGTTTGTGTATATTTTTTTTTTCTTTTCATGGATGGCCATTCAACGGTTATTATAGAAAAAACTAGCTATCAGTGACAGAATGACAATTAGTGTCAAAACGTTAGTCTAACCTGACAATTTTGAAACGATTTTCTGTCACGAAAACCATCTTAACAGTACCCAATTAAATGGGTGGCTACTAAGTAATTATCCAAAAAAAATTATGACATTTTTTTTGAAGTAATACAATATTATGACTTTTTATTGCCTACTCATTTTGGCATCCAGATTGCTGCTGCCCAAATTAATGCTAATGAAAGTTAAAAGGATTATGGACAAAACCTTTTCAATAATGAGTTTTAGAAACAGTCTTATTTGATGCTTAAAAAACAGAAGAAAAAAAAAAGTGTCCTCGATGATGACGGTCACATCCATTCCAAAGCTGTGTTTATTTGGTGATTTATGTCTACGCTAAGTATTCCTACCTTTGTTCCTGGTAGGCAAATTTTTGACAATGTGTTAGTTGCCTTTGAATCTCTTCATTCGATAGCTAGGAAGAAGAGTGGTAAAAATGGGTGGATGGCTATCAAACTGGATATGAGTAAAGCTTACGATAGAGTTGAATGGAAATTCTTAGAAGAGGTTATGAGGAAAATGAACTTTCCTCCTAGTTTGATTGAGCTTATTATGGACTGTGTCACTACTTCTTCACTCAGTTTTTTGCTTGACGGTCATTCGGTTTGTGAAGTGAAGCCGTCTAGAGGACTTAGACAAGGGTGTCCCCTTTCCCCCTATCTTTTTATTCTTTATACTGAGGCGTTTTCAGGTTTGATTTCGCATGCTAAAAATAATGGCAAAGGGTTAGGTATTCGGTGTAGTAGGGGAGGCCCCATTATTAGTCATATGTTTTTTGCAGATGACAGTCTTCTTTTCAGCAGGACTTCGCGAGCATGTAGTACCAGTATTAGAGAGATTTTGCTTGTGTATGCCAGTGGTTCTGGCCAGCAAATTAATTTCCAGAAAAGCAAGGTTACATTCAGTGCAAATGTGGTTGCTAGTATTAAAGAAGAAATTTTTTAGTTGGTTGGAATATAGGAATGCAGTCATCAAGATAAGTATCTTGGTCTTCCAAGTTAGGTGGGTAGAAACAAAAGATTGTTGTTTAATGATATCATGGAAAGAGTTTGGAAGAAACTCAGAGGGTGGAAGGATAATTATTTTTCGTTTGGAGGCAATGAGGTGTTGATTAGGGCAGTAGCCCAAGCTATCCCGAATTATGCGATGAGTATTTTCCAACTCCCGGTGGGTCTTTGTAAGGAGTTGAGTTCCATGTATTCTAAATTTTGGTGGAGCTCTAGAGAAGGAAAAAGAAAGATTAGTTGGGTGAAATGGATTTCTCTCTGCAAGCCAAAATGTCAAGGTGGGTTAAATTTTACTGATCTTATATCTTTTAATCAATCGTTGTTAGCCAAGCAAGCTTGGCGAATTTTGAAGAATCCTGATTCTTTGGTAGCAAGGTTGATGAAGGCGAAATATTATTGAAATGAGGACTTTTTGTAGATGGCAGCAAAGAATGGAGTTTCTCATGTTTGGTGCAGTATTTTGTGGGGGAGACAATTATTATCTAAAGGTCTTAAATGGGTGGTTGGAGATGGCAATCAGATTAGAGTTTTCAAAGATAGGTGGATACCATGTCCCAGTACTTTTAGGACAATTAGGCCTGATCCCGGAATTGATCTTAGGGTGGCTGATTTGATGTCCAAAAATCATTGTTGGTGGGATGTAGACAAACTGGACATATTTTTGTTACTTGGAGACAAGGAGCTGGTGTTTTCCATACCGGTCAGTTGGCAAGAAGGAGAGGACTATCTTGCATGGCACTTTGATAAAAATGGAGATTACTCAGTCCACAGTGGGTATCAGCTAGCCATTTCACAACTGGTCAGTGAATCTCCTTCCAATTCTGAGCAGTCCCAGAGGTGGTGGAATAAGATCTGGAGTCTTAACATTTCTCCTAAGGTTAAAATCTTTGTGTGGCGGGCTTATTTGAATGTTTTACCATCTCTATAAAATCTCTGGCAAAAGAAAGTTGTGAATTCTCCTAGGTGCAATAGCTGTGCTTCTCCTATTGAGTCTGCTGCTCATGCAATTTTCTGGTGTAAAGGGGCTAAAAATTGCTGGAGAATTTCGAATTTTGTGTGTCCATTTGCAAAGGTGCAGCAGCTCCCTGCTATTGATGTGTTCCTGTTTGTCTCCTCTATTCTTTCTATAGAGGATTTGGGCAGTTTCTGAATGCTTGCTTGGGCAATATGGGGTAACAGAAATGATTTGCATAATACAGGGAAATGTAAACCTTCAGAATTGGTGGTTTCAAGTGCTGTGTCTCTATTGACAGAATTTCAGAGGTCAAAAAGGGCTCTCTCTCCTCATATCCCCTCAGTTCAGAACGAAGCGGTACGGAATGATTAGTCCCTCCTTCTGGTTATCTCAAGCTCAATACAGCTGCTGCTCTTTGCAACCATGGGTTGTCAATTGGTGTAGGAGCTGCAATTCGAGATGATAAAGGTTTGGTGGTAGCAGCTCGATCCAACCAGCTGCCAGGAAATTTTACAACAGATATTGGTGAGCTGATTGCTCTTCAAGAAGGTCTACTCCTTGCCCAGTTTTACAATTCGAAAGTGGACTTGGCTGAGGTGATTTCTCCCAAAGTGGTTTCCAAACTTAACGATTTCATCCCTTTCATAGGGGAATCTAAATTTATTATGAATGACATTAATGTGCTATTTTCTGTTGTTGGCATTTCTAAGTGTTTAGCTGTTCTAAGTCTAGAAATTTCTTCGCTCTTAAGCTTACAAATTCAGCTTTTTCTTCGTTTAGGGAGGGGCTTTAGCTGGATTTACGGTCCTAACATGGCTGCTATATGTTGTATTGGTTCTAGCTTTTCTTATACAAATTTAAAAAAAAAAAAAAAAAAAATGTATTCCTGATTTTCCTCTACTAATAAATAATAATAGTGTACTGAAAAAGTGCAGCTTGCTTGTTTTAGTTTTGTTTGTTGAACATCACATCAAATCATTAAATAATAGGCTCATATTATTTTTACAGTTCTACTTTCTTTACTCGTTTGGCCGTTTCTTTCTTCAATCGGATTCATGACAATAATTCAATTACCTCATATAATTTTTTAAGTTCTGCCTTTATTCTTTTTACGAAACAAGTGTATACGTAGTGGTGATATTCTCACCCATAAAACTAATCTGTACATTCATAATTTATTAAAAATTTTAATTATAAAAATATCATAATAGAAATTTATCAATAATGATAAATTACTTTAATTAAAAATAAATCAAATACTTTTTACATTCATTAATTACATCCATATCTTCAACTGTATCTCTTCAATATTTGTTTTTTTATTTTTCTTTTATGTCTATTTATCAACTCTATGAATTAGCAAAATATTTTTTTAAAAAGATAACTGTAGATATCAGTGTTTTTTTTAATTTTATGATAACGGTATATATAAGAAAATTCTATATTGAAAATCTCTTAACTGCATATATAATCCGGTTCTACATCTTCCCTTTCATAAGGGTCCTACATTCGAAATGTTTTTAAAAGTAAATTAAATCATCATTAGAAGAAGATTTGATTCCAAAACTAATATGATTTTTTTTATATAAAATGGATGTGTTTATAATTTAAGAGGGTTTAAAATAAAATGTATCAAAATGAAAATGAATATATTAATTTCAATAAGGGTACTATTGACATTAGGATGGATGTTTATAATAATATTTATTTTTTAAATTTTAGACATTAGTGTATATATATATATATTAGAAATTAAAAATAATATAAACTAGAAATTTTAGAAATTTTTAAAATAATATATATACATGGGTATGTCAAATTTTAGTAGATACATTTATATATATATATATATATATATATGTATATATGTATACGGAAATTTTCTTATGAGGATGTCCCGATAGAATTATATAAGAACATTGAATGTGAGTTACTCGTTTCACATGCTTTGACTTGATATATATGCACTTATCAAATCACTTTTATAAATGAGTGGCTCACATTTAATATCCTGATAAAGTTATATAAGGATGTCCTGATAGGAATAGGACCGTATATGTATATATATATGATTCTTTTTTTTTTTTGAAGGAATATATATATATATATATATATATATATATATGATTCTTGCTGCCTCATTTAGTCATTTGAGAGAATGAAAAGCTTATGATTATGAGATTGAGAGGTACAACTAAACAAAAAGAAATTTTCATATCCGTTTAATTAAGGGGACAAACCTTCTGTGTTAATTTAATTAAACATCCAATTGACAAGTAGCAATTAAAATTGTCTTCATAAATTAATATCAAATCTCATGTTGTTCAAAAATAGGTACGAAGGTCCATTAGTAGCATTTTAAATTGGTTACTTTTTGTTAATTAGGTTAGGATTGAATTTAAATTAAGAATTATATTAATTTTTCATCAATATTGTGTGTTCAACTGATTGAAATAAAAACCACGTTATAATCTATTTAAATTTATTACAGGTAAAAATAGTGGTGTTAGTGTGGAGTTGGTGGCTGTAGCCTGTAGGTGGATGCATGTGATTGATAATAATATATATTAACATGTGTAGAAACTGTGGTTGCAGCCACAATTAATAGCATGCTAATTTCTGTCTACAATTTCCTACTTTATTTGTTTCTCTAATTTGAAAGTTCGAGTAAATTAGTAAAAGCCACAGTATCTATCTATACTATATATTAAATAAAAAAATAATAATAAAAAAATAAAAAATAAAAAATAAAAAATAAAAGTTGCCGCGTGAAATTATAGCCACCCCCAATTTTGTTTAATTTTTTTTTATTTTTAATTTCTTTAAAAGTACAATTAAAAAATACAATCATTAAACTTTATATAATTATTTAATAGATAGTTTTTAGTAAGATTGTAGTTATAGCATTCCTTATTTTTTTTTTTTTTTAAGAAAGTCAAATGACAAATATAAGCATTCGAGTTTATATAATTACTTAATAGACATGTTTTAGTAATAGTAACACTATATGGATTGTATAATAATTTCCAAAATTTATCATGATTTAAAATTCTAAATAGATTATTAGCCCAAAACAATTTGTTTGAATTTTTTTTTTTTTAAATTTGTTTAAAAGTACAAATACAAATACAACCCTTAAACTTTATATAATTACTTAATAGATAGTTTTTTGTAAGATTTTAGTTATAACATCTCTTATTTTTTTTAGGAAAGTCAAATGAAAAATACAAGTTTTCGAGTTTATAGAATTACTTAATAGACATGTCTTAGTAATAGTAACACAAGATAGATCAAGTGAGAAGAGCTTCTTGTCAAACCCATGAATTTAAGACTTCTTCAGAGTATTATATCAACATAATAACATTTACATAAATTAAAATTATATCGTGTTATATTAATATCTTTTATTTTTTAAAGATATGTATATTTGTAAATACGAAACCCATATACCAATTTAAGCACATGTCTTGCATGTGCCCTAAAAACTAGTATATATAAAAAGAAAGAGTTGTCAGGAGCTCCCCACCGATTTGTATGATCTTTTTTTTTTTTTTAAATTTTTTTAAGAGTACAATTACAAATACAACCCTCAAACTTTATATAATTACTTAATAGATAGTTTTTAGTAAGATTTTAGTTATAGCATCCTTTATTTTTTTTAGGAAAGTCAAATGACAAATACAAGCCTTCGAGTTTGTAAATTACTTAATAGAGATGTCTTAGTAATAGTAACACAGCATGAATTGTATAGTAATTTCCAATATTTGTCTTGATTTAAAATTCTAAATGATTTAGTTGTTGAATTTAAATTGTTGAGATGTTCAATAAAAGTTGCAAACAATTGTATATAGATTACCATTGTTAAATCATCGTGGGAAAAAACCTCTTTTGAGACAAGTGTAGAAGAGCTTCTTGTCAAACTCATGAATTTAAAACTTCATCAAAGTGATATATCAATGTAATAACATTTACACAAATTAAAATTATACCGTGTTATATTAACATTTCTTATTTTTCAAGGATATGTATATTTATAAATACGAAACTCAGATACTAATTTAAACATATGTCTTGCATATGCTCTAAAAACCAGTATTATATAAATGGGGTTGGTAGGTTGAGAGTATCACAGTAAACAGCACCTACTCAAAGTCTTAACGTCATGGCATCCTACGCTTTTCTAAAAAAAAAATGACATCACATGAACAATATTGTACCCCAAAATGGTCTAGCCCCGTATTCTTTCCTTTTTCCTTTCACATTTATATGACAATAATCTTCTTTTCATTGGATATCACATGACAATAATTTTCCAGTCCTCCTCTGTTTTCAGCCTCTGCTCATATTTATATTCTATTCTTTTTTGTTTCACATTTAATTTTCATGCCCTCTGTTTTGAGCATCTGTTCGTATTTTTGATAGCTACAGCTCAATCGTGGATGCATGCGCTGTAATAAAAAGACATGTACGAGATGAGGTGGATCCCCTCACAACTGCACCATGAGGTTATGAGTTCGAGTCCTCCCCTCCTAAAAAAACCCCTAGTTAATGTCTTTTTGACACCTCACATACTACATGTGGTGGAATAAAAAATGTAGGATTTTATATGGAATGCTTAGCATTATTATTATTTAATACTTAAAAATAAAAAATAAAGTAATAAACAGACATGGTCCATGCAAGAAAACCATAAATCCTTTTCTGAAGAGGACCTATTACTCCAATCAATAAAACAAATATCTATTTGTAATAGTGGCAACTTTCTTCAAGAAGATTAGCTGAGGCTAAAATTATTGGTTTCCGGTTATTGTAATATCTCGGCCACATCCAACTCATTTTCTTTGTTCAATATTGCAATTTCTTCACTTTTTTATTTTTCTTTTTTCACTGATTTTAGTAGCACCACAACAACATATCGTTGTAGTATTAGATTAATTTTAATTTTGAATATTTTACAATAAACTATCAATCTCAAAAAAGCCAAAATCCTTTCGGAAAAAAAAAAACAAAAATCATTTGTAAAATTAATCTGAATGAGACATTATTAAAAATCTCTCGTCTTTAGTTGATCTAAACAAGATTACAAGAGGGACATTATATCCTGGGAAAGTGATATTATTATATTTATGATGATGTGCTTTTCTTCCAATTAAATTGATACCCCCTTTAGTTTACATAAGTAAATTGGACAACATTTATTCGGTTCAATAACTTAAGCTTTTAGCTTTAGATTTTAGCTCTGACCCCACCACATGACTCAAAAGCTACGATGAGTGTGCTGAAGGGTGTGTTGTGTTGTGCACTTGTACACAATGGTGTATTGAATGGATATTTTGTCTCTTTCTTGAGTTAATTTTGCTCACCAATATCACATTACTTGTCAATTCATTTCCTAAAAGATTATGTTTTGTTGGTACTCAAAATCAGAGATCTGAAAAAGCTTTTTTCTTCATTGTTTTTTTGCTTATTTTTGTGATTCGTGACTCGTGAGTGAGCTTGTTTGTTGAGCCTGCAAGCATCACATGTATACACACAATAGTTTTCAAGAATGTATATATAGAACTGTATCACGTGCATATATATCTATAGGGTTCAAAAATTATATAGCACTTTTTGGGCGAGGGTTCATACAAATAGCACAACATTAATAAGTCTAGTTTTAATAGTACCAAAAATGGAATTTGGACAAAAATACCAACCAGCTTCTTTTTCTTTTCTCTTATGAATCCTTCGCTTTCTTTCTTCTTCTTTTTTTAAAAACCTCCATTGATGGAGCTTCAATGGAGGTGTCACCGCCGACCGACGAGTTGATTGGCAAAACCACCGGGAAAACGTTCATCGAGTGTCAATCGTTGTAACCAAAGTGTTCGTTTACATTTTCGAGTTATGTAGAGAGAAGCGAAGCAGAAGCCAAACCCAAACCGTCATCGAATCATCCTCGTCCGATCTATGATGATCCTTTGCGAATCTGACGAAACCAATGGCGCCAACGAACTCGACGCCGTTTGATCTTCCAGATCCAACTATCTCTAGAGTCAACCGGCGCCGTCGTCGGCTCGTCACTTTCACCATTTATGGAGGTCAAACAGATTAAAATTTCGAACAAACATGAATTAAGTCTCGAAACGCATTAATAAGTCTCGAAAACTCATGAATAAGTCTCGGGTATTCATAAAATAAGTCTCAAAAATAGAGCAAATAAGTCTTTATAAAATTAAGTCTCGAATAAGTGTAATAAGTCTCAGATATTCATAAATAAGTCTCGAAATGGAACAATTAAGTCTAGAATAAGAGTAAAAAATCTCAACTTCAACTACTGTTCATCTTCTCCGATTTGACAAACCCAAACCCAACAATTCAAGATTCAAACAACCCCATTCAAATTCAACAAACTCACAATTCACATCAAAATCGACAACAAAATCATAATAAAAACTCAAAATCGTCAACCAAAATCGTTCGTCAAATTGTCGAATCATCAACCAAAATCGCAAGTGTTCGTTGAATTGTCAACCCAGCCCCGTTGGAGTTGTTTGTTCTTTACACAGTGAGAGAGAGAGAGAGAGAGAGAGAGAGAGAGAGAGAGAGAGAGTGTGTGTGTGTGTGTAAGAATGGAGAGAAACTGTGAAAATTTTGCAAATAGGGGTATTTTGGTCTCACCACTTACTTTGGTGCTAATAAAACACGAGTTATTAAAGTGGTTGTAGTTACACAAATTCATTTTGAAAAAGTGCTATATACCCCTATTTCCTCTATATATATATATATATATATATATATATATTACCTTATTACCTTCTCAATCACAGGAAGGATTGAGATAATCAGGAAAGTATTTCGCTGTCATTGATCACACTATAAACACTTGACTCAAATATAAACTATTTAAAATTTATTAAGGTAATGTGGAGTTGGTGGTTGTAGGTGGATGCATGTGATTATGTGAATGATAATAATATATATTAACATTTGTAGAAACTGTGGTTGCAGCCAGAGTTAATAGAACCTACTCAAAGTCTTAACATCATGGCATCCTACGCTTTCGCAACCAAAAAAAAAAAATCCTTTTCACAGCAATTGACACATCTCATGCTGTAGGTAATTTTTTTTTTTTTTTATCACATAAATTCAAGGTTTTTTTTTTTTTTTTTTGGATGAAAAGGATTCGAACCCATAATTTTATGGTGTAGATGTGAATGGTTTACCATCAAACAAAACCTATCTCGTCATCTTGCTTGTAACTTAGTATTTTATACACGTGCACTCTAGAGAAATTACTTTAATTTCTTAAACATTTTGCCTTTTTTTTTTTCATTAAAGAGAAATTAATATATATATATATATATACAATTTTTCTATTGTCAGTTCGTCTTGATATAAAATATATCAGGACGAAGAATATTGACCGTTAGATTTACATACTTTGACTCAAAGTGTATAACCTTGTCAAAACTTCTCCATAATCTATGGTCCACATTCTTTGTGTTAACATATTTTATATCAGGACGAACTGACAGTAGAAAGACTTTATATATATATATATATATATATATATATGATTCTTGCTGCCTCATTTAAAAGAATGAAAAGCTTATGATTATGAGATTGAGAGACACAACTAAACAAAAAGAAATTTTCATAGCCTTTTAATTATGGGGATAAAACCTGCTGTGTTGATCTAATTAAACATCCAATTGACAAGTAGCAATTAAAATTGTCTTACGTCATAAATTAATATCAAATCTCATGTTCTTCAAAAATAGTTACAAAAGTCCATTAGTAGCATGTTTGTATATGTAACCCTATTTTATAATTGTAAATTGGTTACTTTTTGTTAATTAGAATAGGATTGAATTTAAATAAAGAATTAAATTAGTTTTTCATCAATATTGTGTGTTCAACTGATTTAAATAAAAACCACCTTAAAATCTATTTAAATTTATTACCGGTAAAAATAGTGGTGTTAATATAATGTGGAGTGAATTGGTGGTTGTAGCCTGTAGGTGGATGCATGTGAATGATAATAATATATATTAACATTCGTAGAAACTGTGGTTGCAGCCACAATTAATAGCATGTTAATTTCTCTCCACAATTTCCTTCTTTCTTTGTTTCTCTAATTTGAAAAGTTTGCGGTTAGAAGTAAATTAGTCAAAGTAGATTAGTTTGCCACTATATAAATGGAGTTGGTTGTAGGTTGAAAGCATCACAGTAAACAGCACCTGCTCAAAGAACGTTCAACATTCTGGCCTCATACGCTTTTCTAAAAAAAATCCTTTTCATATTTACGATTTTCATTCTGGCATTAACAGCATTTGGAAGAAACCCTTCTTGCTGCAGCCCAACGATACGTACCTGCTGTCCAAAAGGAGAGGAGGGACTGAAGGAGACGGATGTTCCTTAAAGCCGGCAGGTGGAATTTATCCCTTCATGTGTTCACCAGTAGTAGTACGTAGTAGTTATGTTTGTTGACAAATAACAATGTATGTTGCTAGATCCTAGTTGTTGTTGTTGTTGTTGTTGTTGTTTAAATTACTAGTTTTAATGTGAACTGTGAAGGGATATTTAGTTAATTAAATAAAAATTTGTGTGTGGTGTTTTTGTTGTTTTCTACTTTTCTTGTCCTCTTACTATACTTTTCTTGTCTTCTTACTCTACTTCTTCTTTCTTGTGAGTTTAGAATAATTAATGGTAATATTTTTAATTGTTATTTTGAAAGAAACAACTAACCAGTCTCAAAAATTGGTTTTCTGATTCCCTCTGTGAGGAGAAATCGAAACCAGAAAATCAATAAAATTAAAAATGGAGAGAGAGAGAGAGAGACGAACTGTACACAACAGTACCAAGTCTCTTTGGACGTGATGAGGTCTCCAGTGAGCCTCTGCTACCAAGGAATCCATTCCGTTGACGGTGTCCGAGCGGGAGGTTAGGGTTTTGATCGAAAAGGTCGGAAGCGAAAGCAATAATGAAAAGACTGTCAATGAAGCACACATTTGCTACAATCAGTACAACACTCATTGCAGTAGAAACAATTAGTTTTAAGTTGTATGTGTGTCTCTGTCAATGCTTTTGATTGTATTTTTAGCAGTGATTTGTGTTATCAATGCCCTGTATGTGTAGCCATGAGTTACTAAAAGCAATTTGGGATGTGATGTAACCGGCCATATTCAATATTAAAACTTCTAATCTACGTGCAACCTTATGTTGCATGTATTGACAACTCGATTTTGATGTTACTCGTCTCACTCTATAGAAGAAGGTATTTGATAATCAAATTCATCATCTAAATCTGAAACACATTACAGATTCAACAGTAAGTTCAAAGAGTCTGTGCCCTGTATGCAGTACACCTATCACCGTTACTACATTAAGCACCGGAACAACCATTACCACTACCACTGCCACTACCGTCATACCACCAATGTTATAAATCAAAATCACCACAATACAACCATAAACTTCGTTGTTTTTACCGAACAACAACTGCCAACATCATTAGTACCGCCACAATATTTATTACCACTGTCATTTGGAGTTGTTAACGGTCCCAAAGTATACAATAAAAATTGGTTGAGGGTTTAGAAAGCAGGAGGATTATTTTTTATATTTTCTCTATTTTTTTTTAACATTTTATAATTGTAACTCGAAAAAACGAGTATCACGGGAAGTTTTTTGAGAGGCAATAGAGCCACCCAATAATATTTCAGAAGGCAAGACTGAACCCACTCTCTTTACCTTATACGTATGTTATTCTTCCGAATGATATATACTTTGTTCTATAAATGGAAGAATTAGTAGAACAGATAAATTAAAGTACTTAACATATGTCCTTCTTTTTTAACATTATTTGATTAAAATCACATTACTTTCAAATGAGATTTCTGCTTGAATATATGCATTTATTTCAATTTATTTAGCATGCATTTCTTAGTAATTTATAATATATTTTACTGGAGTAAAATAATTTATTTATTTATTTTTTTTGAAACAGCAATTTATTGATAAACCAAGCCAAAAGGCCGGAAGGGACACAGATACAGCAAACAACAAACAACCAACCACCATAGCTCCAACAAGAAAACCAGAGAAACACAAAGCAAACCATCGAAACAGAGGAACCAAAAACACCAGAAAACAGGGCAAAAGCACATGTTGTCGATCGCAAGCAGAAAGCACATGTTGCTTTGTTGACTCATGTAGTAAATAAATATACAAACTTCTAAGTTCTTTTTCATTTTAGCATACTGCAACATTTTTTTTTTTTTAAGTATTATATTAAATTGAGGATTTTTGTGGAAGGGGATGACTCGAATCCGTAACCTCGTGTTGAAGGTGTGAGGGATTTACCACCGGACCAATCTTTTCTCATTGTTTCTTTAAGTTTCATGATATAAAAATATCACCTTCTGTAAATTATCCATTTTGAGATCAAAAATTACATGATACAGTATGTTTAATTTATAAGGAATACAGGAATTTTAACTTGTTTTCCATTTATGTATAAAAGTAATAATTTGCAAAGGTTCTTTAATTATACATTTTAAAGGAGGGGTATTATTATTAATAAATGTCTGGTCCCAATAGCATTTATAGTTTTCATAATTTCTAAGTTAGGGTTTAATTACAAATTATAATAATCATTCTATGTTTAACTTTAATAAAATCAATCTTAATTGTTTGGATTATTTTCTCATGCATGGTCAGCTCAAATATTTCCTTTACTAAAAAAAAAGGAGAATTATCTTGATGCTCACTATTAAAATGACTATGAGAAAATTGTTTTAAAATTATCATTTTAAACGAATAGTGTATTAAAATGACTAGTAAAATGACCCTCATTCTTCTCTCTCTACCAAACGCAGTCGTCTCACTCTAAAATCAACACTGTTATCTTCACAATTTTGTTACAAACAAAAAGATTTTATTGACTTATTTGTTAAATTTTTTGTTTATCAAATTTTCTTTGAATTTGATTATTTTACTGTTTGTGTATTTTTTTTTTCTTTCCATATATAGCCATTTAACGGTAATTATAGATGTCAGTAACGAAATGAAAATTAGTGTCAAAATGTTCGTCTAAAATGATCATTTTAAAATAAATTTTCTATTTAAGGACCATTTTGATAGCGTTCAATTAAATGGACGGCTACTATGTAATTATCCAAAAAAGAATTATGATTTTTTTTTTTTTTTAAGTAATACTTATGACTTTTTATTGGCAATTTTGGCATCCAGATTGCTGCTGCCCATATTAATGCTGATGAAAGTTAGAAGGATTATGGACAAAACTTTTTCAAAAATATGAGTTTTAGAAACAGTCTTATTTGATGCTCAAAAAATGAAGGAAAAAATAAAAAAAAAAAGGGTGTCCTCGAACATGACAATCACATCCGTTCCAAAGCTGTGTTTATTTGGTGATTTATGTCTACGCTCAGTATTTCCTGCTTTTCCTCTAGTACTAAATAATAATATTGTACTACACACGGCCCTATATTCGGTGGTCTAGAATCTTTCTAAAACTATCGTCACTAAGGTTTGAATCCCGACCTTAATGTGTATATAGAGGTTTTCCCACCTTATGTGTGGGTCTTGTCCCACCTTGGTGTGGGTGCACTCTCCCCTTTATGGGAGTTACGTTTCCGGACTATGCTTAAAGAGTCTCAATCTTACTGGTTCCGAGCGTTGTTGTAAAAAAAAAAATAATAATAATAATAATAATAATATTGTACTGGAGCAGTGGAGCTTGCTTGTTTTAGTTTTGGTTTGCAAAAACATCACATCAAACCAGTAAATAATAGGCTTATATTATTTTTACAGTTCTACTTTCTTTAATCTTTACTCTTTTGGCCGTTTCTTACTTTCAGTCGGATTCATGGCAATAATTCAAGGTTTAATATTAAAAACTCCCCTCACCTTTGAACTATTATTGGATATCTAGATAAAAATGCTTTTATTTCAGAAACACCCCTTATGGACCAACAAACAATGCTTTATTTGGTAAGATTCATAGGGTATAATGTTCAATTAATATAATTGAAGCTTAAATACGGATATTATAGACTTTTTAACATCAAAAATCGATCAATTGAATCATTGTTTGTTATTCCATAGGGGATATTTATGAAATAAAAGCATTTTTAGCAAGACATCCAATAATAGTTCAAAGGTGAGGAGAGGTCTTTAATATTATCTCATAATTCAATTACCTCATGTAATTTTTACGGTTCTACTTTCTTCTTTTTACAAAACAAGTGTATATGTATACAATGTCCATATTGTCATATTTTATTAAAAAAAATTAATTATAAAATAAACCAAATATTTTATACGATCATTATTTACATTCATATCTTCAATTATATTTCTTTATTAAAATTAAAAATAAATTAAAAATAAAACTAAACTAAACTCTATAACTTATGATAAACCATAATTTTTACGATAAACCTTAATTAAACTATAATTTTATTTCAATATCAAACTTTATTATCATCGCATGATTATCATATAACAAAGTAATGGAAAGTATTTTCATAAGAATTTGATCACACATGGGTAGGCATTATTTATTATTATTATTTTGTCTTTCTTTTATGTAAACAAAATAATTTTTTTTTTTTTTTAAGATAGCCGTAGATATCTGTGTTTTTTTTCTTTTTTTTGTTAATGATAATCGTATATTTAAGAGAATTCTATGTTGAAAATATCTTGACCCCATATACAATCTGGTTCTACATCTTTCCTTTCATAAGTCTCCTATATTCTAGATATTTTTAAAAGTAAATTGGACTATCATTAGTAAGGGTGGACACTAAGTTCAGAACCGAACCGAACCGAACCGAAAAAAGGGTGTTCGATTCAATTCGTATGATTAATTCGGTTTAAACTAGTTCAAAAAGTTGGAAACCTAAAAGTTTTTGGTTTAAACCATTTTTGGTTTTTCAAAACCGGTTTGAACCGATTAAACCGCCTATATAACTGTTTTTAAAAAAAAAACCTAGTTTTCTTACTTATTTCTCTTTGGCGACTAAGAAGTTGTTCTCTCATCTCTTCCTCAACTCCATATCCGATCTGCTCGTGAGCTCATCCAAGGTTTGTCTTTGCTTATCTCTAACTGACTGTTCTCTCATCTCAACATCCGATCTACTGGTGAGCTCGCCCAAGGTTTGTCATCTCATCGTCACTTTCTCTTGTCTTCTTGTCTTCTTGTCTTCTTTCAGTTCTCCGGTGGTGGACTAGTGGTTGTCTTCTTGTTTTTTAAATTTTCTTCTTGTCTTCTTTTTTTGTTTCAGATCTGATGTGCTCTTCTTCATCTCCAACCAAAGCTTCAACGAGACAAACCTTCAGCTCATATGATCTTCTCTTCTTCAGTTCGTTTGATCTGCTCGCCTGCTCACCTATGGTTGTTGATTTAACTTTCTTTGATTGAGTTAGCTTTTCTTTCTTTTTTGACTTGATGTATCAATCTGTGATTGTTTGTGTCAATCAATGACTGTATGTGTGTAATTATTTATTGACTTGATGTATTAATATGTGAATGTTTTTGTCTAAACTATGATTCAAATATGTGTTGTGAATTTATTTATATTTTATTTGTGTTTGTGTTTATGTATATGTTTATAAACAGTAGTCACGGTACCTTTCGTTTTCAATTTTCCCTCCTGAGATTTATCTTTTACCCTATTGTTAAGACGATGATAGGGTTTGGACTTATTGGCCGTTCTTCCCCCTAAAATCAAAGTTACTTTAAATAATCCCCTTTCCTTACCTTTTCCATCCGATCAATGTATTTTATGCCCCTTTGCCCATTAAAACTGAAGTAAATGGCCGTTTTATCCTTGAAAGTTGCTTTGATGAATTAATGAATTGAAAACACAAAAAAAAAAAAAACAAAAACAAAAAAAAAACAAAAAAAAAAAAAAAAAAAAAAAGCAAACAAAAAACTAAAATAAAAAACACAATTAAAAAAAAAGGATCTCCATCTTCTCCACCATCATCCAGTTTCAAACCCAGATTTTTAAAAAATTTCTTCTCCAGTTTCAGATTTGCAAGAACCCATCACAAACCCAGTTGAATTCTTTAGTACTCACAAACCCAGTTTCAGTTTCAAAACCATCACAAACCTAGCAACATCACCAACTTCAACACTACCACGAACATCATCATCATCACCATCATATCACCACCACCACCGTTCATCCAAACCCATCATCATCATCAAAATTACCACCACCACCGGATCGAAACCCACCACCAGTACTGTCGTTGAAACCCACCGCATCAAACCCACCAAACACCCCTACTATCTATCCTTTCCTTTTTCCACATTTTCTCATCAAACCCACGAAACAAAACACCAATAACAAAAGAATTCTCTGCAACTAAAGCAAAATTAAACAAGCATTACTAAAAAAGTTTCGACTTTATGAAGAACAAATAAGAGCAAGCTTCCACATTAGAATTTTACAACAAACCCGGCATGTAAATCCAAACCCAGATCATCATTTCCAAAAAAAGTTTCGAATTTAACGATGAAAAAGAATAGAAAAAACGAAACTAACAGAACCGAAACTAACCCCTTTAAACACCCATCTTCATCTTCACCAAGCAAACAGACAAGAAAAATTGAAAAAGAGAAAGACGGAGGATCGCATCTTGGTTTGATCTGAAGATCGCATCACATGGATGATGGATCCCTTTCGTTTTTCATTTTTAAATTAATTATAAAAAAAACAAAGAGCTCAGATAGAAATGGGTTTGAGAGATTTATAAGCTAGAGTGTGGTGTTTGGGTGGTGGTGTCGGCGGCGACGGTGGCTAGGGTTAGGGATTGTGTTTGAGTTGGAGTTGTGGTGGAGATTGGTGTTGTGGTATTTTCGATTGGTGAGACCTGGTGGAGGAGAAGATGATGACAGAGAGATTGGAGAAGAGATGGGTTTGATTTAATTTATTTTTGTTTTAAAATTTTTTATAACAACTAAGATCTGGTCGGATCTTATTATTTTTATTTCTTTTTTATTTTATTTTATTTTTTGTTTTAAATTTAAATAAAAAATGATGATGTGTTGAAGCTGGTGATGCTGGTTGGGTTAAAGATTTTATTATTATTATTATTAAAAAATTAAAAAGAGAGATCTTCACCGTCCATTAGAGGTGGCCATGGTTTCGGTTAAACCGACGGTTTTGCCCGCGGTTTAACCGAAACCGTACTTCCAAAAACCGCCCCGAAACCGAAACCGAAACCGGCGGTTTCAAAACCGGTCAGAAACCGGTTGAACCGGTTACGGTTTCGGTTTGGGTACTTCCAAAAACCGCCAAAAACCGACGGTTAAACCGGCGGTTTTAACCGCGGTTAAACCGCCGGTTTTTTTATAAAAAAATAAATTTAAAAAAATCGACTAATCAGAAGCTGACACGTGGCATTTTTTTTTGAATTTTTTTTTGAAAAACCGAAACCGAACCCAAAACCGTCGGTTTTTAAACCGAAACCGAAACCGAAACCGTAAAACCGCCGGTTAGAAACCGTGTACCAAACCGGTTTTCCGGTTACGGTTTCGGTTTTGGGTGGCTACGGAACCGAAACCGCCGGTTTCAAACCGAAACCGAACCGAAACCGAACCGTGGCCACCTCTACCGTCCATCTTTCTATTTTTTTTTTTAATTGTTTTTCATTTTAATTGTGTTCAGAATTTCAAATAGTCAATGACGTTCAAAATTTCAGATGGTTAATGACGTTAATGCCCTTCCCATTTAACGGTCAAAGGGGTAAAAAAAACATTGACTGGACGGTAAAAGTGACAGAAAGGGGTTATTTAACATTTGTTTGATTTTAAGGGGAAGAATGACCAATAAGCCCAAACTCTGTCATCGTCTTAACAATAAGGTAAACCTCGGGGAGGGGGGGGGGGGGGGGGAATAATAATATCCCTTTACAGGAATTACAGCTTTGGTTGAGATGAAAGGAACAAAAGAGAGAGACGGATTTAGTACTCTGTTTCTATGGAGTTCTGGGAATAAATTGAAATTGGTAAAAAATACACCAAAAGGCCCAAATGATATTAAAAAGACTCATTAAGCTCATTAAGCCCATTGGGTCCAAAACCAAAATTAACCGATCGGTTACTATATTTTATTTGGTTTAAACCGGTTCAATTTTGTGTGAACCGAAATGTTTTCGGTTCAATTCGGTTTTACTCAAAACCGAACTGAACCGAACCGTGCCCACCCCAAATCATTAGAAGAAGATTTGATTCTAAAAATAATATGATTTATATATATATATATATATAAATTGGGTGTGTTTATAATTTAAGAGGGTTTATAAATAAAATGTATTAAAATTAATATATTAATTTCAATAAGGGTACTATTGATTTTTTTTTTTTTTTGAAGAATTACAAAAACTATTATAATAGGACTGTCGAGATCAAACAATACATGTGCGGCCCAGATAGCCACTCCCATAACAGGAGATAACTACTCCCACAACCAAGGGCGAATTCAGGATTTTCTATCCAGCGGGGCTGAACCAAATACCAGTTATAATTTTTTTTTTTTAAAACAACCTTAGTAGGAAGTTTAATTATACCATTGATGATGCACACAAAACGGTAAAAGTCAAGGGTCATCATATTGTCTACATGCCTATATAGCTATATAATAATATATTAATATTGTGTTGAGCACTACTTGTTTTATATAAATTTTATAACATATTAAAACTTTAAAAAAAAATTAAAAAAATTGTAGACGGGGCTGCAGCATCGTGCAATCCCCACAATGATTCACCCATGCTTACAATCCGGAAAGAAAACTCCCCACACATATTTGTAAAATATATATGGTGGGATTTGAACCTCTCACCACTTAGGTGGAAGAGAGGTGCACTACCAGCTATGTTAAGAGGTGATGTGCAAGGATATTATTGGCATTAGGATGTGTGCTTATAGTAATATTTATTTTAAAAATTTTAGACATAAGTGTACTTATAAAATGGATGTACTAATTAGTTTTATAGGTGACAATATCTGCACCTATATGTATATCCTTCAATTGAAGACATACATATAGGTCAAACATACAATCCATAAATTTTAATTACTATGACCAAATTTCAGATTGCAGGACAGTACAGATTAATTGCGGTAACTGGTAAGTAGGGTCGACCTTGAGATTTTCGGGGCCCGAGAAGAACTATAGAAAATGAATTTACGGGCCCTGTGATTTCAAGTTGAGATTTTGTATCTGAATTATGAATTTTCGTAGCAAGATTTAAGAGAGTTTTGAATAACCCTAATTTGATATTTGATTTTTTGATTTTTTGAATTTTTGATTTTTGTTCGATGTTTGCTTCTGGTTGTCTGATAAGTGATATGAGTAGTGTTGTAGTGTTGTAATGTTGTTTTCTTGTTTTAGATATATAAAAGACAATTAATGTTAGGAATAGGATTCAACTCATATTTGACTTAGTGTAAGAACTTGAGAATGATAATTGAGTTTTATAATTTGTGGGTCTTTCTTAATATATATGTTCAATGGACCTATTTTAAACTCATTTATGAGTTTGTTAGTTTAAAAAAATTATATATTTGATAGGTCTATTTTAAACTCATTTATGGGTTTATTAGTTTAAAAGCATACATGAGTTATATCTGAAATCAATTTTTTTTTTTTTTTTTTTTTTACAATTTGGGGACCCTTAAAGATCGGGACCCTAGACAGCTGCCTCACTGGGCTCCCCCTAGGGCCAGGCTTGCTGGTAAGGCTTCTACACTTTCTTCGGTTACCATGTCAAGGAACCCTCTATTATCCTAAAGTAACCAGATATTGTTTATTTGTGGAAGAAGATATTATGATCTATGATATTGAGAAAGAAGTAGATGGCGCACGGTAGGACTTTTTTTTTATATATGTAAGAAAAAAGAAGAGGTTAGAAATAAGCAAAAAGTTACAAAAAAGATTGAAAATTTGATATTCCTAGTATGCATAATGCATTACACTAAAGCTAGACTTTGGCAAATTAAACCTGTGGCCTATGACTACACAATGACTTTTAGCTTCCTCCAAACTTAATCTCAGTGGTATAACTATATTTTGAGTGAGACCAATATCATTAAAATGACAGCTAGGTCAATGTTGATTCGTATTCTCCTATGTGAGGACATCAAAATGCTATATACATATGCTCAGAATGGTGAATGGGTGAATGAAAAATTGATGCTCAAAGTGCACCAGATGAGTTGGGAAAATAAATGAGTCTTACATTGGTGGGAATCAAATGATTAGTATATATATGATTCTCGTTTCGTTGCTTACAAGCGTGTGTGCAAATCACGGACCACAGGTTCAATGACTTGTTTGTGAGCAAATGTCATGTGAGCTCTCAGCTTTAAAGGACCAAGTACAAGTTGGTGTAATTCTAGATTTGAATTCCAAAGTGGGAAGAATAATAGAGAGGTGGATATCCATGGCATACAACGATTTATACTCGCTCTACCAACCAGAAATCCCACAGGTGATGTTGTTGTTGCAGTTTCTCAGGTAACCTAAACATATGCCTTTAGAGAAGAACAATACATATGCCTTTGGAGAAGAACAATATCTCTAGTTTCCATATATATAATATTGCTTTTGTTAAGATGTTTTTAAGTCTTTGATGTTAGATTCCATATATATTCATGAATGTTCATCGTCAAAGAGTTGAATTATTTTGTGGTTTTTTGTCAAAATGCAGCAGTAGATTTGTAAAATTTGGTATTTGGGAGAAAATAGAAGAAGATAATTTGTGAGAAAATAGAAAAGAATTTGTGAATTTTCTATATATTTCTTGAATAGAGAATTACAAATACTTATACAACTAATACAAATAAGAAAAGGGAAACTAACTTAATTACAATTAACTCTAGTCAACTATACTAATTAACATTGATTGATTCTAGTCAACTAAACTAATTAGTATTGATTGATTATAGTCAACTATACTAATTAATATTGATTGATTCTAGTCAACTATCCTAATGAATGCTTGTGATACTTGACAATAATCAACAAGATTCTTTCCTTTAATACTCCCTTTCAAGTTGGAGCGTGAATGTCAAGAACGTTCAACTTGCGAAGAAGTGTGTGAAATGGTGCTTGACCTAATGCCTTAGTAAATATATATGCAAACTGATTCTCAATAGACATGTAGGCCGTTTTGATTTCTCCTCGATCAATGCGTTCCTGAACAATATGAAAGGCAATCTCAATATGCTTATTCTTTCATGAAAAACCGAGTTAGTAGCAATGTGCATGGCTACTTGGTTGTCACAATATAATACCACAGGTTGTGGATGGTCGATACTTAAATCTCACAATAAATATCTTAGCCAAGTTAATTCACAAGTGATAGATGCCATATACTTGTACTATACTTCAGCTGAAGATTTGGACATTGTAGTCTATTTCTTGCTTCTCTAGGAAATTAGAGCTTTTCCAAGAAAAACACAATAACATGTTACTGATCGACGTGCTGTAATGTCTCCGACCCAATCTGCGTCACAAAACCCAATTAAATTCAAATCGCCTTTAGATGGAAAAAATAACTCTTGGCCTAGTGAGCCCTTCAAGTACCGAAGCAAGCGATGAACTGCGTCAAGATAGATCGTCTAAGTTCCTGTATAACCTGGCTAAGTGTGTTAACCAAAAAAGAGATATTTGGCCTTGTGATAGTTAAGTATATCAACTTCCCCACCAATTTTGATAATGTGTTGGATCTTTGAGTAAGTCACCATCAGTAGTAGTATGTTTCAAAGATTGTTCCATAGGGAATTTAGCAAGCTTCGAACCAAGCAATCCTGCCTCTTGCAGAATGTCGAGAGTATACTTACGTTGATTGATAGAAAAAACCAGTTAAGATTGAGCTATTTGAACTCTAAGAAAATATTTCAACACCCTTAAATCGTTCAACTTAAAGCAAGACCTAAGAAAAGTCTTCACATCATTGATTGTCTTAGGATCATTCCCAATTATAATCATATCATCAACGTATAAGAGAATGGTTGTAAAAGAGTCTCCATACACATTTGTAAAGAGAAAATAGTCAGCCTGAGATTGTTGGAAGCTAAACTTGTAGATGGTAGTAAGAAACTTGTGGAACCATGACCGTGAAACTTGTTTCAACCCATATAAGGATTTATAGAGTCGACACACAAGTGGCTCCCCCCTATCGATGAAAGCCCGGAGGAGGATGCATGTACACTTCTTCAGTAAGATCCTCATGTAAGAAGGCATTTTGGACATCTATTTGATGGAGGCCCTAACCACAAACAGAGACAATGGCAAGAAGACACTGGAGAGTAGTGAGCTTGGCAATGGGAGCAAAAATTTCTGTATAGCAAATGCCCTCTTTTAAGTAAACTCCTTGGTAATTAGGCGAGCCTTGTATCGTTCAACAGTGTCCGAGTTATACTTGATCTTGAATACCCATTTGCACCCAATGGAACAGTGACCCGATAGGAGGGGAATTAGAGACCAAGTCTTGTTTGTCTCAAGTGCCATGATTTCAGCTTTCATTGCCTCAATCCATTTTGGATTCCTACAAGCCTGCTCATATGTTTCTAGTTCGACCAAGTGAGAAACATTAAAAGCAAAAGTTCGATGGGCATGAGAAAGGTTAGAAAATGACTTGTACTTTAACAAAGAGTGATGCGTGCTTGATTTAACCAAAGGAGACGAGTATGAAGCAGGCATAGTATGATTGATTTGATAATCTTTGAGGTGTGTTGGTGTACGGCTTGGCCGGGTGGATCATCGAAGGACTATTTCTACCTATGTCGTGGGTCCGATTGACCGGTGAGGATTTTCTAGTCGACCAGTGGGTTCCATTTCGGAAGGAATCACCGTCTCGGATGGTCCGGTAGGTTCAAGACTGACTGTTTAAGACTCGTTTTGTTGTGTTTGTAGGTTGTTTTGTGGTGAACTTGGTTCATTTGGTGTATGGTAAGATGTGGGTGTGCCATTGGTGATGTCTACGGGTATTGGAAGTGTAGGAAGGTCATTTGGTTCAGAATGTGGTAAGATGGTATATGGGAAAGTGTTTTCATGGAAGATGACGTCTCGGGAGGTAAGGAGTTTCCTATCATCTAAATCACAAACAAGATACCCCTTTTGCCCCGGCGGATACCCAAGGAAGACACAACCACATGTACGACTATCAAACTTATGAGTAGGTTGTAAGTTTTTGGCAAAACATAAGTAACCGTAGACTCGTAGGTGGGAGTAGGAGGGTGACTTTTTGTGTAATCGCTCAAATGGTGTTTTGTTGGATAAGAGTGGTGTGGGTAAGTGATTGATAAGGTAGCAAGTTGTTCGGACATGTTCCCCCTAAAATTTTAAGGGTGAGCTAGCTTGAAAACGTAATGCACGTGTTATATATTAAGATATGGTGATGTTTGCACTCCACAACCCCATTTTGTTGAGGCGTGTAAGTGCAAGATCTTTGGAAATTTGTGTCATTTTCATTGAAAAAGGTTTGTAAGAAAGGAAACTCCCCCTATTGTCAGACCTAAAGGTTTTAATATTACAGTTGTTCTAACCCAAACAAAAAAATTCTTAATGATTGATTGAGTTTCAGATTTGTAACGCATAAGATAAATCCAAGCGTATCTAGAATAATCATCCGTAATAGTTAAAAAAATATCGAGCCCCAGAATAAGAATAGATTTTGTGTGGTCCCCAAATATCACAATGTATTAAACCAAAAGGTTCATGACTTGAAATACTACTATTAGAAAATGGTAAACGAGATTGTTTTGCAAGAGGACAAACATCACAAAATGTATGAGAATCAAAAGAAATATCTGGAATAGTTTTAGATAATAACTAAAAATGAGCGGTGGAAGGATGCCTGAGACGTCTATGCCAAAGGTTGGATATGCGGTTTACGGTGTTGGATGAAGGTAGACTCCGGTTCGCCGTGAGATAGTAGAGGCCATTACTCTGACGCCCTAGTCCAATCGCTCTCCTCGTTGTTAAATCCTGCATCACACAAAAATCAAGGTAAAACGTCACATTGCAACCTAAGGCTCGTGTAAGTTTGCTAATAGAGAGCAAATTCACTTTGAAGTTCGGGACATATGGCACATTGCCAACAGTCATATCATTGCAAAGTTTCATTGATCCAATGGATTTAATTTCAGCATGTCCTCCATTTGGTAAATGTACAGAGGTATATTTAGAGGGAGATTTATTTGTAATGGGTGGATTTTTAAACACATGATCAGTGGTTCTATATCCACGTGCTATTTGCATAGATAGATGAGAAATCGGTACCTGAGGTATTAATAAAGGATTCAATGTTACCGGTCTCCTTGTGAAGAAGGGTCATGGTTTGGTCATACTCCTTCGCGGTGAATTGTTTGGTCTCTGATATCTCTTTATTCGAAGTAGCTAGAGAGTTTGTTGATTTCTTCCCACTTGGTTTGACATCCTTGCCATATAACTTGTGCCCCGGTGGAAAACCATGAACGAAATAGCATTGATTGTTGGTGTTATAATCCTTGCCACAATGAGAGCAAGTTTTCTTGACTTTCCCGGTGGCAGTTAACCGATCCTTCTCACACGATTGACCAAATTCTGGTGAATTTCTAAAGGTTTGAATTGCTGCATATTCTATACTTTCATGTCAGGCAACCACATCAGTCTATCTTTCTTAATGAAGCACCAAGGCATGAACCTTGCGTGTGTCCGAGAGGGGACTGATCATAAGAATTGAACCCCGCACCGTGGCATATGACTCGTTGAGTCCCATTAAGAATTGCATGACCTTTTCCTTCTCCTCACGCTCTGCAAGGCCTTTGATAGCCACACAACTGCAAGAAATTGGGTTGTGATAAGAAACCAACTCATCCCAAAGCAACTTCATCTTGGTGTAGTAAGAAGAAATTGATTGTTGGCCTTGACATAATCCCACAATCTCTTCCCGGATTTGATAGATTAGGGAATCATTCCCTTATTCAAATCTATCATTCAAATCTCTCCACACTTCATTAGTAGTATCTGCATAAATAATACTACTAGCAATATTAGGTTGAACTGAATTCAAAATCCATGATAATACCATGTGATTGCATCGTTGCCATGTCGAAAACTTGGGGTCGGTTAATGGCGGTGCTTGTATCGTCCCATCGATGAATCCGATCTTGTTTTTGGCACTCAGAGCAAATCGTATCGTGCAGCTCCATTGTCCATAGTTGTCTCCTTCTAGTGGTTTCGAAACCAAAACGAGACCCAGGTGATCCGAATGGTGTATGGTGAAGGAATCCATGTTGTTTGTCATCTTCTTCATAGAAACAATCTCATCTCCTTCTTTCTCTTGTGTAGCGGAAGTCATGTTTAGAATCGATGGCACTGATACCATGTAAAATTTGGTATTTGGGAGAAAATAGAAGAAGATAATTTGTGAGAAAATAGAAGAAGAAAATCTATGAATTTTCTGTATATTTCTTGAATAGAAAATTACAAATATTTATACTACTAATACAAACTAGAAAAGGGAAACTAACTAAATTACAATTAATTACAATTGATTCTAGTTAACTATACTAATTAGTATTGATTGATTATAGTCAATTATACTAATTAATATTGATTGATTCTAGTCAATTATCTCAATGAATGCCCGTGATACTTGACAATAATCAACCGGATTTTTTCCTTCTATAAGATTTGACAATACTCAACTATCCCAATGATTTCAAAGAGTATGTACCATGTATGTAGTACACCTATCACCATTACTACAATAAGCACCAGAACAATTAACCATTGTCATTACTACCACCACTACCTTCAGACCACCAATGTTATAAATCAAAATCACCACAATACAACCATAAACTTTGTTGTTTTTACCGGCAACAACTGCCAACATCTTTAGTACCGCCACAATATTTATTACCACTTTATTATCTCCAAAATATTTTTTTGTCATTTGGAATTGTTAATGGTCTCAAAGTTTACCATAAAAATTTGTTGATTGGTTTAGAAAGTAGGAGGATTATTTTTGATACTTTCTCTAAAATTTTTTTAACATTTTATAATTGTAACTTGAAAAAACGAGTATCACGGGCAGTTTTTTGGGAGGCAATAGAGTCACCCAGTAAATTGGACCATCATTAAAATAAGATTTGACTCTAAAAATAATATGATTTTATTTTTATAAATTGGGTGTTTATAATTTAAGAGGGTTTATAAATAAAATATATATTAAAATTAATATATTCATTTCAATGAGGGTACTATTGACATTAGGATAGGTGCAATAATATTTATTTTTTAAATTTTAGACATGGGTGTACAGTATACTAAATAGTTTATGGGTGACAATATTCGCACACGTGTATATCATTCGGTTGAAGACATATATATATAAGTCAAATATAGATGGTCCAGTCTTGCCTTCTGAAATATTATATAATGACTTGATATGATGTTCAACAAACCAAAACTTAAAAGTTTTTAGTTTTTAATTGATATTTACTGCTTACAGTATTACAACTCGAACCTTAGACATTGTCGAATTGAATGAATGATTGCATTCACCACCACCAAACCACATTGAGCAATGGTTAAAACTTATTCAGGCCCTTGCAAAAGTGTCCACTTCCAAGTTTGAAAGAACAAAAATGTCCCCTCTTTGTTTTTCTGACATAAATGTCCTGTATTGAAGTTTACTTTACATTAAATGTCATTTGTTGGATTAAATTACCCTTCACACATAAAGGGGGACATAATGTCTAAAATACCCATACACATTTTTGTTTCCTGAAAATATCCTCCCTTTCATTTCCCTCGTCCTTTCCACAACAATTGAATTCCCTCCTTGTTTTGTTTCTAACAGTCGCCCCAATCCATCTCTTCTTCTTCCCTTCTTCGGCGCTAGAACTTTGTTTCATCCCTTCTACAACTGCATTTCTAGATTCTTGATTCTTTCATCTCTTCTTGTTCCTCCTATTTCGAATAAACTTGTCCTCAACTCTTTTCAACTTAACTGATTCCAAAAATGATTTTTCAACCCTAAAAACAGAGAGATAGAGAGCGGTAGAGGCGATAGGTGATGATGAATTTCTCTCTCTAGTCTTCATATGTTTGTGTTTAAGCTCATGTTTGAGTCATTACAGAGATAGAGGAAGATCCTTCTCGTTGTGGCTTGTAGATCAAAGGCAAGGAAATTGAAGCCATTGTCCATGTGAGGAAGTCAAACAGGGATCCTTCAAAATTCTTGAGAAAGGAACGATTAGCTACTTTTGAGGGTTTGAATCGTGCTATAGGTGAGTGTTTCTTTAAATCTATGCATTGGAACCTTTGAAATAGAATACAACTTTTTCCTTTATTAAACTTTTGCATAGTTTAGAATTTGAGCTTAAAATATTTTTGTATTAAAAAGTGAAAATGTTTAATTTTTGCCAAACTAACAAGATTGGAAGGTTTAAGGAATTGTACTACGTTTAGGGAAGAATGATTACTCTACAATCGAATATTGCCTTATTTCCATAGACTTAAATATTCCAACCACATTCAACAACACAACACACATAACGCATACATTGACAAGGACCACGGTTTATTAGGCTCAATAATTGTTGTTGGTGTTGTCTTTTGTTGGATAAAGAAAATCAGGGATCATATATTGCTTGCTTGTGATGAATATTTAGTTGTGATGAATGGGTGTATGGGCTGTGTGGAGTGTTTAATGAATGACATTTATGGGGGCGTTGTTTTTTGGGCTTGATAACTCTGTCCATTGCTTGAAATGTCTTTATTATATGTTTTGAAATTTGTTTTAAAGATTTCAGGATGCCAAATTGAAGTGCTGCTAGTGTGTGGCATTTGTTGTTTTCTATGGTATTTGTTGGCATTTGTTAAAGTGTTGCTGGTATGTGGCTTTTGTTGTTTTCTATGGCATTTTGTTGAAGTGCTGCTAGCTGTGTGGCATTTGTTGCTTTCTATGTTATTTGTTGAAGTGCTGCTGCTGTGTGGCATTTGTTGTTTTCTATGGCATTTGTTGAAGTGCTGCTAGTCCAGGGCTTGAAGTTCGAGTCTTGGGCGTGAAAGCCTTGTGCAGGGCTTGAAAATTCTTTTATAGGGCTTCAAATCCTTGTACAGGGCTTCAAATCCTTTAACAGAGCTTTAAAAATCAACTGTTTTACTTACACTATTTTGTTATATTTCTTCATTTTCATACTTTGTTACTTTAACCACATTTCCAAGGTCTATGGATACGATGAATGGGTTCATAGTGCACTGCAATAGACATTGGATTGATGACTAGGTGATGGATCCAATTTCCTTTGAATGTCATGACGACAAATATAGTTAACTGTTGGAAACAATATGTCACCGGATCGGGGTTAGCAACGACAGACTCCAGATAAACTTAAGTTCAGAGCTTTTAACACCGAAAGGGGTTGTACATTATCCATTATAAGTGACAATGATGTATCCTGTTTGCTTTCTCATAATCGATCATTGTCCTTGTGGACTGAAATTAAGGTCGAAGTCGAAGAAAGATCTGTACTGCCGAAGGCAACTGAAAATGTATTTGAAACTTCAATGAAGTCAAGAAATACAAAAATCAAGTAATGTATACCTTCGGCTTGTAAACCCTCCAGTATTTCAGAATCTCCAATTAGTACTACATATTTACCATTAGTGAGTGGTAGCAACCAACCGTTTGGGCCAGTGCCTTCCCCCAGATTTACATCGGCCGAGAAAGATCAAGGGACTCCAACATCGACTACCAAGCATGTAGAGGCTAAGGTGGATGATTCTGATAGTTTTGAAACCTTCGATGCAGAGGATGAGTCTAGTAGTGAGTCTAGTAGTGACAGACAAACATCAACAGACGGTAGAGAAGTTGAAACAAATGGAGCACCTAATAGTTCTACACCCTTTACGACGACACAGTGGACAATACTGGGGTCAGAACTGTACTCAATTCAGCCCATTAGATCAAAATAATTGTTTCAAGACAATGGAGACTTTAGTGAAATATACAATGGACAGATGTTCAAGGACAAGAAAACCTTGAAAGTGGCTCTATGGTTCAATGCATTGAAAAAAAGGTTTGATTACAGGGTTCGACGATCGAATCATACACGATTCGTTGCAATATATAAAAATAGAGATTGTCAATGGGTTTTTAGGCCAGGGAAGTCGAGAAATGGGACGTACTAGAATGTTAAGTTTGTTGACTCTAAGCACATATGTGGTGATAATGGAAACTACAACGTAGATTTTCACCGTGTAAGTTCCCATGTAATAGGGCAACTGTTTGCAAGAAAGTGTGTCGATCCAAGACGCAACATCTGTCTGAAAGATATAATAATTGATATGAAGGATAAGCACAGCATAAATTTCACCTACAACAAAGCCTACAAATCTAAGGACCGCGTTTTACATAGTGTTTTTGGTGATCTGTGGGAGTTATTTAAGATGTTGCCCACATACTTTCACATGTTGGAAAAATCTAATCCAGAACAAAAACCAAGATTGTAACAGATAGGAAAAACTGGTTCAAATATGGATTCATGGCACTGGGAGCTTGTATAGAGGGATTCAATACCGTTATTAGGCCGATTATACCGTTGATGCTACCCACTTGAAGTCTAAGACCATGGGTGTTTTGTTAGTTGTGGTATGCAAGGATGGTAATGAGATGATATACCCTTTGACATTTGGGTTTGCCAATTCCGAGTGCTCAAAGTCATGGACAAGGTTCTTAAAGCAACTTCACAATGTGATCTTGTATCCCGAACTTGTGATGATAGTGTCGGATCAGCACACAGGTATCTCGTATGGCATGAGAGCAATATTCCCCAATGCAGCACATGAGGTTTGTGCGTACCACTTAGCCAAAAATCTGAAACAACATTGTATGAAGCGAGGTGACATGATTTATCATTACTATCATGCTGTATATACGAACCGTGTTGAGGAATTCAACCGTTTAATGGCTGAGCTGAAATCCATCCATCTTAAGGTTTATGATGAGCTCTTAGAGGTTGGGATACAGAAGTCTTCACGTGTCCATAACCCTAGGAAGAGGTACCATATGATGACCACCAACATTGTAAAATCATTGAATTCTTGTCTACTTGCAATCTGGAAGTTGCCTATCATATCTATTGCCGGAATTATCAGAGATTTGTTGCAAACGTTGGTTCCACGACCGTCAAAGTAATGTAAGAGAAACACCCACATTCTTGACTAATTATACGGACCAACACATCAAAGACAGGGTTTTAGCATCGCAACGGTGTGAGATTCACCCTATTGAGTTCAATAGATTCAAGGTACAAGACCAATGGAATGAAGGAATTGTCAACTTGGAACAACATTCATGCTCATGCCGTGAATGGGACCTAGATGAGCTACCGTGTATTCATGTCATGGTTGTTCAAAAATATGCTTACATACTGTTTATTTACATTTTTAATAACAAGCATAATCTTCAATTTCTAATTGTTATTCATTTATTTGTGTCTTTTGTATCAGGTTTAAAGATATGTCCATCAACGCATTATGTTCCGACTTTTTTACAACCAGATGGTTGAAACAGGCGTACGACATGGCTGTGAACCCTGTTCCAAAACCTGAAGCATGGGACATTACTGATGATGTTAATGATCGCATTGTATTGCCATGGAAAAAAAAAAACGATTGACAGGAAGACCAAAGAAAAATCAGATGCCTTATGTTGGGAAGAAACGAAAGCAATAAACGTGTGGGAAATGTGGGCAAAGGGGACACAATAAAAAAAAGTTGCACGAACCCATCATGTAGCACAGGGAAACCAGCAAAAAAACCACGTGCATGTAGCGTGTGCAAGAAATAAGGATAACAAACTTACATGTTCGGATAGAGATAACGCACCCGACCCTAGTTTGGCATCCCACCTCAGCTCGAATGACACTGACACAAACGATTAAGAAGTTGATTGTTAGGTATGAGTGAGACTCATCCTTTCCTTCATCTTTTTTTCTTAAAAAATTAAAATCTTTGAAAGCCAACAAATGCTTATGCTTTTGCTATTGAAAGAAAGTTGTTGTGATGATGGTGTAGTATGTGTTGTAAGTTGCAAGGGATGTTTTTTCAGTGGTGGTGCAATCATACAATATTTACAACTTTTTAGGTGGGGTGGTGTAGTCGTTGTAAGTTGCAGGGTACCTTATTTATGGTTTTTAAGTTGTTACAATTTCATTTAAGTTGAAAAGCAGGAGCAGTCCAGCATGTGTTGTAAAGAATATTTACAACTGTTTTTAAGTTGTTGTGGTGCTGATCTTGTATGGAATAATTGTATATTATGGAATATTTGGAGTGGCCTTGTTGATAATGGTATTTACGTTTATGTGTAAGTATATATTCGTGTGTGCCCAGCATACACATATACTGTTCTTTATAGTATATTTTGTTGTATACTGTTATTTGTAGTATATACTAGCCTTAATATTATTGAGCCCAGAAACAAGAACCATGCAAGATAGGGCTTGAATTTAATTTTTATTATTTTCATAAGTCCTAAACTAACAATGTGAAGCCCTAGAATAACATTGATGTGTGGAGCCCAGGATATTCGTTGTCTGTGTGGCATCCAGCTGTGTTCCACAAACTTCCAAGAACTGAAAAGAATTTGAAGCCCATAATCAATATAAGTGAAGCCTTGGAATAAGAATTGAAGTTTGACTAAAACAGACTACTGGGATCTAGCTTTGGTCTATAAACTTCATTTCAATACATTATTTACATTATTTATGAAGCCCATCAACAATATAGTTGAAGCACTGGAATCGAAATTGAAGCCCATAATCAATGTACATGGCTTAGACGATATTCTTTTGCATTAAATTTAAATTTTTTGACAATGTTTATTGTTTACGATGTTTAATCATTAGCAATAATGATAAAAGTAAATTTAGGGAGTCTTTACATTAACTTACATTAATGGTGTCTTTTCTGTTTTAAAAATGCATGCATTGCAATGGGTGGTGAAAAGGCATCCAGATGACCTTTGAATGGAAGAAGACGATTACAATGACCAAGGTGGCTTTACATTTATTCGACGTTGGTTTGGTGTTTATTCATACATTATAAATACCCTGTCCTTTGTTACATTTTTTTCTCACTTCACTTCTATTTGTTTATTATTTTATTCATACAATGGCAAAAAACAACAGAAGGAATAATGTTGGAAGGAATTTTGATGAAACAGACAGACAGACAGGAATCCATCATTGAATGTCTAAGGCAACGGATTGCAAATGCAGAGAACACCATCTGTGAAGAGCGTGCAAACGCTGGACGCCTAACTGTGGACAATGCAGTGTTGATAGGAAAAGTCGAAAACCTGGAAGTAGAAATTATCAATTTACATGTGCAAATGGAGGCAAGAGACAATGAACAGAATGGGCTGTACCGTCTTGTCGACAAATTACAAAAGAAAATGTTGGACTTCAATGTTCCACCATCTCCATAGATAAATGTTTTATGATTATCCTTATGTTCACAGTTTGATGTCTTTGCTAGAAATGTTCTGTTTTTATTAAGTCTTTTTATAAAATGAATATCATATTTCCTTTCCTCAATCCCTGACAAAGTATCTCAATCATCATAAAAAGTTATCTTTGATTCATAGAGATATACCAAAAAGTTATCTTTAATTCACTTCATAAAAAGGCAAAGCAGATGCCTTGAAAAAACATATATTACCCAAACAACATTTCACAGACATTTGCCCACTATTACCCCGATTACAAGTACAACAATAATGTATATAACCAGAATTACTGTTTTGGTTTGTACGGGTTAAGTGCAAAGAACCTTATCTTTTATGGTACCAGAAGTATGATTTGAAAGTTTTTCACGCTGAACTTCATGAATAGCTTCATATGCTTCATCCACCATATTAAATTTCTATTAAGAAACACCCTTAAATCCATCAACTTGTTCATGACAATCACGTCAAGAGTTGAACACACCAGTTTTCCTGCCTTTGAAAACAGCATACATCGATTTCTTTGCCATATACGCAAAAACATGAATATATGTACAAAAAGCAAGCAAGTAACTAACAAACTAAATCTAGATTAATTTATAATGTCAAAAAAACAAACAAAATAAAGACATTAAATCCTATAGACACAAGACATTAAAAAAAATGAAATAACAAAAACCAGTTCTTGATTAATGGGGCATAGAAGTCTTTCATACTTGGTTGTAACTGTGATTTCTTTTGAAAACCTCAATGCCCAATGAACTCATTTTCGAACTAAGATCAGAAATTAACGAAACAAAATGAAGATGAAGATGTGTAGAAGAAGACCTCTGCTGTGGGCGCTGGTCGTGAGGATTGAAAGAAATAAATTAGATGTGTAAAAGATCAATATGTGTAGACGATGAAGATGAAAATAAGAAGATGAAGACCAAAAAGAGGAAGAGGAACCGACCGTCAATATAAGTGAAAGACTGAAATGGGAACCAGTTGTGGTCCACTTGTGGAACTGAAAAGGACTAGCGGGATCCAGCTGTCCAGCTATGGTCCACAAAACCCCTTCCTTTCAATACATTATTTTTTGAAGCCCAGATACAATACTTTGAAGCCCTAGAATCGGAATTGAAGCCAAGAATCACTGTAAAGGTATACTTTTTCATTTAATTTTAAGTTTTTGACAATTTTTTAATTTTTCAATTGTGCGTCATTTGTTACACAACATGTGGCAACACCCTAGAACTTCGACACCATTAAAAACACAATCTAGTATGGGAAACCTTAGTAATACACTATGTAGTAATCTAATGTAATAGTGCAAATGTCACACGTTACCTCACTATGGTTAAAGGTGTTACTAAGTAATTGTAATGGACTTGGTCACAGGGGTATTTTTCTAACCATCTGATACTCCCGAAAAAACTCTAAAAAGTTGCCCACCTACGTTCCATCCATTTTGGACCTTCTCGATTGGGAATAAAAATAAGGGACCCAAATCATCGGATGTATAAACAAAATTCATTCAAGCCCTGGAATAATTTATAAAGCCCGAAATTGAAAAGGACTAGTAGGATCCAACTATTTTTGAAGAGCTGGGCAGAAGATGGAATAACGGCCCAAGCCTAGATGAAGCCCGTATTAAGCCTACAAGCTCATAATTATACCCACCCATTGAATTACCTAATAACCCAAGACTAAAGTGGGATCCAGTTATCCAGCTGTCCAACTGTGGTCCACAAAACCCTTTCCTTTCAATGCATTGTTTTTGAAGCCCATATACAATGCATTTGAAACCCTGGAATCAGAATTGAAGCCCAGAATCACTGTAAAGGTAAAATTTTTCATTTAATTTTAATTTTTCAACAATTTTTTTAATTTTTTCCGATTGTATGGCATTTGTTACACAACATGTGGCAACACCCTAGAACTTCGACACCATCAAAAACGCAATATAGTATAGAAAGCCTTAATAATACACTATGTAGTAATCTAATGTAATAGTACAAATGTCACACATTACCTCACTAGGGTTAGAGGTGTTACTATGTAATTGTAATGGACTTGGTTACGGGGTATTTTTGTGATCGTCTGATGCTCCCGAAATAACTCTATAAAAATAAGGGACTCACATCATCGGATGCATAAACAAAATTCATTCAAGCCTGGAATAATTTGTGAAGCCAGAAACTGAAAAGGACTAGTGAGCTCCAACTATTTGTGAAGCCCTGAAATCGGAGTTGAAGCCTAAAATCACTGTACATGGCTTAGAATGTAAACTTTGCATTTAATTTACATGTGGCAACACCTAGACGTTTCCTTATTCATGCCCGAGTGAAGCACTCAAGCATTCTTGATTGTGAAAATCCTTTTGTTTTTTTCTTTTCACTTCTATCTCTCTCTCTCTCTCTCTGTGTTCTTCTACACGACCAGATCTGCGGGTAAGCATTCTTCTTCAGTTGTTATTGAATTTAATTGTTTTTTTTTTGTTTTTTCTTTTCCTATCTGTGTATGCTCTTTTTCATCGATCTTGTTGATGTTTTGTTTTTCTTTCTTTTTCATACATACATCTCATTGCCTTGGTTGTTCGAACACCAATTTTGCTAATATATGTACTACCATTGTTGAAAGTGTATTGTATGAAATGGGAAAGACATTTGAGAATGTTCAAGGCTCTGAGACTGTTGAAGAGAAAACATCTGAAAAGGTTGAAAGCAATGTATATATGTTGTTATCACATTGTCGTTATTTTAAATGTTTATGTTGTGTTGTTGAAAGCTCTTTTTTTTATGGTTTATGTTTATTTTGTTGTTGAAAGGTGAAGCCTAGAGTGTTCTTTGACCTGAACATCAACGAGCATTCGACAGGTAGACTTGTAATAGAGCTTTTCGCAGACACTACCCCCATAACAACGGAGAAGTTTCGGGCTCTCTGCATTGGTGAGAAGGGAATTGGCAGGAACAGGATGCCACTCCACCACCACTGCATGATTCCTAGCTCCGTGTTCACAGGAGGAGACTTGACTGACTTCAACGGACTCAGAGGTAAGTCCATATACTGCGACAGTTTCACCGACGAAAACTTTGTAAACAAGAACACTAGTCCTAGGATCCTCTCCATGGCAAATACCAGTCGGACACCAACGACTCCTAATTTCTCATCCCTAACTAAAAGAACGAGTGGCTCGATGGCACCAACGTCATCTTCGGTCAGGTCGTCAAGGGATTTGATGTCATTAAAGCCGTTAAGAAGGTCGGTTCCATTTCTGGTATGACATCTAAGCCCGTAATGGTCGTCAATTGCGGTCAACTTTCTTGATTTATTGGCAAGCGACCGTGGTTGTAGAGTTTGATTGTTTTTTTTTTTTCACAAGTGCTACTTGTATGCTACTTCGAATGGATTATGGTACTTGTATTTGTTTTTGCATTATTGATGGTTAGTGGTTATGCTACTTAGAATGGATTATGCTATTGTTATTGTATATGTTTCATTGGTCCCATCAAAACAAAATGAACTGGGCTCCAAAACAAAATTTCTTAGGCTTCAAAACAGAATTAATTTCGTCATTTCATTTCATTCACCTCAAACACATAAAAAAACTGAGTCCCACTCCAATACAAAATATCCTAGGCTTCTAAACAGTAGTGGAACACATATCCTAGACCCATATCATCATCGGATGCATAAGCCCAGGATTAATTTGTAAAGCTCGGAACTAAAAAGGACTAATGGGATCCACATGTGGTCCACAAACTTCCAAATATCCACTTTGGATTGTCTTAATATGTATTTTTTTTTGGACATACAGAATGTTTTTGGTGGGCCAATGTTTTTGGTTGGCCAATGTATTTTAATTAATACTATTAATTTTAAAATATTTATTTATTAGTTATATGAAGTAACAGTAATGGTAAAAGTAAATATAGGTGAGGTAGGGAGTGTTTACATTACATTGATTGTGTCTTTTAAGTTTTAAAATACACATTGGGTGGTGAAAACGCATCCCCATGACCCCATGACGTTTACAATAACCAATGTGACTTTTCATTTATGGAACGAACCCAACGTTGGTTTTCATTCATTATAAATACCCTGTCCATGTTACAATCTTTTCTTACTTCACTTCTATTTGTATAACATTTTTTGTTCATACAATGGCAGAAAACAACAACAGGAACAATGGTAGGCAAATGGATTAAACAGACAGGCTTGAATCCATCTTTGAAAATTTGAGGCAACGGGTTGTAAATGTAGAGAACACCATCCATAAAGAGTTGAACAATGGGTTGCAAGAGTTGATGGATAAAGTTGATAACCTGGAAGTAGAAATTAATTATTTACATGTGCAGATGGAGGCAAGAGACAATAAACTGAATGTACTGTACAGTCTTGTCGAAAAATTGCAGAAAAAGTTGTTGGACTTTAATATTCCACCATCTCCCTAAACAAATGTTTTATGATTATTTTCACAGTTTGATTTTTTTTTTTTCACGAATGAAATGAAATTTTTATTTTTTTATCTCTGTTTGTGTTCAATACTCTAAATATGAATACATATTTCTTTGCCATTTCATACAACACAATGAATATATGTACAAAAAAAACAAGTAACTAACACACTAAATCCAGATTTTTTTTTTAATGACAAAACAACAAACAAAATGAAGACATTAAATCCTTCAGACACAAGCCATTTTTTTTTTCTTTCAAAAGAACTAATCCCATCATAAAGTATGCTATTTTTTTTTTTTCACTTCTCCTAAACAAAATGAAATAACAAAAACCAGTAATGATTAATGGGGCATAGAAGTCTTTCAACATAAATCAGAGGTAGAAGCTATACTTGCTTGTAACTATGATTTCTGTTGAAAACCTCCATACCCACTGAACTCATTTTCAAACTCAGATCATAAATTAACAAATCAAAACGAAATAAAATGAAGATGAAGATGTGTAAAAGAAGACTTCTGAGCATGGGCACTGGTCTTGAGGATTCAAAAAAATTAAAAAGATGAAGAGAGAGAGAAACAATTAAAAGAAGGAGATGAAGAGAGATGACGTGATATCTGATAAAGAAGAAGATGAAAAGAGATGGCGTGCATTGAAATGTGTAATTAATTTATTAATTGATGGCAAATCTAATTAATGTTGGCGTGTTGTGTTGAAGAAACAATGATGGTGCTTTGTATTGGTTAAGTCAAAGTCAGCTAGTGGGGTCAAGGGTCAGCAACAATAAGAAGATGTGTCATATGGTGGCGTGTTGCATTGAAGAAAGAATAATGGTGAAGCCATTTATCAGAATTGAAGCCCTGTACTTGGAATGAAATGAATTATGCTATTTCCTGGGCTTCAGAACAGAAAAATTCATTTCATTCGCCCCACATTGCTTAAAGAAATCACTACTACCAAATTGCTTAAAGAAATCACTTGCTTAAATCAGTTTTTATGTAACCGATTTTTTTATAAAAAAAAATAGAAATCGGTTTTTATAAAAACCGATGTCTTAAATATTAGATTTTCAAAAGACATTGGTTTTTAAGAAAACCGATATTATAAAAAAAAAAATTTAGACATTGGTTTTTATAAAAATAAATGTATTAAATTTTGCGTTCAAAAGACAACGGTTTATATAAAAACCGATATTGAAAAAAAACGTTTAGACATCAGTTTTTATAGGATTCAAAAGAAAAATTATACAATTTAAATCTGACATATGTCCACATTCAAGTACGTATCTCTAAAAATACTCAACGTTATTTGCTCAAATTGTGACACAAGAAAGTAGACATGTAAACAAACACTTTTCAATCAGAAAATATTCCAAAAATAGATTCAAAAAAGTATGAAAATGACTGATGAAAACTACTCACTCACAGATTCGCGAATCACTTCTGACCTTTGACTGAATAATTAATCAGAACTTTCAAAATACCTCCCGGAATTTTATGTTCTTTATACCGTTTGATTTGTATAGAAAAATCAAAAAATCTAACATCGACAAAAAAAATTATTTTGTTTTAAAAAGATATAGTTTTAAGGTAAACTTTTGTACAAAAATATCTTCAATCGCTTCTGACCTTTGACTGAATAATTGATCATAACTTTCAAAATACCATCCGGAATTTTACGTTTTTTATACCATTAGATTTGTATCGAAAAATCAAAGAATCCAACATAGGTGAAAAAAATTTATTTTGTTGTCAAAAGATACGGTTTTAGGAAAACGTTTACACAAAAATATCTCTAACCGCTTTTGACCTTTGACTAAATAATTGATCATAACTTTCAAAATATCGTCCGGAATTTTACAATCTTTATACCGTTGGATTTGTATCGAAAAAATCAAAGAATCCAACATAGACAAAAAAAATTATTTTGTTGTCAAAAGATACAGTTTTAGGAAAAAGTTTGCACAAAAATATCTCCAATCGCTTCTGACCTTTGACTAAATAATTGATCATAACTTTCAAAATACCACCCGGAATTTTACGTTCTTTATACCGTTGGATTCGTATCAAAAAATCAAAAAATCTTACTTGGACAAACAAATTTATTTCATTGCCAAAAGATACAGTTTTAAGGAAAAATTTTGTACAAAAATATCTCAAATCGCTTCTGATCTTTGACTGAATAATTGATCATAACTTTCAAAATACCGTCCGGAATTTTACGTTCTTTATACCGTTGGATTCATATCGAAAAATCAAAGAATCCAACATGGACAAGAAAATTTTTTTCCTAGCCAAAAGATACAGTTTTAAGGAAAATATTTGCACAAAAATATCTTCAATCGTTTCTGGCCTTTGACTGAATAATTGATCATAACTTTCAAAATACGTTCTGGAATTTTACGTTCTTCATACCATTGGGTTCGTATCAAAAAATCGAAGAATCCTACGTTGACGAAAAAATTTATTTCATTTCCAAAAGTTACAGTTTTAAAGAAAAAGTTTACACAAAATAGCTCTAGCAGAACACAAAACTACACAATAAAAAATGAAATGAAAAATAAACTCACCAATAAAACTTATTTAATATATATATTTGTAGTAGAAATTAGAATTTTTTTTTTTTTTAACAACTCATATAGCTTATATATAAATATTGTGCAATTGTTAACACATCCAATCTTGTAGTCAGGCGATAAAGGCTTACCACTTTGACTTTGAGGTTGTAAGTTCAACTCCCCATAATAACAATTAATCCTCATTAATATCAAAGGTGGGGTTGACCAGCGGTAGCGGCTGGCTGGTGGCCGGACAGTGGTGTGGGCTGACAGCGGTGGCCGGACGGTGGAGCGGGCCATCAACGGTGGGATTAATTTTTGTAATATATCAATTTTAGGTCAGGGTTTTTAAATCGGTTTTAACTAAAACCGATGTCTTTTCTCTTGGGTTTTTTAATTGGTTTTAACTAAAACTGATTTTTTTTCTTTGTTTTTACATTGGTTAAAAACCGATGTCTTTTGCATATATTTTCTAAAACACTCAAATAGACAACAGTTTTAAAAATTTTAAAAACCGATTTCTTTTATGTTTTTTGTAGTAGTGAACACAACCAAAGCACCACACTACTACTATTAACCCATTGTCTATGTACAATAACCCACTGTGAAAATGTCCTAATTTCAGCACAATTGACCGCAGTCAATGACCATTACGGGCTTGGATGTCAAGCCGGAGCTGGAACCGATCTTGTTAACAGCCTTCAAGACGTCAAATCCTTCAACCACCTCACTGAAGACGACTTGCTTGTGATCAAGCCACTTGATCTTAGTGGTACAGATGAAGAACTGGGACCCATTGCCTCTTCTGACGATTTTGGCCATTGACAGGATACCGGGACGATATGCTGCTTCACGAAGTTCTTGTCGGTAAAACTAGGGTCGTATATCGATTCACCTCCAGTTCTATTTCCATGAGTGATGTCTCTTTCATAGACCATGTACCCAGGTATCACGCGGTGAAAGGTTGAACCCTTGTTGTAGAGTGGCTTCCCAACCGTGCTGATCCTCTTCTCTCCGGTACAAAAAGCCTGAAAGTTCTCCGCTTTTATCAGGGTAATGTTTGCGAAGAGCTCCATCACAATTCTACCTGCAGGGTGGCCGTCAATACTTAGGTCAAAAAACACTATAGGGTTCGCCATATGAGTATCTAGGGATAAACAGAGAAAATGGGGCATAGATGAATGAGAAAAGAGAGTAAGGAGAGAAGTGGATGGGGACTTACGATTTCTTCTATTAATGCGAAAGGCGAGGCTCATTTTCTTTACTTAGTTGGGTTAGGGTTCATCTTTCATGTCATGTGTTTTGGATTTGTTATTCTCATTTTTTTGGGGTTTGTAATGCAAAGGGCCCAAACTCAATCTTATTTCAGTTCATGTGAATTTTTGTGTGTTAATGTATGATAATGGGGATAATCAACATCCATATAACTATCCTATGATAGCTTCAGTCATGTATGATAATGAAGAACTGTAACAATGCTCTAAAAAAAATCAACATATTCTATATTAAAAAGGCATCATGCCATAATTCGATATTACATATGTTAAATTCTTAGGACATTACTGGGTTGCAAATCTACAATTGCACATATACATTCATGGACTCGAAACAAAGAAACGTTAAATTACTGGGCTCCACAATATACTATCATGGGCTGTATAAGATGAATTCCTAGGCTCCAAAAGAAATTTGGATGGGCTTTAAAAGAAAAAATACACCATCTCCACGATGTAAATGATCATACACCACTTAATGTAACAAAGCTATGGTTGATCGGGATTGTGCATCTCACCGTTATTGAAAACGTCGAGTGCCATTGCCTTCCCGATGCTTGGTATATCCTTTGGTCCAAATTTGTCCTTCCATGGTAAAGCAACTCCGGATAGTACTAATTCAATGAACTTTAACATAAAAACACCACAGCCGATACTATACCATATGAAAATACAAAAAACAATAAGTGTATGATAATATTGATTAAATGTAAAACCACCAAGTTATATTGGAAATAAAATTAACTACCCATCGTTTTGTTGAGGAAGATTGAGTGGCAACACATTTTCGGCATTGAAATGAGTTGTGCGCACAAGTATGTTCACTACTTCATAGAAGTTGGATTCCTTCAAGATGGAGGGTAACAAATATAGTAAGCATCGGATTTCCCCTATCCGGTTATTTCTTTCATGTCTTCCCCACCAGGAATCAAACATCCGCACTTTTCCTTCTTTTAAAAACATTTCACAAAGAACCTAGTGGTCTTCGACATTGCAAGGAATCAAAACCTGCAAGGAATCAACACGAATGGTATGTTATTGAGAATATCAAGCCTTGGAAAAGGAAATTCAAGCCCTAGCAAAGGGACATTTCCTTCCCATTTCCATTATGGCATGTAAAGCAACAAGGCAGTCAAAGATATAAACAAACATAACAACCCAAATCCATATACAAACTTACCGAATTCATTGTCCACCACGGTTCAAGGTAAAGCAGCTCATTACCTCAGACGTAGTTTAAAACATCATCGTCAGAGTTGAATTCTAATGGACTGAACTCTGGGTAATCTTCCCAAACTTCTTTTTCGCATACCACTGGTGGAGAAGGATCATTCTTCTTCATTTTCGCATTCTTTCTTGGTTCTTTATCTGATCCACCTTCCCCAGCCTCTCTGCCCTCTAGTCTTATCTTTTCTATCTTTTCAAACTCTTGTATCTTCCTAATGCTTTTTATCTCCTCAACTTAATGTTTAATTGCATCTGCGTAAAAAAGACCAACCATCTTATAAAAACGACCAACCATCTTAAGCAAATACATGTTCCACAATCCAGAATAAAAGTGCACTTATGAAAAATGATGTAGGGATCAATCCTATATTCTCCCGGTAGTTAAACTCTACTCTCGAACGCCTCTTCCAAAGCATGTTGAAGTAGCTGTCTATATGCTACAATTACATGTATTGGTGGATTGTAGAAAACAAGTGTGAGATGTGCATGTTAACCCTAATGACAAAATTGATATGCATAATGACAAAATTGAACACTATAAAAAGTAGTTACCAAGATTGAAATCCATTTTCTAGGGTCTTTAAAGTCCTTCAACTCGCTACGCATCATTTCTTGCCAAGGCTGCCCGGTATATATACTATTCATTGTCAATGTTAGTTTATATTATGACACAACAAATCACAACTAAACACTATTATTATTGACTTTGCACTCAAGTGACACTCACAATAGGACGAGGTCGGAGAGTAGCACAATGGTAAGTAAAGTTCATTCCCACAGGGATCGAGTGATCGATTAGAAATTGATTAGCTTAGATGTTATTCAAACAATTGTAAAAGAAAGGTTTTCATTTTAAACAAACTAAGAAAATTAAACTAAATAAATAAAAGGATTAATGCTAATACAATAAAGAAATAACACGAAAATAAACTCAAGTGTAATAATGGAGAAAATATTCTAGGACTTGACTACACCTCACCCTCTATTGACTTCCATTCTAAACTCAAATACTCACCCAAATCATGCTCATATAATTCATAGATTCATGCACCCTAATATTAATCTACAATCTCGGTCGAGTAAAATAGGTTACACCCAAAATCATACCCCAAGCCTATCTCTCGATTACTCGGAATATATGAATGGGTTCGTTAAGGATATTGGTGCACTAAACGAATCCTATACGCTAGCCTAAGTAGGTCTACTTTTCTAGACATGCATAGAGGACATTTTATCGAGCATGTGGTGTGCGTCTTCTGTCAGTACATAACACACCACAAAAATCATTCAAAAGGAGATCAATCAATTGAAAGCTTTAAGCACACTAAAATACCCATACAAACCACACTTGCACAAAAAGAATAAACAAAGGTCAATACATATAGATATTCATGGGTGAGGTTTCATCATATCCTAGCAATTAATATTTAGCTAATCTCACAAAGTATAGCCATATAATATATTAAATCAATTAAATACATGGCTATGTAAAGGAAAATAAAGAGAATAAAGATTAGAGAAAACTAATGAGATCTTCTCTTCTTCCTTTGCCCATCTCTTCAACTCTCTTTTGGTTTCAAAAGATGGAGTGATGGTGGATGTGGTAAAGAGAACTAATGGGTGTATTTGTGGGTGGAAGAGATGGTGGAATGAGAGGGTTTTTAGTGGATTTGGCTTTGAAGTTCGGTTTCCTTTGTGTGGCTCTCCTATTCTTTTCTTTGAGGACAAGAGATGTATATATATCTGTTCAAAATAGGGCTGAAATTTTGTCCAAAACGACCTAAAGTCGGACAGCCGCGGTTGGGGATTTTTGCGGTTAGCGGAAGTGGCAAATGCACCGCGGTACATCTGAGAAGTCTATGTCGTGAGTGTGCCACGGTTTGGACTACCGCAACACATTACTGTCACTTGGGTGCTGCTTGCACCCCACAATCGAAGATTCGAGCAAGAAAACATGGAAGCTTGGAAGAACTGAGCTTTGAAGAAAAATGTGCAAGGTGGCTTTAAATGGGTGGCAAACGGACCGGGGAGGTCCACGCCATCAATCTGGGTGAAAAACCGTCGGAGAACATGTCGAAAAACGACCGGACGAAGTGGGTTTGAAGTCGGGTCGCGATCCAGTTTAAGTCAACCCGCGCGACTCTGCAACGGGTTGCTACTAGTTGAAGACGATGACGTCACGATAAAGTCAGACTGATGTGGCGGAGTGCGCTTAGAGAGTGACTGGGGTCCATTCAGCGCTGGACCTGGTCTGATGTTGGGTGAACCGGATCTAGGCCGGGTCAGGTGAAGGCCCAGTGTGAAACGCACCGTTTCACTAATCCATGTGGCGTGTGCGCGTGCGTTTCCTGGTGAATTACAATATACACCCCTCAGTTCTTCCTTAATCACAGTTTCTTCAATATATTCTCCATATTTTACACTTTGACCCATAATTCTCTAAAATTACTCCAATACCCTTGAACTCCATAAAAACCTAAAACGCTTATTTTATCATATTAAATACCTGGTTTTACCCGAGAAACAAACTCAAAATGATACGGAAATGTGGCTACACTTTGTGTAGAAATGAAGCAATCAATTATGCATCAAAAAAATGAAAGATAGGAATAGAGCATTACCGGACTTCATCTTTGTTCTTCAAATATGCCATGTAGTCTATGGCATCCTGATTTCTTCTTTCTTCTTCTTTTTTGCCATGGGGTCAGCATACTGGGTCTGGAGGAACCACCCTCTTCGGGTCCTTTTCTTGTCTTGATTCTTGTAAACCACATTGGGGTCGGGAAATTCATCACATATAACACTAGGGAGAATGGTTAGAAGTTCCCTAGCCCCAACCATATTCACCTCCGGGATTGGGAATTCATCCACACAAATGGGCTGCTTACCATCCGCCCTCTCACCCTCGGCCTTCTCAATAACACTCTTATCTTTGGCCTTCTCACCAACAATATCAACAACAGTCTCAACACCTCTCTGATCCTTCTCTACAACACTCACACTTGTTCGATCATTCTTAACAATCTCAACACATGTCTGATCCTCCTCAAAGGTCTGAACACTTGCCTTAAAGTCTGAACAATCTCAACACTTGCCTCTCTGTCACCTTCAAGATCAGACACACCATCATGAATCTCATTAAAAAAACTGTCGTCCCATCTCATCCAACCTATTGTTGTCATCCTACAGTGAAAAAAATATAGTTTAAGGACTACCAATTAGATTACATTTATTATGTACTAACTGTTAGAATAAACTAACAAATAATTGAAGCTTACCATATCCAAATCATTCTCCTTGCTTTCTCTTGATTTTTCGGTGTAGATATATCTCCAACCTTGTTTTCTTTTGCAATCTTTCCAATTTCTTCTGTTATCCAAGACTTCATCCTCTCCTTGCTTTCTTTTATTTTCTGTGTGACCAGCTGTGCAATGAATGTATACAATTCAGGTATTGTATACGAAACCGATGTCTTGAATTTTGACTGCAAATCCAATTCAAAAAAAATTTATTACATTAAGCAAAATAACTTAGAAAAATAACTTTAGATAATAAAAGTTATGTATATTACAAATCATTACCTTCAGAATTTCTACATCTCCATCAAAGAGCTTCTTCTTAGATGTTGGTTCATCTGAGTTTCTAGAACCGATGAACCTTGTTCTTGTCTTGCTTTGGAGAATGGAAGCATCACCCTCTTCCATTACATCTTCACGGTCCTCCCTTACTGTATCTTCCAGCATCAACGATTTGTAGTAAGCAGTTGACTTTTCATGATCAGAAACCTTCCATCTGAACAAAGGCATATGCATGTAAAATGCACAAAACATTGAGGTTAATGAATAGTTTCAAACATAAACCCAATAGTATGCATAAGATAACTAGCAACACAATAGCAGGGCAAAGGGTTCTTAAGCCCTGGAAGGGTATTTCAAGCCCTACATAGATTTCAAGCCCTGGCAAGAGATTTCAAGCCCTGAAAAAGGGATTTCAAGCCACGGCAAAGGGATTCTAGCCACGACAAAGGGAATTCAATCCCTGGCAAGGGATGTTAAGCCCTGATTTAGACAAACCAACCATTGATATTAAAGCGACATTTCCTTCCCATTTCCACTATACCCTAGCCATGCATGTATGTCAACAAAGCAGTCAAACACAAAAAATAAAAAAAATAAAAAAATAATAAAAAAAAAAAAACATAACAAGCCAAATCCACCAAATCCAAATCCAACACCTATACATTTGTCGAATCAAATACATAACACTTAATAAACAACAAGCCACAAGTAAAAGATCAAATCATCATCCAGGCACAAAACAAACGCAAGTAAACATATCAGAGGTTAAAACCTTTAACTGCTTACAATTTTTAACAGAGATATAACTATAGAAATATAGAAATAGGAAATACACACCGTTGTACTGAACAAAGATTCAACATTCAACGTTCATCACCTTAGTATTAAAATCCCATGTATTATGTTGTGGGAACCTTGTTCCTTTCTGCCTCCCGATTTTCCCTTCTAAACGGATAATCCTTTCAACTGCCCAAACCTATATGATTTAAAAACATACAATTAAAGACATAAAAATCAAATAAGGTTGAAAGATGATCATGGATTAATTTTGATAATATTACCTTAAATGCAAACAGAAATCCAAACATGTGTAATGTAAAGTACTTCTCTTATTCGGCAGAACATCCTTTTGAGGCTTTGAATTGGACTTGTCTGCCGCTTCTGCATCTTCTTCTTCTTCTTCTTCTTCTTCTTCTTCTTTAAGTTCTTCAAGTTCTTCTTCCTCTTCTTCTCTTCCTTCTTCACTTCCTTCTTCCCTCTCAACCTCTTTAAGTGTTTCTCGAATGCATTCTTTAGCCAATATAATATCACATCAAAGATGTATAAGCCCAATGGAAAACTTGTAAACTCTTTTTCATCCTCAACTAAAGCCCACACCCAAGCAGGTAGGGATGTCCGTTCTTCATCGGTCCCAAAGAACTGAGCGACCATTAATACGTACGCTATCTTCAAGGCATCATCGCCATCCACAGCTATGAGCTTTTGAAATTTTGCATCCAACAATTCAATTGTTGGCATTTCTTCTCCAAAATACTTACTCAAAATACTATGATCACCTACTTTATTCTTTTCTTTGAAGCCTTCGGGTAGCGGTCCCATATTAAACGCACTACATAAACAAAACTCCTCTCTCCCAAACTTAGCTTGATGCTTACCCAAACCAAACCAAATCTCGTCTGGCTTAGCATCTGGAACAAGGATTTGTCTTTTTAGGAGATTATAAATTAGCATCCCTTGAACCTTTACGGGTTGTATAAGATCCAAGTAGGAGCCAAAGAGGCCTGCCCTAAACTGTTCAACCACCCCACAACGTGTTAGGATCGACTTCAAATCTCCCATAAAAATTTTTCTTGTTTTGCAGGTTTATTCTAGTGTATCTCCAATTTTTGTGGTCTGGATACAGCCACAATTTCTTAAAAGGATTGGCAGGCATCTAGTTTACAACAACACAAAATTTAATTAACAAATAACAAAGATAATCCCTTATTTTTATAAAGAAGTTCAGTAACATATACAAGCCCTGTAAAGGGATTTCAAACCCTGATTTGGACAAACCAACCACTAATAAGGTCCTGGACATCTTTCTCATTTCCACTAGCCATACATTATGTCAACACAAACAAACAAAACAAGCCAAATCCAAATCCAACACTTCAATAACATAACATCACAAAAACCATCTACAACAACATTTCACAATTGCTTATAAGGGGCTTGAAACAAGGCTTGAAATCTCTTTGTCAAGGCTCAATATTCAAACAATTGAGGCCACATTTCAAACTTGGAAGTGGACATTTTTGCATGGGCCCCAAATTTAAACAAAACTAGCAGTTCAAACGCATGAACTGCAACATAATTACTCATGTTATCATTGACTTCACTCAATATTATACCTATTTGTTTCACAATTTACTAAAAAGAAATTTCAACAAAACAACAATAAAACATTGTAACCTTATTTGAGTGCACTTCCAATAAGACACTTCACAATCCCTTAATACAAATCAAACACCTACCCATTTCTCAGACAAAATACTTAACACTTAATAAACAACAAGCCAAGTCCCGGGGGCCTCCAAGTAAATCATCATCCACGAATAGTCACATACAAACGCAAACAAACATATCAGAGGTTACAACGCCAAAGGAATGAAGAAGATAAGGAGAAAACGAATGAATACATTTACTTGCGAGTTGCGACAAAATGTTTTTTAACTCGAACGAGGAATGAAGATGACAAAGACAGAACATTAGTGCTTCTTCTTCCACTCTGGTCTCGCAGGGTCGCTTCTTCTTTAACGATTCTTCTTTTACTCTGGTCTCTCGTTCACTAGTTTGATTTTGATTGGGGTTTCTCAAAATCGAGCTCCGTGATTTTGAATTTCAATGGTTAGGACAAATTGGTAATCATGCTTAATCTGGTTCCCCTTTTAGGGCAATTTGGTAATGTCCCTGCTTTAGATTTTAATATCTAAAATCCACTTAAAGGGTATTCTGGGAATTTCATGTGCCTAAGGTGACACTAATGCAAGAAAAACAATGTGGAGACATTTTTGCACTTTCAAACTTGAAATGGGACATTTCCTTCCATTTCCACAAACTTAAAAGCTTTTTAAACTTTATTTTAGGCTTAATATCGAAAATCTTGTTAATAAATATTATGAATATCATATTGCTACAAAATATGAATGTCATCATAGGTGTAACAGTTTCAATGTCAAATTATATAAGTTCTCTTTTTTTTTTTTTAAATACAAATTATATAATTTACTTAACACATCATTCTCTTTCTACTTCTTTTTCTTCTCTCACAAGTAAAAAGATAGCTTCAGTAAATTGCCAGTTTTACAATTTTGAGTTTTGTAAAAAAAAATAAAAATAAATAAATAAATAAAAATAATTAAATTTGATATCAGAAAACACATAATATGTTTATAAAAAATATAGAAATTAACTTTAACTTGTTTTCCAGATTAAAAATAATAATAATAATAACTTGTTTTCTATTTATAAATACAAGTTGCGATGGTTCTTTTTTGTTATTATTTCACTGAAGATTTTTTTTATTGATTATATCTATTAATCTTTCCTCGATGCAGAGCTGAAACTATAACAACTGCAAGCCCATTGCCATAAGTCTTACCTTCTTTATCTCTTATTTCCGCACGCTTCTTCCGATCCATCTATCATCCGGAAGGATCGTGCTACTTTTTTTTTCAATGCAAGGTTTCGTTGGCAATTCGAGACTAAATTATTTTTTTTAGTTGCAATGGTTCATTAATTATATATTTTAAAAGAAAAGCATTATTATTACTAAAAATATGGTCCCAGCGGCATTGAAAATTTTCTGTCCTTGCATGCAGCCAGTTTCTTGTTCATAATTTATAAGTTAATTACAAATTATGTACACCGATAAATATTTATTTATTAAGATACGTTTTGTTTAATAAAAAATGGTTTATTTAATTTTAATTATGATTTTCTTTTACACGACTTTGATGAATAATACAGTTGGTGAAATACCAATGTTCAATATATGGTTCGGTGGAAATGATACTTATTCAGTCTAACAATGTTTTAGGTTCGAGTCGTCAATACCATACAGTAAAAATAAAATAAAATAACTATCGGAGAATATAGCTTCAAATTTTGGGAACATAAAATTAAATGAAAATGACACAAAAAAAAAAAAAAAAAAGTACGGATCACAAACAGAAATTCTAATTAGTCTATTCATTATATAATTATAAGACCAGTTAATTAAGGAAATGTTATTACTTTAAAGAGCAGGTTTGGTGAATTAATATGGGTTGAATGAAGATTATTTACTCCAAAAAATTTCATTCCACATATAGTGGCAACGACAGAAACATAAAATAAATATTTTTAAAAAAAACTTGACAATATATGTTCGTCTATCTATCAGCTGAACTATATTAGGGGTGATTTAATGTTAAATCTATAATATAATAAATAAAGTTATATATATATATATATAATTTATGTTTATTTGTTAAGTTGAATGTTATACCTTCGATAAAATTGAATACTGCGTGTATGATTTAAACATGAAATTTGAGATTACAAGATCAATTAATATTCTTATTGATCGGTCCGGAAAGCAACAAAATCTTTCATCCGTAACCTAATTATTTAGGTAAGAAGTGGACTAAAAATCCCATCTATATCAATAGGCATGTTGTAGTCTTGTAGAATGAATGAAGATTGACGAAGGAACCTGCAATAATTGTAGATATCTATGCCTCTAGATATGTAGCTGCTATGTATTACAAGGATCGAGTAGCTCCAGTTATGTTGGGAGTTGTGTTAAGTGTTTTTTTTTTTTTTTAACCTTTTTTTGATACAAAGAACAAACACAAACAAAACTGAACAAACATATCCACCAGAATCTCTTTGGCTACGTAACACGGGTACTCTTCCATCCAAAACCTATCATCCTTAAGTAGAAAAGCATTTTTGGCTAGCATGTGAGTAACTTGGTTGCCCTGTCTGGGGGACAAAGCTGAAACTGACCTTAGTCAACTCAGAAGAAAGGACAAAGATGTCCGAAAGGATCGAACCACACACCGAATTTCAATGGCTCTTGTCATTGATCCACCTAATCACAACTTCCGCATCAGACTCGAAGCTGCACGGGGATAGACCACAATCTTTGCTAAACTAAATGCCCCTGAGAATGGCAATTGCCTCAGCAGCTTGAGCGTTGAAAGTGCATGGTATTACCTAGAAACTGGTAGCCATTACAAGCCCATAATTGTCCCTGATCACTAGACCAAAACCAATCCTCCCTCTCCCACCATCTATCGCAGCATCACAATTAACTTTGTAGAAGCCTGGAGAAGGTTTATGCCACACTAACTCACTACGCCTGACCACACTGATGTTGATAACCAAACAAGAATTGCACTCCTTAAACTCAAGCAAGAAACACTTTGCCCACTCAGCAACATCACCCGCATCCAAAAAAGGAGCCTCATGGACTCTAGCATTACGCACTCACCAGACTTTCCACATAATTGTACAAAGAATTTCAAACTCATACTCACTCAGGAAGGTAGATTAATCTAGGATAAAGTCTAGGAAATTTCGGTGTTTACCTCTCATCTGAACTGTGAAAGGAAACCAATGTTTTCTCACCTCCTTATAAGCTTTACAATCCCAAAGGGCATTTAGTGTTGATTCACCCACTTTGTTACATATTAGGCAAATCTGCTTGACAGGAACTCTACGACACCAAAGGTTAGACATAGTAGAGATCCAATCAAAACACCACTTCCAAATGAAAATAATAATTTCCATAGGAAGTTTCAAATTCCAAAGGTTTTTTCCACCAAGCATTACTGCCATTAGAGCCAGAAGTTGAGGAATAAGGGTGTTCTTCCATGTTTCTCGCCACCCAATACCCACTATTAACGTTATAATTCCCAGTCTTTTCATAATGTCATATCAAAGAATCGGCACAGCTATTAGAGCCAATGGGGATGCTTTAGATAACCACCACTTCATCAGCAAAGAAAGATTGATCAAGCAGCCTATGATCCCAGCCACCTGAAAGAGAGAAGAGTTGGACGACTTTGGTGTTACTGTCAAAGGAAGGCAGAGAGAGAATCTTGAAAGTAGATTGCCTAGGAATCCATTTATCCTTGTAAATGCAAATGGATTTACCATCACCCACTTTCCACCTTAGACCCTTCTCAAGAATAATCTTTCCCCAACAAAGACTCCTTCATATAAAAAACGCCCCTACCTTGTTTTTAGCCTCCATAAACTCACAGTTTTTGAAATAGCAGCCTTTCAAAACCTTTGTTGCAAGAAAGTTGGGGTGTTTGATAATCCTTTAGCATTGATTAGCTAGGAGTGCTCTATTGAACGCCTCCAGATCGTGAAAACCCAACCCTACATCTGCTTTATGCCTATACAGCCAAGACCAAGAACTCCAATGGATTTTCTTCTCTTTTTCGCCTCTCCCTCACCAAAAACGATTGCATATCTTGTGAATTTCAGAAATAAGAGTTTTAGGCAATCTAAAAAGGTTCATGGCATATGAAGGGATGGATTGGATGATTACTTTGATTAGGATTTCCTTTCCTCCAACCAAAAGCATTTTCTCACCCCCACCATTTAATCTTAATCCAGACCCTATCAACAATGTCAACAAAAAGCTTCTTTCTCTTAATCCGGAGAAGCAAGGCAGACCCAAGTATTTTTTGTGGCAATCCACTAATTTCATACCCAAAATAGAAGCAAACTCAGCTCCTTCTTCCAAAGAAAACGAGGGAATAACACACACCGCTGACTTATCGAAATTCACAACTTGGCCAGAAAACAAAGTGTATTTATCCAACACCAATTTGATTTCACGGCAGTTCAAGGAAGTAGCTTTAGTGAATAGCATACTGTTATCAGCAAATAGGAAGTGAGAGATAGCTAGTCCACCTCTGCTAAATCTGAATCCAGGAATCTTGCCTCTGGATTGAGCTTCGCCAATCAAACTTGAAAGTCCTTCAGCACAGATTAAAACAAGTACAGGGATAGAGGGTCTCCCTCCCTCAACCCTCTAGAAGGGGCAATGTTCACATAGATTTCGCCGTTAAGCCTGAAGGAATAAGAAACTGAAGAGACACACCTCATCACTAAGCTGACCCACTTCTCGGAAAACCCATACTTAAGCAGCATTTTCTTCATAAAACACCACTAAACTCTGTCAAATGCTTTAGACATATCGAGTTTTACAGCAACGAGCCATATTTTCTCTTCCTACGCTTCAGCTTGTGTAAGCATTCAATGCCAACAATTGTATTATCAGTTATCTAACGCCCTAGAATGAAAGCGCTCTAATTTTCAGATATCACTCCATCTAACACACTCCTGAACCAGTTGGAGATAACCTTTGCAACAATTTTGTAAATTACATTACAAAGGCTAATTGACCGATAATCAAAAGTTTTCCTATGATTGTTGATCTTAGGAATAAGAGTGATAATAGTTATATTTATCCCCTCCAAATTTGCCTTGCAATTCAGAATGTCCAGGCAAGCATTCACAATGCTTGGGCCAATTTTATCCCAGAATTTCTAGTAAAAAATGGCAGGCAGCCCGTCCTCACCTGGCACTTTCATTGGACCCATACTGAAAACCACAGTGCAAACCTCTTCCCCCAAAAAATCTAAGTATAAAAATCTGGACACATATAGAGACAATCATCTTGTAGTTTCTCCCATAACGGTTTCTAGATCACCAGCATGAGGATTACTAAAAGAAAAGAGCTTTGTGAAGTAATTAGAGATAATTTTTGTCATCTTCTGACTGGACTCCCACCACCGGACTTGATCATCAAGTAACCCCGGAATAGTATTGCGAGCTCTCTTGTTCGTGGCTTTAGAGTGGAAAAACTGTGTATTCCTATCCCCTAACTTAAGCCATTCAATTCGAGACCGTCGACACCAATACCTTTCTTCCACACACAGAGCTTCATCCAATTGAGCCTCAAGACCATTTATTACTTTCCAGCAGTCTGGATTCATGTTACAACTAGCCTCTCTGAGAGCATCCTTCCTTTTAATAATATCCTGCCTCAGCTCAAAATGTTTCCTTTTGTTCCAAGAAGAGAGATTCTGACCATAGGCCTTTATATTGCTCACAACCAAATCAACCATGTTAACATTGGCACTGATCTTCTAGGAAGAACTGATAATTTCTGCGCACTCATGTTCGCTCGCCCAACACTCTTCGAAATAGAAACTTTCTCCTTTTTTTCTGTTTTTAAAATCTAGATGGGTGTTCTCTGAGGCTTCAAGAACAATAGGTCTGTGATCTGAGCCCCAGAACTCCAAGTGGTTAATAACAAAATTCGGAAATAACTCTTTCCAATCCCTCGAGCAATCACATCTATCTAGCTGTTCCATAATCATTGCGTTACCATCCCTTTTATTACTCCACGTGAACCTTAGACCAAAGAACCCCATGTCATCCAATCCACAATCCTCCAGAGCCTCACGAAAGTCACTTATCTGATTCCAACTCTTCCTATTGTCCCCTTCTTCTTCAGAGTCCCATAGAATTTCATTGAAGTCACCTAGGCAAATCCAAGGCATATCTGACAATCCAACTAGGAGCCTAAGCATAGTCCAAGAGTGTGACCTTTGAGCCTGGATAGGGTGCCCATGAAAACCTATGAATCTCCACACCGGGTTCTACTTATGGTGAATTCTCACATCAATGTGAGCTTGGGAGAAGAACATCAGATTAACATCAACCTCGCTGAACCAAAATAAGCACAACCCCCAGACTTACTAATACTGTCAACCACCAATTTTCCTTGATAACCAAGCCTCACACACCAATTTTCCAGCTTAGATTCATTACATCTTGTTTCCATTATAAAAATCAACTCTGGATTTAAATCCCGCTGATGGTTACGCAGGATGTTGAACGCCCGCGAACTTCCTAGACCACAAGTGTTCCATACAAATATTATCATTGGACTCGGCGGGCAAATGAAAACCAACCGACCGATAGAGAAATTGGAATACAAGCCGTTGTCGATAAACCTTCAAATAAAGTAACACTCTTAACGACACTTGAACCTGAACTAGCCAAGCTAACCTGACCCTCCACATCTGAATCCCCTCTAGGGATGGACTCTGCAATTTCCAGCTTCTTACCGTGTCCTTGTTCCACTTTCCCTTCTGTAGAGCAATCATCCAAGCTAGAAATGGTCGAGACCTGACTAAGAAAACTTTTATTTCTTTTACAATGTCTTCTTTCCTCATCTGAAACACCATCAACTCTCTTCTTCCTACTCATAGCAACACTTTCCTACCCAATTTTCCCCAAATCACGATCCCTAGATTTCTTAATCCATCTTTTCTGATTTTTAACTTTGTGATGGGTTAAACTCACCTTGTGGGCATACTCCTTATTTTTGTTTAAAAGCCCACCTTTCACCTTAGCATGTAGGCCCGAGTTGGACCCAAAATTACCATTCCTGAAATGGCTTATCTCCTCACCAACAAGTTATGGGCCAGGCCCCCCACCACCACTCTTAGATTCATGCACCGTATACTTACCTAGTTTCGGATATAAGGCATGACCCGAATCCATATCAGGACCCGAATCTAAAGCATTTAATGCAGGATCCCTACATGTATCATTATGAACCAAAGCGCCACATTTACTTGTCTCTTCTATGTTTTCCTCGATGACTTTCTCGAGCATTGGCTCAATCACCTCATGGATTACATCATCTACTCCACTTGCATCCATCTTTTCCAATCTGCCCTCTGAAGAAAAGATATTCAACTCACTTGCCGAGACCCTATTCATTTGCTGGTTCCTCCCATCATCCTCCGACCGCTATCGAATCCAGATGATACCCATCATCTGTCCCAATGTTTGTATTTATTAAAATGGGGAGATGCTCTTATCCAAATACCAAATTGCGGGCTTTCTACTCCATTAAAAACTAGATTTAACTCCTTCGAGGAACATTCCTGTGTGAGATGATCTACCCTTCCACATTTAAAATAGTGGTTTGGAAGTCTCTCATAGCGAAGCAGCAGAACCGATTCATTACCATCACCCAAAATATCAATACGCAGACATCGTTTCAGTGGCTTATCTATTCCTATTCTGACTCTAACCCTTATAAACTTCCCTCCTGCCTCTCCCGCATTTCCTCCATCCACTTCCAATACTTCCCCAATCATGCTTCCAAGAAACCAACCTATTTTCTTTGTCATACATAAGATGGGGACCTGATGAATTTGGACCCAGAATTATGCTAAGAGAAACTGAACAAATTCTATAGTCCTTTTCCCTTCAAGCTCTGCAAAAACCAATAAAGCATTATTGAAACTCCAAGGGCCTCTCGAAATAACCCTCCGTCGATCTTCTTCATTCTTGAAATGGAATGTAAACACGTTCCCCGTAACCAACTCAATCTCAAACCCTTCTCTCACATGCCATATTTTACCGATTACTCTCATAAATACCTCCTTATTAACTAGTTTACTAGATAAAATCTTACCAACCAAGCAGAGACATTCTATTAATTGCCTCAGACCTGAGACCCTCTTCCAAAATGCGAACTAGGCCATCCCTCTCCGAAATAGAGAGCACCGCACACAAGCGTGCAATATCTGCTTGTTCCATTAAACTCTAGACAACAAACCATGCCTGAATAAATAAAAGACTAAGAACACACTCGGACACTTTTACTCAGCTATACAGAAAGAGCTAGAGAAAAGACTTTTTGCACATGCGTTATATGTAGATGAGTTGTGTTAAGTGTTAACCGGTTGTAAAGTTTACGTGAAATTAAAAGATTTTTTCACCAAGCAAGAAGATAGCTATCTAGATTCAATTATTTATGTAAAATAGCTCATTGAAAGACCTAGCCAGTTATTGTGTATATTGACATCCATACATCATCCTAGTTAGAGTCTATATAGTCTAGTTAAAAGTGTTTTTTTATAAATTGTTTAGACTTTATATATAAAATAAAAATAAAATTTATATATTTATATATATATTTGAAGGAAATGGAGGAATGTGGGTGGGGCTCTCCCATTTATAAAATGGGGGCCAAGTTTTTCCCTACACCCACCTCCAAAACCCATTTGGGGATAAAATTTACCCCAAAAGCCCATGGGGGCCCCGTGGGGGTGGGATCTCATGTGAAAATGTCCATCCCTAACTCTCGATAAGTCTCGAATTTGTAAAAATACCACGTAAGTCTTGAATTCTTAAAATAAACCTTGAATGTGCCCCAATAAGTATCGAATTTACAAAATAAATCTTGACTTTGCGAGAGAAAAAAATTAGAAAGGTAAAAACGAAGTGAGAACATTTTTGTCCCAAAACATACTTTGGTGCTATTTAAATTTGAGTTATTAAAATGGTGCTAGTTCCAAAACAAGGAGAGTAAAGAGTGCTATTTGCACTTATTTTCTCAAATGCATTTTTTTCGGCATTTGTGACATGTTGCAATAGATTAATAGTCTTTTGCAACTTCTTTCATAATGATATTTTACTAAATGCCGTAGAAGGAGTTTTGTAGCATTTTTCAAAACTTGTAAATATCAATTTTTCTTCCAGTGGATCCTGATTCCGGCACGGTTTTCATCGTTGGCTTCATCTCAGACTCTCATTTCCAATGCTACCGGAATTGCAATCATTTAAATCCGTTTCGACCACTTTCATATCAGTTGAATATATGTTGTTCACTTGATAATACAAGCAAAATCCAAATAAAACCAAGAGTAAAATGAAACTGAATTTGGCACAGACCTATTGGAAGACCGGCAGTGATCATAAATAATGGGAGTCCTATTAAGATTTAGTTTAACTTATCAGTATAGGATTATTATTAGCTGGTAATGTTAAAGGTACATGCATACATACATGAAATACTGTGTTTGGCCCATTTATATAGTCCAATACTGTCTAACAAACAAACCCTATTTCTTAATAAATATATTTATATATATTTAAATTTCTATATATATATATATATAGTCTTGCTACTGTCAGTTCGTCCCTGATATAAAATATATGAGGACAAAGAATGTGGACCATAGATTATGGAGAAGTTTTGACAAGTGCATACACTTTGAGTCAAAATATATAAATCTAATGGTCCACATTCTTCGTCCTAATATATTTTATATCAGAACGAACTGACAATAGAAAAATTGTTTATATATATAAATACGAAAAAATTGATGAATAATTGTGGGAAACTTTTTTTTTTAAGTTTTTTTTTTTTTTTTTTTTTTTGGGGGGGGGGGGGGGGGGGGGAAGAAATATTATTGTAATTTAAAGTTTGGGAAATAGGATATGACTCGAACCCATAATAATATTATGAGCTATTATGAGCCATTATGAGCCAACATCATTTTGTCATTTTGATTTAGTTACGGTTTTACTTAATGATATTTAGGAATAAAATATTTTATTAAATTTTTGTTGTACTGTAGACAGTATTTTTTGAGTGGCAATAGCCTCACCAATGATATTGTTTTTTTTTTTCTTCAAAAAAAAAAAAATGTTTTTATTAATAATTATGAATTTATTTGCTATATAAATTATAATTACCGTATTTCCATTTTGAGTTGTTAATAAGACATTTTTACAGTTTTTCTCTGGTATGTATATAACTATAAACATACTTATATCACATTTAAAAACTCAGCATTTTCATCAATCTTACGTTGTAATTAGTATTACTTTCTTGTTTTGCGTTTCATTTAACAATTATGATTGAATTCACATATCATGAAATTATTTTCTTTCGATTTTGTATTAAGTCCTTATCTGTGAAGCATGCAACCATCACTAACCCTTTCAATAAATATAACAATTTTTTTTTTATCGAGATTAGATGTTATTTACTATTTAATTTTTGACTATAACGATTATTGTCTGAAAAATCATACTATATCATAATTTTTTACCTTTCACATCAGAATATATAGTTTTTTTGAAAACAAAAATAGTATATTGCCACCCATAAAAATAATTACCAAACCTATGTCTAAAATTTAAAAAATTATTATTATTATATGCACCCATCCTATTACCAATAGCATCCTTATTGAAATTAATATATTCATTTTAATACATTTTATTTATAAACCTTCTTAAATTATTAACACATTCAATTTATATAAAAATAATATATTATTTTTATAATCAAATCATCTTCTAATAATGGTCCAATTTACTTTTGGAAATGTCTTCAATATAGGAGTCTTATGAAAGGGAAAATTAGAACTGAATTGTTTATGGGGTCAAGAGATTTTCAATCTGGAATTCTCATATATATATATATATATATATATACATACAGTATCTTAAAAAATAATAATAATAAAAATAAAATAAAAAACAAAAAAAAAAATAACTTGTTGATATCTATAGATATCTTTAAATATATGTTTATATATATATATATATATATATATATATATATTCTGTTTATCGATAGAGTTCATAACTATATATAAAAGAAATACAAAAAAAAAACAAAAAAAAAAAAAAAAAGTAAGGAAATACTTATCTTTGTATGATCAGAGTCCTCTGAAATTTTTTTTTTTCATTATTTTGTTATATGATAATCAAATGATGATGAAAAAGTTTGATACTTGAAATAAAATTTGAGTTTAATTAGGGTTTATCATAAGTTTATTTATTTATTTATTTTTTATTTTTATTTTTTTTACATAAAGAAATATGGTTGAAGATATAAGTGTAAATAATGAGTGTACATAGTATTTGATATATTTTTAATTAAAATAATTTGTCTTTGGTAAATTTCTATTGGAATATTTTTGTAATTAAAATTCTTAATAAAATATGGATGTACTAATTAGTTTTATAGGTGACAATATAGACACCCGGTATATATATATTTTTTCAAATTTAGTTAATAAAATATACCAATTCAGTACTTCTAACTAACTTGGCTTGATCAAATCTCTCGTAATAATCACAAGACTGGTTCGGCACACGATTATGATGTGCTGGTGCCTGAACTAACTCAAATTATTGAAGTGAATCTTTGTTCGTAAATCATCGGTCTTCCAATAAAAGGTGCCATAAATCAATAGATATAATCAAACACTGCACCTCAACAAACAAAAGGCTCATTGCGCTAACTTAAACAAACTGTCTAATAACTAAGTATCGGTGTTCGAGAAATCGGCCACCAATACAGCTGGTCAGCTGTAAACTGAGACGAAATGGTCAAAATCGGTATTATTAGTCGGTGACCGATTAGTTGGCGATTAATTGATCAAATCATCGATTAATCGGCCAAAAATGAAATAAATAAATAAAAATAAATTGAAAAAAGGTGATTGGATTTTTATGCGGGAAAAATAAAAAATAGATCTAAATTTGCGGCTGATTAATCATCGATTATTCACTGACTAATTGACCTCTGGGTCTCTGCTCGACTAGCGCCTAACGTTTACTATAATATTGCGAAGTATACCCAATAGAAAGGAGATGTAAATTTCCTTTTTCCTTTCTTTTTCCAGTTTTTTAGCTACAAATTGTCCCAATTACTTATTTAGCATTTATTGATGGATTGCTTGATCCCATGCTGCTCATGGTTTTGGTTTCATACCATTTTGTAATTTGACGCCAAAAAAACTCATTTACTCATTGTTCAATTTGTTTGAGTAAAAAGGCCCAGTCAATTTAATTTATAAAGATATGAGGATTAAACAGCTTTACTGTTTGGAGAAATTTTTGAGACTTTTTTCTTTCAAAATAATGAAAAATATTACCACTATTTTTGTTCATAAAATCACACACGGGGGGAGGGGTGCTTATAATGACACATTTCCTTGTAACACGTTTTGAATGCATCTTTGTATCTCACTATAAGAAAAACCATCTTTGTTGACAGTTTTTTCTTAATGGATTTCAAAAACTATCAAGAATTACAAATTCTTGACAGTTTTGTACTATCAAGAAAAATCATCTTTTTTGACTATTTTTAACTGTCAAAAAAGATAATTTTTATATATTATATTATTATATAATATATATAATATATTTTATTATTATATATATTAGTAAATATATTATATAATATAATATATATATATATATATATATAATATGTATCTTATATTATATATTATGAATGTCTTATAATTAGGGTATTTATCTTTAATAATTTTTTAAAACTTTTACTTCTTATTTTCAACACCAAACAAAATCCTGATATGGATTTATTTTACAATAAAATATCAATTTTTTGGCAAACCGATAAGTAAAATTTTAAATTTAATAAATTTACTTTTAAATCATTTACTTTTAAAAAATTCAAAAAAAATAATTTTTAAAAAATTGTTTATTTATTTTGCACCCTCTTGTTTCATACTAAGAGACACGTTAATAATCTAATTACTCATATAAATTAGTAATCCGAGTCTTACATTTGTTCATTAAATTGCAATATGCATGTTGAGAAATATCTCCCATGCAATGAGAGTTGTATTCCAAATCATGCTTATTACAATTGATGTCTCAAGTCTCCTATAGGTCATGTTTGGTTGGATGAAATAGAAAGAAAGTCATTCCATTCGTTTGGTTTGTTAAAATGTAGTGGAATTGTGATTCCATTGGAATTGGGATTCCACCATTTTGGTGGAATGGGCATTCCATCCAAAAACTAATGGAAAGCCATTCCATTCCAAACTAAAACTTATATTCCATAAATACCTTCATATGCCCCAACTCCATTACAAAAATAATATATTATTATTTTATATTATATTAATGATATATAAATATATATTTATATATATGTACTATATATTATATTATTATATATGTTATATATATATTATTATTATATATTATAATATTATAATATATATAACGATATATAAACATATATTTATAATATATAATATATATGCATTATATATTATATATTATATTTATTATATATATAATATACTTTTATATTTATTATTATTATCAATAATATATTATGTTATTATACATTCATAATTAGGGGTATTTTAGTCAAAATATAGTTAACTTTATTCCATTCCGTTGTTAACCAAACAAAATAATACTACTAATTCTAAAGTTCCAACCAAACAAAAAACTTAGTTTTCCTTTCCTTAGCATTCTCATTCTAATTCTCATTACCATTCTGATTACCATTCTGATTACCATTCCACCATGTAACTAAACGTGACCATAGAGTATTGACTAATAACTTGACTATATATGTTTTAAAAATATATATAATTTTATTAAAAGTTTCAATAAATATTTTTAAATATATGTCTATCGTAGAAATTATAATTTTGATTAGTTGAATAAATTTAAATTTATCTAAAATTTTTTTTTATTTTATTTCTAACAACTCATATTTTATATATAAATATTGTTCATTTGTTATAATGTTAAAAGTTATAGTCAAGTGGTAAAGATTTTTAACCTTTGGACTTGAAGTTTCAAGTTCAACTCCCACAAATAACAATTAATTGTCATTATTATTAGGTGGGTGGTGGCACGCAGGTGCAGGTCGAAGGCGTCGACGGGTTTTGGTCACCGGTGCCAGTGGTCTTTTGCTGGACGGCGGCAATCAGTTAGGGCGATGGCTGGAAACCAGCCAACGGTCCAACCACCGGAGGGTGTTCGGCAACGTCAGGGCTGGTCCGGTGGGGAGGTGTACAAATGTAAAAAATGTTATTAAATATTAATATTAAATAATGAAATTTAAAAAAAAAAAAAAAAAAGACATAATTGATTGTTTAAAACTTTTAATAAAAGGGAAAAAAAAACTGTCAAGACCTTTCTTGACAGGGGCTTTATTGACAGCTTTTAAAACCGTCAAGAATATATTTCTTGATAGTTTTTAACTGTCAATAAATCCTCTATTTTCTTGTAGTGCATGTATTATTTTATGAAAAATTTTATTATTTGTCATTATGTTTTGTTAAATTGAGAATTTTTAAAAAATTTGTCACAATTAATTAAAAACCTTATAATTTGTGACAATTAATATAATTAGTCAGAAAATTATGTTATATATGTATATATAAAAGAAAAGATTAATTAAAAAAGGAAAGATTTTTTCTTTGTAAGTCCTATATAATATATATATATATAGTTCTTTTCTCCTCAGTGCATCCTGATATAATTCCATCAATGCGTTGCATGTGGGTTATAGATTATTGAAAAGTTTTGACAAGTACATGCATTTTGAGTCAAAACGTGTAAATCTAATAGTTCACGTCCAACGCACCGATGAAGTTATATCAGCACGCACTAACTTGAAAATTTTCATATATATTATATATTGCCAATAAAATCTCTAGAATATATTGCCGATAAAATCTCTAGAATATATTGCCAATAAAATCTCTAGAAAGTATTTTCAAAGTTTTTCTAAAAAGTAGGAATAAAAATTTTATTTATTTTTTAAACATAAAGATTTTAATTGTGACCCATATAATTTTCCACAAAAATAAATAATTATTAAGGCTCAATAAAAAAAAAATTAATTACTATCACATTCCTTTTAATTCTTTTTAACATAAGGTTTTTTTTTTTTTTTTAGAAATTAAAAAACAACAAAAATTTCACTCGAGCTGATCTTCATCTCCACATAATTGTTTTGTCTCATCAAAATTCATAACCCTAATACCGTAAAAATCCTCGTAATACTCAATTACTTGAGTTCTAATTCATGTTTTTTTTTTTTTTTTTTTTAAATTCAAAACATTCTATTCAACAATCTCTCAAACTCCTATTTAACAATTTTCCCACAATCCCTAATCTAATTTTTTCCCTAATTCGTAGGTCTGTAACTCCCAGTGAATGTTGGATCGGGAAAGCGTAAGCGATGGTTGGTTGGGTGGTTAATTAAACAAAAAGGTGTGGGATTTCATCCTTTCTTTGCCTCCCAACTCAGGAAGGTAAGTACTCATCAACACCATTCAAGCAGATAATTGGCGGTTTTATTACTTTTCTTTTGATTTTCTTTAGCAACAATTGCATTTTTGCAAAAATCCCTTGTTCGAGAACCATGAAAATAGAAGCGTGGTGGGATTGGAGTTGTGAAAATTTATAATTTTCTTGGGCTTTTTATATTTGAACTTTAAGAGTAATTTTTATATGTTATCTAGTTCTTTAATTTCATGTTTGCAGCTTTTCAATTGATAATTGAATTTTTTTTTAAAGGTTTGTTTTTTTATACTTGTTTTTCAGAGTCAAAATCTCAAATTTGAGCTTTATATATTAAATGTAAATGTTTCTTTGAATAAGATACAATTTTTTTTTTATTTTTTTACGTGGAATTTTATATCCTTAATTATCATTTCATGATTTATAGTTGTTTGCTCTTTGATTTCCATAATATATGTCAATATTTGTAAATGTGTATACTACATATTTGATAAAATGATTATTATAGAACAACCAATTATTTGTTACAGCTAGCATTGAAATAAAATTTGCATTGATAGAAAAGGTAAACTTCTTTTAATTTCATTTTTTTTAGGGTTTGTTCTCTTGTATTTGTTTTTAAGGGTCGTAATCCATTCTATCTCTATTCAAAAAGGACCAAATTAATAAAATTCCGGCTTCTTATATCAAATCTATTTTATCTTTGTTAGCAGAGGGCCAGATGAAGAGATATAAATCCTTAAGAAGATCTACACTTAAAAAAACTAACATGAGAAGAGTATGCTTTTTATTTATATTTCGTTATTCCACACTTTCCCCTCTTACTTTATAACATTGATGTTGGGGCTTGGTTTACTGAGTTGACGATAATGACCGGAAATATATCTCTTTTTTGTCTAAATTTTTTAGTTGGTTGAATATAATGACTACATTTTTTTGCTCTCCCTTGTATTTTATCCCTAGCAGTTTGGGCATGTCCGTTAGTTGAAAATGATGATTGTTTTTTTCCTTTGTCATTGAATTCATGTTTCCCACATTATCTCATGTGAGATGGTGGATTGGTAGGTGTTGAGCTGTGAAGTTTCTATAAGGCTAGGTTATGCATAATGAGCTTGTTTTATGTTTAGATATCAAATTTATAGAATTTAATTTATACCTATTCTAAGTTTTGTTAATATTGTTATTTTTTTTCCTCGGTTGTATTTTGGAGACTGTAATTTATTCTCACTAATTTTTTATTTTCATGTCTTCATGTATATATAGACTTCTTATGCAAAACATCAAAATTCTTTAGCTACCTGACAACTAGCGGTAAATCATTGACTTCTAATATTTCACGGTCAAGACATCAAAAGTTTCAAGTTGGTGGTTTTGCAATTGGAACTTATATTGTGTGACTTAATACTTATGTTAACTTACGAAGATGTATTCAATAAAGATTTTAAAAGACTTTTAAAGACTTTTTTAAGTAGATGACTTTTACAGATTTCATGGGCTTTTATAAACTTTACAGAATTATGAAAAATTTTGATAGACTTTTATTTTAAAAGACTTTCATAGAGTTTCATTGATTTTTAAATATAATATATACTTTTTTTTGTAAAATTATGTATATTTCTCATGTCAATAATTTTTTTTAAAAGAATAAAAAAAATCATTGTTAATTAAACTTAACAAAAGCATTCATGCTTATATACGTATGTGATTTGAAAATTATTATTTGTATTTTTATTATATTTTGCATCATAAAAACATTATTCACCTAATTCTTTTAATAATTAGTCAAAATTTTATTTGTGTTTTATAATTAGTCAAAATATTATAAATTTTCTTTTAGGATAAACGTAGCAAACCGACAATAAAATTAACATTTACATTTCTCTACGAAAGTATGACAAATAAAAATTCTATCTAAAATTAATTCAAGTTACTAAAGATAAAACATAAAACCTGTACATAGTTGTTGAACAAGACCCATGTCTAATAAAACTTTGATTATGGTATATTGGTATGGTTGAGTAGTGGTTTTTGTCTTTTATTATTTTTAATTAACATAAATAAAGTTAGTTTGATTTGTTTCAGAGCTGTTTATTTGCATTACAAGAAAAATGGTCTATTGGGACGAAAATTCTATAGGGACATTTTTTTTTTGGTCCCAATAGGCTGTCTATAATTCGTCCCAATGGACAGTCTATTGGGACAAATTATATATTTCGTCTCAATTGGCAGTCTATTGGGACGAATCAACAGCTAATTCCAATAGACTATCTATTGGGACGAAAAGAAAACGTTTCTTTAGACTTTCGTCCCAATAGAATATCTATTAGGACAAATTTTGTCCAATTTGATAAGACCTTTAGGGACGAATTATTTTCGTCTCAATAGATATTCTATTGGAACGAAATATATTATTCATCCCAATAGACTGCCTATTGGGACAAAATATATAATTCGTCTCAATAGACATCCTATTATTGGACAAATTTTTTTTTTTGGACTACAATTTTTTTGGCAGAATCAAAATACTGGAATTTATGATATAAAATATGTTATCCATTCAAAAATCCAAAAACAAAAAAAAAAAAACAAAGAACTAATTAATTAATTTTGTTGAAAATTCTTGATTTTTGTTTTTTTTTTTTTAAGTTTTTCCTTAAAGATAGATTAATAATTAAATTACCATATATATTAGAAAATAATGTAATATGGATCATTTTGTTCGTCCAAAATGGTTCTCTATCGAGTTGAATTTATTTTTTTCCCAATAAGTTCTTCATAAGATCAATAACTATTAGTCTTGAAAGGTTTTCTATTATTTCTAAAAAAAAGGAACTGAACCGTTGGAACCGGAACTGAACTATCGGAACCGAAACCGCTGGTTTTGAATGGAAAACCGAAACATGGAAATTGTGGAAAATGTCACCCTTTTAAGGTGGTTTTGTAAGAAAGTCACCACTTTAATAACTTAACTTTAAAAGGCACATATTATGGTGAACGGACAAAAATGCCCTATTTTACACAAATTCTCTTACTTTGAAGTTTTTTTTTTAAATTTTTTTATTATTCTTTCAACTTCTTCATAAAGGTCTGTTTAATAGATCTCTAATGGAGGTTGAACATCATTGGATAATTAATTTAGTGGCACTGCGTAGACGCATTCGGGGGTCGAGCTCCCCTCTGAGCTCGCGGTGGTCATATCTAAACCGAAACCACTGGTTCCGAATTCAAAATCGAAACCGCTGGTTCTGAATCTAAAACCGAAACCGGGGTCGTATCTAATTCCAAGTACGATTAATGACTGACTCTTTAATCTGACAAAATAGTTTAATTAAATGTTTTAATAAACGTTTTTTTAATATCAATTTATTTATCATATAAAAATAAAATTTAAATTAGTGGAATCAATCTACAAAAAAAAAAAAATTGATTGAAAAATAATCAATAAAAATTTAATAACAAGTAGAGATTATATATATATATATTATGCTTTTAATATCACAATCAAAGTAACAGCAAGGTGGATAAGGCACTCTCTCATGAGTGTGCCAGGTTTGACGCCAAGGAACCAACATGGTGGGTGTTGGTGGGTGGTAGTCGGGCGTCGGGTGGGGCGTTGGTGTTGGTGGATGGGGTGTCATTTGAAGGCAAAAAACCAATTTTTTTTAATTATTTTTTTAAATTCGTCCCTATAGAGGATATCTAAATGGACGAAAATGTATCTAATGGGATAAATAATTTCGTCCCTATACATTATCAATTGGTTCGAACAAAAATTGTCCCTATAGGTAGTTTTAAGGGACGAATTTCAATTTTCGTCCTAAAGAAGCTATTGCGACCCACCTGAGGCGACGTTTGTTGGGACGAATTTTATTCGTCCCAATAGATCTTTTGGCGATTTTTGGCCTATAGGGACGAAAAAAAATCGTCCCAATAGCCAATTTTTTTTTTTTGTAGTGTTGCTTTGAAAATAGAGGTAAAAAAAAAAATGAAATCTCTCATTCTTAATTGCATAGTCGATAGAGAGTTGTTTATATATTTTTTTTTTTAGTTGATCTTTTTTTGTTATTGATGTGGCCATTTGTGCACAACAAAAGTGATATATTTATGTAATTATTTGAAAGCCATGTTTAACCACTTAGGAATCCTCTTAAGATGTAAAACTTAGTAAAATGTTAAGCAAAGATTCGATACACAGGGAATTAGAGTAATATGATGGATTGATTAACTAATCTAAAAATGCAATAAAGTAAATCATGGTAATTGGCTAGAGTGTGGTTTGAAAAACCACCAAACATACATGAAAAGTAAATGTAACAAAATGTGATAAGGAAAATAGAATGCTTAACAATCTTGATAAGAGTAATGAATGTAAAAAATTAAGAGGATACTAGGGAAATGGTGGATTTGCAAATGGATTATGGGCAATGTTTTTCATGCTACCTTAATAAACCAATCTTATATTTGTTAACCATTTTTAGTCTTAAATGTGTTTAGACTATCATTATGAACCATAAACAACTTCCCACCAAAATGCCTAACCGATTAAGGAGAGGGGGTCAATGTAAGATTGGTTTGTTACAAATCAAGGTTTAAATTATTGTGGTTGATATACCCTCTAATAATCTATCATATTCACTATGTTCTTAATCACACAAGGGTGTCAATCCAAGTTAGATTGCAAAACAAATTATCCTAAATAAGAGTATAATCAACTAGCAGGTATACAATGCCAATTATATAAAGAATAAGATCTAGTTATCAAATGAATAGAACACAAATAGAGATTCAAATATATTATAGTTTAAGCAAAACCCAAATCCAAATGTTCCTCACATCTATCCACTAGAAAGGGATTTAGTTACACATAGTTACAATCAAAAGGCAAAAAAGTAATAGATAAGGAAATCACATTTGGGCTTCCTTCTTTAATATTTGCTCCTTCCTTTCCTTAGATGCTCCTAGTGCAAAGAGTGGTAGATGATAATGTGTAGATGGGTGGATGTCTAACGGTAAATGACAAAAGTATTAGGATGTAGAGAATGAGAAGAGAGGAATGGTTGAGGTGAAGTAATCAAGATTTGGTGTTGAGTTTTTGAATGGAAAATGTGAGTTCAAGTATAGAAATGGAAGAATTTGAGAGGGGAATTATGTATGAGAGTAAGGGTGTGCGTTTTCGGTTTGGTTTGGGTTGAAGCTCAATATCAAACCAAACCAATATGGATCGGTTTAGCTATATTTCAACCAAAACCAAACCAATGTAATTATGGAAGAATTTGATAGGGGGATTATGTATGAGAGTAGGGGTGTGCGTTTTCGGTTTGGTTTGGGTTGGGTTAAAGCTCAATATCAAACCAAACCAATATGGATCGGTTTAGTTATATTTCAACCAAAACCAAACCAATGTAATTTTTCAAACCAATTCAAACCAAACCAATATGGATCGGTTTAGTTATATTTCAACCAAAACCAAACCAATGTAATTTTTCAAACCAATTCAAACCAAACCAACAAAGGTTGGGTTGGTTTGGAAAGGTTTCTCGATTTAGATTTGAACTTAAAAATCTTTTTTTTTTTTTTTGGTATTATATTATATAAAATATTTAAATAAAAAATCATAACATAAAATATTAATTTTATGTATATACATGTATATATACTCTGATTAAAGACATGTTTGACATCATCAATGCTTTTAAAACCTTAATACATCAATCAATCAAAAAAATTGTATCAAAACATATAAATAAACTATACAAGCTTAAAGCATTCGGTAAAAGTTATAAACTTGGATTGAATAAAAAATGTAGGTGGATGTTATATTTTATTTTTACTTTCTAAAATATATGGTTTGGTTTGCATTTTTGAATTATTTCACTTAACCCAAACCAAACTTAACCCAACCCAAACCAAACCAAACCAAACCAAACCACCTTTAATCGGTTTGTCCAAAAGACAACCCAAACCACCCATTTTTTATATTTGTAATCAAACCAACCCAAACTTTATAGGTTGGGTTGGTCGGTTTGGTTTGATTTGGCTTGACGATTTTTTGCACACCCCTAGATGAGAGAATACTAATCTAAACTCTGTGAATTCATGCTTGGAATGTATGGAATGTGTTTGGCTTGTTGGAAGAGAAGAATATATATAGTGGCACTCGGATGTGTACTGTTAACTGCTAGAAATGCTGATGTGGCGGTATGTCACGGTGTATTATAGCAGTTTTGGAGACAGCGACACCACCGCGGCTTACGATTACAGATTCTTCGATTTCATTGTTGCGGTTGTTTTGATCTTTTTAACGGTTGTTACAACAACGACACTAGAAAAGCAACAAGGAGATCCAGATCCTGAGAGTGGTCGCCTATTTGATCTCATGATAACACAAAACAGCGACACTAGACCTGATGAATTCTTGGGTTTCAAATTCTCTGTCGCAGTTGGCTCAAGGGTGACAAATCACCGCAACAACACTTTGATTGGATTCTTCATTGCAACCTGCCTTCTGTTGTCGTGTGTCAAAGACGACACGATCAAAGGGCGACAATACTCTGTTCTTCCCACTTTATGCACATCTTGCATCGAATTCCTCTTCTTCTTCTTCACAAATACCCTTATGGCACAAATAAACCTGAAACACTTGATTAAAGTCATTAAAACATGGGGAAATGCTCAAGAATCAAGCATAAAGAGAAGAAAATGATGGTCAAAATCATACCAATTTTGGTTCAATCAGTTATAGATCGTTAATGTTTGTATGTTTTTTTTTTTTTTTATAATGTTTATTAATTTTAGAAGTTATTAATTTTATTTTATTTGTGAAATTTGTTAAGAAAGAGTGTGTTTTTACTTGAAAATATAACATATATTTGGCGGTTGATGTTTTTCAAAGAGTTTTCTTTTTTCCTGAAATTCTTTCTATTAAAAAAAAAAAAAGGTTATTCAAAGTCTTTGGTAGGAATGAAAAATAACTAAAAGTCATTAAAAATCATTAATATTTTAAAGTCATTAAAAGTCAATGAAATTTTGAATACTGCATAACTTTCATAAACTGTTAAAAAATCTTGATTGAATAACACATGACTTTTAAAAACTTTTTTAATATCTATAAAAGTCTGTATTGAATAACCCATAACTTTTATAGTCTTTAAAAGTCTATATTGAATATATCCAAACTTTTTAATTCCATAAAAGTCATTAAAAGTCTTTTGAAATCCTAACTGAATACACCCCGTAGATCGGGTTTACATATGTTATTTAGTAGTAGACTTTGAAAGATATTGCATTACTTTTTAAGCAATAAATATGTTATTATGTTAGGTTTTGGATACTTTTAAATGGAATACAATATCATTCAATGAGTGACATGTTTTATTTAGTTATATTTTCATTTTCATTTTTTATACAATTTAAATTGGACTAATTGCACAAACGTCCCCTAAGTTTAAGTATAATTGTATGTATATGGAACTTTTACCCATAATTGCACAAACATCCTCTGTCTTTAGTTGACTTCCGTTAACTCTAACCGTTGATTACAATTTTAACCCACAATGACTAAAGTGCCCCCGGTTACCTATTTTATTATTTAAATTAATAATTAAAAAATGAACCAGAAAAGACAAAGAAAACAAAAAAAAAAAAAACTAAATCAATCATTTTGTTTTTGTTTTTCATTTTCTCAACCCCCAAACACAATCCAAAAATAAACTTAAAAAACAAAACCCAAAACTCAATCCCACAAATCAAAACCAAAACTCAAATCCTCAAACAACAATCAGAAAATCGAAACTCAAATCTATCAATTCCACAATTAGTTAACCACATCCATTTAAAAATAAGTAAATAAATAATTAGAACTTTAATGGTGGATTTTTAACTTTCTAGGTTGAAGTTCTAATTTATATATATATATATATATATATATATATATTAAATGGATTAGTTAACTGGTTGTGGAATTGATGGATTTGGGTTTTTATTTGTGGATTTGATTTTTGGTTGTTGTTTGAGGGTTTGAGTTTTGGTTTTGATTTGTGGGATTGAGTTTTGGTTTTTGTTTGTTAAGTTTATTTTTAAATTGTGTTTGGGGGTTGAGAAAATGAAAAAGAAAAAAAATAATAATTGATTTTGCTTTTGTGAAAATTGTATTTTAGTTCTTGTAGTTTACCTTAATCTGTTTTTAGTCCACGGATTTTTGGAATTGTAATTTTTAGTCCATCATTATTATGACAATAGGGATTGTATTCCCTACCGTCCAATTCCGTTAGGGTTTCATTGAATTCTATTAAGTCAATGAGGGTAAATAGGTAAATTCATCAGTGGAGACAGGAAGGGTAATTAGGGTTGAAGGCTATAAAGGTAATTTGATATATACAATTAATAATATATTAAATAAAAAATATATTAAATAAATAAAATAAAAATAAAAAAACAAAATCAATAAATATTGAAAATTGAAAATTAAAAAAGAAAAAACAAAATAAAATCCTCTCATCTCTCTCTATCTCTCATCTCCTCATTTCTTCATCTTCATCATCAAACCCTAAATCGAATTTGTTTGGATTGTCTTTAGAATTTTTTTTTGTCTTGTTTAGTAATTTTAATTCAAGTTGAAATTGTTATTAATAAAAAAATTTAAATTGAAGTGTAAATAGATCATTTGTAGATTGTAAGGAGGAGCTCTCATAAATATATATATATATATATATATATATATGAGTAATAATAAAAGGGGGCATTATTATTATTATTTTTTTTGTTTTTTGTTTTTTGTTTTTTTTACAATATTTACTAATTCGGGACCGGATATCTTTTTAAAAACTTTCGTCATTGGTATAATTCGAGCTGCTAATATGAGAATTTATCCAAACTCTAAACTCTAAACCCGTCCATCTATAAACTGAGCTACGTCAACATTGACATCAATGTTGAAAAAAGGAGGCATTTGCTAAGTCGCACTAGCGAACTACAATAGTTAGTAACCCACACATTTAGCGCAGCTGAAGAATTGCCGAATTGGGATATATTTTACCAACAGTGCAAAACAATCACATCAATAAACCCACCACTCCTCTTGGGTTATTTGTCCTATGACTAAAAGTTACAATTGTTTTGGTTTTTTCTTCGTTATTTGTCTTTGTCCTTGTTTTGTCTTTCGTATCTAAATTAAAATTTAAGTTTTTATATATATATATATATATAAAAGGGGCAGACCCACCTATGGATCAGGTGGGATCCGTGCCCTACCTCAAATGTTTTTAAAAAGGGGTTAATTGTAATAACTTACCTTGATATTTTATAATATTACAGCTATATTCAACTTTTATATTTATTAACAAAAACACACCCTTGACCACTTTGACTAACTATAATCAATATTTTATTCATTTAAAAAGTCTAAAATACCCCTAGTTATTATATTAGCATTTATATATTATCAACACAAATTCAAATTAAATTTATAATTAATTAAATTTTAAAATAAAACCAATTAAATATTTAACGTTTTGGTGTGAATGTTAGGGTTTTTTTTTTTTTTTTTTTTAAGTTAGGGTTTTTTATTATTGTTATTTTTAATGGTTTTTAATTTGGATTAGGAAACGGTGGTTTTTGGAAATAATTTTTTTTTATTTGGTGGAATCAAAAGTTAATTTTTCGTTATTTTTAAACAAATTAAATATTTATTATAAGAAAGGGTGTTAATATTTTATTAAAACATATTGTATGATAAATTTCTTTTAAAATCTTAATTTAATTTTATTATTTTAATTTTTTTATTAAATTTTATTACATTTATTAATTATTAATTATTAATTTAATTTTTTTTATTTTTAAATTTAATTAATTTTAAATTTAATTTGAATTTGTCTTGATAATATATAAATGCTAATATAATAAATGGGGGTATTTTAGACTTTTTGAATGAATAAAACATTGATTATAGTTAGTCAAAGTGGTTAAGGGTATGTTTTTGTTAATAAATACAAAAGTTGAATATAACTGTAATATTATAAAATATTAGGGTAAGTTAATACAATTAACCCTAAAAATTTTGATTTCATGTTGTTTTATAAATATATATATATATATATATGACTTAACATTAAGTGCAACACAGATCAATTTTGATTTCATGTTGTTTTTGGTTCGATTACTAGTAATAGCATTTTTCAAGCAAAACAATTTTTTTTTAATGTCTTTGTTTATTTATTTATCAATTTTAGACTCTTTTACAATTCCTTTATCAAATTTTATTCTTCGACAATAAAACAATTCACTTTCTTTTTTCATGTCATTGTCAAACTTCTTAACTACCTATAATTTGTGGTTACTTAATTTAATTTTATTTTATAGTAAATTATCCATTAATTTTTTGAATTTTTCTTATTTCTAATAGTTTTAGTTTGATATATCTAACACATCCGATCAATAAACCCTAAAATCTCAAATTTTAATATATTGTATTAAAATAGTCAATCTATTATTATGATTCATTTTATTTTATTATTAACATTTTTCTTTATTTTATAATTTTAATTTATTTAGAATCAATAAATCAATATTTTACCAATAATAAGAATAAAAAATTCAAAAACATGTCTAGTAATATTTATTAATAAATTATTTTTATATAAATTTAAAGTGAATTCACTATAAATACAAAAGAAAATTTCTTATAAAATTAGATTGTAATTTATATTTTTAAAGAATAAATATTATAATTTTCCATTGTTTATGTACGTTGTTTCTCTTATTATTGTTTATTTTTTTAATATTGTATATCTTTTTGAATGTTAGATTATTTAGTTCATCTTGAATAAAAGTGTTCTATTTGTTTTATTTTTTCTAAACTTCACTATACTATCAAAACTCATTTCATTATGATCTTAAATTTTCATTATTTTTATTTTATATAATTGCTATTTTATTCAAGTGCCTTATCTCATTAAAATTTCTGGGTCTGCCACTGTTAATATATATATATATAATTTATGGCTTCATTTTATTTTGTTTAAAAAATAAAATTAACCACAGTACCTTTCTTAACGAAATTAATGTTAAGTGTTTATATTTCTTAATATATATATTTTTTAGTTTACTCAAATATAATTTAAAACAATTTTATTATATATAGATATACTTTTTTTTTTTTTTTTATAATCAAATCCAATCATATCTAATCCCAAATCATATTATACACAAAAAATAATTATTTTAGTCTAATATTATATTTTCAAATTCGATCTCATAAAATTGTTCAATCCAATATCGTGTGTCAAACGATGCCTAAAGGAAGTATAGAGATTGGTTTTATTGTACATCATCTCTCTTAGTTCATGTTGTATTGTATCTCCTTTTTCTAATCAGTAGAGGGGTTCGAATCCCACTATACACATTTTACAAACATGAGATATCTTTGATCTCGACAAGTACTAGCAAACTATTGACTTGTTTCGTAAATAATTAAATGAATAAATAAATAAATATTTGTCTTATCACAAAAGAGTGAACTCAACATTTTATACACTTCTACCCATTACTGGTTGGATAGTTTTCAGCAATATGTGGTGTAAAGACAATTTATATGGAATCTCTTATCAGTAATAATAGACATGCTACAAAACTAAAGATTTTCTTGTCTGTTGGAAATTAAGGCCTTTTCCATTATACCATTATTGATTAATTTCCTCTTTTTAATTTTAGAAAAGCTGAAAAGGTCAATATATTACTCCTTTGTGATATAGAAATTGGAATGATATTTGAAAGCATATTTTTAGGAGAAATACATATTTAAATGTATTTGATGAATACATCCATCTATTCAAATCAAACCGTTTAATTCTTTTGAAGATTTGATTGGGTGTCAAAGTTAATAAGTTGTGTTTTATAGAAATTTTTTTTTTAATTCTTGAATGATTATTAAATAGTGAATGTCCTTTTTAAGACTCCACCCACCAATTAATGGTGTCTAATTCTATTTTCTCTTATTAATGTCTATGGTTAGTATTGATATTTTATAGGTGTGGGAAGTAAATAATTAATTTATTAAATTTATATGATGGACGCAGGGAATAAATTGATACTGTGACAACTATTTTGGATGTCAATAAAGTCACCGTTAGTATTATTAAGTCCATGTGTTTGGGTAGTTGGGCAAGGACGAAGACCCAATTTTGAAGTTTAAAATATGACTGAAATGGTCCGAAGTGGGAACAAATCGCAATAATTTCTTCTTCTAATTTCTTCTTCTAGTCATTTTTCCATGTATACCGACGTCAATTTTTAATTGAGGGCCTAATGACTTATTAATTCAAGTAATTCAACACATTACTAATTATAAAATGAGACTAGAGGAAGTAGAAGATTTTGCATGTTTGGATAAAGTTGCAAGTTTGCAACGTAGTGGTTTGGACTTTGGAGCCTTGGAGAGGGTTTAGGTACACGTGGCAGCCAATACGCGGCGTGAATGGCTGCATCTGTCGTCACATCAGGTATAATCAAAAGAAAAATCATGCTGATTTAAATCGACTCTCAATTAAAATTTGAACACAAGTGTTAACTCTACAGTCTACAGATAATAATAATACATCAAGTTGTTTTCAAACCATTCTTTTCGGTAGTAGGGGCATGTGGAAGCCACTAACAGTGTTGTTGTGCCCAATTACTTTATTAATCCTTTTCTCTTGTTACTTGTTAGTTGTTAGTAGTCTTGGTGGGACGAGTAAATGAACATTTTTTGTTTAAAGAGATTGATATATTTATATATTTTTTATTTTTATTATTTAAAAAAATTTGTAATAAATAAAAGTAAGCGATTTTCATGGCCTAGTTTGTGACACAGTCGTATATTTGTCGGGTTAGGCTTCATTTTGTCTTTCCACGATCACACGAACAACAAGAACCCACAGCCATTTTTCTCCTTCACAGTTACAATGTTGTTCGATTTTCACTAATTGCTGCTCTGTTTAACTCCAAGTTCAAGTTCTGGTGATTCATTAAAACCGAAAGCATATGCACTGACAGTTTTGGTTGATATCAGTTCACATCAACATATTCGAACTATAAATTGCAACATTCTTCTGTTTTCCATTTTTTTTCTTTCTTTCTTTCTTTCTTTCTCAGCCCAACTGGAAAAGCTAAAAAGTTTTCAAAATATTTCAGTTGATTTCTTGCTTTAACTGGTCCATTTTTGCGTTTTGCCATTAATGCTTTCTCTCTTTTAAGTTTTAAGACCCCACTTACCATATCATCTCCCATTCTCTTATTTCTAAAATATAATCCTACCTTTTTCGGACACTTTCCCGTTTTCTTCTACTTTCTTTGAACGATGAGCAAGAACACATCTCCACGCGACTCAGACACAATGACCCACTTCGATTTCTTGAAGAAATTCAAGCGCTTCAACCCTCTTGAGCCTTCTTTCGCCATTCTTGGCTTCGTCTTGGTCACTGTTCTTTTCATTGGTTGCTTCTTTTACTTGGATTACCCAACTGTCACTCGAAGTGGTTGGTATCCTCAACCTTCTTGGCTGGGCTTGATTGGGCCATTGGGTGAACTTGAACGGCCAGGATTTCTCGATGAAGGTGGTGAAGGGTGTAATGCGTTTGATGGTAACTGGGTTTGGGACGAAAAGTATCCTCTGTATCAGAGCACAGATTGTCCCTTCTTAGACCAAGGATTTCGTTGTTTGGAGAATGGTAGACCTGACAGTTTCTTCACCAAGTGGCGTTGGCAACCTAAACACTGTAACTTGCCCAGGTTGTTTTTCTAATCTATCTTCTTGTGTGTTTGGTTTCTATTGGTTGATGAGAAAGTGTAGAATTAAGAACAAAAAAAGAAAACCAATTCTTGATTATCAATTTTTGCTCTGTCACCGTATAGTTTCGACCCTTTTGGAATTAATTTTATGTGTATTTGGTTATAGTTTTGACTATATTTGTGTAAGTTCTCTCAGAATTTTATTGCTTCCTAGTTAGAATTGAAGTTTAATTTCTGCTGCTATGCCGAATTTTGTATTGGGGAGGTTCAGTGTTTTCTTTTGTCACTTTCTAAAGCGGCAATTTTGAACACCTTACTTCCATTGCGTGTTTCTCTTTCAATTGATATGCTGAATTCATGAATTGTTGGCCTCATTCTCTCTTGATCTTTCAAATAAGGTTTTTATTTCTCCACTGTAATAGGTTTTGGTCTTTCAATCTGTCTGCAGCTGAGATATGTTATGTTCTTGTTCTTCTTTGTGCATATGAAAGTAAGTTTTATTTCTTATTTTTATGCATCTGCATATGTAGGTAACTCTCAATTCGTCTTTTTTCTCGCTGTTTAGCATTTGGATTGAAACTTTTTACGATTTTTACAATGTTCTAGTACTGATGAAACTGTCATTTTGATTTAGTGATTATTAAATATGTTTATATTGTTTAGATTCTTAATTTTGCTATTGAGGTATCTGCTTTGATGGTCTCTCTTCTGTCTATAACAGATTCAATGCAACGAACATGCTGGAAAAGCTTCGTAACCGTCGGCTTGTATTTGTTGGTGACTCAATTGGAAGGAACCAATGGGAGTCCCTACTTTGCTTGCTTGCCTCTGCTGTTCCTAACAAGTCTTCAATCTATGAGGTGAATGGGGAACCAATAACAAAGCACAGAGGGTCTTTGGCTTTCATGTTCAAGGACTATAACTGCACGGTTGAGTACTACAGGGCTCCGTTTTTAGTGGTTCAGGGTCGACCTCCAGCAGGAGCTCCAGAAGTGGTGAAGTTGACTTTGAAAGTGGATCAATTGGACTGGTCCCGTATTCACTGGAGAGATGCAGATGTGCTGATTTTTAACACTGGGCACTGGTGGAATTTTGAGAAGACCATAAGAGAGTAAATATACTCTGATCTCATTACTTTTCTGTTTTTTCTTTATTTCCGCCAAGCCCCCATGAATTTGCACTTCACTTGCTGTTTGAAAGTTAAAGATGAATGCTAATGTCGGTGTAGTTTATCGATTTGACCAAACTTATAGGATTTCATGCCTTAAGATGGCAAGTTTAGGGAGAGGAAAGAAGATGTGCAACATTTCTTTGGTGATGTAGATTTGACAGTGCATTTCTTTCTTGGATGTAGAGTTGACTTTGTGGAATCTATAATTAGGAAAAGGGGTCCAAGTATACAGTCATATATATTATACATCATTAAGGATTTGTTTGAGAAGATCTATCGCAGTGGGGATAATCTGGGAAGAAAATTAATAAGATACATCTTAGTTGCTACTTGCTATAATTTTAGACCTTTACTCAGCCATATAATCAAGGTACAGATTTATAATGGAAACAGAATACTTGAAGTGTAATATAGCTTAAAATCATATTTGAATTAACTTGCGCATCATCCGATTTGTAAAAATGACACACTTTACAAAACTATATATTGCTTTTTTGTTTGACTTGATGACCCATTGAGAGGGAGAATCAAGGGCATGTCTTGCCTGCCTGATTAAAGCAGGGTGTGGTTTTGGATATGCTTCTAGAGTCAACGTTATCTTTCTACGAAGGGTTCAATTGTTGTTAATGGTGTTGGTATGTTTCCTTTTAAGGGGGTAGCTGCTACTTCATATTTTTAAGATAGGGTTTGCTGTGTATTAGCATATTTCTTTTTAAGGGGTCATAATCTGTTTTGAAGGTTACTTTCATTGAATTTTGTCTGTCTTATAAAGTTTTGGTTGTAAATTTTATGAAAGAATTATTGCTTTAGCAAAAGCAAGATTAATATACTGTCATATTTGGATATGCATTCCTCAAAGATAGTGAAATGCTGAAGACACCAACTGATGGGCACTTGTTTGTGTGATCTATTTCAATCAAATCCATATAATGTCTGATCTTTGGGTTCGTGTTATTTGTTAGGGGTTGTTATTTCGAAGAAGGGGCAAAGGTGAATATGGAGATGAGCGTAGAAACTGCATTTCGAAGATCGATTGAGACGCTGATTGGTTGGATTGGCAGTCAAGTGAAAATGAATAAGACCCAAATTTTCTTTCGAACCTATGCTCCTGTGCATTTCAGGTTTACATCAGCTTCCATTTATGTTTCTATTTTCTTTTCTGGCAGTCTTATTGTTTATGCATATTCTAGTATTCACGTTTCTTCCTTCAATCTGACACACAGAATGCTTTGAAAAGGGCATCAAACGAAAGGAACTAACTATTTGTGTATCTTAATTTCATTATTTAAGACTCAGAAACCTCCTCTAGCAATGCTTTAACACTTTACTGGGTTTTCACTTGGGTGGGATCATAATCAAAATTGGATGCTAAACTCTTTTTTTTTTTTTTTTGTTTTTCGATATACTTAGACTTCTTAGGTATAAAACAGTACCGCTTAATTTTTCTTTTCTGTGTTATTTAAATTAAATCATGAATTTCTGAAGCTGTTTCAAGTAAAATGACCCTATCAGATTTTACATAGTAACTAGTAAGGTTTCCCTAATGCAAACAGAAAAATTACATTCCCCATGGAGTTTACAAGTCTTAGAGATAATACTAGTAAAATCTCCTTTACATGTGTGTCGGAGGTTGGGGTGCAAGAATGTGATAATACTAGTAAAATCTCCTTTACAATTGATTACTAAAAAATATATTCTGGATCTCACAGAAATGGTGGCTGGAATACTGGTGGTAGCTGTCACTTGGAAAAGCTCCCTGACTTGAGACTATTGCCTGCTTCACCTGGAAATCATTTCGACATAGTAGCTAATGTGTTACTAAAGCACTCGAATGAGTCACAAGTGATGAACTTGAATGTACTGAATGTGACAGACATGACATCCCGTAGGAAAGATGGCCATGCGTCAGTGTACTATTTAGGGCCTGAGACTGGTCCAGCGCCTATCCACCGACAAGACTGCAGCCACTGGTGTTTGCCTGGAGTACCTGATTCATGGAATGAGCTTCTTTATGCGCTTTATCTCAAGTGGGAGACTTCTCATGTACAAAATTCAAAAGAAAGTTCTCAAGCTCATCCATGATTGTATAGAACTAAAGTTTAAAGGAAACAGGCACATATTACTGGTAAATTCCAGGAAAAAATATAGGCTGTAAAGCTGAGAGTTGGTCGCTCCTTTCAAATTGGTGTCGCTGATTCACCCAGAACATCAAAGTTGCTGGGATTTTGCAGCAAACCATTAAATTATCCTTACAGGGGGGAATACTTTTGAACCCCCATGTACCATTACATGGATGGATAGACATGCAATGATCTAAATCGTTACTGTTTTGAGGGTCTGAGGACTAATTCTTGACAGCAGGCACCAGCGACCAAAGTTTACAGATGATTAAGTACAGGTAGAGTGTTGAGGTAAAGTTGATGGTGCTAAGTGTATAATTCTTGCAAAAGAAGAATGATTATAGGACATTTTAGAGTTCTTGATTTAGTCAATTGTAATTCTTATGTAAATGGAGAATTCTTGGTACTCAGATACATACGCATTATTAACAAATATACTATTTTTTTTTATTACTAAAGGGAAAAAGTTTTCTAAAATGAAAACACGAATTCGTTTTCTAAAAAAAAAAAAAAATACTTTCGATTGCATTTTCATTATATCTTTATTGGTATAATACTATAATGGGTTGTAATTGGAATGTCATTCTCAATAGTGAAAACAGGGTTCTTAGCGAATCAATTAAAACCATTTAATTTCTTTTTGTTCATTTATTGCTGACTCTGTCTTTCATTATCATAGCAAGTCCAAAACCAGAAGCGTTTTGAATGTTGGAATAATTTCATCAAGCCAATATAAATCTAGTTCATGTCCTCTCATGTCTACTTCAATATTGTAATAAATAAATGATACATATGAAATACGTATACACATTAGTATATGTATTTATATCCCTCTCAAATCTATTAAGAAAGCATGCAGAAACGTTTTTAATTCTAACATTTATCTCTAAAATAATTAAAGCAGCCAAGCACAAAATATTTGAGTGATCGATCTTCCATGAATGTTTATTCAAAAACATAGTCTTAAACCGGTTAGGACACAATGAACCGCGTAAATTCTATCAATAAAAGCAAGCACTTGAACCCAGTTGAGCTCCTCCTTGGCATTCTTTGCTTTGTCTTGATAGCTGTTTTCTTCATTGCCTTTTTCTTTTACTTGGGACTTCAGGGTTGTCAGTACTACTAGAGCCACTCGCTACCATGGACTCTCCTGGTTTAGCTTGGTTAGTCCATCAGCACCACCACCAGGAGCGTTGATCTTGTCTGGACGGCCAGGATATTTTGATGAAGGTGGTGAAGGGTGTGACATTTTTTTATGGAAACTGGATTTGGGATGATAGTTATCCACTTTATCAGAGCACAGATTGCTCGTTAATGGATAATGGATTTCGTTGTCTAGAGAACGGCAGGCCTGATCATTTTTACACAAAATGGCATTGGCAACCAAAACATTGCAACTTGCCCAGGTTTCTCTACACTTTATTTATACAGGTTTTTGTACTCTCGTATCATTTATTCCATTTTTCACTCCTCTCCTCTGTCAATGTCATTGTAATTTGAGAGCAGATTTGATGCAAAAGCAATGCTGGAAAAGCTACGTGACCGGAAGCTGGTTTTCGTTGGAGATTCAATAAGCAGGAACCAATGGGAATCCCTCCTGTGCATGCTAGCCTCTGGTGTTCCAAACAATGACTCAAATTCAATATATGAAGTGAATGGGAACCCAATCTCAAAGCATGGAGGGTTTTTGGTGTTCTTGTTCAAGGAGTACAACTGCACGGTTGAGTACTACAGGGCACCGTATCTAGTGTTACAGAGTCGGCCTCCTGCGATGGCTCTGAAGGAGGTGAGGATGACTCTGCGAGTGGATAAATTGGTGTGGACTTCCAAGCTCTGGAAAGATGCAGATGTCCTGATTTTTAATACCGGCCACTGGTGGACTTATCAGAAAACCATCAGACAGTAGTCATATAATCCTGTATCAATGTTTCTACTTAAGATTTCTCAGTTTCTCAAGAATTTTCTTTTGATTCTGATCAATAGATTCATCTTCTTTGTCAGAGGTTGTTAATTTCAAGAAGGCAAGAATGTGAACATGAATATGAGCGTGCAAACTGCATTCAAAAAATCAATTGAGACATTAATAGATTGGATTGGAAGAGAAGTAAATATGACCAAGACTCAAGTTCTTTTTCAAACCTTTACTCCCTCGCAGTGCAGGTCCATCTCCTCCTTCCTTGCAATTTTTTTTCTTTCTTGCTTACATCTTTATACTAGACAGATTTCAATACCTTGACCGGAGAACTTGGATGTGCCACCTACTTTTTTGCAGTAATTGCAAGTGAAGAACTTGGCTGTGTTGAATGTTACAAGCATGACTTCTGGGAGAAAAGACGGCCATCCATCTCTGTACAACCAAAGTCCCGAAGCAGGGCCGAGGCCTCTCCACATTCAGGATTGCAGCCATTGGTGCTTGCCTGGAGTTCCTGATTCCTGGAATGAGCTTCTTTATGTACTTTTCCTGAAGCGAGAATCTGTTCGTCTTCCAAACTCAACACAACCTTCTGAAATTTGATTCCTGGTACTAGTGATTGTGGCTCATCTATCCTCAAATCTCAATACACTTTTGTTTCTTTTACTCTTTTCAAAGGAATCAATAAATTAAAGAGTTTCATTTGCTTCACTGGTCTAGACCCCAGGAGGCCATTGACTTGTTGACCTTTATAATGGGATTAACTTAGTTAAATCAAATTTGATAATTGATATTGACATAACATAGAAACCCGGTCCTCAATCCCTCACACCCACATCAATCAAATGAGGTTGTGGGTCTCTCCCCCAATTCACAAATTTGTAGTTTTAGTAGGAAAAAAAAAAAAAAAAAAAAAACCATCTCTTTGTGGCATTTCTACAAACACATAATGGAACTTTCTAAATTTCATATTAGATTATTAGGACAGCAAAATGTGGCAGAGCAAGGCATTTGTGTCAGATTTTATTATATTTACAGAATTAGCTTAGTACTTTGTAACATAAAAATGTTGACAAATTGATACAACATATTTCCTGGAATGCTAGAAAAAAGACTATCTAATGAATAGATGTAACATCTATCTTCTTGTCTTGAGTTTGAGAACCAGTTACCTATTGTAATGCATGTTGGTGGCAATTAGTTAATGCTTCTGTTATCTTGTTGGAATCAGCGTGTTCAACTGAGACTGCTTTGATATAACAGGTTGGTGGATTCTAATTTCTAATCATTCATGATTATGCAACCACAAATGAGTGCACTGAGATCTTTATGTCTGTAATTTAGATAAAACCAGGAAACACTACTAACCAGAAAAGAAATAGAACATTTCATTCAAAGAAAGATAAGGTTTCATAAACTTTTTCGCTAGAAAACAAATGAAGTTGCATCTATCAACAAGAATCAGCAGCAGCAGCAGTTTTAATCATCAAATGGGTATTGCTCATACCTAATTGTACAATCATAGAGCACAGAACGAGCCCCTATTCGGGTTTGACAAGAAGCAAACAATGCTGTTTTGGCGGCACCGAGACAAGCAGTGCAGTCTGAAGTTGTGAGGTTGTTGTTACAAGCAGCATGTCCATATGCAAAAGCATTTGGATAAGGAGAGATGTTGTGGTAATCATAACCTTTGCTTGTTGATGTTGCAGTCTCTAAATCTGCAAGAACATAGGCCAAACTTATAGCAAAAGGATCCCCACCAGTATACACCCCTGAGTTGCAGAGAACGCTAGTCACATTTGTATTGGGTACACTTCTCACGATTCTGCACAACATAGACAAGCCAATAACAATCACTGCCAGTTTTTGAAGAAAACCCATCTCCTTCTTCCTTTGCCTCTCCTCCCTTTCTTCCTTTGCAGATTGAAATCATCTAGTTTTGTTGACTTTTAAGTAGAACTTTCTCATTGGTTCTTCCATCACTAGTGGTATTAAGCATGTCTTTTGTCTTTATTGATTTGTATTATTTTGCCCGTCATATTCGCAATATATCAAGTAAAATATCTGATTCCATTATAATATTTGATGGGGTTTAAATTTTGAAAGCAATTTTTTTTAACGTTCAATGTGCAACCGTGCAGCCATGGTTATACGTCTTAAAATTATAAAGTTATAACGGTCCTATTAAAGAAGTATTATATAAATATATATATATGATGGTCGGATAGTTATTCTGTTATAATTTCAAGACAACTAACCATAATCATATGTTTTATTAAAAGGTTGATTTTTTTTAACAAACATTTAAGATTATTAAAACATGTGGTTGTAGTTGATCGTTCTGTAATTATAATTTCATAACGATTTAATAGGAGGAACTATATAATTTATGACGATTTAATAGGAGGAACTATCCTCTATATATATATATGTGATATGATCCTTTTACAAGCCGGCTTTGTCTTATTATCCCGATATCCCATCTAGCCATTTAGGCAGCTAGCAAAGTCGTATAAAATTGGTGTTGTTGCAATTAGCCTTCTTGATTATCACTTTGAGAGAAGGCTTTTAAGGTCAGCATGTAAGAGATTTTCAACCATTCGACTAACAGTTTGTTAAATTAAATTTGTTCTGGAAACTAGGATAGATTTTATAATTAAATTTGTTCTTCTATATATTTTACTTGCTTAATTATCTTACATTCATACATGTTAATAGATAGTTTAATTTGTAAAACATAAGTCTATTAACGACCCAAAATTTGGCTTGGGTTTGCATAGTCTATACAGTATAACGTGCTCAATAATTAGTTAGAAAAATGAGCTATTTATTAGCACGGAAGCTAGCAAGTTCTCCAAGTTCTTCCACTTGTTTTGTCAATTCTTCTACCTTGTCTATTATCTCCATCAATGTGAACACGAAGCTTGCTATTTCAAGTCCATCAGAATTCTGCAATTGTCCTCCTAATGTAGACGGAGACACAAGTGCTACCACACTTAGCTCTTGCCTCATTGACTTCAACTTTGGCATTATCAAAGCCACTGTCTGGCATCTTCTCATCTTCATGATGCTTTCTCCAAGCTCTCTTAGTGTCCATGCAAGTGATGACCCAACTACTTCACACGGTTCTTTGATCGATGCTCTCAGCGTTTCTGAGGACTAATATTGACACATTTTTATTCAAATAATTAGTCAATGATCAGTTTTTGTTACACTTCTGGATAACAAAATTACTTAATAAATTGTTCAATCTAATTTACCTGCCTAGGAGATCGAAGACAGCCTTTAAATGAAAGGGTGGTTGCGGCCACATCCCGTAGAACTTCTCCTATCTGTAGGTATTTTTTCCAGGGGTAGGAAAACCCAAATTTTCCATGCCATGGTTCCCATCTTGCAAAATTTGCCTGAAACATATATGGTACACTCTATTTATAAGTAGTTGCCTCCAGTTTGTTAATATTAATGACTCTAGTTTCTTGAAGATTATTTGCGTGACATTTTTCTTATCATTCTTTCGAAATTATCTAGTGCTGTAATCTCATATGTTTTTTTTGTACGGAATTTCAGTTGACACCGATATTAACCAAAAGAATCTGTATTTTACACTTGTGCCAATCAGGATACCACACGAGAAAAAACGTACGGCACCTGATCAGCTTTGATCATTCTTCCATATGAAAGGAAAAAGTTAAGTTGCTAAAATACCAGTGATTCATCCTTTGACTTTGAATAGAGCATTGATTTGCAACTGTTGAAACTAAATTTGGGCTGGTTTTCCTTCTCACTGCCAATGCTGAAATATTCCTCCAAACATGCTGCAATAAATTAATTTTCGAGTTATTTTTCAAATATTAACAAATAAATATTCCTCCAAACTTTTGTTTTTCGGGGGATTTACTTTCAATGGAGAGAGCAAGGTCCTCGAATTTAGAGGTGACAGAGTCATGAAGATCGTCACTAGCCCAGATAGGAAAGACAAGTAAGCTGGTGAAAATGCAGACAACGAAACCCATAACGATTGTGCAGAGACGTTCACGAGCTACTTTCAGTATCTTTTCGGCTCGTAAGCCAGACACCACCACCAAATTGAAGGTAAGGATGAATATCAGTGCTCCATAGTCGTATCTCTTTTTAATGCTCGGAACCAACCGAGAGTACGTTGCTGCAGCACCTGAAAATTATATCCATGATTAAGATTACTTTAATAAAAAAACAGACAGAAAATGTCAATTTTGGTCCCAAAAACATTATTAAGATTACTTTAAAAGCCTCTTCCACCTGGGAGGAAAAATAATAATAATAAAAACTTTCTAGTTGTCGAATGTCCAAATCTTACCAAATATGAATACACAAGCGGCAATAACAATGGCGTTGCCAACCCCACCAATTTCTTGAGCTAAAGCTGCTGCTAAGCACCCCAATCCACCTCCTAGTATAGTTCCAATTCCACGGTTCAAGCCTTTGCTAAGTGTAGCACCTGTGCAGGTTTTATCAATCACCACGAATTAATCAAGATATACTTCATGATCATAAACTCATGCCATGCACTAGCTAGAATAAGTAAACGAAATGTATAAACAGACCTGCAAAGAACTCAAAGAGCACCACGACAGTCATTATCGCCCACATGGCGTTCTCTCCAACTTGCTTATAGAGAGGATCAAGGAGATAGAGGAGAGAAACCAAAACAAGAGCAATTCCAACTTTAATGCTATGAATAATTTTTCTCACATCATTCCTGTTTTTGTTTTCTCCAAGGAAGGAAATGATATGAACAAGAGGATCTACAAACTTTTTTTTCTTCTCTTTGATAGGAGGAGCACTAACACTAGCCTCTCCTTCTGGGATAGCTATCACAATAGAGCCCATTTCGAATATAATTATTTTTTTCTCTCTTCTTTTCTCTTTTGTTTTGGGATGAAAATCAGTTTCGTAAGTTGATGAGGAGTTGGGTGAAGAGAATTAGACAAGTATATATAAGAATCCCAACACACACACACATGAGCGAGAGAGATGTTGTGTAAGTTAGTAGGAGTTAAATTAAGTGAAGAAGTATAAAGTGGACACATGCTTTTTGCACTACTATTAGTATTAATTAGTCTATTACTTTCAAGAGCCATCATCAATACACATTGAAATGGGCTAATGAATCATGATCACGAAATGGAAGATGAACTATCACATGTTGTTTGTACTATTTTAGTTATAATCTGATAACACATTTCATTTTCTGACCTAAACTAGTGGACCACGCTCGCATGTCATCTCTGTGCCTTCTCCGATAGACAAGCCACACAAGGTGGTCTTTTCGCAAAACCGTACCTTAATTGTATCGCCACCACCCTTCACTAACTATATATATATATATATATATATATATATATAAATTTGCAAGTTAGTGTAACCTGATATAACTTTGTGAGGATATTGAATATGAGCCATTAGTTTTATATACTTTGACTCAAATGTGTATGTACTTATCAAAACTAGTGACTCACATTCAATATTCTGATAAAGTTATATCATGATGCACTAACCAGATCGGGACTGTATATATATATATATATATATAATTGAAACTAATCATATAATTAGTAGAGTTTTTATTTTTACTCAGCATTGTTTTTACCAAACTTTCAACTGAAGAGACAAGAATACCCTTAATGATTTAAAAAAAAAAAATTAACTATATAAAAAATCTTAAAATTTTTTTTTATTGGAGGTTGGCGAGACCTCCAAACGAGATGTCATTGACCTCCAATCTAAAAAAAAAAAATGGAGGCTCGCCTCCAATCTAAGAAGAAGAAGAAGAAGAAGAAGAAGAAGAAGAAGAAGAAGAAGAAGAATGTTTTTTTTTTTTTTTCCAGATTGGAAAAAAAAAATTCTAGACTTTTTCAATTAAACACGCCAACAGTCTTCTTCAATTAAATACATCACCAGTTTTCATCAATTAAACACACCACTAGTTTAATTCCTAACATGTTTAATCTGTGTGTTTAATTCTTAGTGTGTTTAATTATGTGACGGAGATAAAGGATTTGGGCAAAAGATCTCCTTTTCTTAGCCGAAAGTCATCTTTGTCACTTCTCAAGCTGAAAAAAATTTGATTTCCATGGTTTTATGATGAGAGAGAAAAGTAGAGAGAGAATCTCTAAAGGTGGCAAACATGGAAGCTATAAAGATTTTATGAATACAATGTTCTCCATTTTCATGAACAATCTAATTCCTAAGGTGGATCAATTAGGTTTATGAGGTATGTTTAAACCTTTTGGTAAGGTAAGGGATGTCTACCTTTCTTCGAAGATCAACTCGAGGAAGATCAATTTTGCTTTCATCTGTTTTGAATCTAGGGAGGAGGATATGAAGGTGGCAAGAACAACTAATGGCAGGCATGTTTATGGGTGGCCGATTCTGACAAAGGTGTCATCAGTGGGGTGGAACAATAGAAGGCAACAAGATTTAAATCAGTATCAAGTTAGAGGTCAGAAAAGTGAGTCATATGTTAAGTTTAAGAAGGAGGAGATTGTTGATGAGAGACTCAAAAGGAATAGATCTTTTGTGGAGGCTTTGGTAGGGAAACAAGGTAAAATGGATGATCCAAAGATGAGCCCCAATGAGAAGGTCTTGACTATGTCCTAGGGCTTTAATAACGGTGATAAAGAATGGTTAAACAGATGTGCAGTGGGTGTTTTGAAATCCTTCTCAAGTGTATCCTTTGTTAACTCAAGATTAAATAGTAGAGGTTTCTCTTTTTCGTCGAATTACTTAGGAGACAAGAATGTGATATGGTGCTTTGAGTCGGAATATGAGAAGGAAGGTTTTAGTAAAAATCGGTTCTTTTAGGATGATTGTTTCAAGTTTATGCACAACCAGTCTGATTTCTTTAATCATCAAAATAGACTGGCCTGGATCTACTATTTGGGGGTCTCTTTAAGTATGTGGAGCAGGGCTTTCTTCATTAAGTTAAGGGGGATGATCGGTGAACCGTTAATGGTTGGGGAAGAAACCTTCTTGAAGAAGAGGTTAAATAGAGGAAGAGTGCTGGTTCTTGTCCAACAAGAGTCGACGGTTTCAATTAAGGTCAAAGTTAGTATGGGAAGCGACTCGTTTATGATTAAGTTAAGAAGATGAAACTCCGTCAAATGTTTCATGGTTAGAAAAATTTCTGGGTTTGATAAAAGAGGCTGGTCTAGGTTTTTTGAATATCTTGCCAAACTTGGAAGGTCCTAAGGAAGAAGTAAGGAGTGTAGTAGATGAGTTATCTTCTTTCAAACTGCTTCATAGGGAAAAGGAAAAGAAGGATTTGATGCGTATAGGTCAGATTCAAAAAGGTAGTGATAGACTAGTGCTTCAGGCTAATGATATTGAAAAGGGTTTAAAAGTGGTTTCGCTTGTCAATCATAGCTATTTGCGTTGGAAGACAAGTAGACTCATAAGCCTAGATCATATAATGGCATGAAGGTTAAAGAAAAAGGGAGGATGATCTACTTCTCAAATCAAAGAAAAAGGTATTAGCAAGTGGCAAGTGGAAAGTTGGTTTTGTATAAAGTTCAAAGTCAACGAGGATTTACGAGGTTAGTAGAGATGACAGCTCCTCTTATGACTCAGAATGTGGAGGATTACTTTATGATTTCAACAAATGGGTAGGCGAATGCTTTAATAAAGGGGCCGAAAAAGGCATCAGTGAAAATTTTAATTGGGCTCTGGATAGTGGGCCGGTTAGAGTTGGGTAGGGTTCCCCATAAGGTAGGCCAAAGATTGAGACACTTTCTAGGTGTTCCACTCTTGAAGGCACTATTAGATCATTTAAATGAGTTAGAGGCAGCTTTTGTTAAGGCCAATTCTAATGTGGTCTTGGGTACTCAATCTGACCTGAAGAAAATAGGTCATATGGGCCCAAAGGCAAGTTTTGCTAATGGTGGTGAAAACACAGAGTTTTATGGTTGTGATAGTGTTCTTTCAGGACAAGAGATAGAATGAGATGAGGGTTTGTCTAAGAATCTGATTATCGTGGAGGAAGGTGATACTGGTTTAGGAATGAGCTCTTATTATTTGCCAAAGTAGCTCTCCTACTCTTCAAAAAAACATGGAATGATGACTAGGAGTTCTAGCGTTCATGATAAAACTCTACATCAAATACGAAAGGTAAAGAACAAGGTGGGGTGGTGTCTTTAAGAAGAGATTGTAAAGGTTATGGAGAAAGGTATGACCATTGGCTTTGAATTCAATGGGAAGAAAAAGGAGCTACTTGAGATTATCAATAGTAGGAAGAAGGAGAATGATACAAGATTTCATGATTTGGTGAGAAATTTGGTCTAAAAACTCAAGTCTTCTATGTCCTAATTTTTCAGGGGTTTTGTTTTATTGGTGTTGTGGTAGTTTTGGTGTTTTGATCTTGTTGCAGCTGGAGTGTCTTTTCTTCATTTTTGGCTTGTATGACTTCTTGTTTTTTGTTTCCTAGGCTTTGTTTATGTTGATTTCTTTCTTTGTAACCTTGAGGTGTTGTTTTGTGGGTGGGTTATAGCTTTTTTTTTTGTTAGTGTGATATTGTTTAGGCTTCTTGTTATATTTCTGGTTTGGTTTTCTTGGACTTTCGGCATGTGTGCTTGCAGTTCTTCTTGGCACAATTGGCTTTTTCATGAATAAAGATTTGTCGTTCAAAAAAAAAAACTTAGTGTGTTTAATGTGATGCATTTCATCTCCTTCTTCTTCACAAATTTCTTTTCCCTTCTTCCTTGTTTTTTTTTTTTTTTTCTAAAAAAAAATTTGTGCGGCAAGTGACCTTCATGGAGGTCTAAGCGACGTCTAATGGAGGTCGAAACCTCCATCGAAGGTTGTCCATACTTCCTTCGGAGGTCACGACCTCCAATCATTGAAAGAAAATTTAAAAAAATGTATTTTTTAAAAGAAAATTAGTTTTAAAAAATTAAAATAAATAGAAAAAGCAGGGGTAAATTTATCTTTTCGGTGGAAAATTTTGTAAAAACAATGAAAACACTAATTCCAGGTAAAAATAGAAATCCCTTTAATTTTTTGGTTAAAAATTGCTATATATATATATATATATATAGAGAGAGAGAGAGAGAGAGAGAGAGAGAGAGAGAGAGAGAGAGAGAGAGTACCCTTTTTTAGTAAAAAAAAATAAGGAGGTTTATTGTTTTACCTAACATTAGTATTTTTATTGTTTCTACCCAATAATTGGCTGTAAAAACCTAAATGCCCCTCATTATTTTCTTTACCTCTTCTCTCTCCTTTGGTCAGAACCATTTTTTTCTTTGTTCTCTCTCTCTCTCCAGATCTCCTCTTCCTTCTTTCTCTCTTCAAGCTCTTCTCATGCCTTTCTCCTTCTTTCTCTCTTCAATCTCTTCTCATACCTCTCTTCTCTCCACCACATTTTTTTTTTAACAATCAGATCTCCTCCCTCACACCTCTCTCCTCTTTAATTCAAGCATTTTTGTTGGGTTTTTTGTGTTTAAGTTTGATTGTTGTTGATTTGTTGATTTTCCAAATTTTCCAGATTTTAAAAAAATTTTAGATTTCGTTTGTTAAATTTTTTTTTTTTCCATATTTGATTTTGTTTAAAGAAAAATTCCAAGTTTTTTTTTATTTGAAAAATTTCCAAATTATGTTTGTTAGTATTTTTTTTCTAGATTATGTTTTTTTAAAAAAATATTTTTTCCAGATTTTGCTCTATTGAAACAAAATTCCTTCCTAAAAAAATTAACATTTACTAGAGATCAATTGTTTTAAAGATTTTTTTAATTATTTTTTTGGTATGAGGAAATCTGGAAATTTTCTAAATTTATTCAAATCTGGAAATTTTTTTAGATTTCTTTAAACTCACCAGGACATACCAATTAAATACACAAAGTGTAAATCAATTAAACATATCATGACAACTCAATTAAACACACCAAGGCAGACCAATTAAATATACCAGGGTATACCAATTAAACACACCAGGTGTAAATCAATTAAACAGACAACCTAGTTAAACACACGACGACAAGGCCAATTAAACATATCAGAGCAACTCAATTAAACAAACAATGGAAAGTCAATTAAACACATTAGAGCAAGACCAAATTAAACACAATTAAACACATCCGGGATGAAGGAGAAGAATACGGAGGTCTAGGACGAAGAAGAAGAAAAAGATAAAAAAAAATAGAGGATTTTTTTTTAATGGAGGGTAATTTTGTCAAAAAAGTCGATATTTGGTAGAAACAATAAAAATATTAATCTTGAGAAAAACAATATACCCACTAATTTTTTTGTTACTTTTAAAGTTATATATATATATATATATATCCTTCAATTACCCATTAAACAAAAACATAAAATATAATTGATTGTAATTGCATTTCCTCGTATGTATTAAAGGAATAAAAAATAATTTAATTTGGAATTATTCGATTGATTCATAAAATCTTGATGTTGTTTAGTATATCCAGTGCACTTGGGCGGCTGTTGCCTAAAAGGCTAAGACCCAATTAAAATTAAGGTTCAAAAATAATTTTATAAATAAAAAATATTAAATAATAATTAAATTTTCAGCACAGTACAATAATGAAGTGTGTCATATTGTACTATACCGTTCTGTACCATAATTATATTGAATCGTGTTTTATCAGACTGTGTTTAGACCGGTTTAATTTAATTTATATATTTAATTAATATTAAATATCTAATAGAAAATATAAATTAGAATACCAAAAACTAAATATATATATATATATAAACTCGATTAAATTTTTACATTTTATAAAGAAGAATAACTTTTAAATAAATTATTTTAATTATTAATTTAATATATTTTTATATTATATATTCAAAGCCTAATTAAAAAAATTTCGCTTAAGACCCCAATATTCTTCAGCCGCCCCTCAGTGCACGGGCTAGCCTAATACTATATTTACTTGTAAAGCTGAGAGTATTCTGAGATCATTCCACCAACTTTCGCAGAAGCTATTCTATTATTTTGTGATGCTATGGTACAATTTTCAAATGTGTGCACGAATTTATTTATTCATATCCTTTAAGACTGTTCCACTTGGCTTTTTCTTTGAGTGTGTAGAAATTTCTTTGCATGTGTACAAGATGTTCCAAGCCTATTTTTATATATATATATATATATATATATATATCAGTAATTTTCATATAAGAATGTCATGATAAAATTATATAAGGACATTGAATGTGAGCCACTCGTTTTATATACTTTGAATTAGTATATATGCACTTGTCAAATCACTTTTATAAATGAGCGGTCCATATTCAATATTCTGATACAGTTATATAAGGATGCCCTGATAGGAACGAGACCGATATATATATATATATATATATATATAACATAAAAGGATGTAATATATTAATTTTTATTGTATATATTGCTAAGAATTGTACTGTATGTACATTATAACTTGATATAAAAGTTGGTTTTGACACTTGGCCTCTTACCAATGTGGCTGGACGCTCATAAATGAGTCATCACCACTAGGGTTCAACGTTAAGAGTGTGTATATATTTGTACAAATTTTCTTTGTCCCACCTTGGCTATGACATCCCAAGTGTGGGAAGCTTTCTCCTGATTTTGGGAGCTTCCGTCTCCCCGTTGTGGGAGCTGTAATTCGGACTACGTTTGTAGAGTCTTATCTCGCTGGTCCCGACAGTTGTTATATATATAAATAAAATAAAAAAGGTGGTTTTGACATTGAGTCAAGAGGAACAAAAATAATAGTGGAGAAATTTCAGAACCTGATGGAGTTCGAAACCAGAAATATAAATTTAGTGATGATTAAATGGACAATGACACCACCAATCCATAGTGGAAAATATTGTGGTATTTTTAGGCCACTTTCTACTCTGTTACGTGATCAGATTGACTCTGTCCTTTTCTATAGCCTTCTTTAATATTTGTTTTTAATTTTAGACATAATATTCACAGAATAATGGACGGCTTTTTGCAACACACAGTTTAAACATCAACTAAGTATAATAAAAAATATATAGTTAAGATTTAATTATTTATTCTCTCTTGTGTAAATTGATACTTCAATTACATTTAAAGAAAAAAAAAAAACAAAGAAAAATAAGTCAATAAGAGAATCCTAACTCTAACTATTTATCTGGACCATTTGTTGAGCTTTATATTTGATGGGAACATTCTACCATGCACTAATGTATTTATGCACCCTTTAAATTTTGTCTTGTCGCATATAACTCAGTAGTATATAGAAGCATGAATGCACAAAAATAGTGATCCCTATTTGATGATCTTGATTTACTAATTCAGAGAGTGTAACGATATTTTCAGGAAGAGTAATATTATACGATCTATAAGAAATAACCCAAAAATCAAATCAATTTAAATAATGTTTCAAGTGATTTATCTTTACGGTCATTAATAATATCAACTCATCATTTAAGTTAATTTTTGAATTAATGTTTTTGATCGTATAAAATTACTTTTTCATAAATAGTGTAAAATTGGCTAATTTGTATCATTCTAGAATATGGTAATATTGAATTTAACAAAATAATAATTTCATGGTTTGGTGTTTTGCCCTTCACATCTATATTATACGATTATGAGTTTGAGTTTGTTTCTCTTCTATAAATCTTGAATTATTGTAATATTTTAAAATAATAATAATAATAATAATTCCTCCCAAAGTAATTATTGCAAGAAACAAATTAAAATCAGCACATTATTCAATTTTCATCGACAACGTCCAACGAATCCATTATCGATTAAACACTCTTAAATTCTAGAATTTTAAGTTCTTTGTATTCCAGATCGCTCTGTGTGTCCTCTTTCAACAAAGAAGTTTGTTGCGTTTTGATTTTGCTCAGGGAATCGGGGAATTTTGTTGTCTCTTCTCACTTTTCTTTAGACATATATTAATAAATAAAATAAGAAGCAGCACATAATTATTACTTAAGTTGTGTACGGAAATGTACCTTCCATGTGATTTCCAAGCACTAATTAAAGAGTAATCAAATTAATTAATTAAATACAAAACCACGACTAATTGTGGGTGGTGTCCACAGCCTACAAGCATGCGCTCTAGCTTGTAAAAAGGAGAATAAAAATCAATTTTATTAGAGACACAAATCAACGATATACATAGGCAGGATATTGAACGTAAACCACTCATTTATAAAAGTGATTTGATAAGTGTATACATACCAAGTTAAAGTATGTAAACTAGTGGTTCATATTTAATGTTCTTATATAATTTTATCAGAGGATCCTCATAGGAAAATTTCCGTATATATATATACGATTCCGTTCTTATCAGGGTATCCTTATATAACTTTATAAAAGTGATTTGACAAATGTATACATACTAAGTCAAAGTATGTAAAACAAGTTACTCATATTCTATATCTTTATATAATTCTATCAGGACATCTTCGTATCAAAATTTGGTTATATATATATATATTTTTTGGCTAAACTAAAATTCCAACTAACAAATCAACTATATATATTACACTTAATTTTGTGATCAGATGAGACAGCTTTTTGTCAGTGCTTTATACTTTTTTTAATTAGTTAATTTTGAGTGCTTCAGTGCTTGCCATGTTTCTTCTTGCATTAGAGAGAGATCACACACTGATAGTGACAAATACCTGTCAATTAAACGCGTAGTACCAAATTATAGGAATATATTAATATTAATTTAACTAATTCAAAAAAAAATTCATTTGGATTTGGATGATTTCAAGTTTTTAGGTGGGTATTAGGTTTATGTGCTGCAGAATTTGGTGGTGGTTGTATAGATGAAATGAATTTCTGTTATTTAAAACAAGTTAGAGTTTATATTGAAAAGAGATTGTTTATTAATATATATGGTGTCGTTACCACCGTCTCCATAATACAATATAATTTGATGGTGAAAGGTATTCATTCATCTTGACAATATCTCATATTTAAATCATATTCATCATAATTTTTAAACCGTTTTTCATTCTTATTGATCTCTTCCTATAAATACAATGTTGCATTAAAAACCATTTACTCATCTTCATTTTCATTACTCCACTATCCTAATCTCATTTACCACCATCCATCATCCCACCATGCAATGAGAGATTAATAAAGTAGTGACATAATAATTAGGACACTATCAAATCAATACAAATATTATTTGAAAAAGATTAAAAACATTATTATTACAAACATTGTTTTAAAACCTTAAAATTGTAAATATCAGGGATTATTAGACCGCATTTAATTATTTTACAAAAATTACAGGTTATCAATTGTCTACCACATCGATAAATTAGCTAAGCTTGAGCTTCCATCAAAATAGTAGACAAAAAAATAACATTGTTATAGGAAGCTCCTTAAAATTTGAGCTTTTAACAACGTAGTAAAAAAAGAACAATGTAAAGATATTTATAAAAGAAATATAAATCAAAAGTACGTTTCCATTTGAATTGATTAATAAACTCATTAAAATTTGACTTATAATATCAAACCCAATTAATTAAGTTTAACTACTTTATACGATACACACTGAATCAAATTCTCAGATAAGATGATTATAACAAATTGAAAACCTTAACTCACAATTGAATAGAATGTAATTAGATCCAATCAATAGAATCTAATATATGCAGAAAATTCAAACATCCACAGTCCCTCCACTAATTAAACTATTTTGTATTATAATCCAAAAATCCCTGAACCTACTCAATGAATCCGAGTTCGAAAGTGGAGTCTCCTATACCGAAAAACCCTATCATCTTTAGAAAATATGAAATAATAAAATTGGAACTCCGGACTTTGTGAGAGCAAATTACATTCTTCACCAATTCTTTTTCTTTTTGAAAGATATACCTCACCATTTTGCTAAGCCTTTGTTAGTCTTTAATAACCTATTTTCTTATAAGCTTGTTGTCGAATGATTTTACTGAGAATGAATCATCTTGAAAGATGTTTGCTTGTTTTCTGTTCGATTACAGAACAAAGAAGTACTGAAAACATACTATGATGACGTAAGGCATGTATAAGCAAGAAGGAATCAAAGCAAAAACATATACCTAAAAAATCAAACGTGAAAAAGCAGAAGAAACAGTGAGTGGACTTGAGGAATGAGGAGACCGTGTTTCTTCCAATAACTTATTAACTTTTAGTTTATCCGTGCCACGGAAACCTTCTTCCGTACAAGTCATTATCAAATTATAAACTAATTAATTCTCCACTTTTGCTTGTCGTTTACTTGTTAGGGTCAATTAGTACTCTTGTAATTATATATTAAAAATTTCTCTTTACGGTCAATACATTATTTATTCACATTTTAAGTTGAATTTTTTTTATTAATGACAATTTTAATCTAAACTAAAACTACTAAACAGGATATAAAAATTTAAAGACACTCTAAACTAATTAAATTATTAAAAAAAAATTCTCTCTCCTAAATCATTAGATTAAATATTACGTATTAAACTCTCTTCTATAAATATGTTATTACCATATAAAACACTCTCTCCTGATTAACCTCTCTTCATTTAAAAAAAAATATATATCATATTTTCATACTTTCTCTATTGATCGCTGATAAATAATTAAAGAAAAAAAAAACTTATGATTATTTTAGTTTTTACTAACAATAATATATATATATATATATATTAAAAAATCAGTTGTCAAAAAATATATATATATATATATATATATATATGAAAACTTGAATTGTTTCAACTAGATTCAGATTCAAAGACTAATGAAAGAATTAAAGTTTTCCAGGCAATCACATATCTACAAGAGTAACAAAACTTTTTGTTTCATATTTCGATTTTTTTTATTAAAAAAAAAGGTAGCTGTTTTTTAAAATGTATATATATATATATATATATATATATATATATAATTCCTAAAAATCAATCTTATTAGTAGGTTTTTTTTTTTTTTTTTTCTTAACTGTTAGTCTAACTTGAGAAAGAATGAGGATAGAAAATTTGAGATATTTATCGGAAGAGAGAGAGTTTAATATGATAATTAAAAAATTATGAGAGATTATTTAACATGTAATAATTAATCTAATGATTTAGGAGAGATAATTTTTTTTTAATAGTTTAATTCAAAATAGATAAAAAGGATAATATTGTAACAAAATGAAGTGTCTTTAGAATTTTTTTAAATTTAAATTTTGAGAATGAAGTGTTTTTAGAAAAGAAGTGTAAAAAGAAAAAATTGGATTATCAAAAGAAGTTCTCTTATATATTTTTATATATATCAACCAACATTATAGTTGATGCTGCATTCAGAGTCATCATATCGCAGAGTCGGCCTTGAGGGCCTGGAACAAAAAAAAGCCTAAAAAGGATCTATTTTTTATTTTTATCTTTTGTGTTTAATACTCACATATTTTGATTTTAATAAATAAAGGGCTCAAAAAAGGTCTAAATTTATTGTTATTTTTCAAACTTCATATAATTATATCAAATTTATACCTCAAATAAGAAAAAAAGATGTAGAAATCAATTTTTTATATAAAGATTAGGCTCGATATGAATTTTCATCAAAATTATTAAAAGCAAATTAGTAGCTCTATTTTTACCACTAAAATTTGTATGTGCATCCTTTTTTGTATGTACACCTCATTAAGAGTTTAAAAAAAATTATATTTTGTAAACACACCCCAATCATTACCAAATATACCCTTTCTTTTATTTATTTATTTTAATTCTAAAAAATAAAAATAAAAAAAAAATAAAAAAGAAGAAGGTCTCCTCCCTTTTTATTTTCTAAACAAGTTCGTCTCTCCTTATTTACATACACTATTTGTTTGAGAGGGAACTGTCATGCTATTTATTTGTAATTTTTTTTTTCAGTTTATTTATTTATTATTTATTATTTTTTTTTATGTATTGCGATATAAACTTGACGAAAACTACTTTGATTAAGCTTTTGTAAATTTTCTCAAAAAATAATATATATATATAAATATATATATTATTTAGTACATGATTTTACAAGATTTAAATACGAGATTAAACAAAGGGTCTCATTTTAAATATTCTCTTTAGGGCCTCCAAAATCTTTAGACTAGCACTGTTCTATCAAATTCCACGTTGCAGCAGCCAGGAGTCAGGAGAGGTTAGAGCAGCCCAATAAAGTTATCTCTTCCCTAGTCACTTGATTTTTTGAGCTCACAAGTCACAAATCACAACATGCATTCCCACACAGTTTCCTATCCTTTTTAAAATTAATTTATTTCCTGTTCATCAGAATTCATTTTTCATTTGCATCCAAGTGTATGAGCGAGACACAAGTGCGCAGTACCATCAATACCAACTTCTTCATTATTTATTTATTTATCTGAGTTCATGACTTCTGATTAGCTGTAGTTTAAGATTCCATATTTGTGGTTATATTTGATCAAAGTGGTTATATGCTTTGATGTTTCACACATTAATTATTTTAACTAGATTGTTCTACTGATTTTGAGATAGATCAGGGCATTTTAAATTTCTTTTTTCAATCTCTGATTCAATCTAAATTAATCCCGATCGATTTGACCACATTCTATATCTTTATCTGATAAACTAGATTGAATATATTTTGACTAGCTAGCCTGGCTAATGATATTTAAAAAAAAAAAAAAAAAAAAAAAGAAGAAGAAGAAATTCAATGAAATTGGACCTACCATTAATGTTTAAATTAATTAAATAATTTATCTTGTTAGTTCACCCCTAGCTACTAACCATGATAATTAACATGATAATTAATGTACAACACGACTGTAGGCAAGACTGATAATTGCTAGTTAATTTGCAACACGACCTTAGAAACTTGCAACTCGATTAAGTATGGATTTTGTTAAAATCATGTACTTCTGAGTTCTGAAAAAAAATTAAACTATTTCATAAATAAAATATTATGTGTAGACGTTGTATACCGTCAATTATAATGAATTCTTGATGTTAACATGTGAGTATGTAAATTTAACTCATTTTCTTTTCTTGTTTTTTTTAGAGAAAAAATTAACTCATTTTCTATTGTAAAACTAACTCGGTTGGTTCAATTTAACGAAAATTTAAAAATTATAAATTTGAATGGATTAAATTGAGAATGAAAGAAGTGGATATTATACAAATTAATTCTTTAATATAAGATCTAAGGGAATTTTGATCATATTTATTAACCGTGGTTGTTGAAAAAAATGCTAGTGATCGATCATCTGAACTTATGATATGACTGTTTTATTCAACTAACATATAAATACGTATTAACTCACTTATTGCATACAAATTGAAGGAAATTAACATATTAAGTTAGATCATAAAAAAATTGGGATATCCCTAGAATAATAATAATAAAAAATAATAAAAAAAAATAAAAAATAAAAAATAAAAAATTGAAATATAAGGAGTAGTGTGAATGGGCTGCACTAAAACAGGCACTTTGTACGATCGAAAATCAAATCATGACTCACATTTTTTTTTTTTTTTTTGGTTGAAAAAAACGTACACATTTTAAGAATATATATATATATACACGCACATGTATGTTGGGAATTGAGAGTCAAAACTCTCATGATGACACCTTTGGATGTGAGTATGTGACGCACTTCAATTCATTCAAACGTTTTAACTTTACAACTTTATCCCCAACATTCTTTTATTATTTCTTGACCTGATGATTTCAAGTTATAACTAAACGCTATAGCATTTAGTGGGAGCTTGAAAATCCATCAATATCTTTTCAAAGCTTAAATGGATTCCAAACTCGATCTCTTCTGATCAGACACAACAAGGGTAAATTTAATATTTGAATTTTGATTAAGAATATGATTTTAATTAAACAAAGATAATTATCTTCATATGATTTTTAAGTTATTTTTCTCTTTTCTGGTGCAATTAATTAAGAAAAAGGGTATTATCACTAAAGTCCCTACTTTTTTATAAATTGTCACCTATTTAAACATCTTTACAATATTAGTTACTTTAGTCCCTTGTTTTTTCAAAATACATCACTTTAATCCATTTGACCAAAAAGTTAACGGTCAACTATAACATAATGTGTATAAATATAATTTTACCCTTTATTGTTGTTTTTTAATTTTTTCTTTTAGTCCCTCTAGTTTCAAAAAATATATTTATTTCAATTTGATTAAAAAAAAAACCTGGAAAATAAAATCCCATAAATTGAAAATTTCCTTTTTTTTTTTTTTTTTCCTTTTGTTTTGTTATTTTCTTTTTCATTCTCATAAATATGTTTTTATATATTATTATTATATATGAGTTTATTTTAGATTATATAAATATGAGTTTATTATTATTATTATATATGAGTTTATTTTAAATTATGTTTTTATATATTAGTATAATATATGATTTTTTTTCCCTTTTCAATTTATGGGCTTTGATTTTCTAGGTTTTTTTTTTTTATCAAATTGAAATAATATATTTTTTTAAAAGAAAAAAAATCCAAAAAAAGAAAGAAAGAAAAAAAAATTATGGGCTTTAATTTTAAATTATATAAACAAATTTTAATTAGTTTAAACAAATTATATAACTAGATATATACATTTAAATCAAAAAACCTTCAACAATGAGCTAGAGTAGCTTAGCTGGTTAAAGCTTGTGGCTTTTAATTTTAAGGTAGAAGGTTCGATCCTTGATGGAAGCATTTTAATTTTTTTTCAAGCCAGCTATTATTGAAACTAGAGAGACTAAAAGAAAAAATTTAAAAATAACAATAAAGGGTAAAATTGTATTTTTACACATTCTGTTATAGTTGACCTTTAGGTTTTTGGTCAAATGGACAAAAGTGATGTTTTTTGAAAAAAATAAGAGACTAAAGTGATGAATTTTGAAAAACAAGGGACTAAAGTGACTAATATTGTAAAGACGTTTAAATATGTGACAATTCATGAAAAAGTGGGGACTTTAGTGATACAATAATGCTAAATATCCCACCTACAATCCCACAATTTTCATCCCAACACATATGGCAACTGAGGTGTCACTTCGTGATTGGATACACATTAGTTGATACTTATCTCTCTTACCTATGTATTCACTTACCAATTAATGTTTGTCCACTCACCAAGTAACACCTTAGTTGCCACATGTGTTGTGATGAAAATGATGGGATTGTAGGTGAGATGTGTAGCATTACTGTTAGTAATAATACCCCTTAAGAAAATTCATATACCAGAAATGGGTTGAAAAAAAGGAAAAGACTTGGATCAAAATTCAAAAGAAGTTTTGATTAATGTTCATTGCATCATATTTTGTAAGAATAATATTTTTGTCAAAATATTTATGAAAATTAAAGTTGTCATTTCATTTATCCTATTATAGATTTTAGTTTATACATAAGATTAAATTTTATATTACATCTCTTATACATCTTGATAATGATGAGAATCTAAATGATAAAAAATAGAAATGAAAATTGTGAAAACATTAATTTATTGTAGGTTGACAATCCAGTTTTACTAAAAGAGTCAACTAGTGGAAGATTAAAACGTTCTGGAAATATTTATCTGGCACTCATGATCTGGTTAATTCAAACAACAATCATTTGTTGGAAAGAAAGAAAAAAAATAGTCTAACGGGATTGAAGTTGATCAATTGCCACCGATGATAAATACATGCTGTTATAACAAGATATTTCATTCTCATAACTCATAAGTAGTCGAACTATATATCAGTCTATCACCATCTAATACATATACATTTCATCAAGGTTAAGTGACAAGTGCCAACTTTATATGTCAACTCAACTATCTATTTATATATATAGTTTTTTTATTGTCAGTTTGTCTTAATATAAAATATATTCAGACGAATAATGTAGACCATTAGATTTACATACTTTGACTAAAAGTATATGTATTTGTCAAAACTTTTCCATAATCTATGGTCCGCATTCTTCGTCCTGATATATTATATATAAGTAGAAAGACTATATATATATATACATATATTCATTGAATTTTTTTTTTGAGAAGATATTCTTGAACATTTCATTGCCAGTTAAGGGTATAGAATTATATCTCATGGCTATGTATATATATTATTGTATTAGATTTTCATTTGACATAAATATTCGTTTGTATTTTGTAATTTAGACGCTTGTTTTTTCTTTTTCCCTTTCAAAAATTTGAGGGTTTTTGTCTCAAATCCGAATATGACTGACAATACAATTCATTGATGTGAGTATGAATAGCTCATCTCAACTTGATCTAACAATATCTATTAATATGCATGACTGAGTGAGAAAAATGAGTGACATTAAAGTTCAAGATATAGGGCACAAGTAATTAAAGAGAAGACAAATTAATCATAAGTGGAGTCGTGGAGAGTCCACTAAAAAGCATTGATTTATATATCTATCTCTATCTGCTTATCAGTGGGATTCTGGGGCCTTTATCAATTTAGAGAGAATGCCATTATCTCAGCCCAAGACAAGAGATAAATGTCCTTGGCACTTAAGATGATTTTGGTATTGCTTTTAAAAAGTTAAAATCATATTATTTTATAATTTTAATATAAAAAGATGTATGATAAAATTTCCAAAATTAATTAATTGATAATCTGATAAGTTTTAACTATGATTTTTGAGGAGTAGGTAGAGAGTTATTTTTTAAAAGAGATTATGAAATAATCTATTCCAGCATTTAATAAATCTTTTGAAATATCATTATAATCCTTATGAAAAAAGTTAAAATCATATATATACCTTATTTCATCTCAAAATTAAATATTTTATTTAAATATTGATTTGATTTATAAAATCTTTTAAAAATATTTTATTGTTCTTATGGAATTATTTTTCTAATTTAAATATTATTTAAATATTGATTTAATAAATATATATTTAATAAAAAATAAATAAAATAGGGTCCTAAAATCATGTACATTTTAGTTATTATAATTAATCTCAACACTTTTGTAATAAAATTACCAAATATATGTATACTGCTTTTGAGCTATACATTAGTCTAACAATGATTATTATAAAAGTTACAGCAATACTATTTTGTTGCTTAAGACAAGGAAGCTGTTGCTACTTTCAAACAAAAGTAATGCTATATATCACAAATAAAATCACAACTTTTCCATCACAAAACATGTGGCCGTTGAGGTGTCAATTGATAAGTGGATATATGGATAAGTGAAATAAATCATTATTAATGTGCATCCACTCACCAATTGACACAGCAGCTGCCGCATGTGTTTTGATGGAAAAATTGTGATTTTAATTGTGATATCTAGTAATTCTTTTCAAACAAACATATGCATTGCCTTATATTAGTAATATAATACCACATATTTGTCCATATGTCCATATATATATATATATATATATGGGGTCCAGAAAAATAAGATATTGTGTGCGTAATCCTTTATATTGCAAAACCCTCCATGGAAATTCCCCAAAATATGTTTAATAGCTTTAGTAATTTTGCCACACCCCCACTTTGGCTATTATATTGTTACCCTTTCCCGATTTTCTTAATAGAAAGAATTGAAAGTAAAAAGGAAATATATTTGAAAAATAGTTATAGTACTCGAAAAGTTATTGAATTTATCACCCATAAAAAGAATCACATCAAAATTCATTAAAATTAATTGAATTTAATCAAATTTCTTACTATTTTTAATATAAAGATCTTTTATGGTCATGAGAACAACATATATAGTGAATTTTTCATAAGGGATCCTTAACGGAATACGTTTTCATCGTTAAAAAGATCGTACATCAAAAATATTTTTAAACCTAGTAATGCCTTAAAAGGTTGTTAAAAACACAAGTATAGTGGCAAGCAAGGGTCGTCCACAGAGATCAAAGGTTAGTAGTGATAAGATTAGGATTAATAAAACTAGAATGCATAAAAGCAAAGGTTCATTTGTTTGGAGAAAAGATTAACACTCAGATAAAATTAACAATTAAACTAAAGTTAAGCTAACAATTAGTGGGAATGCGAAGTGATAAGATATGATAAGAAAAACGATGCGGGAGTTGACACAATCACGACACAAATAGTGGAGGAACCATTTTATCTAATTGAGAACGATTTGATCAATTAGAGCCAAATCTACTTTTTAAATGTGGGTTGAGTGTGATTGAGCTAACCCTCTACTACACAACTACAATGGTCGGTTTGTGAGCGGGTTCACTCAAACACTAGGTTCCCACTACACAACTACAATAGTTGGTTTGTTAAAGAATACTCAATCCCTAAATTCTCTACTACACAACTACAATGATCGGTTTGTGAGAGAATTGCCTTTAAGCATAGATAGATTTAAGATAGTAGAGATGGCTTGGATTGGTATTTTCTCAATCCACCTCTACCACTTTTTAGCCGGGAAGTGTCAGATTGGTATTTTCTCAACACTTCATTTCCATTCAAATTAGCTTGTTTAATCACCTATATATGAGTATCTCTACTCAAATTGAGAGTTGATATTTCTACCTAATCTAAAGAGATCTCTAATCCCAACTTGAGTTGAGAGTTGGTATTTCTACTCAAATCAAAAGATGATCAATGCAAATTAAAATATCAAATTGATTTGACAATCAAACAATGAGTTAAGAGTTGGTAAATCTACCCAATCCAAAGAGAGACTAATCAAATACATTTAAGATCAATGAATGAAAATAATTAATCAAATACTTCAATAAATGGTGTTTATCCACATTTCATGAGTGCTTACATCAACTCCTACAATGGGGATTAGCTACTCATGTCTATTACAAAATATAAACTAAGAGAAGAGATTGAGAGAAAACCCATATGTAGAATCCTCCTTCTTTGAAGCTTTTTTCCAATGCCTTAGCTTGCTTTGTTAAGTAGACAATGGAAATGGTGTTAAAAAGGTTTGGATGTCTAGGAAAAGAATCTAGATCTATGGTTAAAGGTTAGAAGTGGAGAAGGGAAGAAATTTTGTTCTAGAAGAGATGAGGGGAAGGTCTAAGTGTCAAAAGTGTACCTTGAAAATTAGAAGAAGATGTATTTATACTATTCCCAAAAGTAGGTGTGAAAATCCTGATTTGGCAACTTCTAGGCTCGTAATACTCGAGTAGTGCACGGGTAGGGTACCCACATAGTACCCATGATCTAGGCAAAAAAAAGGGAATTCTTCTTCCGGTGCGTTGGTAAATGTGTTGGTATGGACCAGCGCACTACCAGCCAACTGGGCACTTTTGGATTTGGGTCTTCTCGGTTTACTGGTAGGTTCACTGGTGTGGACCGGCGAAGACTTGAGGAATGCGTTGGGAGTGCATGGGTATTTTGACCAATGCAGTACTCGTGCATTGAAGTTTGCTTTCTTGTTTTCTGGCTTGTTTTGCGCCTGAAATTCCCACTTTCCAACTTCGACACCTGAATTACAACAATTGCCTGCAGTTACTACAAAAGAGCCTATTAGACATGAAAAACACTCAAAATGAGACAAAGAACATGGAATTGAGGGCTAAAATATATCACAATTTTGGTCCGATCAAATACCCTCAAACCAAACATTTACTTGTCCTCAAGCAAAATCAAAACTAAAAAAAAATTAAAAACAACATAAATGACTCGATCTAAAATTTTCCTAGACACAACAAAGAATTCAAAATGCCGCATTTCCAACCGGTAATGAGATGCAAGGATTATGTGATAGAGAATAGTAGATACATGCATGATGTTCTAAAACAACTCAAAGGCCCAAAAAGGCGAACTCGCACAATCACGAATCCCACGCCTAAGAGCACTCTCGTGTTGAGAACTACTCACTCCAACACCTTGAGCGAAATTTGCTTTGATTATAAAGCTCACGTGGAGTCTCTCCTTTCTTTTCCTAATAGAATCCCAAGTTCACACTCATGTAAGGTATGCAAAGATAGAATTTATGTATATGAATCTAATGCATTGTATACAATGAAATATTGAAAGAATGTTATTTATAGTGAACTAGCCTAAGAAGGAATCATTATGCCATGAACGTGAAAGATCATGTTTCAACGAACATTCCCAATCTAGACTCATCATAAATCAATTAGGTCTTTGCTTTTAGTTGTAATTGGGCCATGGGGTTTAATGAGGTGATGCAAAAAATTAGGAAGATTTGGAATTCAAAAATCACCAATCATGCAATGACTTAAAACAACTCACTCCCCAAAATTAGCTCTCCTGACAAACAAACTTAGAGCTAGTGTCTAGCATCATTTTCACATATTTGTGCTTCAAAATTGTACTCAATGTTGTGAGTACTTTACGTTTACTTCCACGGCTTTTTTTGCCTTTTTTCTTTCTTTATTTCTCTTTCTTTTTCAATTTTTTTTTCTTTTTCTTTTCTTTGCACATTTAAATTGATAATTTGGCTATAAGTGCAAATATTGACACTTTTACATTTTTGAGCCATTTTCTTAGCACATTCACAATATTGGCCTAAGCACACACTATTTGATATTTGAGAGCTATACACTATTTTCGCACATAACAATACACATATCCTTAAATGATTGGCAATCAAAGGGGTAGGTATATGTTTGGCTATGGTTATATGGTTTCTTGTGGTAACAAGTGAAAAGTAAGTGTTTGACCTCAAATTTAGCTTTGGAGCACACATTAGGGACTTAAGAATGTGTTTAGGATATTTTAAGTAGTTAAATGCACACATATTGCCTAAGATCATTTCCACAATTAATCTATCAAAGGAATGAAAGAATCCATCAAGCAATCCACAATATATGATATGTAATGTCATATAGCATGTGACGCACATGACGAGTAAAGTTTTTTAAGAGTAAATCAATAATAACACTCAAAATGCGCTTTTTAAAGGCTTATGTTTGTGAACTTACGGGTGATCTCTATTATTAGAAAAAGGTGTAGAAACATTGAGTACCCTCAACTTAAGCACAAAAATGATGGAACAAGCCTATGTAAGTGTAAGCGAGACTCTAGAGTGACAACAAGTTACATCACAAGATCAACACGCATAAGAAAACTCACCAAAAGCACACACTAAAGGCATCACACTCAAGCTAGTTAAAGCTCGAAAAATTTGGCCATGCTACAAATTGAAAAATCTGGACACCGAAAAGACTTAGGACTCTTAAAAAGAAGACTCAACTAGGTGTCTACACTCCCAAACCAAAACTAAACATTGTCCCCACTGTTGGAAACAAATGAGCCCGACCTAGTGGCACGCACCTAACATGACACAAAACAAAACAAACCTAGGCACTAATCATTCACCATCAATGCCCAACAAAAATAAAAAGACAAAAACTAGGCTCAATTTAAACAAAAGGTAATTTATGCGATATCTCAGTTAAGCACAAAGCACACTTCATCAATCATTTTCACAAAATTGATAGAATGGGTGGTGATAACCCCCAAACCGCTTATCACAATATCCAAACAAAAACCTATACAAGTTGCGAGCATTCGTAAACCACCCCCAAACCAAATGGGGCTATATATTTGCAATATTAACCTGTACACTCACACATGCATTCAAAAATAGCCTTCGGCTCATCTGAAATGAATAAATCAATAAATGCAAAAATTGAAATCAAAACTTTCATTGATAAGCACAACATGTGTTCACTCATAACTATGTCAACATTCCAAATCCACAAAAAATTAATCAACAAGTATAATCGCAATATCCACTCATCCATACAATCATCTCAATCATTATTCAATGGAAGCAAATAAAAACAAAAAACAAGAAATAGTTCAAAATTTAAAAAATGAGCTCAAGAAATTAAAACCGAGATGGGTTACCTCTCACAAGCGCACTATTTATCGTCTAGGCAAGACGTTGTCATGGCGCTTTGGCTATCTGAACTCCAAGTTGTTGCTTTTCATCAAAAGAGGCAAAGAACCTAGCATTCTCGCACAAGCTACACAAATTGCTTCCTTTATAAGCTATATATTGTCTACACAATCACAAAATACATTAGTAAGTTCAGGCAAATAAATTTTTTCTCAATACATGCAATTGCCAACAAGAGCTTGAAATACCATTTATTCGAAAGAAGCAAACTAAACAAATCCCACAATAGATTTTACCCCCAAACCTAATGCTTTCTCTCCTCTCAATTACCATGCACAATTTCACACATAGAGAGAAATACTAAATTAAAGAAGGAAAAATAGATTGTGCAATTTTCAAACAATATAAAGAATAAACATAATGATCGGGCAGTCGTTGTCGCCTCTTAGAAAAGATATTTCTATTCTAATTACCTCGCAAATGCAACGAGTCAAAGGACTAGTATAGCAAGTAAGTAAGGGTCGTTCCCATAGAGAGATGGAATCTATCAACTGTATCTAGCTCTAGAGTTTATGAAAGCAATATAAATGGAATTTGATGTGGTGAGAATGGTGTGAGTGAGTGGAGATGTAAAATAACTAAATAAAGCTATGAAACTAAAGATTGAAATGTAACCGAGTGCTTGCCTTGCTAATTAGCCTACTCTTAGTTACGTTATTCTACTTCTAAAGGCAAGACACCCTAGCTACGAAAATAATGGTGGCTTGGAGAGATGCAATATATGAGACACACATGGGAAATAAGTTTACCAAACACAAGATGCAAATCATTTAGATTGTTTAACATGTGAATATCATTTAATTCAAGCAAAAGGTCCGTTCCCTTGATTTGGGAATTACCGAAATCAAGTCATCACTCTCCAAGGTCGGAAGAGTAATTGTGTCTAGATCTAGATCAATTAAGCACAAGAACATGAACCAAAGTTATCCTAGCAGGGTTATGCATAAGCTTCTCCTATTCTATAGAGCTAATAGCCAAGCTTATTCCCGAAATGGTTATCCAAGCACAAATCTAGCTCTCAATCACTCTAATCATTCCAAACACATACATATTGAATCATCTACCAACATACATACACAAATGAGATATTTGATTACAACTACTCCTACGTCATTAGGTTAATCTACTCCTAATCCCATCCGTGCATACATATCAATATATAACTCTCCATACACATGAATATCACAATATGAGATATCAACCATAGACATATAAATGAATGGAACAATACCAAATCAAATCTAAGAACAATACATACATATATTAACATAAGTGTTGGTTTACAAATAATCCCACATGGGTTACACATCAATAGAAGATACAAAGAGATGAGTAATAAGAGATAACCCTTGAAGACAAGTCCTCCAAAAGCTCTCAATATCTTATAAACTTCCATGCCTCGGTTTTGACACACGAGCCCTTTTTTCTCTTCGTATCTAATCCTCCATGGAAGACTTTCCATGGTGGAAATTCCTCTATGGAAGCTTGAAGGTTGCTCTCTTTCTTTTGTTGTGTTGAAATCTAAGAAGGGTTTCTTAGAGCAAGGATTATGGTTGGTCATTCTAGAAAGAGAGGCAAAATGGTGTATTTATAGGTTGGGCAAGTTTTGGGCATGAATGGGGTGTGAAAAGACCAAAAATCTCCTTAAGTCGGTCATGATTTTAGCTTTGACCGGGGTCTGGCTACTTCAGCCCGCTAGTTATTTCTAGCGAGACGAAGTAGCCAGAGTCTTAGCTAGTTCATTCGCAGGTTCTTTCTAGCGGCATGAACTAGCCAGAGTCTCACTAGTTTGGCCCGCTAGTTCTTTCTAGCGAGCATGAAAGTGATGAAGTAGCGGTGGAGCTCTGCGATTTTGGCCCAAGAGCTCTTTCCAGTGGGCCAGAAGGCTTGATCTAGCTGGTCTTCTCTACGGCTTCATGCTCCTTTGTTTCATGGCTTCATTCTCACAGGTTCTTTTGAAATTCTTCCGCGGCTTCATGATCTTCTGTTCCGCGAGCTCATTCTCGTAGTGGAAACCCACAGTGGTCATCTTCTATATATATTTGCCCTGTTTTGCCCACATTTGGTACAAACACCTTCTTTGTGGGATATTTACCTACACATAGATAAAGCACATAGATAAAACACAGATAAAACACACATTATATACACAAAAGTGCTCGGAAATGAATACAAAAGATTGGAAAAGAGAGCGCTAAATGTGAACATTTAGAGCGCGATCAAACCCCTAAACCTAACTTTTGCTCGTCCTCGAGCTAGACTAAAAATGAAAAACTAACAAATAAACAATAAAACACTAAAGCAATAAACATAGAAACTAATTATTCCAATGTCGTGGTAGAAACGATGGCACTTAGCACGTGCCACAAACCTTTTAAACCCCTAGGTGTCCTTAGTAGTAGTAGGAGTGTAGTCTTTTAAGGTTTATCGATACGGGACCCATAAATGTAACTCTACAAAGCAAAAGATTAAGATGCAATCTATACATACCAAGCAAAAACTACAATCATGCTAGAATTTCTGCATAAAGACTAATAATATGCCATCCAAATCAATACATCACAGTCATGCAAGTATACCAATATTTAGGATGCTTTTGGTTTACAAAACAACTAACTTGAATGCTTATGCTAGAATTCGCCTTGACTCTAATCCTCATCGGATTTCAATCATATGTTCACTCATAACCTAGGCTATCAATCTTTATCAAAAATATACGAATGAGTTTATGTATAGGAATCAAATATATATCGCAGATGAATATTTTCAAATAAAGCACAATTTCTGAAATTGGATCTCATGGAAGGAATTGAAATACCATGAACGTGAAAAGAGCATGTATCGATTCATATTCCCAATATAGACTTCCTAAGAGATCAAATAGGCTTTCCCTAATTTGTATTGTGACCAAGGGTGATTTGTGGTATATGGATGTTATGGTAGGAATGGATAGATAAAGCTATTAATCATGCCAAAGTGTTTACACATTAAACTTTCAATTTAAGAAGCTCTATGTATTTTTCATAATACAATTTAAGCGTCTAGGCTATAAAATTTAAAGTTCACAATTTGCTAATATTTGTACTCACATCTTTGAGTAACTTTACATTTGAAGAGATTGAAGACTTAAGTCTTTTTCATTTAACACTTCTTTTTGAAAGCCTTTTTTTAGCATAATTTTTACACATTTGCCTAAATACACGTTTTTACACAATTTGGAGCTTACAAATGACTTCTATTAAGCTATGCACCTTAACATGATTAATAACTAGGGAGTGGTTAAGTGTTTGATATGTGGGTGATGTGTGTAGGTTTGGTGTTTGGTCTCAATTTAAGCAATGAAGTACACATATAGGGACATGGAAGTGTTTAGGCTATATTTGGAGTTTTGCACACACTATAACCCAAAATCATTTCTAACAATCCATCTAGCAAGGGAATACAAACTTCAACAAGCAATCCACATATATGTTCTATGGCAATCAATGCAAAATTGATGTACAATGAGATCATTAAAAATTAATAGAACAAAATTCGAAGAGTGTTTAATGAGTAGAAACAATATAGACCCTCTCAAATAAAAACGTTTATAGGCACAAAATCTCACAAGAGTAGTCTCCACTATTTTCCTAAGCTAAACAAAAATAGAGTTCTATATACCTCAACATCAAAAGATTGGCACTGTACAAGCAAATTCATAGTGATCAATAGATATCTAAAAGCATACATGACATGTCTCTACTGGAAAGCAAATATATTATCTCAACAAAATGGACTTCAATTCCAAAATTTTCAATTTTGACCAATTTCGTAGAGATTTGAAAATTCTCAACGACAAAACTTACAAAAACGAAGACAACATCACGAAAGTTGTCCACACCCCCAAACTTAAACTTAACACTATCCTCAATGTTGCACAACGGAACCATTTTTGTACATAATTTGGACAATGCTTAGCAAGATTCTAACATAAGAACAACAAAAATCACAAAGATTAAAAACAACAAAACAAAACAAATTCTAAGATCTAAGCACAATACAATTCGCACTCTTAGATCTAAACACGAATAAAAATTACAAATAAACAAGCATGCATTTTTCCTTTAAGCACATTGGTGGTAACACTTACCACCATACTAAAACGACCTAAAAGTAATTGCATTAAGCTCAACAAATATGCATTCCGCTATAATTGAAGCACAAAACTAAGTCTCAATCCAATCCTCTTGAATCCAAACATGGAGGAGTTGATTAGAGAGACTTATGTTTGGGAAAGCAAGTGTAAAGGATACCTCTTGTAGCGTGCATCGACTTATTTTCTTTAAGCTCCTTCGCGGTCCAACCGGTGTCCTTGGTTTTCAAACCATTAAGCCATCTTGACGCAACCGTTTTACTTGGTGGAGCCGTTATATGGTCCATGAGTTATGCAGTCCATCTGACTTTTAGGGCTTGGCGCAGGTTCAATCTAGCGAAATGAAGTCGCGGACATTCCAGTGAGTTCGTTTTTACTAGCTGGCGAGCTTGTTCCTACGGATATGAAGTCGCTGTCATTTCTTATAAAGTCATGCAGGTTATTCCCTTCTGCTCCGCTGGTTCATTCTCACGGATGGAAGTAGAGGACTTTCCTAGAATCCCCCGTGAGTTCATGCCTTCTGGTCTACGAGTTCCTTCCCTCGGACGTGTCTCGCTCAAGGTTCCTAGAGGAACTCCTGGCTTTGGGTGCTCGTATTAACCAGCAGAATAAGGTCGTGGAAGGTAAATTTGCTCATGTAAGCCCTCTTTCTTGATTCTAGACCTAAGAAACTTGCATAACATAAACAAAATCAAACACATTAGCTTGATACAAAAACAAAAAAAAAAAACAAACAAACATCACAAACTAAATTATTATCTAAAACTAGAGACATTTAATGAATAAACCATATCCTTGGTAGAGGCGCCATTTTCTGATCGGGCGGTTGTTGACGCCTCTCAAAAAAGATATTTCTATTCTAATTACCTTGCAAATGCAACGAGTCAAATGACTAGTATAGCAAGTAAGCAAGGGTCATTCCCACGGAGAGATGGAATCCGTCAACAGTATCTAGCTCTAGAGTTTATGAAAGTAATGTAAATGGAATGTGATGTGGTGAGAATGGTATGTGTGAGTGGAGATGTAAACTAACTAAATAACGCTATGAAACTAAAGATAGAAATGTAACCGGGTGCTTGCCTTGCTAATTAGTCTACTCATATTTACATTATTCTACTTCTAAAGGCAAGACACCCTAGCTACGAAAATAATGGTGGTTCGGAGAGATACAAGATATGAGACACACATGGGAAATAAGTTTACCAAACACAAGATGCAAATCATGTAGATTGTTTAACATGTGAATATAATTTAATACAAGTAAAGGGTTCGTTCTCTTGATTTGGGAATTACCGATATCAAGTCATCACTCTCCAAGGTCGGAAGAGTAATTGTGTCTAGATCTAGACCTATTAAGCACAAGAACATGAACCAAAGCTATCCTAGTAAGGTTATGCATAAGCTTCTCCCATTCTATAAAGCTAATAGCCAAGCTCATACCCGAAATGGTTATCCAAGCACAAACCTAGCTCTCAATCACTCTAATCATTCCAAACACATACATATTAAATCATCTACCAACATACATACACAAATGAGATATTTGATTACAACTACTCCTACATCATTAGGTTAATCTACTCCTAATCTCATCCATACGTACATATCAATATATAACTCTCCATACACATGAATATCACAATATGAGATATCAACCATAGACATATAAATGAATGGAACAATACCAAATCAAATCTAAGAACAATACATACATATATTAACATAAGTGTTGGCTTACAAATAATCCCACATGGGTTACACATCAATAGAAGATACAAAGAGATGAGTAATAAGAGATAACCCTTGAAGGCAATGTTAGGGTTTTTGCCCTAAAGCTTGCAATTTGTAAATGTGAATTGAATATAAATAAAAGAAGTAGTTTATTCATTCAAATTGTCTCATACATTTATATATAACATGTGCATTTAACATCCAAGATTGCCGGATGTAATCTCTAACTAAGTATATGAGTGTCATATACATAGGTATTCAGTTTGAGATGAGCAATCTAAAGAGTCCGTAGATAGCAAATAGAGTTGGGTACTTTATTTGTGGTTAATCTACAACTGCGGTCCATACCGTAATGTACGATGGTCTTAACCTAGACTATTCATATGGTGATATGAGAATGGAGGCACCTTATATGATATGATCATATAGGACTAGACCATGATCTATATGAATCTCTCACAAAGATCTGTTACAAGATGAGATTCATATATATCAATAAATGATGGCTATATATGAGTGATCTTAATCCTGAGTGTCTTATTAACTCCTTCAGGTTGGATCGTGGTTTTTGATATACCGTAGGTAAGATCGAAGTTGCATTCCGGGTCAATAACTTCGTGTGTTGGAATCACGGTTTGGCTTGTGGCTGGGACGGTTTGTACACAATAGTGGAATCCACTCCTTCTTACGAGAAGTAGATGGTAGTTCCCTTAAGGGTTGATTCAGGGCTTGAACAATATGAGCGCTCTCCTAATTCCGTAAGGAATGTAGGATTTATTGTTCATTAGAGAATCAATGGTACTTAATGGAAATGTATAATTAGAGGGGTATAACGGACATTATGACCCAACTCTAATTATGAACTGTATACCATATGTAATAGCTATATCGATGGACACCAAGAGTTATTGGTTTGTGTAAAAACGTCTACAGTTGAGAGAGTGCAGCTTCGGTTTTCAGTGGAATAATACCGAAGTTAATGATCATGAAATATTAATTAAAGAGTTTAATTAATTATTTCTAAGGATTATTGGAGCTCAAAATATTGTGGGTCCATTAGGTCCCCTTGCTAGCTCGACCAATTTAGGTAACAAGGGTCACAGTTAATTAATTGGATTGCTCAATTAATTGTGTTACGAAAGTGACACGTATCTATTCGGGAATTAATTGAATAATGAGATTATTTAATTAATGAATTTAATGATTATAACAATTAAATAATAAGATTATTTAATTATGTTATTAATTATTGATGGAGGGAGTTAGTTGATATTTATATTTGAAAAATGGGATAATATGATTATCTTATTTTTAATTAGTTAAATATTAATTTTGAATTTAAATAGTTTATATTCAAATTAGATGATATCTATTAAATAAAATAAAGATTTTGTTTAAAAAGATATCATTGGTTGTTTTATTAAAAGATATATATATATTGCTTATATAAAAAACGAATTAGGTCAACAAAAACACACCAACATTGCTTCACGCAAAAAGAGAGAAAATTTTATATAGAAGGGGTGCCGCCATTTAGAAAAAAAAAAAAAAGAAAAAGGGTTTCTTATATTTTGTTCTTCACAAGTAGAGGGTGGCCGAATTCTTCTGACAACAAAACAAGAGTTGTTCTGTGTTTCTTTCTTTTTCAGGTTCTTGAATACCGTGACGCACCTACACAAGGTTACCAATCCCGGATCACAGTAAGGAAGATCAAGTGGATCAAATCAGGAGCAGATCATATTAAAGTGAAGGAGCTTCCTACGTAGGTATGAAGAAAATTGTTTATTCTCTTCTCTTTTATGTATTTCGATTTTGATTTCTTTTTTTTACTGTTTCGAAAAATAGATCATAGGGTTTACTAATTGCATTATTTATTTATGAAATAAATTTAATTTAAAAAGTTCCTTCCACTGCGTGATTGGTAAACCGGGGTCCTAACAGACAAGTCCTCCAAAAGCTCTCAATATCTTATAAACTTCCATGGTTCGGTTTTGACACATGAGCCCTTCTTTCTCTTCATATCTAATCCTCCATGGAAGGCTTTCCATGGAGGAAATTCCTCCATGGAAGCTTGAAGGTTGCTCTTAGTCTTTTGTTGTGTTGAAATCTAATAAGGGTTTTTTAAAGCAAGGATTATGGTTGGTCACCCTAGAAAGAGAGGCAATATGGTGTATTTATAGGTTGGGCAAGTTTTGGGCATGAATGGGGTGTGAAAAGACCAAAAATCTCCTTAAGTCGATCATGATTTTAGCTTTGACAGGGGTATGGCTACTTCAGCCCGCTAGTTTTATCTAGCGGGACGAAGTAGCCAAAGTCTCAGTTAGTTCGTCCGTGGGTTCTTTCAAGTGGCACAAACTAGCCAGATTCTCATTAGTTTGGCCCGCTAGTTCTTTCTATCGAGCCTGAAAGTGATGAAGTAGCAGTGGGGCTCCACGATTTTGGCCTGAGAGCTCTTTTTAGCGGGCCAAAAGGCTTGAACTAGCTAGTCTTCTATGTAGCTTCATGCTCCCTATTTCTCGGCTTCATTCATGCTGGTTCTTCTAAGATTCTTCCACAGCTTCATTATCTTCTGTTCCACGAATTCATTCTCGTGGTGGAAAACCGCGGTGGTCTTCTTCTATATATAGTTGCCTTGTTTTACCCATATTTAGTACAAACACCTTTTTTGTGGGATATTTACCTGCACATAGCTAAAACACACATTATATACACAAAAGTGCTCGGAAACAAACACAATAGGAAAATGGAGCGCTAAATGTGAACATTAGGAGCGTGATCACGTAACATGCACGAAGATTTTCAACATTATGCATTTGGGGTGGGGCTAGGATTAACTAAGGGTGGTTTAACCAAGTTGAGAAATTCTCTCTTTTTTACAACCCAAACAAATTTAGGTGTCTTCTCCATGTTTCCTTTTTCCCTTAATTCTCATTAAGTGCATTTGGTTTTTCCTTACCCAAATCTTTTTGACCTTAGGTTGATTCTTTCTATTCCTAGCACCTCTTCTTTTCCTATTGCTATGAATGGTATAATATTCATCTCTAAAATGCTCTCTCCTTGAACAAAAATAACACATAAGAGTTGAGTTAGGAAATCTCCCTTTATGTTGTTGAATTTGTGATTCTGAATTCGAACTCTTTGTCAATGTCTTGACCATTTTTTCCACTCGGTCCAACTCTATGATGTAGTTACTCTCCTTATCCTTTGCTTTTTTGACAGCTTCATCCTTCTTGTAAAAAGCTTCTTTGACCTCCTTCAAGGCATTGACTTTGAGCTTGACTTCCATTTGCATATTTCTTGCCTTACGAGCTATCTCATCCTCAAATTCCTCGGAACACCTTGCTAAGACTTTCAACTCTTTCAATGCCTCATTTTTCTCAGCTTCAAGTCTCTCTATTTTTAGTTCCAACTCCTTGTTCTTTTCCGAGACTTCACCGTTCTTCTTCCGGAGTGTACTATTTTCCATATTGAGCTTCTTTGCTTCAAGGGCGAGCTTCTTGTTTAGCTCTTAAAGCTCATTTGACTTTGTTGTTTCCAAGACTTCTTTGTCTTCTAGCTTCTTCTTTAAGAGTTGTATATTCTTCTCATAGTCTTCCCTCATTTCTTCTTTTTCTTAAGAATCAACCTCTACTCTCTCTTGAAGGGCTTCATTCTTTTTTGTTGACAACTTCGTTGCCAACTTTGATTCTCTAACGAAACTCAACAACTCCTTATTCATCTCCATCAAGATCTTGCTTTGTTCTTCTTCGGAAATTCCTTGTGCTCCATCCATGCCTTTTTTGAGCTACTTAAGGAATTCACCAATTTGGGTGTATCATGATAGAGGTATTATTGATTGGTTGAAATTGTAAGCGAAACAGACTCTATTCCTCGACCTGGCCAACTAGGTGACTTATAGTTATTGAAATTCTGAGCCATTTCCCTTTGAGAGGCTATAGCATCTTACAAGAGCTCTCTTAACTTATCTTCCGATGACATGGTCATTGGCGGGTAGTTTGGCCTCGAGTTTTGCATGAAGAAATCTATAAAGTCCTGAAACACAAAGAAATAAAAACTACCAAAGCAATAAAAAGGAACTAACAAAACTAAAAACATCTAAGAAACTAATAATATTAAAACTAATCTAACCACAACGAAACTTGCCGATCCTCGACAATGGTGCCATTTGACGGAATACGTTTTCGTCGTTACAAAGATCATACGTCAAAAATATTTATAAATCTAGCAATGCCTTAAAAGGTTTTCAAAAACACAACTATGGTGGCAAGCAAGGGTCATCCACGGAGATCGAATCTTAATAGTGATAAGATTATGATTAATAAAACTAGCAAGCATAAAAGCAAAGGTTCATTGTTTGGAGAAACGATTAACACTGAGATAAAATTAACAATTAAACTAAGGTTAAGCTAACAATTAGTGGGAATGCAAAGTGATAAGATATGCTAAGGAAAGCGATGCGGGAGTTGACACAATCACTACACAAATAGTGGAGGAACCATTTTATCTAATTGAGAACGATTTGATCAACTAGAGCCAAATCTACCTTTTAAATGCAGGTTGAGTGTGATTGAGCTAATCCTCTACTATTCAACTACAATGGTCGGTTTATGAGCGGGTTCACCAAAACACTAGGTTCCCACTACACAACTACAATGGTTGGTTTGTTAAGAACACTCAATCCCTAAATTCTCTACTACACAACTACAATGGTCGGTTTGTGAGAGAATTGCCTTTAAGCATAGATAGATTTAAGATAGTATAGATGGCTTGGATTGGTATTTTCTCAATCCACCTCTACCATTTTTTAGCCGGGAAGTGTCGGATTGGTATTTTCTCAACACTTCCCTTCCATTCAAATTAGCTTGTTAATCAACTAAATGTGAGCATCTCTAATCAAATTGAGAGTTGATATTTTTACCCAATCTAAGGAGATCTCTAATCCCAACTTGATTTGGGAATTGGTATTTCTACTCAAATCAAAAGGGGATTAATGTAAATTAAAACATCAAATTGATTTGACAATCAAACAATGAGTTGAGAGTTTGTATTTCTACCCAATCCAAAGAGAAAATATTCAAATACATTTAAGATTAATGAATGAAACTAATTAATCAAATACTTTAATAAATGGTGTTTATCCATATTTCATGTGTGATTACATTAACTCCCACAAAGGGGTTAGTTACTTATGTCTATTATATAATATAAACTAAGAGAAGAGATTGAGAGAAAACCCATATGTAGAATCCTCCTTCTTTGAAGCTTCTTTCCAATCTCCTAGCTTGTTTTGTTGAGTAGACAATGGAAATGATGTTGAAAAGGTTTGGAAGTTTAGGAAAAGAATCTAGATTTAAGGTTAGAGGTTATAAGTGGAGAAGGAAAGAAATTTCGTGCTAGAAGAGGTGAGGGAAATGTCTAAGTGTCAAAAGTGTACCCTGAAAATCAGAAGAAGATGTATTTATACTATTCCCGAAAGTGGGTCTGAAAATGCTGATTTGGTAACTTTTGGGCTCGCAGTATGCGGGTAGGTTACTCGCACAATACTCGTGCAGTACCCATGATCTAAAAAAAAAAAAGGGAATTCTTCTTCCCGGTTTACTTGTAGGTTCGCTGGTATGGACCAGCGAAAACTTGAGGAATGCGTTGGGAGTGCGCGGGTATTCTTACCAGCATAGTACCTGCGCACTAAAGCTTGCTTTTTTGTTTCCTGACTTGTTTTATGCCTGAAATTCCCGCTTTCCAACTCCAACACATGAACTACAACAATTGCCTGCAATTACTACAAAAGAGCCTATTAGCATGAAAAACACTCAAAAACGAGACAAAGGACATGGAATTAAGGGCTAGAATACATCACAATTTTGGTTTGATCATTTATTTTAATTTCGGTTAGGACCATGATGAAAACATATCGATTTTATTGAATTTTGATATGAATTTTTGTGTGGATGATGAGTTCATTGAAATATACCTACGAACAAAATTTGAGAATTTTCCGAGAACCAGAATTATTTATCCAAATTTTGTTAAATATGAAGGCATCGGAAAATAGGTGAAATATAGGAAAATTCAAGAAAAATAGTTCTAGTATTAAAAAAATTCTCAAATTTTGTTCATAGGTTGATTTCAATGAACTCATCATCCACAAAAAAATTTAGATCAAAATTCATTCAAATCGATATGTTTTCATCATGGTCCTTACCAAAATTAAAATATGGGATCCCTCATACGAGACTCTCTCTCTCTCTCTATATATATATATTATATATATAAGACAATCTATAGAACACAAGGTGTTTAATACACCTTTAAAAAAAATCCAACTTTTTTTTTTGAACGGCAAACTTTATTGGAAAAAGCTAAAGAAGGTTGAGAATACGATACAAATGGAGCCTAACACCCGATCCGAGCAGAGACCTTAAAACAAGCTACACAAATTGACTACAAACCCTAACTCAACAAACCCACAAAGCAACAACACACAAAACTGCAACAAGCAGCCCAAAAAACCATACAACAAACATTAACACCCTAGAGCCAAAACTAAAACACAAGCATGAAAAACTTGAGCAGGCCCCAACAACAAACAACCAAAAAACTGGAAAGCTTATCACCCCATAGTCTTGTGTTTGAGCACCAACCTTCTCACAAAATCCCAAAACCTATTATCATTTATTTCCTTTCTCTTAGCGATAATTTCTAACAGCTCATTTTTTTCTACAATAGAAGTTGAAACCTATGACTATACCTTTTTCAAGCACCTTCACGACTTCGTCCTCAAGATTCCACACTACCATGTTAATAAGCTCAGAATTCTGCTGCTTCATTTTCTTACAAGCCCTGAAACTCCTTAGAATCGTATTGTGCCCTTTCATCAAACCCATGCTTTTCCTCTCTTTTTATTTTCGAGACACTTGGAGAAACCACACTAATAGGCAGGATTTCCTCCATTCTTGAAAAGTTGTCTCCATCTAAACCTTCTGCATGAATCTCAAGTTGATGACTTGCCTCTGATCTTAATGGGCTTTGAATCCCATTAACTTGAACACTTAGATCAACACACAGATTAATCCTTTACCTTTCCTCTAAAAACCCTCTCAAAGAGCCTCCTACATGACACAATTGATTGTCACAGGCTTGGCCTTTAGCCCCTTCAAAAGTAGACCTGACACGATTCCAATTCGAATCAGGGAACCGAACCAGAACTGAACCGTAGAAATCAGAACCAAAAAATCCGATTCTGGTTCTAATTTTTTTGGAACCGTCTAGTTTGAACCGGTGGTTCTTGTATTATTGTATTTTTTTTTTCAAATATTGGGTTGATCGTTGGAAGCCCAACGGTCAACTGAACCTGATCCCAATGACACCCCCAGCCCCCTCCAATTTGACAAGCTAGTCAAAAAATAGCCTAATAGTGATCACCCTCCAGATTTTGAATTTGATCCACCGGAACCAAAAGAGCAGGAAAATGTGTTACAGAAGCAAAGCAAATTTGATCTCTTCGTAAAACATATGAAGAGAATTAGGCAAGAAGATGGAAGTTATGCAGTGGTATGCAATTACTACAAAAAAAGTATATAAGTGCCATATCCTCCAGATTTGTGCCACTTATATACTTTTTTGCAGTAATTGCAAACCACTACATAGCTTCCATCTTCTTGCCTAATTCTCTTCATATGTTTTACGAAGAGATTAGATTTCTCTGCTTCTGTAACACATCTTCCTGCTCTTTTGGTTTCGGTGGATCAAATTCAAAATCTGGAGGGTGATCACTATAAGACATATTTTCTGACTAGCTTGTATATAAGTGGCACAAATCTGGAGGATATGGCACTTATGGGAAGCATAATTTAACCAAACATCCAAAAGCATAGGCAAGATCGAGGTCAGAATCACACATTCTCAGGTACGCTACTTCTAACCAACAAATATTTTGTTATAGTGATGAACAAAATAGAGAAGAATTAGCTAGAATGGTAGCAGTAGAACACTTATCATTTAGTTTTGGTAAAAATGTTGGTTTTATTAATTATTGTCGACGAACATTAAATCCTACTGCATGTCATGTTCCTATAGCCACACTTACAATAGCACTTGAAAAGAATTTTTAAAAAGAAAAAAGAAAGTTGGAAAAATATTTTGAAAAATATAACGATCGTGTTTCTGTATGTGCTGACATATGGTGTGACTATTGGTGATCGCATTCATACTTTGGTGTCACTTGCCATTATATGGATGATGCATGGAATATCCATAAAATAATTCTTGCATTTAGAGTTTTTGATGAATAACACAGTGCTCGTAATATTTTTAGACAATTTAGAATTATTTTTACAGAGTATAAAATTGAAAACAATTTTTTTGTAATTGGTTTTGATAATGTTTCTAGTAATACCGCTGTTATTCCTGCTTTACTTGATTTATGCAAACCTTATCTTGGTGGTAAATTTTTTCATCAAAGATGTGCATGCCATGTTTTAAATTTATGTGTTCAAAAAGGATTAGACACTCTTTAACATTTCATTCAACCAATAAAAAAACCCTAAATATTTTGTGGTGACATCCTTCTACAATGAAAGCATGGACAACATATTGTAAACAAAATGGTAGGCATGTCGTTAGATTTCCTCGTTCCAACACGTTGGAATTCTACTTATAAATTGCTTGCTAGAAGTTATGATTATAGGGATTTATTAGTTTCTTTTATTCAATTTCATGTTAGTTACATTAATCTTTATCAAACTCATTGGGATGCTTGTTACAACGTTTTTAATTTGTTAAAAGTCTTTTATAATGCTACTAACAATTCATCCAGTGTTTATTATCCTACAACTCATTTATTTATTATTGAGAGTCTTAATATTGTTGGTGCCTTTGTTCATTGTGAATTCGACCTAGAATTAGCAGAGTCCGTTAATGCTATGAAGGAAAAATGGTTAGAATATTATAAGTTTGTCTTATTATCTAACTGGTTATTATTCACAAGGTTTAAAAATAGAATATGATGTTGATGCGTATTGTGATAGAGTTAAGAAATTATTATATGAGTTATATGATGGAATATGTTATAGTTTATGGACCTTCACTGAACTTAGATGTTATACGAACACAAAATGTATCTCAATCCCCATCATCCTCCAGAGTTATGAATTTAGGGTATAATTTGTTATAAAAAAAACCAAAAAATTACGAGGTTCTTCTTTATCAAGCTCCAACAAGTATTCTGAGCTTGAATCTTATCTAAATAACTCTTTTGAGTTTATAGAAGAAACGAAAGATAAAAAATTTGATATCTTACAACGATGGAAAGAGTATGAAAAGTAATTTCCAATCATGGCTACGATAGCCAAAAATATTTTTTCAACACTAGTTTCTACTGTGGCGGTGGAACAAGAGTACAGTGCTGAGGGGAATATCCTGGATGCAAAGCTTTCGTGCTTAAATCCGAAATCACTACTGATGCAAGTTTGTGTAGATGACTGAAATAAGGCGCAGTACCGACACCAAGAAATCAAGCAGGAGGAATGGTACGATTTCTTTAAAGATGACGAACCTGAATATGGAGCAGCGGAGCCAAAATAGCATATGCTGATCATGACAACAATTAGTTCACATCATCACCAAACCTATAATAAAAGGTAAGAGAACTACGTGACCTTTGATTCCTCTAAACCCCTCAAGAGGATACGTATGCAACTTAATTGTGATAAAAATTAAGTGCAAGGGTAATAACTTTACATTTTTTTTTAGTTTTATTTGCAATTTGTCATTTATTTATTTTATGTTATTTTCGGGTGACCCAAATACTCAATGAAATGTAATTTGTAATTTGTCATTTTGTTTAGTTTTATTTTAATTTAATTTTGTAATTTGTCATTTATTTATTTTATTTTATTTTCGAGTGACCAAACCCAATGAATTTTATTTTATTTTATTTTGTAAGTTTTCATTTGTATATTTTATTTTATATACAATTTTACAAGTCTATTTTTTTATTAACAAAGAAAAAAAAAAAGGTTCAGAACTGCTGGTTCGGAACCAAAACCGGAACCGTGCCAAGTATACTCTAGAGCCTTCACGTTAGCTTTCTTCTTTCTCACTCTTGATCCTGTTGGACTTCTAATCTCCCCTTCCTCCAAGCTTGCCTTTAATCTCACTCGATTATCCACCCCACCTCTAGCACTACTAACTTCATGAACATTACTAACACCTAGACCCGGTCCATTAGAAGTCTCATCTATTTCTACATTAGGAACATGAAACTGGACTTCGTTCTGTTTCTTGGAAAGATCTTTATCCCTCCCTTTAGACCCAAAGCCATATAGCCCACTTCCAAAAGAACCTCTAAGCCCATCTTCTTTTGTTCTCTCCCAAACCTCGATTTTGAACAATCACCCTTTAACAACTTTAAATTTGAAAACCCCCCCTATATCTCCCAGATTTCGATGGGCTAAACTTGTGTCACTATCACTGCTCTCCAAAACTCCTTTTTTCCCACAAAGCTCATTCACTTTGTACTTATAATCCCTCAAAAGTAAATCTTTATTTGCCAACCCTTTTCTCACCTCTGCTGTGTTCCTATTGTTGAGTATACATAGCTCAGCAGACCTTTTTTTCTCCTCATTGACTCTGTTATTGAAATGACCACCCTTCTTTTCTACCATGTAATCACTATCCACATGACACCCATCTTCGAAAGGAAACTCCCTCCCCTCCTTCGAGAAAGGTAAGACAAATCTTTCCTTTTCTGAATACAAATTCAAATCCACAACCACAGGTCTCAAACCCAGAAAATGAACCACCCAAGAGTTGGCCATCGACACCGATAACTTAATCATCCTCACAAGGAATGATTTGTTGCCTACCTTCACATCTACTACATAAGAGACTTGCTTTTCAAAGGGGACAAGAATCAAAAGTCTTTGTTTGTCCAACCTTCCTTTTTGTGCTATTACTTGTTCAACCCAAACAACCTCTCCAACTTAACCTCCAATCTTTTTGAAAAAAGCTTTGCTCTAGCAACTTAAGGGGACTCCATAAACCTCAATCCACACTAGTCGACTTTGAGTAGACATAGACTCTCTCCATTTGGACAGGGACAAGAACCTATCTCTCTAGAAAAAAAATGTTCTTTATAAACCCATCTCTATCACATTCAGACTTGAAAGTCCACACAATGTTCTTATCGCCTAGAAAAGAAGACGAGAAAACAAATCTTTGGCTTCTAACTTGTGATTTACACATGTAACACTCAAAAATTCCTTCAAGACCTGTATTGCACTTCTTGATATCCAAGCTTCTTTTTCTTTCGTTCTTGACCAGGACATAGATAACGAACTCTCCTTCTACATTAACCCCTCCTCAAATTTCCTAGAATCTCTTGCTTCACTGCATCAGCAAAGGAGTGCCTTCTATGAAGATTAGATTTTCTAACAGTGAATCATTCAGCCTATCCCCCTTCCTTTCTTCCATTCATGATTTGTCATTTAAAATACTTTTAGTTACCAAGAGAAAAGTAAGCAGTAGAACATCGCCAACTTTTACTTACCAAGAGAAAAGTCAGCAGTAGAACGTTGCCTATTCTAATGATACTCTACAAACTTTGTAGTGATCGACCACCCATAAGCATGCATGCCATTCACTTACATCGCCACCTTGCTAGCTTCCTTCAAATACTCGAATCAAATGAAAGCATAAGAACTCCTTCTTGTGCTTTTTTTTGAGGAAAGGAACACATCTCCCACCTTTCCAAAGGATTTTAATAATCTTATTAGATGCAATTTCGGAGATAAAAATACATTTCTCACCTTCCCAAAGGACTTGAAAATCCCCCACAAACCCTTCAAATCCACACAAGGATTCAAATTATCAATGAATATTGAGAACAAACCTTCACGAAATTCCCTTTTCCCTCCCCTATCGATGGTTTCTTTCTAACTCACTTCATGACCAAGGGATTCAGGCTCTCTCTCTCTAGAATTCTATCTCTCTCTCATGACAAAATTTTTACAATTAAAAAAATCCAACTTATCTAATCTTGACCATTGATTTATCCAATACTCACATCCAGTGGTGATGTTTTAAACTTGTTGTGCTTCTCTATACATGCTAAAGTTACCTTCTTAGTAGGTCACTCCCAATATTACCGTTTTTCTTCACATGATCCAATAGTTACCGTTTTAAACTTCTTCTTACCAAGACTCAACGCTATCTTCTTCTCCTTTCCAAACTAGACTTCATTTTTTTTTTATTTAAACGTCTTCTGAAATTTTTTCTCTCCTAAAATCATGTCTCTCCCTGTTCAGTCTGACTGGAGATTGGTGTTTCGGTTTGGTGATTTGAATCGTCTATCTATGTTTGTATTGAGTTCTTTTCTTGGTGACTAAAATCATGTCTCTCCTATCCTTTCCCTTCATCTAACAGAAGATTGGTGTTTCAGTTTGGTGAATCGTCTATATCTGTTCGTATTGAAATCTCCTCTCCTTCCAATTCTTCTTTGCTTCATCAAGTTTAAACTCACAAGTCTCTTACATGGTTGTTTTGATTAGTTTCGAAATCAATATGAAATTACTTAGGATACGAATTATTTTTTTACCTCATCTCTATAATTATCATATAATTTCTTTACTGAATAAGGCATGTTCAAAATCTTGGTTACTCCGAGTATTAATAATGTATTCCTGTTTGTGTTGTATTCATCGTTATATATCTTTAATGTTTATACATAATATCACGTCAACGGTGATTACATGTTTGAAATGATTTGGGATTAAAAATAATGTGATGAATAATTTATATTTACATTATTATTTTTTACTTTCTTCAATAAATTATTTTTATATGATTTTATTCTTCAACTAAATTTTAACAAATATTTTTTTAATAATATTTTAATTTTCTATCTAATTATTAAAGTCTAACAATTTTCAACTAATTGAACTTATGTGGAAAATATTATATTATGAAGAAAATGAATTACAATTATATTCAAGTACTATTTTTTTTTAACTCAGACAACAATGATTTATGATTCAATTTTATTTTAAAGAAACCAAATGCAAACTTGTTTTAAGTAAAGTATTTAAACGACACTAGTTTCAAGTGTATATATGAAACTAGTGCATTTGTAAAACCATACTAGTTTCACATACATGAAACTAGTGTGTTTATAAAACAATACTATTTTCTCATGTCGCATGTATAAAACTAGTGCATTTGTAAAGAAATACTAGGTTCCTACATAATAATATGTTATGTTGCTATTATTTAAGTTTTTTGTTATTTTTTTTCTTTTTGCTATCATTATTTTAATATGTCTATGTTATTGTATTTTTCATTTGGAAGTTTTAATGTGACTATGTTTCGTCTTTATTTTATTGCTAACTTATAATTATTAATATGCCAATAATATAAAGTATGGTAAGAATAAGTAAATTTAATTATTAATATGAAACTAGTGTATTTATAAAACAATACTAGTTTCACGTATATGAAACTAAAGATCTAGATAAGACCTTTCTAATGATATAAATTTTATTATAATAAATTTTATAAATTAAAACTTATTATATAAAAATTGAATTAATATATAAGTGGGATCGAAGTGGGGTTGGTGATGTAAAAGAGAAATGAATTAAATAAGTAGGGTCCATGTGTAAAAATAATCCTAGGATAACTAAAGACAATGTGAGAAGTGGGTTTATTGTGTCCTATGATCATGGGACTAATTTGCTTGTGGGATTACTAATCCCATATTGTAAAACATCACCAAATGCAGGATAAGGACTAAAATTGTCCGATCCTAAGCCAATCATGCGTGCTAAACAGGGCCTAACAGTACTCTGCTGAAGGGCTTTCAAATGAATGCAAGTTTCGTCAAACTCCTTTATGTCACAGTCTACATGTTGGATGCCATCTGGCAAGCCCATATGACAACATTGTTTTTTATGTCAAAAGATTGTTCTTTGTATTTTCTACCTCCCAAGTGCATGAGTCAAAAGACAAGTATAGTAACAAGCAAGGGTATTATTCCATAGGGTGGTATCATCCATCAATCGTTTCAAGTTTTAGAGTTTATTGAAAACAATATAATTAGAACTTGGAAATGGTGAGAATGGTGAGAATGGTGAGAATGGTGTGTGTGAAATATAAGCATATTGCGGTTATGTGAGAGAGAATGGAAATGGAAATAACCTAAAACTAAAGATAGAAAAGTAACCGGGTGCTTGCCTTTCTAAATTACACTACTCTTAAGCTAAATTAATCTGCTCCAAAAGGCAAGACATCATAAGTTACAAAAACAAATATGGCTTGGAGAGATGCAAGATAGTGGTCACACAAGTGAAATGAGTTCGCAAACACAAATGCACATCAAGTTGATTGTTAAACATAAAGCACATTCAATTCAATTCCAGGGCTCGTTCTCTTGGTTAAGGAATTTACCGAAATCAACTTATCACTCAACCAAGGTCATGGAATGAGCAATTATGTCTTAAGGTCAAAGACCTTTTAAGCACTAGAACATAGAGCCAAAACCTATTCTAGCAAGGTCATGCAATATGTTTCATCTATTCTTTTAGAGTTAAGTAGTCAAGGTCGTATCTGGAAGGTCATCCAAAGGTATAACCCTAACTCATATTCACTCAAATCATTCCAAACATAACATCTTGAATCATCCATCAACATACATATAAGAGTGAGATGTTTACATTACACTACTCTTAAATTAAGTTATTCTACTCCTAATATGATCATGAATACACATCATTTTCTAATTTTCCCCACACATGCATGTCACAATAAGATATTTAATCATGAATATAGCATGAATGAAGCAAGACCCGAATGAATTTAAAACGATCATTAAATAAATAGCACAAGTGTAGATTTACAAATATTCTCAAGTGGGGTTACATATCTAGAAAACAAGAAATACAAAAAGACATGAGTTGTAGAGAAAACCCTTGAAGAAATCCCCTCAAAGAGCTCCTTGCTGCTCGAAATTGTTTAAAAGACCCTCATTTCTCCTTGAAATCTATTCTAAGACAGGTGGAGAATGTGTAGAAGGTGTGGTGGTGAGGCATGCATGGAGAAAAACCTCTATAGATTACTTTGAAGGCTTATCTCTCTCTTAATTTTGGTGTTCGGATTTTTTGTAGATCTAAAAGAGTTGTTTTGTATGGGGATTTCTAATGGTGGCTGGAAAGAGGACTCAAAATGGGGCATTTATAATGTCCACGAAATTAAGGCTCAAATTGAAAAAATACAAAAATACCCTCGACATAAAATTACCAAAATATCTCTTCATTGCCCTTCACAACATAATTTGGACAACAAACTTCTCTGGAATTGAGTTCGTTGTCGACTTCGTTTCCCTTCATGGTGAATGAAGAAAAGATCCATGAACTCTTCCAAAATTACAAAAACTTCATTATTTTCTCAAATTTTTCACTTTTACCCCTGATTACCAAATTCACCTGAAACAATTATTTAACATATTCAATTCCTGGTTTTACTTGAGAAATGAGCACCAAAATATAGGAAATGGGGCTATATATATGGTGTAATCACCATCACCTTAGCAAAATCGGACTCCCTTATGGAGATCCACTTATCATGTAGCACCATACCGTGTGTGCCTGGTTGAATGGCTTTAAGCAATATATCGCATAAAGGATGATATAACTTAGCACAACTAATGTTTAGTATAACCCCGAATCTCATATCCACCACGCATTCTCCTTGTTTTTTAGTCAAATTGTTCATAACATGACATAACTTTCTGGGGCTATACCAAGTTTTCCAATTACCTTAAATTTCTTAACTAGAGGACATTGTTGTAGGGCTTCCAAAATATGTATAATTTAGGGATTAAGAAAATCTGAAGGATTTAGGGCTTCTAGTTTGTAGTATGGGGATTGGAATGGAGAGATGGAGTACATGGATGGATTATAAGTGGACAGTAATAATTAATCACTAATCATTAATGTTGTGCATGGTTTGATGGTTAGAAGGAGTGTAGAGTTTAGGGTGGCTAGTTGATATTTATATTTTAAAAAGATTGGCCAATTGAGATAATAGTTTATTGATATCTCTTAGGTTTTTTCATACAATTTTTGTAGGCTGGTTGATATTTAGAATTTTATAAGACTGATGATAAGCATTGATTGCAGTTGGAGCCAAGCCATAGACAATAGTTTAACCAACAGCTAAGATCAGTCTCTATATTAAGCCTTTAGAATTATATTAGAGAAACCAAATGATGTTTAAACTTTCCAACAAATAAATATATTTTTTTTATCATGAAAATAGCACAAAAAAAACAAAGTTGTATTGAATTATGTAAGTGCAATGGGCCATGCGTGGTGCCATGCGTGGTGTGGGACTATTGTCATTTGAATTGAAAATTATATAAGCATGTTGTTGTTTTAATTTAAAAATTGTTGATTGGTATTTTCAATTTAAAAGCGTATTGATAAATAAAATCGACGAATTTAATTAGGATTTTGGTGTGTACATACAAATTATGGAGGACATTGATTTAGGCTTCAAATATATGAATAATTTAGGGCTTTCTAAAAATTGAAGGATTTAAGGCTTCTGGTTTAGAGTTTATGGATGAGGATGGAGAGATAGAGTACATTGATGGCTATCCAAGTCAACAGTAATCATTACTCATTAATGGTAGGGCTTTTGGTTTAGAGTTTGTGCATGCATACATTAGTGGCTGGTTGTTATTTATATTTTAATAACATTGGTCAATTGAGATATAAGCTTATTGATATCTCTTACGTTTTTTCATACAATTTTTGTAGGTTGGTTGATATTTAAATTTTATTAAGATTTATGGTAATCATTGATTGCAACTGGAGCCAAGACATGGACATTAGTTTAAACAAACTAACGGTTGAGATCAATCTTTATATTAAGCCAAAAGAATTCTATTAGACAAACAAAATGACGTTTATAGTTTTGAACGGATAAATACAACGTTTATCATGAAAATAACATAGAAAACCAAGCTAATTTGAATTATGTAAATGTCACTCGTTGGATATGGTGGATTAGTTTTATTCAAAAAATATATAAGGAAAATCCCACATCAAAAGAACAAAAAGGATTAAAATGATTTATGACCAGTAAAGTCATGCCCACCCAATGAAAATAGGCCTCTCAACTGTGCCCAGTATATAAACTTATTGAAGTAACTATGGGATTTGGGTCTAAGGGTTCTTGGGCTTGTTTCTTGATGAGCTAGAGCTCTTTGAGGCATGTGTTAGTCTAATTTTAATAAGGTTTTTTTTTTTTTTTTCTTAATTTAGTTTAAATTATTTTAAAACCCAGGATAGTTCCAACTTTTTTTTTTAACAAAAACAAATGCATGTAGAGTCTATAAATAGAAACAAAAAATCAAGTTTCTGGATTAAAATTTTTTTTTCTTCCATGCATACTACTGTTATTGATATAGATGATGTAAGTATATTGGGCATGCTTGCGTGGTTTGTTATTTGAATTGGAAAAAAAAAAATATATATATATATATATATATGTTTTGTTATTTAAATTTTAAAATCATTGATTGTTATTTAAATTTTTAAAGCGTATTGATATGTGAAATCTAATATGATAGTAAAAAAATCTGTGATCACATATGATAAATGCTGTTTACACATCGAGTTCTATCATAAAATCCAAATGTTGTTTACATATTCCATCAAATAACTGGAACATTTAGGGTGAAAATAACACGAGAAATGATTTTATTTTATTGCTATTTAAATTTAAAAGGCATTGATTGATTTTTAAATTTGAAACGAAATAATTGTTTTACCTAGGTTGATTGCTTTTAAATTTGAAAGGCAATGGTTGTTTTTTAAATTTGAAACGAAATGATTGTTTTACCTAGGAAAAGTTAATGAAGTTGAAATTTGAATTGCCTTCGATTAAATGATCTCTTGACGAACAGGTTTAAAGGTTAACAACAAGTAAAAAGTCATGTGCAAGTCACATATTTTTTAAGGTGTAATATATAAATGAATAATGTTAGACGTCCCAAATTTTTCTCAAATTCTGTCCTAAATGATATGACACGTGAGGTGTCAATATCACATCATTTACCGGATAATCTCAAGATTCATAAGATGCTAACACCTCACGGGCCACATCATTTGGGAAAAAAAATTGGGATGTCTAGCATTACTCTCTATATATCTATATATATATATACCATCAATTTTTTTATTGTCAGTTCGTCCTGATATAAAATATATCAGGACGAAGAATGTGGACCATTAGATTTAAATACTTTGACTCAAAGTATATGCACTTGTCAAAACTTCTCCATAATCTATGGTCCACATTTTTCGTCTTGATATATTTTATATCATGACTAACTGACAATAGAAAAACTATATATACCATTGTAATCATGCTTTTTTTCAATATGATCATATCAATTTACATGTAATCATATGCACTCATATATGATCACACAAAACTTTAGTTAGATCATGATCACATAGAATTCATGCAATTATAAATATATATATATATATATATATATATAATCAGGTCATTTTGGATTCATTCGTAGCCTGGTTTAGTTAAGTACTCGAGTTTGATAAAGTATTTTTAAAGCAAAGCGGAAGAGTTTTCTTAGCAGAAATGGTGTGCTTCTCTTCCATGTTAATGCTCGTTGTTCATGTCTTTGTACATTTTTTTATACATTTTATAAGTATGTGTGGAAAGTTAATTTTCTTACACATTTTATAAGTATAGGTTGCGAGTACATATATTCCGATTATGAGAGTATGTATTTGGACTACGTATGTAGTACTTCTCTCTAGGTAGGTTTGATGTCAAACTATCTGAACAAATTGTATGAATATTGTATTGATGGGTTGTGTATATACATATATATTCTTCTATTGTCAATTCGAACTGATATAAAATATATCAGTTCTTTGCATGTGGGCCAGATTTAAAAGATGTTTTGACAAGTGCATGCAGCCAAATCAAAACATTTAAATCCAATAACCCACATGCAAGAAACTGATATATCTTATATCAATTCGAACTGACAATAGAATGACTATAAGTCACTTTTGATTACATGGTGGAATGGTAATGAGAATGAGAATAAGAATGAAAATGAATGGAAAACTAAGTTTTTTGTTTAGTTGAAACTTTAAAATTAGTCTCTGAATCAGTATTATTTTGATTGGTTAACAACGGAATGGAATGAAGTTAACTCTATTTTAAACAAAATACCTTTAATTATAAAACATTTACAATAACATGATATATTATGGATAATAATAATAAAATATAAAAGTATATATAACATTATATATATTGTTATAATATAATATAAATAATATATTATTTTTAGAAAGGAGGGTATTTTTGGAATGGTGTTGGGGCATATGAGGGTATTTATTATTTTTGGAAAGGAGGGTATTTTTGGAATGGTGTTGGGGCATATGAGGGTATTTATGGAATATAAATTTTAGTTTGGAATGGAATAGACATTCTATTTGTTTTTAAAAGGAAAGTCCATTCCACCAAAATGGTAGAAATACCATTATAATGGAATGCCCTTTCCATTAGATTTTAACCAATCAAACATTGAGAATGGAATCCTTTCCATTCCATTTCATTCCATTGCTTTCCAGCTAACCAAACACTACCATATATATATATATATATATATAGGGTTCAAAAAATTTTTGTCACTATTTGGGCCTGACTTTGTAAGAAAGTCACCACTTTAATAGCTTAAGTGTAAAAGACACCTATTATGGTGAACGGACAAAAATGCCCCCCATAATAACCTTCTTCACCATTTTATTTATTTTTTTTCTTTCAAAATCCTTCATCAATAGATAACGGTGGACCATGAACACAAGTTCGTCGCCGTCGACGACTACAACCAAACACAATAGCAACTTTTTTTATGTCCGAGCCTTTGTTAGTTGCATTTGAGATACAAATCCTCTTGTTTTTTTTTTTTTTTCCAATTTATAACCCTCTTTTGTAAATTAACAAAATTAACAAAAAAAAAAAATGATTGTTGAAAAGGTTCGAAGAACAAAGGAAAAGATATGGAGAAGAAAGGAAAAAGCTCGAAAAACAAAGGAAAAGACTCGAAGATTCAAAATTAACAACTAAAAATGATTGTTGAAAAGGTTCGGAGAACAAAGAAAAAGACACAGAGAAGAAAGGAAAAAGCTCGGAAAACAAAGGGAAAGGCACAGAGAAGAAAGAAAAAGGCACGAAGAAGAAAGGAAAAGGTTCAAAAAACAAAAGAAAAGACTCGAAGAACAAAGGAAAATGCTCGGAGATTCAAAATTAACAAAAAAAAAATTATTGTTGAAAAGGCTCGGAGAACAAAGAAAAAGGCACGGAGAAGAAAGGAAAAGACTCAGAAAACAAAGGGAAAGGCACGAAGAAGAAAGGAAAAGGCACAGAAAAGAAAGGAAAATGTTTGAAGAACAAAGGAAAAGGCTAAGGCTCGGAGATTAAAAATTAACAACAACAAAAAATTATTGTTTAAAAGGCTTGAAGAACGAAGGAAAATGTTCGGAGAACAAAGGAAAAGACACGGAGAAAAAAAGGAAAAAGCTAGGAGAAAAAAGGAAATGACATGAAGAACAAAGGAAAATGTTCGAAAAACAAAGGAAAAAGCTCGGAAATTCAAAATTAACAAAAAAAACATGGCTGTTGGAAAGGCATGAAGAACAAAGGAAAAGGCTCGAAGAACAAAAGAAAAGGCTTGGAGACTAACTGAAAAGGCTCGGAGAATAATTGAAAAGGCTCGAGCCTTTTCAATTGTTCTCCGTGCCTTTTCAGTTAGTCTCCGAGCTTTTTCCTTTGTTCTTCGTACCTTTTCCTTTCAGCTCGACCCCCGAATGCGTCTGTGTAGCGCTACAAAATTAATTATCCAACGAAGATTAATTGATAATGTTATGGTATTCAACCTCCAATAGAGGTCTGTTATAGAGGAAGAAGAAAGAAAAAAATCTTAGAAAAATTTAAAATAAGAAAAAGAATGTATAAAGTAACGGCAATTTTGGTAGTCCACCATAATAATTATCTTTTAAACTAAACTTATTAAAGTAGTGACTTTTTTACTAAATCAGTTTTAAAAAGTGATATTTTCCACCGATTTCACTATATATATATATGTATATATATACACTTTAAGATTTTATACAGAGGATCTAAAATATATAATTGGGCAATTGAATTTTTTATAAAGATGTTAGCAGGGATATGTATGTTTATGTGGTCAGGCTAGAGTCCAATTTCAGCGCTGGAGGCTGATCCACTAAAAACAAAGAATCATAAACGGAAGAATGGGTGTGTCTGTTGTTGACATGACCAACGTGTGGTTGACATGACCAACCAATGAATAGACGTCACAGGCTCACACTCCAATTTGCCATTTCATCTGTTGGCCGACCTAAATAATTTGGATCGTGAAGTTGGAGAAAATCTTACATGCACCCAGTGCGATGCACCAGTCCAATGGTGTATGGCATGTGACATAGAGAACCGGGTTCTACATACCACATGGGATACACCCATTGATCCACATCGTATACACCCATTCATCAAGGTGCATTTCACTTGGTGCATGCAAGATTTTCTCGTGAAGTGAAGTTGATAAATGTAGATAACTTTATAGGCATGCAGCATGGCCTAACCGACGAGACCAAATGATCCAGCATCTGCTCCCCAATGATAACATGGCTTTAAATAAGCTTGTCTATTTAACCTCAACCATCTAATATAAATATTATTGGGCTGAAACCCATTATGTGCATTTGGACCACTCATGACTTGTAACTTATCACGCTTTTATTAATTAAGATTGAAAATGAACTCTAGCCCCCCTCCCATAAAAAAATAAATAAATAAATAAAATTTGAATCATCTACCGATATAATCTTTTTTCTGACCTTACATAATCTCATGATACATAAGTATTACAATGAATGTATACTTAAGATATAATAAAATAAAAAAATTTATAAAAAAAAAAAAAAAAAATCCTAAAATCTACATATAAAAATTACAAAATTATTACTATGTTTCAATTTGTTTTCACTTTGGCCCCCCTAAATTTGTTTGTTTTTGTATAATGGTCCCCCCAAACATGAATTTCTGACTCCGCCCATGGTCGTCACCATCTCATGTGGTATATGAATATATAGTAATAATAAATTCAGTTCAAAGCAAAGGGAAAGTAAAACAATTGGAATTAAAAGTTATAACATACAATTACAATGTTTACTAACTTTTAGAAATTAAAATTAGAAACAAGTTGATTACAAAACATCTGGAATTATTAATTGAACATATTTTAGTAATTTTGTTATACTTTTTTAACCAATAAAGAAAACTTCATTTTGATTCTTTGAACACCATTTTCACTTAAACTTCACTTTTCCAATAGTACCATACTTGTTAATTTCTGTATAGTGTATAGAGATGTAAATCGGATTGGATAATCTAAATCCGATATGAAAATTCTTACAAAATGATATCTGAATTCGATTTTCAAATATGACATATAGAAAAACACTACGGATCAAATAAATCTAAATCATAAAATTGGCCAAATTCAAATATGCTCTAAATCTGAACCCCGATCTGAAATATCTGATCTAAAACAAATCGGCAAAATAAAATTAAATTTAGATAAAAATTTTACAAAAACACATTTTTCCATTGCTAAATGTTTTTACATATTTTTTTAAATGAGATTTATACGTTGATCTATTTTGAAGGTTGGAAAAATTATTTTTTTAATAACAAAAAGTATAAAGAAAAATATATTTTAAAAAAATTTTTGAATTTGAAATCGGTTGTTGGCATGTGACGCAATGAATGCATATACAGATCAAAATTCTACTTTATGACACGTTTACTAATTAGAAATGGGCGGAATCGGAATTAAATTCCACGAGAAAGGGAATGAAAGAGAATTGGAATTAAATTACTATGTTTACTAACTTTTTAAGAATTAAAAATTAAATTAAATTTATACAAAATTGATTACAAAAATACCCTTATATACAAAAATAACCGGATATATAAATATGGAAGATGTATGAGTATAGCTAATTTATAACTAATATATAAGAAAAATTAAAGAAATAAAAAATCAAATCAAAAGCAGCATGACTTCGTGCTGTTCACAAATTTTTTTTTTTTTGACCGCTGTGTAGTGTATATATAGTTTTTTTAATTTTTTTTAATTTTTTTTTTATTATTTTTTTTTATAATGTATTCTTTTATCAAACTTTTTTTTTTTTATATATAATTGACGATTCATATATATATATATATATATTAAGTGAGAATATTTTAGTAAAAAGATATGAATTCCCTTTTTCAATCAGGAAAGGGAACTTGATTCCTAAGGTGTGTGGGGGAATCAAGTTCCCTTTCATTTAAGAACTTAATTCCTGATATATGTGAAGGGTCCACAGAACTTAATTCTCCATAAATTTAGTAACACAGGAATTCAAAAATCAAAAACTTAATTCCCTTTCCCAAGAAGAATTCCTGATTAGTAAACACGTCATAAAAATTAAGGGGAAAAAAAAACAATCCGAATATATGCATATAAAGATTTTAAGGGGAAAACAAACAATCCGAATAAATGCATAAAATGTCCAAATAAAGTAGTAAAATATTTATTTAAAATCAAATGGGTAGATTTTTTTTATAGCACTCTTTCCAAAGCCATTTATGGAAAAGTCACAAACTTAATAAGTTTTAGAGAGTTTCTTTTGACAATCCAATTTTTTCTTTATACATTTCTTTTCTAAAAATACTCAATTCTTAAAATTTAAATTTTAAAAAATTCTAAAGACAATTTATTTTGTTACAAGATTATTATTTTTATCTTTTTTGAATTAAATTATTAAAAAAAGAAATTATCTATCCTAAATCATTAGATTAATTATTACATATTAAATATTCTCTCCTAAAATTTTAATTACCATATTAAACTCTTCCTTCTCTAATACATATCTCTAATTTTCTATCTTCATTCTTTCTCAAGCAAGACTCACAGTTAAGAGAAAAAACTTACTAATAAACTTGATTTTTAAGAACCATATTATGTATGTACTAAAAAAAAAAAAAAAAAAAAAAAATCAAAAAACAAGTACCTTGTTTTTTTGTTTTTTTTTTTTAATGGAAATATGAAAAAGCTTTTTGTTACTCTTGTAGGTATTTGATTGCCTAGAAAACTTTAATTATTTCATTAGTCTTAGAAATTCTAAGTTTAATCGAATCTAGTTGAAACAATTCAAACTTTCATATATCTTTTTTTTTTTTTTTTTTTTTGAAAATTAACTTTTTAATATATATATATATATATATTACTATTAGTAAAAAACCAAAATATACATAAGTTTTTTTTTTTTTTATTTCTTTAATTATTAATTAGAGATTGATTGAGAAAATATAGAAATATGATTTTTTTTATTTTGAAAAATTGAGAGAAATTAATTAGGAGAGAGTGTTTAATATGGTAATAACATATTTAGGAGAGAGAATTTTTTTTTTTTAATAATTTAATTAGTTTGGAGTGTTTTTAAATTTTTTTTGTCTGGTTTAGTAATTTTAATTTAGGTTAAAATTGTCATTAATAAAAAAAATTAAATTGGAGTGTGAATAGACATTTTGTGGATTATAAAGGAGAAGCTCTCTAAGTTTTACAGAAATAGCATCAAAGTATGTGATTTGTCAAAATTGCCCATCGCTTATTCTCTCTCTCTCTTCTTCTTCTTCTTCTTCTTATTATTCTTCTTCTTCTTCTTCTTCTCTCTCTTTCTTCCTCTCTCGTCTTTTTTTTTTTTTTCAAATACCTTCATTGATCCATCAATGAAGATTAAAACACCATCCGTCAAAACGGTTGACTCCATTAGAGGTCTTCGAAACGACCTCCTTTATAAAAAAAATTCTAGAAATAAGTCTCGGGTAGCATAAATAAGTCTCGAGTAGCTAGAAATAGCTTGAAATAAGTCTCGGGTGACCTACCCGAGACTTATTTCCAAATACCCGAAACTTATTGCCAAATCCCGAGATTTATTTCCATAATTTTTTTAATAACGGAGGTCGTTTTGAAGACCTCTAATGTAGTCGACCGTTTCGACGGAGGTTGTTTGATCTCCATTAATGGATCAATAGAGGTTTTTTTTTAAAAAAAAAGATGAGAGAGGAAGAAAGGGAGAGGAGAGAGGAAGAAAGAGAGAGAAGAGAGAGAGAGAGAATAAGTGAGGGGGCAATTTTGGCAGATCATATACTTTGGTGCTATTTCGACAAGAGAGCTTCTTTTGACAATCCAATTTTTTTTTTTTTTTACACTTCTTTTCTAAAAGCATTCCATTCTCAAAATTTAAATTTTAAAACATTCTAAAGACACTTCATTTTATTACAAGATTATCCTTTTTATATTTTTTGAATTAAATTATTAAAAAAAGAAATTATCTCTCCTAAATTGTTAGATTAATTATTATATATTAAATACTCTCTCATAAATTTTTAATTACTATATTAAACTTTTTCTCTTCCAATAAATATATCAAATTTTCTATCCTCGTTATTTCTCAAGCAAGACTAACAGTTAAGAAAAAAAAAAGATTATTAATAAGCTTGATTTTTAGGAACCATATGTATATATATATTAAAAAAAATATAATTAAAAAAAAAAAACAAAAAGCAAGTACCATGTTTTTTTTTTCTTAATAAATAAAAATTAAAATATGAAAATGTTTTTTTGTTACTCTTGTAGATATGTGATTGCCTAGAGAACTTTAATTATTTCATTAGTCTTAGAAATTTTGAGTTTAATTGAATCTAGTTAAAACAATTGTTACAATTCAAATATATATATATATATATATTGAAAACTGATTTTTTAATATATATATTACCGTTAGTAAAAAAAACTAAAATATTCATAAGATTTTTTTCTTTAACTATTAATCAGAGATTGATAGAGAAGGTATGAAAATATGATATATATATATATATATATTTTTTAAATGGAGAGAGATTAAGAGTGTTTAATATGGTAATAACATATTTATGAAGGAGAGTTTAATATGTAATATTTAATCTAATGATTTAGAAGAGAGTTTTTTATTTTTTATTTTTTTTTACCATAATTTAAATAGTTTGGAGTATCTTAAATTTTTTTTTTTGTCCTGTTTAGTAATTTTAGTTTAGGTTAAAATTGTCATTAATAAAAAAATTCAATTTAGAGTGTGAGTAGACAATTTGTGGATTGTAAGAAGAAACTCTATTTCCACAACACTGAATAACTTGGTAATATTATCACAAAACCAATGGAATTTGACGCTATTTCCTCCTATTTCCTCAAATTAAAATTGAAAAAAAAAATTCCTTTAATGGGCCCCCGATAGCTAAGAGATAAATCTAGAATTAAAATACCATCAAAATTAAAATAAAATAAAATAACGAGACCATCATTTTCATCTTAAGAAGTTTTCTGTTGGAACCACCGTTTAATATAACTTGATCGTAAGAGTGCTTATTCAATCAGGTAATATCCTAAGTTTGAATTGTTGTAGCTGCAATTATAAAAATTTAATTTTATAAAAATATATATATATATATATATATATATATATATTATAATAGTTATGCAAAGTTTAACAAAATTAAACTTGTAATTCCTAAAAAAAAGAAATTCAACTTGTAGTTAAATAGTAAAGCTACACGTTGCAATTAAAGGGGGATCTACAATTGAAATGGAATTAAATTGCAAATATCTTGACAACCTCCAAGTTTGAATTTGTGACTTGAGGTTGTATAGCTTTAACATTTAACTTCAACTTTAACTTATATAAATTTTGTATAATTATTATATATTATTAGTTTTTTATTATTTTTTTAATTTTAAAATTGTATTGAATAAATTTTTTAAAAAACTATTACTAAATAATTAAAATTGATTTTAGTAATCTTAATAATTATTTTGTACAATAACAAATAGGTATTCAAAAAAAAAAAAAGATTATTAGAAAAAACTAATTAAAATATATTTTTTAAATGAGATAAAATCGGGTCAGGGCTACAAGAATTTGATGAGATCAATGGTTACAGCATAAATTGGAAATAAAACTCCTACTTCAGTGGAGCTGTCTATCCGAATCTTATGATTTAATAGATAAATATAAGACTCGAATCCCTATTTAGTAAGAAAAACAAAAGAAAATTAATTAAGAATCTCAAAAATTAAAAAAATAAATAAAAATAAAAGAAAACCTATTGGGACTAAACACATTTCGCCCCAATAGACATTTTGTTGGGACAAAAGACAAAACAAAATTTTGTCCTGGTAGACAACCCGTTGGTACTAAAGAAAATTTCGTCCCAATATAGAACTTTTATAGAGAAAAAATATAGTCCCAATAGATCATCATTAACAACGAACATTTTTTGTCCTAATAAGACCTCCAATTGTCCCTATACATGCTTTTAAAAAGGATATTTAGGTTTACATTTTTTTAAAGACCAATCATTTACTTCATTCCAATAGGCATCCTATTGGGACCAAATTGCTACTCCCTATAGGCTTGGTCCCTATAGCCAATTTTTGTTGCAGTGAATGTTACAAAATCAAGATCATACTTGAAAAAGTATATGCCAATTTTGCATGAGAAAATTTTATAATACACAATTTAAGCACTTTTGATGAAATTCATAAATCTTTATGAATTTTGCTGTGATTTTTTGTATAGATAATAAAAATAATTAAATATACTTTCAGTAAAAATTTGAAAAAGTAATTGATACAATTTTCAAAGGAAAATATGAAAAATAGTTTTCATCTGAAAAATCTTCAAATTATTTTTTTATATATATATTTCAATTTTCTTATCATGCATACAAAAAATCTCATTATAATATAAGAAATTTCTAAAGGTGTTCATTGTATATATTAAAGTAATAAGTGAGTTCTTATGGGATAAGTTCTCTAGTATATAATTGGTTACTCATCTTAAGTCATATACCGTAATATGAAATTATTTGTGTTACATTGACGTGATGTATTTGAGAGTGCATCATAAGCTAGGCTCATCGAACATCTTTCAATTTATACCAATAGTAGTTGGAACTGAACAACAGACTGCATCATTCTTTTGGATTCAAAAAATGTTCCACTCGAATCAAGAAAAATAGAGAAACACATTATACCAATTAATTAACAAGGTAATAAGTTCTTACTATTTACTAATGTAAAGATCTGATAATTAGGCATTAGCTTTGTTCAGAATTATTTCCTTTAAAAACAATTTCAGTAATTCAAACTAAAGTTGCAACAATGCAAGATCGATATAGACAACAAATAAAGAGTTACTCTGAGCTATATAGCTATAGCTTGCCTTAACATAAAGTGGGGAGATGGTGAAAACTGAAAACAGAAAGCAAGATAAGACCTATGCATGTCTCAATGATCTGGCTATTTCATCTTTTTACTCTAACCCCATCACATACATATAACTTCTTTAATCAGATAGAATAATATTAGACAGACCAAGACATCGATCCCCAACAAAACTAGTTAATTGCTCAAATGGGATGGTGACTTTTTCCTTCTTAGTTATAAAGGATTAATTAGTTTGTGATGGAGTTTTTCTCCGGTAGGCATATAACTGTAACCATACTTTTTTTTTTTTTATTTAAAGGCAATTTATTGAAAAAGCAAACAACATAAGAAAACAACCCAGCCAAAAGCAGGCGAAAAAAGCCCACAAGGAAACCACAACAACAAAAAGAAAACAGACAGCACAACAGAGCAAACCACACCCAAACAACCAAACACCAGCTAACAACAAAGAATCAAAGATAACTCCAAGAAATTTCACTACCCCCTTCAGAACCGTATTTGGCCATCATATCCGCAAAAGAATTTGACGCTCTTGAACAATGCACAGCATTGGCTTGCCCCCCCGAGTTCAGAAAACTACGGATATCATAAATCGACTGCCAGTGCTTAAAGCTACCTAAACCCCTGCCATTAATCCAAGAAACAACAACCTTGGAGTCGCTTACAAACTCAATATTCTTGCCTCTAAACTCATGAAACTCCTTACACAGATCACATGCTCTAGCTAAGGCCATAATCTCTACCGAAACAGCTTCTTGAATCCCCCACATTAGCCGAGAATAAACATAACACTCTCCCTCTATGATCCCTTAAGACCCCGCCAATATCGGCCTGACCAGGAGAACCTCTCGCCGACCCATCTACGTTAAATTTAAGAAATTTAATGGAGCCAATAGGAGGAGGGATCCAAGTAACCGATTGCTTGCTTTTGGAAACAATGGAATCAGTGCAACTATCTCTAACGTTCCAAAGAAGAGTGGTAATGTTCCAAAGCACCTTTCCCTAAATTCTTGAACCACCATGCCACTCTAAAACAAACCTTATCCTCCGCCTGAACAAGGGAAACTTCACCATCCTTGAAGGCTTTTTTGTTCCTATTTTCCCATATGGTCCAAACAACAGCCGGAAATAAGGACTTCCACACTCTCTCAGATTTTTTCCTAGGACATAGCCCCAGCTACCCTCTCCACCAATCCACCAGAGACGATGAAGGACATTAGCTTGTCTCCCACCACTTCATGCATCTATGCCATAGATTCCAGGCCTAGTTGCAATGCAAGAATAGATGGTCCACCATTTCCACATTATTGGTGCAAATATGACAGCCTAGGTTACTGCTCATATTCACACCACACTTACTCAGAACCTGATTAACCAAAACTCTTCCATGCATAAGCTGCCACAGAAAAACTTCCACTTGAGGTTCATATGTAGTCATTGTTTTTAGTGTTTTTTATTATTTTATTTTTTTTTATTTTTGACATTTCTTAAGTCCAATTGTAAAATTATATCTACTCAGTAGTTTACCAAAATTAGAGTTGTTATATATATATATATATATATTGCTATCTTTTATTTCTTTTCCTTATCACAAAATCAAAGTTGTTTACACTATAAATTGTAAATGAAAGGATCAAAAACGGTTACAATCCGGATTGAAAATGTTTATATGTGGGAGACATTTGAAGAAATTAGAGATTGAAATGAACACGAAAAAATTTTAAAACATAAATATGATGATTGTGTTATATTTTATAATGCCGGCACATCGTGCGGACTACAAACTAATAATAATAATAATAAAAGAATAAAATAACTATAGACACGTCATTAATAAATTGTATTTTAAATAAAAACATTAAAGTCTGATTTTGTAAAAAGCAAACTAGGGGGCCAACCACATCTTGTCTATACGATTTGTATTTGGATATATATCAAGTATATTTTATGCCAAATACCGAACAAGTGTTTTAATATTGTTGACATGTATATTTATTGAAATGCATGACACTTATACATTAGAGATGCTATTAGATCATCACTATGTGCCAATAATATAACTCTTTTGAAAAACAAATACCCTTAGGTTTGCTTTTTTATATTAAATTTTTTTTTATCATTCACTGACACCCATTTTCCCTACCATTAGTCAAAATTTGGTTAAATTTAACCATCGACCAAGTTTGACTGGTAAAATACCAAAATGCTCATAAAATTCTTAATTATTATTTTCTTTTATTAAATTTTTTTTTAAAATGAATCTCCACCATCCATCTTTGAATATATGGATGGCGAAGATCGAGTTTTTTTTTTTTTTTTTTTAAAGTAAAAAAGAAAGGAAAAGAAAAAGAATCAGTTAAGACCTAGATCTACATTGAAAGAAAAAAAAAAAGGTCAAACTAAAAAGAATGCTAAAAGACTGAACCAAAAAAAAAAAAAAAAAAACCGATAGATTGATGTTGAGGTGCAGCAATGGTAAGCTCTTTACACCCATATGTTAATGTTGTGGGTACAGTTTCATAAGAGTTCAACTAGAGATGGCCATGGTTTCGGTTAAACCGACGGTTTTGCCCGCTGTTTAATCGAAACCGTACTTCCAAAAACCGTTCCGAAACCGAAACCGAAACCGAAACCGAAACCGAAACCGGCGGTTTCAAAACCGGTCGAAAATCTGTTGAATCGGTTATGGTTTCGGTTTGGGTACTTCTAAAAACCGCCAAAAACCGGCGGTTAAATTGACGGTTTTTTTTGAATTTTTTTTTTAAAAATCGACTAATCAGAAACTGCCAAGTGGCACTTTTTTTGAATTTTTTTTTGAAAAACCAAAACTGAACCGAAACCGAACTCAAAACCGTCGGTTTTTAAACCGAAACCAAAACCAAAACCAAAACCAAAACCAAAACCGTAAAACCACCGGTTAGAAACCATGTACCAAACCGGTTTTCCGGTTACGGTTTCGATTTTGGGTGGCCACGGAACCGAAACCGAACCGTGGCCACCACTAGGTTCAACTATAGTTATAAGACTTACGGGGTTAGTCACAAGTCATTTGAATTTCAATCAAATTGTCTATAATCGCCCTTTTTCAAGTACCAAAATTCCACATTTGGAATACACAAGTCTGAGGGAAATGTATAATGGCAAGCGGGATAGTTCCTCAGGGAAAAAGAGAATACTTGGCTATATCTAAGATATTTACACTAATCTAAACTATGTGAGGAAAAGTAAAATTCATTTTTGGTTTTGAAGATTGTTTTGAAAACTAAACTAAATTAAAGCAATAATTAAAGAGCAAGTAATTAAGGTGATATGTGTGACAGTACAGGAATGGATATTAGGGAATTGAGTTGACAACTAAAAGGTTTCCTAATGTAATGAACTAGACTAATTAAGCAGTTTAATCCAACTCAACGTTTGTTCTTAAATTGATTTAACTCATTAACATGCAAATTCCAACCTTGACTCAAGTAAACCCTACTATGAGTCTTAGTAGGAATAAATTCAAGCTCCTACTCAAGTGAACCCCACTATTAGTATTCACCCAAACAAGATTCTCAAGTACAAATTTAAAGTCTCATTATATAAGACATTCAAACATACATATTCCAATTCATAGATGCTAAAGGTTAGAGAGTAAGTTGAAAACCCTTCAAACTCTAACCACAACCAACACATGTGAACCATTTTACAACAAGCTAAATTGAGCCCCAATGTTAACTTAGTAAAATAAAATGGCAACTTCAAGGCAATGAAAATGGATTATACCAAGAGAGGTTTTATAATATATGACTAGTTCAAATACATGGAATTATCACATAAGTTGTCTTATCAATTCCTCAATATGAGGGTTTAGTTACACATAATAGAAATATAAGAAAAGAGAGAAAGGATGTAGAGAAAACCCATGAAAGCCTTTAAGAGTCCTCTTAATCTTTAATGTACTTGAGATTCCCTTGGTCTTGGTGAATCTCATCTTCTCTTTTCAATTAATTCCCAAGATGTGGGTGGATGTGGTAGGAAAGTTAAGTTTGTGATTATGGTAGAGATTTTGGTTAATGGAAGGTTAGAGAGAGGTTAGGGTTTCAAGAATGGTGGAGGGTTAGATTAGAGAATGGGAAAGAGAGATATTTATATGGAAATCACAAAAGATAGAGTTGAAATCTCGATTTGCTGACGTGGCATTGAATCAGCGGTTAAAACGATGGTTAGGTCGCCAATTGGTAACCGCCGAATTGGAGTTGACATCCACTGAAATTAATCAGCGGTTACGATCTACAGTTGAATTGTGGCCGTCGAATTGCATCTGACACTTCTGGAGACAACGACGGTTTCAATCTATGGCCAGGCCGCCGATTACAACAGTTGAATGCTGCTTCTCTTGTAAAATGACCATTTTGCCCCCAAAAGCCCTCATTTTATCGCCCTTAACCCAAAATCACCAAGTTTCTTCATCGATCAGCCCTGAATCCTAAAAGTAACTCTACAATTAAAATCGAGCTATAAAATACATGAATTTACTCGAAAATCATACATAAGCATTGGAAATAGTCGGTGTATTCTTATGTATGTGATGGCTCGATCAAATATCCCCAAACCAAGCTTTTGCTCGTCCCCGAGCAAATTCAAAACAAAACTTGTATAATTCAATAAATAAAAATAATAAAGCCAGGACTTAGTACTAAGGCCGCTGATATACACAAATATGAAAAACAAACAAATAGATTGCAAATGCCAAATATCATGTGATACCATGAGAGATTTGTTAAAGTTGAAATAACCCAAAATCAATCCAATGAGTGCAATGCTAGTCATGAATCCCACACTAAAATGTCCTTACATTGGAGACCATTCGCACAAGCGCTTCAACCGTATTTTGCCCCGACTCTAGGTCCTTACAAGATTTACTCTTATTCTTCCTCTCAGAACCTAGGTTAACACTTATACAAGCATATGCGAATGAGTTTATGCAATGGGAACAAATTAAGACACATACATGTATTCAAAAATTGAATGCTCTTTTAAGTGAATAAGTCTCATGAAAGGAACCAAAAACGATGAACGTGGTAGAGCGTGACAAGAGTTTGAATTCTTAAGTGGGAGTTCTACAAGATCAAATTTACTTTTCCTACCAACAAGGACTATGGGTGTTGTGTTGTTAATGGTGGATATAGGAAAATAAGGAAAATTTTCGATCAAGCTTACGATTTCCAGAACAACAAACTAAGTTTGAGCTCTAAAAGCAAAATTACTAACAAAATTCTAACTAGGCTCAATTTAAGCAGCTTGCTACAACTTTGTTACTCGATTAGAGCAACAAACAATTCAAACGCATAAAAGGCTCAACATGTATTTAATTATTTATTATTATTTTTTTAAGAGCCTTAACCATGAAAAATTACAAGATCAATCATCATTTACATAATATTCCTAAATGCATATTACAAAAGCTTGAGTAAGCAAGATCAGAAAGTTTAGGTATGGCTTGTGTTTAGGTTCATTATTGTTTGGGAAAGTGTTTGGCTTAGGTGCTTGGCCACCATTATTAGACCTTTAAAGCACAAATCGGGTAGGAATTTGGGTGAAAGTGTTCAGGCATATTCTATAAAAGTCTTATCACCCCTTCAAGTAGGCCAACCATATGAAATTGCAAACAAATGACATGTTATCCACAATTGATGAATTTTCTATGATTAGTGGTGCAAGTGATGTGATGAGACTTCAATGATGCACAACAAAATGTGAAGCGTGTTTAGGAGTACAAAAAGAAGAGAAACATAACTCTCATGGATTCGCTCTTTAAGGCATGTGAACTTAGTGTAGTCTCCACTAATAGACCTACACACTCACACAAATGGTCACCTCTACTTAAACCAAGAAAGTATGGGACTAACTCATGACATGCATGCATTCTTAGATTGCTAATGAGCACATGACAAGGGTTTCAAACCAAGCAAAATATGCTCAATTATAGCCTATATCTCAAAAATTTTGAAATTTTTTTTTGTTTATATATTTACAAACAGTCATAGTAAAATCTGTGATCCATACCCCCAAACCTAAATCCAACATTGTCCCCAATGTTGACAATGAGAACTCGGCAAGAGAGGCACCAAAACTGCTATGAACAAAAAGTCAATCTAAAAGCCATGTGCAAGATATGCAATGAAGCACAATATAATTCCCAAAAGTAAGCAAGAAATATGTGCATAAGAAACTGAAATCCAACTAAAAATTTAAACTAAAATCCAACCAAAAGTAATGTAAAGTGCCAAAATACCAAAAGTAAATACGAAGTTAAAACTGAAATAAGTATGTTGTTAACCGCCAAAAACGGCTCAAGAAGATCAAGGGAGTACTTTCCCCGACATGATAAGGAAGAACCGAAACTAGGGAAGGAATCGATCTGCCAAATTTCCCTATACTAAGACGACCCGGCTCCCCCTTTCCCTTTTTAGAGAACCTCGTAAGGGTGAACCACAAGAACCCTTGGTATTCGGTTCAACAAGAAACACAACCGAGCTAGTGGCCGGAGCTGATACCAGAGAAGTAGGGTATGAGGAAGCCTTCTTGGGCATGGTTCGACCAGCAAGAGACACCACTAGGACCCACCAATTCAGTCAAAATGAACCGTCGAGCGGAGGCTCCCTAATCCACATATCCTATCGACACTGGATCATCCCAGTTCGCCTCCCCCTTTTTCCTCCATGGTAGAATTGCCCTAGTTCCACCAGAACAATCTAGAATCACCACCCAAGTACAGGTGAACCCGTGAGGAGGGTGACGCAAGCCTTTGCAGAGAAGCCAACCTAGACAGAGAAAGGTCCACACAGAGGTCAGAGGGTAGGTGGGCATTAACTCTGTCCAGTTAGCAATCAAAAAGGAAAGAAGAAAGATCAAGGGTCTCGATCAAGCCTGGCCATCCAGCTTTGATGGTCCGATGGGGATCCTCCATCTATTAGCCTGCCTAAAGAAAGATCTCCTGCCTATGACCTGGTTCTCCACATCAGCCCTATGAGCTATCTTGGGAAATCTCAACCATCTAAGGCGTGTGTCGTGGCGGGACCAGGGACTCGGAACTGTAAGGATCGCGTCAAATACTCACTTTAGAGGATGGCCTCATCCACATACACAAGGGCCAGACCTTCTATAAATACCTCTCCCTTTCTAGGAGGAAAGGAGGGTGGAAAAACAAGGAAGAAAACTTACTACTATAGAACGACTAGTCTCCTCAGAGAGACCAATGAGTGCCCACCAGGCCCTTACAGAGCGACTTGTCCCCTTCTATAAGGAAGGAAGAAAGAGTGAAAAGTGTAAAGTGATGTATTCCGCCTCCTTATTTTAGAAAGGTTGTAATCGAGCTATGATAATGAAACTTATGTGCTATTCCCTACTGCATTATCTTCCATTTCTTATTCTTTAGCATCTCATAAAGAGTGTCCAATCCCGATTGGAATGGTACCAGCAGACTTGGGAATAGGTCCGGGCTATCCCCTGGGAAAGTCAGGCCCCGACCAACGACCGTGGTTTCTCCTGGTCTCCCCCTTCATACCGCTTTTGTCCTAGGCCACAACTATCTTTATGGAAGAAGCGGGGCCCTTCCGACCGTAGAGCACCTCTCCACTCGGTTTAAGATTTGTCTGAAATATGGCGACCGATTTTTTAGATAACATTTTGGCGCGGTCTGTGGGAATACCCAACTGTTAAACTGAGGTGTTCTGCTTGCACATTCATACACCCACTTGCCATTCTACGAATCTGGAAAGAAATGAGACTAAGATCCTCCAAAGGTCAACCTGACCCCTCAGGTGCCCTATCCTACGCCTATACCCAGCAGGCCAGAGCCTGAAGAGATGGTCCTACCCAGCTTGAGCAGACCCGTTCTGAGAGGCCACTGGTTCCACCACCTCAGCCAGCCTCGGTTGCACCCGTTTTCGCACCGCTACCAGGTTTGACAAGCCAAGACCTATTTAAGATCCATGTAGCCGCGCTTATGGATAGGATAAGAAGGAATATGTTTGGCCCGTCGGCGCAGACTGGGCACCCCGCTGGTCCACCAAACTGAGCCGGACATAGCACCAGGGTTCTAGTGTTCGATAGACTAGGTCTTGCTCTGCCCCCGGCCACCAGACCTGCTACATCGAAACCCCCTCGTATTCGTTCCGCTGTGGAAGTACAACGCAGAGATGCGGTACCCAACCGTCTAGCAGGGGCTAACAACTCCGGGACAAAGAGCAGGACTAAGGCAGTGCATACCGAAACATATGAGAAGTAGGGGAATAACGCCCATAGGGATCCCCGATAGACAGCTGCTTCTAGAACTGGCAGAGAGGAAGCAGGGCTGAAGGCCTAATCTAGGGATCGTGATTCAAAGCACCTAAAGGAGCAAATGGAGAAGATGGCAAAACGGAATGAAGAAGTGGAGAAAGCAAAGCACCGGGGAAAGCCCAAGAACCCCATTGACGAGATGCATGCACCACTGTCGAAAGGAGGTCCAGAAGGCAGACCTTCCCCCCAAGTTCAAGATGCTAGTCGAGAATTATTCCGGCACGGAGAATCTTGTCAGCCATTTAGAGACATTCATTCACCAGATAGAGGTTGAGAATGCCTCAATGAGAGCCATGTGTAGAATGTTCCCGTCTACGCTGACCGACTTCACAAAGACCTGGTTCAGAAAGCTCCCCCGGTTGCATGCACTTTTTCACTCACCTATCTGGGGTCTTTTTCATGCAGTTCCAGGGAGTTAAGCCGCGCCCCAAAGACCCTTTCATGCTTCAATACTTGGTCCAAGACAAAGGCGAACTACTCAAGTCGTATGTGGAAAGGTTCCACAAGGAGGTGATCTAAATAGAAGTCTTCGTCGAAGCGGAAACCCTCACTAACTTCAAGAAGAACCTCTTGGTTGGAAAGTTGTGGAGGTCCTTCACCAAAGATAAACCCAAGACCTACCAGGAGGCCTATACCATGGTGTTTGAGCAGATCGAGATTGACAAGCAATTGCGAGTCAAGATGGAGCACGACAAGGCCAGGACATCAAAGCGGCCTAAGAAGGAACCCCTTAGAAATGAACCTTCATCGAGACATAATGATCATCCTCCAAATAGCTCCTCTTTCCGCCTGCTACCATTTTCTCCTAACAGGAACATGTTTCCTCCTAAGAAGCCCGTGGATGGAAGAACCTATCTAACCCGGGCAACCACCCAAATCAAAGAAGTGGCAGGGGCTAGCTATGAGGATGAGGTGGCATACAAACACTACACCCCCCTCAATGTTCCCCAGGGTGTGGTGTACCTTGCTATCAGGGATAATGGCCTCCTCAAGAAGCCAGACCCCATTAAGCTTCCCTATGACCATTGGAATCGCTTCAAATACTGCGACTTCCATGAAGATATAGGCCACAATATATCAGAATGCTTCAACCTCCGTAACCAAATTGAGTGCCTAGTCAGGGGTGGGCTTCTGGTGGAATTTCTACAGTAGGTAAGAGAGGATATCAAAACCAACAAGGAAGTGCAAAGAGAAATGGCGGAGGAGGAGGAAAGAAAAAAAAGGATAAAGCAAAAGATCTTATGCATCAGATTCAGATAATCAACTCTATCAGTGGGGGCCCGACAATGGCGGGAACGTCCAACCGCTCTAGAAAAAACTATGCAAGAAAAATGTCCAGACTCACAAAGGGGGAACAGGTGTTCATGGTGGTCCAAGGGGAAGCAAGCCGACCCCTAAGCGGTCAAATAATCTTCACGGAGGATGACGTTCATAACACCGTCATGCCTCACGATGAGCCGATGGTAGTCTTTGTCCAGATAGCCAACTGTCAAGTGCACTACATCATGATTAACATGGGCAGTAACGTTGACATCCTCTTCAAAGACGCGCTGGATCGCTTCAACCTGAAGCACCCTAGCTATTACAGCAGCACCACCCACTCTACGGCTTTACTGGGGACTCCATACCGCCTTTCGGAATGTTAAGACTACCAATCATTATCGGGGACTCCTCCCGCTAGGTGAACACAATGATTGAGTTTATCGTGGTGGATGCCTCTAATGCCTACAATGTAATCCTAGGGAGACCTTTCTCTCCAAGATTCGAGAAGTCCTATCCATTTACCACAATGTACTCAAATTCCTGGTGGAAGATTAGGTTGGGGAACTGAAAGGCAACCAGTAGATGGCGAGAAAATGCTATGCCATCTCCTCTAACCCCATTGGTATCATGAAGCAATGCTCGTAAATTGAGGCCGGAGACCCGATAAAGCTTGGGAAAGCCTATATGGAGCGAATGGAGATTGACGATGAAGAGTTTCCCTCACCAGAGGAAGGGGAAGAAGAGGAAGACAGCAGCAAAATGGGGCAACCGGTGGAAAAATTGGAGACAGTAACAATCGGGGAAAGAGAACCCCTTAGAACAGTGAAGGTCGGAACCACCATGAGGCCAAAGATTAGGGCAAACCTAGAGTGGCTCCTTCACGAATACCGTGACGTCTTCGCTTGGAGTCATGATGAAATGCTCGGTATTCCCATAGACCTCGCTTGCCACTGACTCTGTGTTGGTCCGACAATCAAGCCCGTAAGGCAAAAGAAGAGAGGTTTTAACCAAGAAAGGAACCTAGCAATACAAGAGGAGGTGGATAAGCTCGTTTGAGCAGGATTCATCCGGAAAGCAAGATATCCAGAGTGAATCGCAAACCTGGTCATAGTCACTAAGGCCAACAGAAAGTGGCGTATGTGCGCCGACTACACTAACCTCAACCGTGCTTCCCCCAAGAACAGCTTCCCTTTGCACAAGATAGACCAACTGATGGACTCCACTACCGAGAACATGCTCATAATCTTCATGGATGCCTTCTCGGGCTACAACCAGGTCATGATGTACCCATAGGATAGGGAAAAGACAAGATTCATCACCATTAAGGGCCTCTACTACTACAAGGTCATGCCCTTCGGGCTAAAGAATGTTGGGGCTACCTACAAAAGGTTCAAATCGAAAAGATCATAGAGGTCTACATAGACGACATGATCACCAAATCTCAGCAAGTGGTGGACCACACGAGAGACCTTCACCATACATTCGAAGTCCTAAGGAAGAATCATATGAAGCTCAGCCTTGATAAGTGTGCTTTCGGTATCGCAACCGAGAAATTCCTCGGTTTTATGGTTCATAGCCTTGGTATCGAAGCAAACCCAGCGAAGATCAAAGCAATCATGGACTTGGAGCCCCTAACCAGCCTGAAATAGATGCAAGAGCTCACGGGCCGTATAGCCGCCCTCAATCGATTCATATCAAGGTCCACTGATAAGTACCTCCCCTTCTTTTGAGAAATAAAGAAAGGAAAAGCCATGACATGGGTACCAAAAAGCGAGCTGGCATTTGATGAACTCAAAGAATACCTCGATAGCCCTCCGCTACTGGTGAAACCTAAGACAGGCGACACTCTGCACCTATACCTCGCTGTCTTAACAGCAGCATCAAACGCAGCACTGGTCAAGGAATGCAAAGCTAGCATCCAGAGGCCAGTCTACTATGTCAGCCGATCTTTTAGCAAAGCTGAAGCAAAGTATACCCAATTAGAGAAGCTAGCCATCTCCCTGGTTGTGGCCTTCCGAAAGCTGTGTCCTTATTTCCAAGCACACACCATATCCGTAATAACTGATCAACCACTCAGACAGTTCCTACAAAGGCCCGACGTGTCAAGCCGTCTGGTCCTATGGGCACTAGAGCTGACACAGTATGATATCCGGTTCTAACCAAGAACAACCATCCAAGTGTTGGAGTTTTTACTCTAAAGCTTGTAATTTATAAATGTGAATTGAACATAAATAAAAGAAGTAGTTTATTAATTCAAATTGTCTCATATATTTATATATAACATGTGTACTTAACATCCAAAATTGCCAGATGTAATTTTGAACTAAGTATATGAGTGTCATATATAGATGGATTCAGTTTGAAACGAGCAATCTAAAGAGTCCGTAGATAGCAAATAAAGCTGGGTACTTTATTTGTGGTTAATCTACAGCTGCAGTCTATTTTGTAATGTACGGTGATCCTATCTTGGATCATTCATATGGAGATATGAGAATGGAGGTACCTTGTATGATGTGATCATATAGGACTGGGCCATGATCTATATGAATCTCTCACTAAGATCGGTTTAATAATGAGATTCATATATATCAACTAATGATGGCTATATATGGGTGATCTTAATCCTGAGTGTCTTATTGACTCTTTCAGGTTAGATCGTGGTCTTTAATATACCATGGGTGAGGTCGGAGTTACATTTCCGATCAATATGTTTCGTATGTTGGGATCGCGGTTTGGCTTATGGCTAGGAAGGTTTGTACACAATAGTGGAATCCACTCCTTTTTGTGAGAAGTAGATGGTAGTTCCCGTAAGGGTTGATTCGGGGCTTGAACAATATGAGCGCTCTCCTAATTCCGTAAGGAATGTAGGATTTATTGTTTATTAGAGAATCAATGGTACTTAATGGAAAGATATAATTAGAGGGATATAACGGACATTATGACCCAGCTCTAATTATGAACTACTTGTGGAGGATCATACCATATGTAATAGCTATGTCGATGGACACTGAAAGTTATTGGTTTGTGTAAAAACGTCTACAGTTGAGAGAGTGCAGGTTCGGATTTTTAGTGGAATAACACCAAAGTTAATAATCATGAAATATTAATTAAAGAGTTTAATTAATTATTTCTAAGGATTATTGGAGCTTAAAATACTGTGGGTCCATTAGGTCCCCTTGCTAGCTCGATTGTTTTAGGTAACAAGGGTCACGGTTAATTAATTGGATTGTCCAATTAATTGTGTTGCGAAAGTGACACATATTTATTCGGGAATTAATTGAATAATGGTGATTAAATAAATTAAATAAAAAAGATTATTTAATTAATTATGTTGTTAATCACTAAATGGAGGGTGTTAGTTGATGTTTGATTTTGAACAAAATAAGATAATATGATTATTTTATTTTATTCAATTAAATATTTGAAATTGAATTTAAAATGTTTAAATTCAAAATAAATGTTTAATTATCTTTTTAAAAGATATGAGATATCTTTATAAAGTTTTAAATCAAATTGATTCGGTTGGTTTTGAAGATATATGAAATATATATTTAATTTAAAAAACAACAACCGAAATATAATACAAATGTGATCAACTTACACAAGAAAAAAAAAAAGGGCATCGGGTCTCTTTGTCTTTTCAATTTTTTGCAAGTGTGTGCAAATTATGTGCGTGAGACAAAAAGAAGAAAAACAATGTGGTGTGCGGCCAACAAAGAACAAAAAAGGGAAAAGTTTTCTTTCTTGCTTTTACATAGGGTGGCCGACCTTCATCATACAAAAAGCAAAGGGTTTCTTTCCTGTGTCTCTTCATCCTCCTCGTTCCTGAGTACCGTGACGCACCCACATGCCGTTATCAATTCCGAGTCATAGCGAGGAAGATCTTGTGGTTCAAATCAGGGAGTAGATCGTATTAAAGAGAATGAGCCTCCAACGTAGGTATGAAGAAAATTGTTTCTTCTCTTCTCTTTTATGTATTTCTATTTCGATTTCAATTTCTTATTTTTACTGTTTCGAAAAATTGATCCTAGGGTTTATTTATCGCAGTATTTATTTATGAAATAATTTTTTTTTAAAAAAGTTCATTCCGCTGCGTGATCTGTAAACCGGGGTCCCAACACCAAGGACAGGCCCTGGCCGACTTCGTGGTCGAATTTAGCAGCATGGACCCGGAGATCCAGACACTAGCACTGAAGGTACAAAAAGGGGTGCCGGCCTAGGATTGGCCCAGGGACGCCAAGGCATGGTTGTTGTATGTGGACGGGGCGTCCTCCCAGTAAGGATGCAGAACCGAAATTATTTTGACCAGCCTAGAAGGGTTTGAGTGTTGTCATTACTTCAGATTCGAATTCTACGCCACTAATAACGAGGCGGTGTATGAAGCGCTCCTAGTAAGAATGAGAGCGGGCTTAGAGCTTGGGGCTACTTTCTTGGTTATAAAAAGTGACTCCTTGTTGGTTGTCAAACAAGTCAATGGCACCTACCAGGCAAAGGGAGACAACATGATTGCATACCTTGGGGAAGTGAAGAGGATCGTCCCAAAATTCAAAAGGGTCAAGGTGGAACAAGTGCCAAGAACAGAAAACCACCGGGCGGACACCCTCGCCAAATTGACAACCAAGGGCGGCCAAAATCTACTAAAAGGGGTCCCCTTGCAGCTCTTGCATCACCCCAGCATCGGCATGGAGACAAAGAACCACCCGGTTGAGAGGCTCCCTTGTTGGATGGACCCCATTGCTAGCTATCTGCATGACGATTTGCTACCAAGCGACCTGGTTGAGGCAAGAAAGCTTAGAAGGAAGGCCGTAAGGTATTGTTCTATTGATGGGCACCTTTACAGGAAAGGAAAATCCCTCCCACTTCTTAGATGCCTCCACCATGACGACTCCTAGTGGGCGCTACAAGAAGTCCACGCCGGAAACTGTGGCGACCACTTAGGCGGAGAGGCCTTAGCCTACCAGGTTCTGAGGATGGGTTTTGGGATCTTTTGGCCAAGTCTCCATGAGGACACAAAGCTATTCGCCTGATCATATGCCCCATGCTAAAAAGTATCGAACCTGATGAATCAGCCCCCAGAGAGGCTCTCATGATCTACACCCCTTACCCATTTGCTACTTGGGGGACGAATCTCATCGGCACTTTGCCAAGCATGCTTGGGCAGGCAAAGCACGCAATAGTTAGACATGGCAAGGTTCCGGTTCGAACCATGGAACCGGAGTCAAACTGAAACCGAAAAAACCGGAATCGAAACTAATTTTCTGGTTTTGGTTCTAAATTTTCCCGTACCGTCCAGTTCAAACCAGACAGTTCCAGCCTTTAAATTTTTTTTTTTTTTTGGGCTGACCGTTAGAGGCCTAACGGCTACCCCCTTTTTAAAATTTTTTTTTTTTTTTCTTATTTATAAATACCACCCCCACCCCCCCCCCCCCCTTTCTCCCTTCATTTTTCTTCACACCAATTTCCTCTGAATACTCTTTATTCTCTAAATATCTAATTCTAATTTGTCTCTCAATTGTCCACGACTTTTCAACATTCTCCAAGTCTCCAAGTTTCCAAGATTTTTATTATTTATTTCATTTTGTAATTTATTTTATTTGCAATTAATTTTATTTCCAATATATTTTATTTACAATTAATTTTATTTCTAATTTATTTTATTTCCAATTAACGAATTACTAAGTTTCCAATTTATTTTATTTGCAAAAATACTAGTTTACTACTTTACTACTTAGTACTTATGTCTTACTAGGCTATTATTATAGTATTATTCTTCTAAGTTTCCAATTCTCTTTTTTTTTTTTCTCCTAAATTTATTTTTAAATGGCAAGTGGTGGTAGTGGAAATGAAAGGGGTCACGACCGTGATTGTCTTAGGCGTTCGATTTCATTGAAAGGTAAGGGTCAAATTGTCGATAATCTCGGTCATAACGACACCACTTATCACAATTATCTACAATGTCAGACCTATGCTGAAGATCTAGGTCTAAACTATCCTACCCCCATCTAACAATTTCAGAACCCGATCCCAATGCCACCCCCTGCCCCAGTTTGATAAGCCAGTCAGAAAATATGCCTAGCATTGATACACCTTCAGATTTCGATTTTGATCCACCAGAACCAGAAGAGGATGATCTGATATAGAAGCAGAGCAAATCTGATCTCTTCGTCAAACATATGAAGAAAGTTAGGCAAGAAGAGGGAAGCTATGTAGCGGCTTGCAATTATTGCAAAAAAGTATATAAGTGGTCCAAATCCGGAGGATATGACACTTATTGGAAGCATATTCTAAGCAAACATCCAGAAGCAATGACGAGATCGAGGTCACAAACACATATTCCCAAGTACGCTACTCCTAACCAACAATTATTTCATTATACTGATGAACAAAATAGGGAAGAATTAGCTAGAATGGTAGTAGTAGAACACTTGTCATTCAGTTTTGGTGAAAAGATTGGTTTTATTAATTATTGTCGACGAGCATTAAACCCTGCTGCATGCCGCGTTCCTAGATCCACGCTCACATGTACACTTGAAAATATTTATGTAAAAGAAAAGAAAAAGTTAGAAATTTTTTTTTGAAAAATATAATGGTCATGTTTCCGTATGGGCCGACATATGGAGGGACCATTGGCGAACGCATTCATACTTGGGTGTTACTTGCCATTTTATGGATGATGCATGGAATATCCAAAAAATAATTCTTGCATTTATAGTTTTTGATGATTAACACACTGCTCAAAATATTTTTAGAATGCTTAAAATTATTTTATTAGAGTATAAATTTGAAACCAAGATTTTTGCAATTGGTTTTGATAATGCTTCTAGCAATACTGCTGATATTCCATCTTTAATTGATTTATGCAAACCATTTTTTGGTGGTGCTTTTTTTCATCAAAGATGTATATGCCATGTTTTAAATTTATGTGTTCAAAAAGGATTAGAAACTCTTGAACATTTTATTTTACCTATTAAATAAGCCCTTCAGTTTTTATGGAAACATTATTCTACAATGAATGCATGGGCAAAATATTGTAAACAACATGGTAGACGTCCCGTTAGATTTCCTCGTGATGTTCCAACACGTTGGAATTCTACTTATAATTTGCTTGCTCAAAGTTATGAGTATAGGGATTTATTAGTTTCTTTTATTCAATTTCATATTACCCATATTGAACTTTATCAAACTCATTGGGATGCTTGTTATAATGTTTTCAATTTGTTAAAAGTCTTTTATACTGCTACAACAAATTTATCCGGTGTTTATTATCCAACAACTCATTTATTTATTATTGAGAGTCTAAATATTGCTAGTGCATTTGCTTGTTGTGAATCCGATATAGAAATAGCGGAAGCCGTTAATACTATGAAGGAAAAATGGTTATATTATTATCGTGAGTTGCCAGATATTTATTTGATTGCCATGGTTTTTGATCCACGTTGTAAATTTGAACATTTTTGTTATTATCTCAATGGTTATTATGGTATCCAAGGTTTAAAAATGGTATATAATGTTGATGCATGTTATGATAGAATTAAGAAATTATTGTATACTTTATATGATCAATATCTTACAGTTTATGGATCCTTACTGAACTTAGATGTTACACAAACACAAACTGCACAACCCTCATCATCATCCTCCGGATTCTTGAATTTAGGGTATAGTCTATTATAAAAATAAATAAAAAACCAAAAAACCAAAAAACCTAGATCTTCTTCTTCATCAAGCACCGATAAGTATTATGAGCTTGAATCTTATCTAAATACTTCTTATGAGTTTATAAAAGATACACCAGAGAAAAAATTTGAAATATTACAATATTGGAAAGATTACGAAAAATACTATTCAATAATGGCTATGATAGCCAAAAATTTATTTTCAACACTAGTTTCTACAGTGGCGGTGGAACAAGAGTTCAGCGCTGGGGGGAATATCCTAGATGAAAGGCGTTCGTGCTTGACTCCGAAAGCACTCCAGATATAGGTGTGTGTAGATGACTGGACGAAGGCGCAATACAGACAACAAGAAATCGAACAGGTAACATATGATTTCTTCCAAGATGACGAACATGAAAGTGGAGCAACAAGTGCAACGGGGCCAGAATAGAAGATCTGGATCACGTCATCAACAAACCTAGAATAAAAGGTAAGAGAACTACGTGGCATTTGATTCCTCTAAACCCCCCAAGAGGATACATAGACAACTTAATTGTGGTAAAAATTAAGTGCAAGGCTAATAACTTTACATTTTTTTAGTTTTATTTTAATTTAATTTTTTAATTTCTCATTTATTTATTTTATGTTATTTTCGAATTTCGGATGATCCAATTCCTATATATCCAATGAAATGTAAATTGTAAATTGTAATTTTACATTTTGTTTAGTTTTATTTTAATTTAATTTTGTAATTTGTATTTTTTTTCATTTGTTTATTTTATTTTATTTTTGGGTGGCCCAATGTCCCAATATAATCACCTAACTCTCAACCCAATGAATTTCATTTTATTTTGTAATTTTAAGGAAAAAAAAAGTTCTAAACCGCTGGTTCAAGAAAAATCGGAACTGAAATCGAACCGGAACCGTGCCAGGTCTAGCGATAGTGGCAATAGACTATTTCACCCGTTAGGTAGTGGCAGAGCCACCGAACCACATCACGGAGGCCAATATAACTGCCTTCATAAGGAAGAACGTGGTATGCCGCTTCGGCACCCCGAAGGTCATCATCACCGACCTAAGGAAACAGTTCGATAACTACAACTTCAAAAGCTTATACGAAGGCTTAGGCATTGAGTGCCGCTTCACTTCGGTTACCCATGCCCTGACTAACGGGCTCGTTGAATCCACTAATAAGGCCATCAAAAAGTTACTCAAAAAGAGGCTGTACAAAACGAAGGGCGGTTGGGTAGAAAAGCTGCCAAACTTCCTCTGGACCTATCAGACCACAAGGAGAACCGCAACCGGGGAAACCCCTTATTCACTATCATTCGGCATGGAAGTAGTCCTACCCATCGAACTGAAGCTACCCTCTTTCTGAATTCAACACTATGAACCGGAAAGCAACAAAGAGAAGTTGAGGGCAACCCTGGATCTATAGGAAGAAAAGCAAGCTATAACGGCGAAGAGGTTCACGACCTAGCAGCTGAAAATCGCGAGGTGTTTCAACAAACTAGTCAAGATCAGAAGCTTCAAGGAGGGGGACTTGGTCCTCCGAAAGGTCACTCAAAACACTCAACGGTGGTCGGATGGTCGCTAGCCCCCAATTGGGATGGCCCGATGCCTTGGACTGGGATTAAAACCCCTTAAAGAAGTAATTATGGTGCTAAAGCAGCCCTAGCTGCCTACGGTGATCATCGCCAAACCGGGATTCCTGGAGCAGGAAAACCTGATGCCTTGGATTGGGACCGGAACCCCTCTGCAAAAGATCATGCTACTAGAAAGGCCACGATAGCCAGGCGGGTTCAGGCACAACCAAGAACCATAAGAAGGGACAACCAACGTCTGAATTAGGACCCAATAACCCATGAAAAAGTAAACTAGAAGACTGAAAGAACGAGTGCACAACATAAAACAAAGAAAAAACAATCCATCACACCAAAGCAAATAGCAAAAAAAAAAAAAAAAAAGGGAGAGAAAACCTAAGCATTAAGACATAAACATGTAGTATGCATAGAAAATATTAAAAAAAAAGTGCGAAGGCACCAACACAAAACCACACCCAAGAAGGACTAAGGCTTAGCTGGCTTGGCCATCAAAATTAACAAGCAAAATCAAGGGTATAGAAACACTAGTTCAAAGTTACAGCCTAAAAAGGCCAAGACCAATTCGGGTTGAACCCACAAATACGCATACATAAAAATAAAAATAAAAAAGAAATGGGATTCACTATCTTGAAACTATTAGGTGTCGCTATGTATCACTGGTCCTAAGATGCTTGGGAAAGGTCGCAATCGCCCGCGAGAGTCTGCTCCGGCTCTGTGCCCTTCACATCTTTCTGATCCTACTCCGTTGCCTTCTCTCCGGCTCCCTCCAGATCTTTCCCGTTCTTGTCCTCTCCCTTTTCCTGCTCATTGGCTGCGCCCGCATCACCCTTCAAAGGCCCATTATTGCTTGTTGTATCGTCAACGGCAGCTGGATTGGAGTCAAGCGTAGTGGCCTTGGCCTCCATCTCTTAAGTCGTCGCAAGGATGCGCTCCCGGTCCCAACCATGGATCAAGCACAAATTAAAATCAGCAGGGGCCTCTTGAGTTGCATAAAGAGTTGCCAGAAAATATCCACCCTGGGTCGACTCGTCCTGCGCTGCCTCCATTTCCTTTTCCTTCGCCGTAAGCTGCTTCCTCAGTTCATTCCACTCAAAGGCACGACGAGTTGACCTGATCACTTCCTTCTCTAGGTCGAGCTTCCAATGGAAAACCTGCCCAGCCATCGCAACTTGAGTCTCCTCTGCCTTCCGCTTTTCTGTGCTCAAATGAACCAAGGCAAGTTCGACCTAATTCAGCCACGTTTCTACATTAGCCTTCCTTCGCTCAAAAGCGTGCAACTCCTCCTGAAAAGATACAAGCAGTTGTTTCAAGACAAGGAAGCATTTGAACCCCTAGAAGTAAGGATCAGAGTCACGCCAAAGACAGCAAACAAGTAAGAAAAAAGGAGGAAGGGAGGCAGACAAGAGAGGAAAAACACCTCAACAACGGAGAACGTCCCTCTAGAAGCCACCTCCAAAGCATGAATCAAGGACAAGGAGGATAACCCCCCACCGGGGCAAATACACCTAAAGGTCTTCACTACCTCATCCTCACTGAAAGCGAGGGGCTCCCCATCCTTGGAAACAGGAATCTTAAAAGCCTTTAGAACTCATTTCCCCTTGTTAAGAGCAAACGATGCGGGCCGAGTAGAACCAAAAGCGAAGGCGGTCTTGGAAAGGTGGAATATGAAACCCTAGCAGAAGAGGGTGAGGCAGGAACGCCGGACTTGCCCTGGCAGCGCCCCAACCGAGCCTCAAGTTCAAGAACGCTGGGTTTGTTAGGATACATAGGATGAGTGAGCAACTTAAGGATGACAACAAGGATGGACCGATGCTTTGACTCCTCTTCTTTCTTAACCTCCGTGAGCTTAGGGGGATGAGGCGGAGCCGGCTTTGTCGCGTCGAGGGCATCCTGAGAGGGGTCACCAGCTTGGTAGCTTACACATGAAACTAGAGACTAACAAGATTGAACAAAAAAGTACGTGTGCGTAAGGAACCAGGAATAGCAAAACAGTCTGACGAAGTAATTGATGAAAGGCATACCGGGGGATAGAGCGAAGATCCGAAGGACTTGATCCACCCGGTGCTGGTTGAAGGGATCGCCACCACGGCTCAAAGGGTCATACTTCTTATCCTTGATCCTCTGAAGGATCTTCCTCGACTCTTCGGGGAGGGACACATCGCCTCGCTTCTTCTAGTTCGACTTCTCCACAAATTGAGTAGGCACATTCTTCTCCTCCCCGGTAATAAAACAGTCTTGCCCCCATTCACCTTCTACAACGATCCACTCGCTCTTCCAATCCCCATCCTTGCCCTTTGTATTTGGAATAGCGAACCCCATCTTGTTAGCACAACGAAGGTAAAAATGCCCAGCTGGCTAGAGGTCAAAGGGGAAACCTGAAAAAGATAGCACAACTCTTAGATCCCCGGCTCCTCCATGCTCGGTTTCTTCCCTCTTGCTTCCTTCCAAAACACCAGAAAGCCGATGAGGTTACGCCAGGAACCAGGGGTTAGCTACATCAGGGTGAGTTGGAAGGCATGAAGATCGCGTTGTTGAGTAGAATGGAGCAGGAGCCGGAGACTGCAGCCGAAAGCTGAGATCTGGATAGGGAGTTGACCTTTACATGGGGTATACGCATCATACCCTTTAATAGAAAGGGACAGAATTCCCTCCTTCGAGATCCTATACTTGTGTCGCAGCCTCCTCAAAGTCTCTTTAGTGGCAGTAGAATCAGTGACACAGTCGAAGCCTTCAGGCATGATCAACGTCACCCTCATGGCAATTGAAACCTCATCCACGTCACCACCCTCCTCCTCCTTGGAAGCACCCGCCTTGGATATAGAAAGAGGGGAACCAGCGGTGTTGGTGAATCTCTTCCTAACCTTGGAATGGCGGCCGAACCGTCGGAACCTTTGGGAACCACCCTCAGTGTCGGAAAGGGGATGCTCCTTCCTTTTTTTAGACTTAAAAACGAGATTGGAGGCCTCCACTGACCTAGAACTTGAACTAGAGTCATAGGCCTTCTTAAAGTTGGAACTGGCTGACATGTTGGATGAGCGAAAGTAAAAAATGGGAGTACAAAGAAAGCCCAAAGTTGAGAGATTTTTTCAAAACTTTTAGAGAAAATGGAAAATGGAAAATGGAAAATGGAAAATGGAAAATGTGGGAGAAACCAGCACAATGGTCTATTTACAGGCAGGAAACTGACTTCGCCCCCCACCCCTCCGGTAGTTCAATCAGGACCGTCGAAAAGAACCAACGGTGGGGATCGAGTGTGGAAACTGCCACGATAGGATGTGGAAGGACTATTGGCACAAGTTTCTTACTGACACAATCGCCCATGCGCAACACGTGGAACAAACCAATAATGGCATGCCGGCGTTACCACCCCACGAGCCCCATTTTCGGTGCCCTGCAGGACAATGGTTTCTGTGGCAATGAATGCAGTCGTTTCAATCTTAGCTCTTCCACCGAGGCCAAACCGAAGTAAAAGAGCTGGGTTCAACTGGTGAAAGTCCCCCATGTGGCCCTCTCTAATCCTCCAACACTTCAGAAGTGATCTTCAACATTCAAGGTTGGGGGGAATACTATTAACCGTAAAAAATGACTCAAGAAGATCAAAGGAGTACATTCCCTGACGTGATAAGGAAGAACCGGAACCAAGGAAGGAATTGATCTACTAGATTTTCCTATACCAAGACGACCCGGTCTCTCCCCCCATTCCTCTTCATTTTTAGAGAATCTCGCAAGGGTGCACCACAAGAACCCTCGGTCTTTGTTCAACAAGGAGCGTAACCGAGACAGGGGCCGGAGTCGGAGCCGATACCAGGGAAGCAGGGTATGAGGAAGCCTCCTTGGGCATGGTTCAACCAGCAAGGGACACCACCAGAACCCACCAATCCAATCAAAAGGAACCGCTGGGCGGAGGCTCCCCGATCCACCTATCCTATCGGCGTTGGATCATCCCAGTTCGCCTCCCCCTCTTTCCTCCACGGTAGAATTGCCCTAGTTCCACCAGAACAATCTAGAATTACCGCCCAAGTACAGGTGAACCCGCGAGGGGGTGATGCAAGCCTTTGTAGAGGAGCCAATCCAGACAGAGAAAGGTCCACACAAAGGTCAGAAGGTAGGTGGCCATTAACTCCGCCCAGTTGGCAATCAAAAAGGAAAGAAGAAAGATCAAGGGTCCCGATCAAGCGTGACGATCCAGCTCTGATGGTTCGATTGCGGTCCAGCTCAGCCCTACAAAAGGTAAACTCTGATCATCACCAAAAGAGGAACCTGAGTTCCAGGAGGCATGAAGGATGTAAAAAGCACCAAGGTAGAAAGAGGAAATCATTGAGAGGAAATACCTGACAGCAACAATGTGATAGGAGGTGCCATTGTCCCCCAAGAACTCTAATAAGCGACAGCGACAGCGACATGCCAATCCATCTCAAGAACCTCCATCCTACTGGGATTGCTCACTTCAACTTGCCCCCAGAGGTTTGTGGATGGTAGGGTGTAGCAATTTTGTGCGTAACTTCATACTTCTTCATCAAAGCGGCACATATTTTGATACAAAAATGGCTGCCACCATCATTTTTGATTGCATGAGGAGCTCCAAACCTTGAAAATACAACTTCCTTCAAAATTTTCACAACAACATGGATGTCATTGGTCTTTGTTGCTATCGCTTCAATCCACTTGGAAACATAATCGACTGCCACTAAAATGTAGTTGTTGCCATTCGAAGAAGGGAAAGGACCCATGAAGTCAATACCCCATATGTCAAAGAGTTCCACCACCATTTCTCCTTTTTAGGGCATCTCATTCCTTTTCCCGATACTACCCATACGTTGGCACCTATCACAACATTTATAAAACTCATAGGTGTCCTGGCCTAGTGTTGGCCAAAAGAATCCGGATTTGAGGATTTTGAGGACGGTCTTCTTATAACTAAAGTGACATCCGCAGTGTAATTCATTGCTAAACTTGATTACACCTTCTTGCTCTTTTTCTGGCACACATCTTACTATGAGTCTTAGTAGGAATAAATTCAAGCTCTTACTCAAGTGACCCCCACTATTAGTATTCACCCAAACAAGATTCTCAAGAACAAATTTAAAGTCTCATTATATAAGACATTCAAACATACATATTCCAATTCATAGATGCTAAAAGTTGGAGAGTGAGTTGAAAACCCTTCAAACTCTAAACCACAGCCAACACATGTGAACCATTTTACAACAGGCTAAATTAAGCCCCAATGTTAACTTAGTAAAATAAAATGGCAACTTCAAGGCAATGAAAATGAATTATATCAAGAGAGGATTTATAATAGATGACTAATTCAAATATATGGAATTATCACATAAGTTGTCTTATCAATTCCCCAATATGAGGGTTTAGTTACACATAGTAGAAATATAAGAAAAGAGAGAAAGGATTTAGAGAAAACCCATGAAAAACTTCAAGAGTCCTCTTGATCTTTAATGCACTTGAGATTCCCTTGGTCTTGGTGAATCTCCTTTTCTCTCTTCAATTAATTCCCAAGATGTGGGTGGATGTGATGGGAAAGTTAAGTTTGTGATTATGGTAGAGATTTTGGTTAGTGGGAGGTTAGAGAGAGGTTAGGGTTTCAAGAATGGTGGAGGGTTAGATTAGAAAATGGGAAAGAGTGATATTTATATGGGAATCACAAAAGATAGAGTTGAAATCTCGGTTTACTGAGGTGGCGTTGAATCAGCGGTTAAAACGATGGTCAGACCGCCTATTGGTAACCGCCGAATTGGAGTTGGCATCCGTTGGAACTGATCGGCGGTTATGATCTGCAGTTGAATTATGGTTGCCGAATTGCATTTGACACCTGTGGAGACAAACGACGGTTTCAATCTGTGGCCAGACCGCCAATTGCTGCTTCTCTTGTAAAATGATCATTCTGCCCCCAAAAGCCTTCCTTTTATCGCCTTTAACCCAAAATCACCAAGTTTCTTCATCAATCAGCCATGAATCCCAAAAGTACATGTTCAATCAAAATCGAGCCATAAAATACATGAATTTACTCAGAAATCAAACTTAAGCATTGGAAATAGGAAGTGTATTCTTATGTATGTCATGGTTTGATCAGTCTACAAATTAAAATTTTAAAATTTTAAAAATTATTAATTCTCTATCATAATTTTTTTTTTTTGAAGTATTGCACTATTTTACATAAATTCAGGGTTTTTTTAGGTGGATCATCTTCTCACTTTAATTATCCTCACCTCCATAATCTATTGTCACGTGTCTAATATTGCAAATCAATGGTCTGGATTATTTCTAATAATTTTTATGTTTTTACTCTACCTAAAGTAGAATTAATCAAGACTATTGATTTAGAGGTAAGGACAAGATGAGGTGAGGAATAGATCCAAATCATTTCTAGGGAGAGGGAGACTTGAACCTGCAACATTATAATACAGGTGTAAGGGGCTTATCATCGGACCAACCTCATCTCATTAACTTCTTTTCATAATTATCCTTGCAAATGTACATGTTATGTATAATAGCTAAATCTGTTTCACAAAATAGTAAGGTTACAAGATGGATCGATGGGTGATGACTATGGCTTCCAACTCAAGCTTGCTAAATGGATTAATTTCTAGATTATAAAATAAATAATAATGAGAGGGCAGTGTTAACACGTACTTTGGATACATGATAACAACTAATTTATTTTTATAAATAGAAATAAAATACAACATTTATAATTGCATTTATTATTTTATTATAATAAGTACCGTTTTTTATTTCTTTTTATAGAAATAAATAGTCTTTACACTGCCATAATTAAAATAAGTAAGTGAGACCGGTAACTCGGTAAGGCGGCAAGTGAAGTCAGAGAAGAAATCGGTTCGGGTGCGATGGAGGTTGCATTAATGGGTGGGTCCAAAGTCCGAAGGCGTTGAAATGAAATCTACGGATCTACCATTCAACTGGAGAAGTGACAGTGGGATTGTAAAGTCAAAGTCCCTGCCTACGTCTTTGTAGTAGCCACCTTTCTTTCTTTCTTTCTTTTTTTTTATTTTTTTAATTTTATTTTTATAATTTCTTCGTTTTCATTTTATTCACACCAATCACACCATAACTTTTTTCCGGATTATGTGACTTCGTGATTCGCATTGTTATACTATAATTATTATTATGATTTATGATAACGTTTTTATCGCTCACAGAAAAAATAATATCACCATTTGTGTTTATTTACGAATTAATTTATTTGAAATAATAATAATAATAAACTCATTTTGTTTATTGTTTTGGTCTGCTAATTTCTATGATAATATGCTTTTAGTCTGTTCGAAATCCAAGCAATATGATTGGAAAAAAAAAAACGATAATAATAATAATAATAATAAATTTATTTGGAAGCCATATTAATATGAGATTTTTGCAAGACTATTTTTGGTAAAAAGGAATATGTCCAGACACAAAAACGCTTAATAATAATAATAAGTTTTATTTATTTTAACAAAATAACATAAGATAAATAAATATTTTGTACATGTCATCAACAATATCATAATTTTTTTAAAAATAATAATATAAAAACCATAAATCCTATTGGATCTTCAAATAAATTAACATACATATTCCTACCACATACAAATCTAACATAATATCACAATTAATTTATAATTTTTTTTTTTTTTTTTTTATGATTACAACAACTGCCGAGACCGACGAGATTGAGGCTCTACAAACACAGCCCGAACCACAGCTCCCACTTATGGAGAGAAAGAGATCACACATAGGTGGTACAACACCCACGCAATTGGACATTGGTGGGACTTGGAAAATTGCACAAATCCATGCATGTCCTAGGGATTGAACCTTGGTGGTAGGGGCTCCATTTGGAGAGGCCTACCACACTGGCAAGAGCCTATTGGCTAATTTATAATTATTATAGTTTAAAAAAAGAAGAAGAAATATTTACAATAATAAGTACAAAAAATCTGACAATTATATAGTTCAAACAAGTAAATTAAGATTATTCTTTTATTATCAATTTATCACTTAAATTGTTCTATGGTTTAATAGTTAATCGAAGAACCGTACGTGTCATATACCAAAAAACTAAAATCAAATTAAAAAATATATATTGGGTGTTGAAATAAATTTAAAAAAATTGTTTTATTAGCATTAATACTTGAATTATTTAAGAATACAAATTGAATTAAGTTTGACAATCACTAAAGAGACACGTACGTAATTGACGTAAACTCGTCGAAAACATCCATCTATAAAAGAAATGGTGAGTGGAAATTCTGGTAGGTTGGGACGTTGGATACGTAATACAGGAGAGACCCACCCAGCAGTCCCAACTTCCAGTCTTTGGTTTGTTTTTTTGCCACCTAATCTTTTTTTTATCAAATTCCAACCCAAACAACATACGCACACCAAGCGACAGACCATACAACTAACATAGTCGCGGACGTACAGGATCATGACAGATCTCATCAGAACTGTCTGGTAGACCGACCAGTCAAAACCTTCTTAACCCACACAACACACATTTGCTCTGTGTCTTTGTTCTCTATACATAAATATAATTACACACAAACCCTAGCTAACCACTCTCTCTCTAAAGAATTATTTTTTTTTTTTTTATATCTTCAATCAAAGCTAACGACCCTTCAATTTTTTGGATCAAATCTAACAAAGTAATCATTTCTTGGGCAATTCAAATCATCTTCTCAAAGTCATCATCTACTCCTTTTTTAATTTCACAATTCACAACTCAACTGCTAGTCTCTTCGCTTCTTTATTTGCTTAAAGCTGTACTCCAGCAGTCCAGCTAACTTCCCTTCCATTTTCAGTTTGGTTTAAAGGGTTTGATTTGTAGCTCAGAAGTCAGATCTTTATGCTGCTTTCTGTCTATATAGAAACTCCCAACTCTCTCTCCCTCTCTCTTTTCTTTTTTCTTTTTTCTTTTTTCTTTTTAAATCTTTTTACTATTTTTTCTAATATCCACTGAAATTTGGAAGTGGGAATTGAATCCCAAGTTAGTAAAGAAGATCTACCGGTGAATACAGTTTCTAAACAATGGCTACGCCGCCGAGTAGCCGGCTTCAAAGCATGCTACAGGAGGCAGTGCAATCAGTTCAGTGGACTTACAGTCTCTTTTGGCAAATCTGTCCACAACAAGGGTAATTTAATTTTTCTAACTGAAACATTCTTTGTATACATGGGAGATTAATTAGAAAAAGTTACAATTGAAATATTTGAATCAGAAATAACTCGATTAATTAATTAGTATCGATGTGGTTTTATCAGGATACTAATATGGGGAGATGGGTATTATAATGGAGCAATTAAGACAAGGAAAACAGTGCAACCAATGGAGGTGAGTGCGGAGGAAGCGTCTCTGCAAAGAAGCCAGCAGCTTAGAGAGCTTTACGAGTCATTGTCGGCTGGAGAGACGAACCAGCCAGCAAGGAGGCCTTGTGCTTCGTTGTCGCCGGAGGACTTAACGGAGTCGGAGTGGTTCTATTTGATGTGTGTGTCCTTCTCTTTCCCACCAGGCCTCGGGTGAGTTCACTACTTGATCTCCTTTAATTAATTACTAGCTTTCTTCGCCTCCTACCCAATAGATTTTTCTTTAAATCTTTTTCCTTAATTTCCCATTCTTGATGTCACTTGTTTTCCTTAACTTGAATGTAAAATTCTAATTATAGTGTAGCTCAGTGCATGATTCTGCGAGTGAAAGTAGTAAAAGTTATAGTGTGAATGATCTCTTTTGTTCTTACACTCCTTGTCACGTAGGTCAAAACACACGCAGATATATATATAAAAACAAAAAACTTAAGAGAGAATTCAAAATTTCCATTCCAAGATAGTAGGACATTTATCATAGTAAGCTCACAATTAAATACTTTCCTTGTTGTCATTACAAAATAAATGGAGAGCTAGCAGTATTCCATTTCCTGAGTCTGTGTAAGAAAATGGGGGGCCATTTGTCTGTGTGTGGAAAGCAATAAAGTACTCACAGAACAGTAAAAATTAGACTGTTAGGATCTTTACGGTATATAGATTGCACGATAGATTCTTTCTACTAGATTGCAAAACCATCCTCATGTCTGCTTAATTAGTAGTGACCACGTCTTATATAAATATAAGTTTTCTGTGAGAAAAAGGCTAGCTGACCACCTCCACCGCTTGCAATCATTGTTTATAGTGGAGGTGGAAATTGATGTTGCCTATACAATACAATACAATGAGTTAGGTGAGACTCAATTAATGTGCCTTCTTCTTCTTCCCGTTGTCTCATCAAGAGCTTCTAGGATTCTGAAGTGAATGACAGTCCAATTACATTGCTTCAATTTGCCTTTGGAGAAATTCAATATTGAGAACTACGTAAGAGACAGTCAGGGAATATATTTTTGTGATAAGAGTTGAGTAATAAATTGGATTGCAATGGAAGCTGAATATGCTTTGGAAAAAGTAACAAACAAATATGATAAAATCTTTGGATTTAAAACACCTAAAGAACCATGGCCCTATTGTACTTCTTATATATCTCTTTTATCTCTCTCCTTGCATGAAATTTTCGCCAATACAAGCTGTAAAAAAACCTAGATGAATAGTTACTGCCTTTAAAGGGTTGTAAATATACACTTTCCAGCATCTATATTAATTCAAATATTTTGGTAATTTTGTTGAGGGACATTCGTTTTCAATTATTAGTACTTGGGTAGCTGTTAATCTACTGGTTATGATCAGCGCACCATCTGTTTAAATGTCATCAATCACGGAGAGTTTCCTAATAATAAATCCATTGATAATTACAAACTTTAGCAATGATAGGTTTATTTTGGGTAAAAGTGGTCGTTTTGTTTGGGGTGATCATAGATATTAATATAAATATATATGAGTAAATTGTTACAGCAACATGTTAGTAAAGAAAAATTAAATGTGAAATGTGAATGTGTTAATTAGGTTACCTGGAAAGGCATACGCAAGGCGGCAACATGTATGGCTTACAGGAGCGAACGAGGTTGACAGCAAAACCTTCTCTAGAGCAATTCTTGCCAAGGTGAATCAATATCTTCCACTGTACTTTAAATTTACCATTGGATCAAATTAGTCTCAAATCAAATAAATTCATTGAGTTTGGTATCTGTATACGTCGCCAATAGAACAAAAAAAGAAAAGAAGCTGACAGGTGACAACTTTAACAGTACTTTTCTCAGTGAAGTAGCTGGGGAATATAATTGTCTTTACATTTGGCTTCCGTGTATTATGTTACTAACTAGATTCTCCCACGTGTTCTCCACATGAACAAACAACTTCTCTCTCCATTGATTTCATGCACCAGAGTGCTCGTATACAGGTAAATCTTCATTCATCCACTCTTTTCTGCTAATTAATTTTTTTAGTTTATATTTAAACAGCTATTTTATTTGATCTATTAATCAATCATGCAGACTGTGGTATGCATTCCTCTTCTTGACGGCGTCGTTGAATTGGGCTCAACAGATAGGGTACATAATTAATTAACCAAACTTCTTATTCGGTCGGACTCAAATCATCTTTCTAAAAATGGTATCCTAATTTATTTTTAACCAACTAAATTGATACATGTACCTACATTTATGAAGAAGTTGAAAAAAAAAAAAAAAATTAGAGGTAAATATATGTCCCAATTTAATTGGTTAGAAATAAATTTTGACACAATTTTTGAACGGATACCTAAAGTACTGATCAATCAATAGTTAGTTGATACGTAACTTAAAGTAAGAAGAAAAATGTAAAAAGTGTAAGAGTTTTGGCCACGTGGCAACACCCCATTGAGTGGTCAGTATATATTCAGTACCTAAGCATTTTCCTTTTTGAACGGCTGATTTGAGTCATTTTCGGTTATTATATGTGTTTTATAATTTAAAAATGTTTTATAATTTAAAAATATTTTCTATTCGTTTTTAAGAATGTGCATATATGTGTTTATTATAGATACAAGAGGACCTTGGATTGGTCCAACAAATCAAGAGCTTCTTCACAGACCAACACCACCCAAACCCTCAACCACCAAAACCAGCTCTCTCCGAGCACTCCACCTCCAATCCCGCCACGTCATCCGACCACCGCCGCTTCCACTCACCTCCAATTCCGGCCATGTACGCCGCTGTTGACCCACCAGCCAACCCCAACCAAGAAGACGAAGATGACGAAGAAGAGGAGGAAGTGGAAGAAGAAGAAGACGAAGAGGAGGAGCAAGAGTCCGACTCTGAAGCCGAAACGGGTCGCAACAGAAGCCAAGCCGCTCCTCAAAACCCTCAATCCGTGGCTCCACCCATGGCTGAACCGAGTGAGCTCATGCAGCTGGAGATGTCTGAGGATATCCGAGTTGGATCCCCCGACGATGCGTCGAATAATTTGGACTCAGATTTTCATATGCTAGCCGTGAGCCAAGCCGTGAACCCAGGTGATCACCAGCGGCGCTCTGACTCGTTCAGAGCTGAGTCGAGTCGAAGGTGGCCGATGCTACAAGAACCATTGACCGGTAGTGGTCTTCCACCACCACTTCCTTCAGCTTCAGGTAATGACAGTTGGATTTTTCTATATATCCTAGATTTGACACGTCATATTATATCATGATTGATTGCTGGTGGACCACACTGATCATCAGACGCTTGAATGGTTGTGCATGTCCATGCAGGGCATGCACATGCACATGGGTTGAATTTTTTTCACTCTGCAAGTCTGCAACAAAATTTACCGATAAATTCTACAATGCGGTCCCAATCCCAAATTTTTTTTTTTTGACAAAACCATATTTAAGTATATGTTTGGTTGGGAGGAAAAAAAATTAGAAAAAATAGAAAGATTTGAAGAGATAGAAAATATGAAAGAAGGAAATGAAAATAATTCTCCCTTAAATTATTTGGTAATCAGAAAAGATAAAAAAATAAAAAAATAATAAATAAATAAATAAATAAGTATTTTTTAATGACTTTACTATTTTATTCTTGCATTATATTTTATATATTAAAAAAAATAGACAAATTTATAGTTTTAAACCAACTCAAAAATTCTTCCCTCTTTCCCTCCATTTTTTTTCCACTTTTGAGAGGATTAAATTTTGTGGATCCCACCCATAAAATTTTCTTTCCATTTTTCACCTCCTTCCATTTTTCTCTCCGTACCAAACATATATTTCTCGATTTTCTTCCCCATTTTCCCTCTACACTTTTCTTTCCTCTCCCTTTTCATCCCTACCAAACACAACCTTAATCTAACTAGTGGGTAGCCTTTGCTAACTAACCACTCCAAAATTCAATATTATAATTGACCCGTCGAAAATCTTACTCTTGATGGTAATTGATTTAATTAATTAATCACTAATTAATGTTACTGTTTTTGTAGGACAACTTGGAATGGAAGAATTGACACAAGAAGACACTCACTACTCCCAAACAGTGTCAACCATTATCCAAAAGCAGACAACACGGTGGGCCGAATCATCGTCTACCGGCTACGTCGCGTACTCAACCCAGTCAGCGTTTGCCAAGTGGACAAACCGGTCGGACCTCCACCTCCAGATTCCCGTGGAAGGCACGTCTCAGTGGCTCCTCAAGTACATTTTGTTCAGCGTACCTTTTCTACACAGCAAATACCGTGATGAAAACTCCCCCAAGTCACGTGACGCCAGCACCGCCGACGCAGCCTCCAAGTTCCGTAAAGGGATCTCACAAGACGAGCTGAGTGCCAACCACGTGCTGGCGGAGCGCCGCCGCCGCGAGAAGCTAAACGAGAGGTTCATCATTTTAAGGTCATTAGTCCCCTTCGTCACTAAAATGGACAAGGCCTCCATATTGGGTGACACTATCGAGTACGTCAAACAGTTGCGTAAAAAGATTCAGGATCTAGAGACACGTAACAAGCAGATGGAGACCGATCAACGGTCAAGATTGTCGGATTCTCCAAGGACTAGTAGTGGTATGAAAGAGCAGAGAAGTGGATTGACTGTTTTGGACCGGGCACGGGTGGGACCTGCACCCGGGTCTGATAAGAGGAAGATGAGGATAGTGGAGACAAGTGGCGGCGTTGCAAAGCCTAAGATGGTGGAGTCACCGCCACTGCCACCACCATTAACAACAACGACGACGGCGACAACAACGGCTAGTACGGTACAGGTGTCGATCATCGAGAGTGATGCGTTGGTGGAGCTGCAATGTGGGTATAGAGAAGGGTTGTTGCTTGATATCATGCTAATGCTAAGGGAGCTTCTGATTGAAGTCACAGCAGTTCAATCTTCTCTAAATAATGGAGCTTTTGTAGCTCAGCTAAGGGCCAAGGTATGTTCTGTACTTCTGTTTTTGTTGTTGCAACAAAACACTTTCATGTGATAAATATAGTTTGAAAAGCTAACTTGGTTTGGTTTGGTTTGGTTGTTTTTCAGGTGAAAGATAATGTAAATGGGAAAAAAGCAAGCATTGTGGAAGTAAAGAGAGCTATACATCAACTGATACCCCAACAATACTGATTCTTAAATATATGGTTGACAGATTTTGGACATAATTTCGACTTATTGTGATAATTAGTTATGACTAGTAGTACAGTTAGTATGTTCTAATCAATCATGTAGCCATGGCACAAGTGTAATCTAACAAACTATATCAGGTAATTTGCATAAAAGTGTAATCAAATAATAGAGTGAAATACCTTCTATTCAAAAATAAATATCAAGCTCAAGAAAGCATGCCAATTACATCTTGTGGTAGCTAACCCAGAAAAGATTTCACAGCTCATGAGTAGCCAGGTTTGCAAATTGTAAATAGCATACTTTTACAGCCTCATTAATACATAACATCTAATATGGTGTGGTATGCAGTGAGAAACAAAATTGAACAATAATCATCATCTTCTGATCGATTAAATGTCACATACGATTGAACAAATCTTCAATTAAATATCGACTTTGTATCATTTTGGCCGGAAATGTATGGGGAAAAGTCTGTACAAGACTTCAAAATTTGTAGCTCCACGATGAATCTCAAGAAAATATTATCTGGGCAAATTCCCAGCAACTTCCACAGATTAGTATTTTGACCATCAAAATTTAATCAGTTAGAGATCATTTGTTTCAAAGACAATCAGTACAACATTTCATTTATACTGCCATCATTGCTCATCTTCTCTAAGTCTTCTTGTGACAAAAGAGTTTTTCTACCACTGCTGCCAGATTTATCATAAGGTTGAGCCATTTTTCGCAGGAACTGCAACCAGAGATTATGAAAAGGTGAACAGACTAGCTTAGTGTGACAAATTTTTAGTATGACCATTTTAGTAAACAACATTGCACACCTCTCTTGCTATATGCAGAGCCATGTCAGTGCTCAAATTCAGGTGTGCATCACGAAGATGTGACAGTATCCAGCCAGGCAACTTTGAACGCTTGTCATGACGACTATACCTGGGAAATTTAAGTCACAAAATAATTTGTAACGAATTATGAGCTCCAAACTCAAATTATTATTCTAAATTAAGATCACTAACTTCTTCTGGCTAAAAATATATTAAAATACACTGAAATATCATAGAGATGAAGTTCTGGGCATATGGTTATATTCTAAAGTCATGCTGACAATACATATACTACACACATGGTTTTAAAAGGCGGTTTGAGGCGTATGCCTCGAGGCGGTGAGGCGCAAAGGCGCTCAGAAAACGCATCGAGGCGTAGCCTCAGGGTGGTTTTCTGAAACGTAAGCCTCGGAGTTTGAGGCGTATGAGGCGTACGCCTTGAAATAAACCACGTTTTGGGCCTATTTTTGATGTTTTTTTTGGCTGGGCCTTCAATTTTTGATGTTCAAATTAGTTTTGGCCCTTGGTTTTAGGCCTATTAGTAAAACAAACTATGAAATAACAACATAATACTCGCACAAAAAAACTAAAAATATCCCTAGTTCACAAAAAACATAAATAGGAAGAGCAAATCTATTGATTTCTGCAAATCAACTAATTTGACCCCCGAATGCGTTTGAGTAGCACAACTAAACTAATCCAATCTTCAATGTTTTTATTGTTAATATTGTCCACTGTTTGTATATTGTTAATATGAGGAATAAGTCATAAAGTCATAGATTTTAACTCTAGGACCCTAAATTTCTAGTTTGGGATGGAAGAATTCATGGATTTTAGTCTTTTGTCTTGTGACTTTGATTTGTTATTAATTTTCTCTATTATGAACTAAATCATGTTTTGTATTTTTTATTTAATAGTAATGTTATTGAGTCATTAATATTATGGTATGAATTTCTAGTTTCTTTTTATAATTTTTTAATGCTTTTTTTATTTTAATTTTTTTTATTTTTATTAATTAATTGAGGCTTACGCCTCGTTTCGCCTCGAGACTCGTTTTCGCCTTTTAAAACCTTGACTACACATTCTCTTTAATATCATTAAGTAATATCTATCCAACCTAGTGATGGTTTTCATGAGCCCTTATTGAACAATATAAAGAACCATGAATTAAGAAAAAAAATATTGCTTGAAAATTTACTTCACGATGTAACTTGGTCAAACCTATTAATTCTATCATTAAAAATTTATTAGTTGAACCATTTACTTCTACAATAACCATTTGCTTCAGATCAGCAAAAGCAGCTCATGTAAGTACGAACTGATATATAATTGAGATATAAACAAGAGTTACCGCTCACCATTCTTAGATTTTTTAAATGATTTTTCTTAAAATCCAAACAACTAATCAGGCATATGGAGGAATCACCACTAGACAAAGCTTCAGCCTTGAATTTGGGACTCCGGATTTTAATAAATTAGATGAGTAGATGGGCATACCTTTTGTCAGCAAATATCATCATCCCATAATCAGCCTTTGACCGGATCACTCGTCCCACACACTGAGCAGCTTGTCTCTGACTCAACAATCAATGAAGTTTATAGTATCAGTGAAAGACATAAAAACCAACCAGTCAACCACGTTGCCAAACTGATGCATGTTGCTTGGTGAGAAAAAAACAGAGAAATCATACCAGGGCATCAAAAGTTAGGAAATCGCCTTCCTTTATCTGAAATGTGTCTCGTAAGTATTCCAACCGTGCAAGCAAGATTCTGCAACACATAATAATCTCATCTACCATATATCCAGCAACAAATAATCTCTAAAACGAATAAATTTTTTTTTTTTTTTTTTTTTTTTTTCACATCCATTGTTCAAACTCAGTGTTGAATGCATTCAACAGCTGCCAGGGTAGAGAGTATTTTCTATTTATCTAAACTCTTCATGAACAGTTAAGATCCACATTTTAGCAAAGGTACTGCAAACAGCTGGTGTCTACAATAAATCTTTAAGTACATCCTAAAGTAAAAGTTGCAAAGCTACGGATGAAAAATTTAGATAGAGCATCTTTATCTAAAATGCGTATGCATAGGCACTATGTAATGAAGCTCACTTGCTTAATGTGTACTGGAAAGGAACACCAAACATGATAACTAGTCTGCCATAATGTCGATCAAAATCTATGCCTTCGGCTACTTTGCCCCTGCAATGTACATAGAAACATTCATTGCCATCCCATCAGAGCATGATCATTTACAAGTTACAAAAAACAAGCCTTTCTATGACAACCGCAAAAGAATTGGGAAAAGGAAATTTCCTTTTTGACTTCCTGACATGATAAATGCAGATCATATCGATTAATGCTGCCCATACAACATCAGGCAAAAATTACCACAAGGAAAATCATGGTTTGATATGGCGACATGACAAATCCTATTCCTAAGAAATGTATAAGTTCTGAGTCACTTTATTGAGCAAAGCGAAGTCGAGAGGACACAAATTTTTGGAGCGTGCCGTAGAAAATTCATTAAGTCACTACTTTTATAAATTTATATTAAAAAGTTATTAAAAAATTAACATTTTCCAATTTTTAACAAGGGAGAGAAATTTACTTCAAGAATGATTAATCTTAGTAACAGAAAAACAATTTTGCCAACACTCATTCTTCTTAAACTATATATAAAGACCTTTATTAAGATCACTAATTTGAGACATATTCGGCAACAGTGTAAAAAGAAATCCAATACCCATTCTATTATATCCTCAACTACTGTCGTTTCAAGTTTGACAAACAATTATAATCCAATTCAATTGCATACTCTACTACAAAGTTCAAAATCATATTAAGAACTTAACATGTTCATACCTGGCAACAGAGAAAAAGACAGCACCTCTCCCGCAATCACAAGCCTTTCGATAGTTATCCAGAGCCAATGTAGTTTCTACCACATCCTGTGTCTCAATGAACACAAGCTTATGTTGCATTATTTCCTGTAACAAGAATGGCATTAGTTAGTACTCTAGACACTGGAGATACACATCACTTATTGACTAAAATAAAATTCTACTATTCTGTCAAACTACCAAACAGGTCAAAACAGAGAAAAATAGAAAAAGAAGGCCAAAATGTTGATGAAGAACTGATAAAAGAAGACCACAGATATTTTTACCTTTAGAATTCCACTGTCATTCCAAGTAGCAATTATCTCGTCCATGTATGAGTAACTAACAAAAAAACATACAATACCATCTGGAACAATAGAGACCATTTCTACCAAGAGTTTCCCGTAATTCCTTGCAACACCAGGATCACTTCTCATATCAAATTTGGTACTCACTGGTAGTTGATCACTGGAATAAGATGACATAAGGTGTTAAATGGTTAATAACAAAACAAACAATTAGATCACCCAGCAAATATTCCAAGAATAGAGACTAAATTTAGCTCAGAATAATGTATTACGAAAGAGACAGATTTAAGTTGAACCTTATACCTTCCACGAGTGAGAACCATAGGGCATATGCAATCTCTTGTCAAGGAAATTTTAAAACTGCGACTGACAACCGGGTGGAAATTAAGAAGACGAGGGTAGAGATCAATAGGGCTTAGAGTTCCTGATGTAATCACAACTGACTGGAACCGATCAAATACAGGCTTTATGGCAAGAGAAGCGTCATGACAACTAAGCTGCAATGCCAAACATTTAAAAAATACAAGATAAATATGGATCCAAATATAAAGATAATAGATAAAAAGTATTGTAAGTAATATAGAAAACAAAATGTAAATATACAATGCTTTTACCGCAAAAGCATTAAATTAGATCTGCCAGTGGCAGACAGGGATTAATTGGGCATAAGGAGATGGGAGATAGGAAGCAATTGGTATGGTTCACCAAATGGGTGACAGAAAATCAATTTAGAATAAAGAAAAACATAATGATCCCATCATCAGTCTACTAGTTTAGATGCTGGGAAAACGTAGACACAACACTAAGTGGTCTTAAGAATATAAAATCAAAACAACATAGATTTTACCGGAGGCAATCCTTGGAATCCATTAGCGACCATAACAAAAATATGCCAATAGATCAATTGTTTTTGAAGATGAGAGTATTTGTTAAACAAAAATATATACAAATTTTACCTGCAGTACAGGGTCAGGAATATGTGGCATTCTCTCATCAAAAGGTTCGATTATAATCGAAAACCCACGAGTGTATGTCCCCACAAGTGTTGCAAAGTCACATATAGTCTGGATGTGTAGGAAGTCATCTGTGTCAGTTATTTCTAGCGTCATCATGAGGGAGTGCAGGCGATCATAACAAAATTTCAGTGTTTTCTGGTCAATTCCAGCATGTGCATTTATAGAGGCAACAAAGTTTACAGGGCCTTCCTTCTCAACATTTTCAGTGTCCAAGCGCCCTCTTAGATACAGGACCAGTCTATGTAAAACATGCACAAAATGCTCAGCTCGGCGAATATTTCCAGGCACAGCCTCCTTTAGAATATCATCAGGCAATGCAGGGTTTGAAAGCCAGGCATCCGCAACTGGATACAGAAAAGAAAGTACAATGTAGGACAATTGAAGATATTATCTAACAAAATGCAAGTTTATTCAGAATCAAAAATATGTGCAAGATACATACTAGGTAGATTTCCTCTTAGTGCTAAACCCTCAACAAGCCGAGCATATTCGGCACGTAATCTACCCGCATCAGTGGTCTTGAACCTTCCTACCATATCAAACATTTAAAAAACAGATATATAAAACTGTACTTCAAGAAATTCAAAAATAAATCACTCATCAGAAAATGGTCCAGTCAATTATTTTGTTTTTAAGTGTAGATAACTTCGATCAAAGGCTATGCATTCCTTAGTGTGAGCCGAATGTTAAAGGGTTGAGCCTCACAAACACCATCATTTCAATTCAAGTAAGCTCATATTTTGACTTGTGTGCACACGTGTGTCTGAGGATGAAAATAAAGGTTATATATATTATTCTGAAAATTATAAAATATGTATGATTCAATTGTCATAAAAAACCTATAGGTGCAAGAAATTCTGCAGATAAAATCAGACTACAGTGTAAGCTGGGGGCCCAATTTCCTCGATCTACCAACGAACCTTTCATTTTAGCAATACACACAAATTCTGGACTAGAGTGTAATAAAATATATATTAGTGATCTAGAAAACTCAAAATTAGGGTGAAGTAGAATAAGTAATCGTACCTTTCAATCTCCTGATTTATCCTGTTAAGATTTCTTGTGGCCCCTTCCAATGTCTGCCTCCGCACGCTAACACTAAGCGCTTCAATGCACACATTATCAATATTATGTGCCTCATCAAATACTACAACAGACTCCTTCTGCATTTCCTTTGATATAATCCCTGCTACCTTGGGATCAAGCAAGTACTGATAACTGTAAACTACCACATTCGCAAATTGCACCATGTGCCTTGCCAAGAAATATGGGCACCAACCTTTCTGCTTCCCAAATGCTCTCAAATCCTTCAACCGTAGAAACCAAGTTAAATTTTAGCAAATCAAATTCTGTTAAATTCATGATAAATCCAAAGTGTCACTAGTAGCTGCCCCGTGTTGATTCTCTACGACTACTTACCAATACTCAGTAATCCATAGAATCAATAAATCATAAAATTGAATTTTTACCACATAAGGAAAAGATGTCAATTCTTCCAATATCATCCAAAATATTCAATAAACCAAAATGCATACCTGCAAAGTATAAACCCCAGGAGGCAAAAGCGCCTCAGAAGCGGCCTTCTCATAATTCTCAAAGAAGTCACAAGTTTCCACATTGGGATTTTCAGCAGCCAAGGCACGAACCCAGCTGGCAGTCCGTTTTCGACAGGCGGCATCGACAGAGTCCCGATTCTCTGCAGCCAAAACCATAGAATTGACACAAAGATTCTTTCTAGAAGACAAGCCGATGGCGAGAATCTTGGCGGCGGGGCCCAGATGGAGGGTCTGGTAGTTGTGCAACAGCTTCAATTCGGCCAAAGTCTTCTCCATCTCATGAACGGTACGGGTGCAGTAGATGAGCTTGACAGGGTTCAGAGGCTTGGAGAGAGCGTAGCTGGTGATAAGAGAGAGGAGAGCGATGGTCTTGCCGGTCCCCGTAGGCATCTCCAAAAGGCAGTGACCCTTGGCATCAAGGGCTCGCTTCAGTTCCACCATGTACGAGTATTGTTCTGGGTAGATGTTGTCATATGGAAAATACACGGTCACGTCTTCTACTTTGAAGATCATGCTTCCTGTCTCTCAATTCAATTCAACAACACACTTCTGAGGGTTTTTGTAGTTTTAAGCAGCTGATGAGCTCACTTCACTTCATCTGTTCACCGTCTCCAGTCTGTGTCTCCCGGTAGAACAAACTCTCGTTTTATAATTCAGGCCCACGTTCTCTTGACCAAGCCCATTTATGTATTACCAAAACCATAGCGAAATTATCAAAACCCTCCAATAGTTTGATATATTCTCCAAAATCACCCCTCTAATTTCATTAATAGGCAAAATTCCCGTTGTAGTTTTGGTTAATAGCCCAAAATGAACCTGCTGTTTGTTATCATCCGCCCCATTTGATGGGTGCTGTTGCCTGTTGGGTGTGTGATCTCTCTCTAAAATGGATGGTGAATATCATATTTTTAAAAAAATAATAAAAAATTATATATTTGAATATATTTTTTTAAAATTTTTTATTGAATGGTAAAATAGTCTTTTGATTTGTCCCAAATTGTGTGGAGATCCTCCATTTGTCTATTCTAATTCAGCCATGGGAAATTCAAATTTTGGCTAGAGAAAGTACATGAGATTGAGATAATACATATGGTAGATCTAGAGCAGAGCTTAGTGATAGAAATTGACAAAATGTGTTTGTACTTCGCAGTTGTTTATGAACAACAAATCGTATCTTGCAGTTTTGTTCTTAAAATTTCACATAAAACAATTACATTCAATCAGCCAGAAAAATGTGACTGACTACATCGGTAAATCCTATTTACAATGACAGAACATCAACTAATTTACTCTTCTACTGGTGTCTTGAATGCTATGCCCTTGATTACATGTCGACATTGGTACCTACAACACAAATGAGATATATCAATTCACGCATTCTGAAATATAGTAAGAGGAAAGAAAAGCAAATTATCATTTTGTTCCAAGTTTGTATATTGATGAAAAGCAAAGCTGAAAAAATGCAACTCTTGCAATTCCAGAATATTGCTGTGAAAATTAGTCAAGCAACATCCACAAGAATCATCCTGACGGCTAGTAGTAATAGGACAACAATAAGTATTTTGTTGGAAGAAACTTATTTCCTGGCCATCAAAATCTAGTTTGACTGTAGGACCATTTGGTAGTAACTGCTTTTAACAATATTCCAATTAAAGGATACTTTGCTGAAAACTCTTAACATAACAACAAAATTTATGCTCAAAACTCAAAATTAACTGAATTACAAAGCAAAAATGGTCTTCCAACAACACTTAGCAGAAAAATTAAAGTGTGGTAGGTAGATGCATATGCTATGGGATTTCATTACTATAAAATTTTGGACTTGCATACCAGATCAATTCATCTGAAATAGAATGTGTCAAACTGGTGGAACTGCAGATTTGAGAAGCATGATCAGGAGCAACCATTTCCCTAACTTGTGTTTTGCACTTAAACCGTATTTTGTAAGGCACAATCTGTAATAAAATTGCATCTCAAAGTGTCATTAATTAAACAAGTGGCATTGGAACATAAGTATGTATTGAAATTCAATCTGTTCATGTACAAGGAAGCTAGAAACTAGAAAGTATAAGCTATTATGGCCAGCAGTTCAAGAAGCAAGAACATTGAACAAGAAAAAAAATATAATATACTGAAACAGGGACCTTTTGCCGACAAACTATGCAAATTGGAAAGTAATTCGCTTGGTGATGTTACAGTCAGATGGTCAACAAGCACACAAACCAACATACATGTGTCCATGTAAAGTTTTTCTGTCCATGATAATGTTACCATCAACAAGTTGATCTCAAGCAATCACATCAACCTCAAAATATTCTAATCCTTTTAAAACCTAAAAACACAGCACGCATGCACAAAGAATGGGATTGTGCACATGAACTGCAACTGCAATCATCGATAATGTTATCTAAGCCAAGCAGGAACTGTTGCCTATCACATATCTACAATCATTAACTCCATTCCACCAGAATATATTTTCATGAGGATGCAACATGTAATTTGATAGACAATGACAAAGAAAAGTAGAATAAATATGACTCTTACTAAGACTTGTCTAAAATGTTCATCTATGAACTATGATGTTTGGAATAAAGTGTAGTACCAGATACCCCCTCTAGAGGCTCAGATTGTCTAAGAGATTCAGTAGATTACCACTTTTATATGTATGTAGCTTACTGTTACCTTTTTGCTGTATCTGAAATCACGTTTGGGAAGAAAATGCAGAGGCATATTCAAAGAAGAGGGAGCTTTGACCAACAGAAACAGCTTAGTAGGCCCTAAAAGAGACAGATATAACTTTCAGGTTTCACCATAAGAAAGCAAATTGACAAGAGTTTCTCAACTAATCACCTGGATAGGAACCAGAACCAGCACCCTTTGAGATCAGATCCCGGATAGCCTGTTGACATATATACAAATATATAAGATACAAGTCCAAAATAATTAAAGTTGACATGGAAGTAGGAGTTAATTGATTCAACCTTTCGTGAAAGCACTTCTGCAGACTTGCTCTTAGCAAAATCACCTGAGCATCTTGGAACAAACTTTCCATGTGAAAAATACAATTCATAAACATGCTGTGGTCGTAATGGACTACCTCCAAGAATCAAAACAACTTGCTGAATGTTACGAATCTCACTAAATATTAGTTGCAGCATAGTTTCAAGACTCGAAACTGTTTTCATTAACTTGTCGAATCTTCTAATCCCGTGCTTGACCTCTCTCATTCTGCTGATGTGCTTCCTTCGGGTGGATCCCTTTACCTCATTTTGAGTTAGACCCGTCTCCTGTAACCGAAAATTCTTAGGGTGCTGCAGAAAACAAGCCAAAAATGGTAGAATGCAAGTTCACCTTATCAAAGCTTACATACCAACTCCTTATACTCCGTTTGAAGCGCTTCAAATTCAAGGCAAAGATCCTGCAAAATGCTGCATAAAAACGAAAATGATTATACAAGTCACTGCCAGTTTGTATATAACCAAATTCACAGCTTCAAATTAGGTCAAATCAGATACAATCCCGACTAATTAGAATAGAATCAAGTAATTGATGATATTTAAGGCGTTTAATTAGAAGTTTATATGTGCTCATGAATCCTGATGTAATTCAATTGTTCCAAACAGACATCAAAGAAATCAATTATCAAGACAGATTGAATGTATATGAAATTGTAGCAAAAATGGTTGGAATGAGAGGATAGAAGGGGAGGGACTCACGAAGGGATTTGCTGGTGCATATAGAGAATAAATCCGACGACGTTTTTGATGACGTGGAAGATGGCAGAGCTGTCCAAGGATTCTGATGTCGTCTCTATCTCGGTGATGGATTCCATCTCTGAACTTCCTTGTCCTTCTTCCATCAATTCCATTTCTTTACACACTGAAATTTTGAAGTTTTGAACCCAAGTTCGGGCGGGATGGAAAATTTACGAAGTTATGAGTTCCAAACCAAATTAATACCGACCTCAAGGGTTTACTGAAACAATTGCTTTCAGGTGATTATGCAAATTTTGTATATTTATTTGCTCAGGCTTAGCTATTTTTATTTTTATTTTTAGATTGCTCGGGGTTTTCCAATTTTTTAATTTTTTTTTTTTTTTTTTTAAAGATGGAACTTGGGCTTTTGCTATTCTATTTTTGGACTATTACAATATTTTGAGATCACGGGAGAAAGCATGATAAGTCACAATCTCTTGGATATATGTATAAAGAGTTTACCGTTGAACCAAACTTATTTTATTTCAGACTTTATTATTGCAGGTAATAAAACAATAAACAATAGGGTCAATTACTATACATGAACTTTATAGTTACCAAATAGTTATACGAGAGAAAGTTAGTTACTTTTTGTTTTAATTTTTTTTTTTAAATTTTAAAATCCTTAATTTTTATAAACCATGAGATTTAAATCCAAAGGTTAGAAATTGACTAAGCAAATATAAAAGTCTTGCATAATATCTAAACCCATAAATATCATGTCATGCTACTGTTTAATTTTTGACTAATTGTACAAACATTCCCAAAGTTAGACTTAATTTCACACATAAGAACCTTTTGTCAACAATTACACAAAAACCCTTATTGGTTAGAAGATAAAGGTCAAAAATATTTTATTTTTAAAAATTAAAATAGAACAAATTATATTATTAATTATTTATATTTAAAAATAATAATAATAACCCCGCTAGTGGATCTCTTTCACAAAGCGAGTCCATGGAGGGACACGATTTGAACTCATAAGTTCATGACATTAATAATTTTTTTAAGTACAAATTTGAAATTTGGGAAAAGATATACGACACAAAGCCATGACATAAACATATGAGTGTGATACCACGGAGCCACTTAACAGCAATTTTACTGGGTCAATTTCCAATGTGTAAACAATCCAATTGTGTATGAAAATTAAAGATTTGAAAATTAAAACAAAAATAAACCGACTCTCTTTTACATAACTACCCAGCAACATTTCTGCTAACAACAACTTATTCGAACCCTAGGTAGAAATCAAGTAAATATATGTAACATTTATTTTCAGTATGATAAGGATTTGCTAATTTATACATGTTACATTTTTTTCGTATAGTATGGATTTCCTAATTTAAAAATGAAGATGGCTACCGAATCATCATCTTCACACACAACACAAAAGAACCACTCTTTCAAGGGATGAACTAGGGATGGCCAATGGGGAAATGGGAGCGGATGTAGGTCCCCCCAACCCCACCTCCATTTTCCAACCCACCCCCCCCCCCCCCCCCCCCCCCCAATTTCCCCATTTGGGGGGAATGGGGATGGGGTAGTTTTGGGGGGAGGTCCCCCCATCTCTATCCCCATTCCCCTATTTCTTCCATTTTAATTTGGGGTTTCCCCATTTCCTTGTGTTCCCCATTTTTCTATTCCCCCATTTTCCCTGTATCAGTAAAAATTATATATTAAAAAACGCACAAATGATCAATCTACTAAATTCAAATACAAAATAACATCCAATGAAAGCTAAGTTGTTCTTTCATCATAATAACACAAAAAGTTTAGATAATTAGAACATGTAACTCAAAAACAACACAAATATAGGCTGCATGTGAAACAATCAGTCATAAACATTCAAACAAACAATCTAAAAAGATATACCAAATCAAAAAAATACTCATATACCAGTCGACAGAAGAAACGGAGGAAGGACGGTAGGAGAAACGATGGCAGTCAACGCAGGAGAAACAACGGTGATTCAGATTTCAGAGAGGTAGGTGACCAGTGAAGTGGTGGCATGGTGCAGATAAAGTGAGAAATGTTTTAGGGAAGGAAATAAGGAATATGATTTAGGGTTAAGTTTTAAGTTATAAAGATGTATATATAGTTAGTAAAATATAAATAATAAAAATATTGAAAATATAAAAATATATATACATATATTAATATATTGTAATATTATATTATTTGGGGGAAATGGGGAAATGGGGATGGGGGCACCTACCGCCAACCTAACCCCATTTAATTTGGGGTTAAAAAGAACCACCCCCCCCCCCAATTACTCCATTTTCCCATAAAAAAATTCCCCCCAAATGGGGATGGAGGAGTGGGGTTTTGGGGCCCCGAGGGAAAATGACCATCCCTACGATGAACTATTGAGTCAACATCTTCACGCGCGCGCGCACACACACACACACAAGAGCTTGTTCTATGAATAGCATCAGTGACGATAAAAGATGGTTGTAATAAAGGTTACATTATCAAGTATAAAAAAGGTTGTTTTAACTAATGATATATTAAGGGCCAGTTTGATTTTGCTTTTGAGAAGTTAAAATCATATTATTTTATAATTTTGATGTAAAATGATGTTTGCTGAAACTTCCAAAAGTGATTAATTGATAAACTGGCAAGTTTTGACGGATTTTGAGAAGTAGATAAGGAGTTACTTTTTTAAAGTAATTATTGAATAATCTATTCCAGCATTTAATGAATCTTTTAAAATATCATTATTATCCTCATAAAATCAAGTTAAAATAATTTGTATACCTTATTTCATCTTTAAATTAAATATTCTATTTAAATATTGATTTGATTTATAAAATATTTTTTAAATATTTTAATTGTTCTTATGGAATTTTTTTTTTTCTAATTTAAATATTCTACTTAAATATTGACTAATATATATAATTAATGAAAAACATTAAATAGGATCTTAAACTCATATATATTTTAGTTATTTTAACTAATCTCAACACTTTTACAATAAAATTATCAAACTATGTATACTGATTTTGAGCTATACAGTAATTTTAAAAGGACAATAGTAGACATCCAACACTTTTATCGGACATTTGGATCCAACTTGACGTGACAGCTTACGCGACACTTTGTTATCAGTTGCCATGTCATCAAATTGCCATGTCATCATACCTTTTAATTTTTTTCCAAACCCTAATTTTTAACTCCATTTAATTTGTAAATAATGGGTTGTTGAATTTGTGCATATAATGTGATTACTAGTTTCAAACTCTACATATGTATATATATATATATTTATTTATATGTGTGTGTGTGCAATTTCGTTTGTCCATTATCTAGATTATTTTACAAAATGATCATCTATGACATCCAAATTGGAAGAAGCAAAAGAAGAAGAAAAATAAAATGGGTGAATTCATAAAGAGTCAAAAAAAATTATGGGTTTATTGTTTTTAGCCATTAGTTTATTTTTTATTGTTTTTGTTACTTTTTACCACTTTTAAATAGAAATGCCCTTAAATTTGAAAAAAAAAAAAATTTAAATGTCAATGGGTGGATGGTAAAAACGAGGCATCATTTAACTTGTTAGGATTAAAACCATCCCTTAGTAAAACGATCAAAAGTAAAAAAGAAAAAAGAGAGAGAAGGGAAGAGAGAGATCGATGTCGCTACCGCTCGCTGTCGTGTCGCACCTTTGTCACCGTCGCTGCAGAGAGAGATAGCAAGAGAAGAGATCGCGTCACTGCCTTTCGTTGTCGCCTCTCACCTATGTCGCCATCGTTGTCGTTCACCGTCGGCTCGCCACTCCTCTCCCCATCGATGCCACTGTCGTCAAATCCATGTCTCCCAAATTCTCGTTGTTTAGTGTCTGGAGAGTGAATTCCTTGCTGAGATTCAAAGGGTTGAAGGTTCAGTTGCCTTTGAAGTCATCTTCAGCAGCTTCGTTGAGTTGGAAGATTCCTAGGGTTTCTCAACAACAACAAAAAAAAAGCATTATCTGTGAAGCTCAAGAGACTGCACTCGACAGTAAGTTTTATCTATTCACTTATTAATTATTATTTGTCTTTTGTTTGCTGATCTAAGTATTGAACAAAACATTTTATAACTGTACAAGTACTTGAATTGCATGTCTAATTTTCCAATTATAATAAAATCTATGACTATTTGATCCACACACACAATCACTGAATCACATATATTATAAAGTTTTAGTCTTGAGCTAATTTTGATGATATAATTCCTGGTATTGGATTTACTTGAAATTTTTGAAGTGGGAGGAGTTTAGGGAGGATATAGAATCTTAAATTGGATTTGTCAAATTAAGAATTCAATTAGAAATCGAAGAGTATTCAACATTAAAATAATAATAATAATAATAATAATAATAATAATAATAAAAAGCCTTTGTATATAGTATACTCAGTACTCACAATCCTATAAGGTTGTGATTTAGGGGATTTATTCTTATTTTCTTTATTATAATTACAGGTGATTTTGAGGGTTTTGAGCTTCATCATAACAAATGAAACCTAAAATGCCCTCAGCACTATGACATGGTCTGTCATTCTAGTCACATTCTAATTTTTAACAGTGTTATTGTTGAGCTGATATTAAGATGTATAAACATGGGTAAAGGTGTCACATTGTTTTCTGTGAATTTTATTCCTTTTAATAAGGATCATAAAGGTGTCACATTGTCTTTTGTTTACATGTTTAGTCCCCTTGATAATGACAGTATAAGCTAGAGACAATTATTTTGTTGTGGTCTCTGCAGTATTACTTAAATTTAAAGCAACCTACTTGTGTTGGCATGTAACTTGTTTGTATTGACATGTATATTTTTTGTACTGGCATGTAAATTGTCTATTGTATTGGTATGTAACTTACTTTACTGGCATGTAACTTTCAAAGACACTGGCATGTAACTAACGTTATTTTTATGTGATTTTGTAGATGGAAAATATTAATTATGAGGATTTCATTATAAAACCGAAGGATGACTGGATTAAAAAATCCACCACGAATGTGCACTGTAATTTGAACGCCCTTCCAGACATTGTAAAGGTTCTTCGAAAAGTTGAAGAATTAAATGAGTTTCGAAGCACCTGTTTTGGGCACCTAGTTAATATCCCTAAAGACTTAACTTTTTCAGCCAGGGTACTTCATAACATTTTGTTATGGCTAATACATGTACCCGGTGTGACCGGAGAGAATAAGTTGCACTTTTCCGTTTGTGGAAAAATGTTGAAATTCACACAGAGAGAATTTTGTTTGGTAACGGGGCTACAATTTGGGGTGATGTCAAACATATTCTTGAAACTGTATGCTCCTATTGAAGACGGGGGATTCATGCTAGGTATTTTGAAAAGAATGAGAATATACACCTTGTAAGCGTATGGGAAATGTTTCGATCTGGACGGTTTGACAATCCAAAGGATGATTTGAAGATGGCTCTTGTGCTTATTGCTAACAACATTTTGTTTAGTCGGACCAAAGAAAGAAAGTCACATTGTGGTTGTTTGAATTGGTGGAGGATCTAGAATTATTCAACTCTTTTAATGGGGAAGTTATGTATACATGATGACATGCCACTACTTCCGACAAGGATTTCAGGCCACAAATGCACCAATGAAGCTCATCACACATTGTAACTTGTACGGCTTTCCCTGGGTATTAGAGGTGAGCTTTTAGATATTATATTAAAGCATTTCATCGAACTTTGATTGCTGAACTCAATCTATTTTAAATTTGTTCAAAATGCAGATATAGGCAATGGAAGCTTTGAGATCATTGATTGACTTGGTGGGAGAAAACTTAGGCCACACAAATCTTGTTTGAGGAATTGGATAATATTTAAAAGGCCTCACAATTTCTTTTCCAAATTTGCAACGTATGAACAAAAAGTTAAAGATGGACATGTATCGTTTTTTGTTTCCCAATCTTATGTCATTTCATTTTTGTTTATATTAATACTTCAAAAAAGAATGACATTTGTGTTAACCGTACAACATGTTATCTTGAAGGAATTACATCCAACGGACAATGAAAGGGAACAGCCGTACTTGGTTAGTGTTCACATAGATTTGTCAGTTGGTCCACAGTTTGTGCCACTCAATTACAAAGATGACGACGGTCAGCAAAGACTTGATGATGAGGTTGACAATGATAATAATGATGGAGGTTAGTCATGACCTAAACAAAAGAAGGAAAAACTGGTGAAGAGGAAGATGTCACCTCGTAAACAAAAAATGACAGCAAGGACAAAAATGCAGCGTACATCAAGAGACATGTCACTGGTAAATTGATTACTAACTGACAATAAGTGTGTTAAGTTATGTTGTATATATGCTTTCGGATTGGGGACACATCAGCAATTTGTACAAGAAGCATGTGAGAATAGGTCTGAATCACACGTTCGAAATGGTCAATGGAGCAAGTATTGACCGTTATGCCACACCAGCAGAAGTCAATGAATTAAATATGCTCACCAGATAAGTCAACTTGTAGCCAAAGACCATGTTCGCCATAACTCCTACTCTCCCCGAAACAGACAAAGTATTCGACACAAGCCTTGCTCACCAAAGCTTTCCTCGGCCAACAGAAGCAAGTTGCTTTATTACCAATGCAAGAATCCCATAAAACGAGGACTCTTAGAATCAGATCTCAGTGAGGAAATATCTTTATTTCCTCTCGAGACAAAGGAAGTCCAAATAGGAAAGAACTCAAGACTCCCGAGAAACAAGACGTTAAGCTGGAAACGAATCCTAATCAGCCAACAAAAGCTGAAATCCTAAAACGACTTTGTTTGGGAATCCACCATCTACACAGCAAACAAAATAAGGGAACTCTAGTTCACTTATTATAAATAGAACCATGTAATCTACGGAAAGGAGGAGAATTCTAGTGAGTTGAGAGCAATTGTAGGAGAGAAGAAACTGATATCAAAGTGTAACATAAAAGAGATCATAGTATTATTTTTCCTGCCCTCAAGGGGCCCTGTGGTTTTTTCCCGTTTTTAGGGTTTTTCCACGTAAACCCGGTGTTCTTGCATGCTCTATTTACATTGCTATTTACATCGTTATAACTTGATTGTGAGACGTGTGGCAATCCAAAAATCAACGTCAACAATTGGAGCTAGAAGGAGGGGGAGTGAACAGAAAAAACTTCGAGGAACCCTCAGACAGACACATCAGACATGAACAATGCCAGCAGCAAAGATGGAAATTCCTTTGGTGGAAATTCTCACCAGGATCCCAAAGCCGCCGAACCCGCAGGTGATGAGACCGAATTGCAGGGGGCGAAACATTAGTAATAGGGGAACATTTAATGACACCGGAGGACAGAACAATAGTAAATCCAAGAACCCTACGACACTTCCAAACCGCTTTGGTGAATCTGGTAAGCGAGGCCAATAAGCTGGGACTCGCACTCCCCGTCAGCTTGGGAGTTACTTCTCCGTAGGACCTAACGGCAAGCACACAAAGGAACCATCCGCCAGGAAGGTTACGGTTAGAAGTTCATATTTCCACTCCAGATGTCCAAACAAAAGTATCTACGGAGGAAACTTCCAGAAACCGTCTTGAAGATCTTGGAGAAAAAATTCAAACACAAATGAGAGGCTCGCTGAGTGAAAGGGAGTCACCGGAAAGACGAGTCCATGGTCGGACACATGGAACAGCCCCTTATAGTACACACCAAAAGGCTCACCGAAGGCGCAGATCTATTTCATCAGAAGATAAAAGTTCTGGCCCAAGAAAGAGTCTGCGATCTAAAAGGGAGAGACAGAAAAGATCTGAAAGTTTAGACGATTAGAAATTCGAAGGAAGCAGGGATAGCCGAGAGAATGACTACCGAAAGATGATTACTAAGAGCCAGTTCGGCCCGGGAGGAGAACCCACGGGTCGCTGAACTATCACACTCCAAGAATTGTCAAGAAAGGTCTCAACAATGGCTCGAAGATATGGACACAACGCTTCGTCCGACGAAGAATCAGACAACCCTTTTGTTGAACAGATTGCCCACACCCAGTTCCCAAAGAGATTCAGGATGCTAACCATCAAGCAATATAAAGAAACCAGAGACCCGAAAGAGCATGTCAGGGGATTCCGCAACATCATGGCACAATAAGCATCCAATGAAGGACTCCTATGTCTAACCTTTCCACAAACCTTCGGAGACCTCGCATCTAAATGGTTTAGGAGACTTCCACCCAGGAGCATCAGCAGCTTCTCAGGTTTCAGCAAGGCGTTCATCAGACAATTCATAGGCAGCGTACAAAGAAGGAAGTCGCCCACCTCTCAAACCTAAGACAAGATAAGAACGAGTCCCTAAAAAAGTATATGACGAGATTCGATAAGGAAGTCACTCAGATTGAAGATGCAAGCGATACAACTGTCATAGCTGCTTCACTAACGGGTTACAAAATGGACGATTATCTTTCGACTTGTGCATAGACTGACCAAAAACCTATGAAGAAATGATAGATATAGTCGGCGATTACGCCTTAGTTGAGGAAGAAGAGGTAACACAAGGGGGCAGCTACATACATGGTCATAAACCGGATTTCAAATCTGAATCTAAAGGTGAAAAAAATGAAGACACAATAGCGCAACCACCAAAGAAACGAGGGAAGTCAAAAAGATCGTTTCAGGGAAAACCGAGAGGGCAATCAAAACCGTGGTTTCTGAAGCAAGTACAATAGTTACACTCTTTTAACAAACGACCAAGAGGACATACTCTCAGTAGTAGAGGATAAGGGACTCGCCAAATATCCCCGGTAACAGTCCGCCAATGCCAGGAGGGACACGACAAAATATTACTGTTTTCACAAAGATCATGGGCATGACACTTCCAAATGTTTCAAATTAAGGGAACACATAGAGAGCCTAATCAGAGACGGACACCTAAAAGATTTCACCTTAAGAGGAGACAAGCATGGGGGTCGTCAGGACAGCCGGGGAGGAGAACAAGACAGAAAAAGTCCAAGGAAGGATAGCTCGGGTGCCGCTATAAACACTATATTTGGTGGACCACACACTGGTTGCAGCAATAGGGAAAGAATGTCTGAAGTCCGAGAAATGATGAATGAAAGCAGAAATATGGAAGTAAACTCTGTGCAGCGAGAACCCAAGAGAGGTAAGGAAGGATGGGACCCGATAGTCTTCACCGTTGACGACGCAGAAAGAATCAATGCAAAATCGAATGACGTAATTGTTATGGGAATCCAAATAGCTCATAGAGATGTATTGATGGTAATGATAGATAATGGTAGCTCGGCTGAAATCTTGAGCGCAAGAGTATATGACGAGCTACGGCTTGACAGAAAAGACCTGGAACCATTCCACGTGCCACTTAAGGGTTTTTGGGGTACAGAAGTAAAATCGTTAGGAACCGTGAAACTACCAATAAGGTTCGGCACCGCACCTTGCCAGAGAACAATACTGTTGGATTTTGTAGTAGTCGATATTTATAACTGGCCATACAATGCATTACTCGGTCGACCATTCCTAAACAAAGCTCGAGCAGTCACATCAACATACGCATTGAAAGTGAAATTTCCAATTGAATTTGGAATCGGGGAGCTGAGGGGTTCATAAGAAATGGCTCGCCAAGATAACTTATCAGTTTTAAAGACAAAGTAGGGCTGGAAACTTTAAGCGTGTTTGAACTTGATCAGGTCGAGAAAAAAGTGCCCGAAAGTTTTAAGCTCGACCCAAGGGACAAGACAAATAGGGAGAAAAAGGAATCAACCGAAACCATCATCCTGGACAAAAAGAAGCCTGACAGAATCATTAAGGTTGGAACGGAGTTAGTTGAACCGGTCAAGACAGACATAATAAAATTGCTAAGGGAATATAAGGATGTCTTCGCTTGGAATCAAAAAGATATGCTTGGGATCAACACGAATGTTGTCTCTCATTATTTGGCAATAGATGACAAACTCAAACTAGTGATACAGAAAAGGCGAAACTTCAACCCAGAAAGGAGTGCAGCCATAAGGGAAGAAATAGCAAAGTTGCTTGCAGTAGGGTCGATCAAAGAGGTTAAATACCCAGAATAGATGGCCAACGTTGTACTGGTGAAAAAGAAGACTAACCAATGGAGAATGTGCGTGGATTTCACCGACCTAAACAAAGCCTGCCCTAAAGACAGTTTCCCATTACCAAGGATCGACCAGCTGGTCGACGCAACTGCCGGGCATGAACTCTTGAGTTTTATGGATTCATATTCAGGGTATAATCAGATCAAGATGCACGAACTTAATGAAGACAAAACAGCATTCATAACCGATCAGGGGTCGTGTTGCTACAAAGTCATGCCATTCAGCTTGAAGAATGAGGGGGCAACGTATCAACGGTTGGTAAATAAAATGTTCGCCAGACAGATAGGAAGAAATATGGAAGTATACGTCGATGACATGCTGACGAAAAGTGTAACGACAGACAAACATGTAAGCGATTTGCGGGAAACCTTTGATGTACTAACCCAATACGGCATGAAATTGAACCCAGCTAAATGCTTATTCGAAGTACCGTTTGCAAATTCCACGGCTATCAAGTACAACAGAGAGGAATTGAAATAAACCCTGACAAAATCCAAGCACTAGCCGACATGGTTTCGCAGGGTGTTTGGCATCACTAAACAGGTTCTTATCCAAATCAACTGACAAATTTCTACCATTCTTTAGGGCCCTAAAAAGGGTAAAGGAATCGAATGGGATGAAGGTTGCAAACAAGCCTTTCGGGCACTGAAATATTACCTTGGTCGAGCACCGATACTCTTAAAACCACTTCATGGAGAAACACTATACATGTACATATCTGTCACGGAGGCAACCATAAGCTCTGTGTTGGTCAGACAAGAAGACGGAATCCAAAAACCAATATATTACACAAGCAAGTCACTGTTACCCGCCGAAACAAGGTACTCGCCAGCAGAGAAGATGACACTCGCCCTAATAACAGCAGCAAGGAAATTGAGACCTTATTTCCAAGTCTATCAAATCGAGGTATACACGAACTGTCCACTCAAACTGATATTACAAAAACCAGAGGTATCCGGGAGACTGATTAAATAGGCTATTGAGTTTAGTGAGTTCGACATCAAGTACCTTTCCAGAACAACAATCAAAGGTCAGACAATCGCAGACTTCATCGCAGAGTTTACAAAACCAGATGTAAAGGTAGAAAGGATGATGGCAGAACAATCCAAGAAAAATTTCCAATGGCAACTCCATGTCGATGGTTCATCAAATACGCACGGCAGCGGAGCAGGAATAGTATTGTCAACCCCGGAAGGAGATTTAGTGGAATGTGCCATGCGTTTGGATTTCAAAGCTATCAATAATCAAGCAGAGTATGAAGCGTTAATAGCTGGTGTGAGAGTATGCACTACTTTGGGAGCTAACGAGATAGAAATCTTCAGTGATTCCCAGGTAATTGTCAACCAAGTGTTGGATGAATACATGGCGAGAGATGAAAACAAGATCGCCTATCTAAAGTTAACAAAAGAATTACTAAGGTGATTTAAAGAATTCAGGATCGTGTAAATCCCCAGAGTAAAGAATGAACAGGCTGATGCACTAGCTAAACTAGCCTCAGTGACGATCAAAATTTGGCCCCGAACAGTCCCTGTGGCCCATCTACCATAGCCAAGCATAACCGGACAAACCGAAGTTAAAGTAATTGAGCATAGGCCGGATGACTAGACAACACCAATTAAAGAATATCTCACCAATGATGTACTGCCAGATGAACCACTAAAAGCAAAGCGATTAAAATACAAATTTACGAGGTATTTAGTCCTCAGCGGCAAACTGTACAGACGAGGATTTTCTAAAGTATTACAGAGGTGTGTTGGATCGGGTGAAGCTGAAAGGATACTAAATGACATACATAGTGGAATGTGGAAACCACACAGGGGGCATTAGTCTAGCCCACAAAGCACTAAGACAAGGGTTCTACTGGCCAACATTATTCACGGATGCCAAAAGAATATCAGCTAGGTGCGAAGCCTGTCAGAAAGTCACGAACAACATCTGGCAGCTGCCTAAACACTTGCAGAGTATTACTTCCCCATGGCCTTTCTCCATGTGGGGAATTGATCTCATTGGTCCGATGCCCATGACATCCGGAGGAGCGAAATACGCTATTGTGGCCGTGGATTATTTCACAAAGTAGGTAGAAGCCGAACCACTAGTGTACATAACTGAGGCAAACACCACTAGTTTCGTAAAAAAAAAACATCTTATACAGGTTCGGAATTTCAAATACCGTCATCACCGATAACGGAACACAATTTGATAACAGAAAGTTCAGAGAACTGTGCAAAAAATACAGGATCAATAATTATTATGCATCCCCAGCTCACCCATAGACAAACGGACAGACTGAAGCAGTGAACAAGATCATCAAGCATAATCTAAAAGCTAAGCTGGCCGTCAAAAAGGGAAGTTGGGCAAAAAAATTACCACATGTACTATGGGCCTATCGGACTCCTTAGAGGAATTCAACAGGTAAGACACCTTATTCCATGGCCTTTGGAGCCGAAGCTGTCATTCCAGTAGAAACAGCATTTTCTTCACCAAGGGTACAATTCTTTCAACCCCAACTGAATATTGGCATGTTAAAATACAGTTTAAACGAACTTATGGAAATGAGAGACTTCGCTCAAATCAGGAACGCGGCTTCTCAGTAGAGAGCAGCCAGATATTATAATTCACATGTTCGCCTGAGAAGATTTGCACTCAGCAACTTGGTGCTGAGAAGGGTCTCACCCGGAACTAAAGATAGAGCTGCGGGGTCACTCGTAGACAAATGGGAAGGACCGTATCATGTTACCGGTATAGCAGGAAATGAAGCTTATCGCATAGCTTGGGTGGGAGCCGGCGAACTTCCCCGACCATGCAACGCTCAATATTTGAAGATATACTATCCATGAGTCTTTTAAAGACAATTTTATATTTTTTTTTTGCTTTTAGGATTTCTTTCAGCATTTTCCCTTTAAACAATTTTAGAATTGCACGATTTATTCAATAAAAAGTAATTTATTACTGAAGTATTCTGGACGTTCATTGGAGTAGCCTATTGCCAAAGTACTCAAAATATTCAATAAAGAGTAATTTATTACTAAAGTACTCAGGACGCTCATTGGAGTAGCCTATTGCCAAAGTACTCAAAATATTCAATAAAGAGTAATTTATCACTAAAGAACTCGGGACGCTCATTGGAGTAATTTATTGCTAGAGTACTTAAAATATTCAATAGAGTAATTTATTACAAAAAATACTTGTGAAACTCAATAGAGTAAAACGCCACTAGAGTATTACACTCAAAAATTGAATGTCATTCGCCATTACAAAGGGTCAAAAAACCCAGCGACAAAAGGAGGGCGACTAAAATATTCAATATAACAGTGGTTAAGGAGAAAATGCCGAACACCCTGAGCTAGAAAGATATTATACGATCATTGGTGCTCGCCACCATTGACGAAGTATAACCCATAAGAGTGCAATTAAAGCGCTCGAGAGCAACGGTTAAGAGAAACAGTTGTAAAGAAGCACTGTGGGTTGGATAAACTAGCAACTATAACAATATAAGCAAAAGTAGGAGATGTCCCAATAGTATGCTTAAAGACTTGGTGTATGGTCAGATACGTCCTGGCAAACACTAAGTAAGCCAAAAAACTCAGCAATGGCAGCTGAATAAAGGTCAATAAGACAGCCAAAAACTCACCAATGGCAATTGAATAAAACAAAGACATTAAGTCTGGCGATGATAGCAAAACCAGAACAATAAAGAATACATAGGTCGTTCAAACGTATTGGATGAGAAGAAAAACTGGTTTTATAAATAAAAGATAATATACATTTACATAGATTACAAAAAATGAAACAACTATCAAGTCATGCATCCGTTTCACCAACATCCTCATCTTCATCTTCGATTTCATCCTCTGATGGCCAGACAATCTCTTCATGTCCCACTGGCATAAAGGGTTCATAATCTCGGCCCGCAATGGGCCCCAAATCTGGTTCGCCACCAATACTGGTAAGACTTCCATTCTTCCCAGAATAATATGTGTTGAAGGCAGATTTTGAAGAAATCTCGAGGTGCATTAGGTGGGGGGTCGGTCTTAATGTAGCAACAGTGGGCTTTCCACCTTTTTATCTGGCTTTTGATTGAGTCCACAGCACCATCCATATGTAATTTTAAGGACTTGTCAAAACGCCTCAACGCCTTCTCATTTGAATGGTCCTTAATCGCGAAGAATTTCTTAGATTGTCTCATACCACGCTCAAATTCCCGCAGAAGGAGTGCGTCATAAGCAGAAGATCTTTTGAAGCGATCAACAGCCTAAACCTCGAGTTCATTTTTCAAATCCCTAAAAATGGCCTCACCTGATGCCTGCTGATTCCGTAAGTCTTCGGATTCTCGCTCGGCTTTTTCCTTGGCTTCCTCAGCCACTCTTTCAGCTTCCATATAAGCTGTAAGAGAATCCTAGCTTGTAGAGAGTTGATCTCTCAAAACCCTGATTTCCTCCTCAACCGAGAGCAATTTTTCTTCAGTGGCCAGCTGAGCAGCCAAAAATCCATTGGCAGATTCTCTCTCCTGATTGAGTTATTGCGATAGTGTTTCTTCAAAGCTTAATTTCTAAGCTGCCAGACGCGACACTTGCTAACTAGGGATGGCAATTTTACCCAGACCCGAACAAAAGCTGAACCGCGCAGGTCGGGTCTGGGTCCTCTAATTTTATTCACGGGTCGGGTCTGGGTCTCTAATCTAAGACTCGCATCGGGTCCGGGTCCGGGTCTGGTCAGAAACCCGGACCCGGACCCGGACCCGGACCCGAACCCGTGAACCCGAATTGTTTGACATCATATATATAGATTCCTAAACCTAATTTGTTTTTTTATTTTTGTCTTCTGGCTGCCGCAGCTTATTTTCACTTCTCAGATCAAAATCTCAAAAACTCAAAAACTCAAAAACTCAAACACTCAAACCACAAATCACATAGTCAGTAGTCATATACCACATCTCACCGGCTCACCGGTTCTCCACCTTCACCGGCTCACCGTCACCGTCACCGTCTCACTAGTCAGGCAGTCACAAGGCACCACTTTAACACTCTCTTCTCAGTTTTCACTCGACCCACACACACCGGTATGTAATTGCAGATTTGCATACTCTCTATTCTCTAATCTCTATATGTAATTACAGATTTGCAGTTGCAGCACTTAAACACTCATGTTTTTTTTTTTTTTTTTAAATGTCATTCAATGATGTGTCGGCTGTTTAGTGGCTGTGCATGGTGGAATGATTTCCTGCATGAATGACCCAGTTTCGCAGTTATAGTCATCTTGATTCTTGATTCTTGTTATTGCTACTACTGTTTGATTTTCAAAACCATGCTGTTGTTTGATTTTTAAAACCAGGAAGCCATGTAACACAAAAGAAAGTTGTTTGGTTTATTCAAATTGCGGTCTCTGGATGGGAAAACTTATTGACCATATATTATTGTGTGATTTATGGTTTCATTGCCACGTAGATACTCTCAATATTTGCGTCTGATGTTGCCTCGTGATTTTGTTTTGTGGTTAACAGAAAATCCATAATCTACACATACATACTGTATACACTAGTACTAGTAGTACATGTAATAGAATAGAATTAAATATGCCTTCATTAAATAAGTATAAACTATATCAACATAAATAAAATGAATTGCTGCAGTTCTTAGACACTACATAAATAAAATGAATTGGTGCTGCATATATGAAAATTTAGGAGAGAATGAAATGGAGAGAATGACATTTTAGTAGAAATTTGTATGTGCTTGACTGCTAGTTGTTAGTTCTTTTACTGTGCTATTGTGAATGATTGTTTGCTGTGCTATTTTGAATGACATTACTTGTCAAAAACTGAACAGAGAATTTTGACACTTGCTCAAATTAAGATATTAATGAATTTCAATTTTTTGATTTTGTAGTTATTGTCTATTTGTCACTTTGTCACCAAATGTCTACATCAAAAAGTGTTACCCAAGGGCAAGATAAACCGACTTCGGTTCCTATAAATTTAAGTCATAATGAAGTTACTAATATTGATGTTGAATCCGGTGACATTGAGATTGATTCTTTTGTCAATGAAGATGGGAAAAGAAAATTGACATCCAAGGTGTGGGATTCTTTTAATAGAGAAAAAATTAATGGGGTTTGGACTGCTATTTGCAAAGGTTGCAATAAGAAGCTGTTAGGAAAAGGGACTGCCGGAACGTCCCATTTAAAAAAACATAAGGATAATTGTCCTCGAAGGCAATTTCGTGATGTTGGACAAATGTTGAAAACTACAAAAACAAAGGAGGGAGACATTGAAATTAGGACATTTAAATTTGATCAAGACACTACCCGAAGAGAACTTGCAAATATGGTGATTTTGCATGAGTACCCTCTTAGTATGGTAGAACATTTAGGGTTTCATAGGTTCATCGGAACGGCTCAACCATTGTTGAAAATATCATTTAGGAATACATTGAAGAGTGATATACCACAAATTTATGATTATGAGAGGGCTAAATTAAAGGGTTTATTGGAGAAAAATAAGGGTAGGATTGCACTTACTACTGACATGTGGACATCTCATAATTAAAGGAAGGGATTCATGGCTATTACGGCACATTATGTTGATAATTCTTGGACTTTACAAAGTCGAATCATAAGGTACACTATCATACTTTAATCTTTTTAACTATTTTATTATGTGAATTTAGTAGTTTAATATGTGAAAATTAGTAAGGTTAGTGGTATTATATTAGATTAATAGTTTTAATGTTTATTGTGGTATTCACTTTCATAGGTTTATATATGTTCCATGTCCACACACTTCTGAGATACTTGCTGATGTTATGATGTCGTGCTTACATGATTGGAATATCGAACACAAGTTATCTACCTTAACTGTGGATAATTGTAGCACCAATAATGCTATGATTCGTATTCTCTTGGAGATACTTTCTGATGTCTCACTTTTGTTGAATGGAGACATGTTCCATATGCATTGTTCTGCACATATATTGAATTTGTTAGTGAGAGATGGGTTAGATGTGATTAGTGCCAGTGTTGAGAGGATTTGTTCTAGTGTTTCTTATTGGAAATCATCACCTATAAGAGAGGAAAATTTTTTTGAGACTGTTAACCAATTAAGGATTGAGAGCACTAAGAAGTTGGTACTTGATTGCAAAACGAGATGGAATTCTACATACTTGATGATTTGCTCTGCTTTAATGTACAAAACCATTTTTTCTCGTTTGAAACATAAAGATTCAAACTATAAAAATGTGCCAACTGAAGAGGATTGGGTGTTGGCTAAAAAGATCAGTGATAAACTTGATGTGTTCTATCAAGCCACTAAAGAATTCTCAGGAACAAAATATCCTACGACCAATAATTATCTACCAATTGTATGTGACATTAGGGATGCCATTAATGAGTGGAGCACATCCATATTTGAACAAATAAAACTAATGGCATCCTCTATGGCACATAAGTTTGATAGCTATTGGAGTGAATTTCATAGTATTATGGTTGTGGCTACAATTTTGGATCCTAGATATAAAATGAAAGTCATGGAATGTTACTTTCCTTCGCTCTATGGAGATGGGTCTTCAAATGAGATTATCAAGATTCAAGAAGTTTTGTTGAGGATTGTCGGAGAATATGAACAAAAGTCTAAGGACAGTCAAGCTTCATCAAGTAATCCTACCCATGTTTCATCATCTCAATCAATAATGGGTCCTCCAAAAAAAAATGTCTTGATTCGATCAGTATATTACTGATATCCCTTGTACTACCTTTCATGTGAAGACAGAGTTGGAATATTATTTAGAGGAACCTGTCATTCCAAGAGTTGAGAATTTCGATATATTGACATGGTAGAAAGTAAATGCATCGAAATATCCTACTTTGCATTGTATAGCTAGAGATATTTTGGCTATTCCTGTATCTACAGTTGCATATAAGTCGGCTTTTAGTACAAGCGGTAGATGTGTGAGTCCTCATCGTAGCAGATTACATCCAAAGACAGTAGAGACATTAATGTGTGCTCAAAGTTGGTTATGGTCCGTATTTAATGGTATAAAAATTATTACATTGTTCATTGAAGTTTTTATATTATAAATTTTATTTCTTATTTTATTCTAATTCATATATTTTACTTCTAATTAGATTCAACTTTGGAAAGAAAATTTGAAGCTTCTGATTTTGGGGAAGATGACGAGTAATGATGATGATGATGAGGTAAAATCATTTTGATTTCATAAATTTATTACTATTTAATGTTGTAGGAATCAACAACCATTTTGTGAACAACTTGAGTGATGGAATGGAACCGTGGCAAATGGAAGTGGAGATCAACTTGATTTTAAAGTAGTTGTGTTTGTTTTGATGCGATTTGAGTAATGTTTAATGTTGGTTTATGACTTTATGGATTATTGATTCGATTTGTGAGGTTATTTCAATTCTCAACTCAATACTCAATAGTTAATCTTTGTTATTTTGTTTTATTTCAGTTCAAGTTAATTATTCATGTATTGAATAGGTTTTACTTGTTAAAAATTGAATATGTAAAAATAAAATAGAAAAGAAAAACTAAAAAAAAGTGAGATTTTAGTTTATTAAAGATGTAACGGGTCCATGGGTCCACGGGTCCGCAGGTCCAGACCCGGACCCATGAATTTCACGGGTCCTCGAGGCGGGTCTGGGTCCACTCTAAACCCACGAATCCAGACCCGAACCCGAACTTGAAATTTTTTATGGGTCTGGGTCTGGGTCTAGTAGGACCCGAACCGAACGCGACCTACTGCCATCCCTATTGCTAACGAAGGCGCTTGTTTTCCAAAGAAACCGTATTCCCTCGTCAATAGTTGTCAGCCATCTCAGACATCATCTAGACCAAGGTGTAGAACACATAAAATAAAGAAAGAAAAAAAAAACAGTAAGGATATGACATAGTTTAAGGGCTTACCAGCGAATGGCAATTAAAAAAGAACTCCATCTTTTTGTTGCACGACTTATTTTTCACATGCGCCCAACCTTGCCCAACATAAACATCGTTTTGAACTAGATGCGATAGGATCTCGAGGGCAGAGGAATCTAAGAGGGAGACGAAATCAGAAGTTCCTTCCGTATCAGCAGAGGAAGCAGTAGGCCCTTGCGAAACACCCTCCGGGACAGACACCGGCATGGACGGGCCAGGCAAATTCAAACAAGGATTATTCGCTGATTGAACATTTGGATCAGCTAAAGCTGGAGGAGCAGAAAAATTTAGGTCGGTTGGAGTTGAAGGAGCAAGATCAGAGACATTTAGATCAGTAGGAACGGAAGCAGAAGCAGAAGCTTCTGGAATTGACGGATCAAATGCAAGGATGTTTTGATCTTGTGGAACGAAAGTAGGGACGGGCGAGTCACCAGTAACTTCTTGTGTAGCAGTAGAATTTGTGACCTCTACGGAAGGGACCTCTAAGGTTACCCTTTCGCGGAAGTAGTCTCGCCAAGCTTGGGCTCGCCATTCCCTTCCTCATCTGAGGAAAGCACGTACCACCCTTGATGCCCTCTTGGTAGAATGAGTAGGGTACTACAGGGGCTTTTCAGCCGCACGTTTTCCTCGGCTGTTTCTTGTATTTAGACCACTGACAGGATCTTCCGGGTCTTCTGGAGCATTAGCATCAAATATGGGGATGTCCCTATTCGCCTCAGCAGTACCCACCTTTTCTTTGCCTTTTCGACTTGGTGTGTGACCCGTCGTCACTTCTTGAGATATTGGCTGACGGTTGATCTCCCCAAATTGATTAGGATCGTCCCCCGCGTCCTCGTTATCTTCAACATCATCACCGTCCGGAGGTGCAATTCCTTCCTTAGCCAATCTAGCAGCGTGTCTTTGGCTAGCGACCTCAGAGTTCTTCACCGCCCGAGTGGTTGAATCGCACACCACGTCGAATTCATTCACTAAAAAGAAGAATGAAACATTATTAACAGAAACCGATATATAAAAAAAAATCAGAAACATCAAACATGGAGAAGGAAACTTACAATGTTTAAGTCGAGCATGTAAACGAGGAAAAAAAATTTTCATAATCATTTTTTTTTCATCCAAAAGAAACGGTTCCCCTCTCTCAGCCAAAGGCAACACGGCGATAGCTGCGAGATGGGAAATCTCACTGTCTGACAAAATTGGCAGCATCTTGGACCAAGTTCCAGGAGATGTGAAATGTCTTAGAACTTTCCTCGCCAGAAGATTTCGGTGAGCACTTTTCGATGCATCTCTTCCCCATGCGCCACTAACGAAGAACGAGCTATTCTTCCATTGTTTGTTCGAGGTTGGTAAACCCCAGATGAAACCTTTCTTCTTCTCATCGTCTAAGATTTCCACTTGGCCTGGATTCACCGCACCTTTGGGAATCCAATTCTCTGCAATTGAAGAAAGAAGAAAGTAAGTACCCTCATGGCCCCGATGGCCTCAAAGTATAGAGCTGGAGAACCTCGCGGGTAGAAGGAGGTCTGTAATCCTTCAACTTCCATATTAAACACAAACACATCAAGATCCTATAACTATTAGGGGCCAACTAAGCAGGTGCGAATTCGGCGTCAGGAAGGAATCTAGCGATAAAAGGTTGAAGAAGGACAGTGGCCCCACAGCTAAACATCTACCCATAGAAGGCAATCGCATTCTGATGAGGATTCCATATGGCCCGATCGCCAGGGAGTATCAGATTTACGGTATTAGGAATGTCAAACCTGGACTTGTACTTCTGGAGTTCTTACTCGCCAACAACATTCACTTCACTATCAAAAATGCTCAGCCGATCAAAAGAGAAATGTAGTCTATTTCTCTAATGATCCTCAACATCATAATCTACTATTGTCTGGGCGCCAAGCAGAGACGCCCTAGAAATCTTGGGTGCCCTTCGCTTACTACCACTGGCCTTTGAAGATTTTGTCATTTCTGAGGAATTACTGTCAAAAGATAAAGTAGAAGAGAAATCAGGAGCACTAGTTTCATGAGCAGTAGGAATGTAAAAAGAGATTGGAACGATAGAACTTGGGTCAAAATTGCATATCAATAATTCAATTTTGTCTGCCATGTTTTTATCACCAAGTTCCAAGGCTCGCATCATTTGATTAGAAAGTAAAAAACGTTGAAAGGGATCCATGGGAACTCACCAGAAAAACCCATTAAACAGAGGATGCGCGGATAGCCCGTAGAAACAAGCAGAAGAGCTCAGTCAAAAATCTCGAGCCGCCTGATTAACAGAACGAGAAACAAGAGGGAAAAATGCTGGAAGCATCAACCTTGTAGAAAAAAAAAGGAACGAAATTCTGCAATTCTAGGGTTTATAGAGAGACAATCGGGGATACTAAGAGTAAAGAGGTAGTTGAAGCGATGTGGAACTTTTAAAGGAGAGTTTCAAAATTCAAAACTAGAGTCATAATGATAGAAACCGCCGAAACACAGGGTGATGATTCAACTGCCCACCAAAAAGAAGACACATGGCATCCTAGGGAACGTTTTGCAGTCAGAACATCACTCTGATGTCAAATCATACATTTTTCAAAAAAGGAACTTGTGGCTAAAATAAAGCGTATTGTGGAAGGTTTTAACATTTGAAATCAACAATCCAAGACCACGTGGATGACAAATGTGAGAAGCGAGAGAGAAATCTTTTAAAAGAGTTTTTCCAAAACAAAGCATGATATAAATACTACTCGCAGGAACAAAGAAGACAAAGACGTCTGCCTTCTTTATCAACTCAAAGTATTTATGGGGGTATTGTTGTATATATGTTTTCGGCTTAGGGACACGTCAGCAATTTGTACAAGAAGCACGTGAGAATAGGTCTGAATCACACGTTCGAAATGGTCAACGGAGCAAGTATTGACTGTTATGCCACATCAGTAGAAGTCAATGAATTAAATATGCTCGCCAGATAAGTCAGCTTGTAGCCAAAGACCATGTTCGCCATAACTCCTACTCGCTCCGAAATAAACAAAGTATTCGCCACAAGTCTTGCTCGCCAAAGCTTTACTCGGCCAACAGAAGCAAGTTGCTTTATTACCAATGCAAGAATCTCATAAAACAAGGACTCAAGACTCTAGAGAAACAAGACATTAAGCTAGAAACGAATCCTAATCAGCCAACTAAAGCTGAAATCCTAAAGCGATTTTGTTTGGGAATCCACCATCTACATGGCAAACAGAACAAGGGAACCCTAGTTCACTTATTATAAATAGAACCATGTAATCTACGGAAAGGATGAGAATTCTAGTGAGTTGAGAGCTATTGTAGGAGAGAAGAAACTGATACCAAAGTGTAACATAAAAGAGATCATAGTGTTATTTTTCCTGCCATCAAGAGGCCTCGTGGTTTTTTCCCGTTTTTAGGGTTTTTCCACATAAACCCTTTGTTCTTGCATGCTTTATTTACATTGCTATTTACATCGTTATAACTTGATTGTGAGACGCGTGGCAATCCAAAAACTACCGTCAACAAGTTAAATACAAACCGATAATAATTGTTTTATATTTTTTTCTAATCTTCAGATGGGTGATGACTCAATGGTCTCTTCTCAAACAATGAGGGTACTCTTGAGGGAAATGTCAAATCGGTTTAAAGACATAGTCAAGAAAGAGATTTCAACAATAGAGCATCGCATAAAAAGATGTCTTACCCTAGTGGAGGAAAGTGTGGCTCAACTTGTTGATGCGCGTCGTTAGGTAACTAATTAATTCGGTTGTTTAACTGGCATGTAACTTCATTTGTATTAGCATGTAACTTACTTATTATTATTTTTTTAAAATAATACAGACTACACATGAGGTGCATAACTTCTCGATGCCATAACATCAGTATGACCATAAAAGAATTAGTAGTCCCCTTGGTGGGGGAGATGATGATAATGATGGGGATGACACCCATGTTGATGGTACCCATTATGGGGGAGATGGTACCCATGGTGGGGGAGTTAGGGATGGCACCCATGATGAGGGAGATGTTACCCATTGTGATGGTACCTATGGGGATGGCATCCACGGTGCCTTAATATTGGTAAAGACCCCTCCCTCATTGGGAGTTGACCCCTCAATTGGGGATGGAACATTGCAAGAGTACCTCGTTGTGAAGGATGAGCGTGAACAACGGTTTAAGATTAGGTCTCGATAAATGAGTTACTGTACACTGGCCCTTTCTAAGAGGTGGACAAGGAGAGCAAAAAATTAAGGGCAAAGTATGCACTTTTTAAGAGAGGCAACAACGACATAGCGTAATTCTATCTCACTTGTTAACAAAAGACTTGTAAGTTAAATATTTTTACTATTCAATGCATGCTAAATGTCGGTTCTGACTACTTTGCAACAAAGGATTTCTTTATCGAGTTGGAATCTCGAACCTGTTAATTATCTCACGAGGTTGGTTATTTTAACTAATATAATCTTGTAAACATTTTTAATGTTTTTTTTAGTCAAAGTTACTAATTTTTATTTAAATAAATGTTCATCTAGCATTTAAGGCCGGGTGTGTTGAAAAGGCTGAGTATAAGCCTGACGTTGATGTGCTATGCACTGACTTCTTTGTAAAGACTTTATTATCAATTTATTTTTAAATTCAATTGATATAAACTTGTACATATGCTCCTAATATAAGTATAATTTGTAGGCAAAGTTGTGTCAAGAATAGGGGAAATTCCAACCCATCTGAGGATGCACCATTGACATGTGAATTCGATTCACTATCATATCAATGTTTGGACGATTGGATGTTGTATGCTTCCGGTGACAAGCCTGGGTGGGGAACATGTTGGTTGTCCGTTCGACATGTAAGTACACTAAACATTATTCATTTTGAAAAAGCAAGTACACTAAATGTTACTAATATTTTCTACTCATTTCTTGTAGTAATTAGTCCTGTATGCGGTTGGGAATCCAGATGGACATTGGATATTATGTTGCGTTGATTTGCTGAAACAAAATGTTTACATTTATAATCCATTATACAAGAAAACGAAGATTGACATGCATCAGAAGCAAATCGCTCCACTTTTACATTTCATTCCAACCTATGTTTTGGATATTTTCAACAAAAAGGTATGCCACCCAATGGGAAGGTGTTCGTTGTTCAACAATCTATTCAACAGAAGAGTAAGCACAAGACTACCTTTCGAGCCTAACATTCATTAAATCTTGGAATGCTACCGTATTAACCTTTATCATCCTCAACATCACTTCCTTGAATTCAGATTTCCGGTATGCCTTCCATGCTTGTTTGAAAAGAAGACTCACATCCTTCCTTTTGTAATCGTTTTTGATGTTTTGAGCCATGTGAAACACACAATATCCATATGGTACATTAAGGTACATTTTCTCCATTACAGCATTGATCCCAAGGTGGCGGTCGGATATGATCATGCAATCCTTAAGACTACCAATAGCATTTTTAAGCTTATTTAAAAACCAAGTCCATGAGAGTTCATCTTCAACGTCCCCAAAGCCATATGCCAAAGGAAAAACCTAGTTGTTTACATCTAGACATATAGCTATAAAAAAATACCAGAAAATTTACCCTTCAAATGAATACCATCAATGGCAATAACGGGCCGAATCACAGTACGAAATCTATGAAGTGATGCGGCATCAGCGATGAATATATCTTCAAACTGATTTGCATAATTGGTCTTCATTGTAGTAACAGTCCATAGATTTACTTCTTTCAATCAATGATAGTAAGCAAGCAATAGTTTGAATAAATCTTTGGGAGCATCGAAAACAGATGCATATGCATGATCCTTTACCCTCCAAGCCTTATTATACAACAAATGTAATCCATGTTCCACTTGCATTTCAACCATGATATCTTTTGGTTTTAGAGAGTGGCCGTGTACTTGCAACTTCTGCGCTAATAGTTCACCGACAGTCCAAGAATTTGATTGCCGAAAACATGTGTGGAAACCATTGATATTGCAAGTATGATTCTTCACGAACATTCAAACCACCTAATATTCTCCTTTTTTGCATCCTAAATACACGTAATTGGAATTCACATTCGTCATCCTTACATCCATCCTCATAACGTGTCTTGCTAGACCTTTTAAACCGGAGTTTAAAATTCTCATTCAAAGTATACATGTGCACCGTTCGCTTAAGATCTTTCTTGCATCAAAAACGTTTACCCTTGTATAAGTAGCCATCATTTGAAATTGCTTCATCCATGCGATTGGGTTCTAAGGAATACCTTTTGAATCCAGGAATACTCCAAGCTCGTGGGGTTGGATGTTCACCTGATCCATCCTCTCTAAAAGGAACCTTCACCAAAGGTAGCAAAACCCGATGAACCACCACTAGTATAACCAACACCCACACCATCATCCAAGTTATCGGTGTCAACGTTGGGTATGGACACATCATCTGAGTTATCGGTGTCTGACGTCTGACTGTTCTCTTGATCATGAATGGTTTTATCAGTACATACAATTGGGTCTGATATTGGAATGGACCCACATGTTGCCAGTTGCTGAAGAAACCCGCCATACCCAGGTTATGGAGTAGGTCGGTTACATTGTTGAAGAAAATTCGACTGTAGTAGGTTGTCATCTTCATCCACTGTAATACCATTCTGCACACAATTTGTTAGTCCTTTCTAATAAATGGTGACATAAACCTCTAGTATCAACTTATCTTCATCCATCATACATGACATCTAATTGTCATTCTTAATTATCGGTCGAGCACCGCCACTATTCGTACAGACCAATGAGCATAATTATATGGTGTACCTAGCAATATCAACTTTGGCAACATGTTGTACCAACTTCACCAAGGCATCATAAGTCAAACCTCTAGGAACATGGACCCACTTTGTCAAACTAGTCTCGTAACAATTGCCCACCCAACTTCCACCGTGATAGATGACCAATCTCTTTGTATCCATATTCCTGTATATTAAGTATTTGACATGAAAATTTAAAAATGACAGGAGATGAGTTTCACTCTAAATCGAAATTACCAAATGACATATAAGTTAGAAATAAACTAGCATGTAAAGTCTATAATAACATACATGTAACTTTAAAACAAGCTAGCATGTAACATGGGTACAAAAAATGACAAGATATTGATTTTACAGTAAATCAAAATTACCAAATCACATGTAAGTTAGAAATAAACTAGCATGTAAAGTCTACAAAAACATGCATGTAACTTTAAAACAAACTGGCATATAACTTTGGTACAAAAAATTAAAAAAAAAATATGGGTTTCACTAAAAATCGAAACCACTTTCTTAATCTTCATATCAAACATAATGATAATTGTAAAAATAAAAAAAAAACAATAGGAGATTGATTTCACTATAAATCAAAATTACCAATTCACATGTAAGTTAGAAATAAACCAGCATGTAAAGTCTACAACAACTAACATGTAACTTTAAAACAAACTGACATGTAACATTAAAACAAACTAACAAACCTTGGTACAAAAAATAAAAAAAAAATCTGGGTTTTACTAATAATCGAAAACACTCTATTAATCTTCATATCAAACATAATGATAATTGTAAAAAAATAAATAAATAAAATAAAAATAAATAAAAAAACAACTAGGAAAGGGATACATACATTTTAGAAGGTCGTTCGGCTCTGAATCTACTTTAAGGGAGAGAAGAGACCACAAAGCAAGATATGGGTTGAAGAATGTTTGTTTGTACTGTTGCTAGGTTTCGGTCCACCGCTGACGAAATGGGTTTCAGTTTCAGTAGAAGAACCGATATGGTTTGGAAGAGACGAAATGGGGGTGGACAAAATCAGTTGGAGGTCAACGAAATGGAATTTGCAGTCAGTCGCCGTCACTGGGTTCAACTTGAAGCTGTCAGAGAGAGAGAGAGAGAGAGAGAGAGAGAGAGAGAATATCTGATTTTGAAAGATGTGGAACACAGACTTTTGTTTGTATCAGGTGAAGAGATAGGCAAATTTTGGGAGGGAAATTTGGGTGCAAGTAAAACAAAATTTAGGGTAATTTTGGCAATTCAAGCACAAAGATGAAAAGAGTAATAAAAAATAAACTTTTGGCTAAAAACAATAAGTCAATAAATTTTTTGATCATTTCCTGCAATTTCCTCAAAATAAAAATACCATACCTAGAAATCAACGACTACACTCACACCATAATCTCCAAAATCAACACCCACGTCCACACACCATCATCTAAAATCAAAATTGAATGACAATATCTTCTCCGAAAAACAAAACCCAAAATTGAAACAAAAAATATATATTTGAACTTGGAATCACCATCATCTGTTCATCACCATCAACACCCACATCATCATCTCTAGAAATCATCACCCATACCATCTCCAGAAATCAACACCCACATTTTGTCTCGAACCCCTCTCTCTTTAGCAAATCCCTTGATTCGGAAATGGTTTCTGGTGCAGGTCAATTTGGCGACCGGCAAGATCGAATGCCAATAGGGTTTGGTGGTGGTGTGGTTCGATTCTGGGTTCTGGTGTGATGTTTTGGTTCTAGGCTTGGTGGGGGTGTTTGGTTTGCGATAAATCAGATGATATTTTGTTTTTCAATTTTGATTTTGTGATTTTTTTTTTTTTTTTTGTTTTTTTTTTTTGGTTTAAGATGAATCTAGTGGAAGTGTTTTGGTTTTCTGGAGAGGTTTAAGATTGGTGTTGTATTGTTGTTGCTTGAGATTGATGATGAAGATGTAGTTTGAAATTGATGATGATGATGATGAAAAAGAAGAATTGGGGAATATTTGATGATGATGATGATGAATTGGAAAAAAAATTTGAGGTGGGGAATTTTGTCGGTTTAAAATTGAAGAAAAAATAAAATAAAATAAAGTTTTTTTTTTTTTTTTTTTTGAAAGAATATTATGCCATTTCACTAAAAGTAAAAATAAGATGTTTCATCTATAATAAAATTCATTTTAAAGGAAAAAAAAAAAAAAAAGACAAATCAAAGAGCAAGTTGAGATCTTGTTAGGGACTGAAACCATATGATACAGATGAAGAGTTGAAGAGAGAGACCAGATGAGATAAGGCGTTTCAATGTGATGTACTACTATTTTTTTTTTTTTTTTGTGTTATATAAAATTATTAAAAAATTGAATGGAGTTAAAAATTAGGATTTGGAAAAAATTAAAAGGCATGATGACAGGGTAGTGTGATGACATAGTAGCTGACATGGAAGTACCATGTAAGCTGCCACGTCAAGTTGGATCCAAATGATGGATAAAAGTGTTGGATGTCTACCATTATCCATTTTAAAAATACAATTAACCAAATATCTGTCAATTAACTTTACAGATAATTATTCCTTCAACACAACTAACAATGATTATTATAAAAGTTACAGTAATATCAAACTGGCCCTAATTATTATTGCGCTTAATTACGTTCTAGCTTTCTCTATTTTACACTAAACTTCATCTTAGATCACATTACGAAATCACTATTCGCCCATACCATGCAGGTAGAACCATACCATGCATAAAATAAAAAGAGCATATTTTCTGAAGTTCATTTAGAACATCAATAACGCTTTATATTATGATTAAAAATACCTAATTATATAATAACAAAGCAAAATGAATAGGTTTTCTCAATTTAGTTAATGAATTTGATTTTAATTAAATCACTATCAGTTATCAATTCCTAAAGAGATAGGAAACTCTCAAGTATCTAATACCATTTATAAATAGACTCTCCACTTCCATCACCATCATTCCCGTTTATAAAGACATAATCATGTTAACATGATCCTATTTCTAAATTGCAAGTATTTTTGTTTTGACCAAAAGTAATATTTTATAGTTTTTAACTGTAGGGGGTTATATTTTATATATAGTTTCTACCCACAGTCTTAAACAGTTTGTTGAGTTAGCTCATGCACCAGCACATTATGATTGTGTGCCGAACCAGTTTTTTGTGATTAAGAGAGATCGATTTGATCAAACTCAGTTAGTTAACGGTATTGAATTGGCATAATTTATTAACTAAATGTGAGTCAGTCCTTGATTTAAGAGAATTCCTCCTTGTTTAGATTCTGTTGTTTTGCTGGAGTCCAACAATTTGATTGGTTAATAAAGGTTTCCCTTTGTCAAAAAAAAAAAAAATATATATATATATATATATATTTTTAATGAGAACAATCATCTTCTCCTCTTCCACCATTAAAGAGAGTTCTCAAGCTCTCTGATTTTAGTTAGCTCTTTTAGTCATTTCTTGAACACTTTGCCTTTTCTTTCAAACATTATTTCACACACAGCTTGTATTTTTTAAAAAATATTTTTTTAAATACCAAATATGGTGGCAACGATTCAAATTTGGGACATTCTAGCTTTCTTACCACCAAGTCACATTGGACGGTGGTACTCTTAAAAAGCCTAGTGAGGATCCATTTATGAGAGTCTGATAGATGATGATAAAGTGTGGTTATAAAGGTAAGGAAAAAAAAAAGGTATTGAATAGTTGCTGGGAAATTTTGATTTAGTAATGGGAGCCGATATTGACACCCATAAAAATGTTGAGCACACACATATTTTAATAAAAATTTTAATTACAAAAATATTTCAATAGGACTTTACCAATAAGAACAAATTAGTTTAATATATAATTTTTTTAAAAAAATACTATTTACACTCATTAATTGCACTCATATCTTCAACTACATCACTTTATTAAAATAAAAAAAAATAAAAAAACCCTAATTCTATATTTTTTCTTTAAACCCCCAAACTTTACTAAGAAGGAGAAGAACAGAAGATCAACATAATGCCTAAAGGTTAATTGGGTATATGCTAATGAATGTTATGTTGCAGATGCAAAATGTTAAGGCCTTATTTGATGCTGCTATCAAGGTTGTCCACCAACCTCCAAAGCCGAAGAAGCAAAAGAAAAAATTGAGGATTTGCTTTGTTTTTTAATTGATAATGCTCTCTTTTCTTGCAGCGTGTATTTTATCCATTTTTAATTTATTTTTTTGAAACTCCAAAGGATCAACCGATTTTAATTGCTGGCAACCATTGTAACTAACAAATACATGGTACAGATAAGATTCTCTCTAACTAATACATAACACTAGAGGTCCCTCACGGCTTCCAAAATCTACCAATATATTAATATTTATACTTTTGTTTTTGTACATAAGTGTAGATGAGTCGAATCTATTTCTTTTGCAAAGTAATCATACAAATGTAAGCTATAGCACGGGCAACTATACCAGTAGCGACGAGTTTTATTAAATTAAGAACAAAATGCTTAAGATCATACCCGCTTCCTTGAAGTGAACCACATCATGTTATCAGCCAAACTCCAAAATATCTTTTAGCATTTGAAACCACAAATGCTTCCGTTGCCCACTTAGTGTAACATGACTCAGAGATCAAATCCACAACTTCGTTATTTTTATTGTGTTGCTACTAGAGTCAAAACAACCGGAAGAAGCACTGACAACACATTCTTATTCTTTCTTTTGTATAATTTTTCTGTTCTTGTAGTGCTTTATCCGGTTTTGATGGAGGAAAATTTGTCAATTTATGTTAAAAAATTTGTGTAGGAGCTGTGCATTTGTAAAATTGGATGTGTAAATAACTTATAAGGGTTTATAAATAATTGTATTAAAATGAAAACATTCATCTAAGTAACGGTACTATTGGCATTAAGATGGGTGTTTCTAGTAATGTTTTAATTTTAAAATTTAGACATGGGTTTACTTATAAATATGAGTATGCTTATTATATTTATAGGTGTCAATAACTGTACTCTTTAGTAATTTTTTCACTCAAGAATATATAAGAAAAAAAAAATTTATTAAATTTTGGGTGTAAGACAGTAAGAGTGATGTTTTGAATGGTGATACCAGTTATCTTGTTGTTTTTGGAAAGAATTGTGTTATGATTAAAAATTATGAATTGATAAAGAAAGAATATATGATTTGATATTTTGATTTGCTATATAAATTTACAGTATTTCCATTTTTTTTTTTTAAATGTTACTGTATTTCCATTTTGACTATCTAAATTAGTAATTTTGTCTAATTTGTTTAGTAGATTTTACAGCCTTTTTCATCGATTTCACATTTGTAATCAGATTTCCTGTTTTGTATTTCATTTGATATTATGATGATGATTGGATTCACAGATTATGCAAATATTTTATTTGTATTTTGCGTTATTACTCGATTTGCAGATTTTATTGCTCTATATATAAATTTTGTTTTTATTATAATATCATCAATAACTTGAACATTTATGGCAGGTTTGATATCTTGACTGGAAACCATAATTGTGTTTGATTCTATATGAACAAATAAATTAATTATTCCATCTTCTCTACATGTCAGTTGAGAGAAATTGAATCTCCATAGCTATTTACCTATGGATCAAAACACGAAAACTCAAACAAACGAAGGTATGTTCTATATATTATGTCATTATCAATGTCACAGGATGCAATGATCATTTATCTAGAGTGATTTAATTTATTAATCTGATAGTTTTAAATTTTAATGTAGTTGAATATAATATGTCTATTTCTTTTTATAAGGATCATGATATAAACTTCGTGGTTGAATCTAAAATTATAATAGAGATAAAAGTTTTGAATACTATATATCATCACCAAGAATCCAAGATCAATTCAAATATATTTTTTTCAATGTTCTTTTCCTTTAATTTATCTATATACATGTGTGTGTCTAATTCTTGATGTTATTTTTCTGAAAAAATAAATAAATAAAAAAATTATCTCAAATTATGACATATAAGTTAAATCAATACTACAGTTTGAAATCTATCATTGATATAAAATGATAAAGAAATTAAGACTCTCATCAAGTCTTATATGTGCCATCCGAATATCACTGTCATCATATCGGGAGGAAAATGCCTCCACATATTCTTATAAAATGCTTAATTCAATGTATTGATTGCATGTGATAGGATTTTTTTAGTTGAACTTGTGATAAATTGTCATGTATGTTGTATGCACAGATGGTGATGCAATCAGCAACGATTCTCCAATAGAACAAGTAAGGCTTATGGTTCCAATCACGGACGATCCCACATTGCCGACCTTAACATTTCGAACATGGGTTTTAGGTCCCATTACATGTCCCAATCTAGCTTTTGTCTCAGTTCTTCTTATATCGTCAAAACACCATCCGTATACCAAGTACTTGTGTCCAGATGCTGCTTATCGCCCTTGGAAAATTAATGGCGGCAACACTTCCATCTAAACCGGTGAAAGTTCCAGGAACAAGATGGAGCTTCTCAATGAATCCAGGTCCTTTCAACATTACAGAAAATGTATTGCTCACTATTTTGGCTACCTCAGGGTCTGAAAGTCCTTATGTTGTAACAATTATGTCGGTGAAAAAGATCTATTACAAGAAATATTTAAATTTCTGGGCAGGGTTACTCATGGTTCTAACAACCCAGGTACTTTTCTACATTTTCTTTATGAGAATCTTTTTCTAGTCAAGTCAGTCCTGAAAAAAAAAAAAAAAAATCAATACTGTCCGACAAAACAATTATTACTCTGTAGGAAGTTAATCTAGCTACTTTAAATCCTAAGAAAACTCCATCTACTCCACAGTTGCTTGGTTATGGCTTTGCGGGAATCTTTATGAAATTCCTGGTATATAAGCCCTACATGTGGTACCCTTTCACCTTACTTGATGAATCTTTCTATGTACAGGTATGTATTTCTTTATGTGTGTTTCAACATATGCGTGCTTGAAAGCTAACCAAAGCTTTTTATATATAGGTCATTGCACAAAGTCGAAGTGAGGCCTAAAAGAGGGATATCGAAATTTCAGTTTTTTCTGATAGCGGTGGCCGCAAGCTTTGCCTATGCTGTAGTACCAGGCTATTTCTTTCCTTCCGTAGGTGCTCTTTCTATTATTTACTTGTTCTGGAAAAACTCAGTCATAGGTCAACTTATTGGCTCCGGCCTTAGTGGCTTCGGAATTGGTTCCTTCTCCTTCGACTGGAATGTAATATCAAGCTATCTAGCAAATCCATTAGGTTTCCCAATGTCTACCATAATCAATAATGCAATTGGATTCATACTCTTACTCTACATCATATGCCCAATTGCCTATTGGACTAATTCAAATCATGCAAGGCATTTTCCATTTTCCTCCCTATAGCTTTTTGACAAAAGTGGTCACCTTTATGATGTTTCAAAGGTTCTTAATCATAGTGATCTTACATTCAACAAAAAAGGTTATGAAAACTACTCTCATTTGTATATGAGTGTCGTGTATCTATTTTTGATCGGGTTTGATTTTGCCTCTATCACAGCCACTCTTTCTCATTTTGTAGCTTTTCAAGCAAGGTAATGCAGTCTCTGATCAGTTTTTTTTTTTTTTTGTCATATGTTGTAGCTGCCTGCTATGCCATTTAATTTGAGCTTTTGCATTGAGAGCATTACAATGTACTTGTCTGTATAGGGATGTCTGGCGACAATTTAAGCAAGCCTATAGTAACAAAAATGCCAACATGGAAGATATACATAATCGGCTAATGAAGAAGTACGATCCCGTTCCTCAGTGGTGGTTCTTTGCCATTTTAGTTTTGGGAATCTTCATGGGAATTTTGTCTTGCGAAGGATTTGGGAATCAAATGCAACTTCCGTATTGGGGAACCCTGTTAGCGTGTCTCATAGTATAGTGATGATTTTTCTTCTTCCACTTGGTGTACTTAGATCTACCACCGGCCAAGTAAGCTATTTATTTATTTATTTATTTTATTTGAAGTATTACAATAAATTATGACCACGAATAGTCGGATTTAAATACTGTCAAAAGGCCTGGCTAGTGGTGACCACGGTTCGGTTTCAGTTCAGTTTCGGTTTGAACCGACGGTTTCAGTTCCATGGCCACCCAAAACCGAAACCGTAACCGGAAAACCGGTTTGGTACACGGTTTCTAACCGGCGGTTTTACGGTTTCGGTTTCGGTTTCGGTTTAAAAACCGACAGTTTTGGATTCGGTTTCGGTTCAGCTTCGGTTCAGTTTCGGTTTTTCAAAAAAAAATATAAAAAAAAATACCACGCGTCAGCTTCTGATTAGTCAATTTTTTTTTAATTTTTTTTTTTTAAAAAAAACCGGCGGTTTAACCACGGTTAAAACCGCCGGTTTTTGGTGGTTTTTGGAAGTACCCAAACCGAAACCGTAACCAGTTCAACCGGTTTTCGACCGGTTTTGAAACCGCCGGTTCCAGTTTCGGTTTTGGGGCGGTTTTTGGAAGTACGGTTTTGGTTAAACCGCGGGCAAAACCGTCGGTTTAACCGAAACCATGGCCACCTCTAGGCCTGGCACAATAATATGTCCTTTTTTTTATGGACCTAGTAGTTATTTAAGAATGGTTGATGGGATACATCTATCCTGGCAGGCCAATAGCCAACGTGGTCTTCAAAGCACTTATTATATCCACACGGTCTCATGCTCTTTCATTTTTCAGCGAATTTAAATTAGCTCACTACATGAAGATTGCTCCTAGATCAATGTTTGTAGCGCAAGTAACTGGAACAATAATCTCATCTATTGTCAATGTCGCTGCATCATGGTGGTTGCTTTCAGCTATGGAGAATATATGTGTTCCGGAAAAGTTACCAAAGGGCAGTCCATGGACGTGTCCTGGAATGACTGTAACCTATGATAACTCGGTGATTTGGGGTGTGGTAGGTCCAATGCGTATTTATTATCCTGATGGTGTTTACTCATAGCGCTTGTTTTTCTATACTTTTAGTTCGAGGTATAATTTACTATACTTGTAAAAATTTTGATTCTGACATTTGAAAATTGAAATAAATTTTGGGCTTTGTAGAATGGGTGCTGTTAAGCTTAGAAATTTTATTTTATTTTATTTTATTTATGTTAGCCCATTTTAGTATTTTTTTTTTTTTTTTATAGGCATATTAGTAATTAATTTTTTATAGTTTTTTTTACAATCCAATTTTTTTTTTACATTTTTTACATTTTTTTTCTAAAGACACTTCATTCTTAAAATTTAAATTTTAAAAAATTCTAAAAACACTTCCTTTTATTCTAAGATTATCTTTTTTATCTTTTAACACTTCTATTCTAAAAACACTTCATTTTAAAAAATAAATTTCTAAAGACATTCTATTTTTATTTTTAATAAAAGTTATAACGAACCATCGTAACCTTTGAATTCATCCGAGGAGTAATCTTTTTTGAATTAAACTATTAAAAAAAGAAATTATCTCTCCTAAACATTAGATTAAATATTACATATTAAATACTCTCTTCTAAATTTTTAATTACCATATTAAACTTTTTTTTTCCAATACGTATCTCAAATTTTCTATCTTCATTCATTCTCAAGCAAGACTAACAGTTAAAAAAAAATTAAAAAAACTTACGAATAAACTTGATTTTTAGGAACCGTATATATGTATATATTAAAAAATAATAATAATAATAAAATAAATAAATAAAAAACAAGTACCTTGTTTTTAATTCTTTCATTAGTCTTAGAAATTATGAATTTAATCGAATCTAGTTGTATATATATATATATATTGCTATTAGTAAAAAACGAAAAATATTCATATGTTTTTTTTTCTTTAACTATTAATCGAGGAAGTATAGTGATAGGATTTTTAAAAAAAAAAATTGAGAAATAATAATTTGGAAAGAGTGTTTAATATGGTAATAATAGATTTAGAAGAGAGGGTTTAATACGTAACATTTAATAGAGAATTTCTTTTTTTAATAATTTAATTAGTTTTGAGTGTCTTTAGAAACTCTTTTAATTTTTTTTATAAAACACTGGTGTGGCTAGAAATTGCTTGGGTGGCAACCGGCAATAGCCATTTTGAAATTAAATAACGGATAGGATGTAACAAGTTCAAAAAAAATGAAAATGATATTTTTATTTGTTATTTTTATTATCTTAAAACACTTCTGGTATCAATGTATCATCTTCTAAAACTTACATTTGGAAAAGAAAAAAATATATATATTTAAATCATCTTTGGTAAAAATAACTAAAAACAACAAAATGATGAATATGCCAGTTTTTTTTTTTTTTTATTTTATTTTATTTTATTTATTTATTTATTTATTTTAAATACAAACAACGAATGTGCATAATTAGCTAATTACGAAAAAAGGTAGAACCATAATATCAAATTTTTTCCTTCTTTTAGCTTTCATTTTTTTTTTTTTTTAATTAGCTACTTAAATAACCTTTATTCAACTTCAAGCCCCATCCGAATCATATAATAAGCATGTTTTGTGAAATTCCCTTAGAACATCAATAATGCTTTATAATTTAGCAAATTAACTAAATATAAAAAGAAAGAGAGAAGAGATTATGAGATTAAGAAGGCTGATTATACACTGAAAATTATAATTAATAATTTAATAAGATTATCAAGTTATACATCCCACCCACTAGAGAAACACTTATAGTCTTAACTCTTAAAAATAAAAATAAAATAAAAATTTAAAAATTAAAACACTTAAACATGCTAACAAAACAGTAAAACACAAATTAAACAAACATAGACAATATTATTAGGTGGTGGAGATAACTTGATCAAGTACTACCACTTAGGGCATCGTGGTTCCTTCGGGGTCCGTTGCACATTGCTGTTGCTGCACATAATCATGCTAGTGAAAGCTAGCATGATTATAAGGACAAGTTGTAAGAAAACACTTTACCAAAATCGATGTCCAGATCTCATGCAAGTTTATAGATACATGCATTTCAAGAGTTCAAAAAGGGGAAAAGGTAAAACACTAACCGGGATGTGCTGGGAACGAAAGGACGAGCACATTATTGAGACCGGAAACAGTGCTAGCCGGACTTATAGTCAGAGCCGGAGGCGATGACGGCGGTGGCTACAGTTGTGTGTTTGTCGGTTCTGCCATTGGAGAAAAGAAAAGTAGGGAGGGCCTTTTCTACACTATATCCAATTGTCCAAAAGGGTTATGGAACCTAATGTATATACTTGGATGAGTGTACGGACCTCTCCATGTCTGATAAAACATTTGACTCATCTCATTATGAGTCCACAATGTAAAATACAAACAGGGTAACACTAATACAAAACCATAAATACTACTGGATTTGGATAAATCAATAAGAAAATGCCTATTAATAAATATGATCTTCAACAACTGGACCTATACAAAATGCTCCAGAATAATTGAAATTAACCACATTCATTAATCCAGATATCCACAAATTAGGAATGATTAAGCTAGTCCACAACATGTAGGGAAATAAATACAACATTCTCCCACTTGGACGGCATAAGTCATTCCTAGATTATTAATTTTTGAAAATATAACATATAGTAAATATATATAAATGAGGGCTACACAGAATGTCTCATACCTTAACATCAACAAATTGCCATAATCTAAATGTGCACAATAAACAATATAAATACATGGCAAATATAATCCATTAATACAGTTGCAACTGATTACAATAAACAAGGCTCTCACCAACTTAATACAACAAAACGCTGCACCAAGCCCATATGAGTCACATGCTCCTGAAACATTTTAGGAGCTAAACCTTTGGTTAGTGGATCCGTAAGCATAAACCATACAAGTAATAAAGAGAGATAGAAAAAATTAACACATGGAATTTTTTAACGTGATAAAACCTCCAAGGAGGAAACATCCACGGGTTGAACTACAACCATTGAGTACTATATATATATATTGAATGGTAAATTAGAAATTCCACAAAGTGACCGATCCTAGATCACCAACCCATGTAGAGTCTATGTCTACCCAACCCTATTGGAAAGTATGATATCCCTCAATGATGTAAAGCCACCATATATTGGACGGCATACCAAACCAACATCGATGGAAAATTAAAAATTCCTCAAAAGTGCATACACATCTCATGTACCCCACTCTATTGGAGTCTAAGTCTATCCATACACCTAGGCCTACCAATAATATAGCCAACTCTCTATCCAAGGCACTCATGCCTCTAAAGAGCCTCTCTTGCATAGCTATCCAGACCTTTCCGATTCTAACCATGACTTCTTGCTTGCCTATCTGAGTCATCCTTTACTGTTGTCTCCTCTTTATGTAGCTCTGTTCCTAATTTTGGGGACTTCCATTTTATTGTCAATGACATTAGGGCTTTGTTTTCGGTTGTTGGAATTTGTAAGTGTCAAGCCTCCTCTTTTAAGGAAAACTCTTTGGCACATAATCTAGTATCGTTAGCCTTCTCCTCTTAAGGAGTGTTTGTGGCTAGATCCCAGTCCTTGTTCTAGTTTTTCACCTGTGTAATGGTTCTTCCTTTATCAAAAAGAACTGTAATTAAGCAATCATTTCTTTCTTATATCAGTTTTCAATTTCCAATCAACAAACGGGCGAATCTATAGGAGATACACGAACACAAACTTCACAAGAAATACATTTATCAAATTCAAAATGGATTCGACCATAGAAACACTCCAATATTATTAATTTTTCATAAGGATATTAAATAGTTACAGGAAAACGATTTGAAAGTAACATTATCAAGTATAAAGAGCTGTTTTACCTGATGAATACACTAATTAATATTACACCTACTAACTAGCCTTATCTATTCTACACTAAACTTCATCTTAGACCAGAACTATAGCTGGCACTTACATGAAATCTGAGTCAACACTAGCCCGTACCTTTTCCCTCTACTATGTACTAAACCAATCCGAGACCATGTAACTCTAACCAAAATCTGTTACGAAGAACAAAAGGAGCCACATCATCTTAAAATGTGGATTAAGAAGTCAGAAACCACTCTTGCATCGAAACGATAACACACACTTCAGGAAAATCTATAATCTTTGAACTTGCAACAGCTGCAGCTTCTCTAAACTTCCACTTCTTGTAAACTAGATAGTGAGCAATGTGCTTCTGGAAAGTATTGTTTCAACAATCTATAGCGATTATAAATCACCATTTTGAGAATCTCTGCACCACAGAAAAGATTTTCCCTTATTATATTAACCAGTGCTCTGTACAGACAGAATTTACAATGAAGTTTAAGAACATATCAAGTCATACCTTAAACGGAGGAGACTAGATGAGCATCGCCTCTTCAGATATCATACACCGTACCGCTTTAGAGCTTCGCTTAAACTTGGCATTACGTTGTATGCTTGATAGGATCTTCTAAGTTCGATAATGGAACCCACCTGGACCAACACAAGTCAGACTCATCAGACAATGCACAGACATGATTTTTTTTTTTTTTAGGCCATGGTGGATTATGAATCTTAAGCAGTCTTACAAACTATTTTAATTAAGAGCACTGTTGAAGGGGTAACAATCCTATATGTATTTGGTAAATCATTACTTCTAACATGCAACGGATGATTTAGCATAATAACATCATGCTCGTAGCTATATTTGTTGCTGGTTAACCCATATTTGACTTTAGTACCAAAGCTCCAAAGCTAAGGTAGCATCATCCTATCAATGATCATTATAGACAATGTATAAAAGTGATAGCATACATAATGGCAGGACCTAGCTCAGAACAGCACTTACAATGATTAAAACTGATGTAAACCCAATGGAAAATCCCTCATTGATACTGCGTAGATAACGATCAAGTATGGTTGATGTAGTTGCCAACAAACTTAATAATAGACCCCCTGCAAATTCCACCACAAAGAAAAGCTCAAGAAAGCAGCAAACAAACAGAAACGGTTCAAATGCTTGCTATTAATATCAGAATAACTTAAAATGGGAGGGCATATTTAGCAACGTCCAGATGGAAAATCACCCCAAAAACGTGTTGATGCCTGAATCTTTGTGAGATATTCAATAGTGGCCTTCCCAGGCTTTAGATTTGGTATCCTAGCACCCATCTTGTTTAAGTAATCTGCAATTTCCTTAGGCAAGTTTGCCTGCATTGAGATTCCAGTTAAGATGAGATCTATAAAAGAGAACGAAAAATTATAACTACCATAACATAAGAGCTCAGATTTTTATCATTTTGACACATTTATAGTACCAGATGAATGACATGCAAGCACATTCACGTTCAATGCAAAATTTATGTTTAATTTGTGTTTCCACAGAATGAATAATAAAAAACTCCTGGGACAATGGAATGAGGTTAGAGTTGAAGCATCATTACTATAAGTTGTTACCTTTCCCATATGACAACTCTGGCTTTATTATGTACCAAACAAGACATACATAATGGTATTATGGTATATCATTATAAGCTTCCATTTCAAATGATGACTGGCAAAAAAACAGTTAAGCATTTGCATCTGCCTGCCAATTCAATATCATTGTATATTTGTATTACCATATAAGGTGATTGTGCAGCAAAATATGTATTTCATATATAAGTGCAGTTATAGTCTTATAGATATAATTTCTGTAACTTTTCTTGACATTCACTTTGATGTATTTGAATACTTGCGGGTACAATATCAAGAAAGAAAAAAGAGCATAAATAGAAAACTAGATCATCTTCTACTAAATTTTTTTTAATGATTTTTGCAATCAAAAAATTATAACTGCAAGAAAACTATAATGCACAAGCAAAGAATCATGATGACAGCAAACATATATTCACAAATTTTTTGTCAAGTAGCATGTATGGTTCTATAATAATCAATAGTCAGGTTGAAAGGATACTTACAATGTCAAATATATTGAATAGGAAGACAAAAAAGGCATATATAGAATAGTACACCCAAGGCGCTGCACCAACAGAAGTCTCAGGGTTCAATATCTGCTTAACATGCTCCCAAAATGGGGAGCCAAGGATACTGCAAATAATTATCTGTATTAGACTAGTTGTAAATCCTTCACCAAAACAAGTTTGAATAGGAAAGTTATATGTATTTATGCATTGAATACAAAAAAACAACCCTAATATAAAAGGAATTTGATGATACATTAAAGAAACTTAATAAGTTTTCATCCTCCAGACAAAAGACCAACGGATGAAATTGAGATAAACAACTAAGTCAGTTTTGGCTGAAAATACCTTGCAAGAATACTGGGAAATGCCAGGAGATAAGTTGTCGTCAGAACAGGCTGCATTCCTGATGGATTAATATTAAAAGGGATATAGGGCTCCACTTCTGTAATCTGGGAATCTTCTCTGTTTACAAGCAAAACCAACAAAAAGAAGAATGAATGAGAACTTCTACCAGGTTTTAGAGGTTAACTGCATGAGCAAGAGAACTTATGGTATCTTGCAGGACTTATAAAAATAAATAAATAAATAAATAAAAATAATAAATAAATAAAAATAAAAATAAAAACTAATTATTAATGCAAATGATCAGCAATTGTTAAAGTCATAGAATAAATTATTAGTAACAACCTCCAACAACAGAACTGCTCTTCACTGACACAGAAGATAAAAACATAAAAATGGACCAAATTTATGCAAGATATACTTTCTTACACACAAAAAAAAATGACATTTATACATCTGGAAAACAAAAACGGTACTACCTTGCAGCTGAAGCAAGCTTAAATCCATAATATTGCAGTTTTATTTTCCTGCAACCTTCAGTAACAACAACTGCCCACATAGCGACAATAGTAAAAACTCCCAACACTGCAAAAGGCCACCAACTCACTGCACTTCCTGTATATTGCAAACCTTGAAATTGTTATTGTTACCTAACACTAAAACTAAAGAAATATGGTAGTATTATAGAATAGTTCAAGCCGAATCGCAATGGTTATGACTTAAGACGTCCTCATATAAATTTTTTATAATTAAGAAATCCTTGAACAACTAATATGGTTTCTGTTTATGCTCAAAATTAACAGTAATTTTTAGCAATTTCTACATTGCTAGAGCAACAACAATCGCTAGCAGAGTAGTTAAGAGGGAAGATTTTGTGCAACATCCTCTTCCCCGTCATTTACCTTACACATGTAATTACTAATAATTCTAAGTTCATCATAAAAATGTACTCTATCATCTTCGCGCTTCGATTATTTTTAAACAGCTTGAATTTTTATGTATGGACTTAAAATAAAACAACTATTTGAATCAATTAATTCAAGGCAAGATAATCTTTTGTAGGATTAGTTTGCACTTCTAATTATATGAGTTTAGCGTTTATTGTAACATTAATTTCATTCACAATTTATTAAAATCTAGATAATATATTTTCCACTTGCGACAATCAAGAGAAAGCAAGGTATGAGCAAATGTGGAAAGATCAAAATTCTCCTTTTTTGAGGGACCTTTCAAGCCCCTTCACACCTTGAGTAGATTAAAAATGTCATAGTCATGCTTAAGGACAGACATATGCATGCTGAAATGTCATATCTAGAAGAGCGCCCAAAAAAAACCTAAAAAGCAAATACTAAATCATTCAATTAACTGATACATTTCTATAACTTGCATAATTAACAACAAAGGCACCAACTAAACACATGAGAGAGAAGTCAGCATAACATGCAGCTTCAAAGGTCAAAGCTTCATTAATTTCCAGAAATTATAATGCAGGTTAATTTTAACAACTCTTACAACTATTTTATTAGTATCAAAACTTTGAAGCGGTCGAAGATTGGGGATAAAAAGGAAAGAAAAATTCCACAAATTAAATAGCAGTAAGATTGTTATCACATACCCGAGAGCTGAGATAACATCTTGTACAATGTCTCAGTGTAGCCCGTCAATATCCCCACGCATATTATGAGAGATGAGCCTTGGCCTGAAGTTGTATAAATAGTTTAAAAGAAGATTATGCCATACATGAAAGGGCAAAAGAATGCATGCACAGATTTAGTTTTGTTACTCTTTTAAAATCTTAAAGAGCATACATCTTTAATGTATTTTATACTATTTTTATTTACTTATTTTGGAAAGAAAATAGAGTTGACAGCGAAATAAACACATGATCAATAAAACCAGTATCTTAAGATTCATAAGGTTCGGCCCTTTTATTTGAAGATGGTATTTCACTGGCATCACATCTACCAAAATGTATTGAGAACAACTAAACAACTTTCAACTGATTTTCTCTGAGTCCTTGCGATGAAAATAAGGCTCCATCCATAAACTATGGGCTATGGTAACAAAGGAACCACCATGAAACTAAGTAAAACGAGATTAAAAAAAATGGAAAACCAAGCAAAGAAATTACCAAATCCAGATTCTGATATTGTATCGCAGATCCATGTCATTGTCATTGCACCACAAACCAGCAACATACTTGTCACCATCACATGCTTAACCCTGCAAAAACCACAAAAACTGTTACATAACATATCCCTTCCAAAAACAGTGTTCGTACTATCATTTTTTTTTTTAAGGGTAGAACTTGGGAAAGGTCTCCCCACAATTGTTTTTTTATTAATTATGAGCAAGGTGAGACTCAAACCTCCCTCACCTAGATGGAGAGAGAGGAACACAACCAACTCATTATTTTAATTTTAATTTTTATTTTGATAGGAAACAGAATATCATTGTAAAAGAAGGAAATATAAAATAGAGCCCTATACAAAAATCATAAATTGTAGCAACACAGCCTATACAAGAGTGAACAATCAGTCCACCAAGGCTTACAAAGAACCACCTAAGGTAACAAAAAGAGCCTTCAAGACAAAAACAAGGACTACAAAACAAAGGGGAACTCAAAGCGTAACTAATTATCCCACAACAACTTCCGAATTTAAGTAGATAAAGAAAAAGCCAAAAGGGTATAAGTCCTAAAATTCATTGGAGATGGAAAACACAACTCTACACAGAGTGAACAAGCAATCCACCAAGGCTGACAAAAGACCACCTAGGGTGACAAAAAGACCTTCAAGACAAAAACAAGGCCTACAAAACAAAAGAGAACTCAAGGCAAAAATGTAAAACTAATTATCCCACAACAGCTTCCCAATTTAAGTGAATAAAGAAAAAGGTATAATCCCTAAATTCATTAGAGATTGAATCCCATAAGTAAGGTAGCAAACTCGATCCCACAAGCCATCAATGTTCTCCTCAATCTTCCTTTCAAAAAATTTATTATTTTTTTCCTTCCCAAATAATCCAAGTAAGGCTAAGACGGCGCATTCCATAGGGTTTTGGCTTTCTTTCCCCTAACAAAAGCACCAAAAGTTCCACAAAAACTTGATGACAATAAGCAGGGAGCCAGCCAGCAAATTTTTGCATCTTTTAATAATTTACTTCAAAGATTAAAGGAGACATCAAACTGAAGGAAAAGATGATCAATGGTTTCCTCATTGTGTTTGCACATGATGTAAAAAGATGGAGAGGGGCTCATATGTGAGAACTCCCTTTAAATAATCTTCCATGTATTAACCTTTCCCATAGCCAAAACCCAAGAAAAAAAAATTGAATTTTGAGGAGGCACTTTAGCTTTCCAAATCAAGTTGAAACACTTTAAATTACTTTGATAGGGATCATTGACTAGCCACTTGAAGTAGGATTTACATGTATATGGTCCGTAAAGCAACAATAAAAGAAAACACAAGTTTTTGAGAAGCAGCAGAAAAGATGACCAAAACATCAATTCTAAGAAGAAAAGTATAGGTATATTCTTGCTAATGTGATTTTTAATTTGAGCTTCTCACAGGAAGATGAACCCTCATTTAATTTACTCGAGATATATAAAATCAAAGAATATTGTCGAAATGAAATTCCTCTCACTAAATTACCTGTGACTGGCAGCATAAATTGAATATGGAAGTGAATAACAAGAAACTATAATGGCTTCCAATATTGCAAAACCCAGTGACATCCACCATCTGAAATAAGTAGAAAAATGTATTAGAGTTTGTAACCTCCAATACATATTGACTGAAATTAATGCGCAATACAAAATTATGTAGCAAGGACTCGTCTCACTGCTTGAGATGAATAACTAGACACACATATAACTCTTAATCTTCTCGAAGCCATCTAAGCCTTCCTTTCGCAGCTTTACCAAAGATGGAACAACATGACAGAGTAACTGCACATTCAATTCATAAAAGTTGGACACAATTGTTAGCCAATACAAATATGCAGAAAAAAAAATGGAATTAATTATTCCGTGTGTGTCTCACATGCCAGTACGCATTGTGACAACAGAATGAATAAAAACAGCAGCAGGAAACACAAATTATGCATGGAAGACAATACTTCATGTAAACATTGATATACTATTTTCTTGCAGCATGCATCCTTTATCATCATGTACAAAACTTCTGTTAACCAATTAACACCTTGAATCGTGATGCATCTATAAAATTCATTAGATATCACTTTCTAATTTTTCAAATGTATAAGAATCTCTAAAACCATCAAAAGGTAAACATCAAAATATATAACAAAATATAAAGAGATTCTCTTACTATCTGCATATTTACCAAGAAGTAAACGATGATAAAGCATTTAGCAGCTCCAAAAATGTAACAACATGGACCTAAAACACCACAATAACAAGCATTTGACGGCTCCCAAATGTAATAATGCAAGCCCAGAAGAATAGTTGGACCAAGTAATATCAAGGCACAAATTATATCAAACATGACTTAATGGTCCACATAAAAATCGGTACTAAATTTTTTAATAATGTCATCTTCTTTGAAACAAGTAAAGCCTTCTTCAGCCTCTAAATATAGCTTTAAGAGATACATGGCAGTTAAATTGTATAAGCAACAACATCAAAAGAGAATGGAATATCAAGTCACATAATCATGCAAGTAAAATGTATGTGAAGTATCTGAAGAAAGCAATAAACCTGCATTATTATGGATGCTATGATCTGGGGACTGATGCCAAGCTGAAAGAAGGACAATTTGAGCTCTGCTGTAAAATCACCAAGATCATCTGCCAAAATCAACATGGATTACTACATGTAAGCTTGAAGTAAGGAAAAATATAGTAGGAACCCAGAAAAAAGCATGGAAAATCATGCATATAATAATTACTAAATTTCTACGTGCAATGAGTGTGTTTATGTATGTTGCTTACCAACAGATCCTGAGGCAAAGCTAAGGTAATCTTGAGGTATCAACCTTCTATCAAATCCAGGTAGAGGAATGAAATATCCAACACGACTGAGTACAATTAGTACACCTGTCACAAATAATCTTCGACGTATCTCACTCTTAAAAAATGATTCTGCAGCACTATTGAGGACAGAACTTAGGCGTACAAAATTTAGAAACCTATTTCTAAACATCGTAGGCTTTGACTGCAAACTCTCATAGTTATTGACATCATATGAACTAAGAATATCTGCCCCATCATCCAATCTTGGTGAAACAACTTCAGCGTTTATAGACTCGGATGATGGCTCAACATTCATATAGTCACTTTGAAGCCGATCTGACGAATTGACATAAACTTTTCTATTTGTTCTTAACAAAAGAGGTCTCTTTGACAGCATATGTGTTTGGCTGGATTCTAATACACTCATCTTGAAAGTCACAGAAGCATAGTTATTCAAACGGAATGGTCGAATAAATGGAGAATCACATTTCAGATGTCCACCTGAATGTAAAATAAAGGTCAAAGGTAAATTTGTATTTAGTAAACACCACTCATAAATTATAACAATGTCAGAGCCCAGAATACCAATCATAAATTAGAATAATGAAAGAGCTCTAGTTAGAATATTCAATTCCCAATTCATAACAAACATTTAACTCAAGAAAAACTAACACAATAGAGATAACATATGCGTATAAGTGAATGGAAATATACTGCACAAACAGACCATTTAAGTGAAAATTCCATCTCCATAAAGTCATAATCTGACTTCTAATTGCCTTCCGAATCATCCAAACACCTCCAAAAGCATGTTTGTTTCATTTTCAAAGCTAAAATCAATAGACAGTAAGGACTAAGTACTATCTAGGTAAAGCTAAAATCAAATTGCATCAAAAGTTAACTGCATAACTAAAAGTATGAAGCATCAAAGCAAACAACAACTGAAATATATTCAGCGTTAACCATTTACTCTGAGACCGATATATGTGATGTCCAGAGTCCCAAACAGCCCAAGTGGGCAGTTTTAAACAATTAGGTTCACATGCAATAGCATTAAACAGCATATATATATATATATATCAAAATATCATAGAGCAAATTTTAAGTTAGGCCATTCACAACAGCAAATTTGAATAAAAGAAGCAATAAAGATAAGACTGATTCGAAAAAGAAGATTATTAAACACACAAGTAAATACATGAACCTTACATAAAAACTAAGAAAAAGTACAATGAAGAAAGTAATGCTTAAATTGGAATAAAATGAATCGAAATTCAGTAAGTTTAAGAGGTGACTTTCGCTTTCCAGAGTTTCTTTTAATTTTTTTACTAGAATTTCAATAGTTTCTGGGAAACCAAACATCAGAGAACGTACCTCCAATCTTTAAGGGCTTAGTTGTTGTGAAGAGTTGAGGAGTGAAGTGTCGAGAAGTAAGGAGAGTAGCTTCCATGGCCACACTTCGACTCTACGGAGCGGCAAAGCTCCGAATTCAAGGGTTATGTTGTGTTGTGTTGCGTTGTAAATAACACTTCTATTTCAACACTTGACTGCTCATCCGATACGGCTAGGATCTTATACTTTTGGGTTAATATTGTAAACTCCCCTGACCTTTTAGCTATTGTTGGATGGATAGACGATGATGCATATATTCAAAAACATCCCTGGACTGTAACACCGCTAACTGTTCCGTTAAATCGACTTGTATTGACCATATGAAAAGAGTATAATACCCTTAATATTAATATTTTATATATCTTATTATCAGATTTTCCATTGAAAAAAAAATATATATATATATATAACTTTAATATTGAATTTTTTTTCCTTCTATGATCAGATTTGAATCTCCACCATATAATTTCAGATTTGGAGTGTTTATGGAAAAAAATATATATATCAGAAAAAAACAAAAAGATCAGAGATACTATCCATCACATCTAGTTTTTGAAGAAATTTAAAATAAATAAAAAAAAGAAAAATTCTGGAAGAAAAAAATAATAATAAAAAGAACAAAATGATGGAGATATAGATTGGCTAGTGATGAATTTCCATCGCATATATTTAGCAATGTTTTTATAAAAAAAAATAATAATAATAATAATAATAAAATAAATAAAATAAAAAATAAAAAAAGATTAAAATACAAATTTAGAAAACATTAAAAAAAAAAGTGACATAACGCCGTAGTTGTTGTACAACACGTGTCGCTTTCCACACCTAGCCACTAGCATACACTGATACACATGTCTTGAAGTGGCAATGCTTATACATATAGTTGACACAGTGATTCATACGTGTCACCTATCGGTGAAATTATATGTTGCCTGTACACACCATTTTTGTAAGCTATAAATACCCCTCCAAAGGGATGTAAATTAAGCATACGAAAATATGTTTGATTTCACTTTTACGGTTTATGTCCTTTTTTACTGCTTTTATCTATTTTACTGCTTTTATCTGTGTTTCGTTGTCGAGAAAAGTAATTAACTTCTGATGATTCAAAATCATGAATTACGTTTGATCGGTTGGTTCCGCAAAATTCCACTTCTGGTCAAATGGTTGATAGTAATTCATGATTTTTTATCATAAATTCATTATTTTTCTCGTCTATTATAATTATGAACAGTTCTGAATATTTTGTAAATCGCTGCTTGCTTTCGATATTCAAGGTGTGTAGTTCTATAATCGTAAATGTTCTCACCCCTATCGAGAGTCATATCCTTATGGTGGTCAAATTTATCTCTTATATCTTTTTAGGAGACTTCAGATCTTGAATGCAACTATGCATCAATGACCCATGAAAGATAATTGGATCCAAAAACATCACATGAATTAAATTTTCAATCCGCAAGACATGAAACTTTTGGTTCTAAGAATCATGTTTGGAATCAAAACTTCTAGAGTCCTAGTCTAATAAGATAAAATTCGAAATTTGAGTTTTCATTCAAAATAAAGAGCACTGAAATAAAATGCAATACACCCAAATAATATTGAAACTGCACTTACTTTGTGTAAGTATAATTAATGGCAAAATTGTATATATATGCGGTTCCGTTCCTATCAGCAATCACACAGCATATATACGGTCTCGTTCCTATCAGGGTATCTTTATATAAATTGAATGTGAGTCATGTTACGTGACTTTCTTCATGGCTTCATTCACGCACGCATTACTGTCATGGATGTATGGGTGGATTGAGTCAAAGGCTACTGGATGCTTCAGCCTTAATTATCGTTCCATTTTCTTTTATTAGTTAGATAGTGTAGAAGTGCTGCTGGAAGATAGCACCCATTTACTTTGTTGCTGAAAGATAGCATCCATTTACTTAATGTTGAATGTAATTTGGTTATCAGTTGTTGTAGTTGGCCTATAAATAGCCAGAGACAATATTGAATAAGATATGACAAATTACCAAATAACTCAATCTTCTCTGTTCTCACTTTTTCTACTGCAACATTCTTTGTTCTCAAATTCTTACTTATCAGTGGTATCAGAGCCTGGTTGTCCATGGATACTCGCGGTAAATCAAATGCGGAATTCCGCAATGAGGTTAACGATATCCTCGCTAGCCACGAATCTCGGTTTGATCAAATTCTTACCGAATTACAAACACTTCGCCTGCAACAAAATCTGCCCACCCACTTACCTGGTGACTCCACTGGGGAAGCTTCCCACAGCCAGCACAATACCCTACAATCCAACCAATCCTCTGACCGTACCAATCATCAACACCTCAAGCTGCCATTTCCAAAATTCGGTGGTAAGGATCCGAATGGCTGGGTCTATAAGGCCGAGCAATACTTCGACTTCAAGAATGTTGCTCCCGATCAGCAGGTCCAATTAGCATCGTTCCACCTTGATGGTATCGCCCTCCAATGGCACCGATGGATTACCAAGTACAAAGGACCCTTAATGTGGGACGAATTCACTAAGGCTCTTTTGCTTCGTTTCGGACCTACGGATTACGAGGATCCTTCCGAAGCACTCACTAGACTAAAACAAACCTCCACTGTTAACTCGTACCAGGAGGCGTTCGAAAAGCTTTCGCACCGCGTCGACGGGTTACCTGAAGCTTTCCTTGTGGGCTGTTTTATAGCCGGATTACGAGATGACATTCGGTTGGATGTCAAGATCAAACAGCCTCGATCCCTAGCAGAGGCTATTGGTGTAGCTAGATTGGTGGAAGAACGCAATACACTGCAACGAAAGGGATCCAATCCATATCGACCTCCCACCTTCGGTACACAGCAGAGGTCATTTGCTAACAATTCACCGGGTTTATTAGGACCACCTCCTTCACAAAAATCGACCCCTTCAATTCCTTTCAAACGCATCACAACACAGGAAGCCAAGGAGAGGCGTGAGAAGGGTCTTTGCTATTATTGTGACGAGAAATTCCTTCCCGGACACCGCTGTCAAAGACCCCAATTATTTATGATCTGGGATGGGGCACAAGAAGACACATTTGGCACCATCAATGACCCAAACGAACCAGAATATGAACCAGATTTTTCCGATCCTTTACCCGAAATTTCTTTTCATGCAATTTCAGGTACTGAGCATCCTCAAACAATCCGAGTCCCAGGCCGATTGAATGGCACAAATGTCACGATTCTGATAGACGGTGGCAGCACGCACAATTTCGTTGATCAATCTCTGGTCTCACAACACGGCCTTTCGGTGGATCGTGACAAGAAGTTTCAGGTTATGGTGGCCAACAGAGAAACCATTGAGTGCGCTGGAAAATGCTTGGCTCTATCTCTATGCATCCAAGGATACCTCATCACAGCAGACTTTTATGTCCTTCCGGTGGCGGCATGTCCGGTGGTTTTGGGGGTTCAATGGCTTGAGACTCTAGGGCCTGTCGAGATGGATTATAAAAAGTTGACAATTTCTTTCAACCAAGGCGGCACTTCTCAAGTTTTGAAAGGACTTGGGAGAAGTGGACTTACAGCCTTATCAGACAAGGAGTGCCAACACTTACATGGCACTGGGCTGTTCCTACAAATTGTTTCCATCACAGAAGAAGAAAATTCCACAACACCACCTACTGACCTCACCAACCTTCTCACTAATTATCAAGGCGTCTTCGAACCACCTATAGGTCTACCACCTCAGAGAAGACATGATCATCAGATTCCATTACAGCCTAACACCGGACCCGTCAGTGTGAGGCCGTATAGATACCCACATTACCAGAAGTCCGAAATTGAGAAGATGGTCAAGGAACTTTTGGAGTCCGGCCTGATTCGACCTAGCAATAGCCCGTTTTCATCTCCGGTTCTGTTGGTAAAAAAATCCGATGGAACTTTGCCTTTCTGTGTGGATTACAGGGCCTTGAATACTATCACGGTAAAGGATAAATATCCGATACCAATCATTGACGAGTTGCTAGATGAACTCCATGGTGCCAGGTATTATTCCAAACTCGATCTGAGGTCAGGTTATCACCAAATTCGTGTCAAAGACAACGACATCCATAAAACTGCCTTTCAGACACATGAAGGCCATTATGAGTTCATCGTGATGCCCTTCGGACTCACAAATGCTCCTGCAACATTCCAAAGCCTCATGAATGATTTATTTCGCCCATATCTTAGGAGGTTCATTCTTGTCTTTTTTGATGATATATTGGTTTACAGCCGTACCTGGAAGGAACATCTTTCACATCTTAGCACTGTTTTAATGATTTTGGCATCTAATTGTTTATTTGCGAAAAGGTCGAAGTGCCGATTTGGTGTCACACAGGTTGATTATTTGGGTCATATTATATCTGAAGAGGGAGTCGCAGTGGATCCTTCAAAAATCCAAGCAGTTATTAACTGGCCTGTTCCAAAGTCAGTAAAGGCTGTTCGTGGCTTCCTAGGATTGGCAGGATATTATAGAAAATTTGTAAGCGGTTTCGGCACCATAGCTGCTCCACTGAATCTGTTATTGACAAAGGAGGGATTTAATTGGGGTTCAGAGGCAGAAGTCGCTTTCACTCATCTAAAGCAAGCCCTTACATCACCACCGATTCTCAAATTACCTGACTTTACTCAACGATTCGTCGTCGAATGTGACGCGTGCGGTAAAGGTATTGGTGCAATTCTTACTCAGCAAGGGCAACCTGTGGCCTTCTACAGCGAGGCGTTAAAGGGATCAGCCCTCAATCTCTCCACTTATGAGAAGGAGATGCTTGCCATTGTTAAAGCAATCAGAAAATGGCGCCCATACCTTCTTGGCCGTCCCTTCACCGTACGTACAGACCAGAAGAGTCTGAAGTACTTGTTAGAACAGCGTATCACCACTCCAGCGCAAGCGCGTTGGCTGCCGAAACTCCTTGGATACGATTATGAAATCGAATATAAAAAAGGCAAAGAAAATGGGGGCGCTGATGCATTGTCACGTGTTGTTGAGTTCAATTTTTTGGCTATTTCTTTTCCACAGGTGGACTGGTGGGAAGCAATTCAACGTGAAGCGGAGCAAGATTCTTTTTATTTAACCTTATCAAACAAGTCTTCAAGATTGGGTCATCAGTTCCTTCAACGTGATGGTGTGTGGTTCAAGAATGACAGGATTTATTTGAGTCCACAGTCGACTCTAATTCCTGCTATCGTCTCAGATGGCCATTCGTCATTAATCGGAGGACATTTCGGGTACCACAAATCCCTTTCCCGAATTCGGACCAGTTTCGAGTGGCCAAATATGCATCGCACGGTGAGAGAATATTTACAGGGTTGTGATGTTTGTCAGCGGTTCAAAACGGACTGCCTCAGTCCCGCGGGTCTACTACAGCCTCTGCCCATTCCGAATAAAATATGGACTGAAATATCTATGGATTTCATTGATGGATTACCTTCATCACAAGGGCATACCGTGATAATGGTCGTCGTCGATCGACTCTCCAAGTATGGACACTTCGTACCTATGCGTCATCCTTACACCGCGTTGACAGTAGCCAAGGCTTTCATTGCAGACATTGTTCGTTTGCACGGCATTCCGTCGTCCATCGTTTCTGATCGGGACAAGGTATTTATAAGCTCTTTTTGGCGCACATTGTTTCAAATGCAGGGCACTACTCTTAACATGAGCTCGAGTTATCACCCACAAACCGATGGGCAAACGGAGGTAGTCAATCGGACCTTGGAGCAATACCTTCGTTGTTTCGCAGGAGATCAGCCACGGAAATGGTTAGATTGGCTTCCGTGGGCCGAATTCAGCTAGAACACCTCTGTTCATTCTTCGACGAAATTGAGTCCCTTTGAGGTTGTGTATGGTATTCCTCCCCCCAGCTTACTCTCATATGTTCCTGGCACTGCTCGGGTCCAAGCTGTGGATGACTATCTACGTGACCGGAACTCCATTATGAAAGAACTGCGTCACAACCTACTTCTTGCTCGCAACCGAATGAAGTGCCAAGCTGATCAGCATAGGCGTGAGGTTCATTTTTTGGTGGGGGATTTTGTTTACTTAAAATTACAGCCTTATCGACAGACTTCGGTGGCATTTCGTGGGTCGCTAAAATTGGCTCCTAGGTTCTTTGGCCCGTTTGAGATACTGGAAAAAATCGGACCAGTGGCTTACCGTCTTGCACTCCCTTCTGGCTCTCAAATTCATGATGTTTTTCACGTCAGCCTATTGCGGAAGCATTTGGGACCAACTCCTACTGTGGTCTCTACTCAGGTTCCACCGGTTTCGGATACTGCTACGATTCTTCCTCAGCCTGAAGCTATCTTGGATCATCGTATTATTCAGAAGGGTGCTTACCATCCTAAAAATGAGGTTCTTGTTAAATGGGTTGGTGCCCCTGCGGAGGATGCGACTTGGGAGAACAAGTGGCGTTTCTCCAAAACTTACCCGGACTTCATCCTTGAGGACAAGGATTCTTTGAGTGGGTAGGAATGTTACGTGACTTTCTTCATGGCTTCATTCACGCACGCATTACTGTCATGGATGTATGGGTGGATTGAGTCAAAGGCTACTGGATGCTTCAGCCTTAATTATCGTTCCGTTTTCTTTTATTAGTTAGATAGTGTAGAAGTGCTGCTGGAAGATAGCACCCATTTACTTTGTTGCTGAAAGATAGCATCCATTTACTTAATGTTGAATGTAATTTGGTTATCAGTTGTTGTAGTTGGCCTATAAATAGCCAGAGACAATATTGAATAAGATATGACAAATTACCAAATAACTCAATCTTCTCTGTTCTCACTTTTTCTACTGCAACATTCTTTGTTCTCAAATTCTTACTTATCAAGTCACTCATTTATAAAAATGATTTGACAAGTGCATGCATACATACCAAGTCAAAGTATGTAAAACGAGTGGTTCACATTCAATGTCCTTTTATAATTCTATCAGGGCATCCCCATAGGAAAATTTCCGTATATATATAATATAATTACATTAAATAAACCAAATCATTGTGATAGTCAAAAACAAATCCTACCGTTTAGATGGCAGTATTCTCTGTGGCAGTATTCTCTGTGGGTTGGAGCTCTGCTCCGAATGTGGCGGGGTTGGGAGATAATATTTGGGGAGAGAGAGGGGGATAAAATCTTGTCCTTGAAGGTGAAGCGAGGCAAGAACGGGAAAGTACTCTCCACCTCGATATATATATATATATATATTATAATATAATATATAATATTCAGATTTTTTAAATTATTTAATATTAACTTTTTAAACATAAATAAATAAATAAATAAAAATTTAACATGTTCAATAGTTTTTTACATATGATGATGAAATAAGCATAAATAAGAAAACTAAAAAACCATTAGATGTCCATCTTGTTTCCATAATGCATGTTACTTGGATCCCAATAACTTGCCAACTTTACAATTACAATGATGAAAATCTAAGAATAAGGAGTAAGTTGATATGCGCTTAATTAGAGGCACAAGTTTATTAACCTTATTTATCTGATTTTCCACGTAAACAGCTCATGAGCAAAAATGGAAATTTGAAATCTCTAGATATTTGTTTTGATTGCTTTCTCTAAACTAGACCCTTCAAAATGATTATCAATGATATTTCTTTCCCTTACAAACAGTATCTTAATTGCAATACTTGAGCGGATATGGAGAAGACCTCTTCAACGAGGAATCCCCGACCCCAGCCCTGCTTATTAGACAGGGAATGGGGCGAGTATGGGGATTCCCTAGTCCCGGCCCCGTTTCTCTTAACGTGGGGATAGGGATGGAGATGGGAATGGTTTAGGGGGATGGTGATGGTTTTGGGGGGCGGGGATGAAGATGGAGATGGAAAAGCATTCCCCGACCCTGACCCGTCCCATTGCCATCCTTACTATTATTTATATGGGTTAAGTCGATATGCTATGGGTCTATGGGTAGATCCAAGAGCTCCTCTCGCTTAATGAAAAAGCTCAACTCTCGACTAATTTTTCTTTAAAGGCTTTAATGAAAGAATTGGCACAAACACTATTTAATCTGATATTTAAATTTAATTAAGGTACAAAAGAAATAGGTACTTGAGTGGGAACTCTCGCATCAGCTGGATCAACTTACGCTATTGGAAAGACCCAAGTGCTCACGAGTTGAAAGGAAAGCTAGCAAAGCTAAAACAAAGATGAAATCCTTAGAAAGCCTTTTTAAAGGCCTTCTTGATTAGTCTAAAAGGCTTCTTCGATGCGTACTTGCTAAAGGGATAATTTCCTTTTGATTCGGTCAGGCTTCAATCTTCAATTGTTATTATGTAACAGCTGAAGCAAGAGTTGACTGGGATTCAAACCTTATATCCCTAAAAATCCAAATATGATCAAGTTTGATCCTTCAGAACCATGTAATTGAGTCTGATAAGGACTATAAATAAGAACCTTTCTTTATAGAGAGGGAATTCTGTTTTTGATTTCTATGAATGGAAAAAAAAACTCATTTGCATGCTAAAACTTTATTAAAATAGTCTCCAATCACTGGAAAATCACTACTAAACCCATATAATTCAATCAGGTATCAATCAACTTCATCTTTGAAATTTTTTAATTTCAATCTCTCTCTATAGCCAGTCTAAGCAAAATAAGGTCAAAAGACAACATAACTTAAGGCTTGACCAGCCTTGTTCACAAGTTGCATTAGATTTTGTTCAATTTGCTTAATAATTAGAATTATCTCACATTCTCACTTGTCGATTAAGTGGCTAACTTAAGCGGACATCCCCCTCTAGTTTATTTTTCTATTTTTTTTTTTTAGGTTCTCAAATCGGTCGACAAGTTTGGTTTGACCAGATTCTAACTACAAGTTGCAAGAGCCCAGTCTAAAACAACTATAGAGCGACCCCCAACAGTTTGGCACCCATTAGGGGGTCCCATTGTAGTTTTTTTCACGAGCCAATCGAATCATGACAATAACTCGTTCAAGATGTCAGAAGACAAAAATTCACTAACTATCGAGGAGCAAATTACCACGTTAACTACTCAAGTGACCGTGAATGCTGAGAAGTTGTGAAAGCTCAAAGTCGAACACGTCGCGGTCCGAACACGCAATATAGAACTGCGAGCTATGATCAAAGGCGCGCCTAACAATGTGTCACTCGCACCTCCGGTCCAGGCAGTCGACACCACGTAGAACGTTGACACGACAGCTCTAGTTGCTCCCGAAGTAAATTCCCAAACACCAGAGCATGTCAAAGCTGGCGAAAGGACTTCGACAAGAGAGAATCTTCATGCTATAACCCAGACAGTTCAAGCTGAAGCATACCTCGTCCCTCCTCAGGGAACACCATTGGAACCAAACTACAATGGCGATTTAATTTCAATCTCTCTCTACGGCCAGTCTAAGCAAAATAAGGCCAAAAGACAACATAACTTAGGGCTTGACCAGCCTTGTTCACAAGTTGCATTAGATTTTGTTCAATTTGCTTAATAATTAGAATTATCTCACATTCTCACTTGTAGATTAAGTGGCTAATTTAAGCATCGAAGAGTCTCCCAATGGATATCTCCTTCTAGTTTATTTTTATATATTTTTTTAGGTTCTCAAATCGGTCGACAAATTTTGTTTGACCAGACTCTAACTACAAGTTGCAAGAGCCCACTCTAAAACAACTATAGAGCGACCCCAATAGTTTGGCACCCACCAGGGGTCCCATTGTAATTTTTTCACGAGCCAATTGAATCATGACAATAACTCATTCAATATGTCAAAAGACGAAAATTCACTAACTATCGAGGAGCAAATTACCACGCTAACTACTCAAGTGACCGTGAATGCTGAGAAGTTGTGAAAGCTCAAAGCCGAACACGTCGCGGTCCGAACATGCAATATAGAATTGCGAGCTATGATCAACGGCGCGCCTAACAATGAGCCAACCGCACCTCCGGTCCAGGCAGTCGACACCACGTAGAACGTTGACACGATAGCTCCAGTTGCTCCCGAAGCAAATTCTCAAACACCAGAGCATGTCAAAGATGGCAAAAGGACTTCGACAAGAGAGAATCCTCATGCTATAATCTAGACAGTTCAAGCTGAAGCATACCTAATCCCTCCTCAAGGAACACCATTAGAACCAAACTACAATGGCGATTTAATTTCAATCTCTCTCTACGGCCAGTCTAAGCAAAATAAGGCCAAAAGACAACATAACTTAGGGCTTGACCAGCCTTGTTCATAAGTTGCATTAGATTTTGTTCAATTTGCTTAATAATTAGAATTATCTCACATTCTCACTTGTCGATTAAGTGGCTAATTTAAGCGTCGAAGAGTCTTCCAATGGACATCACCCTCTCGTTTATTTTTATATTTATATTTTTTTTTAAGTTCTCAGATCGGTCGACAAGTTTGGTTTGACTAGACTCTAATTACAAGTTGCAAAAGCCCAGTCTAAAACAACTATAGAGCGACCTCCAACAGTTTGGCGCCCACCAGGGGTCCCATTGCAGTTTTTTCACGAGCCAATTGAATCATAACAATAACTCATTCAAGATGTCAAAAGACAAAAATTCACTAACTATCGAGGAGCAAATTACCACGCTAACTACTCAAGTGACCGTGAATGCTGAGAAGTCGTGAAAGCTCAAAGCCGAACACGTCACGGTCCGAACACGCAGTATAGAACTGCGAGCTATGATCAAAGGTGCACCTAACAATGTGCAACCCGTACCTCCTGTCCAAGGAATCGATAGCATGTAGAACGTTGACATGACAACTCTAGTTGCACCCGAAGCAAATTCCCAAACACCAGAGCATGTCAAAGCTAGCGAAAGGACAACATAACTTAGGGCTTGACTAACCTTGTTCATAAGTTGCATTAGAATTTGTTCAATTTGCTTAATAATTAGAATTATCTCACATTCTCACTTGTCGATTAAGTGGCTAATTTTAGCGTCGAAGAGTCTCCCAATGGACATCCCCCTCTAGTTTATTTTTATATTTATTTTTTTTTAGGTTCTCAGATCGGTCGACAAGTTTGGTTTGACCAGACTCTAACTACAAGTTGCAAGAACCCAGTCTAAAAAAACTATAGAGCGACCCCTAACAGTTTGGTGCCTACCAGGGATCCCATTGCAGTTTTTTCACGAATCAATCGAATCATGACAATAACTCGTTCAAAATGTCAGAAGACGAAAATTCACTAACTATCGAGTAGCAAATTACCACGCTAACTACTCAAGTGACCGTGAATGCTGATAAGTTGTGAAAGCTCAAGGCCAAACACGTAGCAGTCCGAACACACAATATAGAATTACGAACTATGATCAAAGGCGCGCCTAACAATGTGCAACCCGTACCTCCGGTCCAGGCAGTCGACACCACGTAGAACGTTGACACGACAGCTCCAGTTGCTCTCGAAACAAATTCCCAAACACTAGAGCATGTCAAAGCTGGCGAAAGGACTTCGACAAGAGAGAATCCACATGTTATAACCCAGACAATTCAAGCTGAAGCATACCTAGTCCCTCCTCAGGGAACGCCACTGGAACCAAAATACAATGGTGAACCGCAACCGGAGAACGCCTTTAGGACCCCTATACCCCTTCAATTGATTCTAGAGTTGTTAAAATCCACTCCAACTTATTTTTACTAACCCCGAGCTCTCTCGCAGGTTTGTAAAAATGGAAGCACTCATCCAAAAGATTCCAAGAGTCCCAGTCCCTATTAAGAAGAGTGCAGTAAGTAGCTTTGAGGACTCTCCGTTCGTCAATGCTATCGTTTTGGTTGAAATGTCTAGGAAATTCAATTTTCTAAACATGAAGTAATTCGAGGGCACTATAGATCCAGACGACCATATCATACAGTATAAGCAACACATGTTCACCGCAACAACCTCACATGACCTTAGTGAAGCGTACATGTGCAAGGTGTTCGGATCCAGCCTCAATGATCCCACTTTACAATGGTATACTAACTTGTCCAATAATTTAATAACTTCTTTTACGCTGCTTACAGATACGTTCGTTGAGCAATTCACGAGTAGTCAAAAGTTGGAGAAGTAGTTGGACAACCTCTACACTATAACCTAGAGACGTGGCGAGAACCTAACGAGCTTTGTCAAATGCTTCAATAAGGAAATGGTACAGACCTCTCATTGCAACCAAGCGACCACCATTTTCACATTTAGGAAAGGACTCAAGTTTGACTCTGATCTTTACAAAGAGCTTACCAAGTAGCCGTGCAAGACAATAGAGGATGTGTTGGCAAATGTGTGGGCTCAAATCAAATAGGACAAGGATGAAGCGAACTATGTCGCGCAGCAGAACAACCATGGCAACAGATGGAATGACTATATCGATCGTAGATCAACCAACAAGTGTGTCGAACCCTACCCAGTATAAGATCGATGCAGTAATCAACCTCGCTACAAAAGGTCAGACAACAAACAATCATACGGACCTAATCAGCCCAGGTCGGGCCAATCGTGCACACCAATCCCTAAGTACCACTTCAATATCGAACCCGTAGATCTCGTATCAGTCATGAAAGAGATGGGCAACGCAGTCAAGTGGTCGAAAAAGATGAATGCTCCCCTAAAACATCGAAACACCAGGTTTCGATACGAGTCCTATAGAGATTATGGTCATCGAATAGAGGATTGCATTGCACTCAAATTGGAGGTAGCCAAACTCTTGAAGCAAGGTCACTTGTTGGAGTTCCTAACCAACAAAGGAAAAGAAACACTCACACAACGTGACAAGAAACAACAAACCAATCGAGATGAAAGTCCACTAGAGCCGCCCCGATATGACCAAATTATTAACTTTATTGCAGGTGGATCAAAAGTGGACGGTGTTACCCATTCAATCGTTAGGAGTCACACTAAACAAGCGTCACACACAATCCAAACTATATTGATTGGATTCGAAATTTAATGTTATAAGACTAGTAAGCTTTAAAAAAAAAATGGCAATGGAAATGATTCAAGCAAACATGTTAAAAAGTAAGAGTGTTAAAAATTTATAGAACAAAAAACCTAATAAGTATCTATTATAAACAAAATGAAGAACAAATATATTCTTCCTAATTTAGTCTTCTCTTCTCGCGTTCCGTGTCTTCAACAAAAGCTGCGTAACACAAATAAATGATGTCTCAATAGAAATATGTATAGAATGCAAAGAACTATACATTCTAAAACAATAAATCCAAAAATGCAAAACAATGTAAGAAAAAAGTACCCCAAGGTTGTTAATTTCGTAGAATAACAAGAATTTGTAAAAGTAAATTGATATGTGCATAACATGTATACTAGTTATATTATTAGTTAGTTGATTAGGTTGAATAAATCAGTTTGTTAAAGTAGTGTCCGAATAGCTTAGTTATGTCTAGTTAGTGGGTTGCAACAGTTGAAACGCCAATTCCCATTAATTCATTAATTTTCTGAATTGTTATTTGTTTGTTGCATTGTTAGCAATATATCTTGTTGTAATTGTATGACTTATAAATGGCCAAATTGTTGATTAAATAAATCATCAAGAAGTTATGCAAATTATCATTCTCCCTTTGTTCCTCCCATTCTCTCTATTTTTAATATCTCTTTCTAACTTCTCTAATTCCTTTTCCTCTCCGCTAATCTTCTATTTTTCTACTTCTTTCTAAAATTAAACATAAAATAAATATAACAAGAATTTGTAAGATTAAGGAATTTAACTTACCCGAGGGTAATTACAACATATTTATGTATATAATATTGCTTTTTACGATTGAATCGGGCCAAAAAAAGATTCAGTTAACAAGTAAAATAGAGATATTGCTACAAGAGTAAAATATATATATATATATATATATATAAACAAAAAACAAAAAAGAACAATCATAAAAGTTAATAAAATAAAAAACTATAAATACTCACTTCATTGAAAAACACTGCAGAGTAACAGTCTATATATCCCTTTCGTAAATTTGAAATCTCATCACTAAGTACTAGTTCATTCTAATATTGCACATGACGTTGATTAAAAAAACCTACGGAAATCAAACAACTTTGAAAGTGACCTTTTAAGCCTCGGTGCAACTATTTCAATTGAGCGATATTCGTCTGTAAGTGTGAATAACATTTGGGACAATCCCTTGATTTTGTTAAGACCGATGCTAAAAAAACAAAATGAAACAACATAGAAATTGAAAAACTATGGTACAATAATAGAAAAGAAAAATTATAAAAATTATAAATTACCTGGGAAAGATCATCCCAATGTTCAGGATTACAAGAGTAACAAAACACATAGTCATATGTATTATGTTGTTTCGACTGCAAATAAAGAACATCAAAATCGGTGAAATGAAATATAAAAAAACAATAAATAAATAAAACTTAACATAACTTACCACTGCATTCAGAATGAAAGTCATTAGAGATGGGCTCATCCCCGACAAAATATATTGAATAGGAAGTAAATCACTAGCTTTTATAGAATCTAGAAGACTCGGATGAGGATTTCTAGCAATATAGGCCTCATCCAGATATTCATCAATAAGGGCCTTTTCTAATGATATCATTGGCAAATTTTACAGTTTCGTTATAGCAAGAGCAAAACCATCTCCAGAATTTAGAATGTAAATTCCTGTTGAAATGGATCCAACATTGACACATATTAAATTCTCTTTCAATAAAATCATCATTTTGTATAGAGTCAGTTGATCATCGTATAGCAAAAACGTCGCCATCGTTCATTTTTATCATAGTCAGCCCAGAACACTTACGATACCTAAAAATTGAAAAACTATAGTACAACAATAGAAAAGAAAAATTATAAAAATTAAAAATTACATTGGAAGGATCATCCCGATGGTCAGGTTTACAAGGGTAACAATACACATAGCCATATGTATTATGCTGTTTCGAATGCAAATAAAGAACATCAAAATCAGAAAAATGAAATCAGAAAAAGACAATAAATAAATAAAACTTAACACAACTTACCACTGCATTCAAAATGGAAGTCATTAGAGATGGGCTCATCCCTGACAAAGTATATTGAATAGGAAGTAAATCACTAGCTTTTATAGAATCTAGAAGACTCATATGAGGATTTCTAGCAATACGGGCCTCCTCCAAATATTCATCAATAAGGGCCTTTTATAATGGTATCATCAGCAAATTTTACAGCTTCGTTATAGTAAGAGCAAAACCATCTCTAGGATTTAGAACGTAAATCCACATTGATGTAGATCCAACATTGACACATATTAAATTCTCTTTCAATAAAACCACAATTTTGTATAGAGTCAGTGGATCATCGTATAGCAAAAATGTCGTCATCGTCTGTTTTTATATCAGTCAACCCAGAACACTTACAATACATAAAACCTAAAGAAATTGTGAAGAAGAAATTGTTTTTCATTATTATTCACGTTCTGTACATAAGAAGCAATATATACACCAAATGTCACCCACCAGAATATCCTACAATCAAGGAATTGACTCTTAATTTAATTAGATAATCACTACAATCAAAGAGTTAACTCCTAACTTAATTAGAGAATCATTTTCCTATCTTAGATAGGAAACTTATAAATAGATGAGATCCCTCTAATTTAGAAAACAGAATAAAATAAGCTATAAACTAGGAATTGACATATTTCAACACCCCCCCCCCCCCCCAAGCTGGGCAGTAAATATTGATCATGTCAAGCTTGGAATAAAAAGCTTCAAATTGAGTTTTAGGTAAAGCCTTGGTGAAAATGTCTGCAATTTGAGAGTTGGTAGGAACATAATTCAACTTGATAACCTCCATTTCGATCTTCTCTTTGATGAAATGCATGTCTATCTCCACATGCTTAGTCCAATCGTGATGAACTAGATTCTTAGCTATACTGATAGTTGTTTGACTATCAAATAACAACTTTATAGGTGTAGCATTATGAACCCTTAATTCTTCTAACAGCCTTTTCAACTATATCCCTTCGCAAATACCTTCGGCTAAGGCTTTATATTCAGCTTCTACACTACTGCGAAAGACTACTGATCGCTTCTTGTTGTGCCAAGTTACTAGGTTCCCTAACACAAATGAACAATAATCAAAAGTAGATCTCCTATCAAGAGCTGAACCAACCTAATATGCATCAGTGTAAATACTGACTTTCCTAAACTATATATTTTTGAAACAAAAACCTTGACCAGGAGTCATCTTAAGATACATGAGTATTCTATGAACAGCTCTCATATGCCCCTTATTTGGATTATTCATAAACCGGCTCACAATGCTAACAGCAAAGCCAGTGTCAGGTCTGGTATGTGAGAGATAAATGAGTTTTCCAACCAGCCTTTGATATCTCACTTTATCCACAGAAGAGCTCCCCTCCAGTAGCCCCAACTTTGTTGACGAATCCATGGGTGTTTCTACTTGCTTACAATCAGTCATTTTTGTCTCCTTAAGTAGATCTAAGACATACTTGCGTTGATTAATACAAATACCCTTCTTAGATCTTGCTACTTCCATGCCTAGAAAATATTTTAGGTTACCAAGATCCTTGATTTCAAACTGTTTGCGAAGAAACCTCTTCAATTTCTAAATTTCACCTTCACTATTAGCCGTAATGATGATATCATCCATATAAACTATGAGGACTGTGATAATACCATCTATAGCATGATTTATGAACAATGTATGATCAATTTGGCATTGATGATAGCCAAACTCTTTTAAAAACTTTGTAAACTTCTCGAACTAAGCTCTTGGCAACTGTTTTAATCCATACAGAGATTTCCTTAGTCTGCAAACTTTATTCCAAACTCTTCTTCTAAACCAGGTGGACTATCCATATACACTTCTTCTAACAAATCACCATTCAAGAATGCGTTTTTCACATCCATTTCATGTAGTTGCCAATCTAGATTCACTACCATGGATAAAAGAACTCTAACTGTATTCAACTTTGCCACTGGTGCAAACGTCTATTTATAGTTTATCCCATATGATTGTGTGAAACCCTTGGCTACAAGTCTCACCTTATACCGTTCAACACTTCCATTTGCTCTATGTTTCAATACAAAGACCCATTTGCATCCTACTGCCCTTTTTCCTTCAGGTAGCACTATTACTTCTCATATTTTGTTCTTTTGTAATGAGGTGAGTTCTTCATGGATAGCCTTTCTCCATTCAGGTATAGCCAAAGCCTCCTGAATTGTTGCTAGAATAGAAACATTAGACATATTCATAGCAAATAATTTGTAACTAGGTGACAACCCTTCATAAGACACATGTTTGCTAAGAAGATACAAAGGTCTCTCCCTACACTTCCTTATAGGTCTTCTTTAAGCAATTGGCAAATCATTTTCAGGTTGAATATCATCACTGTCACTAACTGAACCATTGTCACTTATGTTTGCGTCCTTACCTGACTCAAGTAATGGTTCATTTGAATTGGAAGGAGAAGTGTTTGAATGATGTTGGACGTCTGATCCTGGTGAGAAATCACGAACCTGTTGAATAACTTCTGATTAAAACACAACTGGTTTTTCTCGGGTAGATGTTTTTGGTGGACTTTTCTGAACAGGCGTTTGAGATGGACTGGGCAACTGATTTGTTTCAAGAAAATCAATGTAAAAATCTGTAAGGACTTGACTAGGATAGTGTGTTTCAGCTAGACATGGACTGGAGACTGGTGCTGGACTAGGAACATGTGCTAGAAATGGACTAGAGATGGAAATAGGTGCATAGTCATCAAGAAATTGAAATTCACTCAACTCTTTCCCCCTTTGAATTGCAGTTTTACTAAAAAAAATGATGTGTTTCTAGAAAAGTGACATCAATTGAGGTAAACATTTTCCTAGAAGTTGGGTGATAACACCTACCTTTCTGTTTTGGCACATCCATGGTGAATAATAAGGATCTAGCAACCTCTAAAAGATGTATATTTTCTCTCTCAAATACATCATTCTACTGTGGGGTGTAAACACATGAAGTTTGGTGTATGATTCCCTCACTTAAACAGTAGTCTATTAAGGTTTTATTGACAAGTTATTTCCCATTATCAGTTCTTAAGACTTGCACCTTTGTTTGAAATTGATTTTTTATCAGTAAGTTGAAATTTTTTGAGAATAGTTGTAACTTCTAATTTTTCTTTCATAAGAAATACTCAAGTAACTCGAGTATGATCGTCAATGAATGAAATGAACCACTTAACACCTGTAATATCAGGAATCCTAGATGGACCCCATACATCACTATGAATGAGAGCAAAAGGTTTGAAAACATGATAAATGCTAGGAGACAGTGAAGAATGTGTATGTTTGGACAACTCTCAGATTTCACAAGAAAATTCTCTAGGACTTTTATTGATAAAAAAATTATGGAAAATTTTTTCCAAGTACAAAAAGTTGGGGTGGCCTAACCTGTATTGCCACAACATCACAGTACTTTCTTTATTTAAAGTAGTCCTAGATTTACTTTGGGAGGCTAACTGCATTGTAGAATGACATTGCAAATTCAAGGAAGAGTCAGCATCTAAAATGTATAAACCAGATCGCAATTCAACACAATAAGTAGGGTAGAATTTAGTGAGGCAATTTTTGTCATAGGTGAGTTTGGAAATAGATAATAAATCATTTCGGATTCTCGACCGATTTCGGCACTAGGGGTGAATCACCCAGATCTTGAATCAACTAGTAGATCATCAACACGGGGGCCCAATTGCAAGCCAAATTAGGAACAAATAAAACTGACTTTAATGTCAAGGTTTTTGAGATAATAACAATCCTACAACCAATCACTTTTGACAATTTTCTATCTGCTACCTTAACATTAAGGTTACATTTACATGGCTCAAATGTATTAAACACTCTAGGATCTCCTGTCATGTGATCAGTTGCCCATGAGTCTATAATCCAAGAACCTTATGCTTCATGTTTGACACTCAAAGCACTTGGAAATATACCTGACTGTACCATGGAACCGGTTCCAACAGGTGTTGATGAAAGGAAGCCAAATAACTTCTGCAGCTGATCAAATTGTTCTTTGCTAAAGAGAATTCCCTCACTGTCATATGTATTATTTCCACTTGCAGCATATTCCTTCTTGACTTGACTGCGAGACTTCCAATCTGCTGGTTTCCCATAGAGTTTCCAGCAAGTTTCCTTATAATGGCCTAGACATCGACAGTGATCGAACCAAGGTTTGCCTTTTCTGGTTTCACCATCAAGAGGATTGTATGGATTTACTCTAGTTGCGAGAGCTAATACTTTTTCATTGGTAAGCACTAAATCAGATCTGAGCATCACTTTCTTACGGCTTTCTTATCTGCGTACTTCTGAAACTATTTGTTGGATAGACGACAGTGGCTTAACACTAAGAATTATGTCACGAACTTCATTTAAACTATCACTCAGTCCAATGAGGAATTTAAAGATTCGCATCTCTTCCATGTACGTTCTGAAAATAGCTCCATCATCTGAACACTTCCAGTCTAACGAGTTGAGCATGTCCACCTGCTGCCAAAGGCGAGATAGTTTATTGAAATATTTTATCACCGTTAAATCCCCCTGCTTCACTTCATGTAGGACTCCTTCAATTCTGAACTTCTCAGAGATATTGCCTTTATTTGAGTAGGTTTCTTTAGCAGCCTCCCACATTTCATTGGTTGTTTCATATAACAGAAAGTACTCTCCAACCTTTAGTGTCATTGAGTTTATAAGCCAAGACATGACTTTTCTATTTTTTAATTCTCAAAGCTTAAAACCTTTGTCTTTCTTTTCTTGAATCTCCACATCTCCTGTAACAAACTCAGCTTAACCTTTACCTTTGATGTAAAGCATAACAGATTCTGACCAAGGCAAGTAATTGTGCCCATTCAATTTGTGGTTTGTGATGATTTGAGAATTTTGGGTTAGATCGACAGTACCACTACTAGAAGATGAGCTTTCATAATTAACATTGGAAGTAATCCCGAATCTCGACATAATTGAAGGGTAGTTAAAAAGGAATATGAGTTTTGCTGGTAAAAAACTGGAGAAGATATTGTAGGAAAAGCAATAGAGATTAGGATCAGAGGTAGCTCTGATACCATAAAGAAATTGTGAAGAAGAAATTGTTTTTCATTATTATTCACATTTTGTACATAATAAGCAATATATACACCTAATGTCACCCACCAGAATATCCTACAATCAAGGAATGGACTCCTGATTTAATTAGAGAATCACTACAATCAAGGAGTTGACTCCTAACTTAATTAGATAATCACTTTCCTATCTTATATAGGAAACTTATAAATAGATGAGACCCCTCTAATTTAGGAAACAAAATAAAATAAGCTACAAACTAAAAATTGACATATTTCAACAAAACCTTTAACACCTTTTAGGGTTTTTAACATTTGGGTATGAGTCCTTACACAACTTCATTTTAGAATTTGGACCAGCTCATATATGTTGTAAACCAAAACACTTGAAATTTGAGTCCAAATTGCCCGACTTCATTTCGAAATCATTACTAGAAAATAGGTCATCCACAACGGGCAATGTACGTTATAAAAGAGTATCTACAACAGGTATGGATCCTGTTATCTATTAAGTTGTTATAGAAAAAGGCGCGTTTTTACAAGGGGCAATGCCCGTTGTCGATGCATTATTGAAAACGCTCATTGCCTGTTGTCGATGCATTAATTACAAGGGGCATTGCTCGTGGTCGATGAATATTTTTTTAAAATATATATATAAATTAATTTATTGAATTTATATGTAGCTTGTTTTGTGCAAATAATTAGAAGATTAAACTCCAAAGTCTAAAGCATTCAATATAAAAATCCACAAGCATTCAATATGTATATTAAAATTTATAAACCTATAAACATTCAATTACAAATCTTAAGTATTAACATTACATTCATCCATAAATATTTATTGATTTTAGTGTCTTTGGCTGTAACAATCTCACAGCCAATCCTCTCAGCCCATATCCCCAGTTGGTCACTCACAACTACTTTAAATGTGTCACCTGCTGCCATCAATATCTACCATAATTTTGAATCATAAGGTGTTGAAATGGAAGAAAACTACTTTTAAATAAGCATGTTCTCTAAAGGTAAGAAACAAAACAAAAATGGTTCGAAGCAAATAGGCTTTAAAATATAATTACAGCACTATGAGACTGCCAAAATGCACATCAGTGTTCCAAATGCAATTAAAGATAGCAGAATAGACATCCAAAAATGATGGTGCCCTTAACTGATATACTTCATACTACAACTAACCATTTATTAAGAATTAATGTCAACAATTCGTGCATTTGAACAAATTTAGTTTCTATTGGATTAGATCTACATAAGAACAATAAAATAGGAGCAACACTAACTACTTTTAATGCCAGGGAAACTGAATGACTAATGCATTACTCGGATAAATATATCGCACTGCATCAGAAACAATGCCCACATAATAATATCTCACCTTTGCCCCTTCGTTCTTTAATCTATATGCAAGCTTTCCTATGAGAGGAAAGTTAGTCAGAATGTCATATCATCACAAGAAACCAACTATGGCATTTTATGTTTTCTAAGAAAGCAATGTGTATTAAGCTTTGTATTTCAAAATTACTGTTACTCTAATTAAAGATGCATCACATGATCCTGATATCTAGCTAAAACACCATTAATAAGTATATATTCTATGAAGTTGCATACTTTATACAAAATTTGAACCTAAGACCAACTAGACCTCATCCCTTTACCAAGCACACAAGGTCACTTTCTAAATATTAATTACCATTAACCTACAAGAAAAGACGGCATGTCTTCCTATTTGTGGTACAAATTGACTATCAAACACTTGAATCAGCTATCAAAAACAAATGTCCATGTGACTCACCAAGAGATGTTGTCTTTCCACCTCCACTGACACCAACTATCATGATCATAATAGGTTTCCTAACATCATGACATAAACACCATATTAAAACAAAAAATTTCATATAGCCAGTTAGCCACAATAGAACAAGATAAAAAATTAAAAAAAATAGAACTTCAAGAATTCAGAACATACTTATAACCAAGTTGAAGCTCTGTCTTGTTCGCTTTCTTTGTCTACAAATCCAACACACTTTGTGAGGTCCAATGCCCTTCTCAATATATTTATATTAAGCTATAGTTTGTATAGCATTAAAAATTGTGAATAATGAATTTCGATAAATGACATTCATAATCTTATAGTTACCATTCTCCCACAATGCCAACAACAATAAGCTACTTTAAAGTCCAATTGAAGGTCGTCCACCAATTCTAGAATCGAATAGCAGCTTGTTTCAATATTCAAGAACAAGAATATAGCAGAGGATTTTCGTTAAAAAAAAAAAAAGATGGACAACAAAGAATACACAGATAAAAAGGAACTAGATTTTCATTAAAATTGTTGATACAGTTTGAGGTGCTAGAGATTAACTTAGTCTAATCAACCCTACCTTGTTACTCAATCTGCCAAATGCCAAACCATATCTCTTCTACTCTCTTATCAATTAGGTTGCACTAGCATAACAACAAGTACTAAATAGATTATTTACCTAAAACATACTTTACGAAATTTTACAGTTTTTATGAATTTGTTTTGTACATAACTACTCCCATAAAGAACTGTTTTCAACATAGCAAGGTCTTTGATGTTTAAAAACTTTTCAAAGTCCCAATATCAAAAACACTTATTCAAGCACCAATTTACACAAGCACTATGGTACAATGAGTGTGTAAAAATCAGGAAAAATCAGATTCTAATTATATCAAGTGTGCAAAAAACAGTCCCAATATATATAAAGAGTAGTGAACGAGAATTGTATTAAGTGTGTAAAAATCAGTTTCTAATAAAATCTTCTAGAGAATTCTAGTTTTCTCTCTAAAAAATTCTCACTTTCTCAGTTGAATTTTCCTTAGAAAATTATTGATTTCAAGAGTATATAGATTTTTAGAGTTGTGTCCAACACCCCCAAGTCCAACTGCCCAAGTCAATATTGAACATGACACGTCCATCTACAAATCATAGATAGTGTGACTTTAGGTTTTGTGAAAACCTCTAATTTTCAGTTTGAGATTTATAAAGATGCTCAAGCAACTTAAGCAAAGGTTAAGAAACAGGAACTAAATTTGGGTGACAATCTTTAAATTTTTATGCATCCAATGTAGAGGTTTAATGGAATTTATGTTTCATTCTTAGATGTATCTATATGTGTGTAAAAAATCCATTTGAATTCAATGAATCACCATGAACCTCAATTTTAGAATTCCAATATATACACAATTCAAAGTGCAATGGACTGAACTATAAAATAATAACCACCAGTTTCACTAAAAATAAAAATAAAAATAACATAACAACAACTAGCTGATGCAAGTGAAAATTTTCAAATGTCACTACCGACCCACTTTTGTCTATACACAGCTCTATAATTGACTAATCTTCACCATAATTACATATATATATATATAATATCATATAATTGTAAAAATACTCCATGTTTAAATTCTCAGCAATTTAGAAAAACCAATCAAAAAGTAAGTCAATCTTAGGTGGTCAAACAATTGTAAAGGCTTTAATAATTAAACAACCAAGACGATGACTTTTAAAAGTTAGAACAATCAAACAACAAAGTTAATGATGAATCATTCAACATAATTACCAAAAGGAAAAAAAATAATCAAAACGGGTTGCTCCAACAAATTAAACAGCAAAAAATAATGGCCTATAGAAATAGAAGAAAACCTTTTCAAAAGTAAGTGTAGCGTCGAACTCAAAACCCCTAGACCACACGCAAGACCTTCCTTTATCCTTCACAAATTCATTCACTTTTATGTGTAGGCCCTTGACATGCCATTATTCCTACAAAACAAAAACAAAAAAACAAAAAAACAAAAAAAAAAAAAGGGAATTAATACAAATTTTCTATTTGACTCTACCAATATTGCTAAAAATATATATATTAAAAAACAAAAAAGCCATGGAAGTACCAAATTCCATGAAGCTTGGTAGTCAAAAAATAGAGATAAAGAAAGAGGAGGATGAATCGAAATGTTTGCTCACCTTCACGAAACATCGAAAATGGTAGTTCAAGAAAGCCTTTGAGATCTCTCAGCTCTCCGGTGATGAGGAAGAGAAAGTCGAAATTGTTGAGGTTCACAATCGCGTGAGGAAGAGAGTGTGGTGATTTAGGGTTTTGAAAATTCTAAAATGCAAATTTGGGGATTTTTGGCTGAATCAAAATATATATGCTATTTGTTACCAGCTACCACAAGCTATTATTTGCCCATTGTAAATAACTATAACATCCACCATGGGCCCTATAAGTGTCCGTGGTAACTAAAAACTATCCACAACAGGCATATAAAGGTCTGTGGTGAAAATGTTTAAAAGTGGTTATTCACAACGGGCATTTAAAGGCCCGTCATTGTTATTGATTATCTAAAACAAGCCCATGTTGCCCGTGGTTAATATCCTGTTATGAAAAACCCATTTTCTTGTAGTGAATTTAGGCCAACCCATTTATGTTATAGACCAAAACAATAGCAATTTTAGGAATGAGTCTAAATTGCCCAATTTCATTTTGGAATTTGGGCTAACCCATTTGTAGAAAATATATTTTATAGACAAAAACACTTGCCCAACTTCATTTCGGAATTTGGGCCAGCCTCTTTATAGAGAATATGTGATGTAGACCAAAAATTTTGCAATTTTAGGAATGAGTCCAAATTGCCCCACTTCATTTCACAATTAAATCTGGTCCCCAACAAAATATATTGAATAGGAAGTAAATCACCAACTTTTATGGAATCTGGAAGACTCAAATGAGGATTTTCAGCAATACGGGCATCCTCCAGATATTCATTAATAAAGGCCTTCTCTAATGGAGTCAACGACAAATTTTACAGTTTCATTATAGCAAGAACAGAACCATCTCTATGATTTAGACAAATACATGTCGATGTGGATCACACATATTAAATTCTCTTTCAATAAAACCGTTATTTTGTATAGAGTACGTCAATGGGTCATCATATAGTAAAAATATCGCCATCGTCCGTTTCTATAGTAGTCAACCCAGAACACTTACAAAACCTAAAACCCTAAGCACCTCTTAGGGGTTTTAACATTTGGGTATGAGTTCTTGCCTAACTTCATTTCAGAATTTGGGACAGTCCATATATGTTGTAGACCAAAACACTTGAAATTTGAGTCCAAATTGCTTGGCTTCATTTTTTGGTATTTGGGTTAGCCCATTTATGTTGTAGACCAAAACAATTGTAATTTTAGGAATGAGTCCAAATTGCCCAACTTCATTTCGGAATTTGGGTCAGCCCATTTGTAGAGAATATATGTTATAGACCAAAACATTTGCCCAACTTCATTTCAGAATTTGGGCTAGCCCATTTGTAGAGAATACATGTCGTAGACAAAAACACTTACAATTTTGGGAATGAGTCCAAATTGCCTCACTTCATTTTGCAATTTAAGTTGGTCCATTTGTAATGAATGTATAGATACTGCTTTGAACAAATGGTTCGAGGCCCAACTCGCAAGCACAACAAAAACCTATCTCATGCTCACAACAATGTGGATACCACCCTGGCTGAACCTGCTGCTAAGGAACAAACCCTAAATTTACCAACCCGGCTCAAATTACATAGATCAGCAACCATAAAGCCAACCTACCCTAGTGCCCCATGTATCTCTGTTGACAATGTGAAACAACAAATTGAACAAAAAAAAACATCATATTGTATATAAAACAACAAAATCTTAAAATTAAAGCCCAATATTTTTATTATATTTTAATTACAAAACAATATGATATTTTAAAATAAAGACAGGCTTAAAACCCAGCAGATTGAAAGAAAATAATACATGGCTAAATAAAAAATCTAAAATTTTAAGAACAAAAAAAAATTAAAATGGAAATCCAGATATAATTTTTAAAAAATCTGAACTAGAGACGAAAACCAAGATTGAAGTATGAACAATAGAAAATAGTAGTTAACAAATAAAATGATTTATAAAATGAAGAAATCTTCGAAAAGAGAAGACAAGTTTGATTTAGATAACTTCAAAACAGAGAGAAATAAGTCTGGAGTTGTCGTTGGGAGAGATAGATTTAAAGTACAAAATGGCAACCTACTTATATATATATATATATATATCATACTCAAACTAGGTATAGATTTAAAGTATGGATAATCCTACTTTAGTCCCTCTAGTTTGATATATTCCGTATTTCAATCCACTAGTTTGGAGTATTGTTTTTTTCAGACAACTTGTTCACTAACAATCCCTTTTATAGTCTCTACCGTTCAATTCTGTTAAGGTTTTTTAGAATTCTGTCAAGTCAAAGAGGATAAAAAGATACAACGTTCAAACCTTCTAGAAGGTTCTGATAAAGAGTAGCATGGTAATTTAGAATTAAATTAAATAAAAAAATGAAAAAACTAATAAAACTAATTAAATTTAAAATTAAAAAAAATATATAAATAATTATTAATAATAATAAATAAAATGAAACCCTACCACTTTTTCATAAACCCACCATCCTCACAAAAAGAATAGCAAAAAAACGGTGACAAGTAAGAAAAAACTAAGAGAAAGGAAACGGAAAAGAGGTGGCTCGAAGAATAATTTAGACAAAATGACAAAGTTCACGGTGCGTACCTAACGCATGCAAATGGCTCAACTCCACACGCTCATCTTTTGTCATCCTATTATTATTATTATTATTATTATTATTATTATTATTGGATTGGTTTGTAATTTTTTGAAAATTTAAAGGGTAAATTAGTCTTTTTGACACTTTTCCCATGTGGGACAACTTGTCCTAGGGTATTGGGTGGGACAAAATTCAGTGTTTTTTGTTCCATCAAGTCTTATCTCATCCTAACCCATGTTAAAGACACGTTAAACATGGGACAAGAGGAAATTGTGCCACCTTATCCTGTTCTATCTCATGTACTAAACGCACCCTTATAGTACTACTAGGTATAGGTTAAACGCCTACTGTAGAGTCAATCAAACTAAACAAATAACCTACTTTTCAAATAGTGATAAATACATTTACCTCCCCTAAAGTTTGATATAAATTTAGATATTTATTTACTCATATCTCTCTTACTTTTAAAATTGAACTAGTAAAAAGACTAAATTGTCTTTCTTTATTATAAAATTTACAATTGATGATAGTAGTTTTATAAATAAATAAATTAATTAATTAATTAAATTAATTGAAGATAATTATTTCAATGGAATATAAACGAAAAATAAAATTATTTTTAAAATGTTAAATTATCTTCATTTTAAAATTAACCTTTTTTACAATTTTAAAATTGAAGATAATTAAAGCTTTAACAATTTTTTTTTTCTATTTTAAAATCATTTTATTTTATATTTAATTGAAAGTGTTATCTTAAACAAATTTTTTTTTAAAGAGTATCTCCCTTTTAAAATTTTAATAACTAAAGGTAATTTAGCCTTTTTAATATTTCAATTTTAATAGTGGGAAGATTTGAGTTGATAAATTCATACTTCCTTTCATCTGTATCTATGTCGATCTTCAAAGGAGATTAGTGTATTTACCTCATTTAATTATATATATATATATATATATAAAATAAAAATAAATAAAAACTTTTTACGAAAAAATCATCTCCAACCATCCATCGTTGTGATGGACAGTTGGAGATTAAAAATAGATTTAAAAAAAATTCAAAAAAAAAAACTCTACCATAAAACACTTTTTATCTCCAATTGTACATCGTTGTGATGGACGGTCTAAGATTTAGAGCATCTCCAATCATACACTAAATTTGTATAATATTTTGGTCCAATGCACCACCACATTCTAATTTCCAATGCCACTGATTTTCTTTTCTTTTTTTTTAATTTTTTTATTTCTTTATTAATCACATCATATTTATATATATATATTGTAATTCCTAATTTAACCCTTCCATATTTAATTACAATAATATTTATTCCAAAAAATATATTGATTGAAAGATCTCATTGAGATCTTTAAATGACATCAATATTGGTAAACATATTTGTTGACAACAAAAATGTTGTCACATTTTCCAACCTCATATCACTGAGACAAGACCACCTCGCGAAGCCAGATATCCAAGACACCTTCCAGGAATAAATCCCGAGGTCAGATTACCACAGTTTTTGGGAGTCAAATGGATACTACCCAGGAGTCTAAGTGTCATATCAGAGGTTTAGTAAGCCCCCCCTCCCAGCCCATGATATGGTATCATTTCAACAAATATAGTTCAAATGCTACCTATCAGTAATTAAGGTATCTCCAGAGTCGAGCGAGGTCGAGATACTGCCATATTTCAAGTTAACAGAGAGGAATCTAGACGAAAACACGTCCAAATACATCACATGCTTGTATTAAGTTCAACTCAGAATCAGTTGAGAGATTCACGGAGGTGGGACTATTTCACAATTTGAGTTGTAGTAGGAAACTAATAGCTAAAGTGTTGTAACTGAAATCAAACTCCTCACAACCTCCTGAAGCCACACGTGTCCCGTTGAGAACCAATCAAGAGGCCAATGAATGCCCTCTGATTGTAAATTAGCTACTAACTATAACTAATATTCTGATAACAGTTGGATAACTTCTAACTACCTCTCTAATGCTTAATTAGGCACTAGACAGCTAACAATGTCATCTTCCTCTGTTAGTCACCTGATATGAAGCACAAGCATTGTCATGTTCTATAGCATGATACTTTGTTTCTGGTTTCATAATATCACCGCTTGTAGTACTTCCTTTGAAGCTAAACATGTTAGTGGTTGCACATTTGAGTCCCCGGATTGTATATTCTTATCAGAAAGAACATATTTTATATCACTATTAGAGAGAACGTAATGGATAAAAGAATCACGTTTATTTGTCTCAGTATTCGAAAACATTGGTGTTTGCTGTAATACGTGATTAAACACCAAAATTAATAGACTGTGTTTGTTGTAAAGGTAAAACCTAGTGTTTGGGGTAGTTTTGTCCATGCAAAGGTTAAATAGTTAGAAAAGAAAAGTTGACACATAAAGGCTATAAATTATTAACCAACTTTAAAAATAGCTATTTCTGTAAAATTAAAAAATTAAAAAATTAAAAAAAAATTAAAAAAATTAAAAAAACAACTCATTAATAATATAAGATGGTTTACAAATAAAATGTATTAACATAAGGGTGAAATTCATTTTCGTCCCTCTAGTTTAACATAATAGCTAAACTGAGCCCCCGGTTTTCAGTATTGTGTTTATAGGTCTCTCTAGTTACCAAAAATCTGTATGTCAGTCTCTGCCATCCAATTATATTAGGGTTTTCAAATATTCCGTCAAAGTTAAGAGGGTAAAAGTGTAAACTTACACTGATTGCTTCTAGAAACATTTTGACGAAGGGCAAGACCATAAATTGACAAAATTTAACACAAAATAAAATAAAAATAAAATTCATTTAATTAATTTTAATATTTAATTACAAATAAATTTATTTTTTATTTTGACAAAGGGTCCAAATTTATTTTTAAAAAGGCCCAATTCATTTTTCCTTCAAAATAATAATTCTAATCGTGTTTAGGGCTTTCTTTCTTTTCTACCTAAGCCTCCAGATGCGATTTCTCTCTTCTTCTCTCCGCAGTTTCATCATTTGGGTTGGATCACTCTCTTTCGATCTTGATCTCATTATACTGGTTTGTGAATCGAGCTATAGGAGAATCGGGTTTGGAGTTTGATTTTGTTTATTTTCATTTTTGATTTGAATCTTTGGTTGAGAGGAGACAAAAAAATATTGGGTGTTGGTGTGGTGGTGATGATGGTAGTTCGAACCTAGGTTCTGGGTTTGGGGTGATGATGGTGGAGAGAAGCTTGGTTTGGGTTATGGCTAATTCACAGGGTTGTGGTGTTTGGTATTTTTGCGGTGGCCACCGGCGATGAGATCTTTTCAGATTTCATGAAATTTGGAAATTGTTTGTAGAGATTTGGAAATTTTCAGTTCTCTTCCAGCCTTTTTTTTGTTTTTTTTTTACTTTGTTCGTAGAGAACTGGAAAGAGATCTTCAAAAGCTTCTTAATTTTTTATTTTTTATTTTTGTTCAAGAAATCTATAATTTTTTTTCCAGATTTGAAGAGATTTGGAATTTCCAAATCTTTTCAAAAGTTTTTTTTTTTTAATAATAATTTTTTAAAATGTTTGATTTATAGTGTTTGTGCTTTAGTTTGGCAAATATTTGATTAAAACAACAATAAAATTTTAAATTTTAAGATCAAGTTATTGATTTCCAATGCTTTTCTCTGAATTCGAACCACACCACCAAACCACCAAATTAGTATTAATTAAGTTTTCAGATCTACCACCATGAAACCACAACCTAAATGAAACAATTCTTATTTTCTTTTTAAAACAATATTCTTAATTTAATTTTTTTTCTTTATAAAAAAATTCAGAATTTTATTATTATTTAACCATTTTTTAAATTTTTAATTTTTAGTTTAAAAATTTGATGACACTTGTTATAATTTTATTGGATTATAAGCCAAGTTAAACCATAAAATTTTATAAGGCTAGAGGGTAAAATCATACATTTAAACGTTTTAATTTAAGAGAGTCAATTTAAGGAAGATGAAGCTTTATATTTTTTAATTAATTTATTTAAGATATGTTTTTTTTTTTTTTTTTTTTTTTTTTTTGGAAGATGAATTTTTTTAATTGTTTTTTTTTTTTTTTTTTGTTTAAAACTTCCATTTTTTTTAATTAAAAAAGAGAGATAAAGGGTAAAAATGTCATTTAAACAATCTGACCCACTTTAAGAGGCAGGCGGCAGCAGAGTCATTTGACCCTTTGTGCCTGCCAGATTTCACTTTGTCAATAGAAATCATAAGTTCATAACAGAATGACTAAATGAGACAATTCTGAAAATCGAGGGATCAGTTTGGCTATTAGGTTAAACTAGAGAGACGAAAATGGATTTCACCCTTAAAATAAATATATTCATTTCAACAAAGATACTATTTGTATTAGGTTAGGTGCTTATAGTAATAATTTAATTTTTAACTTTTAGATAAGGATATACTTATAAAATGGGTATGTAAATTATATTTATGGATAAATATATCGACACCCTTTAAAGATATATGAAAGAGGTGCTCAAATCCATATTGGTAACATGTGTGTCTTTTCCATGGTTTTTGTTTTTAATTATATATTAATATTATTTGGTTTTTATTTTTTTTAAGTTCTATAGATATTTTTTTTCTTATAATGTATTTTATAATTTTGTAATAATTTTTTTTTTATTTCCCATTTTTTATTCAGTTATATAATAAAGAATTTATAAATAGTCATACTTTTGTTAGATTTAAATTAATTAACTAATGGTCAACTAATTTTTTTTGCTGATTTCTCAAATTAGAGGATTTGATTTGGTTTTTCACAAAATGTAGAGGGTTATTTACAATTCTCTCGTTGCCATTTTTTTTTCCCTCTAATTTTTAATCTCTTTGGGAGAGGCCAGAGGGTAAGAGAAAAATTTAGTTTAGAAATTAGGTTTGTACAGCAAGAATTATATATTTGAATAAGCATGAGTAGAATGATATTTTGTGCTGTTATTATTCAAATTACATCACACGAGTAAACAATAGTAATAAAATAACAGCACTAGAACAACCGATCGATATCGAGCTATTGCGTTTTATGAAAGAATTTGAATGGTAACAGCCCACTTAAATCTCTGGGAAATCTAGTAGGTCCATTCTTTGGGAAGAAATATGTCCGGAGAAGAACTCTGATTCTGGGAGATAACACAACGTTTTGCTGATACATCATTCCCACTTTTATTCTTCAGTGAATCAATGCACTCTCCACCTTTTAACTTATTTTTTGAATCTGCAGTTAGTCATCAAACAAGAATTGAGAATTTTGCCATTAAATTCATGCAACAAGATAACTGTCTGTACCTGAAACGAATTTTATATATATATATATATATATATATAGAGAGAGAGAGAGAGAGAGAGAGAGAGAGAAAGGTTCTAAAAAGAACCTTGAGGAGGCGAAATCTGTAAGCCTATGGCATGCACGTTTATGTTGAGAGCTTGAACAACCCGAGAAGGAAGGAGGACAGGAGAGCAAGCTGTATGTACAAACATCGATCAATTACATGATTTTATAATGAAGAGTCATGGATTGGTGTACATATATAATTAGATATGTTACTTTGACTACTCACCTGGCTTCTTGCTTGGTTGGAAGTTGGTGCCGACTCTTTGTGGTAAGAAAACTCCAGTCCCACACGATCTCTTACCAGAATCTAGAAAAACAGCTTGCATTCCAGATCCTCTAGTGGATGCCCAATTACTCTGGTTTTTTGACCTATGAACATGATGATGTGGTCTTGAAATGCTTTTCGATTGCTGATCATCATTACACATATCAGGGGCAAAAGGTCAGTATATGAATATGAAATAGAATTTTCCACTGCCAAGCAAATTAAACCCACGAAATAAAATTAAAATAGGAAACACCGTTCATTTTTCTTTTCAACATAAATGGTATTAATTATGCTACAAATAATGCACTATCATAGGTAATTAAAGCATGGTAGGTCCTGTCAATCATTTGTAACTCATTTGGCAACTTTAATTACAGTTGATTAATTCCCTGAATCCCTGATAAACGTTACTATAATAAAGTTTTGGTATTCCATTGAGAATTCAAATGCATATATATTCTATTATAAGTGGGAATAACTTGATCATGTACCTGTAAAAATGGTTGATCTGCTGGAAATTTGGGACGATGGAAATGCTTGGGTGGTTTTCTCTGAAAGAAAAACAAACTCATGATAATTAAATTTGTGCAGAAAAATAGATAGAGGCATATATATATATGCATTGAAGTTATATAATAAGAAAAGAAGAAGATGATGATGAAAATGAAAGAGAGACCTGCTTGTTGGTATCAACAGAAAACAAAGCTTCATGTAGAACGTGAGAAGGTAGCCAAGACATTCCTTCTTCAAAACCAACCTCACCATGAATATGATCTTCAACACCCGCCATTGATATCTGATGTGTGAGAGAGAGAGAGAGTCTTGATTATAGTTTCAGTTACTTTCTTGTTCTTGAATACAGAGAGAGAGAGAGAGAGACTGTTTCTACCTCCAACTTCTAACCTGCAACTCAACTAAATATATATAGTTTACACGTTTGGAAATCTGGCTTCACATTTTCATTTTTATTTTATATCATTGCGTTCTGGCGTCCCACTTTCTTCTCTAGCGCGTGAGTCATGACTGTTTAGTTTTGACAATCCATAATTGTGTCCACGTGTCGTAATACTATTCATGTCAACGACAGTTGACAAGTTAATTGACCTTCTTTTGCGACTATATTTACGCATAAAACCAAGTTAATTTCATTTCTGCATTTTTTTTTGAAGTTATTTGAATTTCTGTACTTAAAAATGCATATTTTGTAATCACATTGCAATTTACCAATTTATCTTCCATTATTTGGCTTAATGATTTATCATTACTCAATACAAAATTATAAATGGAGTTAAGTATGTCAGTTAAAAGTTAAAACTAATCGAGAATAGAATTAAATTTTATTCAAATTCAAAGCTAATTTTGATTCGTTCATTTTATGTAGAAAAAAAAAAAAAAAAGCCTAATCAGTATTCTGGTGATTTAGAGAAAAAAACAACGGGCATTTCAGTCTTTTAGTTTGGCATAACTCTAGTTAGTTAAAACTTAAAAAACAGATACAAGACTGAAGTGGGTTGGGTTCGGTAAACCCCTCTTTCTATTTAGTTGTTGCACTCTGCTACTGTAACATGATTTTATATATATATATATATATATATATATATTTTCCTCTACGTTTCGTATGCCTGTATATATTTGTATATATTTTCTTTGTTTTGTGGTTGGAATTTGTGTATGGTTATATGGTTGATCGGTTGAAGAGGATACAAAGTGATGACTCACGATCTCTATCTATGTATGCAGCGGCTTGTTGCTAATTCTTCTTAACCACCTCACCAACCCACCAACATCCTGGAAAGTTTGGATTAGGAAATTGGAAAATGATATCATGCATGTGTTATAAGATTAGGCTTCGATGAGTAAAAAGTTTTTTTTATTTATCGAGTAATGATAATGATGTTGGTGAACCACTAATTCATGACAAAACTACTTCATGATCAATATGTCGATATTGGTTTAGTTCGATAAAAGAAGTAAGAGATTTGTGGTCATCAATCTGCTTTGTGTTATACAATTCACAAAATACGGTACTATTTGGTTCAGAGTTGATTAGTTGGTCAACCCTCGTTGGATTAAAATTTAAGGGTGGTAATTTGATATTACTTGATAACAACACGAACACAAATTAAATTTAACTGATTTGATTAGCTAATCATATTTTTGCTGGAATGTTAGTTTTTTTTAATTTTTATTTTTATAGACCTTTAGATTGAATTGTCATGTTAGGTTTGTACAAAAATAATAATTGCAACCCACCCAAATTGGTCAACAAAACTTCATATTTCGGTGCAAATCGGCAAGTCAAGTATAAGACCTTTGCTATTTTAGAACTATCCTTTTGTTTTTCAAACATTAGTAACTAAGTAAAAATACAACCCAGATGGACCAACTTTTAACGGTAAGAATCGAGTATAGCAACTACCAAGGAAATTTCATTAATTGCTCATTTGAACTATTACATATAGCATGCAGCAATAAGAGGGCATCTCACTATTTTCTACATTTTCACTGTAGCCTTGGTCAATTTTTCATAAATGATTAAAAACAAGCATAATTTTGAACAACTATTCTGTTGGGTCGAACACAAAGCAATCGAAATCGAAATGGATGCCAACATTTCTTGTGCAATTAAATTGAACACCTGAAATGTCAAAAACTCTTATGCTTAATGTTGAAGTATCAATTATAGCTTCCACTCACCTCAAAGAAATTCTGTTGGGAGTTTCTACTTAAGAAAGAAAAAGTTGTTCAAGCTTTGAAACTTCACTAACACACATTTTGCTTGTTCTTTCTATAAGCATATGCGTATCTGAGTCCAACTCAACGTCATCTTTCTTCATACGCTCTGCAATTATAGGGGGCATTTTACCGGCGTTCGCATAGGTTCTTAGTAATAAATTATATATCTCAGTAGTGACATGGCCAGCATTCTGAAGAACAACCAACATCTGCTCTGCCCCCTCAATATTTCCTTGCTCTTCAAGTTTCTTGAATACTTCTTTAACCAACCTTGCGTCAGGATCCCATTTTTTCACACTACCAATTGCTTTCTTAAAACAATCTAGAACCTCATCCATCTGCATCTGTTTCAAATAACCCCACGTAAGAATTTCCCAGGTAGTGTAACATGGCTTGATGTCTTTTTGCACCATCCGGTTATAAAAATTTTCAGCCATTTCCATTTGGTCTCTGTTAATATAAGCTGCAAGAAGTATATTTGGAACCCTAGCATCATGCGTCCCCGTAACAGTCTCCCATTCATTGTAGAGATTCTCAGCTACTTGAAACTGTCCAAGTTTCACAAGCGAAGAAATCATGCAAGTATACTCAGTGTCATTTAATTTCTGGAAGCATGATTTCATCTTTTTCCAGGTTCGATGAACCTCATCCTTATTCCCCATGTTGGTGTGCAAACTAAGGAGAGATGAATAAGCAACTCGATTTTTCCGAGAAGTCCTTTTCTCCATCTCCTTCAAAGTAGATGCTGCTTTTTCAGGGAGCTTCATTTTTATGTACAAATTGGTTAATGTACTATATGTCACCCAGTCAGGATCTATTTTTTCCTTTTTCAGCTGAAGAAAGACCTTTTCTGCAGTTTCAACGTCATTTAGCGAGCCACATACAGTTAACCATAAATTGTAAGTAACGACATCAGGGGAAGTGTTTTTCTTCAATTCCTTAATCATTCCTGGAACCTTTTCTAGTTGCCCGCTGGATATATACAAGTTTAACATGTGGTTATAAGGAAGAACATTAATCAAGAACCCACATTCTGACATTTTCTCCATCAGAGCCTCGGCCTTGGCAGGCAACTTGTTCCGGACATAGGTGTGGAGAAGAGATGAACAGGTGGCTTGTCCTCTCATTTTTTCAGAGAGATCCTCAAAAAACTTTTCTGCACTTGTTAAACCCCGAACTTTTGCTATCAAGTCTAAGTGGACAGCATAGTCACCTGGTAACAGCTTGATGTCCCGCTGTAATGTCATCCACTCACATATCTGCATAAATAATCATATTCCTATTATTGAAACATAATGTCCATCATCAAGGATTCAATTTCTCACAAATTCAAAGTTGATATGCTTATTATTCATAACCAGTTTCGTCAGTCAGGACGATCGGTATTGTAAAAGTTTAAACAGAACTTCATACTAGGACTCCATTACTAAGAAAACAGAGCAAAGTCTTCTATTTTACATACCTTAATCCACTAAATCACTGATTTAAGGGAAATTTTGAATGCATTACTAAAGTAATTATGAAAAGGTTTTGACAAGTTCTATTGAAGATTTGGAGTGATTTTAAAGCAGCATTTCAATTCCAACATTGATGGGTCAACATCGTGGCCATATATAAATTGCAAATAAGCACTCAGGAAACCCTAAGAATACACTCCTGCTCTCCATAACCAGTAATAAGACTACATATATTCAGCAATTATTTCGAAATTAATACAGATAATGGAACCAGTTCAATTAATATAGCCAATCTTGATTTGCAAAACAGTAATAGAAATCATACACACCTCGAGAGCGTGTTTGTAGCGCTTGAGCTTTCGCAGCTCCCTGACAATGCGATTGAGCTCGTACTTGCGGACCACGTGGCCTTCTTCTTTCCATTTCCGTATGGTAATCACTGCGCTGCGTTTTGGGTACACCATGCTTAGAAGTCTTCGGCCAAGCGTGTCTCGACCGCCGCCTCCAATTTTCTCGGTGGCGCCGCCGCCGCCGCTTGTTGGTACCGCTGCCGCCGCTTTAGTCGATAAAAGGCGGGTGGCGGCGAGCGATGATCGGATTAAGCGGAGCAACATCTTTGATTAAGCTGTATGCCTGTATCACTGTGTTTGAGACAGTTTTGGTGAAATTATTATTTGCCCTTTTTCTTCAAATATTGAAATGGGCTCGAATCAAAGCCCAACTTCGTTGCGGATCCAAAACCATTTTAAGACACCTGTCAAGCACTGAAAGCGAGTACCATTTTTCTGTACACGCAAACAACGCAGGGCAATTTATCTCCCAGCTTTCGGACTTCCTCGGCACGCATATACGTACTTGTCTCTCACGAAAATTCCCCTCACTGAACTCTATTAATTAACTCTGATCGCATCGAAACTAAAAAAACCACTCTCACAGTCTCACTCTCTTCAAATATTCAAAGAAAGCAGAAAAGACAGCTTGAATCAAATGGCAGGCGGTTCAGGCTCCAGCGCCCGGACCGGCGTGAGAGTGGTGGTGGTTGGTGACAGGGGCACCGGAAAATCCAGCCTCATAGCAGCTGCGGCCTCCGAGTCAGTCCCGGAGAAGGTTCCACCGGTGCACCCGCCCACGCGCCTTCCGTCCGATTTCTACCCGGATCGCGTCCCCGTCACAATCATCGACACCTCTTCCAGGTACACATACGATGATACGCAGTAATCTAGCGTACTAATACGTATGCATATTCTATTTTCATATGTTATCTAAATTACATATATGCTCGTCGATTCTTTGAAATTTGATTAAAAACTGTTTCTAATAAAATTAGCTTAATAATTCGTAGGAAATGTATATTGCCCTGCTATGTATATTTTTACTTTGGCGTAGTGGTTTTGGTTTTATTTTGTTAATCTGTGAAAGCACCTTATAAATTACTCTGATGTATCTGTATTACGACTTTGTCAATTCTAGCTTGGAGAGTAGAGGTAAGCTTAATGAAGAATTGAAGCGAGCTGATGCAATGGTGTTGACATATGCGTGTAATCAACCAATGACTCTCTCTCGTTTGAGTTCTTATTGGCTTCCTGAGTTTCGTCGTTTAGAGGTTCAATATTGTACCCAGTTTCTTACATGGAAATTTTTTTTTTTTATTTTTTTTTTTATTATCTGAATAGGCATTTACTCATTGTAATGACACTTGTTTTTTTTTAAATTTTTTTTTTTTTTTTATCCTTTTATATTATTATAAATGGATAGGTTAAGGTGCCTATTATTGTGGCTGGCTGTAAGCTAGATTTGCGGGGTGAACATCACACGACTAGCCTGGAGGAAATTATGGGACCAATCATGCAACAGTTCAGGGAAATTGAGACTTGTGTTGAATGTTCTGCTTCTACCATGATTCAGGTATATAAGTTGTCTTATCTCCTTCTTCTTTCTTGCTTTTTTTTTTGCATCACAAGTTGATGTATTTAGATTGTGTATGAGTGTATCTGGTTCTTATTTAGTTGAGGTGTTTTATCAATACTAGTTTACTTATAACTGTAGGCTTGAATCAATGCCTTACCATTTGTAACAATAGTAATGATGATACGAGATCTAACAGAAAGAATACTAAAAAGGTTTTATGCTACAAATAAGGTAAAAGATAACAAATTCTTCTTTGCAACAAATAAAAAAGTGCACTAATTAGACCATTGCATACTAACAAAATCAGGAAGGATAAAGAGACCGAAGCAAAGTGCGGTATCCATACTCGAAAAAAAAAAAAAAAAAAAACTGAGGGGACATCTCTAGCTAGAATTCTTTTTGTATAATTTTTTATAGGAGCAGGCTTGCTTAATCTGATCATCTTGCTTTGGAAGGTATACTTTTGAATGATTTATACTGGATGACGAATGGTTTCACATCATGATTTTGTTTACGTATTTTTTTCAAATCTATAATCTTGCCATTTTTGTTTTCGAGTTCCTAATCATAGGTTTAAGACGAACTGATTTCCTTTTTGTAGGTACCTGATGTTTTCTATTATGCTCAAAAAGCAGTACTTCATCCTACAACTCCATTGTTTGATCATGATGAACAAACTTTAAAACCTCGATGTGTGAGAGCATTGAAAAGGATATTTACCCTTTGTGACCATGATATGGATGGTGCCCTCAGTGATGCAGAGTTGAATGAATTTCAGGTAAATTTTCTTTCTCTTTGTGACCCTTTCTTACCATGACAGATTTTCATTCTTCTCTGGGAGCTGACATGTTTTATTGATGGAAAACAGGTTAAATGTTTCAATGCTCCTCTGCAGCCTGCCGAAATAGTGGGTGTTCAAAGAGTTGTACAAGAAAAACAACCAGATGGAGTCAGTGACCTGGGTCTTACCCTTAGTGGGTTCCTTTTTCTCCATGCTCTTTTCATTGAAAAGGGACGTCTTGAGACTACTTGGGCTGTCCTGAGAAAATTTGGTTATGGAGATGATTTAGAACTAAAGGATGATTTTCTTCCAGTTCCAACTAAGCATGCTCCTGATCAGGTATCTCTCTTTGTAGGAAAATTATTGCAATCTCACTTTTTTGGTCTTGTGACAAAGTTGTACTGTGATCTATCCTATCTTGATTATCGTTAGTAGAATAGGTTACAAACTTGCTGCATTTGGTTACTTGATGTGCAATGCAATTATGTGACTTTTTTTTGTTTTTTTTTTAATTTATTCTGAAATTTTCTGATTATCTGTCCTCATGCATAGCATTTAGATGGTGCATGCACTGGACCTTTCAATTTTACGGGTATACTCTTTGTTTTAGTTTTTTTATTTATTTTTTTTATTTTTTTTTTTTTATTTTTTTTTTTTTTTATTGTTGATTAGGTTTGTTAGTAATTAATAATTGAATGTGTGGTATTTGTTGTTTGCTTTCTTTGCGGTTGCTTGTACTGTTTATAAAGGGGTCCATTTCAGATAATTGTTGCGATTACTTATTTCAAGTTGAGAGTTAAATGTAGGGATCTATTTGCTGGATGCAATTTCCGTGTTGCGATTACTCATTTCAAGTTGAGAGTTAAATGTAGTGATCTATTTGCTGGTTGCAATTTCCGTGTTTTGACTCCTCACATTTTATAATGAAGCTTTTAAAAGCTTTTTTACTTTCCAAAATCCAAATACATTTTATAAAAGATCTTAAGAAACAAAAGGAACTAAGAAAGTTAAGGGTCTTCATGTTCGGCAAATTTATCTTTGCCTTTTGAAGTGGACAAAATTGGGATTTCCAAATATGGAATGGTGGATGAAACATATATGGGAAAAAATGGATAACGTTTTTGGAAGCATGAGGCTTTGTCTTGTGTTGCATCTCCAATTACTTAAGATTTACATTCTGGCAGAATATTAGTGGTAAAATTTATGAAAATCCATCCTGTCAAACTTATAAAATCCAACCCTTCATTCAATAGTTATGCCTAATTTTCAATTATAACCATTCTTGAAACTACTTAAGATATTTACTCTTAGATGACATCTTGCAGAGTGTGGAGCTGACAAGTGAAGCAGTGGAATTTCTTCGTGGTGTCTTTGGATTGTATGACATTGATAATGTAAGTTTTATTCTCTGCTATAGTTTTTGTGATATGGTCTTATACCACTGCATGCCTTATTTACGCTGTATTCTTATGAATTGGTCTTATACCTTGCACTGAATCTCTGAATGCTTTACCCGGGTGTTTATCAGGATGGAGCTGTCAGACCAGCTGAACTTGAAGATCTATTTTTGACTGCACCAGAAAGGTGAATCTGGTTTTAGGACATTGCTCCTCCATTCACTGCTTTATTTAAATTGTGTTGTCTGCTTTGTAATGTATGCATATTTCTGTTACCTTGTTTAATCCTACGAAATAAATGATATTCCTCTACTACTTCTCTCATTTTACTGTTTATCATCATTGTAGGCATAAAAAGATTTATATATGCCTTTGTCACTATAGATAAGTAAAAAAATATTTAATTAACTAATAGTTAGAATTACAGACAGTAATCACTAAAAATAGGCTTTGGTGCATGAAGTTATTTGAACTTGGCTAATGGATATGAACCTAGCACAACAAAGTATAATTAGCCTCATTGGTGCTCACAACACTTGTTTTTCTTTCTTTCTGTTCCTTACCAAAAACAAAAACAGAAACAAATTATAGACAAAATAAAAACACTCCCTAATTTATAAAACAACTGCTTCCCTATTCTGAAGAATGAAGAGGAACTGCAAAACTTTAAAATTCAGGGGAAATAGAAGCATAAAGAAATGCCCATAATCTTACTTTATCTTATAAAACAGAGTATGCCTCTTATGCGCTTTGAAACTTCTTATATTTCTCTTTAGCTAAACTAGCCAAAAAATAGCAATTACCACATGGTCCCATAACATGTCAACACGATAGTAATTCTAGGGTTTTCATAAACCCTAATTTTCACCAATTATTAAGGGTTTTCTTTTCTAATAAAGGATCCTAATTTATGGCAAGTGAGAAGCCCTAAATGGCCTGCCCATAAATGTCCGCACTTCAAAGCTGATAAACTCTCTTTATGGCTCAAGTTCAACACTTCTCTTCACAACCAAGAGATGCTTCACCTTTTATTCTGCCACGTACTTTCTTTCATTCAAGAGAACCATTTCTCATTCTTCTTCTTTTTTTTTTTTTTTTTTTTTTTATAATAATCACTAATATTTGTTGCACAATTTCTAATGTTTAACCATGGAATTTATGAAAAATGATTAAAATTACAATCTCCACTTGTGGTTAAAAGTTAAAACCCTATGATCTTCTCCCACATTCTGGTAATGCCAGGGAATGTGATGATTGTGAGAATTGAGAAATAGTAATCTTCATCACTGTTTCAGGAAACCTTTGCTGCCCTATGATTTGTTTGGCTGTTAAATAAATTTTCATGTCCAACTAAGCTTACATGAGACAGAACTTAGTTTATATGACTGGTGTGCCACCAAACTTAGATGGTTAAGTCTGGTGGTGGTGAATCCCAAGCTAACGGGTTCTCTTCTAGAAGATGAGGATGGGTGTCCGCCATTGCGCTGAAACATTTTTTAAAATCAACACATTTTTCCTTTTGAATGTGCTTGTGGTTATCTTGGTTCGTTGCTGACATCTTACTAGTTCTATAAGTACTTTAACAACATTCGTTACCTGCATGTCAATTTGAATTGATGGCTTGTTGCTAGTTTTCACCAATTTTCTTTAAAATTTTTTTTTTTTTTTTTTTTTTTTTTTTTTTTTTTTGCAAAGGATATTGCAGGTGACCCTATCCTGGTGTCTATTTAATACCTTGAATATAATTTCTTAATATGTTGTGCATATCTTAATCCAGTCCATGGGGAGAAGCTCCTTACAAGGATTCTGCAGAGACTACAGCAATGGGCAATTTAACCCTTAATGGGTTTCTATCTGAGGTTTGTTTGCTTGTTTTTTTCTTCTTTTCCATGCTGCAACCTTTTTTCTTGGGCTTATTTTTTGCTTTGCTCTTTTGCTTCTTTTTGTTTCTATTCTAAGGTGTTTTGTCTGTACTGTTCTGTCTCTGTGTGTTAGATTAGGGGTCAGAGTGCTTAGATATGACTAGCACTGTACAGAACTTCATTTTTCAAGAAGAGTACTGTTTAAACTTTAATGATGCATACAAATTATGGTTTGGAATCAATACAGTTCTATATGCTATTTTCCTATGCATCTGGAATGATGATACGAGAAATGTTCAGTACTTGGAAGTCAGTTTTAACAAAATTATACTGTAGTAAGCATTATCCTTGAAGATGCTGTTTTAAGGGAAATTGCCTGTGAGATATATTTTTGATTTGGAAACTTATCATCTATTCTTGCCTTGATGTCATAGTGATTTATCTTGGTATATTCCCATTTTTTGTTTCACTGAAATACACTTAACCGTCGCATCATTGTTTTGACCACATGATATGAGTAAAAGGTTTAAAAATAGCTTTATATCTTCTTTAACAACAAAATTCCTTCTTTTTTTTCATGGAAAGGCTAGAAATCAATGTATTATTTCAATAATTGTTATTTTTAATCAAAATTGTGTATGTATATGTATGTATATGAGTTTCTTTATTCAGATTTGTTCTTCATTAAAGCATCTAACATTCTGTGAGTTTGGAAGTTGCTTAATTTCTTGTATTTGGTTCCTTTCCGCTATTCAGCTCTAGCATAGTTTTAGACAGTATTTAATGTTTTGCTGCTTTCTTTATGTACTGTTATTCTCATTTCTTTTCCTTGAGTTTACAAAACAGAAGGGATTGTCCTACTTATGTTACAGACTTTGCAAATCTTTTTGGTAACATTTCGAATCATCAGTAGTTCAACTATTTGTTAATTGTACTAGTGTTAAACATGCGGTTGCAGTGGGCCCTAATGACACTAGTTGATCCGCGACGGAGTTTGGCTAATTTGATTTACATTGGGTATGGTGGCGATCCTGCTTCAACGCTCCGTGTTACTAGGAGAAGATTGACAGATCGTAAGAAGCAACGGACAGAAAGAAATGTTTTTCGCTGTTTTGTTTTTGGTCCTAAAAAGGCCGGAAAGTCTGCCCTGTTGAATTCTTTTTTGGGAAGGTGTGAACCAGATTACGGATATTAATGTAGAAGTCGGTTATTTGTCTGGCTACTTCCATCTAGCAGCTTTTTGTATTTGTTGACTTCAGAGTCCATTCATTGTAAATATCATTTTACTAAATTATTTCCACTAAACAATTATATTTTTTACAGGCCATTTTCAGAAAATTATACTCCAACTACTAGAGAGCGATATGCAACGAATGTTGTTGATCAGCTGGGGGTGAGTTCTGAGTAGAAACACAATGTGTCTTATCCCCTCCCTCTTGCTGCCTAGCCCCCCACTCACACATTTTCTTGGATGTCCTGTTGAAAATTGAACAGAATATTTTTTTCCTGGAAGTATACATGTTCATCATTAATGCAAATATGAGGTGTTGCTGATTGGATTGTTAACTTTGTTGTATACTCCCCTTTACAGGGGACTAAGAAGACTCTTATTTTGCAAGAAATACCAGAAGAGGGGGTACAAAAATTGCTGTCTAATAAAGAATCTTTGGCAGCCTGTGATGTGGCTGTGTTTGTCTATGACAGGTGAGTTTAACACTAATGTATTTATTAGAATTAGTAACTAGACGATTCTTGTGCTCAGTGGCGAAGCCACACCCCTCCAGGCCAAATTTTTTTTTTATTTTTTATGAAAAAATATAGTTAAATTTTATTTAATTTTTACCCCAAAGCTTTTATATTTAGTTATTATTTTATTTTTTTGATATAAAACTAGAATGAATTCATTAAAGAAAGAAGAAACAAAGGTGAACAAGATGTCCACAACTCAAAAACCTTTTGTGGACTACAAAAAAACAAAAACAAAAAAACAAAACAAAACAAGTATAGTTATTTGCATTTTTCTTTTAAATTTTTTGTCATGGCCCCTCAGACCGTCCAAATTTGATGAAGCTGGTTTCGCCTTTGCTTGTGGTAGAAAGATGATAGCTTCTGTGATACCATGTTCTATCAAATTAATGGTTGTGATGGTTTATTTATGAACTCTAACAGCATTAGTGGGCTTGTTGCCTCTCCTCCCTCTCATGTTGTGCTTTTACGATAATAATTAGTGTTTTGGCATTTGGTGGTTTGTCAAAATCTTGAATACTCAATACCTCTAAGTAAATATTTTTTTTTTTCACTTTATTTATTATGTTGGCAAATTGTTCTTGTATCTTGATATGTAAGTTTTATTAAATATTTAGATATCATGATATGTGTTATTGTAATTTCCAGTTCAGAAGATTATTCATGGAAAAAAACAAAGGAACTGCTAATAGGATTTGCCAGGCAAGGGGAAGACAGTGGTTATGGGGTGCCCTGCCTACTCATTGCAGCCAAGGATGATTTGGATTCAAAGTCATTAACAGTACAAGATGCAGCAAGGGTACACGATATTCCACTGCTTACCTGGCCTTTTCATACATACTACTATGCATCATTGATGGACTATTCTCATGGAGAACATATATTGACAATTTAAGTTTTTGTTCTTAGGTCACTCTGGAGTTGGGAATAGAAGCAGCTATTCCTATAAGCATGAAAATAAGAGATCCTACTGATATATTTGGCAGAATCGTAAGGGCAGCTGAACATCCTCATTTGTTCATTCCTGAAACTGAGACTGGGAGGAACAGGAAGCACTACCGCCATCTTGTTAATAGTTCACTTATGTTTGTTTCTGGTATGTTTGGACCTCCATCTCTTGGGCAAATACCAAATATGCATCAAGTTATATAGCATTCATTTTCATTTGTTGCATGTTTATGACTGGGCCTCTGCTTCAAATTTATAGTTGGGGCTGCCGTTACTATTGTTGGGCTGGCAGCTTATCGTGCCTATGCTGCAAGAAAGAATACTTGAGTGTAGTAGTGGAACTTGGCGCTGGTGATCAACTGTTGTTTTGCTGTTGCTGGAACTTCAATAAATGGTTGGTTCTCTCTAGGTCCACGCAATTTTACACGCACCAACCTTTTTGGCATTCTCAAGATAAAACCTGTACAGCTTCACGTTACTGACAAGGTACAACTACATTTTCCTAGCTTTGATGCACAGATTCTCATTGTTTCAATTTAAAGGTTTTGTAAGGTATGAAGTACCTATTTAATGAGTCGTTCTGTTGGCTATTTATGCAAGTTGTATAAGTTGAAATTTTCAGGATAATATTTGGACCGCTGCTATTGCCTATATTGAACATGCAAGTGTATTGAGTATTATTGACTATAAGGAGTACAAATTATGCAAATTATTTGTTATGGAGAGCATAAAACACGAATTAGGCCTGAGTTATGCTCATGTCATGTTCGTCTTCTTCACTTAGCAGGAAGGGACCGACAATCAAATCAAAATTTTGGATGTTTTTTTAGGAGCATTTGTATATATGAGCTTTGTTTTGGTTTTGGTATCGGTATCGGTAGAGTTGCCTTCTTTTAAATAGCATCTCATGAAGGAATGTTCGAATAAGAGTGATTACGGATTACTTACTAAAAAAACCATAAAGAGTCTCGTAACAATGTTAATATGTTATCAGATATTGATAACATTGATAATGTAATTTGTATGAAAGGTGAATAAATTGTTTGAGTACTCATATCATAAGATGTTTCAAGTAGTTATTGTACCTATCGATTTGTCTGATTTAACATGTCTTTCCAAAATTATAATAAGCTTTTATTCAAAAAGAAGAAAAAAGAATCTTCATTGGATTTCCATTTGAAGCAATATATAATAAAAGTAAACTAGTTGATTGCAAACCGTGTAACCCTAATGTGTTACAGTGTACTGTTCAACGCAATGGCATGCACTTGACTAGGTAAAGTCAAAATGTTAAAATGAAAAGATACAGCGTATCTGACAAATTTATCTTGTCAGAAAGAAAAAATTCATCTTGAAAAAAGTGTGGAGATATATAATGAGTGGAAGATCTCTTTTGGAGATGGTGATAAAATGAGAAAATTATGAATTGGTCTTTTTTGTCATAGAAAGAACAAGGCAGTTTGATGTGAAAGGATTAGGATTCTGGGTCCTGGGAGATCAACTTTGTGAAGAGAAAAAGATCACATTCTATTTGTATCCACCAAAATTAAGTCAGGCTACTTATTTTTATTGTCGCATGGTTTTTGCTTTTGGACAGTTTGATCCGCCGCATCATCAAGGCTAGACCTATAATCTTTGTCCCAGAGTGAGCAAGAGGGTGTGTCATACACCTTGGATTCCGAGGCCCACTATCCCAACACTTTCTTTTATATACATCAATCATATAGACGGTGATTTGAATCTAAAATATTATCAGAATGAATGAATGTTTTTTTAACACCAAACTTTATAATAGCGATATTTGTATTCCTTAAAAACGGTATATACATCTTGAATAATTAATATATTTTTGAAAATCTAATAATATCCTTGAATAAAATTTCCAATAAAACTAAATAGTTTGTTAGTACACCTACTAATAATTATTAATTAGTGTTCTATTTTAATCGTTTGTGGAAAAAAAAAAAGTTTCCTATTAATAATTATATATTAACATATACCATTAAAAACTCTTTCCATTTTCTTAAACTCTAGATTCTTTTTTAAATATTAATTTCAAATGTATTTTTAAATTCTTTTAAAGAAACACAAATTGATTGTTAAGTATGGAGAATGAATCAAAATCATCTAAAATCAATTGTGAAAGTTTTAAATTAATTATTATTAGTTTCAAAATCAAAATCTCTTTAAATTTTTTTTTTTTTTGGTTATCAATATCGGTTGTTCTTCAATTTCATCAAAAACTTTTCTACTTGCAAATCAATTGGGAGATGGCACAAACCTTGCATTCCTTCTGCTTTCACAAATAGATAATAGATCTTCAACAGGAAAACCCCAAATCGTAGTGATTTTTTTGGACAGAAAACAATCGATAAGAAACGAAGAGAGTTTTTTGACATGAAGAGAGAGAAAAAGAAAAAAGAAAAAAGAAAAATAGAGTTTGATTTTGTGGAATAAAAACATAAAAGAGAAATGCAAGTGGTGTGTACTTACAAAGATTAATATAGTATAATTTTAAAAAGGATATTTTTGGTGTTAAGTGAGGTTTATTAACAAATTATAATTTTTTAAAAGAGAGATGTTGACAATCCACTCAATATCTTTTACACTCCATTTTAATTTTTTTCGTTAATGACAATTTTAACCTGAATTTAAATTACTAAAGGTGACAAAAAAGCTCTAAAGACACTACAAACCATTGTTTTATAATCCAACATTATTTTCTTTCTCTTTATTGGTTTACAAACCCTAAAACAAGTGTTCTTCTTCTTTTTCTACCCATATTTTCTTATGAGTAATGCTACATTGCCCAAATTTGGTGTCCAAATCTGGTGCCTAAAATGATGTGGCAACACCGTAGACCATTCATTTAAATTGTATTAGATTTGTATGTTTTAAATGAATGGTCCAGAGTGTTGCCACATCATTTGGGCACCAAATTTGGACACCAAATTTAGGCAATATAACATTACTCTTTTCTTATCTATCATCACAAACATACCAAACAAAACAATCAATAAAAATTAACGGAAAAAAAATAAAACTTATATCTTATATCTCTAATAATAGATATCATAATCTCAATTGATGGCAATTAATCTCTATTAATGGAGATTCTAGATCTCCTTTTAAAAATTCCAATGATAAAATAAACTAAAAAAGAAACATTTTTGGATATGACAGATCTCTAAATTCAAACAAGGGTGATTTTTTAAATCATACAAGGGTTCAGTGCTTTATTGTTTTGTGTTTTGGGTTTTTTTTTTTTTTTTATTCTTTTTTGATTAAAAGTTTTGAGTTGAGTTTTTTCTTTTTCTTTACCTTTTGTAAATGAAACAAAATAATTATTTCAAAAAAAAAAATTGAAACAAAATGATTTTTTTTTTATAGAATAAATAGGTTTTTACGATGTTTTTTTTTTCCTTTTTTTTTTTTTGGGTCGAGAAAGAAGTATTAAAAGATAAAAAAGATAATTTTATAACAAAAATGAATGCTCTTAGAAAATTTCAAAAAAAATGTAAGTTTTAGGATGAAGTGTATTTAGAAAAGGGGTGTGAAAAGATAAAATTGGATTGTAAGAAGAAAATCTCTTTTTAAAAAAATTTGATGGATGTGATTACGAAAGGGGTGTACATACAGTTTTTAAAGTGCACCATTATCACCGCTCAAACGATATGGGGAGTTAATATTAGTTCAACACTCTACTTTGCATTTCTCAAACTAATGGATTATTCATTTTTCTTCCTATGAACCTTTTGGTCGAAATCAACTTCATTTATGTTTTGGATCATGATCCTCTGCTATGCTGATCTTTTTCCTGATCTAAAATACTTGAGAATAGACTTTGTATTTAAATGAAATAAATAAAAGAAATAAATGACAGTCATTGATTATACATATCAACAGATCTATTTAGAACCAAATTCTTATGTTTTTCATGGATGATGGAATTATTCCAAACCTTCAACTATATTAAATCATTGCAACTACTTGTTAGCAATCAGTAGTAACTAATTAATTGATTGGTCCTGTATCAAACGTAATTTGTTTAGCTGGTAGGAAACATGGACGGTTGAGATTCCTCCCAGTAATGATAAATTGTACCTAATGTGATCAACCAAGCTATCTGACTGGGCCACATCTAATGATCAAAGTGTAGACAATACGTTTACAAGGGTAGCTATTGTCTGATTGAATAAACATATATACCATATTATTTATAAAGATAAATTAAATCGAGTAAAAAATAAAATAAATAATTGAAGAGAGACAGCCACTCTCATCATTCCCCATAGCATATCCCAGATATCCAGAATCTTATGTTAATAAGATTGTGGGTCCTCTATTGAAACCCAATTGGATCCTCTGAATCCTATATATCATATATCCTTCACTTGTCAAACATTTCGTAACCCTACCTAGCAGCTTATGACCTTATTTTTCCTCGATCCATGGTCACCCAAATATGAATAATCTCACGACGAGACAGTACGTATCACGCATGTTTCTCACAATTACACTATATGATTGTAGGTTGGAGTCTTGTTTTCCTCCAAAATAAATCATTTAGAAAATACAAATAATTTTAAGAAGAAAAAAAATGAAAATCCATTCCACTAAAATAATAATGATATACACGATATATATATATATAATTTCTTGCTAGCTCGATCTACATGCGCTTCTAATGGTGTGTTATGTGTGCAAGCATGAACTTCTTTAATTGTATTATTTCAACCCATGGCAGAAATGCCATATATGGTTGAACGTTGAAGGCTTGAAGTCTCTTCTTTCTCTTTCTCTTTCTCTTTCTCTCTCTCACGCACACAAACAAACAAACAAGAGACAGAGACAGAGACAGAGACAGAGACAGAGGCAGACAAACCTCCTGTGCCTTAGTAATTTTATATGGCTTTGGTTGATAGTTGATAGCTTGTAATATTTTTCATGGGCCCTCATGGTCCTTCCATTCTTTTCTCAAATCATCTTCATGAGGTTCATTAGTTTAACATTGAATCATTTCACTTCTTACACTTTTACGTTTCAATTTGTGTATTGTTTGTCATGGCATGCAGCTGCTTTGGCAACCTTTCATTAATTATAATAACAACATAACAAAGTATAAGTAGTTTATTACAATGCGAGGTCGACTCTGCATGCATGTGATATATATATATATATATATATAGGGGTTTTGATGTAGCTTTTAACGTTATATTCTTCATTTGGACATATCGAAAGTTCAATCTCTATACCACAAACATATGGAAATGTTATAATTAATTAGTCGAAAGAAATAATAATAAAAGAATTCGAGTCTTTCGAGATCAAACAACTTTGTAAATTTTCTTATCTTATATGGAAGAAAAGATAGTGTTCAAATTCAATAGCCACAAAAACAATATTCGATGGAATCTTTGGTTTGACTAAATATTATAGAACAGACAATCGAAAGTGGATGAGGTTGGTGACACGGATATACAATTAATGACGAGAAAAGATAACATAAAGAGAAATGAAAGAATCGTTAGAAATAAAAATAAATAAACAATCGTAGACATGTGGAGAGCAATGAAGTTGAATACGTAGTGGGAGTGGCTGAGAAGAAGACCACAAAAAAATGGTGGGAGGATAAAATCTTCAAGTTGGCAAATTGACATGATATGATTATGACGATGGTGATGAGGATGACAACTAGGCAAGTAGGCAAGCATGTCTCTAGCACAAAAGTTTATATACACAGCCAGAGGTGCTTGCTGTCCTCCTTAATAAGTAAACCATTGTGTGGGTTTTGTGGTGCAGTTTCAGGTGTAATGACTTGTCATTCACGAATCGACAACGACTTCTCAACCCTAGCTACCTGTCCATCACCGAGCACTTAATATTAGATCCATCTCTGGTGAGACCCCATACAAAAAATTTACGGAATCATATATGAAAAAAATGTACAAGATCTCGTGTAAATACTTATATATATATATATATATATATATATATATATGTGTGAGTGCATTTTTGCTCACCCACATTTTTGTGGGTAAGTTACCCTCCCTAACTTGACATATATCCAGGGAGGGGGTGAATTTGTTAATATGTTTTAACAGAAGCACCCCCTCCCTAGACACATGTCAAGTGCTGAGGAGGGAGGTAATGCTTACCCACAAAAAGTGTGGGTGAGCAAATTCATTATCTATATATATATCTATGAAAACTTTCAAATGTAGGATTTTCTGTACGAAATTGTACTCAATTGCTTCTAGTAGTTATTGGATTGCTACCAGTGGTAATCCAATAACTATTTGTAGCAATCAACGATTCTGTACTGAAAATCCCACACCGGAAAGTTACTATGTATATTAAATATTTGTACATAACTAATAGAGGTCTGCCACCCACAAAATATCTGATTTTTTCTCTGGTAGACACACAATTGTGAGTATACTTATAGCACACGTATCCACTTCATCACTTTTTCCCATGTAAGCATTATTTGACTCAATTGCATTGTCTTTTCTGATAAAAGTGATTAGGTGAATAAGTATGCTCACAATTGTGTGTCTACAAGATAAAAACTCCAAAATATCTTCCTACACGTACCCATATTAAAAAATTAAAATAATTAATTTTACTCCCTACACCCTTTAAAATACCAAAACTAACCTTTAAATATATTTTTTTTAAATGTTAAACATATATTTTCTCATTCAAAAAATTCTTGTATGTATGGTTTCTTCTTTCAAAAAAAAAAAAAAAAACCACGTACGGTTTCTTCGTTCCCTTTAAAAAATATTATAGAATTTACTCAGATAATATATATATATCATATTCAAATAAAACTTTACAACTAAGATTTTTTTTGGACAAAAATAAAATACAAATTCAACTCTAAAACTAATTATATTTTTTTCGTTGTTACTTGTGAAATAAATGTATTGAATTATCTAAAAAACCATGAAATAATAATAGTTTACACACGTAATCATCGTCATAGAAAACAACAGCACTAATAATTAAACAAACAACAATACGCAGCTTCAATTCGTTTGTCTTAAAAAATAATAATAATAATAATAATAATAATAATAATAAATAACTATTTTTTAGTTGTATATATTAAAATAAGTGAGTGAGTGAGTGAATTGTGTTAATAAATAACTATTTTTTAGTTGTATATATTAAAATAAGTGAGTGAGTGAGTGAGTTGTGTTTGAGAACAGTATTGACTTAATTGAGTTTTACAACTGCTTTAAAAAAAGAGTTCTATAAGACTACAATTGCAACAATTTTTTATTTAATCACAAAACAATAATAAAAATGAAAGTAAACATATCTGAATGCATTTGAAATCCATGAAACCAGTCTTTTGTTTATCCATTCCTTGACTATATGTGACAATAAAAAAATTATATTTCCTGGCTGATGTTGAGTTTGATTAATTGTATATATATATATATATATTAGGGTTTATTTTGATTGGATGTTCAACTTATAGTTGTAGGAAGTAAATTTTATTTCCAATTATAAAACCATGTATTTTAAGTAATTAAATATAAAGATATTTAAAAATAAAAAAGTTTTAGTAAAATATCGATGTAGAAATATATTTTGTAGATAGTAACAGGGCCTATATACAAAAAATGAATAAAAATGTCAATTTTCAGGGCTGTCCTTCAATTCAGTGGAGTTGTGACTTGTGAGTTATACTCGTGTCTAAGGTTGGGTGGACAGAGTGGCCGGTGGGGCTATGCTTGGTGCCTTGATTAATATTTCCGTTTATTATTGTTGGTGCTTATGAAATTGTTAGTAGACCCAACAATTTAACTTTTCCACATCATATCTTAGTATTTATATCCTCTTCTGATCATCTATTAGAGTAATACTAGATGTTTCAAATGTTTTTCTTAAATTCTGTTCTAAATGATATGAAGTGTTAACATCACATCGGTTACTATATAATCTTATGATTTATAAGATACTGATACCTTATATACTATATTATTTAAGACAGAATTTAGAAAAAAAATTTAGAACGTCCAGCATTACTATATCTATTATACATTTTCAAAGTAACAAAATGCATTCGTACATTGCATTAACGTTATCGTTAGAATCAGTGACTGAACCACCTTCTTTACTTATTTGCTTGGCAAAGGAATTTCTACCTTCATCTACTTCCCAAAATTTTGGGAGGCTGTCCCTCTCTTTCCCAAAATGAAGGTGGCTGTGAATTTGATCTCCACCATTAAAAGATTTTGATTAATTTGTTGACTTTGTCTTTTACACATATATGATTAATTATTAATTTCGTGACCAATTAATATCCACCTCGTAATTGTCGGGTTTCAGCGGTTATAAAGAGCTCATGAGTCACCACCCCCATCCCATCCCCTGTAGATTTGATTGAAAATGTAGCGTTTATTTTGTCCACACACCCATGCATGCATGTAATTACTAATTTTGTTGATTAAAGTTTAAACTATAAATTATCCACAATTTATCAACTAGATAGCTAGTGGCTAGTGCGTTCCAACATGGAGAGCCAAGAGTTGCATCAGTTTCATTTCATGACGAGAGAACAACATGTTGAGCATAGCATAAAAAAACAATGTTGATCATGATCGTACGTACATGGCCAGATTGTTTGAAACACATAGCATTTTGCTCTAGATATAGCATTACATGTACTAAAAAATGATTAAGGAGGATGATAAGTTCCTGAAATCTTTTTGAGGACAATTGTTTGTATATGCGAGTACAAGCAATGTCATGATGTTTATATATATATTACCACGGTTACCGGTTAACTACTATCAAACCACATTGGATGATGTATTCACATGTTTTGATGGATGTTAAAGTTAATTTATAAATAAATTTGTTTAATTACCTACGCATGCAAGTAGTTATATATGCATCTATTTAACGTTTTAGCAGTGCTCACAAAGTCGCAAAGCACCAATCGAAAGGCGAAAGCCATACATACATGCATATAGATACATGTGTATAAGTACGTACGTAGTTTGATATAAATGTGTATGATAATTGACAAACAACATATCACAATATCTGTATGTCACTTAACACTTGTTCTGCACATAATTAACAAACCATATGTGGAAATATTATATATATTTAAACAGACTATATTTGAGCAAAATAATATGATCTAGTTAACATGCGCTTTAGAGACATATTTATGATAAAGACTACCCAAAACTTAAATAAATGATTTATATTTATTCAATGTATCAATACTCAACCTCCTCCTCTTCTTCTTCTTCTTCTTCTACTTTTTTTTTTTTTTTGAATAAAGATATATACTCAACTTTTTATTTTAATTTGTATCTTAAAATAATAAATATAACTAATTTCTTATTATTTTTTCTTAACTTATCCTTTTATAGAATATATTAAAAATATTTTCAAAATTATAAATATATAAATTATATAAAATCTTACATTTTAATATACCATTTGTGGTTGCTGCGATTCAAATCTGAGATATTTTAAAACCGAAATTAGTGTCAATTACTGACGAATTTCATTGGACGAGTATACGATTTCTTTAATCGGTGCAAAAGTAAGTGCTTTTATTTTATTTAATTATTTATTAAAGTAAGTGCTTTTTTATCATCTGAATGTGTCAACCTATGGTTGGAATACAAACTTCAAAATGTTGGCTGCTGAGTCTTCCAAGTGGGAACCTCATTTTAAATTCAGCGTGTAAGCAAAGGATCCATGGTCAAACCAGTCCCATTCACCCTTTGATTTACAAATTTACTGGCGTCGCGTATACGTTTTCCTTTTCAAATTTAAAAACCCTAATCCATTGATACATGTAGATAACTCATGTTTTTTTCTCTTAAACAAATTCTGATCAGGGAAGAATTTCATTTTAATACTGAGATGAGTAGTGAGTTTATCTGAAAAGGGTTGATGAATGATGACAATGACCACCATCCATGGAGTGAGTACACAATACCAAGAAATGGGGTTCAAATTAACAGGCAAAGTATATGTGATGTTGACATCACGCCGGTAAGGAAAGTCTCAAGACTTTAAATATAGGAGCTGTAGAAACTTTAGTGTTTTTTTTTTTTTCAATTGTCTAAGTAAATAATGATAGCTAAACTAATGAGTAAGTGATATCGATACAGTTTTTGTTTGAGTGAGTCAATTTCCTTTTAAGATACAACATACAAGGCCCAGTGGCCCACTACCTTTGTTTTCAAAAATACTTTGTACTAGAGAGTTTTGCGTCTTATATTTCTTCCTTTTCTTCCAATCACACACATGCCTTTCTCAAAACCCAACTTGCAGAAAAAACCGCAAAAATGTTATCTGCGGCCAGGTGTAGACAAAGTAACTGAAATTGTATAATATTATGGAATAAATTCAACAATATATTGAAACTAGTCATTTAATTGTATAATTTTATGTAATGTAACTTCGATCCTGAATTTTTTTTTCTTTTTTCTTAATTTTTTATGCATCGATCTGACTAGAGAATTATATATCTCTGCAATGGTGAATAAGCTGCATTGGTTAACTCTATCACATGAACACCATGTGAAAATCACGTGCATGGTCATCAAGATTGTACGTTTTTATCATCATAAGAAAGAACACTATAGTCCTTTGATTTCAAAAAAAAAAAAAAAAAATTAAGCATCTTCATTGGATATTATAATAACCAGCATGTGAGAATAAAATTGTGGAGACATTGTGATTGCCCTAAGATCTTGCTTACAAGTGAAACGATATGGTGAGAGAATATGTGCTTATTAAAAAGGACCAAACAAGGTTCTCAAATCACATGATGTTGAGACACGGCAACAGTAATAATTGAGAAAAAACTTGTGTGGTTCGGTCTCACTGAACTAACAGGGGTAAGACTATCCATTTATATAATATGTCACGATGTAATTACTACACAATCTCATAATGTTGTGAGATCATCCTACACAAGTTTTTCTCCTAATAATGACCGTGTATGCATGTTGACAATTCTCACTTCTCCATCCAAAAAAAACAACCATAACGTATGGATGCCCAAACTCCACGATTGGACACTTCCCTCCTCTTTTAAGGTATGTTACCTTCTTCTTTTTATCACTCCCTCGACCAACCATCGTCTTTTATTTTCCCTCTCTAAGAAGTTAACCCTAAAATTTACATGAAAGTTGACCATTTTGACCTCTCCGTGTGGAATTTAGATTCTCTATTGATTTGGTTTTTTTTCTGGCCTCACTTAATCTCATGACACATGAGCATTGCAATGAATGTGTGATTAAGATATGATTAGTTTCACAACCACTTTATCAACAACCAATCACATATTTTTTTAAAATCAAAAGAAAAAGATCAAATCAGCAGAGGATTCAAATCCCTCCGTATGGCGGTAATTTGGTTACAAGAGTTTGTATTATAGGTACAATGTGTAGGGGCCAATGGACATTGTGTGAACAGTTGATAACATGTTAAAATCTGAGAAGAGAAAAAAGCAAAGCACATGGATTATCATGTGTTATGAGGTCAGGGTCTTGGGACCCAACTTTGATAGTTACCTGGCATTCGTACTCGATCTTCACGTACATCCCAACTTGCATTCTGTTTGCCATTTAACCTATCCCTGCGACTCTGCGATTATCAATGGACGAGGACAACGATGACCTCTCCATGTTTTTTATCTGTTCCAATGTCAAAACTTGTTTCGTTGGATATACATGCAATATCAAATGAGATTAGTTCACTTCTTTTAGTAAGTTTTCAATGGCAGAGCTAGAAAATTTGGTTTGGGGGGCCAATATACTAATATACAAGATTTTTGGAAGCCAAAGTAAACTTTTAAGATCAGCCTCTGTAAACCTATAAACTTGATCATGTCTGGGATATCACACATTTTTTCATTCGAGATTCCAAATAGACCTTGATGTATGTTCAATTAACCCCGTGTGTATTGGAATCCTGTTGCAGTTCCTGATAAATTTGATACCTTGATGTATGTTCAATTAACCCCGTGTGTATTGGAATCCTGTTGCAGTTCCTGATAAATTTTATAAGCTTGATACATGTTTTGTAAAATAAATTTTAGTATATGCATTCAACAATTGAAGAAATCAGATTCGAACGAATGTTAATGATCAAATGTTTGCAGTTGGGGATTCTATTTAGATAGTTCTCACTAATATTTGCAACAAATTTAATTTAAAAAACCAGGTTACGAGGTGTGGTTGTAATTAAATGTGATGTTAAGGGTAGTGTTGGAACATAAGAAATAAACCATGCACAGAAAAGAAAGAGAAAGAGAAGCAAGTCCAATAACGATAATAACTACCATTAGCATATTTTACGAATCCCAAACCCTAAAATTATTTCAGGAATTAAAATAAAAATAAAAATAAAAATAGCAGTCAAATTTCCAGATAGAGAAGTTCAGGTAGAAGTAGCGACCCAAAATGAATCCCAAGTAGGCAATCGACCTCCAGCTTCCTTGCATCTACTTGTTGGTCTCGCCAGTTTTTTCGTCACTCCCATTTCATTTTCACCCCTAACTTTCTCATTATTCTCTTCTATATCCTCATCAATTTCTTTTTCTTCTTCTTCCTCCTCTTCTTCTGCATCTTCTGGGTCATCTAATTCATCAATGTCTATGCTCGGGGGACAATCCTTCAAAATACAAAGCCTAAGCCTTCCCTCGCTGCGTTCCGCATGAAAAAACGTGTGAGACTGAGTTGTTACAGTGGCTTCTAGAACAAGTCGACCGCCTTCTCGATGAGGCCTCACTTGAACTCCATTGGAGCCACTGATGGATGTCAGAGGGGGAGGAAAACTAACGCTGCGCTTCATCTTTCTCTCACGTGGTTTTGGAGGAGGATCTGTAGCCATACAAAACTCGGTTGTTTCATCGCTGCTTTCGCTCACTTGACTTCCCGTCTCGCTGCCGAGACTCTCAGTGCACATTTCAAGGCTTTTTTCGCTGAGCATGGAAGCAGATTTCTTGACGAGTGGATGAACATAGACTTTCTCCTTAGTCTCAGTTGTTTCTTTTTCTTTTTCAGAGGTATCTGAGAGAAACTGGAGGAAACTCCACCCACTTACGTCAACATTTGTCTGACTTTTCACGTCACAATCATCATCATCATCATCGCAAGTGTTTTTGTTTTCAGTGTTGGCATTGAGGGTGGTGTTGGTGTTGTTTACTTCGGCGTGGGACTGTATTTTGAGGTAATCTGGGTGAGTGAAGCCGGGACTAGGAGCAATAGCTGATGGAGAAAAATTGGATTTGGGTGGAGTCAATTTCAGCCTCAAAACACGTGGTTCAATGAGCAGTGGCTCAAGGCATGATTGCAACCCTTGACAGACACTAGTTGAGGATGACATTTTAGCTATCCACAACTATTGATTGTGGAATCACAGAAAACAGAGCAAGGATCAAAACAGAGCACAAACAGAGGAAATAAAGTTAAATTTGGATAATAAAATAATAAACAGACAAGGTTTTACACAAAACCCTTGTTTTAGTTTCTTTGTGAAATGGATTGAGAAGCAGAGTAAGACTGTAAGAGAAATGAAAGAAAAGGAATGTGTGAATAACATGAAAGAGAAGTGAAGGAATGAGTCTTAATTTATAGTAAGAGAGCCCTACAATAGAGCCGATAAGCCGGAGAGAGAGAGACCGCCTCTTTCATGGATTTGGATCCTTTACTGAACTGATATTTACCCTAACCTAAATAAATCTGATGATATATATAATCAATAGCTAGATTTATCTTTTTTATTTATTTCACTTTTATTATCTTTAATATAAAGTATATCTTGAATTGTTTAAAGTCAAGAAAAATAACAGATCGATAGAGAATCCAAATCTCTTTTTCCTGCCCACTACAATTATATAACTTTTACTGTGCCACACATTATAAAGCCAAAAAAAAAATACAAATGAAAATGAAAAATTTAAACATAAGAATATTATTAAAAACTTGTATTAGATCAATGGAAAAAACAGAGAAATTAGAGGATGTTTCTCATGATTTGATTCTTATTCATTTTAAAGTTAATAAAACAAAAATCACTTTGAAATGGTTTTTAGTTTATATTTTGGTTAACACAAATTAGGTGGGGAGATTTAATAGCCCCCTTCATATATGAGAATTGCTTTATTTGAAATCAATAATCAAAACTTTCTCATCTTTCTTCATTTCCTCCTCGTTTTTTTTTTTTTTGTTCACTTGGTGTTCCTTTATTTTGCTAAGCTTGTACTTTGTCATATTTGCTTTAGAAACCTAATTTCCTTTTTCTTTTTCTTTTTTTTCAAGTGTACTGATAATACTTTAGGGTCCAAATGTAGGAGTGAAAGTATTGGAAGGTAGTTGTACTGATCTGAATAAACCCAAACTCAAGTAGATTGATTGCAAACAATACCTAACATAACATCCATGCCTTGCATGTATTATAACTGCATTCAGTTACTAATGTAAAGTCTTTCTATTTACAAAAGAGTGAATATCTTTTATCCAAATTTAGGTATTTGTCTTCCCTCTTTTCAAGATCATGCCATCATGGTAACATGACAAGTTTTTAACTTGGGGTGATTTTAGTTTTCAAGGGTGAATTTTTTTTTTACAACTCTTATTAAAGAAGTAAAAAGACTAAAGTGCCGTTTGTTTTCCCATTCAGTCTTAAGTGGATTTTTTTGTGATTGTTTTTTAACTTATATCTTAAATTAAAGTCAAAAATAACTTAAGCTAAAAATAAATAAATAAACAAAAAAAATACAAATTTAATGGGAGAAGATCGGCTGACCTCCTCTCAATTAATGGGAGGAGGCCGCCCATTCGTTGTAATAGAAGAGGCAACATCCCTCCTCCAAAATTGATGATGGAGGTCGTCGGCCTCCGTTGTAGCTGTCAAGGAGGAGTCTTTCATGTTAGTTTTTTTTTTATAAAATAAAATTGTAAATAAAATATTAATTTTTTTATTTTTTATTTATTTTAAATAACATAATTAAATTATTATTATTCAAATAAAATAAAAAATGTTAAAATCCATTTCAAAATAATAATAATAATAATAATAATAATAGTAATAGTAAAATTAAAAATACTTAAAATAAGAGAAATAATAATAGAAGAGAATCTAAGTGAAAACATTTAAAGAAAAAAAACAAACAAGTTAGAGTGTATTAATGATTAAGACATATTAATTACTTATAAATTTTAAGTTTAAAATACAAATAGCATCTAAGTTTTTTGTACTATAAAGAAAAAAAGTTGAATGTTTGATAAAGTATATTTTGAAAAATATTATGCGCATCACAGATCATTTTAAAAAGATACCTCTCCTAATGCGATAGGGTAAAAATAACCAAAGAATTTTGTAGTTTTTTAATACAAACTCATGTTCAACGAAGGATTGAAATTACCTTTATAATTCGAGCTAATTACCAAAGATATTTATATATGTTTATTTTAAATTTGACACCGAAAAGATTAAGAATCTTGACATGTTGAAATCAAGTATTATATACGCGATCGATCTGAATCTGCTCCCATAACAATAGGAAAAGAACTCACCACACGTACTTATAAAATATGCATGATGAGATTTGAACCATCAACCACAAACGTGGAAAGGGATGTGCTTAAAGAAGTTTATATTAAAAAGTGAAAATAGTACCAAAATAAAAATATATATATAAAATAAAATTTAAGTGATATATATGCAAGCTGCACATCACCTCTTGTATACCTCCCTTCCACATTGGTGGTCAAGGGTTTGAGTCTTATCATGCGTATTTTAGAAGTACGTGTGAAAAGTTTTCTTTCGATTTGTGAGAGTAGATATCCGAACCACGCATATATTATTTAATCTTGCAAGTCTCGGCAGTCCTATTGTAATAATCGTAATACATAAAAAATAATAAAAAAAAAATAAAAAAATAAAAAAATAAAAAAAAATAAAAAACATAAAAACATATATGCAAGCTTCCATGCTACATATTAAATAGATAAAGAATGGGGAGGACTGAAAGGGCCAATGATGTTATTAAGTGTGACATTAAGTGATCAAATGATTTCAAAGTAATTAAGTGACAACCGACCAAATTAAATGAGAAGCAGCCATTGGTGTATAAACTAAAACATGAAATAAAGTTTAGCTTTAATGTCTTCTAAGGCAAGAGGTCTTCCACAAACTTTCCTTTAATTTCAGCTATCATTAACATTATATTAGTAATTAAATCACTTCCATTAAATTCAAACATCTTAATATTGTTTTTCTAAATGGATAAGAAAGAAGAAACCAACATCTACTAACCTTTTTTTTTTTTCATTTCTTTTTTGGGTTTAAGACTTTTAAGTAGATGACTAAACCGTACGGACATTTTTGTTTGCTTTAATTAATATATTCAAACCCTTTTGTGATTTGTCTGGTTAAAAAACATTTGAATCAAAACACTTAATCTTGTTTGGTGATTACTGATTAGGCTTTACAATTCACGCTCTCTATTATTAGCTTCCCATCCCACGCTTAATTTTTTGTTGTGTTGTGGATTGTGGAGCAGTTGGAGACAATTTGTCACTAATTAACATTGCACGTATAAAACAGACAACCCTTGGTAAATAATTTAAGGGATATTTTTAAAAATCATCCTCTAGTTTGTATTATTCATCAAAAACCACCTTCTAATTTTGTTTTTAGCCAAAACCAAAACATCATGCTCTTAACTTCTGTCAAGAATTTAATCAAATGACTGTTTTATCCTTCTATTCAAAAATAAAAATTATAAATAATTATAAATAAATAAATAAATAAGAGGTGGATCTCTACTCTATTTGGTAGTTCAAAAATGAATTTGTAGTATTTGTTATGTAGAATTAAAAAAATGTATGATTTATTTATTATTTATATTTGAGAAAAACAAAATACAATACTATTTTTTTTTTTTTAAAAAAAAAGTAAGTGTAGTGTTTGAGAGAAAAATACGAATTATGTATTTTATAGAAAAATAGTTTAGTGCTTGAAAAATTTTCGAATTTAATTCACTAATAGATTTCATTGAACTTAACATCCACAAAAAATATCAGATCTAAATTCATATATATCAACCAATTGAAGTAGGGTCGAGTGAAGGAAGATAGCCGGAAGTCATAAACCCTAGAGTGCTCTTTGTGCTTGGCTATTGGGGGTGCACGGTCCTATTTAAGTATTCAATGCACCTGATGCATTGCATTCTTCTTCTTCTTTTTGGAGGGGGGAAGAATTTGAACTCGTAACCTTGTGGTGCAGGTATGATGAGTTTATTACCGGACCAATCTCATCTCGTCGATGCATCATATCATGTGGCATAAACAAAAAACCAATTTTGCGAGTTTTCCTTATCACATAACATGATTCCACTAGCTGGAGGGCACACCCAAGCTTTTCTCTGGTATCAGATAATTGAATTGTGAATTGTGAAAAAAAAAATAAATAAATAATAATAATAATAATAATAATAATAATAATAATTTATCTCCCAAATCCAATATTTTTGAATTTTTATGGACTTTATGTTACATGTGCAGATAGTGAACACTAATTACGGACTCGTGCCTTTATTCTCTTATCTTGTGTGTTTGGTCTTGAATGAGCTGTTCATCAAAAGCCACGATCTCCATTGTTTGCTTTTTACCATATCATTAAAATCATTTCTTGCTTTGTTTCAATCTTGAGAAGACTGAGAACCGAAAAAAAGAAAAAGCAAATGCTTGATGGAATGAATTACTGAAAATTGCCTATGTACGATAACAAAGGTAGTACTTGTGTTGAACTTGTTTTAACCCCTTTACAGTTTACACTACAAGTTTAGATATTTTGGCAAATCAGTGGCTTAGCTACTTTAATTTATAGTAACATCTCTTCTTAATCCATGCCTTAAAAAAAAATAATAATAATAAAATAAAATAAAAAACCCATCTCTTCTTAATCATTGAAATTGGCTATAAAACTTGTTGACGACCTAGATTTTATTATTCTATGATTTTCTAAATCAGGATAATACTATACTATACATGATCTGTAATTATACAAGAGTGAAAATTATTCATTAAATTCTAATACAAAAAATCAAATATTTTCCAATTTTGTTTTCATTTTTCATTGCTAGCAACATCTAGTGATGTATTAAATTAGGCAGAAAAAAAAAAAAGTAGCTAAATTTGATACTCAAAATTAAGTTAAATAGGAGAAGGCATATATGATCAGAAATTAAAGACAAATAGATTATAAAGCTATAGCATTGCACGATAACAAGTTAAAGTGGGTCATATTATGTTGGCCACAATCACCCTAACCATTCAAATTCCCACTGATCTTGCTTTTGTTGCTTTCAGGCAAACACAATTGGGATTGGCTGCACAACCTACATGGCCTATGTTACTGAACTAGTAAATTAGAATTTTTTTTTTTTTTTTTTTTTTTTTAAGTATTACACTATTATATAAATTAAAGTTTTTTTTTAAGGAAGAACTCTAATCTGCAACCTTATTGTGCAGGAATAAGGGATTTTACAACCAAACCAATATCATCTCGTAAGAACCATCAGAATCATTATTTGCATTTTACTACAAAACCGAACGAGTTTAACACACTTCTAGGAGATTAGCGGTATATTAATTCTGGACTTGTAAAACAAAGAATGTGTTTTTAAGGGGTGTGAATCCAAGAAAATAAGGCTAGTAAAGGAGGAATATGTGCCTTATACACACACACTCTCTCTAAGCCCTGACCATCAAATTTGCTTTCGCAATCTTTCTTTTGATTTGCTTTTGTTCACAATTAGAAAACTTAAATTGAATAGGAGACTCTTTATAGACCAAAGAAAAGGGCCTCTTTGTATCATCAACCCTATGTTGCTCCCAAATGGAGACCTATATATATATATATATTCACTTTCTTTTTATTTTTTTTATAAAAATATTTACCAACAAAGAGGGTGGAATCTAATTCATGGCTTACACAAACATGTCAACAACTCAGTCTCTCCACCTTTTGACCATCCACAATTAAAAATAAATTATGCTAACGTGTCGAGATATAACTGGTGGCTTCATTCTTGATTACGAAGACAAACTTTATGGACGGTACAAAGATATCATTGTTGACGTTTTTAACTTTACAAATGTTGTTTAACAATTTCCTTCGAATCTCAACTGGCACTCACAAATATTTTCTGTTTTTTTTTTATATATTTATAATTATAAATAATTTCTTTATAATTAAATTTTTCAATATCTTACAAATTTGTGATGACGTGAAGATGTTGAGAGTTGACGCATACAACATGTGATGATTAAAATATTAATCTCCACTAAAAAAAGAAAAAATTTGTCAAAGGTTCGATGATTAAAATAATCAAGACAGAGAATAAATTTAATTCCTAGCTTAGGGACAACGTCATAAAAATGTATCAGATTATTTGTTTTTTAGTGATAACAATCGTTCATTACAATATCATCTTGATGTATACACTATCGTCATTCCAAACGAATATTCTAGTAAACATTTATTACTTGCCACAACATTGGTAATGCAACTCACAAGCTCCCCTAACCCTTCCACTCAGTTTTAAGACCTTCTCATTTATCGTAACAATAAATATCCAGACCATTATACCATACATATACACATTAAATCCCGATAGATCTCTAACCCGAACGTTTGGTATACCAATAGACCTCTAACCTACCCGTTAACAAACAATTTTAGTTGTCACAAAATACAAAAATTGGTGTTTCTATTGATACAAATCTATATGTTACAAATTTTTTTTTTTTGTTGAAATTATTACAATATTTTAAGGTTTAAGTGAGGGGGAGACGTGACTCGTGCCTACTGTATAAAGAACATACCACTGAACCAACATCATGTTGTCATTTATATAATAGACTTATTGCCCACAGAAAATAATAATAATAATAAGATTAGTATTCAAAAGATAAAAATGGTAAAAGTACTGCCGATAAAACACACTTTCCTCTCACATTTGTTACTGGAGGAATGCCCATGAAGATGAGATACTGGATGTCATGATACATGAAGATTTTGAATTTCAACTTGGAGCGTTTCAAGTTTTTTCTGAACAATTGATAGTTCATCTTGAATCTCTATAACTTTTTCTAGTCGATCTTGTGCTGCATCTTGATAAGGCTTGCCAATGATTTTTACAAAGTTTTCCAAGTAACTAACAGTTTCTGAAACATCTTTTTGCATGGCCTCTTCAAGTTCGCGTCCCAAGCCGTCTGCAATCTTATTCACCTTATCTACAATCCTTCGTCTACGGGCTGGAAAATTTGCAACTGCTATATACCTATCATCAAGATGCAAGCCACATGAACAAAAAATAATGTGCTGGCTTTGGCAAGCAAAAATACATGAGCCAGAATGAAAGTCAAAGATTTCATTAAAAAGACAATACCCTCCAGCAGAACAAAGGCCCAGAGCAAGAAGATCTTCTAAAGTGGTAGGCAGCACAGATGTTAGAAGCGAAGCAGATAAACCAGCTGCTCCCAGTCCACCAAAAGTACCCAAGAACTAAAATCAAAGAAAATATTTTTCTTCAGGTTGATTGGATCGTATTCATAACAAAATAAAATAAATTTCTGGAATTCGGAACTAGTCCAGAACTTGTAGTGATTCCATTATTGGCTACTCAATCTCCGAAAAAACTATCTTAACTTGAATTAAGAGTGATGTTTAGCTAGTAGAAGATTTCGGTAGAAAACAAAAATAAATATCAATCAATTTGCACCATAGACATAAGCATTATACATATGTGTGCACTTGAATATGTTTGAAATTGTAAGCAGATGAGTTTATCAAAGGTTAATGTCAACTGCTTGCAATAAGAACGAGTTCTATATAACACAACTAAACAATTTTGAACTCATTTTTTGGCCGGATTTTTTTTAGCAATTTATTTGAATAATCTTCATTTATCATCATAAAAAAAAATTCAGAACTCACCACTTCACGTATTTCTTGCTCAAACAATTTGGAAGTAGCACTGGCACTTAACTGCTCTATCACTCTCAAGCTGAATTCATCAACTTTTTCCACCAATTTATAGGATTCAGAATGCACCTGAGTTTTTGGGTAGACAAATGAAGGCCACCTATTTTCAAAAGATTCCTTGTACCGTCTCCTTTCACGAGCGTTATTTGATTTTAACCATGTCACGTATTCTACAAGCAATTTCTGTATGTCAAGACGATATTAACAAATATCAGTGCAGAGCCAAAGCTGACAAGATCCAAGAAAGAATGCCACCAACATCCCGAGAAGATACATTAGCATAAAGAATACACTTGAGTAATCTCCAAAATGCAATTACAAGAAGATAGAATTCCCAATATATATGCAGCAATCAAGTCATGGGAATGGACCTAACATCTAAGGTTTAGGGATTTCCATGATAATAGAAACGGAAACGAATTTATGGCAAAACGAAAGGAAGAAGAAATTGACTATGAAACTTAAAAACATACGGTTTGCTCTGGGATACACACAGAATCTACACCAGTTAAAGACATTAACTTACTCGTGCATCTAAGAGTGCAGGACCAATTATGTCATGTTGAATCCGTGAAGTAGCTGGCATCGTGGCAGATTTTTCTCCTCTTAAAACATATGAGGCAACAAGATCAAGATTTGACAATTGCAAAGTAGATTCTATGAGCTCCACAACACGTGATTTTGTAGCATCAATCTGCAACTCATGCAAAAGGGTAATTCATAAACAAACACAAAATTAAGAAAATGTACAGCCAATATGCCTTTATACTCAAAAAGATTTATGTTCCTGAAAACTATACCAGTGATAAGCTTTGTCTTCTCCAAGTGATGCTCTCACTTTCAATCTTCATAGCATAGTCTTTTACACTATCAACCATTTTGTTTGCTGAGGTTAAATCCTGCTTAGCATATTGGCAATCTTGTCTAACAAGAGTTTCACATGAAGAAAGCAAACGTTCTGCAATTCTGATTGGTGTTTCAAGTTTAAGCTTCATTCTATCCATTCCAGTACTGGTTGACCCATCTAAAAAGCTATACAAGAACTTTTCAAGTTTGTCAAAACTATTTGTTTCCCAATGAGAATCATTGACTGATAATTCTCTACAATCTTTCCCAACAGTAGAGGAAGCTGAAAGTTTAGCTTCCAGGGCAGATCGTGCAGACACTGGATACACTGTTACATTTTCTATATTCAGCAACTTCTGTGTATTGTCTTTAATGAATGATATAGCTTCCTCAAGCTGAAACAAAGCAATAAACAACAATAAAAGAACAGTCAAGCATTGATTGAGAAGCTCAAGTTCAAAGTGACCTCACTGTAAAAAAAAATCAACAATCAGTACAAACAAAATCCACAATTATACTATTTCAAAAAAAAAAAATCCACAATTATACCTCAAACACATTCCGATAAAGGTCTGATTTGTTCAACACAAACACAACTTTCTTCTTCCACTGTTGTGTATAACGAAGAAACACAACCTGAAAAACATGCAAGGAGTGAATCTGAAATCAGCTTCTAAAATATAATAACATGGATTGACGCCCTCTCATGGTGCAAAAGTAGACCGTTGAGAATATAAATTCATACGATAACAGAAGTCGGCGAGAAATAAAGAATATTAAGTATAAGGTTACTAAGTTTTAACAACTATATCAAAGGTTTCTCCAAATATATAATGTTCCCAGAGCAAGTTAGGAGTGTAAATAATGTGTCTAGATCTGCATGTGATCTTTGTTAACTCTTTTGATCTTGGGCACTCATCTATTAATTGCGAATGAGTCACGGGATCAATGGGAATTTTCAATGGAACTTCAATAAATTGAATCTAGTTATTAGCATAATTGGAAGGTATCTCAGAGTCATGGATAGAAAATTTATAAGTAAATTATTAAACCATATTTTATAAAGAACAAACATAAGATGTAACTATAGAAGCCTTAGGCCAAGGGATTATAATCCATGTCATCCGGGGGTACAGAAGTTAATCATACCTCACTCTCAGTCAATGGACGATCAGCAGAAATGACAAAAAGAACCAAATCTGCACGAGGTACAAATTCCTCAGTAAGGCGTTGTTGCCTTTGCAGAATCACATTAGTCCCGGGAGTATCAACAATATTCATCTGCTTTCAGAAGGACTGATATAAATTATTTTTTCCAAGTAAAGTAGTTATTACCATAAATAAAAAAAATAAAAATAAAAAGCATAGATATCTACTTCTAGTTAGCTATTGCACTTAACAGAACAAGAAGAATGAACTAACAATGAGCAGATCTGATGACTTCTTTAGTTTCACTACATTATGGTACACTCTTCAATTGATCTATGTATTTCCTCATTTTATGGTGGCATCAGTTTAATTCTTAGATCATGCTAAAATGCAGATCTGTGGACATAATATAATCTATTCTCTTTCTGGTGTCTTCAGATGCCAGAGCAAATCACATTACACATTCAACCAACAGGAACTCTTGATGCATCCTTAAATTTCATCATTTAATGGACTGTAGAATAACTTACAGAAGCAATAATTCTATTATATGAAACTCACATATTCCCCCCTATGTTCTAGAACCTAATTCAAGTCAATGACAAAAGAACTTGCATGTTGCAACCAAAAGATACATCATACATGTTGTGCAAACTTAAGAAAGTGACAGTAGCACATATCAGATCAAAATCCAAATATTTTCAACATGAAGCACATCTTCAGATGATTGACATATATGATATATCCACATATCTATGCATCCTAAACTAACTAGAAAAGCTTATTACAAGGTTAGCAGACATAATCTACATAAAATTGTAACTTTTGTGCTAGCAAAACAGGGAGGCGCAGGGAAAAGGTGAAAATTTTATGCACAAAAGGATTAATATAAACAGCAGAAACAAAACCTACTACCAATACACACCCTGTGCATTTTCACTACGAAGCATGCACTTCTGTCCTTTTTTACGATTACAGGAAGTTGCAAATTGCGATATTGTTTAAACTAAATCAACAACACATGCATGCAAATGAGACAAAAACATCTCAGAATTGAATTCAGGAGCATAAATGAAGAAGCATAAGACATACTCACTTCTTTAAGAATAGGAGAAGGAATGTAGCAGACATATTGACCATCTGGATGCCTTTCACAACGTTGTTGCTCTTCGGAATACACGTCAGAATATCGCAAGAAAGTGATCTCATTAGTTGTAGGAACAACGCCCTCTTTAAGGTATCGGTTTCCAAGAAGTGCATTAATAACAGATGATTTACCGGAGTTAAATTCACCCTGCCAAAACATGGAAAGATTTAGAAATCAAACAAGACTATAAAGCATTAAACAACTGTAACAAATTACAGGGATGAACAATAAACCAACCTTTTACATCATGCTCAATGATCTCATCAAGAAAACAAATATATTTAATCGGTTAAAGATGAAATTTTTTCTTTTCTCTTTCTACTACTGATGTTGTTTGCAACTGTTAGCAGGATGGGATATTGAAAAGATAGAATTGGAAAATTATTTAGTCAAAAGGGTAAGAGATAAAAAAAAAAGAGAAAAAAATAGATTTGCTTGGTTAAAAATCGTGACTTTTATTAGAGGTGAGAAGAAGGACAAAGGACTAAGTACAACAATCTTTTTTTCTTTGTTTGTGTTCTAGTCTTCTCACCTTTGACAAAAATCTCATTTTCCTACCAAGCAAACTATTTTTTTTTTCTTTTCCCATATTTTACTCTTCTAACTAAATTATTTTTCAATCCTATTTTCTTGATACCCTTCATACTAACAACAATATTTAAACTAGATGAAACTCTGATGGCAACCAACCTTAACACAACAATTAGATTAATTTTTCCACAGAGCCCAGCAGCATTACATAGATAACCTTTTTACAGAGAAGACAGGGAGGGAAACTTTAACAGAAAACAAGAAAAACATATGTATGGACCAGTAAAGTAGCTCGAAAAAGGATTTCCTTTGATAAAGAAATGAGCTGAGAACAATGGAAAAAACATGTGATGAACTGTCATTTGACGAGACAGGGTAAAGAGACAGAATAAAATTTGTGTATGTGATGAACTGTCATTTGACGAGACAGGGTAAAGAGACAGAATAAAATTTGGTGTAGCAAATTTCTTGATAATCAAGATAAGGCTACACTAACTTAAAGTGCTTATGATATGTCTATAAAAGGTAAGAGTAAATGAAATATGAAATGAAACCATGTTCTAACTACTAACCTATGTCTTACAGAATGAAACAAGCCAATCATGTGAGGTATGAGAAGCAGCATAAACATATGGCACTGGAGGTAAACTACAACAATTTTTCTCTTCAATTGTTACTTAATAAAGTATGCATACAAAATAGGAAAGATCGTTTTTTTTAGATCCTTTAAAATAAAGAGAAAAAATTCATTTAAAATTCAGAGCTAATACCAATGTATATCCCTGGAACCACAATTTGTTGAAGTTCAGCACACAATTACCACTATAACCAGAAAAAATGGCTCATCAATTTGGGAAACCGCATCAATGAGAAGTGAAACCTCCTCCATCTGTCATTCAAAACCAAGTTCACTAATTCAGGATAAAATAAATGATAAACAAGATGAATCAAACGTAGAACTATTTGAAAGAATAACTTCAGCTACCGAATATTTTAATTAAAAGATCACCAGTGGAGCAGCTTTCTGGATAATGTTTATCGCTTCAAGCAGCAGTGATCTCTCTGTTTCTATGAGCTGTTTTTCCCTATCCTCCAAATTTACAAAGCCAGCCACCCCATGAAAACTATTATCAGATTCTAACAGTTTAAGCTCATTAAGCACATCCTGAGGTTCCTTGTTAATTGCATAAGTGGCATTAAACAATTGGCCCAGTACATCATCGCTGATCCACCTCAAATCTGCCAATGAAATAACCAAACCACTTGCACCTGATTTGAGAAATTTGGACATCTCTACAAGTGATAAGGCCTCTCCACGTGAAGTATTTATGACAAAAATGGGTATCTTCACATTGTCAAATAAAGAGTTGTCAACCACATCAACAAATTTCCCCTCTCCGGAACCACATATAAGAAAATCAGCACCTTCGGAATTAGATGCATTTACAGCAGCATTTACAGTTTGCACATTCCTACCCACCAAAGGTAAAACTACTGATTCAGACTTTGAATCAATCATTGTGTTCCTAGCTACAATAGCTGGCAGACCTGGAAGATAATGGACAAATGCATCATTCACGGTGTATTAAGATTGCTACTAAATAACTAGTCCAAATATAAAAAATGTGATAGGGCCGAAAATGCCATAGAAAATTGAAGAGTTATAAGCTCGTAGATCCTCCAAAGCCATTCAAATTGAACCATGAATAGACAATCAATTGTTTTTCTACCCTGAACTTGTTTGCAAACTAACATAAGATTTTGACTATACATGTAACAAATTCTGCTCTCACTTGTCAACAAAATGCAATAAATCATCATCTACTAGTTAGATTGTGTAATTAATCAACAAATCATCAGCTTTATCAAGCCAAATTTAATAAAGCTGGCAATTATATAAAATTAAGATTTAAGACCTTGATCAGAGAGTACAACTCCACTAGCATTAACAGCGGCGGCAATGTCCACGCGCTCAGCGATTAAAAAATAGGCGCGATCCTTCACCAGAGACTTCAACAAACAAGCAGCTTCGTACAGGCTCTTGCCACTGGCTTCACCACCATTGAGCACAACAATACCGACAAACTTAGCGACGGCTTCATCGATCAAATCCAAGACGTTACCTCCGGCCAACACATCGTCGGGGTCCAATTGCAGCACGACACTTGGCACCTTGATTTCAGGTCGCTTGTAACCGCCCGGGTAGAGCGTTTTCGGGCGTTGTTGATTCTGCGAAATTGGATTGGTGGAGCGAAAGGAATTGTCGTTAGAGATGGAATTGATCGGGAAATGAGTGCGGTGAGGAGGGGATTTGAAGCGAGGAATGGTAAGAGATGGAGTGAAGAAGAAGAGAGGAGCTGCTGCTGTTGTTGTTATTGTTCGACTGTGGAGAGAGAGGAGGGGTTTCATGGATGCAGCTAGCTAGGGTTTTACAAAGAGAGAATGGTTTTAGTGTCGGTGACCAGTGAGTGCTAGGAAAGAAACCTTATCTTGTGTTCTATGTACGAGCAGCAATGTGTTATCTTCTTATCTGTTTCATCACACGTGCAAAATTTGACGAGAGTTGTTATATAAATAAATATATATATATATACATACCCCGTTCCTATCCGGACATCCTTATATAACTTTATCAGGATATTGAATGTGAGTCACTTATTTATAAAAGTGATTTGACAAGTGCATACATACCAATTAAAAATATGTAAAACGAGTGGCTCACACTTAATGTCCTTATATAATTCTATCAGGACATCTTCATATGAAAATTTCCGTACATATATATATATACAAATTTTCTATTGTCAGTTCGTCCTAACAATAAATATATCATGACGAAGAATGTGGACCATTAGATTTACATATTTTGACTCAAAGTGTATGCATTTATCAAAATTTCTCTATAATATATATAGGGTTATTAACACTAGTCCCCTGAACTTTACGCGAGTTTGCATTTTACCCATTGAATTTTTTTTTAGATATTAAACCCTATGAACTCTCATTTGTTTGCAAACAATTTGGTTTATTGTCCCATAAACGCCTGTTTGAAGGGTATCTACAATCAGGTTTTGCCAATAATGAAAGTTCAAGGGGTTTAATATCTAAAAAAAAAAGTTTAAAAGGTAAAATGCAAACTAACGTAAAGTTCAAAGGAGATTAGTGCTAATAACCCCATTTATTTTTTTATTTTTTTATTTCTTACAACTGTCTTATTTCTATAAAAGAAAATAAAAATAGGTCATTTATTGTCTTGTTATAATAAATACAGTAATTGTTTTCCTTAATATAGTAGTTTGCATCATGTGCAAGTTCACTTTTGAATAAGCTTCTCAATTTATGGCTCATTTGGTGTACGGGATATGATAAGATTATTTCTATAGGATTGAATTTAATTGAATAGAATAGAATTTGACTAGTGAAATGATTAATATAGGGTGACTCAACTTAGCTCGAACCTACATTTTCCGATTCGAAAAGATTCAGTTTAATACGGATTCAGGCCTGATAGAACTAATGTGCCTTTTGGGCCTAATAAAAAAATTTCCTATGTGTTTAACTGTATATGCCTTTTGGACTATACATCAACAACTCCAAGTATTAAAAAAAAAAAAAAAAAATTTAAGTATTTAACTTATAATATAAACGGAAGTCCAGATAATAATTCAAAATATAATCAATAATAACAATCACGATTGAATGTTAATATCATAGTTCAAATTAAAGAAAAGTTTTGGTGTTCCATCTCCAAAAGAAAAATAAAAGTCATCCGTACACTTAAACAACATAAAATCGGAGGACAAAGACAAAGTACAAAGTGAAGTCATTCTTCCACTTATAGCAACTCCAACTCGAATAGTGCAGTTGGTGCAATTTTTGCACTAAAATAGTGCAACAATCACATTATTTCACTATTTCATCTCCAACTCACTACATCAAATTTTACTCTAAAAGGAATATTTCATTTCTTTCCCTTTTTTTAATATTTTTCCACAATTAACCACCACATAATTAACATAATATTGCAATACAATATGAAATTATGAAATTAATACATTAATAGAAATTAAATTTAATTCGGTAATTTTCCGCATCACCGAATTTTTCGCTGTTTTGAATTAAGTGATTTTAATTTAATAAAATTGCATTTAAATTTTTTTAATTATACACTCCAATTTAGTTTATTATAAATGTTAATATTAATAATAATTAAATCAAAATAAAATCATTAAATAATAAAAAGGACGAAATTGGAATAAATTTAATTGATTAGAGTCAAACTGTGAATAAATAAAACCTTTAAATAAAAGATATAATCAGAATATATTTTAAAAAATAGGGTCAAAACGTGATTGTATAAAAGTTGAGGGATCAAAAAAAAGAAAAAAAATATACCGCGTCTGCGTAAAGATGAACAATGTCACGCAATATATTGCGTGATACTATTCATCAACCGACCGTTGGCGTAGCGTTTGGCGCTCGGTTGGAGAAGCACTTAAAGCCTTCATCAACAAAATTCTTCACCAGCAAAATATATATATATATATATATATATATGTATATATGTATAATTACTTAAAATAAACATCATATTTGTTTGTATTTAGTTTTATAATATATTTAATATTTACTTGGTTTAGTCGGATCGGTTTGGTTTTTTACAAGGCAAAACCATCCATAACTAACTTAAAGTTGGTTTTCATTTTTTTGAATCGGATTGACTCGTCTCAATAAAGTGGCTCCACCTAACTCAAACCTACTTTTTCCGGTTCGAATAGGTACAGTTTAATACGAATTTGGACTTGATGTGCCTTTTGGGCCTAATAAAAATTTTGCCTACATGTTTAACTGTATAGGCTTTTTGGACCATAAATCAACAACTACAAATATTAAAAAATATATATTTAACTTCATAAAATAAACGGAAGTCCAAATAATCCATAATACATTCCATCATAATTCAAAATATAATCAATAGTAATAATTATAATCACGATTGAATGTTAATAGCATAGTCCAAATTAAAGATAAGTTTTGGTCTTTCATCTCCAAAACAAAAATAAAAGTCACATGTGCACTTAAACAACATAAAATTGGAGGACAAATACAAAGTACAAAGTGAATTGTCTTCCACTTAAAGTCTTCAACAACAAAATTCTTCACCAACAAAAAATATATATAAATATGTATAATTACTTAAAATAAACCTCATATTTATTTGTATTTAGTTTTATAAAATATTTAATATTACCTCAATTTAGTCAATTGGTTCGGTTTTTTGTAAAGCAAAACCATTCATGACTCACTTAAAGTTTGTTTTCATTTTTTTGAATTAGATTGACCTGTCTCAATAGGGTAACTTGACTCGAACATGTATTTTCGGTTCGGTTTACCACATATCGCAAAATCGTGCCACCCCCTACAAACAGCAAACATGGTATATAGTACTAAAATTAGTCATATCACATCATATATTATATAACAAACATGGCATTATAGTATAATTAGTCGAGTAGAGCTTTTAAATATATATATATATATATTATAGAACTAATTATTGGGAACATGCCTAAGATTTGTCAATTTACACTTAAAAATAAATTTATCAACAACTGACACTCATCTCTCCTGCCATTAATGTGAACTATTATATTTAACTGTTGACTTTTTTAAAAATCTAAAATGACAAAATTACCCCTAACACCTATAATAATAAAAATACTGATTTAATAAGAAAATTCTTTCAAAAAAGGAGAATAAACAAATTAAGTAGAAAAATTGAAAAAAAAAAAAAAAAGTGATTGGATCTCCATCGAGGGGAGGCTCAAACCTCCTTTTTGGATATCCAATTGGATCTTATCATTATAGTGGTCAAAAATATGTAAGCCCAAAAAATCAGGATTTTTGATTCCCATGTCATAAATAAGTCATGAGTGTCGATACTTATACCCCTTTAAAATTGTATGTACACCCCGAATTCAAATATTTTTTAAATTTGAATATTACCCTTAAATTAAATCAATAATAATTTTATGAAAATATTATATATTTTTTAACTATTTTACTTTTCTAAATTTTTCAATAACCAAACTAATTGTTTAAAAAAAAAATCAAAAATCAAAAACTCAAAACCAAAATGGGAACTTTCACTATAAAAAAATAAAAATAAAATAACAATATTAGGTGAAATTGAAAAGGCGACTTGAGAGATTTTTTATTCATACCATTTTTTTCCTCCTAGTGAGGAAAAATAATCACCCACTGCCCAATGTATTGTGTTATTTGTGTATTTTGTAATGAGAACTTGGGTGAGATAGACGCATGTCACAACCACAATTAACCACAACCCTGATCTGGTTTTGCCCAGTCCAAGTTCCAACTCTTTCTGTCGCAAAACACCTCAATTAAGAAAAATTGTCCCAAAAATACTTTTTTTTTTTTTTTTTTGCATTTCGTCAAGCATCTTGCATACACCTCAGTAATTTACAAAATCACAAAGAATTTCATGGTATCACTTTAATTATTTTATAATTAATTCATTTATAATGATTTTCTAAAATTGAAAGAAAGGGTATATTTGGTAATGTTGGGGTGTGCTTACGAAATATAATCTTTAAAAAAAATTGACAAGGGTCTACATACAAAAGAGGTGCACATACGATATTTTAGGGGTGCAAATACCTTGACTCATAAGTCATTTCAAAGAAGGCCAAATAGATCTCATGGCCCAACAGTCAAGCCTAATAGGGGGCTAATCTCAATAGGCTCAATCATGAGCTTGAGCCAAAGAAACTAGAGAAAGGACCAACAAGAGACCTGTATCAGTCAAGTCAAACTTGGACCTGGTCAAACCATTGGAAAATCTGATGTCATTAAGTCTGTAACGTCTACATCAATGTTATTAAGTGAGTCAACAGTTAGCTCACTCAATTCCTCCTATATATAGCAACCCCTTTCTCATTCACGGGGGTGGGGGCTGAATTCTCTAAGCTCTTGAGTAAGCTATTGCTTCGCAATTCACCCTATTGCAGAATTGTCACTCGGTCTACACGATAGATGTGTATGGCCCCGTTTGAAATAACAAATCTCTATCGCTAGTCTACGGTCGACACCTCTTATAAACCTTTAGTCTACGGTCGACACCTCTTATCAACTCTCAATCGTCGATCTACGGTCGATATCTCCTGTAGACCTCAGTCAAAGATGGCCTCTATCAACTCTCAATCCTCGATATACGACTGACATCTTCCGTAGACCTCGGTCTAAAATGACCTTTATTAACTCTCAATCATTGATCTATGGTCGACATCTTCCATAGACCTTAGTCTATCATCGACATCTCTCGTAGACCTCGATTTAAGATGGCCTCTATCAACTCTCAATCCTCGATTAAGAGCTGTTCATATTCATTTTTTGCAGTTCAATTGCTATCCCCTCATATTCATTAGCTTTGTTTGTAGCTAAAATTTGGCCAAACTCCTTAAAAGCCTTCGTTGTCTTTTCCATTGCCTCTTTCATCACATCAGAAAATATATTCATACTTGAAGTTATTGGATCTGCTGATTTTGATCTCAATCTTTTTCTACATAAAGGTTGAGAAGCAGATTGAATTCCATTGAGGTCAGATTGACTTTGGCTCATTGACATTGGTGAGAAGATTTCAGGTATCTCAAACTCATTGTCAAAGTTGTCTCCCTCATAAAAATCTGAAGCTTGTTGATCAAGAGTTTGTGCTGCTTTTCCAATGGCACAATCATTGCCAAATATATTGGATAACCTCTCATAAAGTGGAAAATGATTGCCTATGAATCCTTCTATCTATTATGGTGCTCCAAGGAAAAAAAATTGTCATACTTTGAATATGTAACATTAAAAAACAATGAAATCAATTTATAAATGAGATCATGTCAAATGTTAATCTAACATGGACATAGGATTTCCATGCTTCATCACTATTAACTTCAATACATTTTCTAACGTCATTTCACTCGAACCCACTAGTATTCAACATGTTATAAACAACACCATATTGCTTTTTTTAAAACTTCAGTTTTGACTCAATATTAGGGTTAGCTTTCAAACTGCAATTAGATACAACAAATGCCAATCGTGTTTCTATATCTTTTATTGTACTCGATTTAAAGGAACAGTAATCGGCACATCCACCATTTACTACAATTTCATCTAATATACTTAGCAAATCACCTTCTTCTTTTGTCCATACATGCCTAACTCCTCTCCCTTCTTGCTCATTTGCTTGAGAAATACCTCCAACATCTATTTCTATAAATAGGTAGCCAAAGAAAATATGCAACAAGCCATCAAAAAAAAAATTAATGATTCTATTTTCAAATAATTTCTAATTAAGGAAAACATGAGTGCAAAAATATAATAAAACATACATACTATTAATAGATGTCGACATACATAATATTAAATAACCACACACACATACATACACATATATATTGTTTAAGTTTATATCGATAATTGCAAAACATAATTAACCGAATCAATTTCCCCTCCATTCATTAAAGATTTGTAATGCTAAGTTGTTCCTCCACATCATCCAATGTTCGGATGAACCAACTTGACCAATGAATTCATGATCCATTGGGTCCTCTTCGGGTTGAATTAGCTTATCTTCCATTAGATCTATTGACATTTCTCTCATAATAAGATTTTATAGAAGACAATATGCGGTTATTATTTTACATTGTGTTTTCAGTGGATAAAAAAATGGACTACGCAAGATTGCCCAATGCCTCTTGAGTAGTCCAAAACAACGTTCAATTACATTTCTTACCGATGCATGTTTTATATTAAAGAATTCCTCATGGTTAACAGGGGCACATAAATCTCTCCAATCTGATAAATGATATCTTATTCCTCTATATAATGCAAGATACCCCTTCACCATTTTTGTATCCATCATCCATAAGGTAATAACAACCTATCACTCGGAAAGAATAAAGATATGAAAATATTCTTAAGAATGTACCTATTTTTTATGTTTAATAAGTTTTATGATGATTTTAAATTAATTATTCTATTAAGCTTACCGGTGGGAACTTTTAAACTTCATCTTGAAGAACTCTAGAATCTGAAGCCGAACATTCCCATCCCAGAAGAACAAATGTGAAAATCATATCTCTATAAATTGCTCCTAATACATTTGCTGCAATTTCACATTTTCTTGATCTAAATCGTGGTTTATCAATTTCATGTACATACACTTGAATAAAAGTTCAATCTAATACCCCTAAACAATTCCATACACAATTACACTTTGTAAATGAGGTTGGTAATGAGAAAACGAATTAAAATAATTAGATTATTATGTCTATTACATACCTTAAACCATTTCCACTTTTCATTAGCACAATTTTTAAGCACAATAGAAGATAACAAAGTGACATGGTGACTACCACAAAAAAAATTAGTTATCCATTTCTGGTTTATTGAGATTAATAAGCATGTTAGTCCATGCCTAATAACCAATAATGTATATTATCAAAGTGTCCAAATTCTAATTAGCCATCTAATCTCACTCTCAAATGCATACAAATAGAGGTGTCAAAATGTGTCGGGCCCTCCAGGCCCAGCACGGCCAACCGGCCCGGAATGGTGGGTCGTTCTTAGCATGGCCTGCTTGTATCGCTGGCCAGGCCAAGCACGACCTCCAGCTTGGCCCGGGCCGAGTCAAAGAATCCCAGCCCGGCCCGGCCCTTCACGGGCCTCCGATCAAGCAGGCTAGGCTCGTCAAGCCGACTGTTGATTTTATTTTATTTTATTTTTACCGTTGGGGATAATTTTTTATTATTATTTTTTAAAAATTTGACTGTTGCTGACGTCAGCAACGGTTAAATTTTTGAAAACTAACATTAAATAGCAATTTGCCCCCTCATTTCTTCTATTTAATATTCTTACCAACATTTCAAATTTTTCTCTAAATACCCCTACCCATTCATATTTCCCTACACTCTCTCAATCTCTCATTCTTACTCTCTCTCTCTAGTCTCTACTCTCATTTTCTCTCTCTCTCTATTCTCTACACTACTATTCTAAATTTTTAATACTATAATCTATATTTTATATTACTAATATTATTCTCTAATCTCTCCACCAAAGCTCAAAGGTATGTTTTTCTTTTAAATGTTATTAATTAATTTTATCTTTTAGTTTTTAAATTTTATATTTATACTTAACATATTTATGTCAAAATTATAAAATAATCTGATTTTAACTTTTTAAAAGCAATACTGGCCCTTAGTATGTTTATGATTAAATGCTTAGTAATTAATTGAAATATATTTATGCTTATGATTAAATTATTAGTAATTAATTGAAATATTTTTATGCATAGTATATTTATGATTAAATGCTTAGTAATGAATTTAAATATTTTTATGCTTAGTATATTTATGATTAAAGGCTTAGTAATTAATTGAAATATATTCATGCTTATGATTAAATGTTTAGTAATTAATTGAAATATTTTTTATGCTTAGTGTATTTATGATTAAATGCTTAGTAATGAATTTAAATATTTTTATGCTTAGTATATTTATGATTAAATGATTAGTAAATAATTGAAATTTTTTTATGATTAAATGCTTAGTAATAACTAATAAGTAATAAGCAGTATATTTATGATTAAATGCTTAGTTTTTAATGACTAATGAGTTAATATTTGTATTGTAGGAAATAGATCATAGTCATCCTCAATTTCTAGACGCTCTTAACATGGAGGACGATTATTTTGACCTTTCCGGGCCAACGAAAACGGCAGTGGGATCTTCTGTTTCCGGTGCAACACTGACATCACGTGCTCCCAAACCTAAAAAGCTCACATCAAACATTTGACAGTGTTTGACATAGTACCGAAAACTATGCCATATGGTACAGTCACGGACAGAGCTCAATATAAGTTTTGTCCTAAACATTACAACATGGCGTTACGACCCCATGCTTGCTACATAGTCCATGGCATGTTATATTGCATGTACTGATCAACCGATTAATTTCGGTGATAATGTTTTTTTATGAAGAATTTATTCAAACTGCATACAACCCCCAATTTAAAACTGTTTCTAGAAGCACTACCAGGAACGAATTGATAAAATGTTTTCAAACCCAAAGAGATGAGTTGAAGGTTGAATTGTAGCATCTAACTGTCTCCACTGCATTAACTTCCGGTATTTGGAACGCATGTTCCAAACAAGACTATTTAACTGTCACGAGACATTATTTAGACTCTGATTAGAATTTACAAAAAAAAATAAGAATCTTGGTTTTCGTCCTGTGGAATTTGCACATACTGCATCAAATATTTTTAATGTCATTAAGTGTGTTTTAGAAACTTATCAAATAATTGATCGCATCATTTCTATCACATTATATATTGCATCTGCAAATACTAGCTCTATTCCATTGTTTTTTGAAAAAAACATCCCCCAACATGGGGGTTATTTCTTCCATCAACGGTGTGCATGTCATATCATCAATTTAATTGTACAGTATGGTATGAAGGTAGTAAGCGATCGTATAGATCGCATCAGAGAAGCCCTTGCTTGGATCAGTAGTTCTAATCCAAGATTGAATGAATTCGGTAAATACTATAAAACCTACAGTCTACGACCTCGAAGATTCCTAACAAATATGTAGGTAAGGTGGAACTCTACTTACTTAATGCTGCTAAATTGTGTTAGAGTATGATACACTTATTTCAGGTTTTTATAACATGAAAATGTCTGAACTTGGCTGTCCAACATTAACCTTAGATAATTGGCATGTGGCAAAGATCTTTGTTCAATTTTTAAAGGTTTTTTACAATTCCACTGTAACTTTTTCCGGGGTCTATTACCCCACATCTTCCTTAGCAATCCATCATACTATGGAAATGGCTAAATTGTTAAACAATTATAGGAAAGATGATATCTTAAGCCCTGCAGTTGTTGCCATGTAAACCAAGTTTTAAAAATACTGCTCTACAATTCCTTTCCTTTATGCTTAAGGTCTTATAATAGATCCTAGAGTTAAATTATCTGGTTTAGAAACATTGCTAAATTATCTTTGTAATTATTTGAGCATAGATTATTCTGCAAATGTTTCTGATATTCAAGTTGTTCGAAGTTTTTAGTATTTATGAGCGCATTTATGGTGGCGTCAACGCACAACCATCAGCAAAACCAGACACACTCCCGAATCAGACAAGTTGAAACATTATAAAACGCCAAAAAAGTAGGCTCATCAAGTTCTTCTTCTTCACGATCTCCCGTAACTTTCGGTGCCGAACTGAAAAGCTACTTTGAAGCTCAATTCAATGACAGATTTGAAAGAGAGAAGGGATTTGAACTGTTGGTTTGGTGGATGACTTACAGCTATAAATATTCGGTCCTGTCACACCTAGCACGTGATGTACTGGTTATCCATGTGTCCACTATTTCCTCAAAACAAGTATTCAGCATGACTAGAAGAATTGTTGAAGAAAGAAGAACTTGTTTGACTCCACAGATGGTAGAGGTATTGGCATGCATTCGGGATTAGGAGCATGCTCGAAAGAGGTTGCAAAATAAAACGGTAGACGAACAATTTATTCAAAATTTCAGTAATTTATATGTCAAAGAGAGTTCCGACAGTAACCAAATCTAGGTTATACATGTACATTAATTTGTAATACGATTATACTCTTTTTCCCTTACCAAGTTTTTATCCCACTAGGTTTTTCTTGGTAAGGTTTTTAATGAAAAAATCATGTAATAATGTAAATATGTAATACTGAGACTCTGAAATAAATAAATAATTCTTCATTTCATATTTTCATAATTTCATCTATTTTTATTTTCTTTAATCTTTTAGCTTTATTTTTTCTTTGAATTATTTTTTAAAAATAAAATAATAAATCTTTCTATTTTCTAAATTTTTTTTATTAGACTAAAATAATAAATAAGATACACAAATTACAATTAAAAATGTTTTAGCAATATTATAAATTATAATGTAACAAATTGAAATATAAAATATAAAAAGCCGGCCGGGCCGAGCCGGACCGGACTACCGGGCAACACCGACCTTTTTTTTTTAAATTAAAAAAAAATTATTACTGTTTGTGACTTTGTGCCATTTTTTTATTATTATTTTTAAAAAAATTTTACCGTTGCTGACGTCATCAAACGGTTAAATTTTTCAAAATCCCCAAAAATTACACTTTACCTCTTCATCTCTACTATTTTATACTTTTACCCACATTTCGATTTTTTGTATAAATACCAACACCCATTCATATTTCCCTACGCTCTCTCAAATCTCAGTCTCTCATTCTTAGTTTCTTACAATCTTACTCTCTCTCTCTAGTCTCTACTCTCACGGTCTCACTCTCTCTCTATTCTCTACACTAATATTCTAAATTTCTAATACTATAATCTATAATCTATATTATTAATATTATTCTCTAATCTCTTATCTCTTATCTCTCCACCAAAGCTCAAAGGTATGTTTTTCCATTAAATGTTATTAATTAATTTTATGTTTTAATTTTTAAATTTTATATTTATACTTAACATATTTATGTTCAGTTATTAATTTTGATATTTATTCTTATGTTTTATTTATATTTTATATTTATAGCTTTATACTTAGTGTATTTATGAGTTAATATTTTTAATAATTGTTTTAAATTTTAATATTTAATCATAGAATCTTAAAATCTTAGACTTTAGTAAATTTATCATTTTATGAATTTTTGTCTGGTGATTAATTTTAATATCTGTATATTTTAATTTATGCTTAGTATATTTTGTTTAGTTAGTAAATTGATGATTTTATGTTTAGTAATTAATTTTAATATTTTTATGATATTTATGATTTATGATTAGTAATTAATTTTAATATTTTTATGTTTGGTATATTTATGATTAAAAGCTTAGTAATGAATTTAAATATTTTTATGCTTAGTATATTTATGATTAAATGCTTAGTAATGAATTTAAATATTTTCATGCTTAGTATATTTATGATTTTATGCTTAGTTTTTAATGACTAATGAGTCAATTTCTGGAAATCAGTTAATATTTTAATAATGTATATTTGTATTGTAGGAAATGGATCATAATCATCCTCAATTTCCAACTGAAACGACAGCGGGACCTTCTGGTTCCGGTGCAACACCGACATCACGTCCTCCCAAACCTAAAAAACACATTTCAAATTTAAACGTATGACAGTTTTTTGACAAAGAAGAAATACCAAACCCAGACGGTGGGGTCACAACAAAATATCGTTGTAAATTTTATAACCACTTATATACTAGTTCTAAGTCGGGAACCGTTCATTGGAATATGCATATGGACAAATGCATAGCTCGACACGGACAGGTAGACACTATAATCCAGACATAACTACAATGAAACCGAGACAGGCCCGTTACGACTCCATGACCCGCGTATGCTAGAGATTTCACTCTTTTTCCCTTACCAAATTTTTATCCCACTGGATTTTTCTTGGTAAGGTTTTTAATGAGGAAAATAATAAATAAGATAGGCAAATTACAATTTAAATTGTTTAAACAATATTATAATATACTTACAAGTTACAAGTTGTACAATTATATTAATTTTTTTTAAAAAAAAATTGGTCTGCGTGTCGAGCCAAGCCCAGCCTGCCCCATGAGCACGTGCCCGGCCCTGCCCATTTTTGAAAACGGGTCAGGCCTGCACGGTACATCAACCGTGCTAGGCCAAGCTCATTTTTAAAAACAGACCCCTTTGGCCCGGCACAAATGGGCCGGGTCGACTCACATTAACACCACTACATACAAAGGTACAATCACCATCATAATCATCATACATATATAAATAAAAGAGAAGAAAAATACAAAAATACATGCCCACTTAGCACATATTAATTTCCTTCGCAGACCCATAACCATAAGAATCAATTTGGTCACCGAAAATAACCAAATTTCCTTTCCTCTTCACACTCCCTAAGTACACATTAATTTCTATGTCCAAACTCATACACATAAGATTCAATCCAGTTATCGAAAATAACACAAAAGGGGGAAAACAAAGAATTCTTAATTTTTGTTGTTTTTTATCTAGTAAGCTACTGCATTGTCTATCTTAATAAATTTAAGCAACAAACAACATTAGTCAACTGAATAATATTTGTTACCAGATTATCTTCATCACAACAAAATAAAAAACGGATCAAAGAAATAGTTTTTCTAAAACAAAGTAGAAATCTCTACACAACTAAGTGAGCTAATAAACAGATTTGAGATGAAATGAAAAGCCAAAAAAAATAAAAATAAAAATAGAGTTGGGACCTGGGTAAATAAGCCAAGCATTTATTGACTACAGAATCAACGGAATTTCAATTCAATTGAAAACAAGTGTATTTTAGTGAGAGAAACTTTTTTTCTCAGTTTTTTTTTTTAATAATTCCCGTTTTAAAAAAAAAATTGTTAGACATAATGAAAGAAATAGCTTTCATACCTTCAATTGAGAGTTTGAAATGGAGATTTACCCAATCTTGAGAGGTGCCATTGATGCACACAACAAAGAAATGGGGATTTGCTGAGGTTTTATGAAAAAAAAAAAAAAGTGATGAGAGATGAGATCTCTAGATGTGTTGAGAATTAATGGGTGAGATCCACGTGTAAGATAATCCTGAGAAAAATAAATATGGGGTTGTAGATATGATTATTTTATCCCACTAAAATGAGACTATTTTGCTCGTAAGACTAATAATCTCATGTTTCAAAACATTACCAAAAATGGGATTATGACTAAAATAGTCCAATCCCAAGCCAATCATAAGTGCCAAGCAATTCTAACAGAGACTTGATGGGCATTACAGTTCAAGGAGGTTTCTGAATAAACTTGTATTTATCTTTATATTCAGCAATAGTTGAAAGGTGAGAACATCTCTAATACAAAAGTGACTTGTATACCAAAAATAGTTGACATGACAATAGTGTCAAGAGACTTGCTTCCTATGTGGCATAAAAATAGATTTTATAGATAATTAACTCAAAATTTGGTCTTCAATGCTTCTATTTAAAACACGTTTATTTTTAATGACGTGCCCAATTATTTTTTTTTTTCCTTATAAAAAATAGATGAAAATCTAATATCAATTTTAAATACTTGTTAAGTCAATCGAAAAAATAGTTGTGCAACAGTCCGTCTGAAAGTAGACGGTCACATCGACAATGTATAAAATTGTTTTTACCACGTTACCATGGGGCCAAATATGCAACAACTATATTGGAGATAAATATTTTAATAAACTATCTATTTATCCTATGTGACATTTTTTTTCTTCACAAGTCACTCTTGTATCGAAAATGATACAAGGGAGTTGTTTAATATTAACCTTATTCAATACCAATGGTATAAAAATTTCAAATTCAATTCCAGGCAACCAAATGCAACCCAGCATTGGTAAGACCCTGTTTGATTTTTCCACTTAACACTAAATTGTACTTAATGTGTTTCATTCAGTTATTTTGTTTGATTTTTTAAGTGTTAAAATCACTTAATGAACCCATAAAATCACTTGTTTTGAAAATTGAAAAATATTCACTTTTCACTAAACACAAATTTAGTAAAATTTAAAGCAAAATTTTACTTCCAAGACTATCCTCACTAATTTAATCTATTTCCAAAACTAACCACTTGTTCTATATTGTTTTTTTTTTTTTTTTTTTACATGAAATCTATAAATTATATAATTATCCAAGTTTATTCCAAATTAATTAAAGAATAAATTATACACATGAAGTAGATTGCTAATATAAACATATTGATGAACTTCATTTTCACCGTAATATGCACATGAAGTAGCCTATCAATTTTATAATGTCACTAGTTAATAGCTTAGTAATTATTAGATTCTATACAATAATATAAATTTAAAATATTACTAATAATTAAATAAATTTATTTTAGAAATAATTTATATGTTAAAGTTGTCTGTAATATATTAAAATGTAAATATATAATAAGTAATAGTTAGTAGGGCATAGATGTAAAAGTATTTATTTTCAGATATTTAAAACTAAAAAAAAAAAAAAAACAACTTATCACTTATATTCGGTTTTCAGTGAAAAAAAACAAACATGTTTTTTAGTTTTTCAGTTTTCAATTTTCAGTCACTATTCAGTCTTCAGTAACATTCAACATTGTTCAGTCTTCAGACAAAAAATCAAACGGGGCTTAAGGGGTCATTTGTTTTTTCCACTTAAAACTTAATGGGTCTGAATCATAATTATTAAGTTGTTTTATTTGTATTTTTAAATAGTCAAACAACTTTAAAAAATAATAATAATAAATTATAAATAAATAAAAAACAAAAAACAACTTAAAATAAAAAGTAAAAAATTATGACTTTTTACTTAATTGCAAATCACTTAATTGTATTAAATGCAAACAAAAATTTTTTCTTTCGATATTATCATCCGTATATAACATATTTTCAATTTCATCATAACTATATATTGTATAGAAATATTTATTTTAATATATTGCTTATTTTAAATAACTTAAAAAATAAAAATAAAAATCATAATCACTTCTCATATCGATGGTTAATATCAATACTTTATTATAATATTAGAGTGATGTATTTATATATTATTATTTTTAAAGTGTTTTGTGTGGGTTTTTTACTGTGCCTTTTATTTTTAAAAAAATTTTTTTTTTTTTATAGTAAAAATAAAGTTTATTTGTAATCGATTAAGAATATTATGATCATATGTGTTTATATATAATTATTATTTTTAGATTGTTTTTATTTTATATTATATATATAATTGTTTAGCATAAATATAAATATAAAATTACTTATTTTCAGATAATTTTGTTTTTATAAAACAAACGCGTTAAAAATACATTTATATGTGAGAGAAAAAATATATCATTCTATTTCAGATTTTAGTTTTTATACGATTTTTAGAAAAATATAGAACCATTCTTCTTTGAATAACAAAACAGACGATTCGTAAATCTTGATTTAAAAAAATCTAAAAAATAAAAAGAAAAAGAAAAAGAAATAAAATAAAATAAAATAAATCTTGGTTAGGCAACGCGTCCTTCCTTAATATGTCAGTTTACTCCGATGACGTCGATGACTTTGACAATTCACACAACAATTCGAAGACTGTAATTAATACACAATACTCGATACACGCACGCGGCATTTTTACTCCGGTCTTCCTTCTATTAGTGTGATAGTGTGATATCCTCTTCTCTTTGACTCAGAAACAAGCGGCAACCTAAATATTTTTCTTAAACTGTTTTCAGAAAAAAAAAAAAAAAATTTCAATGGGTAGAAGACCCCCTGCTGCGAGGAGCAAACAAAAAGCTCAGACGGTAACTGTCAACAAATTTATGCTTCCATGTTCCATTCCACTTGTGTTGGGTTTTTTTTGTTTAATTTTATTTAATGTTATTTTTGTTTCTGATGATGGATGGGAAAGTATCTTTTTATTCTCACGTGTTGGTGTGTCCACTCTAATACGCCTTGTTCTGATTATTGTTCTGTGATTATAACTGGTATGATTTGCGATTTTAGGTTTTAATTGACATTTTAGTGCAAGTTTTTTTGTTTTGTCATAACAACTGGTATGTCTTGTTTTTCTTTTGACAGTAGTTATATTAGGACTTGGTTAATGCAATTTTTGTAGCTATTGGCTTTTTATTTTGGATTTCAGTGCCATGCATTGTCTTTAATGAAACCCAGTTCACCGATGTTGGCATGTGGACTGCGGGTTTTAGTTTTATCAGTTAACGTATTATCTTGTAATAATTGGGTTTAATTCATCTTAGGAGATAAAAATACATTCTAATTTTTATCAAGATAAAAGGGGAACCAGCCAACCTATATCTTTTCAGAGGAAGCATGTCATTGTCAAGTTTTGAGTGTTTTTGGGATTCTTAAATTGTTTCTGGAGGTACCAAGCAATCATATGTATCTAAGCTGAGGCTGTGATTGGTGATAAATATTTGATATATGGTAAATGAGAAACAACATTTGCATGTGTTAATGTCATGTTTTTACTGTTGGGTTGCGCTACGCCAACGCATCAGGGGTTGAGCTCCCTGCAGAGCAATTGGTGGTCGAGTTACCTAGTTAGCTCGAGAGCTAAATTTTAGTTTACTATCCTATTTAGGAGTGGTTTCTTGGTTTATTTAGAATTGACAATTTTTTACCCAGTGTTTTATTATTTATACTCATTTAATTATTGGGCTTTAGATTGCGAGGAAAAAAAAAATGAAACTGAGAGTGTTTCACCATTGTAAACACCTATGACCTATGTGGAAGTTGAATGTTGGTGAGTTTCGTGGACGTAGGCTTACGCCGAACCATGTAAAATCTAGTCTCTTTATTGTATTTTTGCATTCGTGTGTTTTGGTTATTGCTTTGGGTTTGCATGTTTTGTAACATTTACATCTAAATTGTGATTGTATGTGCATTTTATTTGGGTGTGTGTTTGGTTTTTGCCTTTTTTCCTCTTGACAAGTCAATCTTTCATTGTAATTTAATGAACTGTATCAAAGATGGATTTTATTTTTTGGAAAACAATTTTTAGATGGATTTTATTTTTTGGAAAACAATTTTTTTGTACAGTATGTTATGGAGTGCTATCTTATTTGCTAACCTGTAACTCTATCATTTTCATGGAAGGCTGAAATCGTCAATCCTTCCATAGGAGGAGCGGGAACACCATCTGAAGGCACCAATCCTCCACTGGGGCAAGCAGAATTGCAGCCTGAAAACACAAATCAAACATTGGGGGGATTAGAAGTACAACCTAAGAAGCAAGCAAACTCTGGTAACTTATCTTTAAACAGGAAGGGCAGGTACAGTTCTGATGTGGCAGTCAGGCGGTCTGCACGTCTGCAAGATGTAGTTCCTGTTCACTTACAAGAAATTGAGCGTTTGATTGATGAGGTAGCTCTTAGTGAAAGTGAGAAAGAAGATGAACTACCTACTGATGAGGAGACTGAGATAAATCAGTCTGATTCAACTATGAGAGATACGAATTTGGGAGAGAAAATTGACTACCTTGTTCGACTACTTAAAGAACAACGGAAAACCATCAAAACATTGGAATTATTGGTATCCGTTGATGTTACTTTGATATAATTAGTTTGTGTTCCTTATGTCTGTGATTTTGTCAATTTAACTATAATGTCAGATGGCATTGATGCAGGCAACTAAGAGATCAATGTCAGGTGAAATTCCTTGTTCTTCTCAAACCAGATATAAAAACTTGTATTTCAAGTCCCAAAAGAAGGTATCAGCATTGTGTTAGTATTTGTCTCAATTTTCTAGGCAACCACAAGTGTCAATGTTGTTCTCAAGTGTGCTATCTGTATTTTGATTTCCCCTCACACGCAGGTTGAAGCCTTAACAGAAGAAAATCATCAGCTAGCTTTGAAGCTAGAAATTGCAGTAGCCAAACTTGAAGGAGTAAGTCCTTATCTCATTTTTAATCTTCGATTTTCTTTTCTATCACTCTTCTTTTTTCTTTTTTTTTTTATTGAAAAATTAATGTTCATGTCAAAAATCTTATTGTTTCTGAACTTGTGCATTTGGATTAAACTTTTTGGACAGGCTTATTTCATGTAAGCCTTGCTTGAGACCTCTTCAATATCTCCATAAAACGGAACCGCATCTTACACATTTAAAAGTGAATATAACTTTTTTTATTGGAATCCCATCCAAAAAAAGAAAAAAAAAGAAATAAAAAAATAATGCCATTTCAATATTTTGATGTTTAGTTCTGTTAGATTGAGCTCTGGTTTGTAAGCTTTTAGTAAGGAGATGTCTGGGTTGAAATGCTGTTATCAGTCCTTGTGATTAAGGTCTTCATAGGCACAAATAATAAAGTTTATGGGTTTTATACAGTATATACATTTACTCATCAGAAAACATATATTGTACATACATCGTTACTTGAGTATTTTATGCTTTTAGCGCTTTTATATGATATTGATCAATTTTTTTTATACTGCCATACATGTAGATATCTGTGGGTATGGATAGTTCTATAAAGCTCATTCTATTTGCAATAAATTATTGCACGCTACCTTTTGTGTTCTTTCTTTTAATTATTTTTTGATGCAAGCAACACCATTAGATGCAAATATGCAATAGATTCTTTTAGTGAGAAGTATAATTCACTTTAGCAAACATACTAGGATTCTTTTTTCAGTAAATACTGTAGAACTCGTATCCATACAAGACTTCAAGTTGAATACATCATATTCTCATTTAAATTCTCTTTGTTTGCACGAAAGGGAAACTTTCAAAAAAGAAGAAGATAAGAAATAAGGAATAAGGAATTATATGCTTTTCTACCTCTCCAGAAAGAAAAATGAGTCCATTTTTTTTGTAATTCATAATGTGTATAACTTATTGCATTTTTTCTTTGCTTGTAGTATGAGAAAGGGATTCGGGCAAATTCAGATATGATGGAAAAATTAAAGGATGTGATCTTGGTTTCAAATCTAACGCAAGCTGCTCAAAATGCAGTAAACACATTGCAGGGCAAAGCCAGAGTTACATCAGCTAAGACCAGGAATATTAGAGAAATCAAAAAGAAATGATACCTGTTCGGCCAAATCAGCGGGGAATATGTGATATATTTTGTAGAACTTGTGGGCTTGTTAACCTTGTTTTTTGTGGCCATAGACTGACTTGGTTGACTAGCAGCTGCTCGGATGGAAAAAAGTTATTTTGAACTTGTCAGAATTTGAAATTTTAGTTTGGAGCACATGACTTTTACCATATCTAAGAACTGTTACTTGCTTGACTAGCTGCTTGGATGGAAAAATGTTATTTTGAAAAATTGGGGTAGCCAAAAACTTGTTTATATATTATTTGATACAAACGAGAAAGGACTATTAGATAACATACAAGGAAAGCAGCAAAATTTACATTTCAAGTGAAAACCACTTGAAAGGTGAAACAGAATTTAAACGACCCATTAGAAATTATCGGATCCGTATAAATAAATTATACGGTTTCATTGATTCTAACCAACAATGAAATCATATAAAAAAATTCGTGCAGGACTCCGCCATTCAAAAGTTACTACATTATCCACGGCTGCATTTTGCGATTTGCTAGCTGTTGCTGTTCTTGTTGAAAGCAGTCATCAAGAGAAGTGGATAAACCAATAATATTTTTCCTAGGTGTTTGCAAAGATTCAAAAGCAGCATTGTCACCATCTACATTCTCAGGAGATGAAAAATCTAGGCACATTCCTCGAATGACTTCCTCATACGATGCAGAGAGATCTTGGGAGGTTATTTGGTGGTACTCAACGAGTTGGTGAAGGCATTGGTTTTCCCGAATCAAGTTTGCATTCTCGTTTGCTAATCGGGATTTCTCTGCGAGCAGTGCTTCCAATTGAAGTCTCACCTGTAAGAAATTAAAGCAATGATATGTCATATTCAAGTGTAATAATTCTTCAACATTGTAGAAAGAAAGCCTTACCAGGTCATCTTCCTCAGGTCTAATCCCTTTATCAAATCCATCTCTAAGCCTCCTGTTCTCTTCGTCAAGCAAAGTACATCTCTCTTGCACGAAACATAAATCCGATTTCAGTGATTTCAGCTCTCTAGCGAGTGAAGCTGCTTTCGTTGCCATAGAGATTGCAAGCTACAACAATGTAAGCAAATAATCAGTAATCAACAGCAACAGAAATTTTTATATGAAGAAAGAGAGAACCAACATTTTTAGCTTTTTTCATCATCCTCTTATCTTTTTCCTTATGGGAATCTTCTTCTCCTTGGTCATCTGAACTTTCATTGGACTCAAATTTCCTCTTCAATCCTTTATTTGTCTCTTGTTGATTTTGTTCAAGACCCTCTGACTTGTTCAGATTAGTCTGGAATATTTCATTCAATGTGGGGGGTTCTGCCAAACCTCTAGCTCCCTGAAAACAGAGAAGAATAAGCTCAATAAACATTAGTCAGAGAGATTCTATTCCTTTTCACAACCTATGAATCAATGATTAAGATTTCTCTGATCCGAAAGTGTGAAGCACCACAATCCAAGCTAATAATAATAGGTTTTTGAGAGAGAGGATAAAAAATCAATTGGATTTGATATTTGTAAAGCACACAGAGCTTCAAATTACCTGAAGGGCATTGTCAAGATTGTTAGACAGCTGAGACAATGTATGTGCAATAGAATCAAACCCTTTTAGCAGAAGCAGCGAGTCCTCCTTCAATTGCTTAGCTCTATCAGATTTTCTTACATTCTACATAAAAACACAATAAACCCGGTTTACACTTGAGTTCAAATTCAAATCTGGACCAAAAAATTGATAGAAGAATTTAATTTCAGAAACTTGAAAACACCAAACTCACATCTCGTGTAGGCAAAGAAGGGTCAAAATCGAGCTGCTTTTGGCCATCAGACGCTCTGCTATTCCGATCCTCGAGAATCGAATCGATCCGGCCACGAAGATTGCTCCATAATCGCTTGTCTGAAGATGGGCTGTACAGCGGAGAAGCACAAACACCCATGAAGCTTGTAGAATCCTGTAATCGAGATTGAACAAAGCTATGAGAAAGTAGCCCTTTAAACTGACAAACCAAAAAAAGAAAAAGAAACATAAAGCGGTGAAGATGAAGATACCTCATCTAGGTGGGCCGGTGATTGTGTATCCACTGAAGCAGCCATGAGAGAGTGAGAGTGTGTGTGTGAGAGAGAGAGAGAGAGAGAGAAATGTAACGGCTAGTTTTTGGGAGAAGCTAATAAAGAATGGGAATTTATATAAAAGAGCTGATTTGGTTAACGTTCGAAAAACCTATCTGAAATTTTTGTTTTTATTTTATTTTATTAGGATAACGATATTATACCAAACAAGTTGACTTGGTCCACTCCTTTATTATCATAAAAGTGGTAGCGCCTTTTAAGTTTTCCACCGCTCTTAACTGGGGTCTTACATTGAATCCAACGGCTCTGCTTTCTCATTGGATATATATGGACTAGATTTTGTTTCGATACTATGCGCTCCTGTGTCGGACTTCATTTAGATGACTTCATTTGTATTAAGTGGCACAATCTAGATCATATATATATATATTTTTACCATCTGGATCATAGATATATACCTTTATTTATTTATTTATTTATTTATTTTGTGTGAAGTATTAGTGTATTCCATAAATTTGGTGTTTTTTTATTGGAAGGACTCAAACCCGTAACTTTGTGATATAGGTGTGAAGAATTTATCATCGGACCAATTTCATCTTAGCGTATACTATTACGAATATTTGCATAACAAGGTTGGTGCCTTGGTGGACAACCATGATAACTCAATGGTTTTTTTTTTTTTTTTTTTCAATGGGACTATGAGCTAATAATTATCGTATTCAATTTAGTGATTGTACATAAAATTAGGTTGGTTTAGCGGTAATTCCCTCGTATCTATATTTATGAATTTATGTGTTTAAATCGTGCTCTTTATCTCATTCTCGAAATATTGTAATTTTTTAAAAATAAAAAATTCAATGGTTAAGAAATTTAATTTTTTTTTATTTACAAAAATAACAAATTAATAAAAAAAAAAATTGTATACAATAAATTCAAATATATAAACTCATGCACTTCAATTGTGCCAGGTTGATAAAAAAAAAAAAAACTACACCAATGACCAATGCAATGCATTTTAGTATTATTTTCAATAATATTATATCATATAGCGTGAATAATGAATTACACGTACAAATTACAGTAAAAAGTTCCATCATGCTATCATTTATTAGTAGATCAACAGGCAACTAAATTCACAGAGTCCTATTGGAAAATATAATTGTAGAATTATGCATATTGAGGTTTTTTTTTTTTTTTTTTTCCTTCTTCTCTTCTTTCTTATCAAAGGAAAAAAATAATGTTGTTTTTAGAAGCAAACAAACTAATATGATAATGTCACGCAACCTGAAATTTAATTAACAAATCAACCCAAACTATAGTTTTTATGATTTACATGATAAAAACAAATCACTTTTCAAATCATTTAAATTTTTAAATTTATTAGGAATTGATTTTTTTTTTTTTTTTTTTTTAAATAACTTTAGTCAGACTAATATCATGATATAAGAAATAACCCGGGAACATTAGTGTAAAATTTGGGGATGAAGAAGGTTGGTCGTTACCTTTATCTAGTACTCAAAAAAAACTGCTGGTTGTGAAGCAACCAAAGAAACAGAGCACTCAATGGCTACTCTTGCTTCCTCATCTTCTTCCTCTCTCCTCTTCTCTTCACCACCCTCTAATAAGCTTCCTCCACCTTCCCTCTCTCCTTCTTCACGCCTCTCTCTCTCCACTTCCTCTCACTTCTCTTCTTCTTCTTCTTCTTCTCTCTCCATTTCTCATTCTTTTTTTGTATCCCCTCCAAGTTCTAGACGATCCTCTGTGTTTTCCTTCACTGTCAAGGCCAGTTCTGCAGAGAAGAAGAAGGTTCTCATAGTTAATACCAACAGTGGCGGTCATGCAGTTATTGGATTCTATTTCGCAAAAGAGCTTCTGGGTTCTGGCCATCAAGTCACCATCTTCACCGTTGGTGATGAGAGCTCTGACAAAATGAAGAAACCTCCTTTCAACAGATTCTCTGTACGTAACAATATATTTTTGTTATAGGCCATTTTGTAACATCTTTATTTATAACAAATTGCTTTAGGAAATTGTGAGTGCTGGAGGCAAGACGGTATGGGGCGACCCGGCGGAAGTTGGGAAAGTTGTGGGAGAGGCAGCATTTGATGTGGTGCTCGATAACAATGGCAAGAGCTTGGACACTGTCAGGTCTGTGTCGCTTTTATTCTTGAAATTCAATCTTCATTTATTATATTGTTTTGACATGCTCTTTTTTCACTAGTATCAATTAATGAATGCAGATTTGAAGCAATTTATTCTAATTTGAAATGTTGACATATAATAGGCCTGTGGCAGATTGGGCCAAGAGCTCTGGTGTGAAGCAATTTCTGTTCATAAGCAGTGCTGGAATTTACAAGGCAACTGATGAGCCTCCTCACGTTGAAGGGGTATGATGTACGTTTATAAATGATGATCAACACAGCTTCTAAATATGCTGAATTTTACTTCTCTCAAATGGTATCTTCACTTTTGACATAGGATGTCGTTAAAGCTGATGCTGGTCATGTAGCAGTAGAGAAATACATTGCAGACAATTTTGGTAATTGGGCATCGTTCCGTCCACAATACATGATTGGATCCGGCAACAACAAAGACTGTGAAGAGTGGTTCTTTGATCGTATGTGGATTATCTCTAAACAATCTTTTAAATTGTTTTGATCAAAAGATCTTTCAATGATGATATATTGATATATATGTTGTGAAGGAATTGTACGAAACAGACCAGTGCCAATTCCTGGCTCAGGGATGCAACTCACCAACATTTCCCATGTCAAGGACTTATCATCCATGCTTACTCTAGCTGTCGAGAACCCAAAGGCGGCGAGTTCTAATATCTTCAACTGTGTGAGTGACCGTGCTGTGACTCTTGATGGTATGGCCAAACTATGTGCTCAAGCTGCAGGTCTACCAGTTCAAATTGTGCATTATGATCCAAAAGCTGTTGGTATTGATGCCAAGAAAGCTTTTCCTTTTCGTAATATGGTAATCACTTTTCTTCTACTTGGATATTTCAGCAGTTTAGTATAATCCTATAATGTGCAATGCTTTGTATTCTGAAAATTATGTGAACACAGTTTAACTCATCTTCTCTGTGGGCTGTGCAGCACTTCTATGCAGAACCAAGAGCCGCCAAGGACATTTTGGGGTGGCGCAGTACCACGCACCTCCCTGAAGACTTGAAGGAGCGATTTGAGGAGTATGTCAAGATTGGTCGTGATAAGAAGCCAATGCAATTCGAACTAGATGATAAAATATTAGAGTCGCTCAAAGTTCCAGTAAGTGCATGAAAAAATCAAATCGAGGATGACTCGACTTACATTTCTTCAAGGTACAAGTCTGCATGAGTTGCTTTTTTTTTTTTTTATTTCACTTGAATGCCTTTTGTATCTTTGTCAAAAACCAGTACTGAAATAAATAAAGCAAAGCTGTTACATGCTCCAAACATGATTCTGTGATTTGAAAAAGATGATGAATGTGAAGGTGATGTCGCTGTACAGAGTTCTGCATGAACTGAATTACACCAGTAAATAATCGGATAACCTGGCAGCTTAATCTATCAGGCCAGATATAAATTTGGAAGTGTAAAGACTAAAAAGATCAGATATTTATGTTTGAAACTACATTTTCCACAATGAGTTCCCAATCAGTTTGGAGACAAATGTAAAAGGAATACAGCACTAATCAGACCTTTCAAAAAGAAATTTATCAGGAAGAATTCCTAAATGCCACCAAACAAATCTGAGAAAACACAAGCATGCATGATTCAGATTTTAATGAGATCTCAATGTAGATCAAAACCCTCTCATATTCACTAGAGAGAAGAAAAGAAAATTAATCTCATTCTGACACTAACAATCAGTTTACAAACTAGGATGAAACCAATGCATAAGGACTTTGATCAGCCAGTCGACTGCACATGTCGATTGTCGTGTCATTTCAAAGTAATGTCCATGAAAAGCAAATGTTCGGCCACGCAAATTGTATATTGTACTGCTGAGAATACATATAAAGAAACGATCGTTTCCATCTCCCAGGTAGTCAAAATTACAGCTACTAAACAGAAGACAAGATACTTCTCTAAGCAGAATATAAAACTAAATCTAGTTCCCAGGTATTGAAGCTGCAGCTAGTAAACTTGGATGTTCTAATGTCTAATTCAAGAAAAACTCCTCTGAAACCTAACTGAAGATCAATAAATCTACTACTACACTTAGATGATGATGATGCTGGACAAGCTTCTATGTAAAAGAGTTTGTCAATACAGAGAAAAAAAAAACAGCTGTTTATGGCGGATGTCATAGATAATGTATTGCAAATTCTATTCCTCTTGCTTGATTTTCATCCCCTTAAGTTTTGATTCTAGTTCATCTTCATCATCAACGTCCTCTTCAGCTTCCTCATCGTTATCTTCTCCTTCTGGGTCATTCTCGTCCAACGGCCCAAGCATATCAGGGCATTGTTTGAATATATCCTTCACCTCATCAATTCCTTCATCGGATATGAAATTACCATTAATATTTAGCATCTTGAAACCAGGTTTGTTGACAGCAACCTGTGCCAAGAGCCTTGCCCCTGCTCTTCTGACAGAGTTGACACTTAAATCAACCTCGGTTAATTGGCCATGACCCTCAACTAATGATTTACCAATCAAAAAAGCACCTTCATCCTTAAGTTCATTCTCAGCCAAATTTAACTTGGTGAGGAATTGTTTTGCTGCAATACAAGCTGCTAAAGAAGCAGCGGCATTGGCTGTGATGTCATTTCCAGCCAAATCCAGAACTTCAAGTGAGGGTGCGTATTCCTTGAGAGCAACAGCAAGTGCTTCTGCCCCCTCATCCTCTAAGTTCAAATAACTGAGGTAAACCTCAGTAAGATCTGGAAATGCAGCTAATGCTTTACTCAAAGCAACTCCAGCTTCCACACCAAACATATTGTCACGAAGATCAAGCTTTTTCAGGTGGGTACATGTGGCAAGTGCTTCAGCAAGCGCAACGCCTCCTTCCGAGCCAACTCTTGTGGAAGAACACTGGAAATCCTCCAACATGGGAGAACGTTTCACAATGTCAGCAATAGAAACTGCACCTTCATCTCCTGTCATGTTATTGTGAAAATGAAGGATCTTAAGTTTCTCAGTGGAAGGAATCAACTCACAGACTGCTTGTGCAGCTTCCTCTGAGATGCCATCATTCATCAAATACAGCTCCTCCAGATTATTTTGTGATTTCATGAGTGCCCCAAATGCCCTAACACCCTTTTCACCCAAAGCATTGTTTGAAAGGTTAAGGTACCGCAATTGACAACCTTCCAGAGCAGAAGAAAACATATTCATGACTTCAAGGGCTTCTGCCTCTGGCCTTCCAGCTATAAAATCTGATAAGTCTAGTTCAGTCAATTGATCCTTAATCGACACCAAGATGGGCACCGCAACTCTGGCTGCACCAAAGCCAAAACTTCTGTTACTGAAACATATTCTAGTGTAAGAGTTTCTTGGCTCCCTTAGTGGCCCTAGAAGGTCCTCAGCCTCCTCTTCTTCAATAAATGCCCGACGACCTCCAGATATATCAAAGATTGTTTGATTGGCAGGAGCAGCATTCTCAGCCATCATTTGCTCTCCATCATCCTTTGCTATAGGACCTCGTTTAATAACTTCCAGCATCAGCTTGCTGGATTCTTTGGCATAAATTTGCACAGCCGAACTTCCATCACCATCTGGCTCCTTTTCATAGTTTTGGCTTGCAACTGCAAAAGCTGACTCTTCTATTTGCTTGGCATCCTCCTCAGCCTCTTCCTTGCTCAACAAACCATACTTTCTGGACAAAATTGATGGAGTGGTAAGATTCTTGGTCATTCGCTCCACAAGCATTAGCCTGGTACCCTGACTAGGGGGCCACAGTTTGACTGACAGTTTGCGGTGTTGGAAAGTTTGTGTTGTAAAATCCATGAATAGATAACCTGGAATCATGTATTGCAACTATATTACAAACTAATAACAATTACCAACATTAACCAAAGTGATTAATCATAAACTTATCAATATTCAAGATGTGCTTCATCAATCTCTGAAGTTACATCACATAAGCAGACAAAAGGAACTGAAGTGTAATTCTAAATAAACTTGGTATTGTAAACCGAAACAGATACTACAACTTAAGCCACGAATTCCCTTCAAAAAAAAAAAAAAAAAAAAAAAAAAAACTTAAGCCACAAATTAGTAAACCTAGAATCTTGAAGTAAATAGCAGAAATCAAAAGTTCAATGCCAACATGGCATCAAAGCACACCCTATAATTAATGACTATGAGATGCTAAATAGCCAATCCACAAGTAAAGCAGAAATAGAAGTGAAATGAAAATGTCAAAATGCTGAAATTGAAGCCATCAAAGTACCAAGTGAACATGACTGAAGAATGTGGGCAACAAAGATACAAGGAAACGTCTGCTGCATCATACTAAATTATCAAACAAACATAATTAATATGGTCTCTACCAATCATAATCATTGACAAATAGACTCTTATTTCCTTTACAAGTAAAATAATCAAAAGAACATTCCAACTGAAATGAAGATAATCTCATTTAATAATTGCAATAAAAACCACCAATATTTATTCTGTATCAGCCAGATATCACAATGTTTAATTATTCTAGCTGAATTGATTTTCAGTGTAGAATTGCTCACCTTAGCTAAGTTCAACAGTCATATAAAGCATCACGCCCCAAATAATAAATTGTATGAACATAGAAAATACAGTTCCAATATATTCCTCTTCAAACATTTTCCCAACATTCAATCAGAAAACAAGCAAATAATTTATATGAAGATACCAAAAAAAAAAAAAAAACACGGAAACACATATACAGAAACTCCAACCGATTAATCAATTATCAAACAAAACAATAAAAAAATGAAAATTCCCAAATAACTACCAACAACAACCCCAAATCACTGGTAAGTGGTAACATAAACTACCAAATTGATTAATAAAGAAAAAAAAAATACCTGAAAAACGTCAATGAAAGTCAACCCTGAATCTTAAAACAGCAGATCCAAACCCAACCTGCAAGAAGACCCAATATTTCAAGTTCTTAACCTATTTTTCCACATGAAATAAAGCAGCGATCAGTGAGAAATTAGACGAATCGAAAAACCCTAGATTGAGGGAGCGAAAACCCTAGAATTGACAAACTACATAGAAATGTAAAGTGCAAAAGAGTAGAGAAAGTGACCTTTTATTTCGGTTTTTAGAATCTGTAGAAATTGATGGGAAGCAGAGATTTGGAATATTGGTGGTGGAGATTTGAACCGCAGAAAGATAGATATATTTGATAAAATCGGAGAAGGGCGTGCGAGAATTGGAGGGAAATGATGCCCAACTTAAAAAAATTTGAGACTTGTTGCGTGGGCTTTCCGCTTTCGATTACCTGAGAAATGACAAAAGAGCCCCTTGATTTTATGTTATTATCAAGGATTGGGCTTTTAGGCCTTGTACCACTCTGACATGACCCCATACAGGCCCAAAGAAGAAAAATGCAACCAGTTCCTTTGTGTAGTTTTTGGTGAGAAAAGGATAAATTGTCAAGATTATTCGTGTAAATGTGGCTTATAAATTGTCAACTTCATAACTCATACCGATCATAAGATAATGCATGCAGTGAATTATGTGTTTGTCACAAATTACATGTCATATCATTTGAACGATTTATTATTTACGTGATGTTCTGCCCTTCCCTTAAGAGCTTCGGATCAGGATATTAATCCTTTTTGTAAGGCTTTTATGTTTCAAGTTTAGGGTTGTTGTCGTAATCTCATGCTGTGAAGTGTCAAGTGAAATCCCTACATATCCATGCATACAATCAAAATGGATTCAAAATTGCAATGCTGGCATCTTTCTCTCTAATTTGTCATCTTCTGTCAGAAATCATCTCTGGGCTTTTGTTTCTGGGTTATTTACAATTTGACAATAGTGTTTGACTGTTTGGTTTAAGATACAAGACATGCAATTGGGTTATAGGCAGAAGTAGATTCTGTCGGAACCGACACTTTGACAGCTGGACAAGCCTGTGAGGTGGTCCACCAATGAGTGTCGAGCTGTGGATGACATAGACTTTCCAACTCTTCAAACATGAGGACTCGTATAAATTAAAAATGATTTCTTCATGTGCGTCTAACCAACCAAATTAGAATATATATCTATATCTATGGAAGAAGTTGAAAAAAATAGTTAAATATAAACACATGTTCTAATTTGATTAGTTAAATACAAATTGAGATACAATTTTTTGACAACCGATTTGAGTTCCAAACATGACATAGTATCATCAAATTTGTCTTAATTTAATATAATACAAGGATTGTTCTAATTATTTATGCTATAAGCCTATAATTTGTTGTCTTATCGGAAATGTACACCTCACCTCCAAAACAAATGTCTCAATCCTTTGAGTCACGCGCAATGCAAAAGACATTATCTTCATTACGGCTACCTATAATTATTTATGCTATAAACCTATAATTTGTTGTCTTAGGAAAATTAAAGTAAAATAGTTTTAGTATTTAAAAAAATTTTAAATTTTATTCATAAGTAGATTTTAATGAACTCATCATCCACACAAAAATTCAGATTAAAATTCATTAAAATCGGTGTGCTTTGATCATGGTCCTTACCGAAATTAAAATAAGGAATCTCTCATGAGAGACTCACTATATATATATATATAGTCTTTCTATTGTCAGTTCGTCCTGATAATAAATAAATAAATATATCAGGACATAGAATATGAACTATAGATTATGGAGAAGTTTTAACAAGTATATATAATTTGAGTCAAAGTATGTAAATCTAGTGGTCCACATTTTTCATCCTGATATATTTATTGTCATATCGAACTGATAATATAAAATATATATATAGAGAGAGAGAGAGGAACAAACGATGGATCAAAAAAGAAACCAACGATTTTCACTCTCATATAACACCCCCTTTTATGTCTTTGGATGGGAAATTGCTACAGAATATTGAAATTCAATATGTAAGTGTAGAATCCGATATTAAAATAGTACTTTAAGGAATCATCATCTAATCTAATTCCAGCCGCCAATGGTAAACAAGTCATTAGTTCAATGATAACATATCAATAACATAAACTTTTGGACTAAATAATCATAGATGGGATTACATAAGATAATCACCACCATTTTATTTTAGAACAAATTGTAAAAACATCTCCGAATTTAGTGATAATTGCATGTATATTGAACTTTTTATTAAAATTCCACAAATCTCCCAAGTCGTTAGTTGAGCACCATTAAAATTAAGGGTTCAGGGTTAAAGTCATCTTTTTGATCTCTAATAAAGAAAAAATATATATAACTCATTATTTAATTATATAAAACTATTCTCTTATAAAAAATTATATAAAACTATTCTTTTATTAAAAATGAAGGGGTTATAACATTGACATAATAGAAGTAAACAAATCAATAGAGTGTCCGAACTTGAAAGAAAAATCATGAGCAAATTGCACTAAACCTCCGCGAGGTTTGCTCTCTTACACTCAGAAACAACTTTATCGAAAATTGATATTCAAATCCCCTACCCTTAGTCAAACTTAACCGTTGACGAGTTTGACTATCAAACTAAGGTTGTTTTTGACATTTAAACGTTTTAAACAAAAAATTAAAAAAAAAAAAAAACAAAAATGTTTAAAATACAAATAAGTTGAAGGAAAAAAAAAATAAAAGAAAAAAAAAAATGGATCTCCACCATCCATTTTAGGTTTAATATTAAAAACATTCCCTCACCTTTCAACTATTATTGGATGTTTAGATAAAAATGTTTTTATTTCAGAAACACCCCTTATGGACCAATAAACAATACTTTATTTGGTAAGATTCAGAAGGTATAATGTTCAATTAATATAATTGAAGCTTAAATACAGACATTATAGACTTTTTAACATCAAAAATCGATCAATTGAATCATTGTTTTTTAGTCCACAGGGGATGTTTCTGAAATAAAAGCATTTTTAGCAAGACATCCAATAATAGTTCAAAGGTGAGAGGAGGTTCTTAATATTAACCCTCCATTTTATCCCGGATGGTGGAGATAAAAAAAACATGGCAAAAAGAAAAAGAAGTGGACATCTAATCTCTCCACAGGGATCCATAGAGATATACATCCTCCCCCAATGCAATGGGGAAAGGCACAGCGAAGGAGTTCTCACCTCCTCCGGTTCATGGTGATAAGGCTGAAGCCTCCCTCAACCGCAACGGGGGAGGCAAAACCTCCCCTGTTCGTGATTAGTTTAGTTTTTTTTTTTTTTTTTTTTTTTTTTTTTAATGTTTAAATTTGATTAATAGTTAAGTTTGACCAAGTTTAAATGATAGTACGAGATGTGAATGTTAATTTTTAATAAAGTTATTTATGAGTGTAAGGGAATAAACCTCAAGGAGGTTTAATGCAATTTGCTCTTATATATATATATATATATATATATATATATATATATTAACTATATAAAAAAAATAAAAAATAAACCACCCCCCCACCCCCTTTTTAATTTATTTGACTTTTTATTTTTTATTTTTTTGAAAATAAATTTAAAATACAACCTTTAAAGTTTATATAATTACTTAATTGATAAGTTTTAGTAAGGTTTTAATTATAGCAGATTTTCTTTGAAAATCAAACGACAACTACAAGCTTTTGGATCTATAGAATTACTTAATAGACATGTTTTAGTAATAATAACACAACAGGGATAATATAGTAATTTCTAAAATTTATTTTTATTTAAAATTCTAAATAGGTTAAATCATTGTTAAATAGTTTACCCTAATTATTATGAATTTTGATTAAATTTATTTGGTAAAAGGTTAGAGGTAATGATATGGACTAGACCCAAATCACTAGGTATTTGGATTGATAATTATTTTATATTGTAAAATGAGATGGGGGATGAAAATAATATTTTCTATGCATTTAATGACTTGAAAAAGAATAAGAAATAATATAGGGGATATAAATTTAATTTGTCATGCAACCTGATGACTTAAATATACAGGGGATGTCTGTAAAGTGAAGGAAAAAAGAAGAAGGGGGGATTTGAGTGCAAGTAGTGGATTCATCTGATAAGGGAGAAGAATTAAAAAATAAAATAAAAAAATAGAGGAGATACAGTCATGCAAGAAAGAGAGAGAAAGAGACACCAGAAGCTTATCGAACAAAACCATATTTTGCTCCAGCTTTTACAGGTGAGTTTGAGCTGAATATGTTTTTGTTAATTGTTTGTAAATAGACTTTAGATATGGATTAATATTTGTTAAATTTTAGCTCACCTGAGAGTGAAATAGGTTTGCTTTCTATGAATTTTTAGGTATTGAATTGTTTCGATTGTGTTAAGAAAATTTTAGGTTGTAGTGTAATTTGTTGTTGATTTTGAGCTTAATTTGAGTTTTATTGGATTCGTTTATAAGATTTGAACTACTTCGATTGTGTTGTTTTTTGTCAAAGTTTCTATTTTTAATGATGTTTTTTATTCCGCGGATTGATGTTTATTAAAGTTTAGCTTACCTGAGAGTGAATTTGTATGAATCGGTTAAAATTTATATTATTTTTTCTCCTAAAGTTTTTAAACCGCTTCAGAAAGGTTGTATCAAAGATGAACAACTTATATAAACACTTGTTGGTAAATCGGTTGAGTAACCCAACTACTCAAATACATGGACTGCGCTATTGAAGAATTGAAGAAAATGATTCAAATTTATATGCTGGACTATTGAGGCTTTCTCATCGAGTTGAATATTTCTCAAATTGGAGTTCATGTAGGAGCTATGAGCTCAAAGTAAAACTGATCCATAAGTCCACTTAGTTATTAACTAATTACTCAACTTAGTTTTCTCTTTTCAGTTTTAAGTCTCGAGTGTTTCAAAAGGGACTATCACGACTCATATGATGCCATGAATTTGGATGACTATGATTTATTTGTTATTTGAGAAGGTTGAGACTTGAGAGTAGATTGTTAATGATTTTTCATAAGTAGCCTTTTAAGTCATGGTAGTAATTTAGGTTTTCTTTTAAACTACTATAACGAAATTATTACCTATGTAAAATTCATAGGGTAATCAAATGTGTTATTTTCTAAAATGCTAATCAAACTATATTGTAGTGTTTGTGTAAATTTTTGGTGTAATAAATTTCTTTATATAGAATGATACTAAAAAATTAATGGACTTTGAATATTTGTCATTTTTGTAATGAATGTGTGATGACTTTTATTTCTTTTGTCTATGTATGTGCTATTTTTTCCTTAAAAGCAAGCTAAGTTTTGTAGTTGTTTGTTTATATTCTATACTTGGTTTAAGCATTAATGTTTAAACTTATGTGGTTTGTTTATATTTTGATTTTGTCTTTTTGTAACGGTCATTTGTTCTAAAAATCAACTTATCTCATTTCAAATAATTATATGTGTCTCGGCAATATTCATAGACATACAAGTAAATATATGCTACTGATTTAAAATCAACTAATATTTGCATTTTTCCCCCTAAATCAATTTAGATATTTGGATCCATCCAGTATCGAAGCTATTTTGAGAAAGTTGTTTTTGGTTGCATCATTTCTATAAAATTATATGTTATAATTTTGTATTTTTCCTTGTTGTTTATGGCTAGCTTATTGTTTTCTACATTTATTGCTATTTTAAAGTTTTTTGTATTTATACTCTTTCTATAAAGTATTAATGTTAATTATATATTGCTTGGTATGTAATGTAGAAAAATCTATACTGATTCAAGGTTGATGATCTTGAAATTCAAGTAGCCAAGGTAATGTACAATCTGTTTATAAACTATATGCTAAATTTTACATACGACACAACTTAAAACAAGTAATACATACTAATTATTGATACTAATCCAGATTCATCATAGTTATATAATTATATCTTATATATAATTATGTAATTGTCTGTAATTATCTATTCTGTTAGAGATGGTATTACCATCAAACTATTAATTGTCATTTATTAACTAGGATTAGTTGTCAGTTCTTAACTAGGATCAGGATTAGTTGTCAGTTATTAACTAAGATACCAACTATTAGTATTGTATATATATTTCAAGTATTCTATGAGAAATAATAAGAAGAATTATTCTCTATATGGTCTCAGAGCATCATTAACTCAAACGAGTCTTGATCCACCATGACCGCCCCTAACGTTTCTTCTTCCTCACAATCAATAACCGTGATCTCTTATTCTTCTTCCTCACATGAGATCGGTTCTTCATCAAACACCATTGTTTCCATAAACGTTGCTGCTCAAGCCCCACTAAAACTCACAACAACCAATTATCGCTCATGAAAACTTCAGTTTCATACCCTACTTGTTGGGTTCGATTTTATGGGCTTCATTAATGGTCAAAAACCATGCCCGCCAGTAATCGTCATAGTGAACGATATCGCAGTACCTAATCCTGCTCACAACATCTGGACTAGACAAGACCAACTGCTCCTAAATGCAATCCTTGGTTCAATATCTCCATCAATTATTCAATTTATTGCTTCCACTCAAATCACCTGTGATACATGGTATACACTTGCCAACACATATGCAAAGCCTTCCAGAGGCCATATCATGCATCTCAAAGGTGTCCTTACCAATGTCATCTTCCTTGGAACAAATGCTATTTCTTGGTGTTCTCGTAAACAACGGTCAAGTTCAGTTTATTACGATCCAAGATTGGTGTCCTTGACCTGCTCACCATTTTGCGGGGGCGTATTGATACTAATCCAGATTTATCATATTTATCTGATTATATCTTATATATATTTAATTATGTAATTGTCTGTAATTATTTATCTAGTAGTTAGAGGTGGTATTATCATCAAACTATTAATTGTCAGTTATTAACTAGGATTAGTTGTCAGTTCTTAACTAGGATTATGATTAGTTGTCAGTTATTAACTAGGATACCAACTGTTAGTCTTGTATATATATTTCAAGTATTCTATGAGAAATAATAAGAAGAATTATTCTCTACACTAATATCATAGGAATTGTTAGATTGATAGTATTGTTGTCGGTGATCTATCATGCAGTACGTGGATACAATTAATGGAGTTTGTAGAGATATAAACTTTACTTCAACAATTAGTATCACCGGTGAAATAATGTGGTAATGTATATAATAGAGATTTTCAATTCGGATGCTAATTGATATAGGTGGTTAATGGAATAACTACAAATTAGTGAATATTATGAAGGTTTGAATATGTGGATATCAGTTATTGAAGATTTGAGTGATCATTTCATCACAATCTATGCAATCTAGTCGAAGAGTACTTTTGGATGTAAAAAAATATAATTTAGTTGTTGAATTTGAATTGTTGAGATGCTCATTAAAAGTTGCAGACAATTGTATATGTGTTACCATTGTTGAATCATCATGAGAATGATCTTTTTTGAAGCAAGTGTGGAGGAGCTTCTTACCAAATCCATGAGTTTAAGACTTCTTTGGGGTGTTATATCAATGTAATAACATTTACATGAACTAAAAATGTACTGTGTTATATTAACATTTCTTATTTTTTAAAGATATGTATATTTGCAAATATGAAATTCAAATATTGATTTAAGCACATGCCTCCAAAACCAATTTTTTTTAAATGAGGCTTAATGCAATAATTTAAAGCATTTAAATATATATATATATATATATATGTATATATATATATATATACGGTCTCGTTCCTATCAGGGTATCCTTATAAAACTTTATCAGAATATTGAATGTGAGCCACTCATTTATAAAAGTGATTTGACAAATGCATACATACTAAGTCAAAGTATGTAAAACGAGTGGCTCACATTCAAGTCCTTATATAATTCTATCAGGGCATCCTCATAGGAAAATTTCCGTATATATATATATATATATATATGTATATACATATATTTAAATGCTTTAAATTATGATTCCCGGTGACCGTGATTGATTTCACAAATGACCCACCCATTGACAATGGCATAACTGCATAACTGATGGTATAATTAAATAAATAAAAATTTCAATATTATATATAACATGCACAACACATGATGCACCACATTATGCAATCTAGTTTATACTACCGTCCAAAATGTGATTTAGCGGTGAAAGACACTTAGGGTTTGTTTGTCTTTTTTTTTTTTTTTTATATGAAAATTGAATGGTTCTAAATTTTTTTTAAAGGTTGAATAGAGACCGAAAACTGAAACTGAATAATATGTTTGTGTTTTATTTTTCTCACACCAGAATATGATGTCAACTTTTTATTTTTAAAGATAAAATTGTTTGAAAATAAACTATTTGACATTTATACCCTTGTTATTATTAATTATTGTGTATTTTAATTTGATATGATACAAACAACCAAATAAAGATAATTTAACAAATACTAAACCATTTTCTGTAAATATTTATAATATATTATTCGATGTTAAGATATGATAAATAATAATTTTGATTTTTACATAACAAAAAAATTGAAGGTTTGATAATAGCGTTGAAAGTGACAGTATAATTAAAGTTTATTTTTTTAAAAAAATTTGTTTACAGTTATTTATCATTAATAATATGTCAAAACAAATATTTTTTTATAATATAAAACATGGTAATATTGGAAATAGTTATCTTTAGAAGGATAATCTTGGAAGAAAATATTTTAAATGCAATATAATGATTTGTAATTAAGTGAAAAGTCGAAATTTTTTACTAAATATGATATATATAGATATATATAACAACAACAAAAGGAGTTTATTTATTGTTAGAACTCAGTAGATTTGGAGCTTTTTAAAAAAAGAAAAAAAAAATATATATATATATAGTTATTTAGATGTACTTTTGAAAAGCCTCTATAATAAAATATCTATCGTATAATAAATATATTAAATTATAATTATTTGGTTAATAGATTTTTTTTTATAAATCTAATTAAAGAAGTTTTTATAAAAATTTAAACTTTATTAATATTTACTAAATTTAAAATAAATAATTTAAAAAGTAGATAAAATAACTAAAAAAAATTCAAATAAGGGTCGTAAAGCTTTTACAAGTATTTATGGATTCTCGCAATTTGACAGCCGGAAAGCATGTTCGCTGGTCCACTTATGAGTGTGTAGCTGGATGACATGGACTTTCTAACATTTTCTCCTATACATTGCTACATGACACGGCATCATCAAATTTGTATGTATAAAAATAATAAAATAAAATACGAGAATTGTTCTAAATTCTAAATATGTATGCTATAATTAATTTGTTTTGTTGTCTTATCAGAGATGTTGGTTCGTCCACCTCACCACTCACCACTCACCACTCACCATTTCACCAAAGGAAGCTTTGAATTAATATTCCCATTGACATTTGACACTTTGACAGTGACAGTGATTGCAATTACAAGTAAAAGTGAAATGAGCCGCCCACTAACGGTGGCCTAAGTTGCGGCGTAAATAAACAAATTTGACATTATATATTATTATTATTATTATTAGACTCCCTAAACATAAACATGCACATGACAAGAACAAGATGCACCGCATACACTCCCATTTATCAAGAAAATGACTCAAACCAGTTGTTTAAATATTCTTTTAATTTATATATAATTAATCAAATTGAGATATATATTTATACTCACAGAAAAAAAATTATAAATATAAATATATATCCTAATTTAATTGGTTATATATAAATTGAAACACCATTTTTTTATCGTTGATTTGAGTCCATTAAAAAAAAAAAAAAAACAGATATAACATCATTTAGTTAATTAGCCTTTTTTTTAAAAAAAAAAAAAATTTCTGAAATATTATATCAATTCAGATTTTTTTTTAGATAGAAATAACTCGGATCTAAGATCTCATAGTATAGATATGAAAAGCTTACTCGTCTTACCGATTTAGATAATTAGTTGAAGTTTTAATTGCTTTTCATTTCGGCGTTGAGGCGCAATGGGATACAGTACTGACAATACAATATAGCTGGATCATCTACATCAATTTAGACTTTTACCTTTTGATACAACAAGTTTTGACATATTCTTAACGAGTTGAAAGAGATTCTTCATAACTCTGAAAAAATATATATATTAGTACCAATAACAATAGAAAAGTTTTAAAAACTGTGCCCAAAACCAGAAAAAAAAAAAAAAGGTTAAATTTAATAATTTTCTTTTGAATTTCACACCACCAGATTTAAGTGGTTATACATTTATCATCACACATACGAGGACATCCTCCGGTGTAGTAGAAATATCCATCAAAAAAAGAAAAAGAAATAATCTCATCATATTCTAACAAATCCTGACATTAAAAAGTAAAAGTTTTGTATAAAACGTTGTCAAACAATAATCCGCAGCACGTTACTGAAGATCCAATCTCAATTGTTTAAGTGAACTTGATTAGTAGTTGATCGAATTGAGAAGCAGAGACAGATCCCTTGACCGTAATTTTGGAACATAAAAAGAAATGTAGGACCCACTTACAGACCACGGAGAAGAAGAAGAAGAAGAAGAAGAAGAAGAACAAGGACAAATCACATAAATAAATAAAAAAGAATAATAAAAAAGAGAAAAGCTTTGCCCACCCACTTGAAAATGGTGTTTTATAAGTAGTTACACTACCGACACCTTCTTCCACGTTAAAGTTTGATGCAGTAGAGGAAGAGAGAGAACCAAGCCTCTTTACTTTCCATTAAAGAGAGGTACTTGTGAGCTACAAATGAATTTCAATTAAACATTTCTTTCTCTCTCTGTCTGGCAAACTGTGCAGAGAAGGGACATGGCAGAGAAGAGAAGACAGAATGTCTAAGCTTCAGCAACAAAGATGATTTTATGTCTCTGTGCTTAACGCTCTTCTTCAAGAAACTTCTCTCTCTCTCTCTCGATATTACCTGTAAGTTTTTATTTATTTTTTTAATCTTCATTTGGGCTTGCGAGTTGGGATTTTAGGGATATAATATGTTTTCTTGTTTTCTGATTCGATTTCACTTAATGGGTCAGTGAATATGATGAATCTGTGGTTCCATACCATTATTGATTAAGACTTGTATGTGTTAATTGGATTCACGCAACAGATTTGGAGTATTACTGGATTGAAGTTGTATGAACATCTGTCAATGGAGGACTGGTTGTTATATAATTGAAAATTGAATAGTGTTTCTATATGGGAACCTTCCATATTACAAAAAAATACCCTTTAATGATCGAGTCAATCAATGTGGTAGCATTGTGGATTTGGGAAGATACTCAATACACACATCATTCTATATTTTGGCAATTACCATTAATGTAGCTACAGGAGTTCTCGGTACTATTTTATGAATCTTGCCTTTTGGCCTATGCCCTGTGCTTTTTCTACAAACTTGTCCATAGTTTCCGGTGATTTTTCGTGGATGTATATGTTTTTTTGATTGTGCTTCTCTTAACTGGAAAACATTCAGGATATCTCAAATCTCTTATCAAACACAGGTTCCGTAAATTAAAATTCATCGTCATTTGAATGAGTGGTTTCAACCAAAATTATGTTATGAAATTTGTATTGGGTTGTGAAGTCTGAATTAGTAATATCGCGCTAGGCTGCGGTGTCGAATTTTAGTTTACTATGCTATTCAGAAGCTGTTTCCTGTTTTATTTATTTAGGAGTGACAATTTTAAACCCAGGGCTTTATTATTTACTCTTACAATTCTAGGGTTTTAGATTAGGCAAGAGAGAAAAGAAAGAGCTGAATAGAGAGAGCTTTGCTATTGTAATCACTGATTTGACAGTGGAAGTTGAGTGCCGGTGCACTCCATGGATGTGCTTTTGTGTGTTTTGATTATTGCTTTGGACAATTTGTAGGCTTGTTGATCTTAGGAAGCATTAGTAAAGCATCTTTGTACAAGTTCCAGTGGTTCCAAAAAAATATAGAAGAAGTCCTACAATGAATTCGATATCTAATTTCCCGTCTGTACACCTTTTATGTTACTCAGAATTGTTCTTATCAGTATATTGTGTTTTCCTCATAGGGATTTTGTGGACATAAATGACCTTTTCTTTGTTAAAATATTGCAGCACAATCTGAATATGGGAACTCTGGCACTTGATACTGAGAGTGAAGACACAGATATATACTTCACTTTGGGACTTAAAAGATCTGGGAAAGGAGTTGTAAGAAGTCCGAAGATTTTATCAATCGTTTCTACACTTCTTGAGAGATCTGTTCAGAAAAATGAGATGCTATCGGAGACAATGCAGATTAAAGACATCACAATTTTTCATGGGTTAAGAGCACCCACTATAACTATTCAGCAATATATTGATCGCATCTTCAAGTATGCTGCCTGCAGTCCCTCCTGCTTTGTTGTTGCACAGATTTACGTGGATAGATACCTTCGGCAAGCTGATGTTCATTTAACTTCCCTTAATGTTCACCGTCTTCTTATAACAAGTGTAATGGTGGCGGCAAAGTTTAACGATGATGCGTAAGTACTAATCCTTCAACTCAACTGTATGTTTGATCATATTTCATTGTCTCTTATCATATCTCAAACTGATGGCCTTGTTGTTATTAATCTTACTTGCATATAAACTCATTGACACTGAACTTCAACCGGTTGCTGGGGAACTGTTTGAATTACGAGGATTAGTTGTTCATTCATAAGTGAAGCAAGTATGATGACACTCTCACAGAGATTGATTCTAAGAAACACTGTGCCTTGTTGGGTACTCTTTAAATGTGGAGTTCATGATAATTATCATCAAACTTCAAACAATCAAACACTGATTGATTATAGCTAAATTGAGTTCCACCATGATACGAGTTTTTTCTTTCTTTGCGCCTTTTGTTACTTTTCTAATTTTTGTAGAAAGTTTGTAAAAGTGATATTATATGGTGTTTTGCAGATCTTTCAATAATGCATACTACGCCAGAGTGGGAGGAGTAACTACTGCAGAATTAAACAGGATGGAAATGAAGTTTTTGTTTAGTCTAGATTTCAGGCTTCAAGTGAATGTCCAGACATTTCAGAGTTTTTGTTTTCAGTTGGAAAAAAGAGGCTGCTGAAGTACACCACCAAATTGAGCGGCCAATTCAAGCCTGTAAAGTTAAAGAGAATTGGTCAAACAAAGGAGATTCAGCTTGCGTTCCCACGATTGCACAGTGATAAGACGAAGCATCGCCATTTATCATTATAATTCCGTATTTTGCATTTTGCTTAAGTATATTCAACCTCCTGATGTTGGTTATAGATGCGATAGGTGCATTTAGCTAATGATCATTGCACAGGCAGCATCGTATGCTTCGTTGCATGAATTTTCCGGTACAGGTTGTCTTACATTTCCAGGGTGTTTCAAGTTCGATCCTCACAGTTTGCCTTTCTTTACTTCAAAGCATGTATGCTTAGGTTAGAAAATTCATAGTTATGAACATTGATTGATTGGATTCCTTTTGTCTTTACTCTTTAGAGCAGCTGGTCGTACGGATTGAAAATTTGTGATATTAATTCCATCATTGTACTTCACTTCAATGAGTAATCCATTTATCTTAAACTAGACGATTCAACTTTTATAATTTAAAAAAAATGAAAGAAAGAAATTTAAAAAAAAAAAAAAAGGTACATGTTTACATTTATAGACAAAGACACTTGACCAACCTTCTACTCCAAGATGTTACATTTGCTATACATGATGAATACAGAATTATACTGTGTTAGGCTTGCTGGTGAGAAGTCAATTTCATAAAAAGGAAATTGGATATATAATCTCACAGAGGAAGTCTCTATTTCCTAGCTGCTCCGTATGCTCCTTGATCAGTGCCATCTATTTCGACAAAATGAAGATTCTGCTTCCACCTCCGCACCTCAAGCAGCTAAAATCTACAAACTCCACGATGGTTTCTGAATTCGCTTCTCAAGATATCAAACAGCAGTCCAAGTGGAAGCCTCACAGTTATCCTGGACCAAAAACAAGCCCCCAACAGCATTTACCTGGGTGGCCTCTCCAAAGAAATCCAGCCAAACTTGCCTTTCCGGAAATCTGACAAGATTCGGAATGATGCTTGATGAGCATCCCCATTAAACAAGTGAATGGCAAGCTTCTGAACAAATCTGCAACACAACAAATTAACCATAAATTGTACTGGAATGAAATGTCGAGTTATTATACATTCCGAAGAAGACAATAATAAGTACACCACACAGAAACTTACATTTTACCACAGTTACCATCCACATCAATCTTGTACCGGTTTTGAAGAGCACTTGTACCTGGCAAGGAGTGTACGTTGGTTTACAGTTTTGAAGACAATTAAACAAGTTAAAGTGAATTCTAGATCTTGAGTATTCACATCTTCCTTAGCATCAGGTAATTACCAGTTGAAGTTGAAAGCCCAAAAACCTGGCAACCAATTTCTACTTGGCATAAAATTCTTACATGGAAAGATGTGAGTATTAAAGATTATGCAAATTGAAGTTTGACAAAAAGCTATGACATGATCATAAATCTTCTACATTCATGCCTCTTCAGTTGCCAATGACTATATTGTACATAATTGTAACCAAGAACCTACTTTTCAACCATAAAACAGAGTAATGTAATAAATGTTCTTTCTTAGCCTCTACAGTTATCAATGGTTGTGTGCCACACCATGGTATAAAGATAATTTCGTCTAGAAAAGCAAAGGGAAAGTAGTACAGTTTCCCCTCACTCTCCAGTTAAATAATAGGTCAGTGTCTTACAACGAACAAAGATTCAGAGGTGCTTAACACCTGATAATTATACAAGCCAATTTCTACCGCCTAGAGAAAAGACCTTCTACAAACAAATAAGCAAACCAGATGTAGTGGTTCCAAAATCACTAATACATTAGCATGAAACTTCTCCTACTTACCGATACAGGACAGGATTTGTTTTCAGAAAAAAACATGAAAATGATTTGATCTCCTAGAAACAATTACCATTTTCACTTTTTTTCTCAAGAACCAAGACTTTAATTATAATTTTATGATTTTAGATCACTTTCAGAAACTTAAATTCTGCCACAACTAACCAGCCTCTTGCCTTATTACTTAACAGTATGGATGACAATTCTTCCTTCACAATTTTGTTCAGTTTTGGCCAAGATCAGAACTAATCCTGGAAGCAGAGTTAAGCAATCTCTGGATTTCTTACCACCCGTTAAGCAGTATGGTGCTGTTATATTTGTCTAGCAAGATAAATTTGACAATAAATTTTTTCTTCTAACTGGAAATATCCCCTTGACAAATGTTGGAATAATAAATATGAGCAACGTGCTTTGAAGAATAGACAAATATTTACCTACTGTCGGAATCTTTGCCAACATTTGTACAAGGATTGCAGCAACATCAGTAACATCATAGGATTTCTCTCCAATGTCATCACATATAGCAAGCTTTATTGCGGCTGCTTGATCACTAATACGCATTGGGATTATTCCAGGAGAGTCTAGGAATTCAAGATCTTTACCGAAACGAACCCATCTTTTACAGAGATTAAAAAAAATGTGCAATGTATTATTAAGTTATTATAATCAGACAAAAGAAAGATGTGCAAGCAAAAATGATAAGTTGATAAAAAAAAAATCCTATTGGTACAGAATATAACTCCAAAACAACATAGCAGTGAACTTTTAAACCACTCCAAATTTTTTGGAAGTGTAAGCATCATTGGATTTCCTCAATGTCAGTCCCTCTTCGTCTCAAGAATAATAGCTAAAAGATATTCAACTTAGTATCTCTCAATAATGTGTAGACTGCATGCACAAGGTACTAGAAGTTTGAACTTTGCATTGAAAACAAGTGTTTAAAACCTCCTTGTCAATTTGATTTCAGTGTTTCAAAATGTTAACAACCTCCATTTCAATTCCAAACAACTATAAAGTTTTCGACACCATACACTTAATATGATTTTGACAAACTCAAACCTTATTCTTCATCAAATTTCCAACAGTTTCAATCGTAATAGAAAAGATTTCAACTTAGCAGATCTAGGTGTTTTCTAACAATGCATGAGTGCAGATTAGAACTTTAAACAGCACTGCAAATTCCTTTTTTTTTTTTTTTTTTTTTTTTTTTTTTGGCTCCTTTTTAGTTGAACTGCACCTTAACCTTTTTATAGATATAAATAAGAACTAAAAAATTAATTGCATACTTCAAAACTCTTGTAACACCCGGTCTGGGAGCTGCTGGACACATTCGCCGTTTTAGCAAACGGTTGATCAGAGATGATTTCCCTACATTCGGATATCCAACTATTCCAGCTCGAACCTGTACAATAATGACAAAAATGTCTCCATGTTTTCAAAGTGAAATTCATATTACACAATTTAAGGAATCATTAATCATTTGCTTTTACATTTTCCAAATAACTTTGAATAATTCTACAGCAAAAGCCAGATGTAGAAGTTTGTTTCACTGGTGATTACAAGAGAATCGGCACAAATGGAAAAAACAGGTAACAAACAACCAACAATAAAACCAGCACAAATGCAGGAGCAGGTAATAAACAGCAAACAATAGCATCAGCGTAAGTAAAAGATTGAGAGAAGAATATTAATCTGATTGATTGATTTGAGAAACTCACTGCACGAGGGAGGAGCCCTTTCGCTCGGCGTTTGACATTTACACCAGCTGCCATCGCCTTGGCTAACCGGCTCAGCTTCATAGTGCCCTGTATTTATGACAAATGCATGCTTATTTTATGCTGCTATGTTTAATCTAATGAAAGCAAAAAGGATATCTCTTATTCATATACCATTCCTAGTTTTCCATTTGAGAAGAGAACTTTAGTTCCCTGCTTTGCAAAATAAGTTGCCCAAGCGTTTCGATCAGCTGTAGATATCATGTCTTCTCTATTTAACACTAAAATTCTTTTCCTATTACCAAGCCATGCATCCATCTGCACAAGAAATGTTAGTAAGCTCTTAACTCTTCAGTTTAAAAATCGATGTCTGATCTTGCAGCTTTAAGAAGCATTGTATACATCAGAGGCAACATCAGGTATAACTTCTAATGTCCAATTTGAAAGTATCAGCGGCACATTGGTAGAACAACAATTAAATTTTAAAGAAGTAATAAACATTAATTCATACATCAAAAAGTCCCCAAAGGAACTGGAAAAAAAACTGCAAAATATGGATGTAGAAAATGAAAAGCAAACGAAGATGGAAGTGTAACCTGAGGATGGGTTGTGGACAAAGGAATTCTAGCATCTCGAACTTCGATGACAACATCCATCAACTTGAGTTGCTCTTTAAGTTCTTTCTCAGTTTTTGCTATATGACCAGGATACCACTGTACAAGTGCCAAAAACTACTCCCTAAACAATTCAAAGTGAATTCATCCATTAAAGTATATAAAAAAGGTTAATTAAGCACCTGAACAGGCCGCAGTGGTTTGGTCCAATAGTAAAGATCAGCATCCAGATCGACCCAATCACTCTCTTCTTGATAGTCCTCAAAACCGCCATTTGAATTTGAATTTCCATGCCAAGTCGAGTTTTTTCCACCAACAATCTGCAATGTTTTCTCCAAATTAGGAATCTATCAAAAAAGTTCATTTAGGAAACATTACTGATAAAATGTAAATTTTGGTGTGAGCAGATAAAGAAAGACAAAATACATGGAAAGTAGGGGTAGATTATGTTGCCTGAATAGTAGGAGGAGACGACGCCAAAGAAGAAGAAGAAGAAGAAGCAGCAGCAGCAGAGAGAAGTGTAGCAGTGATTGGTTTCGTTTTACTTCGGCTATCAATCGAGTGCACGGAGATTGTGGGAGAATGTAACCACAGACTTGAGAGCTGCAAAGCCATTTCACGCTATTTCTATAACACTATCAACTGCTATCGATATTCCCCGATAATTTGAAGTTAATCTAGAATTATTTCGTCAGATATTTATATGGGTTTGGATCGCGATTCTCTGCAAAGACATCTGGGTTGGGCTGATTATAGACTTTTAGACTTGTACAGCCCACAGATGAGCCCATGTAAACGGTGTCATTTTTATTTATTTATTTATTTTTTATAAATTATTACGATTAATTCGAAAATTGAAAATCAAATCATATCTGCCCTAAGCTTTAATTGGGTATTTGGGTGAGTTATTTTTGTACTTCAACATAAATATTTTGTATGCGGAAGGTTTTTTTTTTTATTAAGTTTTTTCAATTAAAAAATCCCTTTTACCCGAAAAAAAAAAAAAAAAAAAAAAAAAAAAAAACTCTTCTAAATAAACACCCTTTAAATGGGAGAAGAAATCTAATAAATTTTCTTTCCATTAAGGATTTAATTTTTAATTTGGATATAAAACTCACATAATTTGATTCCAACCAATTATAATAATCACATTAATCACAAATAAATAATTTAATTCTCTTTATGGATAAGATTTTCCCTCTCAAGTATCATCCATCCCATGTCCAATCAAACAAGCATGAAGCATCGCATAAAAAAAATACGATTATCTCAACAAGTAACTGAAAGTTCCCCTGTCCAACAAAAATTGCAGAATTAATCGAGTGAGAATATGTGATACTTGAATCAGAAAAATGATAAGACATCTTTACATTTTTACATTTTTGCATCAATTCACAATAGATAAATCCAAGCTATGCATATTGCATAGTATACTATCAATGAATAAGAAAACCAGAATATACTATGGCATTCTACACAGAAATATAGGGCTATAGTGTGCAGGGTGCCTTAAAGCAATGCAATCAAGAATCAAGATGAAATTTTTGGATTTGCAGTATGCAAAAGGTTAGTTAAGTATTCTAACGCAAGGAAATCAGCAAAATTAATGAAATCGACTAAGCAATGACAATAACCTAGGCTCTACCCTCTATGTACATTCTACTCTCTTCCCTCTTTACAGTAAAGTCAAGATCAAAAATTGTGCGAAATCATCTACAACTGCCTTGACTTGAGTCAACTTTGATAGCCTTAGCAAATGCTTTAGTAAAGTAGTTTCTTATCTCTGGTACTATACGTTGGATCAAATGACAACACCTGCATATTATCAACACAACCATAATAGAAATCAGATCAAACGTATACCATGTCAAAATGAAACCAAAACTACATTGATCAAGACAAAGGGCAGTAACATACCAGGGCTTGCTTCTCAATTCATCAAATTGATCTAATATAAACAGTATGCATGATTGCCTTAAGGTAGTAGCATTATAGGCCTCTGATAACTCGTACATGAGCGGAACATTTTCCACAGTAATATCCTAGACAATAATAATAATAATAATAACAATAAGTCATTAAACTAAATTGTATAATTGATGCGGATGTATTCAAAAACATTTATCAAACAAATGTTTAGCCAACCTGTGCAATGGCAAACTCGCAGAGGCGTTTAAGGCCTTCCAAAAGATACTGATCAGCAGCTCTGAGAAGATCTGGGGCAATCTCTGTATTAACATCTACAGATCCTGTATATATGAACCTACAAGCACACAAAATGAAGTATCAGCACAATATGGCACATTAGTTTTATACTCATTTTTAAAAGGGAATGTGATGCTCATACCTCATCATCAACTCAAAGACATCCCATCTAATATTTGGAATTTCTACATCTTTAGCATCTTTCTCCTGCAACGCATTTTAGATTTTCTTTTAGTAAGAAATATATTAAAATTTTATAAAGCCATTTCTAGCATCTTCCTCATGCAATTAGTTTAGATAGTTTTTGTGTAAATTAGAAAGCCCCTGCACCTTTCAATTAGTTAAAAGAGTTCAAAAATATTGCACAGATCAGCTATAGCAGTCTAAGAAGAGTTTATAGAAAGAAAACTGTAAAAATAAATTGATGCTCACCCTGTAACCACCGTCAAACATTGCACGGAAAGCATCCGAAGAAGCAAGCAAGCATATTCTGTGAGCATAGAACCTTTTACCTATATCATAAAAGCCCAATTATTCAATCCATAAACAGAAAAAACAATGATATGCAATAAACAAGCTACAAAGGGCATGCTCAAGAACAATTTATACCTTCGACTAAGAATGTTACATCAGACAATGTTTGATTGTTTACATACTGCTCACCCAAATACACCTGCAGCAAAATTGTACAATTGTTATTAATGTTAAATGTGAACCAGAAGAAATTGTTAGTTTCATTCTAGGTATCCCAAATATCCATGTCAGCCGAAGTATTAGTTCTAAAGCAACAAAGATGGTGACTTCTAAAAATAAAAAATAAAAAAACCAACAAAGGTCTCGATTCTGTGCCTTGGATCAAAAGAGCAAATTGAAGAAACATCATAATTACACAAAACAACAAATAAATAAACATATGATTTTATATTTTAGAAACAACGATGTAATGATCCATACCAAAAACCAATTCATTCAGAGAAGATCATGATAGAGTGGCTATGTATATCAAGCCTTCATGATGATACGATTACAGCACCCATCAGCTAAGATCATAACCCACAATTGATATACATCTATAAATAGCCATGCATTTCAACAGAAAATCATGGGAGCCTAGTAAAGAAAGAGTGAGAGTAGATACAAAGACTCAGGTGTTTTAAGTTTCGTTATTTAGGTGTATTGGGGTTGTGGGTTTGAGAGCCCTTCAGAAGATTCTGTAAACTCTCTTTTGATAAATTGATTCTTCTAGTGTCTTCACCCACGAACATAAGTTCTTGTGTGCTTCGTATTATCAATATGATTTTTCTCACTTTGTCACAATAGTATTTGTCATTGCATAGAGTGGATGAAGGCAAAGTGCAACTCATAAAAATCATGACAAAATTGAATGTGGCTGGAGATCAGCTCAATATATGAAAAATTGTTAACTCTGCCGCTTTGGGAACACCTCTCTCCAGCAAATAATTCATATTGCTCCGTGGAATAGAGCTCAAACAATTATCAAAGCAAGTGATAATCCCTTAGTTGAAAACACTAACTTCTTGTTTAAGAAGTAAAAGTAAATAGAACAAGTGGGCATCTAGATTCCATATCATCCAATCTGACGAGATTCAAACTAAATGAAACAAAATAGAAGAATAACAGGTAATAAAGCAAGCAGATGATGTAAAGAAAAAACACCTGTGGGGTTGGTGATGGAGGAGCTGCGTCCATAGGAGATGGTAAACTGGCTTTGGTGGCTAATTTATACAAGGCCGCTGAACTATCCTCTTGCTGCTTCACAGTTTTAGACTCAAGAAGACCCAACAGTAGGTCTAATCCTGCAAGAACAAAAAGCATAATTAAGCAAGCAACCAAGAAACTAGAACTTAAATGACAGCAGCAAAAAAGACATAAAATGGCAGCTTCAATCCAGTATTGTACCATTGTTATCAATAAAAATAGTTTTACAATCATCAGGCGAACAAAGATGAGAGAGAGCCAAAGCAACCCGTCTTTGAACAGCCTTGTCTGCGACCCGCATCAAATACACCAGATGGTTCAGTACCTGACAAGAAAAAGCATTAAAGAAATTGGTCAATAAAACAGCTTGCACTGAAATCAAATTATAATTTAAACTAAGTAAATGGCCTTAGAACTTAGAGATGAATGAACTCACTCGTCCATGAATCTTCTCCTCTAACCTTTTCAATGTCTTTGCCACACAATCCTTAGTTGGCTGCAAGCATCACATATAAATTATAAGAGTTATAATCAAAATAACCAAGAGATGGAACAGGAGGGAAAGGCTTGATAACCTAATCAGTAATCTCAATGCATTAAGGCATTGAAACGGGAAAATAGTTCAAGAACCAAAAATCAACAGAAAGAAATTAAGTTAGGGCACACGTTAAGAACAACTTCAAACTAAAAACATTTTTTTTTAAAGACGTTGAAGTCTGAAAAGTTCAACCCTATTTAATTTCAGAACTTTTGAAAGTCTCCGCTTAACATGTGTTCTTAGGGAAAATGTTAACATAATCCATAAATTAAACATAAAAAAGTACTTAAAAGCATACTTGCACAGTGAATTCACCATCTTGGAGTTTTTGAACACCTCCAACCCTAATGAGATCTGCAACATTATCCTACAAAAGGAATTTCATTAAGGGCCACTAGATTTCGAGTGTGAGATTTAATGATAAAAAATAATTTAGAGCAAGTGAACCAATGACCCTAATTGTACCTCATTATCTGCGAGGCCATATAGAGCAAATGCAGCATTATGTTGCAAAGAAGCATTTTTAGAATCAAGAAGCTTGAGCAATGGCACCACACCACCATTATGAGCAATGCCAGCTTGGTTGTGAGTGTCCTACAATGTAATAAAGTTTTAGCATACTCAGAAAGAAGAGAAACACATTGAAAAAGTACTTATAATCATTAGCAACAAACTTTCCCTTTACAAACTAACCAACAAATTTAATACAAAAAGAGAACCCACAACAAAAAGCTTGTCTTCCACCAAAATCAACAATGAACTAAACCAAGAACATGGTATCACATAATTGACAGAAAAATGATTCAAGACAAATAACCTGTGCCAATCTCCCGAGTGCAAAAGCTGCCATTTCCTTAAGCTGTGAATCTGGGGATTGAAGCATCTCAATTAATGGCCGTACAGCTCCTCTCTGAACAATGTGCACCTGCAAAAAGCTCATTTTTGAAGCAATTAAAAGAAATGCACACAACTCATTCAAAGGACAGGACTAGTAATCCAAATTTCATATATAAATATTTTACTACTGATAGACACGATCCAAAGTTCAAATCTTAGAAGAGAATGTTAGTCCAGTCTACCTTGCACTCTGAATCAGCCGTAGCAAATTGACCAAGTAACAAGGCTGCTTCTCTTTGGCTTTCTGAACAGGAGGAACTGTGCCAGAGACATCAATGACTTAAGATATTTATAATTAATAAGAAAAGGAAACATAAAAAAAAAAGTATTGAAATCAGATCTCATCAAATAACTGCAGACGATAAATCAGATTAAGACAATAAAAACCATGCTTCTGCTCAAAGGAACAGCAAAGTTTAACACAAAAGTAAGCATTACCTGAGTAATCCAATGACAGGTTGCAAAGCTCCAGCGAAAAGAACTTCCTTCTTTATGTTTGGGGATGAGTGAACCAGATTCCCAATTACACCAACCTGACAACCTCAGGTGAAGTAAGCTAATGCTGATACCAATATAAAGTTCAAAGGCGAATTCTAAATTTACAAGAGTTTTGGACGAGAACCAACCGCTTCATAATGTATAGAAGCATCCTCTGATTGAAGCATTAGTATAAGGGTAGGAAGAGCAGTACAAGTCACAATCTGCAAATTTGCAAGTCAAATGAAAAAGTGTGCTCAAAAAAATATAAAATAGCTTATAGCAGGGGAACTTTACCTGTAGTTTGTTCTCATTATTTTTAAAGGCAAGTGTCCTCAGGGCCCCTGCTGATGCCCTCTGTACCTTCACATCTACAAACTTGAGCAGTTCAACAAGCAGTGGAATGCCACCTTCCATTCTGAATGTAAGTCAGAAATATTAGAAAGAGACAATCATACTTCAAATCGACTAGAAAGCAAATATAGAACGAGCATAACCTGACACGCGTTTTGATGTTGGCATTTTCATGAGCAAGGTTAGTGATTGCATCTGCAGCTCTCCTTATAACACCATTAACTGCCCGAGAGTTAATACCATTCTTATGACACTTCAACAAGGCCACAAGATGAGATAAAGCTCCAGCATCAACAATGAGTTGCTGATGCTCTGGCTATTAAACAACACAAGAAGTAGCATAAGTAGAATGCAGTAAAAATCTGGCATGTGCATGAAACATCAACCCATAAACAGATAAATAAAGTACTGCTGTAACACAATATTGTGATATCTAACTAGACAAATATTCAACCAACAAAACTTAGGTATTGATATTTATGGCATCAAAGCTATCATTGATTCCAGTACAATCACAAAGAATCACTAAATCTGTCTGACCTTCTGCAACCATCTCAACTATAGGAACAAAATGAAGAAAAAGATATCCACTAACATACCAAAATAGAACATGACTCTTAGCATACATTTACAAAACTACAGAAGAAAGTTTACAAGTCGCAGCTTATTTAACAAAACAAACCTAGCAGCAAGCTTCCGCTAGCCTAGCACATACTTTGTTATTAGAAAACTCTGATCCACTTATTAATCCAAGATACATAAAATTATTAAATAATTCACAACTTATAGTTGATCAAGTAAGTGATTGCCTCCTCTATAACATGAAAGCTCGCAGTAATAAAATCTCACAAATCCCCACCAATAAAGCCTAAAGAAACTCTACATACTACAATAAATTGCTAGAAAATAAAGACAATTATTAATAGCGTATCAGTAAAATGTCATATTTAATAAATTAACAAGAAGTTAGAAAAAATACCAAAAGAGGAAAAGCATGAAACTAACTCTAAAAAGAACAAGAAACGGGATAAAATGTTTAATTACTTTAATTGCAAGAAGTCCCAGTGCAAAAGCACTTCCTTTCTCCACCTCATGCTCGTATGGTATGTGAGCATCGCTCAATGGTGGTGGCGCCCGTAGATGTCTCACCAGTGCAGGCACAGCGCCATTATCCACAATTAAACTCACAATTTCCTCTGCGTAGCACATAATCACCAAAACCCAGGAACCCTAAATGTCAATATAAGCTGGAAAACTACAAATCCGAGAATTCTATAATTATCATTTATTCAATCAATAAAACCTCATGACCTGCAATCAAGTTAATTTCATGTGCATATCCTCTTTACAAACCCTAAGTCAGTAGTCAATCAAAACGAATTTGTTTCAGCTGAATCAATCATCAAAGCACCTATCAACATACCATATCTTGAAAAACGAATCCAGACATAATAAATATACATGCAACTCCTCCAAACACGTACACATAAATATACATGCAAAAAATACGCGATATACACACGAACAGATCGACAAGGAGGTATATTTTTGTGTAAGACGGTACCGTTCTTGGCGAGTTCTGAGAGAGAGTGAGCGGCGTGTTTGGCGGCAGCACGATCGGCTTCGTCAGAAGAGTAAGCGGAGTTGAGAGTAGCGACATGGGCGCGAATATCTTGAAGCAGATCTTGGTCGGTGTGGTCTGATTCGACGGTGGAGAACTTCCGATCTGGTTTTTGTTCTTCGAATTCTTGCTCCAGCTTTCGTTTCAAGCTTCTTCGAGTGGAAACAGTTTGGCGTTTTTCGTGATCCATCACGAATTGGAGAGATACGGAGTCTGAGGTTGAGGAAAGAAAATGGGGGTTTTGCGTTTTTGCTTTTGTTTGTCAAAAGAATGCAAATGAAATGAATCGACTTCTTTATTTAAAGGTGGGAAATTTGGTGACCTGCCCGCCATTTTGTTTTCATAATTTAAGCTAATGTACGCTCCCGCCATCAGCGGTAAAAAATAAATAAAAAAATTACCCCCCCGACCTTTAAAGTATTATTGGGTGTCTATAGAAATATTCTTTTACTCAATAACCTCCTGTAAAATTTAACAAACACGGATAGGATTCTGTTATGTTGACTTTAGTATGACCAATAATAAGACAGTCATGCCCTTTCAATTTTTTATCTTTTAAAAATATAACTTTATAAAATTTATAAAAAAATCAAAATCAAAATCAAAGCAAATTTAAAAAAAAAATAAAATAAATCAATATGAATTGTATCACTTTTTTAATTTTTGCTTAGATTATTTATTGCTTCGGACAATGATAAGGTCACCTCACAGAGAAATATGAGAGCGGCAAAAGGTGAGCCTAGTTGGACTAATGAGATTCGAGACCACGTAATATGTACACACATTTGTCCTTTTACAATATGGTTCATTGTTATGGCCTATGGGAGCTCATCATTTTTTTCCTCTAAAATCAGTCTCCTCTCCCCTAACATGATGGCCGTGTTGGAAATTTTGTTTAAAAATTCAAAATGCAGTAATTATATTTTATTAATTTCAGAAGTTGTAACCTTTGTTACTAAATGATTCGTTTATTTGAACAATTATGTGACTGTTACAATAAATATCTATTCATTATTCAAATTAATGGTATTGTTAATGGTGATTTTACTATAAAACGTTTAGATTTTGAATTATAATTTATGCTTTCAAAATCATTTTAGGAATCCTCTCAAAATCCTACCAAAAGAAATGTGAATATATTCTAGCTGTTATAGAATATTACATTGAGAGTGCACCCTTAACTTAATTGCACAAAGACATTATCCTAGAGGGGGCGCAATCTAATTTTAAGTACTGTGTTTTAGCACACCTTAAGGCCATGTTTGGCATGTATAATAGGATGGAGAATGGACTATTTTTCATGTTTGGCTCGGTAATAGGATAGGATTCAAACGAATCCCAATAGTCTTTTTAATCCTATCTCAACGGGATAAATGCATCAAAACCAAAATGATGGGATTCAAATGAATCCCATCTCTTCGTCTTTCACCTCATCATCTTTTTATCCAATCTTCTTCTTCATCAACTCTCTCTCTCCCAGATTTCTTCATTGCTTCTTCTTCAAATCTGGAAAAAGCTTTTCAATTTTTTTTAAAATAAAATTATTTTGTTCTTCAAGCTTTGATTGGAGAGTAGGAGAGCTTATCAAATTGGATCTATTCATCTACCACCTATATTCGATCTCCTTCTCCAGGTGTGGGAATTTGATAAATTTTCAGATTTGATAAATTTTTTCCAGATTTGAAGAGCTTTTTTGAGCTTTGAATAAATTCCCAAACCATGGTTTGGCTCTGCAACTAACGTCCGTCAACACATGTCTCACTCTTCCTCCTCCATGACCATGGATTGATGAATATGCTTCCAAATCTTAAAGCTGATTTGGTGGTTTTGTTTGAAGAATTTAAAGGGTTTTCTCTCTTTTTTGTGTAGATTTTGTAATTGACTCATAGTGCTTCAATCTCAGACCCTAAGCCACGTGCAATTGTTCTAGCTAGCTGGCCATAAGCCATGTACATTTATGTATATCGAAATTGTGTCATGAAAAATTGTTATAAAGAATATTTTACATAGTATTACGAATCCTATCCTATGTTGCACTTAACAAAGAATAATTCTATTTTTAATTATATTTTATGTTGCGTCAAACACAAGATAACATTAAAAGTAATCTAATCCTATCCAATTTTATCCCATTAAAATAATTATATCCTATACCATACACTAAACGGGGCGTAAATCCTTAAATAAATTATCTCAACATCTATCTACTCCTCACATTTTTCCATGTTCACCGGCGACCTTATTGGCACCGATCTTAGTTTAGTTGTACCAAAATATGGCCCTCTGTATCAGATATAAAATCCAAGATATTGGGGTATGTCAAATGAGCTTCGGGATGGGCTGGTACACCCGGTGCTTATAAACTGGCCCACTAATGAGGTTAAAGGGGCCGATCCATCAGCCTTAGTCAGGAGGTTTTCTAAAGGTGCTCGGGTTAAAGCCTGTACTTGTAGTATAGACCATTCATGATAAGGTATATGCTCTTTTATTAATTACATTTTATCTATTTGGACGTATAATTGATACTAACTTGAATATCAGTGAAACTGCCAACTACAGGTCTACAGTCGGCACTCCTAAGTCGTAACCTTTCCTTTTCCAGTTTTCCTCTCTTATACATGTTTTCATTATCTCAAGGGCTCCCTAGGTCCACTACGAGTCTAATTTTTCATGTCAACATGTTTGTTTCTTGTGCAAAATATGTGGAGGAATTAATAAGGTGATGGTGACAGATCTACAGAGAGGCTTTTTCTATTGCCGACACATGATACATTTTTATCTTATCATTTTCTTTTATGTAGATAATACGTTTTTTTATCTTATTATTTTCTTCATATTGAATCATCTTTGTTAGGTTTAAGTGCTGCAAGCAATTTCATATATGCATGCTGCCCATTTTTGTAGGAAGTAAGATCTGGTTGTTATCAGAATAAATTACGATGTCAACATTTGTTTACCAAAAATTGAATTGCATCCTATGCATTTATGACTACAAATTGACCAATTGTACCCCAACATTTATAAACAACACCATGGCCATGCAAAGGAATGCAACACCGAGATGAAACAAACCAATTGGCCATTCAAGGCTCTCGATCAGCTTGGTCAGAGAAGTTTGATATATGGCCTTGAATCTGATAAGCTCAACTCAATTTCACAAGCTAAGCTTGATACTTGCTTTGTTTCTCTCACTAGTCATTACCACTACCAGCTGTATATATTATGTAGTACCACTGTAGTGGTTGACAGAAATGACAGTTAATGTAGAAAGTCTACCCAGTTGCTTGTCTTAATATATCTCACCGACTTCACTCACTAGTCAGTAGTCACTACTCAGTCAAATTTAGCACGTTTTACTTACGTCACTGTTACGTCCCTCTTTTCTGTCTCGGCTTTTTCTACATATAATTTCATTTTCTTTTTGCCTTGTGGTCCAAGGTTTAGGATGAAACCCAAGTCTTAGGTTAGGGTCGAAGATTTTCGGTTGTGTTAGTGAGATTTTGTACATTATAATCCTTGTACAACGCTATAATTACCCATTTGTATTTTTAATTAGTTAATGGCTGCTCATTGAAATTAAAAACTCTGACCTATTTATGAGTTGTATCTCCGTGTATCTACCCATGTCCTAGCTTAATTTGTACAGGTTTGCCATGGTGGTTGTCCTCTCAATTTTAAAAGATACATATTTTTTGAAATAGTTTTATTAATATATTTTTACCTTTTAATAAGATTGCTATACCAATACTGGACCATGACAAGTTTAAGATATTATTTTTGTAAGTATTATAATTGCCTTACCGGGGTCTGTCGGAAACATACAAAGATTAAATTAACATATGTATATCAGCAGTCAAAATATACACTCACATAAAACGATGAGAAAACTTCTCACACATATTTGTAAAACGTGCATGTAAGACTCGAACGGTGTACCATTGATATGGAAAGGTAGGTACAAAACCGCCTGTGTTAGAAGTTGATGTGCCCGTTAAGAAACTTGATCAAAAGAAACAAAAACATTTCTTAGAGATACGAGTCATCCAAGATTTTCTCTTGTTAGTTTTTTTTTATTTTTTATAAATATTACAATAATTTAGAATTTTTAGAGAGGAGGACGAAGTTGAATCCACGGCCCTCATTAGATATGTGTGAAAGGCGTAAAAAAAAAAAAAAAAAAAATTCTTCGGTGGGTGAGTTTATTTAATGACTGGGTTGGAAATGCAGTTGTGCAGCATGAATAAGACAATTTGTTCTGTTCCAACGTCAAAATTTGGGCCAAGGCGGAGGTACAATCGTCGGAAAGATCGGACCACCAAAGCAGTCAACGTCAATAGAAAAAAAGTTACGGTATTTATACCCTTAAAAACTGTATGTACACCCCTTTCGTAAAAATATCCCATTAAAATTTAAAAAAAAACTTTAGTTTGTTAATAAACCCCATTTAATGTCAAAAATAACCTTTCTTTATTTCTATTGTATTGTATTTTTATAACTACATCTCACCTACACCTATTTTATTATCTAATCAATTTTACTATTATTTAAAATTTTATTATTTTATTTCTTGTTAAAAAAAAAACCGAACTCTTAAATACAGAGATTATAACAAAATGAGTTTGGGTTTATACTAAATTTATTTACAATAGTTTATAGAGAATCTTTCCTTAAAAAAAATTTCAGAAATTCGTCATATATATATAATGAAGGGGAAATAGAATAAAATAATCCATTTTGTTAAAAGTTTATTAATTAAACAGCCACCTAGTAAAAATAATTAATTAATTAATTAATTAAAAGTTGCAATTGCCCAGAAAGCAAGCAACGCATGCACAGGCTAAGCCATACAATATATATATATATATATATATATATATATTTTGCCATGTATGTTGTTTTGCCAGTGTAATATATAGGCACAGAAAAAATACTGATGGATAGTTGTGTTAGAAAAATCAATATAATTTTTTTTTTCTCTGTTCTTTATCTAATAGTGTGGGTTCTTGCGGTGTGAATTGAGAAGACTTTTCAAGTTCGTAATTGTTTTCTGATCGGTTCTATAATTAACATACGATTTTAAATTTTCAATTTATATTTGAAAGTAATATTTAGAAAATAAAATAGGGTTTTAGAAAATGGAAAGGGTTTTGGGATAGAGAAAACTGATTAATAATTTTTGGGAGTTACAAATTATTTAGCCATTTTAGTCATTTTAATTAAAGATAATATTAAATTTTTAAAAATATATTAATTTAAAGTATACATACAGTTTTTAAATGGTGCAAATACCGTCACCCATAGAAGAATCAATTATACCGCAACAACATTTCAATCACCTATTTCATATCGTCTTATAAATCAATTGGGCCCTCAAAGATCTTTCTGGGCAACAGTGACTTGTTATGGAGAAAACCCACATTATATACGACAAAAAGATTCGGGCCTGTGTCAACATAATAGGCAATTTCGTACTATAAATCAAAATAAGGTCATGTGGACCATCTAAAACTTCACAAACAATGGGCTCGTTTAACCTATCTCTTAGAAACACTAAAACACACTATAAGCATAAAAAATGTAGATAAATAAATGGCAATTTCTCAGGTGCTCAACATGTGTCTACCGTCTAGTTGGAGCAGAGCATAACACTTACAAAATTAGGTTAAAATTGAAAATAACCATATAATTAGTGGGGTTTTTATTTTTATTCAACATTAATGTTTTGATTGTTTTTACAGAACTTTACATTAATGAGACAAAAATACCCTTAATGATTTCTCAATTAAATATATCAGTCTTCTTTAATTAAATACATTAGTTTTCTTTAATTAAACACAACATCTATTTTCTTAAATTAAAAACACCTGTTTTCTTATTCAATTAAACACACCACCAGTTTTCATTAATTAAACACACCCCGGTTATTCTTCAATTAAACACACCACCAGTTTAAATCCTAGTATGTTTAATCTAGTGTAAAAGTAAATTTGTCTCTTCAGTGGAAATTTGGTAAAAAAAACTAATTCCGAATAAAAATAAAAACCCTTTTAATTTTTTGATTAAAAAGTGTTATTTTCCTCTACAAAATTTTTATAAGAAAATTAAAAATAATAATAAATATGTCCTGTATTTTTCATAAATAATTCCTGTTTATTCTTTAATTTACTATTGGTAGTTAGTAATTTGTAGCGGAAGATGTTGTTGTCGGCGGAGTAAAAAAAAAGGAAGATGAGAAGAAGGTTCCCGTGGTGTTTCCTAGAGAGATTCGAAACCAGCGCATTTGCTGCCATTTTTAACACTTCACTCACTCTTCCCCATTTATTTTTCTCTCTTCTTGTCATCACTACTGTCCTTTTTAACTAGTTTGCTATAGATAATAGATTCCTTTTTTCTTTCTCAGTCACGTAGATGACAAAAAAGTCAATCACATCTCTACTACTTGTTTACCAGGTGGATTAATTTGTCTTGATATTATATATAAAGTTAATTAAGGCATCTCTCTCATACTCGTGTGTATACATAACCCTACTTAATTGCCTACTTCTACAGTTCTACCTTCACAAGCTCCTCCTCTACCACCCCCATTCTACTATATTTTACACATCAACTTGCCACGTGACTTGTACTACTGTTGCACTGCCATTAGTCATCAAATCATATATATATATATGTTTATAGCTTGTTAGATATATGGACTGTTGCTGACTTGCTTCCAAGTGTCAGACTTGCTAATTATACGGCCTGTTAATTAGGTTCTCGTGACCCATATATAAGATCTTTTTAATTAATTAATTACAATTTGATCTGATAATCGTAGTTATTTATGATTGTGATATATATGTAAAACCAGGCACCCATAGAAAACAGAAATGGTGGTATATGGAAGAATGGTCCGCCGCGCCCGCATGTATGCCAAGTGTCAGGGGTATAATGAACCTGGATAACATAACCTAACATCCAAACATGGTACTATTTCAGCAGACCATTTTCTTTCCTAAAACTTCCCATGGACGCATATATACAATATCATGTTTAACTGTATTTTCAAGTTCGAGAAGATATATAACTGCTAGTATATTTTAACCTAATTAATTCGGGAGACAAGCATGCATGCATTTTGTAGTAAACAGTCATGAAAATTAAACAAATTATATATATTATTATAAAAATAAAATTGAGTGAAAAGTTGAATTATTGTTATATATACATGATGGTAGACCGTACATGGTTTTTAGATTTCAGTGGTTGTATTTTGATCTTTTTGTTTGGAGAATGGAGATATTGGGGTGACATGGAATATCCTGACACCACCAACTAGCACAGCAAATCTCATCTATCGCTATAAAATCAGAGATTCTCTTTTTCCTAAGTTGGCATAAACAACCAAAACCCAAACTGTAGCTGATCTCTCTCTCTCTCTCTCAACATTTTATTGGATTTTTCAGTAACTCCCACGTCCCCAGAGTGACAGCTTATTATTCTAAACAATTAAAAAGAGAGAGAGCAAAATCGCCCATAAAATCCTTGAGTGGGTGGCTAGAAAGCCGTTTTCATATCCACTGGCAGGAGTTGAATCGGACGGTCAGGATTGGGTTTGTCCGTGCATGAACTGATTTTTTTGTTGTACGTAATGTTTCATTGAGAAGGTTTATGATTGAAAAAGAGTCCGTCAGGTAAACGTAGGAGGAAGAAGACAAAGGATGTGAAATGAGAGATTGATTCGATCAAATAAATGGAGGAGACAAGATCTTATCGTAATCTATATATACACAACACGTACTGTATAATTAATAGTTCATTTGAGAGAGAGTAGCATGCACACTGCACACGTGTGCATGAGATCTGGAGACATGGCGAAACGGGTGGTGTGGATTTGTGTTTGTTTGCTGCCATGACCACGATAAAAGTTTATATCTTCCATTTTTATTTTGTTTCTTGTTTAGTGAGGTGTTGACTTGAAATTTGAAAAGATTGTATGTGATCTTTTTATGTGGTCAACTTAGTTGGACTAATCAGTCAACTAATTATTCATGGATTTAGGATCACCGATCATGGATGCCACTCAACTTCAAATAATAATAACAAAACAACCCAAATTAAATCGGTGATAACGGTAAACCTATTATACTTACACACTAATTCATAAAGCTATACTATTGTGGATTTGAGCTATTCTTCGATCTATATTCCCCAATTCTAAGATATTGTAATAATTATAATTTTATTTTTATTTTTTTTGTAACATTACCTTGTCCCCCTTATTTCAATATAAAGAAAGAAAAGAAACATCTTCAAAAATTTATCGTTAAATTTGTCTCACCAATTATATATATATATATATAGTCATTTCCTTCTCAGTGTATACTGATTAAAAGAAATCTTATGACATCTAAATCTAAGCGTTGGTTTTATACTATGGTTAGATTTAGTTATTTATTTATTTATTTATTATTTATAAAAAAAATACACATATATATATATATGCACACATTAAAGAATTAAAAGATTGTCTTTAAATTTATTTTTACATTATCAACAAATTAATTTTTTTTTCTTTTTTTTTTTTGAAATATTATAATAATTCATGGTTTTATAAAGGATGAGAGAGAGACTCGAACCCACAACATCGTAGTGTGGGTATGATGAGCTTTACTACAAGGTCAACCTCATATTATATATTAAAATCTTCTCTTTCTATAATAAAAACAAACAAAAATATTTATTATACGTTTTTTCTTTTCTCTTCAACAACAAAACTACTTCTCTCTTCACATCAATTTTCTTCTCCAACAACTAAAAAAGTATCGAATACAATCTAATATGTAAGTACTATACAAATTTTAGGAAATTTAAAATCAATTGCATTCTAAGGGGACAATGGCTATGAATTAATATGATGATAATGATGAAATATCTTTGGAATCACAAACAAATCATAAAATTATTATTGAACACTGGGAGCTAGGAAAGGTCCTTATTAATTTGCAATATAATTTCCAAAACAGGTGAAGAATTGCAGAAATGAAAGAAAAGGTAAATTTATTACAACCTGTTTTTGGCTGCTAGGCTTATTTATTTTGTTCAGGTCTTTGCAGTAAAATAACAGATCTCTTAATAAAATTTTCACCGACCTGTTTGGCTGCATCAAGAAGTGGAGCCCTTTGCCCCTCTCTCTCTCTCTCTCTCTATATATATATATATATTGATTCTCTCATAAGGGATCCATTATTTTAATTTCGGTAAAGACTTTGATGAAATCACATATATTTTTATGAATTTTGATCTGAATATTTTTGTAGATGATATGTTCAATGAAATTTACCTATAAATAAAATTTGAGAATTTTTTAAGTACTACAACTATTTTTCTTGAATTTTTCTACATTTCGTCCATTTTTCGATGCCTTCAGGGATAAATAGTTGTAGTGCTTAAAAAATTGTTAAATTTTATTGATGGGTAGATTTCATTAAACTTATCATCAAAAAAAAAATTCAGATCAAAATTAATAGGAATTGACATGATTTCATTGAGATCCTTATCAAAATTAAAATAAAAGATCCCTTGTGAGAGAACTTATATATATATATATATATATATATATATATTTATGATAATATGAAAAGAAAACAAATGACAACTTCTCGTACTTGAAGGACTCGAGAGAGAATCTCACTCCTATAATATTAATAATAATATTATAAGTATATGTATATATAAATTGCAAGGTCATGTGGATCGTATTCATTTACAGCGACGTCCCTAGCAAACTGTGTACATAGTCAATTATTCTTCTCACCAAACCAATTTAATTAGACTGTGTACATATATTAATATATTTGGTAACTTAATTCAATTAGTTTGGATTTAAAGTTTGGATGAATGTATAATAAATTTCATGAAGATATAAAGCTAATTAAATTCTATTTGGAGTGATGGGTACAATATATATGTGGTGGGTTGTTTTGGTCGAGAATTATGATGATGATTATATAAAAGTATGTAACAAAATGATTGACACGTACGTACCCTTAAAATATATATATATATATATATATGTTACAAGGAAAGCTTCCATATTAAGATCAACCAAAATAAAATTAATGAGCAAGGCAGTGAGTTTTGCTTCCCTCATGGTAACAATTAAGACACCACTTCATTTGTCTATTTTAGTTGTAATTATTGGAAATTCTGTCCTACATCAATCAATTAGTGTAAATTATAAGAGTATCGAATTTATCTATATAACATTTTAAATTATAACCATTTTTCTAAAAAACAAATTTACACATGACCCATATATCTATAAGGTGGCACAATATTAGCACAATTTTTGTACTATTAAAAATTGCTCTTTGAGGTGAAACTATAAAAAGTATTTTACATATTTTTCTTGATTAAAAGATTGTTGTTTCAACAGCAGTAAAAGCAGGTTTAGAAATTAGAAGAAAGATGAACAAATATGATAGTGGAAATTAAATAATCATTACTTTAATGGTTAATAAAAGATTAAAGGGAAGTGACAAGATGAGGTTGGTTCGGTGTTAAAACCCCTCATACATGCACCACGAGATTACGGCTTCGAGTCCTCTCACTATTTTAAAAAACCCCGAATTTATATAATAGTATAATTAAAAAAAAAAAAAAAAAAAATTAAAGGAAGCAAAAAAGCTTGGTTTGGTGGGAATGCGAAGAATTAATTAAGTTCAATGTAAGAGTATCACTTGGGGCCAAATCGAATAAAATTGGATTAATATCTTTGGGTGTCCCACAACAATTTATCACTTGAACATCACACCACTCCTCTCTTTGTCATGGTAACTTTGGTCTTAATCAAATTGGTTCTAAGTTTACATAGTCATCATCATCAACCGACTATGATTGCTCACCAACCAGTACTTATATAACTTCGTCACTCTCTCACTCTTTTCTTATCTTTTAATTTGCTAAGTATGATAATGTTTAATTTTACATTTGTATTTGTCACTTGAGATATATAAAGGAAATATAATGAGAATTAATGAGGGCCAACCCTGAACCACCTGCACTGAATTAATTACCTCTCTAATCTAAAATGAGTTTTCTATAAATTCTTTTTAAAGTTTTATCTCTTGAAGCCAATTTAATTAGTTTAGTACAGAGCTATATAGAATCTACTTTACTAAAAGAAGAAACAAGACTAATAAAAATATGCATTGATGAGAAACCAATAATTTAGGTAAAAAAGGCTAATAACAATATAAAAGACCCTACCTCAAGCTTTTTAAATATTTATTAACCATTATTTAATGTTAAAAGATGATAAAGTTAATAATGTGCAATAATTTTGGAGCTTCTCTAGGGTAGAATCTAGCTTTTTCACTCTAGTGTTTGTTCGCTGCTGCTTCTTTATGCTCTTAATTTTACAGTTACTCTATGAGAAATATAGTCTATAGATTCTCTTGATCTTAATTAAATCATTGAAGATTAAGTTATAGCAAGTGCCAGTTCCGTAGAAGACAAGTCCTCGTAGAAGATAAAGACAATATATATATATATATATATATATATATATATATATGTTAAGCTTAATATATTTGCCTAGTGCCACTACCTTTATCATATATATATATATATATTCTGATATAGTTAAAGATCATAATTAAGTACATAAGATATAACTAAACGTTTGGATTGATATATGCATACCGATCGATTTAATTTTTATTTGATGATATTTTATAAATAAAGTTTTGATAAATCTTAATATTTGTACAAATGTTTTGGAAGAATTTCAAATATAAAACAAAAGTTGAGATTACCGGATATATTTATTATCGCTGAATTTACATGCTGTTATGATAAATTCGGTATTTGGTAGGGGGGGACACAATTAGCTAGAATCCAACTTTATAGTGTAAATCTGATAAACATACCATTAAATTGAATTAATCTCGTCTCGTCATATCCATTCGGTAGCAAGTAATTAATTAATAAAATATGTAAAAAATCAAATCACAGGATATATATATATATATATATATATATATATATATATCATGATGGAGTACAAGAGTACAAGACTTAATACGAAGAAATGAAAGAATTAAGCTTGTACGTATCCAATGCTGCAATGCAAGGGCAAGAATCTGATTATATTTTGATTTAATTTGCTTTCAAGTTACATGATTAAAAAGGAACTTGATCATCAATTATACTTATACAAAATTTTAAGCACTTGCCTTAATCGATCCTTATCTTTCTTTTTTGTTCAACTGTAACCACTTGGCTTGACTTAGAAAGAACCAAGCGATCATGATGATCGATGATACGAAACTAGAATACAAAAAGAAAAAGAAAAAGAAAAACTATAATAATAATGATAAAATGAATACAATCTATTGAGGTTTGGGAGTCTTAACAATAAACAAAAAGAACATTGAGCCACGTATTGTGAATTTGTGATGTTCTCAAAATGTTGGTAACACATAAAACAAAGAGAGTTTAATTTAATAATAAAAGAAGTTGTTTTTTAATTTAATTTTAATATTATGTATTAGTATTTGTATATGGGTTTGATGGGGGTGGACCAAATAGGGCAGGGATCACCCTGTAATTTGACCCACTTCTCAATCTTGTCGGCTTCAGGTGGTTTCTTTCTTTTAATTTTTTCTCTGTTGGAATTGCAAGTCAGCCACTCCTTTAGCCGAGCTTGGAAAATGGAACGAGACTCTTTTGATCTAATATTTAATAACATCAAAATTTATAATTAACTACTACAAAAAGAAAGAAAAAATACCTTCCAAGTCTTCGGCCGGTAGATGGATGAACTTGTGATTTTGTTAAACTACTCACAAGTTAACGACTCGAATCCTATATAGTATAGGGGTGTAGTTTAGCTGGTAGATGGACGAGTTTTAACGGCTCGAATCCTGTAATTGACAAAAACTTCAAATATATATATATATATATATTGTAATAGATGACAAAATATGCCAAGTTTCATCCACATCAACCAGGTTGGCTAACCAGAGTGGATTGATCCAATCGGAATTAATTACTTGATCAAAGATGTTAATCTTGTCTTAACTTTTGTCATTATAATCCTCAATTTCTCATCAAATATAAAGATTTAGTAATGTGGTGTTCTACCTAACCAATAAAGTAGGTTACTCTCCAAAACTCATGTAAAATAAAAAAAGCATAAAAATGAAGTTGAAGTTAGATGAATAATCCCACAACCACAAAGCAACATATATTTAACTAGGGACCGTTTTGAATGCAAAAGTTGAAATAGCACTCATAAGTCATACCAAACCTGCTATAGACTATAGTATTTAGTACTGTAGACTGTAGAGATTGGTCTGTGTCTTGTCTCCGTTCCCACCAAACTTACCTACCAAAAGTGGTGGAAGAGAAAACTGAAGAGGAGGTTGCTATAAATTATCACTCAAATTTCAAAAAGTGGTGGTCTTCCTTTTTGTTACTTTTTACTTCTTGATGATTTTGATGAAAAGTTGGTTTGTTGTCACTGTGCCTTTATAATTTTATTATTATTATTTTATATAACTGGATTTGATTCCTTTTCCTTCTCTAACGATATTCCATGATCTCCGAACATGAAAATTGACTAAGGGACCGCTCATTTTTCCCTTTCTTCAGTTACTTCCGTTTCAACCGGGGTTAAAAGGAGATGATCATTCGATGTTTTTGTGTAATATGCCCCGCTACTACAGTTGGATCCAATCAAATGTTTTATTTATTTATTTATTAAATTTTAATTTAATTAATTTTATTTTTAATCGTTCTAAAAGCTAGGACTTACACTAAATACATACTTTTATTTCCAACCGATCTATTAGATCTTTATAATTATGTTTCAACATACAACCGGCTGTTATGATGTGTTTCCATAATATCACATGGTGTGAGTGTCCTAACGAGATTGCACCGTTTATGTTGAAAACATAAACATATGTTATTAAACTATAATTTGATACAATCTCATTAGACGGTCTCACTGAATGACAATAAGATCGTCTCATTAATGATTTTATCCCCAAACACACCAACAGGTGGCATTTAAGGTTGAGACTTGAGAGTCTCGTAGGGTTAATCACTAAACCTCATAAAGCCAACAATTAATATAAATAATATTAGATATACCATAGTTTTTATAATTTACATATTATGTATGTCTCATAAAAATATTCTCTTATTTTTGTATAGGAATATAATGGAGTGGGATCTATTATGAATTTGTAGTATCTCCGATCCATTTCCCATATGAGGTGGATAGTGTATTGTGATTTTCCATATAAGTTCTTTGTTTAATGCACCTATATTGTTTTTCTCAGACTAGATACGCAGAGTGCAGTAGCAATTTTAACGCTAAATGTCAGTAAATCTTTTGAAGCTTTTTCATGAAACAAGTTTCAATTATTACCAATTTTAGTTATGAGTTGTTAATTGTCTCTATTACTTGATAAATGAACCTTTACTTCACCAAATATAAACTTCAGTTTTCTTCCACACTTTAATTTTTGGATTTTGGATTAACATAATATTAAATTCTACGGCATGTTTGGGAAAAAAATTATATATTAAGTGTTACATGACCTCGAGTGTCCAGGACCACTTTCATAGTTTCATTATTCGTTGGCTTTGCTCCATGAATGACACCTTGAATTTCATGCATTGACTAAATGTAATTAAATCTCTAGATGAAATTAAAATGTTTAAGAGACAGAAATTTTATAGATGTAAAGTACAGAAAAACATTTATGACATTGACATTCTTGCAACTTGCAATTTGCTCATTACTTGTCACCTGCCTACTGCCGTGTTAATTTAATCATCAAAAGACACAATTGACGTGGTTAATAATGACAACTTATCTAATTAACAAGCTTAACGAGATCGATAATTGATTTCCTGACGTGGGAAAGAGTTGAGAGGTAGTAATTATTAGTTGCTATTTAAATCCAAAACAGACAGTTAAAAAAAAAAAAAAAAACAGAGGTTGGTTACAACTTACAAGGGGTTGTTAACAAACAAAACAAAACAAGGGATTACAAAAGATATTAAAAAAATAAAAATAAAAATAAAAAGAACTAGCTAACGGCCGTTAACGAGAAGACTAACGGAGGATTCTTTGCAGGGACTGGGTGGCAAACTGGTTTTGCCTGAAGCAACAAGGCGATGCATGAAGCTCTCGATTCTCTGGCCGTTTGTCTCCGTCAGTAACCGCTTCCCGCCAAACGGTAACGACTCAACCCCTCTCTCTTTCAACACCTCTTCCTCCATTCTCGGACCCACCACTCCCTCGCTCAGCAAACCGTTTGCCTACACATTTCACGCCGTCAATTGCTCAATCACATACCCAGTTATTATAAGTTTAATCTGCTTGTGAGTAAAATAAAATAAAATAAAATAAAATAAAGACAATTTTTAAAAATTTATTCTTACTGTATTTAAAAAATAAAATAAAATTGTACCGAGTGTTAAATTTTCTTCCCAAAACTATGAAATATCAGTCAGTTACCGTTTACAGTATACAGTTTTAATTCCCTCATTTTCTTGAGTTTTCTATGCAACCAAACAGAGGACTACTAGTATTGTATGAGATTTGAGAAATAAAATATACCTGAATTCTAACGTAGTCAGTACGGTTCCAACAAAAGGCGTTGCCCAACATCTGGTCTACGGTCTCGGAGACTCCATCAAGCACAATGTCTACCACAGATGACGTGGAGCACTCGCCGTTATGACGGAGTTTTCTACCACACGATCCACTTGTTATGCCATTACCAAGAGACAGAACCAACAGATCCTCCACGCCATTAACTGACGGGAAATCGCGCTTGTTGTGTAAAACGTGAGTAACCGCTGCAGCCGTTGGATTGTTCATCACTAAACCGCCATCAATGGCGGAGCAGCTAGTCTTTCCGTCAACGGACGTCAAAGAAAACGGCTTGAAAAGGCTAGGCGTAGCTGAGGTGGCGTGACACACTTTCCAAAGGTCGAAGTTGAAGCTTGGAGACTCAGAGGCGTCGGCGCGAGAGAAGACAAATGGAGCTGAACTCTTCAAATCAAAGCAAGGTACCAGCAGAGGCTTACAGGTGTCCTTCAAAGTTAGGACATTACCGTCATCTCTCTTGAAAATTTCTTTCAAAACCTTATCCATGCTTTTGCCGGAGAATCTCCGTCGGCGGCGAATAACTCCGGAGAATCCAATCTTAAAGAGTTCTGAGTTTCTTCGAGTGATTAAATCGACGGCTTCTCTGGCAGTGAAAAGAGGACGGCCGGAGCCGTCATCGGCGGCGAGCATAGAGGCAAGGAGAGCGCCGATGCCGGTGCCAGCAATAATGTCGAAGAAATCAACGATTCTAGCAAGAGGATCGCCGGTTTTGAAGCGGATCTGGTCCTCAAGGTGGATCAAAGCAGTGCCGGCAACAATGCCGGTGGTTCCTCCGCCGTCGATGCTGAGAACACGAGTCTTCCTGGTGGTTTCACAGTGCGAAAGCCATTTCTGCTCCAGTTTTGAAAAGATCTCTAGTGTTACCTTACTCAGCTCCATCTCTGGTTTAGACGGAATGAAAACGTGTGAAGAATTTTTCACTGATTTATGTGTTGGTATGAGTATATAATGAGTTTTGACGAGTCCGTGAAAAAAAAAAAAAAAAAAGAGATGGAGGGTTCACGCTTTGTTGATGAGAGGCATTTATTGGCTGCAAAAAGCGCTCTCTCTCTCTCTCTCTCTAAATCTATGTGGGCTACCTGTAGCTTAGCGGAAGCAGAGACTGTGAGAGCTTTGTATTCACTATTCTCTCACTCACTCACTCACTAGTCACTGGTGTGTGTCTTGAGTTGTTGAGAGTTAAAAGCGGGAGTGAACTGTGAAGGGCAATGCTTGGGTGGAGTTGGTTATATACGCAATTGCTTCTTCATTTTTTTTTTTTTTCTTTTATTATTATTTTACTTTTTTATTTTTCCTTCTAGTGAGAGTCTTACGTGTATTTACTGTCCTTGCACGTGCAACGACGCGTGATCTTATCGGTATACGGGAAGCGCGAAACTCGGCTTCTTACTCGGCTCGGCTCTCTCTCTCTGTTTATTTGCCGTTTGGTCTGTTATCTTATTACATATAGAGAATTGCAAGACTCGGTCGTCTGATATCACTCTCATAATACATTTTCTATTTTCACGTGAAAATATTTACTTTTTTTTTTTATCTTAAATTTTTTATCTTAAATCTTGAGCCATAATTAATAGATATGATATGGCTTTTATTTATAAAATAATCAGCCACCTATTTATAATATAAACCTTAATTTATCTTTTATTTTATAAAAATATTATTAAAGATCGAAATCTACAATAATTCTTTTCAACAACCTTTTTTTTTTTTTCCTCTTTTTCCTCATAGCTTAAACTTCTCTTCTCAGCAAGATTGTCTCTTTATATTTTTATTCAAAGAAAGATAGATGTAAGAAGAGAATTTAGAGTAAAATTTGCAATTTACAGTTTTTTTTTTTTTTTTTTTTTTTTCCTTTTTTAATGGAGTTTATGAACAATTTCATAGTTTTTTACTATCGTTTATTTAGACTACTTTTTTTTTTTTTTTTTTTTGTATGTTTTAAGTTGAGTTGCGATTTTTGTTTCCAATTTTTTAGTGCCATATTTTCATTTACATAAATGGAATCTATAGTTTTTATTTTAATTTTAATTTTAATTTTATTTTTATGTAGTGCAGTAACCATGAATACTTTCTTAAAATTATTGTGTTTGTCATCTCTGTATTTTATTTTTTAAGAAATCATGGACTTAGACATTGATTTAAACTTAAATCTGAAAGAATGCAATATAGAGATTGCTCAACATGAAAGTGGTAACCTGAGTGATACTGAGTGTCTCAAAAATTTAGAACCCTACATTGGAAGGCAATATGATTCTCAAGATGAGGCTTATTCTTACATCACCCATCCTTGTAAAAGACCTTTTGTTCTTGTGAAAGACTTGCTATTAGAAACCGGGAGTACTTTGTCGGATAAGCCTCACACCACACTAGAGATTTTGAGTGTTACTTTTTTTTTTTTTTTTGATATACAATCAGTGCCTTGTGTAACTCAGATTGGATCTCCTAACTCATACCTGACACCACAAGCCAAACTTCTCCTTTATCAGTATTCTTCTTTTCATTAAACCTTACCGAGTTAGAAACCGCTTTCAAGACATATCTCCTTTGCTAAACTCATACTAGATAACCATGATCATCATCCTAATGCCACAAAGTCCTCCATACAATCTCCCGTAAAAGACTTGAAAAATGCCATTGCCAAACCATGTGCCAAACCATGTGGCTCTGATACCAATTGTTGGGGATTCGAACCGATAAACCCGAAAATGTTATGCTTAATATTCGCCTATAATTCATAGCAATTAATGACTATGGCAGAAAAATAAGATGAGAGAGAATAAACAGTCACACAACACAAGATATACGTGGAAAACCTTAAATCAGAGAAAAAACCACAGTCCGACAGGACGATAGAGAAAGTTCCACTATATGATAAATTGTTACAACTATATACTTCAAGATTCTCTCTCTCACACCTTAACCTCAAACCATAGAGCCTCACTAAGTCCCCAAGCTCATAACCAATATTTACATCATGACTCTTAGCTTAAAATGCTCATACGATCCTTACAAAGAACCCTCTAATATCCCTTAGGTCTTCTCTGAATATCACCCACGGATCTCTAAATGATATTTCTCGGATCCCTCCACGGATATTCCGTAGGGTCTCCCCAAGATCTCTCCCACTCTCTCTGATGTTACATGGTGTTTTTTTTGCTCCACACAAAATAACCTAATTACAAGGTCTATTTATAGTAGTTACATGTAGTTTAAGATAAAAAGAAATCATACTTCTAAACGTCTAAGACTTAGGGATCGTTTGTTTTTTCCACTTAAAACTTAATGGGTTTGAATCATAATTATTAAACTGTTTTGTTTGTTTTTTTTTTTTTTTAAAGTGGTCAAACAACTTAAAAATACCAAAAAACAACTTAAAATAAAAAGTAAAAAATCCTAACTTTTCACTTAATTATAAATCACTGAATTGCATTAAATGCAATCTAAAATCTTTTCTTCCGATATTATCCTCCATATATAACATATCTTCAATTTCTTCATAATTATATATTGTATAGAAATCTTTATTTTAATATATTACTTATATTAAATAGCTTTAAAAATAAAAAAGAACCTTAATCACTTCTCATATTGGTGCTTAATATCAATACTTTATTATGATAATAGAGTGATGTATTTATATATTATTTTTTGTAGAGTGTTTTGTGTGAGTTTTTTTGCTGCCTCTTTTATTTTTTGAAAAAAAAAAAATTCTTTTCTTAGTAATAATAAAGTTTGTTTGTAATTGAAGAAGAAAATCATGATCATATGTGTTCATATATAATAATTATTTTTTGATTATTTTTATTCTATATTATATGTATAATTGTTTAACATGGGTATAGATGTAAAATTACTTCTTTTCAGACAATTTTATTTTTTTTAAAAAAACATGTTGACAGTACATTTAGATGTGAGAAAAAAAAATATATGTCATTCAGATTCAGATTTCAGTCACTATTCAGTCTTCATTAAAATTCAGGACTATTCAATCTTCAGACAAAAAAACAAACGACCCCTTACTTTTTTTTTTTTTTTTTGGTTTTTTTGTTTTTTGAATGGCATATTCATTGAAAAGAGCCTTCAAAGGCCAACATTGGAAACAGAGAAGAAACCGCCGAAAAATAGCAAAGGAAAACAAAGAAAGACAAAGACAGAGCAACAAACACAAAAGGAGATCAAGATTGCCCCAAACAAGCTTATCCCCTTCCTTGTTCGAACCCATCTTTGCAAGACCGTCGGCAAACGAGTTGGTAGCTTTAGAATTAAACTCCACTAAGAGGCCTCCCATATTCTGCATATGTCTCTGTATATCATAAATAATGTCCACATGTTTCAGGCTACCAATACCTTTCAAGTTCTTAACCCAAGAAACGACAACTTTCAAGTCACTAGCTATAATGATTTTGCTTTCCATAGTAATCTTGTTGGAGCCACACAACTCGCAAGCCTTAAGAATGACCAAGATTTCAGCTATGTTCGAGTCCTTGATTCCTATAAAGGAAGAGAAAAGGCAAAGAGTCTTGCCCTCCGAATTCCTAAGAATGCTACCAATCCCAGCTGAACCAAGCTTCCCTTTGATTGAACTGTCCACATTAAATTTGAAACCATTGAAGGGAGGGGGATGGGGGAGGGGTCCAAGCCACCTACTTAGAGATTTTAATCACAGGTTTTTCAACACAGAACTCCTTCAAGTTAAGCAGTAACAGAGTTATTGGAACCTTAGAGCCTTCTCCAATGTGCTTAAACCACCAACCAGCTCTAAATGTAATCATGTCAACAGATATCTCAAGATCACACTTATCCTCTTTAAAGATCAACTTGTTCCAGCTCTCCCATATCGTCCATACTATTGCAAAGAACAAGATACTCCACACTCTCCTACTTCCAGGAGCTAGACATAACATCTGCCATCCTTCGGACCACTCTTGAAAACTGTTATTTGGACAACAGAAGATATCCCACCAGCTCAAGCATCTCGTCTAGATTTTCCAAGACCAGTTATAATGTAAGAACATGTGGTTCGTACGTACAAGACTTACTTGTTTCACATAAATACTATTTCATTTTATGACAAGTCTTCTTGTAAAGAGTATTTATTTACCTTAAAGCATAAGAACTTCCCAAAAGAACACTTTCCTTTTCTGCTGAAGATTTTTCGTTCCACACATTCTTATGATTGACTAAGGTTTGAGTTATATGTTGGCCAGCCGCACTTTACACCGTTATAATCACTGGAAATTACATCGCTCAGAAAATCGCAATTCATACGTTGAAACGATCCCGATAGCTGTCACTGCCGCTATCAAAGCCACAACACCAACTTCTGGAACAAGGACGGTTGTCAAAACCACACAACGCAAAGCACATCACAACACCATACTGCTGTGGGAACCTCTGTCAAAGCCACATCGGTTTGCTTCATTTTTCCGTTCTTTTAGTCTTCAAACCTCCCTCAAACATCATATCCAACTTCCAAACGTATCCCACGTCTTCTGGAAGTTCCACATCAATTGAGTATCGTTTGGTTAATATTTGGTTCATTTAAGAATACGAGTCAAAACCTAACAATTTTATGTTTCTTGTTTGGTGAATTTTATTGGAAAGAGCTACACATACATGTTCATTTTTTTTTTTAGCTCATTGGTTTTGGACTTGTGTATTTTTTTTTATTTCCCCTGTTTCTCCAAATATCATGATGGGATTTTATGCTTTTTGTTTTGCGAATTTGATTCAAAAGAGCTACACATTTTTGTTCATTTCTTTAGCTCACTGATTTTGGACTTGTATAGTTTATTTTATTTCCCACGTTTCAAAAAAAAAAAAAAAAGAGTTGTATATCCCCGAGTGTCACATGAAGAGTAGTAAGTGGATTTAGAGAGTGGTATACGGTGACTGAGTCTAGCAATTCTCGTAGAAGCGGAAGCGAAACAGCATCGAAGTAACAAATAATCGTGCAAGCTAGCCATATATTGCTTCTTATACTGCCTTAGAGGTACTCTAATTTGACATTTTCATTACCCACAAAAGAATTACATAGTTAATTCACTAATCCTCGCTAGAAATTAACACATTCTATGAAATACTATAAGAATCGGTATCAGTGTGTAACCAATACAAGAATTAACGGTTGATGATTATGCAGAATAGATTGTTGATGATAAATTTGTAGGCCTGACTGTGGAATATAATCAATTTTACCTGCCTGTTTTACTTGAATAATTATAGATGGAAAATCGATTCCTCTGGAGGGAATTATATATGTGGACAAAACACATGAGAATATCTAACATTCAAACTATACGTACTGGCCGGTAGTCATGACAATTATTATCTAAGGTACATATAGGTGAACAAATCCAACGTGAAAAATCAAGTCCATTACATATCAAGCATGTTTTTTATTCTTTCATTCTCGGATTGAGTGCAATACCAAACTTATATGAACCACCCTACAATGTGATTTAATTGGTATCAAAAGAATAACTCTTTAATGTCAAATCTTACATTGATCTAAGTTTATTACTGTTTTAGTGGTCCTTTTGGATTTGTTACACAATTATCAAAATGAAAATACACCTTGATAAGATTTTATGTCCCAAAAATTCACCACCTAAAAGTTAGAATTTTGTCTTTTACTTTCCAACTACTAGACACACTCTCTGTCTCATCACAGGGTATCCAAGACAACTAGCTAGAGTGCTAGACAAAGGTATATATAGCTTCGTTTGTTAGCCCAGTATGTATATTGAATTTACAAAATCAAATTCTATTATTGAAGACTCAATTACCGTACAAGTGAGTTGATGTATTGAATGACTTAAAAGAATTTTGGTCAATACGTTCAAGTTGAATTTAAATTATTTCGTTTCACCTTTGCCACCCACCTCTTTTTAGTTTTCATGCTACTATAAACACGACAGCTTAGCTGTTCCCTTCAATTGTTTTTATACGAAGATAACAATGGCCCAGTAGGAATTGGTATTTACAATGTTGAGCCCAACAAAATATAAGCTGGGCCGCAGCTCAGTAAATTGCAATCCATCTCAATTATTTACCCGGTTTGTCTGATACTTTGAACTATGTCATATGGTCATTAATGTCCTCATTAATTAACCTGGCGAAGCTAACAGAGGTGTAGCTCAGCTGGTAGATGGATGAGCTTGACCTTATCTTCTTCCTCCAATCTCATTTCATCCTGCACTTGGTTCTTTTGCTTGTAGTTCCTGCCTCCACCTCACCTGTAATGGAAAAATCATTTCATGTACTTTTGTATCATTATATATTAAGGAATTTAAATGCTGATCTTTGAGAAATTACATTTTTGAATACTCCCCTAAATTTATGGCTATTTATGGTTTTGGCCCATTAACTAATTAAACATGTACAACTTAAAACTCCGTCCATCCATAATATTTGCTCATTCTAATCAATTTATTGGTAGTATAGTAGGTGACGGAAACCTTGTAAAATTGTAAACGCAAAGCTTCTGTTTCCCATATTTACGTGCTGTGATCATGTACGTATATTTTCAGCTCCATTTAATTTGCCAACACGACTATAAATGATCATGCATATACTTAACAAATTTTCACACCACTAAACTAATCGACTCTTCGTTTTTTTTAATCTCTTAATTAATTCTCATCTCTCTCTTAATCGCATTAATTACTGAGTTGAGGAATGGATTTAGTTAAGAGTACCAGTAGTAGTGCAGTAGTGTTTTCAATGATCATGATCACGATGAGTAGTATTTGCACCATCTCCATGTCATCGGTTGAATACAAGCTGCTTGATGATCTTGACTCTGTTGGTTCTGGTTGGATTATCATGGACGATGACAACGATTATTATTACGATGTGCCTGTGCCTGTCGAACTCGGTGCTTCTATCGGTAATAATCTCTTCTTCCTCCTCTTTTTCTTCTTTATAATTAATTTAAGTTTTTAATTGATGTTATTAATTTCATATATACATACATGATACATATGGCAGTATTGATGTACGACAACACAAGCCACAACATGGTTGAAGTGAGGCTTGAAGATTACGACGCATGCAATTTAACGTCTCCAATTGCAAAATATAACTCTGGCCGTGACAATATCACATTCGACAGGGAAGGCAACTACTACTTTATTTGTGGTTTCCCTAACCACTGCTTGCACGGAGAAAAGATGGTTTTCATGACTGCTCAACTCCTCTATCCGCCGCCGCCGCTTATGACCACCAACTCTGAAAGTACTACTCCTCCATCGACTTCTTCCACTTCTGGACTCTAGGTTGCTCCTCAAAATAAGACTTAATGATCTTTGATTAAAATTTCATCATGAATTTAAAATAATAACCAAGTATGCATGCATTGTATCACAGGGATATAATTCTTGATCTCTGTGATTTTAATTACCTGATATAATAGTTTATGAATAAATTACTGCTACAATTTTACAATTTTCACATTGAAATACATACACTGCTATCGAATGTTATTTCAATATATTTGGATTCATATATTTGTCATTTCAAATTAAACTGATACATGTTTTTCAACATCACAAAAGAAGTGAGAGAAATATGATCATCAGCAAATTAAATTGTAATATTGGCCGGGTTCTTGTCAAAATTACACATCCTCGAAGTACTAATAATTGGCACAATCGAGAGATGAAATAATAGAAATAAATAGCACCAAATCCGACTTGACTTTTGAAACTATCACTACATTAATATATAATTCTTGTTTAAATAATACAAAAGTATATGGTGAGACCAAAATGCTCCCATTGATTCCTCCACTTGGAGGTCTGTTCAAACTCCATTGATGGCTCCATCAATGAAGGTTTTGGATAAAAAAAATTCAAAGAAATATATATATATATATATTTATATATATATATAAAGAAGAATAAAAGTAAAAATTTGTTCAACACCATACTTTGATGCCATTTAAATGAGAATTATTAATGTAGTTATAGTTTCAAAAATGGAGATTTAAGTGATAGTTTCAAAAATGTAGATGTAAAGAGTGCTGTAAATTTAAAGAGCCTGTGAGAGATTATGATCCATATTCCTTTGAACGCAAGAATTCATAGTGCAAAAATGGAGAAAGAGCTATATAAGAAAGACAAGTAAAGTGATCGATCTAAAATTCCATGCACTTCATAAAGGAAAATCATATTTATCTGACTATAAATTTCACCGATTAATCTGGACTAAGAGATAATGAAAAGAGCTAGGGGCAGTGAGTTAAGTTGTCTGAGAGAGAGAAAAGAAAAGAGATGATGTTGCCATTAAAGTGTAAGGGTATTTTTGACAAAGCATGACAAAACTTGAAAAAAATAATCAATTTATTCGGATAGTATAAAAATGTTTCTTCTTCTAATTTTTAGGTCAAATATGGGAATTATCTCTTTAATTGATTTTTAGGACAGAAAAATTATTTTAATAAGTTTCATTGCTTTGATATATTAACTTGGTTACAATAACACAAAATCAGCCAAAAAGAGTGCTATTTAATTCTATTCCCTTTATAACCACAACTAATGTTTGGTTCAGTGATAAGAGCTCTCATTCAGCTCGATAATATTCCATGTTTGAGTTGCTTCCGCAAATGGTATATATATATATATATATAAAATCGATTCCTTCTATAAATTTTTATTGTTCAAAGCATATAATTATATGCCACCACTAAGTTTTGCCGCAACTCATTAAGTCAAATTTCTTATGAGTAATGCTACATTGTCTAAATTTAGTGTCTAAATGATGTGGCAACACTGTAAACCATTCATTTAAATCATGTAAATCTAATACAATTTAAATGAATGGTCTACAATGTTGTCACATCATTTGAACACCAAATTTGGACAATGTAGCGTTACTCATTTCTTATACACCCAACTACCAATTTTATAGAAATTACTCTTAGGGTACGGATATTGACACCCATAAAACTTATTAGTATACCCATTTTTATAAGTACACTAATGTCTAAAATTTAAAAATTAAATATTACTATAAACACTCATCCTAATGCCAACAATATCCTCATTTTGAAATAAATATATTCATTTTAATACATATTATTTATAAACACTCTTAAATTATTACCACACCCGATTTATAAAAAAAATCATATTATTTTTGGAATCAAATTCTTTTTTAATGATGGTCCAATTTACTTTTGGAAATATCTCGAATGTAGGAGCCTTATAAAAGGGAATATGTATATGAGGTCAAAAGATTTTCAATTTGAAATTATCTTATTTATACGTCTATCTTAAAAATAAATAAATAAATAAATAAATAAAACTTGTTGATAATTTACGGCTATAGTTAAAAAAAAAATGTTGTTTTTTGATGGAGTTTATAACTATATATAAAAGAAAGACAAAAACAATATGATAATCATGTGAGGATGAGAAAATTTGATACTTGAAATAAAATTAAAGTTTAATTAGAGTTTATCACAAGTTTTTTTTTTTTGAAGTAAGTTTTATTTTATAAAGAAATATAGTTGAAGATATGTGTGTAATTAATGAGTGTATATAGTATTTAGTTTATTTTTAATTAAAGTAACTTGTCCTTATTGGTAAATTTCTATTAAGATATTTTTACAATTAAATTTTTTAATAAAATATGAGTGTACTAATAAATTTTATGGGTGTTAATATCGATTACTAACAAAATTTTTAATAAAATATTGGTGCACATTTCATAGATTCTGAAATGTATCTCATTGAATTAATTCTTTGAGATACTAATAAAAAGTTATGTCATCAAACATGCATGCATGAATTCAGTAAGTACATGCGTATTAAATTAATTAATATTTCACAAGCTTTGTATTTTGAGTCATGGGCATGTATAGACCGTAGGCATAAAGCTTAAATAAGGGGTTGTTTGTTTTTTTGTTTGAAGACTGAATAGTTTTAAATTTTGTCGAAGACTGAAATCTGAATCTGAATGATATGTTTGTTTGTTTTTTTTTCCTCATATCTGAATGTACTGTCAATATGGTTGTTTTTTAAAAATAAAATTGTCTGAAAAGAAGTAATTTTACATCTATACCTATGTTAAACAATTATATATATATATAATATAGAATAAAAACAATCAAAAAATAATAATTATATATGGGCATATATGATCATGATTTTCTTCTTCGATTACAAACAAACTTTATTATTACTAAGAAAAGAATTTTTTTTTATTTTAAAAATAAAATAGGCAACAAGAAAACTCACACAAAACACTCTACAAAAAATAATATATAAATACATCACCCTATTATCAATAAAGTATTGATATTAAACACCAATATGAGAAGTGATTAAAGTTTTTTTTTATTTTTATTTATTATTTATTTTTTTTATTTTTAAGCTATTTAATATAAGTAATATATTGAAATAAAGATTTCTATACAATATATAATCATGATGAAATTGAAGATATGCTATATATGGAGGATAATATCGGAAGAAAAGATTTTGGATTGCATTTAATGCAATTCAGTGATTTACAATTAAGTGAAAAGTCAGGATTTTTTACTTTTTATTTTAAGTTGTTTTTTGGTATTTTTAAGTTGTTTGGCCACTTAAAAAAACAAACAAAACAACTTAATAATTATGATTCAGACCCATTAAGTTTTAAGTAGAAAAAACAAACGATCCATATTGTTATGATTAAACTACTTTTCCATCATCTATTCATGACCAGAGGCATACAAATGATTTTTTATTACGGTAAATTAAAAAATAAAATAATATATATATATATATATATAATTAACCGTAAGGGAACTTTGGCAATAATAAAAAATTATCAAACAATTCGGTTAAAATGATGCTTAAAAAGTTATAATTTAAAACTAAAAATAATAAATTTTTGTCGGAATGAATGTAAATTCTTATAAAAAAAACAAAATACTAATTTAAAATTACGAATAACAAACTTAAGACCCTAACTTGTTAACAAGAAAGGTTAAATTTTAAGAAAAAACTTGAATAGAAGAATATTCAATTTTGCAATCGGGAATTTCGAAATGGGATGAAAATAATTATTAATCGGTAAGGGAGAAAAAAATGGAACTTGTGAGAGAGAATTCGGTGAGAGTGATATATATATATATATATATATATAATTAGAAATAGAATGGATGTGGGAGAGAGAAAGAGAGGAAGAAACTAGTGAGAGAAATTTGGATGTTGATGGTTGATGCGACTAGTGCCGGTGTATAAAAAGAAAAAAACTATACAAGATATTCAAAAGGGATCGTTTGTATTTTTTGTTTGAAGACTGAACAATTATGAATTTTTCTTTAGACTGAATATGGACTGAATCTGGATATAAATAACATTTTTTTTTTTTTTTTTTTTTTTTTTTTTTAATTTTTCACATCTGAATATACTGTTAACATGTTTATTTTTTAAAAATAAAATTATCTGAAAATAAGTAATTTTACATTTATACTCATGCTAATTAAAAGAAGTAATTTAACATATACCATTCTTTATAAGATTTTGTATGTTCTTCTGTAAATAAAGTTCAATTTAACAAAAAAAAAAAAAATTCATCAAAGAATATAATTTTACATATTCTGTAAACAACGTTCAAGTTTAATTTATTATCAAAAGAAATGGTTCAAGTTTAATTTTGCACGTTATCCACGTTTCCGATGTATATAATTCAGGAAACCATTTTTGTTTTGTTGGTTTCCCGGATCATATGCATCGGAAACCAAATAAAAAAAAAGGTTCTTTAATTAATTTATTTTTTTGAAAAGGTTCTTGAATGTTATAGAATAATTGTTTTCAAAACAATTATTCTATAACATTTTCAAGCCACAAAATAGTTAAATAAAAAAAATAAAGAGTTCTTGCTAGAATTTGGTAGGAGAGAAATTCAATTGTTCAATCTCAGTTAGATTTAAGTATAAGAGGTTTTTTTTTTCTTTCTAAAGTGATTACGTTTTTTTTTTTTTTTTGTTTTTTTTTTGTTTTTTTTGTTTTTTTGTTTTTTTTCAATTCCAAAAACAATTTAAAATAAAAAATATATTCAAAGAAAGAATTCTACAATATATCAAATTATGATAAATTTGGGAAAATATCTTCTTTGGGTGGATAGACTTGGAAGAGAATATTTTCATTGTAATCCAGTGATTTTGAATTAAGTTAAAAATCATAATTTCTTACTTTATTTTTAAAGTTGTTCTTTGATATTTTTAAGTTGTTTGACCACTTAAAAAAACAAACAAAACAACTTAATGAGTTCAATTCAGACTCATTAAGTTTTAAGTGGAAAAAACAAACGACCCCTAACTCTACGTGTAATGCTTGTTAATTAAGTAAAATAATATTAATTTTTTTAATACCGACCCGGCTTTAGCCCGGGTCAACCCCCAAGACGCCTATGTTCATGTCGCTTATACTAAGAGTGGTGCTATTGTCATACACTTTTTATTAAAAAAATCATATACAAAGTAAAACTAATAAAACTCTACTTACTTTATTTCAAAACCCTAATAACATATATTATTTTAAATCACTGAATATATGTTTATATTTTCTTTTAGATCCCGATCTCATATTTTTCATGTTTAGTGTTTTTTGTGTTTTTCTTTTCAAATTTCATATCCATATTTGCTATTTTTTTTTCTCTTTGGTTTATTTTCTTTCAGATCTTTTATACATTCTTGATTTGTTTCAATTCTTTTGTAGATTTTATTCTGGATAGTTTAATGCTATTTTTTTTTAATAAAAAAAAACAATGAAATTGCACTAAGAATCGTAACCAAGAAAACCTAATATCTGACGAAATGAAACGAAATCACACCAAAACCCTAACTCAATCGCTAAAAAAAAATCATCAGATGATCAATATCATACTCACAATCTACCACCAATAATCCAATCGACTACAGAAAAAAAATAAAATCACATTTAATAAGGATGGTTTCACTATGAAATAAGAAGAAAAAACAAATCTTGAGAATGGATGTGAGAAAACTGTATATAAAGATTAGAGATGTAGTGTATTTTTATTTTTACTTTTAAAAAAAAGATATGGGGTGTATTAAGTTTGAAAAATACATGAAAGGGTAATCCTGGAAATAAATAAAAAAATTTAATAAAACCATTTAATTTTATATAATTAAGTCAAAATTTCAAAAAGTGGACCATAAATAGTTTAGTAGTGAAGGTGCCAATGTCACCACTTTTACACTAATTAATATATAAATGACATCAACCCAACAAAATTCTTGATTAAATTAAATTCATTCCGCTTAAGTCTTTAAAAAAAATAAAAAAAATTATCTAATCTCTCTTTAATTCTCTTTCTGGCATTAGTACTATTAATTAGCTATGGATCATGGATGTAGCAAAGAGCAGTGCATTGTGTGGAGTCCTCATGTCAGCTGAATACAAGATTAATGATGATGTTTATGGTGGACGTTGGACTCTCAGTACGACTTTCCCTAATGTAGGATTCACTATAGTACTATACCCGTCGGTGATGATGATTGATAAGCTTTTCTTCTTCTTAACTAATTTCTTCCTCACATGCATTTAATTAGGTTTTTAACTTTTCTTTATTTATTTTCCCTTTGATAAATAATTCGCATGGAATTTCATAACAAAACAAAAAAATTAATTATTTAAACTTGTACATGTTGCTTTATGTATTAATTAATTGATGCAATGCATGCAGTTTTGGAGTTGGCCGGACAACAAAACCACTGGCAGTGGAACATGAAGATCGATTAGTAATTGTTATGCAATACAGCATCTCCGATTGCGATATCTACTACTGCTGCTTAAATTTCCAAGTGTGTAATCTAAGTTGAATACTTAATAGTTTCGATATTAATTATCACAAGAGTATAATTGTTCATCATGTCTAAGATAACATGACTACTGGAGTGGTCATGACTAAATAACAGCTACAATTCTGTAAGTTTTATACTGAAACTATTATACACTGCTATATCGATAGAATGTCTCTTCTGATTGATTTTTTGTTAGTTTTTTATTGATTGATTTCGATCGTGAACACATTCAGCAAATGGAGGTGAGGCTTGATTTCCTATCAATCGGTTAACTTTATTGTTAATAAAAAATAAAATAGTATATTTATTTATACGGTCCCTGTTTCTATCAGGATATCCTTATATAACTTTATCAGGATATTGAATGTGAGCGACTCATTTATAAAAGTGATTTGACAAGTGTATACATACCAAGTCAAACGAGATATTATATAAGTGATTTGACAAATACATGTATACTATATAAAAAGAGTGGCTCATATTTAATGTCCTTATATAATTCTATCGGTACATTCAGAAAATTTCAGTTTATCTATATACATAGTTACAGTTAAGGAAGAAATAGCACATCACTTTTCATCACAATAGTACATTAATTATGAGTTTTGCTTTTTTTTTTTTTTTTTTTTTTCCTTTTTTTTTGAAAAATATAAATAAAAATTAACATTTTGAATATATATGATATTTACAATTAATATCCAAAAAGAGTTCTTAAAAATTTCTAACACCTTTTAGTCCTGATTTTTTTAGGACTAACACCAACTTAATAACTTAAGTTTTAAAATAACCTAAATTGTAGTTTTGACAGACCCTTAAGACACAATACTCAAACTAAGTCTCATTTTTTTTTTCTTTCTAAGACTTATTTATTTTGATCAATACTTATTTTCTTTAATCGACACTAAATGTCTAAGACTTATTTCTAGAAATTTTTCTAGATCCGTTTTTTTTTTGGTTCCCTTTTCTCGTCGATTCCTTTTCTTTGTCTCAAACACTTAGAAGAGAGGTAAAATCATTATTCCTATAATATTTTCTTGAGAAAATTTTCGTTTTTCTGAAGAAAAAAAGAAGGAACAAGTCGTTTTTCTTGAGAGAAAGAGAAGGAAAAAAGCAAAGTGAAATCAATGGTATTTTTATCCGTTACTCTACTTTAGTGCTTTTAAAACTTAAGTTATTAAGTTAGTTAGTTATTTAAAAAAAGTCTTCAAAAGATGTTATTTCTTCTTATTTTCACTATCCAAAAGGGCATGTGGCATAGTTTTTTTCTAGTCAAATTGCATCCAATTGAAGCAAAATAAATAAGCAGTAAATAAAAAAATATAAAATTTTTGGTGAACTTTAAATAAACAATTTGCTTAAATAAGCTTTGAAGTAAATAAATTAGTAAACCTTTTGGTCACATATTAAATTAAAATGAGAGTTAAAATAACAATTAAAGGAGTAACTCATTTCTAAGTAAATTGACAACGTCGTGTATACATGTTAAACATACAATTTCAATAAAAATGCAAAATAAATTTAAGAAATCAAAATTAGATGAGACCCACTTGTACGATATATGTCAAGAACAAGACGGTCATTGCCCTCATGGGTGTGACTCAACTAGTAGATGAGCGAGCTTAGATCTTGGGCAAATGACTCTCAAGTCAATGATTCGAATCCTATCCATTTTAAAACTAAAAAGCTTAAAAAAAAAAATACTTGGTCTAGATAATAGATACTGTCAACAACAAAAAGAATAAGATAGTCATTGTAGTTATAATGGTTAATTGTACTAATTTACCCTTATTTTATTGAATCTAGTAAGATTTCAAAAAGATGTCATAAATTAACACAAATACCCCTTGTCATCAAGTCAATCTGTTAACTTTAACGGTTGACTAACCATGATCTATGGAAAACCAAATATACCCCTGACACATCATCCCAAATATAAAACTTTTTAATTAAAAAAAAAAAAAACAAGATAATTAGTTCGTGGAAACATCCTTATTCCTTAGTTCATGGAGAAGCTTCCTCTACTAAGTGTAGAAAGTCGATCTCATCCAGTTGGAGAAGATCGGCAATGATCTTTTTCAGTAGGAGGAAATCATTAAAGATCCCTTGTTTCCTTTGGCAGTGGAGATCCGTCGTCGGTAGATTATTGATTTTTTTATATTTTGATTTTTTAATTTTTAATTAAAAAATATTTTATATTTGGGATGATGTGATAAAGGGTATATTTGGCTTTCTAAGGGTCAAGGTTAGTCAACCGTTAAAGTTAACGGATTGACTTGATGGTAAGGGGTTTTTGTGTTAATTTATGGTATCTTTTTGAAATCTTGTTATATTTAATAAACTAAGGGTAGGTTAGTGCAAGTAACCCTAGTTATAAAATAATAAGAAGGGAAAGTATCATTTCCCCCTATATTTTGACCTATTGGTAAATTCCCCTGTGTGTTATCATTTATGGTCGTTTTCACCCCTGAAATCGAAAGTAATCGTCAGTTAAACCCCTTCCGTTACCTTTTCCGTTAAAATGGCTCACTCTGACAGTTGAAAACAATTGAAATACTATTTTGCCCTTGAAAAGTGTTGTTTGAAGTGAAAATACAGTTACGTCCCTTTTAAAAATACATAAAAAAGGATAAAAAAAAACCATGTTCAGTGGCTCTAATTAGTGTTAGTAGCTACTACTGTTAAATTAAATATATTATATTTCATCCTTTTAAATAACTTAAAAGTGTTGTTTGAAGAGAAAAGAAACGGACCGATGAATGTGTAAAAGAAATAAAAGGATAAATGTTTATTTCTTTTACATAGTCATATATATATATATAGAAATGTTTAAGTCAGTGCGCACTGATATAACTTCATCAGTGCGTTGGATGTTGACCATTTGATTTACATACTTTGACTCAAAGTGTATGCATTTGTCAAAACTTCTCCATAATCAGTGGTCCATATGCATTGGTACTGATGTAGTTATATCAGTGCGCACTTACCAGAACGGAACAGTGTATATATATATGTTGACGATGGTATGTTGTCAACTAAGATTACGACCAATTAAAAGGGTATGATTCACAATTTAACAATGGTGAGAGACAAACTTAAGAACAGTAGAAAGATTTATGTGGAAAACCTAGTGAAGGGAAAAAACCACAGGTGTCGATACCGATTAGGAGATATTTATTATGAAAAGTGTAAAAAATGATTACAAGAAAAGGATATCCCTATATCGAGAAGAACCAACGGTATTTATATTTTCGTAACCCTAGACCTAGGGTTGCAGTTGCGGATCCCAAGGATTTTGCTGCGATTCTTCTTTATCTGATTGACGTGACGTGATTATCTCAATCTTCTGTAACAGGCATATATAACTGTTGACTTGGCCCTTGATTGTAGTTAAAGAGGATGCAGTTGTTTTCCTATTCAAAATGTGATTGTTGACCCGTATATCGGCATGATTTACCGCCCTTAAAGCGAATACTCACGAGATCCTTGCTAGTTAAGCTATCCCTATATTTTGGGGTGCCTTGGTCAATGGTTTTCCTGAACGTTTCTTCTTGGTCGCCTGGGGAGGGTGCCATTTGGACAAGGATTTGAGCGATCTTTGAGGACAAGATAAGAATGACTTATCGTGTAGGCTCGCTGGGATGACATGTCATCTAAGCGAATTTTATCCACAACAACACCCCCTTTTGAATTTCTTAGTCGAGGGAGGATGCTCAGCCGATATCCACTGCATACTTCAGTCAATCGGGCCCAATCTACCCTTGGTGAGAGATTCAAAACATCCTTGTCGTCTTTCTCATTAATGTCATTTTAATGCTCCGTTTCTTTCCTGTTGAGCCTTCGATGTTTTCCACTTGTTTCGCTGTTCTAATCAATTAGACTTCTGATGGTGACATTTTGAAAGCCAAAAACTCTTTTTCCACCACGTGTCTTTTCCGTAGAGGATGTGGCTGGTGTGTTCAATTATCTTGATTTTGTCATCCGCATCCCTTGAATTTTCCCGCTCGTGCTATGACGTTAGGTTTTATTAGGGTTTTTTCTTGCTTATAAAACTGAGACTTCTTCTTCCATGCAGAACTGCTGTTCTTAAAGGGTTTTAAGGTGAAGAAATCAGATCTCTGGTTTTCCTCTTTCTACAGGTTGCTTTTAACCATCTTTTTTATCTTTTGCCTGACATATTCTTCATTTTGGTGAGTCTCCATGGATCATAGTACTCAACACCAATTATTTTGTAGTATGATAAGAGCCAATGAACTCAACGATGCGGCGGAAGTGGAAATGCTTGAAAAACTATTGCGGAATCCTTTCCCTGACCAACCGTCCTTCTTCTCTGTCTGCTTATCTAGTTTAAATCCTAATGATCAAGCTAACCCTTCTTCTTTTGTTCACAGTGAAGCTATTCCAATTATGACAAGGGCCAAATCGGCTAGTACGCATCAGAGGGATCACGTCCCAAGGGTTTCGACATTGCCCAAGGATATTAGGATTGGGTGTCAAACAGTCATTGACTCGGACGTCAAAGTCGAGCACATGGAGGCTCTTATCAGATTCTCTGTGGAATAGGTGTGCGCTTATGACTTTGAACCAAACGTGGTTGGTGTGAATGACTTAGGGCTTATTTGGTTGAGCTTTTGAAAATCCTCTATTCGTAAAAGGTCTACTTGTAGTAGATCTAATTGAAAAAGAGCTTTAAAAAAAAATTATAATTAAAAAAGCAATTTTATAGTAGTACCGTTTAGTTGTAAAATCTCAAAAAGTCTGCTGAGATGTTAAATTACTATAAAGGACATTATTTATTTATTCTAAAAAAATTGAACTTAAAATATTTTCTACTTGTTAACTACATTTTCTATTGCACAATAATAATAAAATTCAAAACTTTCACCATATAAACTTAAAACATTAAAATAATAACCAGAAAATATTAAATTTTCAACAAAGTTGAAGCACTGTCAAAGATTAAACAAAAGGAAAATGAAAATTTATATGTAGATAGAATGATATATCTACTGTCACTCTGCAAATTTTTTTGATTTATAAATGGATGTAAATATTATTATAATTTTTGGAGCTGACAAGGATCAGTATTGGATTTCTACTAGACAGATTCGGGAAACAAGAAAAATATTGATGGGTTAAACTACAATGAGGCTGCAATATTAGTACAATTATTTCACACTTCCTCTTAAAAGTCTTGTTTCTACGGGTCCCAACTTTAGGTACATGCATGTCCTATTTTACAAATGAAATATAAAGTTTTTGTGTTCTTATTAAGTTGAGTAGAATACATGATATACATCCTAAATTTCTCACTATTCCATTTCTGTATGATTCCATATATCTCTTGCCTTAAAATTCCCTAAATTCCCTATATCTCTTTACAAGCTCACCGAATTTTTTGCAATTTTTGTGTTACTTTTAAGTACATAAGAAAATACAAGTCTCAAAAACTCAAGCTACTATATGATAAACCCTAATAAAATAATCCATAAAAAAAAAAAAAAAAAAACTGAAAAGGAAATTCAAAGCTCAAAACTTCATGGGACAATAATCAACAACTTGGTAATGAATATACAAAAACATGACAGCATTGCAAAACTTTTGATAAAAAATTAAGTAATCAAAAGTATTAAAAAGAAATAAAAAATTGAATCAAAGCCAGTAGAATAAACATAAAGATAAACGAATAAACAATAAAAATAATAATGAAGAAATATTATACATACCGTTCTCCAAGTATACGTAGAGCAAAGAAAATAGCCTATCTATAGAGAGCAAAGAATAAAGAATATGAAAAGGTTCTAGATTTTTATTTTAATAAGGGTATTCCATGTCAATAATAAAAAATTAGGGATATATAGGTCAAATGCTTCTTTTTTTAAAAAAGGCCTATTTAGAAAAGCTCATAGAGAGTTGTTTTTACCTAGTAAAGATTTAAACTCTACTGAATTGAACTGAATTTAAAATAGATAATTTCAAAAGCCCAACCAAACAACTCTAAAAAACTCAAGTAGAGGTTTGTAAACCTTTTGAGCCTGTAGAAAGCCCAACCAAACAAGCACTTACACAAATACATAGGTCGATTTTGCCAAGACTCTAGTGTCATTCGGCTTTCCCCGACCGGGGATAGAGCTGCATGGAATCCCCCCAGAGTCGTGGCCGTTTATGGTGCCATGTTGGGGTGTAGGGTGACTCTTCCTTTCCAACCTTTCATTATGCGTTTCCTAGTAGAGGTTTAGTTGTCACCTACTCAACTGACTCCTAACGGGTACCAGATCCTGATGTGCTTATGGCATACATGGCAGAGGCTAGGTCAACCACCCCTACTCCCCATGAAATAAGGCATCCTGTACACCCTCAAATAGTTGGGTCAGTTTGGGACGTATTACCTTTCATCCGTTTCCCCCGACCAATGGATTCCTATCGGGGTTAAGGTTAGGGTTAAGAAGGGTGTTGAAGTTAGTACTGAGGAAGGGATGCGAGGCTTCATATGAGGCTTTCCTTCATCAAACAAATGCTGGAAGAATAGTTGGTTCTTTGTTGAGGGCGGATGGGGTCAGATTGTTAAGGTTGAACTCGAATATTGTTTGCCGAGGTGTAGGGTTCCTATATTCTTTTGCTCTCTCAAATCTTAGGTTGGAACCCCCTTATTTTTTAGACTATAGGGATAAGATTAATGTTTTAAAGGCTTCCATTCACGTTCTGGAGAAGAGAGGCAGGGCTTACATCTTTAACGAGGAGATGATGATTAATGCCCGGCTTTTCCCGCGGCTTTTCGCATGTGCAAATGTCTTGACTGTCCCTAAAAATTATTATTGTTGTCATTCTTTTTTTTTTTCATCCAAAAGTATACTTCTTTGCAGTGTCCGATGTAGATGTGGTTTGTGACGCCCAGACACGAAAGGCGAAATCCATTGCGGAAGCGAGTCACCGGGATTCTGCTGAACAAGAGGTGAGTGGGATAGCTCCACCACTGGACTATAAAGATATTGATGATGAGGGATCTTTTGAGGAATCTTTAGAGGGCCCAATTGCCCAGAATCCTCCTAAGGGCCAAGGGAGGAAATGCATCGAATCCACTCTCGAGTGATAGAAAGGGAAAAGGGAAAATTGGTGAGTCTTCTTCTTAAGCCGACATCCCTAATGAGCAGGCTATCCTCGAATACACTCATGTCCCCATTTTAAAGAGCCCGAAGCTGAAAATCATTATGTTGATCTTCACTTTCGGGGAAGGCGCTCGGGGAAGAGGAAAAAAAGCAGCCTTCTTTCGCGTTCTTCCCTTAAAGTTCCATGGGTGATGTTTGATGTTGACTCTTCTTCTGATGAAGGGAACGCCAATGATCATGAAGTATGGATTAATGCATCAGCTCCTCTCTCCGAACCAGAAGTTAATGCGTCAGCTCCTCTTTTCGAATTAAGGGCTAATGCAATTGCTCATCTCTCCGAGACTCAGGTTGAAGAGGCTAACAAAGAGATAGATGAGACGGTTCTCGCTGGGCCCTGTGGGTCCGATGCTCATTGATCACTGGTTGACGAGGCTCGTAAAGCTAGTTCTAAAGTGGTTTCCCCCTAACTAGGTACTACGCTGGAGGTGACGGTGGTCCCTTCCAATCCTTCCTTATCTTCCAAACCGTGTGCTTCTTCAGGGTTGCCAAGTGGGGTTTTTATCCCTCGTGATATATTGGATGCCATGGCGTCTTGGCGAGCTTATGTTGGAAGGACACTTTGAGTCGCTTGAGGGTCAGCAATCTCTTGTAAGGGTTGGACAATTTTTACAATAACAGTGTTTATATAAGTCTGTATTTTCTTTGCTTTATACTTTCTACCTCGTAGTTTTGATCGAAATTTCTCATTTTTACGGTAGATGGTCTTCGAGCTAGTTGACGTGCTAAAAATGAATCACGCCTAGGTAGAGAAGATTACACGTCTAAAGGCTTTGTTGAAGAAAACTTAGAAGAGATGACTTTTATTAAAACGGGCGTGTGAAGAGAAGCTCGGAGTAAACCACGAGACCGTGGATAGGCACTTAGTGGCTCGTCTTGAGGCCGAATAGAAGGCTTCAGTTACGAAGGCTCCTGCTAGGTCCATAAGAGATTTTCTCTTGGATGCACAAGAACTTATGCTCTAAACTGAACAAAAAACCGAGGAGGTCAGGTTATCCTACGAGCGAAAGGCTGAGGATCTGAAACATTAGTCTCTCACCATTGAGGCCCTTTCTTAGGAGGTTCGAGCGGAATTAGAGGTTCAGTCTACGGATCATTATAAATGATCCCCTACCTACTACACTTTTCTCTTTCGTGAATTTCAACGATGCTTGGTTTCCGCTATAGAGTTCTTTAAGGTGAGGAATCGGGCGACTGGGAAGGTTAGTGACCAGTGGAAATCATCCATTGAGGTGCATATGAGAAAATCCATTGCAATCCTCCAGATGCAGATGCGGGAATGGCGTGCATATTGTCTGAGCGTAAGGAAAGAACCACATCCCATGCACCTTAAGATGCCTTCGAAAAATGCCATTTCTATAATTTATGCAGCCAATAGGTGCGATCTTAGAGGTGAAGGGCCGAACACTGGACCGATATTTGACAAAGACTATTCCTTCTGGATAAAGGATGAAATAGATCTGATCACTTGGCCTTCAGACGAGAGCTTGTTGATTGAATATGGTGGGACTCTGGCTTAAGGATCTATCGGCAAGGATCGACCTTCAGCTTCTTGATTTTGTACAAATTTTGTAAATTTTGTAATCTGGCCGCCACAGCTCATTAATAGATATATCCATTTTTTTTCCGTGCTGTAACTTGAAATGGATTTTGTGTACTTGAATCCTTCACTGAGCAGCTTTGTATACCTAGGATGTATTTTTGCTTTGATTAGTCATTCTTTGACCGATGTCCTGACTACTGGCTCAGGATAATTCTTGATTTTTTAACAAGTTTTTCCCTTGTAAAATGTCACCAAAGACGTCTAATGGTTTTGTCTGTTACAAGGGTTTGATCGAATCATTAGTGAATAACTAACACAGGTGCACAGTCGAACGCATCTCATTAGGTTTCCCTGATGGTGTACCTGAGTGTTTTTTAGGTATGACCGACATCTTCGGGGTGGCCAAATTATTGAAAGCGTTAGCACTTAATCAGTTTGACATGTGCGCTAGGTCTTAAGACTTTGCTTCTCAGCCTCTCAGGCACCTCGACCTACCAAGGCAGGTGTTGGTGCTGCGAGTTTTAACTAAAGAATTTTAAAACTAAGCACTTCTTGTCATAATGATTCCATTCGGATTTTATTAATGTCTGATAATGTAGACAAACAAAGTTAATCAGAAATCTTAAAATTCTAGGACAAATGTCTTTAAAATAGACAAAACTTGCTGAAACTAGTTGTTTCCAAGCGGGATGGAACTTCTCCTGCTTTTATGGGCATGGTTCAAATCCTACTTGTGAGCTGCCTTTCCTTTGCCTGAGGTTTTACTCTCAATTATGCATACTCGATATTCATCACTCTAGGTCCGATCTTGATACATAGAGAGGTTCACCCTACTAGCCATTTCCTTAGATCCTTTTACCATACCTATGTTTGATTTTGTTAGATATTTGATCATCAACGTGGTTGCTGTTACTGCTTTTGTTTGGCTACGAAACAGTCTACTTAGCAAGGCCTTGTATGGCCAGTTTTTGTGTTGACTACCACGAAGTCCAATAGTGCGGTTTTTTGTACGGGGGTGTTCCAATCTTTATAGATAACTTGACGATTCCAAATGCTTTGACTTCTGTGCCACTGAATCCTCTGAGGGGGATGGGTAGTTGTTGCAAATCCTTCCTGTTCAGACCCAATTGTTCAAAAACATGAGCGCTTAAGATATCCGTTGAGCTTTCGTTATCGATCAGTATCTGATGGACATCGTGGTGTCCGATTCAGGCTGTTATGACGATTGCGTGGTTTTGTTTCACGTCCACTCCAGGTGAGTCTGCTTCTGTGAAAATGATCGGATCGCATCCGGTTCTGGCTTTATTAGGATCGGGTCCGATTGAGTTTACATCTAGGTCCCTTCGAGGATATATAATGTCTCGAATTTTTGTTATTCTTTCTTTATTACTTCTGCCTGTGTAAGGTCCTCTAAAGATGGTGTTGATCTCCCCTGCCCTTCATTCCTTCCAGGGCTATCTTTCTTATCCTGGCTTTCGTCTAACTTATCGGTCCGACGACTGCTCATTTTTTTTGATTATCACATCGTGGAGGTGGTCTTCCCTGATGAGAGTCTCGATATGGTCTTTTAGTTGGTAGTACCTGGATGTGTCATGACCACTTTCTCTATGAAACCTACAATATTTATTTGTGTCCCGTCTGGCGTGGATCGATTGATTTGGCGGGTACTTGACCATCTTCTTATCTTCCTTTATGGCCAGAATCTCTTCCTGTCTTTTGGTGAGGAGGGCATAGTTGGTATACAATCCTTAAAATCTCCAGTAGTTTCAGTTGCCTTTTTGATTCTCATTCCGACGACTCTTTGAATTTTGGCCATTTTTCGTGTGGTCATTCCTCCGGTTCTTTGCGCTGATTCCTTTTGATTTGGCGCTTTCTTCGGGTCCTCCTCTGTGGACATAGTTCCCCCCTGATCAATTTCTTCTTTTTCGGCCATCGAATAACTACCCGTTACGTCCATTAATTTAAAGTATGAATTCGGGCATTTTCTTCTAAGGTCGAATGAGAGCCGACCGTTTTGCAGGTTGTTGGTGAAAGATGCCACCACAGTTTCATCGCTAGGATTCTAAATCCCTGATACTTCATGTGAGAACCTATTCAGCTAATCTTTTAGGGACTTGTCCTTTCCTTGCTTGAGGGTAGCAAGGTGGGCCACTGACTTTCTTCTTTGGATATTGACCAAGAATTGTCACGAGAAGGCTTGAGTTAACTCACGAAATTTTTTAATTGATCCTTGGGGAAGTCTCCTGAACTATTGAGATCCCATATCTCCGAACGTATGTGGGAATTTTAGACACATCAATGGGTCGTCGTAAGCGTACCGAGCAATAGAGCTCCGGAATCACCTCATATATTCTTTTGGATCAGTGTTGGCCTTAAACTGCTTAACTGTGGCATTATGAACCTATTTGGGAACCGGGTCTAGAGGATGTTACTGATAAAAGGGCTTTCAAAATTGTTGTTAAACAAGGCTTTCGGCCCCTGACGGTGTTCCATTGCGTCCACCTTCTGAGCCAGTTCTCTTATTAGAACGTCCAGCTCTTCTTTTGGTTCACCATTTACCCTCAAATGTTGACGAATCGTGAGCCCATGATGATCCCTTCGGGTATCCGCTTAGGCTCGGATACCATGTGCCGAATCTCAGAGGTGATTTACCTTTCTTGTGCCTTCTTCGAGGTTGTAGATCACTATTGTCTGCTGAGCTTGATCTACCTTGCTCGTTACTATACCTTTTTTCCTCGCTTTTTTCTTGTATGCAGCCTACTCGATCTAGTTCCTTTACTAAATCTCCTTGGTGTTGCCCATGTTTCTTGTTTTGCCTTAAGTGTGCGTAAGGCGTTAGGGCCACTACTGCAGAGCTTAGCCTTTGGGCTGGTGGTAAGATATGTTAATTTGTACGGAGAGGTCATCCCCATAGTTTTTGAAAGCGTTATGCCGTACCTGGCTACATCTTCAATGGCCCTCTGTAGTGCTTCTCTAATTTGTCGCCCGGCTTCGGAGGTTATTCCGATTGTCTGACCAATGGGGTCGATTCCCACCGAGCTTCAGTCGATGGGTATCGTTGTCGATTGGTGTTTCCCGAGATTCGGATCTTGCGAAGGGGAGTCTTGATCCTGGTTATGATCTGACCCTTCCCCGACCATACTGCTTGGCATATGGTGTTTGATATAAGGTCGTTTCTAAGGTTTTGCAGATCTAATCTCGCCCCCCCTCCTTTTAGCACCAAACTGTTGACGATGATTTTTCGTCAACTAAGATTACGACCAATTAAAAGGGTATGATTTGTTATTTAACTATGGTGAGAGACAAACTTAAGAACAATAGAAAAATTTACGTGGAAAGCCCAGTGTAGGGAAAAAATCATAGGTGTCGATACCGACTAGGAGATATTTATTTTGAAAGGTGTAAAAAATGATTATAAGAAAATGATATTCCTCTATCGAGAAGAATCAATAGTATTTATAATTTTGTAACCCTAGACCTAGGGTTGCAGTTGCGGATCCCCAAGATCTTGCTGGGATTCTTTTTTATCTGATTTGCTTGATTATCTCAATCTCCTGTAACAAGCGTAAATAACTGTTGACTTGGCCCTTGATTGTATTGAAAGAGGATGAGGTTGTTTTCCTATTCAAAACGTGATTGTTAACCCGTATATCGGCTTGACTTACCTCCCTTAAAATGAGTACTCACGAGATCCTCGCTAGTTAAGCTATCCCTATATTTTGGGGTGCCTTGGTCAGTGGTTTTACCAAATGTTTCTTCTTGGTCGCCTGACGAGGGTGCCATTTGGACAAGGATCTAAGAGATCTTTAAGGACAAGATATGAATGACTTATCGTTTAGGCTCACTGGGATGACACGAGATCTAAGCGAATTTTATCCACAACAATATATTTAGAGTAATTTTCCAATGAAGACTTTTACAATGCACACTTTAAGCACATTTGATGAAATTGCATGTAATTAAATGTTTTTTGAGGATATTTTTTGTATGCATTTTAAGAAAATTAAAATACACATTTGGTAAAAATTTAGAAATTTTTTGGATTTGGAAACTATTTTTTCTTATATTTCCATATTTTAAAATGTTTTATCTTAAAAAAAAAATTGGAAAAAATATGTTCTTGCACCCGAATTTTTAAAATTTTTTTTTCCATAAATGTATTTCAATGTTTTCACCATCCATATAAAAAATAAAATCAATATTCAATATATTCCATGCAATTTCATCAACGGTGCTTAAAGTGTGTATTGTAAAAAGTCATCATTGGAAAATTACTCTCTCTTTCTATATATATATACAGAAATTTTCATATGAGGATGCCCTGATAGAATTATATAAGGACATTGGATGTGAGTCACTCGTTTTACATACTTTGACTTGGTATGTATGCACTTATCAAATCACTAGTATAAATGAGTGTCTCACATTCAATATCCTGATAAAGTTATATAAGGATGTTCTGATAGGAACGAGACCGTATATATATATACATATTAAAAATACATAAATATCCCACCAGTTCAAATGCTTGTTGACAGTTAGTAATGAAAGCAACAAGCCAACAATAGTAGTTTAAGTGTTTCAATTCATTCATGGTTATAATGCCATCAAAAGCATGCAGAATCATTTTCCACAACTAAGCACTATAATCAATTCAACAAAATCCTACAAAGTGGTTGCAAAAGCATACTTAAATTCAACCAAAAACTAGCAAACATAAATTGTACCAACAAATAAGCACTATAATCCGTTTAAATGCGTAAAAAAACATACTAATAAGTAATATCCTACTAAGTGCTGATGTGTTATCAATCTAATTGCATTGTCACTTGGGAATGTGGTTTGATCTGAACCTGAGTGGGAGGCTGTGAGGAGGAGGCACCATCGTGTGCTGGTTGTGAAGATGAGGTAGTTCCGTGTGCTTATTTTGCAGAGGAAACTATTCCATGTACTAGTTGTGAAGAGGAGACACCACCTTTTGCAACCTTCAGTACATAAAAAACAGTAAAAAAACAAACAATTGGTAATGAAAACCATGAACAATTTTAGAAGTGTTTTAAAATAACATTAGTACCTTTTTACTTCTTCATATAGAAACTGCTTCGCAATTCCTTTTATTGTGGCCAGGTTGCGAATATGAGGTTGTTCAGTGTGTTGGTTGTGAAGATGAGACACCAACCTCTGCAACCTTTTGTATATAAAAACACCAAAAAAAAAAAAAAAACAATTAGTAATAAATACCATAGACATTATTAGAAATGAAAACCATAAACAATTAGAAGTGTTTAAAAATAACATTATTACCTTATTGCTTCTAGAAGTATCAACTGCTTAGCAAGTCCTTTCTTTCACCAGACCATAGACAAAACACCCAAACACAATATTCTTCATTTGAAACTTTCTCACTACCGGTTTTTTTTTTTTCTCTTCTTTCCAAACATGGAATGCAACAGTGTAATCAGGCTAACGTGGTCACAATCACAACTACCAAGCTCAAACTCAGTACCATCATAATGAACAACAACAAAAAGGATATCCAACTCAAACTCTGCCAAAAATAAACAAGCAAACTTCAATAAAATAAAATATATTACCCTATTTTCAAAGAATATATTATTTAAAAAATAAATAAACTACACACATGCAATTTCACCATCTTCAAAGAATTTATTTCCCTATTTTCAACATATATACCATCTGCAAAGAATAAATTGAACCATCTATAGAAGGATATAGACATACTACATAAAATCTGCAAACAATACATTACACCATCTCACAAAATAACATGTAAATTAACCCCCCCCCCCCCCCCCCCCCCCCACACACACACACACACACACACACACACACATATATATATATGCATATTAATAATTCAACGCAAAACAAAAGCAAAACAATCAAAACTTCAAAGATGCCCAGGTAAGCTGATGTTGGTTGTTACATTAGCAGTTCATAAAAATTCAGATTACCAAAGGAAAAATGCATGTGAAAAATCATAAAACCCTTATAATGTACATAAGACCTAAACTAACGTTTTGTTGTAGCATATGTTGTATGTATATATTCGGCTTAGAGACATGTCAGCAGAATAGGCGAGAAACACGAAAGAAAGATGATTCCACGTCATCCGTCAACTAGGCAACGAAGGAGATATTGACCATTTGCCATTCCGCTCAGCCACGTCATTAAGATCAATGAGAACCAAGAGTATACTCGCCAAAGACCCTTACTCGGTTAGGTTTGCTAGGCGAGTATGGGGAAAGTAACCTTATTAGAGCAAACCTCATCAAGGGAGAATTCATCCAGATGCAAGGCCTAAAGAGTTATACTCCAATAAGAAAATATTCATGTTTCCCCTAAAAGAAGTCTAAATAGGAAAGAATTAAGAGATGAACATTAGATAGGAAACAAGTCCTAATCTGTCCACAACATCAGAATCCTACCACGATTCTATTTGGCAAATCCGCTATCAACCCGGCAAAGGTGAGAAGAAACCCTAGCCTGCTTAGTATAAATAGAATCATGTAATCAACAGAAAGAGGGTTCTGAATCTTAGAGAGAGAAGAGAGTATTGTATGAGAGAGATAGATTATTGAGTGTGTAACCTTCTAACGATTCATAGTATTATTTTCCTGCCCTCGAGGGCACCGTGAGTTTTTCCCTTTCTAGAGTTTTCCACGTAAAACTTGTGTCTTGCATGCATTTATTTACATTCTTGTTTTCATAAACGTAACATTATTGTTGGACGCGTGGTAATCTATAATTCACCGTCAATAATTGGCGCTAGAAGGAAAGGAGATTTGAACAAAAACTTTGAGGAACCTTCATGAACAGAACTGAAACACGAGCAACAGTGGCAATAAAGACGGAAACTCCAGTGGCGATAATCACCGCTAGGTCCCTGAAGTAACAAAAGTAGTACGGGACTGAATGTTGATGACTGGGGAGCAATCAGTAGCATCGCCAAAGACCATGTTGGCTGATCCGGGAGCTTTGTAACACTTCCAAACCGCTATGATGAACTTGGTCATCGAAGCCAACAAGTTAGGACTCTCGCTTCCTATAGGCCTAGGGATTTTCTCTCCCTACAATTTAACAACATGCTCGCCCAGGGACCACCCACTTGGGAGGTTGCGTTTAGAAGTTCATATTACGACCTTAGAGGCCCAAACAAAACCATATATAGAGGAAACACCCTAGGATCACCCTGAATCCTTTGAAGGAAAAAGATATAGGAAAGGAAAGGGTTTGCTAGATGAAGGATCTTTGGAGAGGTGAGGCCGTGGTCGAACACATGGGAGGATTCCTAACAGTGTACACCAGAAGGCTTGTCGGAGGCACCGTTCTGTTTCCTCTGAAGAAAAAAGTCTTCAGCCGAGTAGCGGATTGAGGTAAAAAAAGGCAAGACAAAGGAGATTTGAAAGCATAGATGATTAGAGATTTGGAGGAAGTATTATAGTAGGGAAGATGGCTATAGAAGAATGACTATCAAAAGCCAGATTGATCAGAGAGGAGAACCGACCGACCAACGGAGTGTCATCCTCCAAGAACTGTCAAAGAAGGTCTCAGCAATGGCCTAGAGATATGGGTACAGTGCCTCGTCAATGACGAATTAAACAATAGATTCGTGGATCAAATTGCTCACATTCAGTTCTCAGAAAGGTTCAGGATGATGACCATTGAGCAATACAAAGAGACTAGGGATCTAAATGAACATGTCAGACGATTTCGTAATGTCATGGCACAGTATGCATCCAACGATGGACTACTATGCTTAACGTTTCCTTAAACCTTCGGCGACCTAGCCTTTAGATGGTTTGGGCGACTTCCACCCAAAAGCATTAACAACTTTTTAGGATTCAGCAAAGCGTTCATAAGATAGTTCATGAGGAGTGTGCAGAGGAGGAAGTAGCTTGCCCACTTGTCAAATTTGAAACAATTGAAGAGTGAGTCACTCAAGAAATACCCGACAAGATTCGGGAGGGAAGTCTTTCATATTGAGGACGCTAACAATGTAGCCGTTATAGCCGCTTTCACTAATGGATTACTAAGTGGTCGACTATCCTTTGACTTACGGAGAGACTGACCAAAGACTTACGAAGAGATGATGGACATAGCAGGCGATTATGCTTTAGCTGAAGAAGAGGAGATAACATTAGCGGTAGCTATGTACATTGCCATAAACCCGATACGCAAAACCAAAACGCAATCGTGTGATCACTAAAGAGATGAAAAAGGTCGGAATGACCAATCTAGGGAGAGCAGGGGAAGTAATCGAACCAGTAGGTTATGTAATAAACATAACAACTACACCCTATTGACGGACGACCAAGAGAACATACTTTCAGTGGTGGAAGGTTAGGGGCTTGCCAAATACCCACAGCAGCAATCAACCAATGTTAGGCGAGACACGACGAAATACTGCCGTTTCCACAAAGATCACAAACACGACACATCTAAATGCTACTAGTTGCGTGATCATATTGAAGGTTTAATCAGAGAAGGGCACATTAAGGATTTTACCCTGAAGGGAGATAAACATGGTGGTCACCAAGATAGCCACCAAGGATGCGGACAAGAAAAAAATAACCCAAGGAAGAGTAACTCAGGCACTACGATAAACACCATTTTCGGTGGACCCCATACAGGTCGGAGTAATAGGAATATAATGTCGAAAGTCTGAGAAGTAATATACGAGAACAAGAATACGTAGGTAAATTTCGTACAAAGAAGTCCTAAAAAGGGAAAGGAAGGATGAGATCCGATAATTTTCACGGCCGAGGATTTAGAAGGAATTGACACAAAACCAAACGATGCAATCGTAGTGGGGTTCCAAATAGCTCATATGGACGTCCTCCGAGTGATGATAGATAATGGAAGTTCAGCTGACATCTTGAGCGCTAGGGTGTATGATGATTTACGGTTAGACACAAAAGACTTGGAACCTTTTCATGTACAGTTGAAAGGATTTGGAAGTGTATACGTAAGATCCTTAGGGACCGTAAAGCTACCGGTGAGATTCGGCACAACGCCATGTCGGATGACGATCTTGTTAGATTTCGTTGTCGTCGATATCTATCACTGGCCTTATATTGCATTACTTGATTGACCATTTTTGAACAAGGCCCGGGTAGTCACATCGACTCATGCACCAAAAGTAAAATTCCCTATAGAATTTGGGATTGAAGAACTCAAAGGATCACAAGAAATGGCTCGCTGGGTAAACCAGTCAGTTTTCAAGGATAGAGCCGGGGCAGAAACATTGAACATATGCGAGCTGAACCAAGAAGTACAGGAAGAGACTCCCAAGACCTTTAAACTCGACACAAGGGATAAGTCAGAGAAGGAGAACAAGGAGCCAACCGAATATGTTATCTTAGATGAGGAAGAACCTGATCAAATCATCAAGATTGGAGCAAGTTTAGCCGAATCAGTTAACACGGACATAGCGAATTTCCTGAAAGAATACAAGGAAATCTTTACCTAGAGCCATAAAGATATGCCCAGAATCATCACAAACGTGATCTCACACTATTTGGCCATAGATGACAAAAGCACGCTAGTGGTACAGAAAATGAGAAGTTTCAACACAGAAAGAAGTGCGGCAATAAAGGAATAAATGGCCAAGTTACTTGCAGCTGGATCAATTAGAGAAGTTAAATACCCCGAATGGGTGGCGAATGTGGTTCTCGTGAGAAAGACATACAATTAGTTGATAATAACTGTAGACTTCACCGACCTAAACAAGGCTTGCCCCAAAGATAACTTCCCACTACCAAGAATTGACCAACCGGTCGACGCTACAGCCGGACATGAACTTCTGAGCTTTATGGATGCATATTCGGGATACAATTAGATCAAGATACAGAAGCTAGATGAAGATAAAACAACTTTCACCACAGACCAAGGACTATACTGTTACGTGGTCATGCCATTCGGCTTGAAAAATGCTAGAGCAACATATCAGCGGTTGGTCAATAGGATGTTTGCTAGTCAAATAGGAAGAAATATAGAGGTATACGTAGACGATATGCTGACAAAAAGTGTCACCAATAACATACATGTGGATGATTTGGGAGAGACTTTCGATGTGTGAACCAAGTACAACATGAAACTAAACCCTGTCAAATGCATGTTCGGCTTACCATCTAGTAAGTTCCTCGGGTATCAGGTACATCAAAGAGGGCTAGAAGTGAACCTAGACAAGATCCGGGCATTGGCAATATGGCTTCCCCAAAAACCTTAAAGGACATTCAGAAGCTCACATGATGTTTGGGTCGTTGAACAATTTCATATCAAAATCAACGAATATGTGCTTACTATTTTTTAGAGCCATAAAGAAAGGCAAGGGGGTCGAGTGGAATGAAGATTATGAACAGGCTTTTTAGGCCTTGAAAGAGGGCCTAAGACTACTTAGGCCAAACGCCACTGTTGTCGAAACCATTGGTCGGAGAAACCATTGGCCATTGGTCTGTCAGGCTTTTCAAGCCTTGAAAGACTACTTAGGCCAAGCGCTACTGCTGTCAAAACCATTGGTCGGAGAAATATTATATCTGTACCTGTCGGTCACCGAAATGACCACGAGTTCTATACTAGTGAGACAAGAAAAGGGAATCCAGATTCCAGTGTACTACACAAGCAAGGCATAGTTGCTCGCCAAGACAAGGTATTTGCCAGCCGAGAAGATGGCACACGTACTAGTAACATCAGCAAGAAAACTGAGACCCTATTTCCAGGCCCATAAAATTGAGATATACACAAACTACCCTTTCAAACTAATCCTACAGAAAACAGAGGTATTCGGCAGAGAGATAAAATGGACAATCGAGTTGACTGAATTCAACATAGAGTACCTCTTGAGTATGTCAATAAAAGGCCAAGCAGTTGCCAACTTTGTGGTAGAATTCACTGAACAAGACTCACAGTAGCAAAGATGATGGTGGAACAAATGAAGAAAATCTTCCAGTGGTAACTTCATGTTGATGGCTCATCAAACACGTATGGCAATGGGGCAGGGATAGTGGTCTCGACCCCGGAAGGAGATTCATTCGAATGTGCCTTGTGTTTTGATTTTAAAGCCACCAACAATCAGGCTTAGTATGAAGCACTAATAGCAGGGTCGAAAGTATGCACGGCTTTAAGGGCCGATGAAGTAGAGATTTTTAGTGAATCATAAGTCATTGTCAACCAAGTATTAAATGAGTAATAGACAAAGGACGAAAGAATGATCTGGAGCTGATGAAAATATTACTTAGAAGATTCAAAAAATTCAGAATCGTGCAAATCCCAAGAGAAAAGAACGAGCAAGCCAATGCTTTAGCCAAACTGGCCTCAGCCACGGTCAATATCTGGCCCCAAATCGTCCATATTGTTCACTTATCTCAACTGAGCAGAATGAGATCGTAGTAATCCAAAATTTGTCAGACAACTGGATAACTCTGATAAGAGAATATCTCATCAATTACACCCTGCCAAGTGATCCACTAGAGGCAAAGCGGCTGAAGTACAAGATACTCATTCCTCAGCAGTGAGCTATACAGAAGGGGTTACTTGAGAGTACTGTAGAGGTGTGTCGGACCCGAAGAAGCTGACATTATTTTAAAAGACATGCATAGTGGAAGCTGTGGGAATCATACTGGGGGTCTTATTCTAGCCCACAAGATGTTAAGACAAGGGTTTTACTGGTCAATACTATTCACCAATGCATAAAGAATAGCTGCAAGGAGCAAAGCATGCCATCGTGGCTATAGATTATTTTACAAAATGGGTATAAGGTGAACCATTGGTGCATATAACAGAGGCAAATACCACCAACTTTGTAAAGAAGAACATCTTGTACAGATTTGGGATACCAAACACCATGATTACCGATAATAGGACACAATTTGACAACAAAAAGTTTAGGGAATTGTGCAAGAAATATATGATCAACAATTACTTTGCATCTCCAGCCTATCCACAGACGAATGGACAGACTGAAGCAATGAATAAGATAATCAAGCACAACTTGAAAGCCAAGCTCGCTGTCAAGAAAGGGAGTTGGGCACGGAAACTACCACAAGTATTATAGGCTTATCGGACCATAGGAATGAGTTTAACAGGTGAGACACCTTACTCAATGGCTTTCAGAATCGAAGTTATCATCCCAGTAGAAACAACATTCTCTTGGCTAAGAATATGGCTCTTTCATTCCGAACTCAATATTGACATCTTGAAATATGGGTTAGACAAGCTAGAGGAAAGAAGGGAACACGCCCAAATAAGGAATGCAACTTATCAACAAAGGGCAGCCAGGTACTACAATTCACATGTGCGAATAAGAAGATTCATGCTCGGTGACCTAGTGCTGAAAAGAGTGGCCCCAAGAACCAAAGCAGTAGGATCGCTCGTAGATAAGTGGGAAGGGCCATATCGTGTCACCATCATAACAGGACATGAGGCATATCGTATCGCTCGAAGAGGAGTCGGCGAGCTTCCTCGACTATGCAACACACAATATCTGAAGATTTACTACCCCTGATTTCTCCCCTTTAAAGTTTGTTTTTGTTATTTCTTTTTAGTATTCGTTTTCAGTATTTTTCTTTTAAGAGATTTTCAATAAAGAGTAATTTATTACTAAGTACAAATATCCTCACAAAATCAAGTGCCGTGATCTACTAATAGAAGTTGTTCGCCTTTGCATGAAGATATGAGTTTAAACTCTCAACAACATATATGTGAGCGAATGGGTTACTCCCCAACCATAGCTGGCTTAAAATAAAAATGTCACAGCAACCTGAGCTAGAAAAATGTTATCAGACCGATTGGTGCTCGCCACCATTGGTAAAGCATAACCCTTAGAGATACGAATAAAGCACTCAGAAACAGCGGTTGAAAATAAATCCAGAAAGAAGTGCTGGGGTCGAACAAACTAGCATCTTAAAAAAACTATAAGAAAAAGCGGGAGACGTCCCTACAGTGTGCTTAAAGATTTGGTGTATGGTCGAATACATCCTGACAAACATTGAGTAAGCCGAAAACTCAGCAATGGTAGCTGAACAATAAAAACAAAAGGCTTTGAGCCTAAGCCAAAAACTCAGCAACGGTAGTTGAACAAAAACAAATAAAAGGCTTATGCCTAGATCGACTCAGCAATGGTAGCTGAACAAAAGACGAGTATATAGTAGAATAAGTGAGTTATATAAATAAAATATCAGATTTACATTGGCAAAAGCTCGATTGCAAAAAAAAAAAAAAAAAATCAGCAAAAAAGTGGAAAAGGTTGAGTCAAGCATCTGGTAGAAGATCAGCCCCACTGTCTTCCTCCTTGTCAATCTCATCCTCAGATGGATAGACTATCTCCTTATCTCCCTCAGGCATGAAAGGCCCATAGTCACAACCGAAAACTGGAATAAGGTTTGGTTCATCACCGATGCTGGTAAGGCTTCCTTTCCAACCTGAATTGTTTGTGTTGAAAACGCGTTTGGTGGGAATTTCAAGATGCATAGGGTAAGGCTTTATTCTCACATAGCGACAATGAGTTTTCCATATCTTTATATGGCCCTTAATTGAGTCCACCATGCCATCCATACGAAGTTGAAGAGACTTATCGAAGCATTTCAAAGCCTTTTCATTCGAATGATCCTTCATTGTAAAAAACTTCTTCGAATGCCTCATTCCACGTTTGAACTTGCGCAGAAGAAGAGTCTTGTAAGCAGGAGACCTCTTGAACTGATCCACGGCTTGGGCTTCTGATTCAGCCTTCAAATCTCTAAAGATGGCATCTTCTGAGGCCTGTGATATTGCAGATCACTTGATTCTAGCTCGGCTTTCTCCCTAGCCTCTTCGACTAACCTCTCCACTTCCATGCATGCTGTGAGTGAGTCCTGGCTAGCAGATAAGTGTTCTTTCAATGATTTGATCTCTTCTTCAGTCGCAAATACCTTATCCTCATCAGCCAGTTGGGTATCCAGAAACGCATCAACGGATTCTCTTAGCTGAATAAGTTGTTGAGTATAAGATTCCTCAATAGAAAATTTATCAGCCACTAAGCGGGAGATCTAGTCCCGCAACGCTTATTATTTATAGAAATTGCATTCTCGCGTCTATAGTTGTCCTCCATCTCAGACATCATCTGGATAAAACGCAAGGGTTATAAAACAAAAGCATAACAAATAAAATAGGGATACCAAAAGACTTACCAATGAGTGACAGTTGAAAAAGAATTCCATCTTCTTATTACACTATTTGTTCTTTATGTGCTCCCAACCTTGACCAACATAAACGTCCTTGTTGATCAATTGTGATAAAATCTTGGAAGCAGAAAAAAGTAAAGAGAAACAAACAGGATGCATCATTGGTTTCAGTTGAATTTGTAGGGGGTTTTTCATGTGCACCCTCAGGATTTACGGTGGGCACAAACGGTCCTTGTTGATTAGATAAAGCAGCAACATTCTACTTTTCTACACTTGCTGAATAAGCGGTTGGGTCTGATGGAGCAGAAGTAGAAACATTTTATTTTTCGACATTCTCTAAGTGGGTGGTTGGAATTACAACTGTTACCCCCTCAGTTGGAACCTCTGAAGCAGCACCTTCAGTTGAAGTAGCTTCAGTGAGCACAGGTTTACGATTGCCCTCCTCATCTGATAAGATCACGTATTGGACGACCCTTGAAGCTCGCTTGGTTGGTCGAGTAATGTGATCAGGGGTACTTTCAGCTGGACGCTTTCCTAGACCATATCTAGGATTTAAATCACTCGCAAGGTTTTCAAGAGTTTTAGGGACATTGACATCGAAAATGGTGACATCTTTACTTGCCCCCGAAACACCAACCTTTTTTTTGCCCTTTCGGCTGGGGGTAAATCTAATTGCGACCTCATGAACCCCATGATGCTGGTCAGGGTCAACGTTTCTCTCAGGGACATCGCCCGTATCCTCACTATCTTTAGAATCATCACAAGCCGAAATAGTAGTTCCCTCCTTGGCCAACTCGGTAGCTTGCCTTTGGCTAGTGGCAGTAGAATTCTTCACTGCTCGGGCTTGCACATCGCAAACCATGTCGATATCACTCTTTGCAAGGAAAAAGAAAGTGTTACCAACACAAAATCGACAAAAAAGGAAGCAAAATCAAAGGTAAAACGTGGGAACACTTACGACGATGATGCTTGGCTAATAAACGCGGAAAAATTCATTGAGCTATCATCTTTTCTTCATCCAGGAGGAATGGCTGACCTTTCTCAGTTAATGGAAGGACGTCGGTTGCTGCAAGACAAGAAATCTCGGCGTCTAGCAGAATAGGGAGTGTCTTTGACTCAAGGGTGGTGAAATGTCTTGGAACCTTTGTCACCATAAGATTCAAGCGAGTACTCACAGGTGCATCCCTTCCCCATGCACCATTTACAAAAAACCAACTATTTTTCCATCTTTTGGTTGAGGTAGGGAAACCCCAAATAAAGCCTTTCTTCTTGTCATCATCCGAAACCTCCATCTGCCCTAGATCCCTTGCACCATTAGGAATGCAGTAATCCATAACAGAAGAAATGAGAAAATAAGTACCATCGTGACCTGTAACCCATCGTATTAGGAGTGTGTAGAAATGGCGAATCTCGCAAGGAGTGGGTGCCCCGTAACCCATCGTATTCCACATTAGACATATACACATCAAAATCCTATAACTATTTGAAGCCAATTGGGCAGGTGCATGTTTGGCATCAGCAAGGAATCTGACTATAAACGGCTGAAGGGGAAGAGTTACACCACAACCAAGCATCGAACCATAAATAGCGACGGCATTTTACGAAGAATTCCATACAGCTCGCTCACCAGATAGTATCAGATGGACAGTATTGAGAATGTTAAATCTACTCATGTATTTTCGGAGCACTTGTTCGCCAATCACGTTCACCTCCCTGTCAAAAGCACTCTGACGCTTAAACAAGAAGTGTAACCTGTCGCTTTGATGATCCTCAATATCTGAATCAATTATCATCCGAGATTCTCTGGGAACCCTAGGCGTTTTTCATCTACTACCACTAGGCTTTGAAGACCTCGTCATTTATGAAGAATCAGTACTAAAAGATGAGGAAGAAGAGATACCAGGGGCATTGGTTTCATGAATAGAAGAAATATACAAGGAAATTAGAACGGTAAAACTCAGATCGAAACTGCGTATCAACAACTCAATTTTATTCGCAGTGTTTTTATTACCAAGTTCTAAAGCCTGCATCATATGACTAAAAAAAAAAGAGCACTGAGATGGATCCATGGAAACTCACTAGGAAATCTTTTAAATAGCGGCTACACGGAAGATCTAGACGGACCAACAAAGAGGTAAGTTGTCTCCTTTAGATAGTTTTGTAGACAAGAGTGAAGAGGGTGAATAAAGATCGTCGGAAATCTAGGTGATTGGAGTTCTGAAACAGAAAATTGAAAACCTGCAAACTTGAATTTATTTTGAGTATTGGAGAAGAAGAAGAAGAAGCAGAGCAAGAATCGTCAAAGAGTGTGAGTGGGAAATGAAGCGGTGTCTTGCTTTAAAATGAGGAGATTTTCAAATTTTGAAAAATTTAAAGAGTAGGTTAGGTAAAGTGAACCGCCAGTACACAGGGTAGTGACGAAATTACCCACCATACAATAAACATGTGGCGCTTCAAAGAAGATGCCCATCAGTAACAACGACAATTCACTGCGTCCAATCATATATAGTTTTTGAATTCTCGTAGTTAAAAATGAAACTTAATGTGGAAGCATTAATTGTTAAAATTGGCAGTAAAAAAAAACGTGTGGATCAAAGATAGAAAATGAGGGAAATAATTTCCCTAAAGGACCAGAATTCGTCAAGTATGATTATAAATACTACTCACTGAAGCAAAGGAATGAAGAGATCAAAGCACTTATTCGGCTCGAAGTATTTGTGGGGGTATTGTTGTATGTATATATTCGACTAAGAGAAACGTCAGCAGAATAGGCGAGAAACATGAAAGAAGGACGATTCTACGTCATCCGTCAGCTAGTCAACGAAGGAGATATTGACCATTTGCCATTCTGCTCAGCCACGTCAGTAAGATCAATGAGAACTAGAGATGCACATTTTTTCCCAGGGCCTCAATTCCCCGCGTCCCTATCCCCATTTAGGGATTTTTTTGGGGAAAAAATGGGGAAATGGAGGATGGGGAAATGGGAATAGGGGGACCCCTTCCCATCCCCATTTCCCCATTTCCCCATTTTCCCCACAATTATGTTGAAATAGGGATGGGGATGGGGATGGGGGGAGGTCCCCCATCCCCATTTCCCCATTTTCCCATTTTCCCAAAACATATATAAATATAATTATAATATATATTTTTAATTTTTTGTTTATTCTTTGAAAACCCTAACTCTCTAGGTATATATACACATTTTATATAAAATGCACTAATGAATTTTATTTTATATTTGTAATGGAATGTTTGTTTTTTTAATTTAATTTGTAAATTTTAGTCAAATGGGGAATTGGGGATGGGGATGGATATAGGTCCCCCCAAAATTTCCCATCCCCATTTTCCCCAAATGGGGAAATGGGGGGGAGGGAGGGGGGGATGGGGGAAGGGTATGTGAAGTGGGGATGGGAATAGGGGGACCTATATCCATCCCCATTCCCCAAACGTGCATCACTAATGAGAACCATGAGTATACTTGCGAGGCTACTCGCCAAAGACCCTTACTCGGCCAGGTCTGCTCGGTGAGTATGGGGAAAGTAACCTTATTAGAGCAAACCTCATCAAGCGAGAATTCATCCAGACGCAAGGCCTAAAGAGTTATACTCCAACAAGGAAATATTCCTGTTTCCTCCAAAAGAAGTCTAAATAGGAAAGAATTAAGAGTTTCTTGAAAGATGAACATTAGATAGGAAATAAGTCCTAATTAGTCCACAACATCAGAATCCTACCACGATTCTATTTGGCAAATTCGCTATCAACCCAGTAAAGGCGAGAAGAAACCCTAGACTGCTTAGTATAAATAGAATTATGTAATCAACAGAAAAAGGGTTCTAAATCTTAGAGAGAGTAGAGAGTATTGTATGAGAGAGATAGATTATTGAGTGTGTAACTTTCTAACGATTCATAGTATTATTTTCCTGCCCTCGAGGGCACCGTGAGTTTTTCCCTTTCTAGAGTTTTCCACGTAAAACTTGTGTCTTGCATGCATTTATTTACATTCTTGTTTTCATAAACGTAACATTATTGTTGGACGCGTGGTAATCTATAATTCACCGTCAACAATTGGCGTTAGAAGGAAATGAGATTTGAACAAAAACTTTGAGGAACCTTCATGAACAGAATTGAAACACGAGCAACACTGGCGACAAAGACGGAAACTCCAGTGGCGATAATCACCGCTAGGTCCCTGAAGTAACAAGAGTAGTACGAGACTGAATGTTGATGACTGGGGAGCAATCAGTAGCATCGCCGAAGACCATGTTGGCTGATCCGGGAGCTCTGTAACACTTCCAAACCGCTCTGATGAACTTGGTCATCGAAGCCAACAAGTTAGGACTCTCGCTTCCTATGGGCCTGAGGATTTTCTCTCCCTACGATTTAACAACATGCACGCCCAGGGACCACCCACTTGGGAGGTTGCGTTCAGAAGTTCATATTACGACCTTAGAGGCACAAACAAAACCTTATATAGAGGAAACACCCCAGGATCACCCTGAATCCTTCGAAGGAAAAAGACATAGGAAAGGAAAGGGTTTGCTAGGATGAACATTAAGAGTTTAAATAGGAAAGAATTAAGAGTTTCTTGAAAGATGAACATTAGATAGGAAATAAGTCCTAATCAGTCCATAACATCAGAATCCTACCATGATTCTATTTGGCAAATTCGCTATCAACACGGCAAAGGCGAGAAGAAACCCTAGCCTACTTAGTATAAATATAACCATGTAATTAACATAAAGAGGATTCTGAATCTAAGAGAGAGAATAGAGTATTGTATGAGAGAGATAGATTATTGAGTGTGTAACCTTCTAACGATTCATAGTATTATTTTCCTGCCCTCGGGGGCACCGTGGTTTTTTCCCTTTCTAGGGTTTTCCACGTAAAACTTATGTCTTGCATGCATTTATTTACATTCTTGTGTTCAAAAACATAACATTATTATTGGACACGTGGCAATCCGGAATTCACCGTCAATAACATAAGCAATCACTAAATCAATAACATAACCTAAGTGGCATATAAACTATCAGTTCCTTGATGTACTCCTTGTACAATTGTCCCATATGTAATTATGTCAATAAGTCAAGTGGGTGCAAACTTTGGCGTAGAAAATCCACATAATCTAACAACATAAACCTTATTGAGGACTAAGCCCTAAATAAATGCCTGCCACTAAAATTTTGTAAGAGAAACTCAGAATTGGCATGAAGGCATTTAATTTAACAGTAGATAAAGAAACAAAGAAACTCAAGATTTTCTAATAAAAGGAAAAACAATAAGTTGAACACCTCTGTAGATTTGAGCACCTTGACAAATTTGAACACCTCTACTCTGTCTTTGAAAAAAATCGTAATTAATAATTTTGAACATTATTCATGCATATTTCACGTACAAATATCCAATAACATGCAATTACACCATCAATTTTAAAGTTAACAACTTAAAACAAAAAACCCCCAATTTCTTTTTAATAGAAACCCTAAATTGAAAACTATAGTCAAGACAAACAATCAAACTCAAGCCATGCACTCAAAATCAGTACAACAACACTATAAAACATTAAAAGTTAAAAAAAAAAAAAAAAAACATACCTTCAAAGCAAAACAAAACTAGAATCCGCATCAACTCCTTCGATTTGAACACTTCTATTTTGTACTCAAAGAAGCCTAACCTAACTAACCTTCAAAAATTCATAAAACACCATTTCATGAAAACGAAGGGTTTGTTTTGGCAATGATAGGGTTTGTTTGGCGTGAAAACGAAGCTGAACAGTTTGGTGATGGTGAAGCTGGAAAGCGAATGAGAGTTATAAAGCGAGGGACCACTGCGTTATTACAATATTTGTTTTCATCCTAACTAGTCAGCCACATGTTAAGTTCTTTATTATTATTATTTTTTATAATCATAAATGTTTATTAATGAGTTTACATTTCTACCCTTTCATATTAATTGTCATTCAAGTGCCTTCATCAAAGTTACCGTATTACCCTTGCATTCAACAATGAGATAATAGTCAACTAGCTATTTTAACGGAAAAGGTAACAGGAGGGGGTTAAGTGGCGATTACTTTCGATTTCACGGGGAAAAACGGCCATAAATGATAATATAGGGAGGAAATTTGCTGATAGGTCAAAATTCAGGGGAGAAAATGATACTTTCCCTAAAAAGAACAAAAGAGTCACAATTTCAATGCATGAAGTGAGTCCCAAACGGCTTTGTGGCCAAATATCAACAAATCCTAATAAAGGTAGTTTGTGAAAACGTGAGTGCATCTCTTTAAACTATTTTCCCATATTTAACCACCAAACGCATTTCATGCATGTTTTCAAACTTTTAATTTTTTTTTGTTCCTGATTTTCCAATTGCCAAAAACGTATATAAATAGACAAGATCATATATTTCGTAAAAAAGTATACTGCATTATTTATTTATTTTTATAAATAATCACTTCCTTCTTTCTATTTTTCGCATTAATTATTGTGTTAAGGCATGGCTTTAGCAAAGAGTAATGCAGAGATCATGATAATGACTACTCTTTGTCAAGGCCGGCCCTGATATTTTCAGGGCCCGAGGCAAACTATAGAAAATAAATTTATGGGCCCCTAATATTTCAAGTTAGGATTTTATATCTTAATTATGAATTTTCGTAGTAAGATTTAAGAGAGTTTTGAAGAACCCTAATTTGATTTTTGATTTTTGATTTTTTGATTTTTGTTTGATGTCTACTTCTTATTGTGATAAGTGATATGAGTAGTGTTGTACTGTTGTTTTTTCGTTTTAGATATATAAAAGACAATTAGTATTAGGATTAGGATTCGATCCACGTTTGACTTGGTGAAAGAACTTGAGAATGATAATTAGGTTTTATAATTTGTGGGCATTTCATAAAAAAAATATGTTCTGTGGGCCTATTTTAAACTCATTTATAAGTTTGTTAGTTTAAAAAAATTATATGTTTAATGGACCTATTTTAAACTCATTTATGAGTTTGTTAGTTTAAAATCATACATGAGTTATATCTGAAATCAAATTATTATTATTATTATTATTATTATTTTATTTACAATTTGGGGGCCCTTAAAGATTAGGGGTCCTAGACGGTTGCCTCACTTGGCTCTCCCTAGGACCGGGCCTGCTCTTTGTGGAGTCTCCATATCGGTTGAATACAAATTAAGTTGATCTTTTTTTTTTTTTTTTAAACTCTTGGCTTTTAACGTGTTTCTTTTTTCTTAGACAAATTTATTCATATTGATGATTAAAGAAAATAAGGGGTTCAATCTTGTATAAACGTATTTCGTGTATAGAATGAACTCAACAATATTCAACTTCACATATTAACGTGACCACAACTACACAGGCCATAACTTGATTGAAGTGACACTCGAAGATCACAAGCCATGCAATGCAGTATCTCCAATTGCAAAATATACCTCTGGAAATGACTCTATCACCTTCAAAAGGCCTCACAACTAGTGGCGAGCCTATTGAGGGGCCTGTGAGAAAGGACCGATACAACATACGATTGGGGGGGGGGGTCACTGCGCTACCCCCGAAGTTTTAAAAATCTACAAATTTGTCCATGTTTTAATTTTTGTAACATTCTTAATTTTTAGATTTTTATGTTTTTACACCTATTTCATTTTTTATTGGGTAAATATCATTTTCATCCCTATGGTTTACCATATTATCTATTTTGGTCCCCGTTGTTTCAGTATTGGCTCGTTTAGTCCTTCTATTATGTTTTTCGTTAAAGACAGGCCAACTGACATGTTTAGAATTTAAATGACCATTATACCCCTTAACATGTTTGAGGGGCTTGCAAGGACAATTTTTCCCTCCAATGATCAAAATGACCATACTGCCATTTAAATTTAAATTCTAATAAATATTAACATATGTAAAAATAACTCCATAAAATTAAATTTTTTTTTTTGAAAAATCAGAAACCCTATTCATCTCATCATCAACAACATCCATTCATCATCTTCCATATCAAACACCATTACCAAACCCTAGCCATCAAAAACCCACTGCCACAAACATTATATATTCATCTCCCACATCAACAACATTACCAAACCTTAGCCACTCAAACCCACTGCTACCCCAATCGCCATCGCTCTAATCCGCAACTCAAACCCATAGAAACCACCACTGGTGGCCGAATCAAACCAACGCCAAACGCCGGTCCAATCAAACCAACTCGACAGCTTAATAAACCCACACCGAACGATCGATGTACACAAACCGATAGATATGCACCCAAACCGATCGATCTGCACCAGATCGTGGGTCTTCAATGAAGGAGATGAGATTCGGTTCACAAGCACCAAGGTTTGATACTCGGTTCACAAAGACATTTGAGAAAAAGACGAGATCGAGATCGAGATCGAGAGAGATATAGATTTAGGGTGATGAAGAGAGAGAGAGAGAGAGAGAGAGAGAGAGAGAGAGAGAGAGAGAGAGAGATGAATGGTGTTTTACCGGTGGTAAGAGGGGTTTGGGTGGTGAAGGGTGTTTCACTAGTGTTGATTTGTGAGAGAGAGAGAGAGAGAGAGAGAGAGAGAGAGAGAGAGAGAGAGAGAGAGTTTGGGTTTAGGTTTCTGGATGTGTTTGTTGGTGAATGGTGAGAGGTGGTGATATGTGTTGGTGAGAGGTGTTGATCGGTGGTGAGAGGTGTTGGTGAATGGTGATGGATTTTGATTAGTTTTAATTAATTTTATTTTAAAATTTAATTAATTATAAATTTATTTAGTTTATTTATTTTTTTCATTTTTTATTTAATTAATTTTAAAACTACCATTCTGCCTTTTCATCAAACAGGCTTCTAGAAACTTTGACGTTGAATTACCGTCTTACCCTTGTTGACTTGATAGAATTATGAGAAACCCTAACGAAATTGGACGGTAGGGACTAAAATATGGATTAATTGAAAATGCTTGGACCTGTATAGCCAATACTTGAACGATGGGGATCAAAATGGATAATATGGTAAACTATAGGGACGAAAATGATATTTACTCTTTTTTTCTTGTTTTACTAGAAACAAGACATGTAATTTTTTTTTTCTATCAAATCACATAAAAAATATCTTTTATTTTATATATAGTATTTATTTTAATGTGTCTTAAATATAAATGAAAATCGATCATAACATATATGTTCTATCTCAACTAATATTATTCACATTCAAATAATCTTGTTCTCTTTTACGATATTAATTATCCCACTCTTCACCCTAATACCATATTATACTTTTGATATGTTATTTATTTTTAAATAATCAATAGGTGTTAATTTATATAATGAAAACATGTTAACCAAACATATACATATATTGGACAAGATGGTGTTGACCTAGATGTATACCCCTCACACTCACACCACGAGATTGTGGATGATTGAGTCTCTCCCCTTCTCCAAACCTCGAATTATTATAATATTTCAAAAACATAAACATATATTTATGTTAAACTATTACGATATCTTATCCGGTTAATTGCACTAACTTACCCTTACTTTATTGGATTTAACAAGATTTTAAAAAGATACCTTAAATTAACACAAACACTCATTTCAATCAAGTTAATCCGTTAACTTTAACGGTTGATTAACTTTGACCATTGGAAAGCCAAATATACTATTGTCACATCATCTTAAACATTAAAATATTTTTTTAATTAAAATTGAAAAATCAATTTTTTTTAAACGATAATCTTACGGCAGTGGAGTAGGAAACAATAGATCTTTGATGATCTTCTACTTACCGAAAGAGATCTTCACTGATCTTGGAGATTGACCTTATGCAGTTTGTAGAGGTGGCTCCTCCGCTAATTGAGGATGTTTCCGTAGATGGCTGATATATATATATATATATTAATTTTTATTTTTCAATTTTTAATTAAAATTATTTTATGTCGAGATAATATGGCATGGGTATATTTGGTTTTCCATAGGTCAATGTTAGTTAACTGTTAAAATTAACGGATTGACTTGATGATAAGGGATGTTTATGTTAATTTATTGCATCTTTTTGAAATCTTGCTAGATTCAATAAAGTGAGGCTAAGTTAGTGAAATTATCCCTATTTTATCAAACAAACTTTTATAAAATTTTTAAAATTAAAATAGTTTTTGGACGTTAGAAAATTACTATGAGCACAATTTAAATTTTAATAATTAGTTTTCTATCTCCTAAATAGAATCTTGAATAATGGGCCATAAGGTTTTACTACATTATTTTTAGAGTAATCGTGGAAATTCCAACTCTATAAATCAACTTGTATTCCAACTACTAATGTGTCAATTGACAAATGAATACACATTAACGATATTTTTTTTATTAATCTTTTCCTTAACATACCCTCTAAAATACATGATATAACTCTTTATATTCTACAACGCCCCCATTGAAAACAATTTTTGACTCCGTCCCTACTTAGGAGGCAGGCTTTTGGTAATTTCTTTTTTGCTTATTTCTTGTAAAATAAAAAATTCTACAGTTCTCTAGTTAAGGCGGTCCTGGAAAAACAATTTCAGAAATGGGTGTGGTGGATTTAAATATTTGTCATTTCAAAATGATATATGCATTTATTTTTCTACTTCATAGAAGAAGTAAGATGAATCGAAAAAATTTAAATTGAGAACTTGGACTAGTCTGTATTTTTTTAAAAAAATTACAATAATTCGGGGTTTGGAGAGGGGATGAGACTCGAATCCACAATTTCATGATTTGGTTGTGAGGGGCATACCACTGGACTAACCTTATTCTGTCTTTATCAATATTTCTATCATTGACATGGATCATCAAGTGATTACCATCCTTGTTCCTTTGGAAGCAATCTCGCAAAATTCATAGATTTAAATCAATTTAAGATAGTTGAATTATCTTTTGGGTCCCTATGTGATGAACACATAAAAGTGCATGTTTAATAATAGTTGAAATCATTATTTTACACTAGTAATGTCATTAACTCTCATAACTTAAGCACGTTTACACTTTTGTCTTTTATTTTGGATATTGTTGTTTTGTCGCAGGTTACTTGAAATGAGCATAACTTTTCACTCAAATATCATATTGATCCTATTGTTTTTCTTGTGGAAAGATGATACAATTTCCTACAAAAATGTATTTCACGTTGAATTCAAGATTTGGACGTCTTGAAGGCCAAAAAGAGGATGGAAGAGGACATATGCACAGTTTCCACACACATTGAACATGCTTTAGTGTTTTGAGCATAACTAGAGCTACAGATTTCAAATAATTACGAACCAAACCATTCTGGGAAGCTAAGTCAAAAATACACACTTCTTTTGTTCATGTCAGAAGCCAAATCAGAAGCTAGCAGCACGACATCGGGGTTCAAAGATAGTACATGCATGTGCAATCCAAAATTGTCAACGTTAGGAGGATAAACATTAATTAACAATGTTCCCCTTTTGTGACCCTTTTGCCCTTCAAACTCTCTATAAAAAAGGGTCCTGTAGATGGCTGAAAAAACACCTCGAAAATCTTGATTTTTCTCTTGAATCATCTTGGTTCATTGCAAGTTACCTTGCATGTATTATTATTTCTCTCTTTCACTATAAACTTTCTTCTTGCCAATTAGTTTTCTTTTACATGTTTTTTCTTTTATATTTCCATGCTTATTTCTATTTCCATGAGTAACCAGTTTCATTGCGCTAAGGTGAAAAGGTGAAGCTCTTGGTATAAAAATAAAGGTTTATTAAAACTCTTAAATTGTGGTTAATGCTTATATTCATTTGTTATTCATTTATATGATTTATATTTCTTTTTCTTTATTAACTTGACTTTAAGCTTGATTTCTCTCTTATGTATGGGGATCTTGACTTATTGTAGACAATCTTATCAAAGAATACTTGAATCCTTCTAAATATTGCATGGTTTTAATTATACCGGTTAAGGATTATTGATTCATTGTAGTGATTGGCACAATAAGTGCTTGAAACCCATTGAATCGAAGAGTGAGTAATCCTTGTAATTTAATTAAATGGAAAGATAGTATAATTTCATATATGTTCAAACGAGCTTAGATTGTTATATTTTTCGATTAGTACCTTCTTTGTGTGTGGATTCCAATTACAAAGGAGGTTCCAATCGAGTTATAAAAAGAGTTAAATAAACCTTTATTCTAAATACCAAAAGTGGAATCTCTAACCTTAGCATACATATTTTTATTTGAGTAATTTCATCATTATATTTACCTATCATTTACCAATTTAATCATTTTATTTCTTGATAACTCTTGAGATTATTGTTGGCTTTTGTGAACATTAAAGCTCCTTCCCTAAGGATCGACCCTATACTTATCGGGTTATATTACTACTTTGATATAGAGCCATTGGGAGTAAAATCCTTTTTCTGGACGTGTCACTATGTTTTTTTGAACTATCTATTTTTTTTAACTACTTGTCAATTTTTCATTGGCTTGTTCCATATGTTTTAAAAAACCTATTAATTTGGTCCCTTGATTAGTCAATTGTTAGTCGGCTTTTACGGTTTAAAGGGTATTTTTGTCTTTAAACCAATAACTCAACACCAAAAAAATATAATTTTTCAAAAATATAATTTAACACAAAAAATCAATAAAAATGAAAAAGTTATAAAATTAAAAATCTTTAAAAAAAATCATTTTAAAAAATTGGATTTAGTAATAATTTATCACAAAAACTAAAAAATAAAAGGAAAAAAGAAAGAAAGAAAGAAAGAAAGAAAGAAAATTTTTCCAGATTATCATCACCCTCAATTCCCCAACTCTCCACCACCATCATCAACCTCATCTCTTCACCATTTTCATCATCCTTCAATCTCAAAATTTCTTGAGCTTTTTCGTTCAAAAGCAAATTTCACAAAGAATCTAATAACCAAAAAAAAAAAAAAAAAAACAATCTACATACAGTGCATCCATCCAATAACAACTCTTCATCAAACAAAAGTCAAATATTCAACCAAGTAATTAAAAAAAAAAAAAAAGTTGAAGATCCTCAACCTTCCATCTGGAAAGTTGGAGCAAATATGTAGATAAAAAAAGAGAACATTCCATCGAAGATAAAGCAAAAGATGGAGCAGAAGTCAGAACATTCCATCAAAGATGGAGCAAATCTGCTCCGATGGAGCGCAACTTCATATTCGACGATGCAGTTTATACTTTATACTCCATTTGGGGCATTGCTCAATCGTCAATGATGGAGCAGATTTGCTCCGATGGAGTGTTGCTCCTTTACAACTTTGTTTTTTATTTATTTTTTATTTTTTTGGATGGTAGAGATTGAATGGATGGAGGAGATCAAATCTTTATTTTTTTTTCTTTTTAGATTTATTTAAAAAAAAAATTAAACTTAAGTTTTTAAATGAATGAATCTCAACCATCCATCATGTGATGGATTATTTAAATCCATCTTCTTTTATTTTTCTTTTTGAAATACTTTTTATTTTTTTTAAATTTTTTATGATTTTAGTAGAATCAGAGTAAAGGTTAAAATGACCTTTTAATATATTTTTACCAATTTCATTTATTTATTATTTTAAGTTTTTTAAGGGTAAAAATGTCATTTTGCTTTTTCAATGACCGTTGACAATCAAAAATATGGCCAGAAAGACCAAATTGATGAGTTTTTAAAAAAACATAAGAACCAAGCCAGTGAAAAATAAATAAATAAATAGTTATAATAAAAACAGATAATTCAAAAAAAAAAAAAAAAAAAAAAGTAGCCCAAATGATAATTCCCCTTTAAAATACCATAAAGGAAATTTTTAGATAACTTTCCAAAAATTTATCAGAATTAATTCAACTACAGCCTAAAAAGCGAGACCTGTGAGACAAGATGCGAGGACCTAGAGCTAGCTAACTTAAAATTGGAAGAAGAGAGAGATGGAAAAGTGTAGTGAATTGAGTTGGGAGATGTCAAAATAGAAATAAGTAATCAATTTTTCATACCATAATATTTAAATTGTTCTTAATGTCAAACAAAAAGTAAGAAAATATAAAGTATTTTAAAAAAAAAAAAAGTAAAAAGCAAAAAAAAAAAATCACTTATACTTCACTAAAGTAACTATACATAATTTTTTTTTTTTTTTTTTTTTAGAAAATGGGAAGATATCATTAAAACAAAGAAGGATTACAACTGCTTTGGGCATCAACCAAGACAACAGGATCCACGTTAGGTGGGACCTCTTCTATCCAAAACCTATCAAATTCAAGGGACAAGCCAAGCTTGGTAAGAGAATGGGTAGCCTATTGGCCATCCTAAGAACAAAGCTAACCGTATAAGAGGAGAAAGCTTTCAAAAGAGAGAAAATATCACTAATAATTAACCCCACATCAGAACGTGGAGCAAATTTACAATTCAAAATATTCAACACCACCAGAGCATCTGTTTCAATAATACAAGGCCATCAGACAGAATCCTTAGCAAGCAGAAGACCATTCCGGATAGCCAAAGTCTCCTCCTTGAGAGGGTTAAGTACAACCGATGTAACCTGGGCACAAGAGGCTATGGCATCACTAGAATTAGCACATATAATAGCGCCAGTACCTATTTTTCTGTTAGAAACACTATTAGCAACATCAACATTAATTTTTAAAAAGCCAACAACCTACACATGGTCATCAGGCTGGCTCAAAGCCATCACATCCTTCACCACAATGTTAGCCTCACGATATTATGAAATGTACGCCTCTGCTCAAGGTTTAATGTCATCAACACCGATCTTAACTGTGTTATGGACCCGACCATTTCAACGAAACCAAGTACACCATTACACCATACAAAGAAGCTCAAAATCTTCACACTGCATTTGATTCTTGTAGGAAATTAAGATGCTGGGGAAAGGAATACGAGCAACAAAATGCAAATCCTTCAAACGTGGTAGATGAATGTCAATCTTACACGTTTAAACAAAGGGCTTCCCCACAAAGCATGCCGTGTTGATTCAAAGTGATTTTTACACATTGGGCACCAAGGTTCAACCATCATTCCCCGCCTAGAGAGATTAGCCATAGCCAGCAACCACTAATTGCAAGCCTTCCATATATACAATTTCACTTTAGCTAGAATTTTCAGACGCCAAAGGAATTTCCACCACGATTCCGACAAACTCAAAGTCAAACCCAAACCACTAGGAGAATAGAACAAAGAGAAGCCAAGGTGATAACCACTTTTGATAGAATAAGTACCTAGGTTGTCATAATGCCAAGTGAGCGAATCTTGTTGGAAAGAAGATGAGAAAAGGATGCTAAGTATACTATCAGCATCTTCAGGGAAGAAGGACTCGCGGATCAAGGCTTCATTCCATAGGCCAGCAAACGTTTTAAGATCTTTAACCTTCGTATTCTGTCTAAGAACAGAAGGGGAGAACACTTTAAAAGTAAACGCTCTTGGTATCTAGCGATTGTTATAAATCAAAATCGACTGACCAGACCCAATCCGCCACCTCATACCAGCCTTAAAAAGTTCCATACCCCACACAAGGCTCCTCTAAAGATAAGAGCTCGACGAATCACACTTAGCCTGAAGCATCGACGAGTTCTGAAAGTCATAATGTTTCAGAACTTTAGCTGCAAGAGAATCTGGTCTATGAACAAGCCTCCAACACTGCTTGGCTAACATAGCTTTGTTAAACATGTTGTGATCATGGAATCCTAACTTGCCCTTCTCTTTACTTCGACATAAATTCCTCCAAGAACCCCAATGGATTTAACGTCTATCCTCATCCGAACCCCACAAAAACCAAGCACTAAGTCTATATAGATCATGTACTAAAGACATCGGTAATAAAAATAATGACATAGAGTAAGTCAGATTGTACCATAGCCTTAAGCTAAACCTCTTTGCCCCCAGATGAAAAAAGTTTATTCTGCCAACCCTTTACCTTTTCCTACACTCGATTCTTAATACTAGCGAAGAGCTTCTTTTTGTTTTTGCCTGCAAAGCTTGGTAATCCAAGGTAACGCTCGTGACACCCAACCAACTACATACCAAGGATACCTGTCAATACCTCTGCACGTTGTCTAGACACCCATTTGCTCACACAAATAGCAGATTTCTGGAAATTCACAAGTTGACTCGAAGAATTCGCGTAGAAATCTAGAATTCTTTTGATGGACCGACAATCCTTTTCAGTAACCTTTGTAAAAATCATACTATCGTCCACAAAAAATAGATGTGAAATTTTTGGACCATCCATGTTACAAAAGAACTCAGCCAGATTCTTTTCATTTTTCGCCTTTAAAATCAACCGTGAGAGCCCTTCCGTATATATTAAGAACAGATAGGGTGATAGGGGGTCTCTCTGGCGCAAACCTCTGGACGGTTTGATGGATCTACATACCTTCCTGTTAATCAGAAAAGAGAAAGAAATGGACCTTACACACCTCATAATGCGGTCAATCCACCCATTTGACAAACCGAGCTTCCTCATCATACTCGAAATAAAATCCCACTCCACCAGCACATATGCTTTGGACATATCAAGTTTGAGAGCCAAAGAACCTTTCTTGACCTTTTTCCTTCTCTTTAGTGTATGCATGCACTCAAAACCTACTAGGCATTATCAGAAATCAAGTGACCAGGAATGAAAGCACTCTGAATGTCGGAGATTACCTCGTCAAGCACTACCTAAAACCTATTAGCAAGAGCCTTAGCCACTACCTTATAGACCACGTTACATAAGCTGATGGGACGAAAATCTGACATGCGCTCCGCTCTTTGAATTTTAAGAAAGAAGATAATCAAGGTCTCATTAATATCTTCCAAACCAATACCATTATTCAACACTCCGAGACAAGCCTCTGTTACTTTATTATCCAAAATTGCCTAGAATATTTGGTAAAAAAAGGCTGGGAAACCATAAATTCCTGGAGCCTTAGTTGGATAAATGTTGAATACAGCCCATCTAACCTCATCCGAACTAAATTTAGCATCCAGGAATGTCCGTTTCTTAGCCAAAAGGTACGGCGGGAGGCAATCAAGAACCATCTCTATAACCGGCTGAGGAGGAGAATTTGAGCAAAAATTCTCCTCAAAATACTGCACAACAACCTGAGAGATATCATGTGGCTCCTCTTTCTAATCCCCACTGTTTTCATATAAGCCCTTAATCATGTTACTGGCATGCCTTTTCGAAGCACAATAGTGAAAATACTTGGAATTTTTGTCATTACTTTTCAACCATGACAATTGGGAACGTTGTTTCCAATATTTCTCTTTTTCGTTCAATAAAAAATCCAAATCTCTCTCAATCTTGCGAACTTTACACTAAGAATCATCATGAATCGTGTTCGTGGCTGTGCTCAGTTTTTCATGCATCCTTGAGATATTCCTACGAAGTTCCCTCCTGTTATGAGAATTCCATGAACCCAGACTTTTTGTACAGACCCATAACTTTGATAGAAGACCAGGCATACCGTAGTTCCTAGTAGAGCCATCCTTCACAATCTCCACACAATCAACTTGCTCTGCCCAACACTCTTCAAACTGGAAACGACGTCTTTTATCATTTACCATGTGAGAGACCAACGACTGTAGAGGGCAAGAATCTAACAAAATAGGATGGTGGTCAAACTTCCAAAATTCTAAGTGATTAACCATGGCACCTGAGAACATGTTCTTCCATCTAAAGTCACAAACAAATCGATCAAGTCGCTCTTGAATCAAGTCCAAACCCTCTCGTTTGTTTGACCACGTGAAAGCCGGTCCCGTAAACCCCACATCTTAGAGTCCACAATCATCTAGAGCAACACAAAAGCTATCTATTTGAATCCTAGGTCGGTGGAGACCCTCGCATTTCTCAGAATCCTCAAGTATCTCGTTAAAGTCACCAGTACATACCCATGGCAAGGTTGACATGGCATGGAGTCGATGAAGAAGCATCTAAGCATGACACCTTTGACTTGATTCCAGGTGGCCAGGAATGGAGGCAGTCAAGGGCGAGCAGGGTCAACTGCCACCCATCAAATTTCAATTTCAACAAAAAAAAAAAAATTGAAGCTTTTGTCTCTTTTAAAATATTCTTCTAGAATGATTGGAACTTGAAAAAACTTTGGAATTCTTGAACTTAATTTTGAACTTTGAAACAATAAAAAACGAATTGTTTAAATAATCATTCTAATTCAACAATTAATAAAGTCACACAACATGACCCACATATAATTGTTTTTTCCAACGACGAGACCCTTACGATAAATAAACAAAACTTACCTTTTTCTTTCCCCACTTTACTCTCCATTTTACTCTTTCAATTTCAAAATAACCTAAAAAAACAACACTCTTCAAGTCTCAACTCTCCGCAAATTAAATTCAAGCAACACTTTTCCCATAGATTTTATATATTCTCTTAAGTCATGACAATTAAATCTGAAAATGGTAATCTTCTAATCCCAATTTTTTCCTTTTTCAATATTTGTTTCCCTTTTATTTTCTATTGTGTAATTGAACAAAATATAAATTTAAAACTCATCTATAACATGTGTTTAATCTATTGGCATTTGACAAATTATATAATAGGAATGCTTGTTTTAAAGTGAAAAGTAGAAAAAGGTAATTTTTACTCTTATTAAGCCACTAATCATGTATTATCACATATTCACATAATTGTTTGAAACCATTATGAGTGTTAATGAATTATTTTTTATTTCTTCTGTATTTTGGGGAAAAAATGAATGTCTTTTGGAAATGCAAAAATTAGTACACCGGTTGTTAATTGATTAAAATTTCCATCTCTATTATTGATTTTGCAAGAAAAATTGCTAATACTACTACTCACTCATGCCCTACATTAATTAATTGATGTTTGGTTAGTACTATCATACTATGCTTGTGTTGTGTTAGTGGAATTTCCCCATCCAACCTGTGGCCACACACCACTCAATGACCGTGAATCAATAATACTTGCAATTGTTTTTTGATAGATATATGTTATTGTTTCTTCATCTTTCAAGAATGAATTTAATATCCAGTTGTTTTGTTTTTTAAGAGAGATTAGGTTTAATGCAAGCTGGTTCTATGGAAAATTGTTTAATTTTAAAATTTTCTTTTTAAAAAGTTCTGCTTTTTCCTAGAAGAACCAGCAGCTAGATTTATTAATTAGATGTTATATTGCATAAACTTTTAAATTAATTATAGGTTCATTGTTTAAAAAAAGTATAATCATTTTACTAATTAAACTCTATTTGGAAACAGTGATAGAGAACTATTATAAATATATATATGTATATATATCAATGTTGCCTACCCTTTTAGAGAAGAGTGATGGTTCTAAACAAAAAAGTTCAGAGTTTGATTTATCTAGTCTTTCCACAGATCTTGGTCTACAGCCTCGTATATTAGATTATAGTCATGATGTTCGAGACAAAATTCGTATAGCTTATTTGCGAAAGGTCATTGTCAACCTAGAGGGCATGGATTTTCTTTTAAGCCAACAGGTTAAAGATTCATCAAATCTTGGTTTGATGAATATAAAACTTGGCTAGAATATAGCATAGTAAAGAATGTTGCATTTTGCCTTTATTGTTATCTGCTCAAACTGGTGAATTGTCAACAAGGGGGTGTTGATTCATTTGTTGGAAAAGGATTTTCAAATTAGAGGCAGAAAGATATATTGACATATCATGCAGAAAAATGTAGTGCCTACCAACATGCTCGACGATGTTATGAAGCTTTGTTGAATCAAGCGCAACATATTGAGACTATTTTTTCCAAACATTCTGATGAAGCTAGAATTCAGTATCAGATTCACTTGAATGCATCCGTTGATTGTGCTCGATTTCTTTTACGACAAGGACTTGCATTCCATGGTGACAAAGAATATGAAGAGTCAAGCAACCCGATAACTTTCTTAAACTTTATCGATTTCTTGCAGACCATAATGAAAATATTAAAGCCACTACTTTGCAAAATGCTTTAGAAAACCTCAAGTTAACTGTACATGATATTCAAAAAGACATTGTACATGCTCTTACAGTTGAAACTATTGATACTATTATTAGAGAAATGGGTGATGCATTGATTTCAATCTTGATTGATGAATCTCGTAATGTATCAACAAAAGAGCAAATGTCTATGGCATTGTGTTATGGAAATCCTAATGGACAAGTAGTTAAGCGGTTTATTAGTATCAAACATGTTACTAGTACTATCGCTCTTTCACTCAAGACCATAATTGATAGCGTATTTTTTGGGCATGGATTGAGCATACCTATATTGCGAGGGCAAGGTTATGATGGGGCAAGTAATATGAAAGGTGAGTTTAATGGTCTTAAATCATTAATTATGAAGGAGAATGAATGTGCTTATTATATTCATTGTTTTGCTCATTAACTTCAATTGGCTCTTATTGCTTTAGCAAAAAATCATGTAGATGTTTATTCTTTATTCAACATAGTTACCATTGAGTGAATATTGTTAGAGCTTCACCTAACTGCCGCAATATTCTTCAAGAGAAGCAAGCTAAGGTAGTTTTTGAAGCACTCAAAAATGGTGAACTTTCAAATGGGGGGGTCTTAATCAAGAGACTAATATGGAACGTTCTGGTGATAGACGATTGGGTTCATATTATGGTACTTTAATAAGCATAATCAATGTGTTTCCATCTGTGATTGATGTACTTGAGATAATTGCAAATGATGGATCAACTTCCAAGCAAAGATGTGAAGTAAATAATCTTGTAAAGTTAGTGCAATCATTTAATTTTGTCTTTTGCGTACATTTGATGAAAGATATACTTGGAATTACAAACAAATTATCTCAGGCCTTCCAGAGAAAAGATCAAGATATAATAAATGCTATGAAGTTAGTTAGTTTATGTAAGCACCGACTACAAATTATGAGGGAAAGTGGATGGGTTTCTTTACTTAAACAGGTATCCTTTTTTTGTCTCAAATATAATATTGTTATGCCTAATATGGATGATATGTTTGTTGCTCGAGGGCAAAAGAGGCGTAAAGCTTTGCATCACTGTCAAGTTGAGCTATTTTATGCTATTTTAGATATGCAATTTCAAGAGCTAAATAGTTGTTTCATTGAGACAAATACTGAGTTTCTTGTTTGTCTGGCATGTTTAAATCCAAATGATTCATTTTCTGCTTTTGATAAGCAAAAATTGATACGTCTTGCTCAATTTTACCATAAGGATTTTTCTCTTGTGGATCTTATGATACTTGATTGTCGAGACTTATATTGTGGATATGCACTATAGTGTTGAGTTTTCAAAATTGAAAGGAATTACTGAGCTTGCAAAAATGATGGTTGCCCATAAAAAAAGTATTTTCATTGGTTTACTTGCTTTTGACATTAGTGTTGATTCTACCAGTTGCTACTGCTACTGTTGAGAGATTAATTTCAGCTATGAATATTATAAAAACTTAATTACGCAATAGAATGGGAGATCAATGGATAAATGATAATTTGGTTGTTTATATAGAAAAGGAAATATCTGATGGCATTGATAATGAAACTATAATGTAACATTTTCAAAAGATGAAATCACATCAAGGACAGTTGTAATTTGTAAATATGTTTGAAGAATTATATGAATCTATATTCCAACTTTTTGTTTAGTCAAGTTTTTTGTTTAACCCTAGGTTAAACAAAAAACTTGACTAAACAAAAAGTTGGACAGATGGCTATAAAAACCAGTAATTCTCCACGGATTGCGTCTCTGCTCCATAACCTGAACATCGTTATGGAATTTTGAGTATGAGAGCAAGCTGATATCGACCCCAGCAGACCAGAGCATACACAGTCCCCCTTTCTACCATTACAATCCACTACTAATTGCCCTACAAAACCAAGTTTAACACGTACATTCTCTATCGCATTATGATCCACTTTAGTTTCCATAAGGAACAACATATCTGATTGATAAGTTTGCTTAATCCTAAGCAGGACTTGGAACGCTCGGGGACTCCCTAATCCCCAAACGTTCTAACATAGTGTTTTCATTGTTATCGGTAGGCCGATAGAGATTGACCCGTCGAAATATCATCATTAGCTGTATTGGGATTCACCATGCTTGAATCACACCGTTGTTTTTTCTCATCACTTATCTCATTAGTCTCCTCCCCACACTTGCCCAATATAGAATCTGGATGAGATCAGCTATCATTCCGTACCCCATCTTGAGCCCACCTTTTCCATTTCCCTGATTTTGGCCTACACTAATTAGAATCTTTGAGGCTATTGCAGAATCGACCAATGACCCACTATCTGGCATAATACCTGGGTCTTTTGAAAGCACCCCGCTATCAACCTCCATATCTACAAAGGCTACATTTGAAACGGGCCTTGCATTAGTCACACCAGCAGCTGTCTTTCCCACTTGGCCCGTTTCTATTGCCTAGGCCTCTATCATATTATTAGGCAGTTTGGTAGCAAAAAAAGTTCCAGCTCGTGAGAAAGTTCGACTAGCCTCTAACTTCTCATCATGCAGAATACCTTTCCTATATTGTTGCTTACTCAATCCATTCTCATTAGTCATCTTCGCCGAGAATTGGGGAATTAGATCACCCCTTTCCAACTCCATCTCAAGATTTCTACGAACCAGACCAATCTCTTCCCCTACCTTTAACTTTTCCTCGGAAATCTCACTTTGTTCTTTGACGTTCTATTGTAGGTCTGTAGATACCTTACCCACCACATGCACCACCGTCGAAACCTCTCTAAGCTCCGCCCATCATTGATCATTACCACCATTCAGTTGAAACACTTGTGGACTACCACTCGCCCCTTCTGGTCCCCTTTTATCAACGCTATTGTGTTGATCCTCTCTCTTTTGTCGAAATTGGCTTTTCTTCATTGGACTACCAGCCTTAAGCCACAGTCCAAACAAAACATCATAATCTTCAGGTCCAACTCCATCCATTTTCTCCAAGCAATCCCTCACAAATGACTTATGCAGCCACATCTAATGCAGTACTCCGACATAAGTTCATACCTGAGCATTATCGTTGATTATGTACCATCCCTCATTACATCAATATGTAAAATTCGACGAAGTGGTTTGTCTATCTCGACAAGAGCTAGAACACAAATATACTTACTCATACAGTCCCCGAATATCCTTTTATCAATTTCTATCAATTCACTAACCATACTTCCTAGGAATTTTCCAATGCCCGTCGTCATGCAAATCAATGGAACATTATGAATCTATATCCAGAATGGAACTTTATTAAACTTCATCAGTTAGATATCACCCTTCCCAACTGGTTCCTCAAGAACTAGTAGAGTTTTATCAAAACTCCACGGACCCCCAATAAAACTTGTCGCCTATCATTGGCATTCTTAAAGGTGAAAGAGAAGGTGTTACCTGTAATAACCTCTACCTCAACTCCTTCCATCGTCCACCGTATTGTTGAGAATAAATTGATAAGCGCATCACAGTTCACCAGTTTGTTCGCCAAAAGTTTCCCTACTAACATGAACCCTAGCCTCTTCTCTCCATCAGTTTTCAAGTCAACCTGGAGAGGTATCACCGGGCCTTCCTTATCTCTTAAGGTCAAAGCCGCACAGAGTCTTGCCACATCTTCAGCACTCATCGCAACGCACAACAACAGAATAATAGACACCCCTACACTCCTATAGAGTGAACACTATGATCCCAAAGGATCCTGCCACAACTTTCACCTAGGTTTCAGTGAGACCTCAGAGAGAAAACAGAGAAACCTTAGGGAGAGAATTTTAAAAATAAAAAAATAAAAACTTAAAGAAATTTTGCAACCTATATCGTTTAACTTAAGTAACTATACATAATTAAGATGGCAGGAAAATTAATTTTTATTTAATAAATTTGATGTGTTATGAGATTTACATTTAAATTTAGGAAGTTTCAATCGTATGAATTATAATTAATTAAAATCTAAATGAATATTTTTTTTAGTAGAATATATAAAGATAATTTTACAATTGTTTTACAAAAACATTTATTTTAAATAATGAAATATATACCAGTCTAGTCTATTCATTCATGGCTCTGCCAATGCTTACAAAGAAAATCGCGAACGTGGAATTTTTTTTGAACTAGTCCAATCTTGATAATCAATAAGACCAAGAGTTTAGATATTATTTAAAAACAGTTTTGAAGGAAAATCATCCTCATTGTAAGATTAATTCCATGTGCCAAGATGTAGTAAAGCATCTCTCCTCATGGTAAGATTTCACTCTCAATATTAATGTCGATCCTTAGAATTCATCAAACAAGACATACTACAGCATCTCTCCACGTGATAAGATTTCACTCTCAGATATTATATTAATCTCGATTCTAAGAATTTATCAACACAAATGACATTATACGGAATTAATGACATTCATGACTCATGATATCTGTATTTTGGTGTTAGGTAGGGTATAAATTAAACTTCATTATTAATTAAACTACTTAAATTAAGCTATGTTTCTATCTAAAAGATACCCATGCTCTTTAATTTGCTTATATATCTCTGCCCAATTAGTTTTAGTCTGATTAAGTTGGTTTCTAAAAATAGAATTAATTAGAAAAGAGTTGGTATAAAGATTGAATTAATTTTCGTAAATTAATGAAGGTTGTTTCACAATCACAACTATAAATAACGCATCATTCATCATCATTTTATCATCTTCATTCTTCACTCAATTAAAACTCCTCCCTCTCTCTCTATATACCATTTCTCTCATACAGCGGTGTGTATTGCCAATATGGCTTTAGCAAAGAGTGCAGTGATTTTCTTGATGATGTTGATTCTTTGTGGCGTCTCCATGGCAGCCGTCTACACCGTTGGTGATTCTACCGGTTGGACCATTGGTCCCGATTATAAGAAATGGGCCAATTCGAAGAAGTTCCATAACGGTGACACTCTCGGTAATAGTACACAGTACACACTCTTTCTTATATGCAGTATAGTTACAAAGGAGATGAGTAAAAATTATAGATTAATTAATTTATGTTGCTTCCACACATACAAATTTAATTAAACATACTATTAACTCAATAATTAGTTATGTGATTGTTAATGGTGCAGTTTTCAATTACAATAGCGAAATCCACAACGTGATGCAAATGAGGCAACAAGATTACAACTCATGCACCACGTCATCCCCAATTGCAGTGTACACCTCTGGCTCAGACAGGATTACTCTCAAAGGGTCTACCCACTACTACTTCATTTGTGGTTTTCCTGGCCATTGCCAAAGTGGTCAAAAAGTCAATATCAATATTACTACTCCATCGACTGTGAGTCAACAAACACCAACTGCTTCACAGAAGACTGATTTGGATCGCTAAGGTCTAATGTGAATTCTCTTTCACAGTATGTTACATATAATAATTATCCAGTGTGAGATTGATTATGTAAAAGTGACCATGTCACTGTATAACATTAAGTTTTAGAACCGATCCGTACCTGAAACCTATTGGTGTTACGTTAGCAATATAATAATTTGGACATGCTTTTAAAGTTGATACTTAAATTGATTGAAATTTTGAAATAATAGAGCTGTAATTCTACAAATCATAAAGCTCGACCAGCTGCAGCTATATCCAATTAAAAGGACGTTTTAAATCGACAAAAAGGTCAACAAAACAAAAAAATAAATAAATAAAGGACTAGTACTATGCGAAACCAGCGACAAGAAGAGCTCCAAAGGAGACCAATGTCGATCGAATTAGCTTAAAAGAAGACAGTGATGGAGCACTGCTCTTCGGAGGGTGAGGTACAATCGGAGAAGATGCGGCTGATGGCGATGAACCGTAAGGAGCTGGACTTGGACTCACACTCACACCACCAGTTGAGCGCAGAGATTTAGCTGGAGTGACCACGATAGCAATCTTCTGTCCAGCTTGACAGTGTCCAGGGAACCCACATAAGAAATAGTAGTGGCCAGGCCTTTTGAGTGTGATAGAGTCAGATCCGGTGGTGTAGACAGCCATCGAAGATGTTGCATTGCACCATTGGAAATCTTGGTGGGTTACTTGCTTCACGTTATGAAATTGATTGTTGTACTTGAATGCTATATATAAACATATTGTGTTAATATGAAATCTTGAAAGAAATTGATCCAAAAGATTTAAAATATCATAATAATATTGAACAAAAAAATGTGGAAGAGTGAGTTATATACTAATGATGTCTCCAACATGGAAGTTCTTGGTGGAAACCCACTTGTTGTAGTCGACATTGCCAATAGTAGTCCACCCAGCAGAGTCACCGACCTTGTGAACAGCACCGAGCGATACTCTATAAAGAGCTGTCATTAGCAAGAAAGTTAGCAGTTTCTTCGCTAAAGCCATCGCTAATCAATCAAAAACAAGAAGAAGAAAAAAATGTGTTGAATTAAGTAAGCAAGAAATCAGGCAGTGAATTTGTGGGAAAATACAGAAAGCCTGGACGTGTATATATAGGTAGTTTTCTAGTCGGAATCCTATAAAGAGACAATTAAGGTTTTGTGGTGGACATGAATCATGATGTTGTTCATTTAATGGATTTTGATTTTTGACATTAGTTGGATTCTAACTCATGGGGAAGTATCATAATGAGAGGAATTAAAACGTCTGCCTTAAACGCGGAAAAGTTTAATAAGAATGAAAACTTTGATTAGACATTGCATGCGGCAATCGATTGAGTTGTTCGGTGGAGCTGACCTGAACTCCACGTCATGTAATTTTTTTACTCTATATTAAATAAAATGTATGTTTCATTGTTTTTTTTTAGTTTTTTAGTTTTTTTGATTTTTTTTTTATTTTGATTTTGATTTTGATTTTTTTTTTTTTTTTTTTTTGTGGTGTAGGATTCGAAAGCCATTGATTTGCAAGTTATTTCCCAAACCTCAAACCCCGTCCATCTACTAGTTGAGTTACGCTCCTGTTGGCTATGTTTCACTGTCAAAAATAATAGAATTTTTTTTTTTTTTTCAAATTATATACACAATTCTAATTTCTAACCCGTTATAAACCTATTAAAGCTATATGTTTACTCTAATTATAGTTGAATTAAATCAGATTGACCCATTTTAAAATATTAGCTAAATATTTTTCTGTTTAATTTTTTATATATTATCTTTATTTGTTTATTTTATTAGGGAGAAATAATATCGATTTTAATAAATTTTGATATTAAATTTTTTGTGAATGATAAATTTATTTAAATCTACCTATGAATAAATTTTGAGGATTTTTAAAGTACCATAACTATTTTGTTTTGAATTTTCTTATATTTCTTCAATTTTTCTGATGTCTAAATAATTTTAGTGTTTGAAAAAATCTCAAATTTTATTCATACGTAAATTTCATTAAACTTATAGCTTAGAAAAAAAATTCAAATCAAAAATCATAATAATCGTTATGATTTCATTAAGGTTCTTATCGAAATTAAAGTAAAGAATCATTTACTCATAGGTTACGTATTTTATTTTATAATTTATTTTTTTTCTTTATAAGGAAAAAAAATTTGTGGGCCGAAGGCCTATTTGGAATAAAAAACGAAAAACCGGGCATTGAACCATTCCGGTGCAGACACATGATCTGATTCGCTTATGGAATGCGTCTTTACGAGAAGCCAAACAGGGCCCTTGAAGTAGCAAGTGGCAACCAAACCAAGTTCTTATCCATACGGACCAAAAACCATTAAACAAAATCGCTCCGTCTTCCCGGCTTGTTGACAAAGCAAGACCAAGCTCTCTCACTCGCAACTACCAAAACGCAAATTTCAATCACCGTTTAAGCTTTCATGGCCACGCAATTCTCTTCAACAAGGCCTCTACGCTCCATTTTCCACCCCAAGCTAAATCCTCCCAAATCCCTCCTTTTCGTTTCCGGTACTCCATTCTATCATTGTATTCTTCGCTATCTACAATATCTACTCTCTCTTTATTTTTCCTTTAATGGAGTTTTTTCACAGATTCTTGCCATAGAAGTGCCGCCAAGTGTCGTCCCAGCAGTGTTAATGTGTGCAAATGGAGCTCCGCTGCAAACTACGTTAGACTTGTGAAATTCTCTGGCAAACCTGTCGTTGTAAAGCAGTTGGTTCAAAAGAGGCAAGTCTCAGTAGTTGAAGTAGTATATGCGTTTTTACTGTTTGTTAAAATGTCAGGGTCGATTTTTTGTTAGTGCTTCGGTGTTTGATTCCGTTTTTGTTTTCTGTTGTTGTGAAATGCGAAATGCGCAGAGCAGGAGTTGCGAGGTGTGCAACTATTGAGGAAATCGAAGCGGAGAAATCTGCCATCGAGGAAGATGTTGTGAGTTGATTTGTAATTTGATATTGTTTTATAGAAGCGTACTATTGACTATGCTAAATAGTTTTTATTTTATTTTCTTAAAGAAAGCTAGGATGGAAAAGACTATTGAAAATGTTCGAAACAATTTCAATTCCGTACGTACAGGAAGAGCAAATCCAGCCATGTTAGATAAGATTCAGGTCTGACTCCTGGCTCGAGTGCCTATGGTGATTTATTTACTGCTATTAATGTTTTTAATTCTTTGAGATATGCATTGCATATAGATGCTTTTAGAAAATGTATCCACCAGACAATATTTGGAACACAAATACAAAACCATGGGAAACTGTTAATACAGAGACCTAATTCTGTGACTCAATTTTAGGTTAGAGTTGTGCTCATTTTCGCTTAAAATGAATCTGCTGATGTTACTGAGTCATAGGTTATGTATGGGAATCAGAAAGGTGAATTCTGTAAAAGAGGTAAATTCTGTAAAAGAGGTTAAAGAGGTAAATTCTGTAAGACTAATGCAAAAGCCAGCGAACCAAGTATCCATCACATTTCAGTTTCACATAGTAATTCGGCGTGTATCACATTTTTGCATTTGTAGTTTACATTTATAGGAGCTGTATGTTATATCAAACATTGGTAGTTTATAAAGTCTGGAAATTTTTTTTAAAAAAAATGTATATACCTTTCACATTTTTAAATGAATTAATTAAAACATCTAGATTCTGGAAATAGAAAAATTTCCACTGGATAATTCTGTACTACTGCTTCTAAGCGTGTGTTCTTGCAGTATGATTAGGCTTCATTATATGCTGCTACTATGTGCATTAACCAGGTTTTGGAGACAATGTGATATTCATTGCCCTTTAACTATACAAAGCCTGGTGGTGATGCCTTTCTCTTAGAAAATCTAACACAATTCCTCTTTTAGATTGAATACTATGGTACTCCTGTCGGCTTGAAGAGCATAGCTCAAATCAGTACTCCTGATGCAAGTTCTCTCTTGGTTCAGCCATACGACAAATCCAGGTATTCCATATGTTCAAGGCATGAATTAAGTTTGGCATTGCTCAATTTAATCTTATCAAAAAGATACGCAATTTATACTAGGGTGTTATTGAGAATTTTCTCTAACTCTCTTTGCACAATAAGCGGAGAAAATGAGTAAATCTTCCCTGACCTTTTGTATCATTTTCTTTGACAAAGAAAGATATATGGTCATCAGAACTCAATGGCCTATAGATAACTTTATCCTGTTTTTGAAGAGTACATTCTGTATCGTTTGTATATTTTATCCTGTTGATTACTGTTACCTTCTGGCGTTTCATGTTTTTCAGCCTAAAGGCTATAGAGAAGGCCATTGTCAGCTCTGATCTTGGTTTGACTCCGAACAATGATGGTGAAGTGATACGGTTATTTGTTCCTCAACTGACATCCGACAGAAGGAAGGTAAATTACTTCTTTCTTGAGCATAAGGAAATGCTCATTATAGACCATTATCACCAATAACTTTGATGTCTTCGATTGGCATTCACTACTGACTGATCCCCCTATATTATTTTACGTCTGAGATCTTTAGTTTGTGTTGTGTTATTGTAAAATTTGTTGAAATATTGATTTCAGATGGCCATTTGCTCCAATTTCTAAGTTCTGGCATTTCTGTATTGAGTAGATAACACACCCCCTCTCTCTTGAGCATCACATATGCTATAAGAGTGGTATCTGCGCTATGAATTAAACATTACATTAATTGCTTGAAATTGACAATATTGATCACTGTAGTTGATCTTCAGTTTTTCCCTTATTTCTTAAGTGAAAGTTGTTGATCTCCATGTAGCCAAGCCTTTCCTTGGTAGTTCAGACAGGCCTACTGTTTAACTTTTATTGGGGTTTTTAGTTATGGAACAACTTGTTACAAATGCACATACATTGAAAAGTTAACTATATTCTTGGTACCACCTCTTGTGAATTTTACATTGTTAAAAAAGGCATTTTTTGTGACAAACGTATTAAAGAACACATTTTTTGTGCGGACATAGTTAAAGAACACATAGATGAGATGAGGTTGGTCCGATGGTAAAACCTTTCACACCTGCACCACAAGGTTGTAGGTTCGAGTCCTCCCCTCCAAAATAAAAAATAGTTAAAGAACACAGTTTATGTATTGTTTGATGTTCTTGCAAAAGTGTGGGCAAGACATGCCTTTTTAAGAAAAAAATTCATTTGTGGATTTTGAACATGGGAATGTGGGATGTTGAAGCATATTACTTTCATAAGATGTAAGTGATCAGTGCTCCAATTATTAATATTTTGATCAAGGATTCCTGTTCTAAATTGCAGGAAATGTCAAAAGTTGTTGCCAAACAGGCTGAAGAAGGGAAGGTACTTGTGCATTTTTGATCCATAATTAGAGAATTCACTAACTTCACTTTGTAATCCATCATATTATAAAAGTAATGGCTTGAAATCCTTCTTCAAACGCATTGAGCACTGATACTATTGAGGTTTGAACATGGTACTCTTGGATGACCTGAATACATTCATATTAAAAATTGCATTTTTTGGTTAATATCATATCATAGATCTCTATGTACATATTTATTTATTTATTTATTTTTGTTCTCATGAACAAACTCCCCCGACCAAGCATTTACAGGTAGCTTTGAGGAATATAAGAAGAGATGCATTAAAAGCTTATGAAAAACTTGAGAAGGTCTGGGTCTTTATAAATCTCATTCTCTATTTAACATCTTTTATTGTCTTTTTGTTTTATTTTTTCTCTTTCTTCTCTCTATATATCAATTCTTTTTTCCTTTGGGGATTTTTTCACACAGGAGAAGAAGCTTTCGGAAGACAATGTGAAAGACTTGTCAAGTGATTTGCAGGTAACTTGATGCCTACTGTTGTGTACTCAATTGTCTGGGTGCCTTGGACCACGGTCTAAAATCCAGGGTGCTGCCAGACTGAAGCATGAGCTTTGCTATGCAACCCACTTCTGTGTTCTGTGGTGGTCTCTGGTCATGTTAGGTTCCTGTATCATTTATGGAAATGCTAAAAAATCAATCTAGCCTATAATTTTTATTCTATCAGTGATGTTGATTCTGAAGGATACCCTCTTAGACATTGGGAATTCTAACTTCTTTCTATAAATTCTGTGGTGTTTCCTTTTTATCAATATTTGAATTTTTTAGTACTCAAGTTGTTGACATAATTTTTTTGTTCATGCAGAAACTAACAGATGAGTATATGAAGAAGATGGATAACATCTACAAACAGAAAGAGAAGGTGTGCTTCATTTTGATGGAATTTATGACATAGGATAAATCTCTAATAATTTTAAGATTAACAATGTGTAAAAAGGATAAATGCTGGACAGCTTGTACTTGCATGTGAATTGTATTAAGCCAAATTCATTCATTCTTGGATTAACTCATCCTCCCTCAAAGCAGCCCAATTGTCTGACGAATCAAAGCTTTATCACCTTAAAGCAAATAAATCTCAATATCTGCTCATATTTAGTGATGGTTGAGGGTGTCTATTTAGTTCAAGATACATAATGGGCTTCCTTTGTTGATTACTGTCTGGAGAACATCAAACTAGCTTGTAACACTATATAGATGTTCGTGAACTTTAGTTTCACTTGCAGTGCACTGCTGTTTATTTCCGCTTAAATTATTAATTGCTTCTGTCCTATATTAGTTTTGACATTTCTTTCTGATTTTCTTTCAGGAATTGCTGAAGGTTTAGTGAGTGTTTACACATATGTACATGGGTGAGCTTTCTTTATGTTAAATCTCAAAATTAGATCGTTGTTTTCAAGTGAATTTATGGTCCATATTATCATGCCCTTAAGAGTGGCATTTTTGATATTAATGTAAAATGAGTGGATAATTTATCTTGAAATGAAAGGTGGAAATCAGTCTTTTTATAAGCTCTTGATAGAAGTTGTTAGTTTTTATAGCAATCTATGATTTTATTTCCTTGGAACATTGAAGTGTGTCCAAGGTACAATGTGATGTTTACTGTTGACGACAAGAAATGCAACCCTTGATCTGTTTTCTGAAAGCATATACCCCCTTTAATGTGACATGTGCCTTTATCTGGATTTGGTTCATCCGCTGATGTGTGGGGTTTAATTGTCTAGCACACTTCATCTGCTTATAGATAGATGTACGACTCGAGTCTAGACCAGACCACATTGTGTGGATCATAAATTAAGCAGTGTAACTGTAAGCCGTATAGCTTGCTTAATAGGAAGAAATCTTGGAAATATGCATTGCCCATGTCATATTTCCTTGGACATGTTATCTCTTCTACCTAGGACTCTAGTAGCAGTACATAATTATTACTGGTCTTGAAAGTGGCTGAATCGTAATTTTATTGTATTCAACATTAAAAAAGATCATAAGAGATAGATATGGAACATCCAACGAGAATGAATCTGAGTACATGGAAAAAACACTATTCATAGGCATCTTTCTGGGGTCCAGGCAGTTTAGATGTCAATAGCAATGGTCATGTTTCTAGTAGAATCTATGGTTTTAATGTATTTTTCATTCAAGTTGATTAATACTATTAACTCAGTGTCTTTGTTATGAACAATGAAAAGCAGCAATAGAGAGGACCACCAAATATATGGACAGATGTGGGCTGGGATATGTTCCTTTGAAATCAAGTTATGTTTGTTTGAATTTTATTTGGCAGCTGAGAAACCTCTAGTTTATGATAAGCTGCTTTTGTTTACTTTGAAAGGTGGATGGATAATCATAATTCATAAGTCTTTTTTTTTATATTTTTTTTATCAAGTTTAATGAAAAAGTGGTATTTGATTCCATCATCAACCTCATTGCATTTAAGTGATGCGTAAGTCATCTCAAGTGAACACAAGATATCTAGAGTCAAGACCCAAACTCTAGATGAGTTTCAAATTGTTCTTCCCCTGTTTCTACTATCTTCAACTAACCTACAAGCCAAAATCTCAAATCAGGAAAATATTTCAATGTTTTCACAATTTCAAAAAGCAAAAGTTTTCCTTTGCAAAACTTTATTAAGTTTAGGAAGAGTCGGTTACCTAAAACCAATTTCTTTATTGATCATGGAATAGGTTTTTTAATATTGTTATATGTTTTTCGTATTAAAAAAATTGTACCTTTCAAACAAAACATATTGTATGTTCATAACTTTGTATTATTGACGTGGCTTATTGGTAAGTGAATAAAAAAAAAAGTTTCTATTGTTATACTCTTTTTATATACAAAAAACGTTAGCAATCTACAATTAACATAAATCAGTTTCAAAATCTCTCATTAATCATTCCAATTGCAATTTTAAATGATTTTATTAGTTAAAGTAGAAACATAGGACTCGGAAAGATATTAAATTTAATTACTGGTTTGATTCTGAACCTTTTTTAGTAAATAGTATAATCACAAATCAAAAATTAAATCTCTTTTTCTTAGTTTATATATTTTTTATTGTATTTTGTATTGTATTATATAAATAGATACAATTTTTTCCGGTAATTCCATCTTTTATTTCTATAAAAATTGTTTTTTTTTAAAAAAAGAATGATTTCAAAAATGATCTCGAATCAGAATAGAAAAAAAAAAAAAAAAAATCTTTATAAAATTCTTTTTTTTTTTTTTTTTAAATTTTCATGGGTTAATCTGGTTAGTACCTAATCGGGTCTTTTTATATTCCAATAAATCATACCGCGAAATCATAAAAAAAAAATAAAAAATAAAAAAAAATAATGAGGATTTTTGATATAATAGTATTTTGTTGAATGGGAAAATCATCTAGAAAGATGAGGCATACCTCCTTGTCCACGTATGTTTTTCAATTAACAATTAAACTTATTTTATTAAAACTTTGAATTGTTTAATCGGATCTAAATGTTTGGTTGTAGTCATGAGTATCATGACAATAAAAACAGAATTATGATTGACTTATCACAAATATTATAAAGTTAATATTATAAAATTATGTTAAGTGGACCCCTATTAGATATGATTACAAGGGATGACATGTATGCATTAAATTGGAAATAAAAAATTTGAAGGATATGAAATTGGGAATTCAAAGGGAAATGTAGGGCCATGGAAATGGGTGGGTCCCGAGAAAGAGAAAAATATAAAAGAAAAGCCTTGTTCTCTCTTTTTTTTATATTTTATTTTATTTTATTTTTTAAAAAGAAAAGCTTTTGTTAGATATGACCTCTTGCCAATATGATGAAACTCTCCCAAAGGAACTCCCACCACCACGATTCAATGCCCGGTGTATATATATATTTATATATATATTATTAGTCCCTCATTAGCCTTATTTCCAAGTGAGGGTGCCCTCTCCCTAACTATTGGAGCTGTATTTAAAACCATTCTATCAGAGACTTATCTTTTCGTGTGTCCTGACAGTTGTTGTATAATAAATAAATAAATAAGCCTTTGTAATTGCTATCTCATTATTCTCATGTGGTCATAATTCATAAAAGGGCCGCTTTGCCGTTTCAAGTTCATATGTATATCTCTCTCTCTCTATTACCTTTGGAAAAACTAACCTAAAAACTTCTCCCTATCTTTGAATTTTGATCATCTATACCTCGCTAGACTGCATGTCACCTGCCATTCTTTGTGATCATTGGCTCATTGCATTAAAATCTATATATGAAAAATGAATAGATATTCTTAAAAATAAAAAATTGTTTTTTCAATGGCAATACAAGTACGAGTAATGTTGTATAATCCAAAAAATTAGTCCAAAATGATATATCAAGTGAGTTGCCTTTAGCATATAAATCATTAGGGGTGGCACGATCTATGATTAACTAAACTGAACCGAAAATACATGTTCAAGTTGAGTCATCCTGTTGAGACAAATCAATCCGATTAAATAAAAAATTAAAAACCAAGTTTAAGTGAGTCATTGATGGTTTTACCTTGTGCCCACCCTTACAAAGCATTAGAATAATGTTATAAATGACATGATAAGAACAAATCACTTATCACATCATTTTACTATATCTCTTAAAATATATTGGGTCCCAATTTCGAATCTCATTCTCCCAATTTATTTACAACAAATTTATTTAATTTTTTAACTCTTGTTTTTAAATATGTTTTAACCTAACTTCTTAACAGGAGCAGGATTTGTTTTAAAGATTTTGATTAACAAAATTAGTTTTATATATATATATATATATAATAAAATTAGTTGATACCCATATCTTTTACTATTTTAAAATCCATCTCCCATATGTACTTTTCTATAATAACCTCGTGAAAAAATGTTACATATACGTCAAAGTCCGAACCTAATACTTAAGTTTTTTTTGGTTGAACAAGAAACCTAACAAATTTAAATTACTTTTATTCCATCGATTCCAGCTGGCAAAGAAAAATTAAAATATTCTCCTAAATTAAAAAATTAATAATATATTAAAAAAGAAGATAAATAAATAAATAAATAAACCGATTTCCAATCTCTGGTCTTGACTGATTATTATATAAAACAAGAGGAGATTTCACCTTCCCGAAAGTTCTCTTTGAGTGCCGCTCCAATGCTTTGCTGCCGCATTGAATAATCCGCCAAGACAAAAAAATAATTTTAAAAAATATATATATTTTATTCCACTTTCGTTTGTCTATTTTAATCAACTTGCATCTAATGATTTAAATAAGGGTGAATTGCACAAACACCCCGAAGTTTGATAAAATTACATGAATATGGTAGTTTTGGTCATATACACACAAACATTCCTTAATATTTGAAAATTGTTGCACAAACATTCCCTACCGTTAGATGGATCCGTTAGTCAACGGTCAAACGTGTTACAAGTCCAAAATACCCTATATTTTTATTTTAAACAAAATTCAAAATTCAAAAATAAGATAAAAAAATATTAAAAAATCTTTTAGAAAATATGAATGTATCTTAAATAAAAAAGGTGGACAAAAAAATTCATCTTAAAAAAAAAATAGTTTATGCAATTCCCCCTTGATTTTAAATAAAATTTAAATTTTAAATTTTAAATTTATTTATTATTAAATTGTTTAAAAAAACCATTTTTTTATTTGTAAAGATGAATTTTTTTTTTCAGTCTTCAGATTTAAGATAAATTCATGTTATCTAAAATATTTTTTAAAATAATTTTTATCTTTTTTTTTTAATTTTTTAGTTTATTTAAAACAAAAATAAATGGTATTTTAGACTTTTTGCACTTTTGATCATTGACTAACGGATCAATCTAACTATAGGGGATGTTTATGTAACAATTTTCAAATGTTGAGGGAATTTTGTGTATATTAACCCAAAACTGTCATATCTATGCAATTTTATCAATCTAGAGGGATGTTTGTGCAATTCCCCCTTTAAATAATCCTAAATCTTGATTTTCCTTAATTAATTATTATCCACAGATGAGGTTGTCTTAACCCACTATCATATTTATATTGTTTTAGTTGTGCACGTACTTTAAATATTTATAAAAATATATTAAACTAAAAGTCAAATTACAATTTACAATAATCTAAGCTAAAACCTTGTTTGGCAAGGTTTTAAGGACATTTTTTTCTTATTAATTTAATTTGTGTACATTAAAAGGTAGTGGGAGGGTGGATTCCTTATGTTGTTTTAATACTCAAGACTTTGGGTGTTGGAAAGATAAACAAAGAAGCATGCTTTTGTCACTTTATAATTTAAAATATTGATTATAATAATAAAATATAATTTAAACTTTGAATATATGGACTGTTGTGTACAGATTAATCAATAGAATTAAGGATTGTAATGCATGTACACTTTTTAATTTCTTTGGAGTTTAATAATGCTTGCTTTGATTTCTATCTTTCTTCCAATTAAATAATGCCCCTCATTATATTTCAAATAATAATAATAATAATAATAGTAATAATAATAATAATAATAATGATAATACCCCCTCATTGCTCCTTTTCTTGTTCAATGGATTATAAAATAATGTAATATAAAAAGACTTAAATTGTTTTGAAAGCCAACAAAGTGAACAAACCCAATTTAAGGTTTATTTGCAACTATGGACTCTGCTTTTTACCGTGTTAACCTTCTTAAAGCATAATACAACTACTAGTTTAATTATTTCACATTAAGACTCGGTTTATTTTACGTTACATAATTTATTTTTTTAAAAGGGAAATATCATTAACCAACAAAACTAAGGATTACAATCATCCAAAACGATAGATCTCAGGTAAAGAGGACAAGACTCCAGTCAAAAGAAATCGTTAATAGACAACAAAGCCAACTAAGCTAAGGCATGGGCTGCATTATTAGCACTTCTAGGGACAAAGGATATAGGAATCTCAAATTGTCGAGATAAGGCCATAATATCCTTAATAATAATACCGATATCAGCATAGGGGCAAGGCTCAGAGTGAATCAGATCCACCACCCCTTTTGCATCACTCTCAAGAACAGCCGGTAGAAAGTTTGAATCAATAGTGAAGCGGAGGCCTTTGTGAGAGGGGATATGACTTGAATCTACAATTTGAATGTTTGAATGTGAATAGTTTACCATTGAACCACACAACCTATCATCTTACAAAACTTTGATTAGATTGAAATTCAACTAATTTTTTTTTATTTTTTTTTATTTTTATAAATATGAACACATAATTTAAATAATATGTTATTCTTATATCATCCTCATCTTCTTCTTTATTAGATATTTTATCGGCAATTATTATAAATTATAATCTGTGGTGGGCCATGCCACTCAGACCCCCTAAACGTTTAAAACATAGGTGTAATATTAATAATTTTTTGTCATAAAATAATAGTTCTGTACTATTTTTATTATAATAAATATAGATCAAACATATTTCATTATTTTTTAAGATATAAAAAATTAACATATTATCTTCTCCTAGGGTTTTATCTCTAAAACCCTAGTGTTAGAAGTATGCGGTTTTTTAGGGTTTGAGCTTGTTTTTTCGATTTTTTTCTTTCTCTTTCAGTTTTTTCTCTTGTTTTTCGTGATGGATCCAAATGAAATATCAAGGCTGTGTGCTGAACTGTCTATACACGGTAAGAAGGAGAAATTGTGGAGTGTTCAAGATACAGTTACGAAGGCAGCGGAAAAGAAGCTAGATTTATGTTTGGTGGGAAAAATTCTATCTACCAAGCATGTCAATAGAGAAGCCTTTAGAGCTGTTATCCCACAGATTTGGCAAACGACTGTGGATATTGAGATGGTTCAGGATAATATGTACCTATTCTATTTTCGTAATCCTGGGATAGATTTCGTGTGTTGGCAGGTGGACTTTGGAGTTTTGATAATTGTCTCATTGTTCTTAAGAAGTTAGGGGAGTTAGGAGATGTTGCAAGGCTTCCTTTTGATAGGGTGGTGTTCTGGATACAGATTATTAATGCTTCTCTTATTTGCATGACTAAAGAGATGGGTAATTTTATTGGTAGTTGTGTAGGGGATTTAATTGATATAGATGTGGGTGTTACAGGTGAATGCTTTGGGAAATACATGCGTCTCAGAGTTGCTATTGACATATCAAAGCCTTTTAAAAGGTTTTTACGACTAGAATTAAGACAGGGTGTGGAGTCAATGTTGCTGATTCACTATAAGAAACTTCCAGATTACTGCTTTCATTGTGGTATTATCGGGCACTCTTATCAGGTTTGTCAGGATATAAAGGAGAATGATCTTCTTGTGTCAGGGATGGAATTTGAGTATGGCCCATGGTTGAGAGCTACTGGTGTGTCGGGTCAGCATAAAGGAATGAGTCAGTTTTGATCTAATGATGTAGTTTCGAACCAGAGGGGTGTGAGAAGAGACATAGGTAATAATAATGGGTGGTGGAATGACCAGCAAGAGGATGGTAGTCAGATTAGGCTCATAGATAAACAATTTGAGGGTCGGATGCCACAGTCAGTAGTGATGGAGAAGGTGCTTCAGGGAAGTGTAGAATAACATGTGTGCGACTCAGTAGAGGTGGGTAAGAGGAAGGTGGATTTGTCGGGGGTTAGGGTTTCAGAAGATATAAATACAAAAAACCAAGGCGCTTCTCTTGAGGAGTTTTTACAGATTCCTAGGATGATAAAAGAAAAATTCTTTCTGGCTAAGAGATTAACTACATGCATGTAGAAACGACGGTTGATGCTAATCTATGCCCGCCTTTAATACTGTCAAAAGTTATGGTAGAATCCGATTTTTGTTTCAAGGCAAGAGGGTTTGTTGATGATAGATGTGGAGGATCTAGGATGGATGGTAAAGGGGTTGAGATTACAAAGAAGAAAGGAAAATGGAAGAGATGGGCAAGAGAGGGCGGCGTGAGGGAAGGGGAGTCAATATGGGGGCTTGCGGAGGGTAGAAAAAGAACTAATGGTTTAGATTTGGAGACAGGTGCGGGTAGTGGTAAGAAACAGAGATCTATAACTGCTTTTGACCAGGAGTCAATTGAGATATCAATGGGTCAGGTGGAGGATTCCTCGGCTCGTCGGACTCAATGAAAATATTGTTCTGGAACGTTCAGGGGTTAGGAGAGGGTCGAGCATTCCGTGTCCTGCATTTGTTAATGCAGGAGCATCGCCCTGAGATTGTGTTTTTGATGGAGACGATTTGTGACCGTAAGGTTATGGAGGGTATTATAATTAAATTAGAGTTTGATTAGAAATTGGTTGTCGACATAGATGGAAATAGTGGGGGACTTTGTCTACTTTGGAAATCAGTGGTGGCTGTTTCCTTATTATCTTATTCCAAATTCCACATTGATACGATGGTGACTTTGCTTAATAATAAAATATGGCGTTTAATGGGGTTTTACGGGAATCCAATGACAGCACAGAGAAATCATGGATGGACTTTATTACGGAGGTTAGCGGGTCTTTCGTCCCTTCCTTGGTTGGTAGGTGGGGATTTCAACAAAATTTTATGTTTGAATGAGAAGGATAGTGGGACCCTGCGTCAAGAGACGCTTATGCGTAGTTTTCAGGATGTTTTGGAGGATTGTGGGTTGAAGGATTTGGGTTTCAAGGGACCAGTTTTTACATGGACAAATAGTAGGAAAAATTCTGATTTCATTAGGGAAAGGTTAGACCATTGTGTGGGAAATTTCGAGTGGCGAAAAAACTCTTGGACAAGACCTGTATGTGCTACTAAGTTGGATAGATTGACTGGTATTTTATCTAGGTGTGCGGAGCGTCTTCAGCAGTGGAATTGGGAAAATAAGAAAGCATTACAAGCTGGTGTTTGGCATAAGAAAACTAAGTTGGCTTTAGTGTATGGTGCAGGTGATAATGTGGATTGGTAGAGATATAGGGAAATTACACGAGATCGAGGATTTCGTGGCTAAAGGAAGGGAACCTAAATACAAAGTTTTTTCATGCAAAGACCACCTCGAGAAAGAGACGGAATCATTTGTGTGGATTGTTTGATTGTGCTATTGGCGGGACATGAAGAATAAGTGAGAATGACATGGAGGACATTAATTAGAAACATTAATTAGAAATGACATGAATGACATAGAGAACATGAATGTTTTTGCTTCATCCAGACCTTCGGCTGCTGACATGAATATGGTTCTTAATTCGGTTCAAGTTGCCTTACAACCTGATCTAATGACAGTTATGTATGCAAGTTTTACTGCTGAAGAGGTTCGTTTTGCTATTTTTCAGATGAACCCATCCAAAGCTCTTGGAGAGGATGGTTTCCGGCAGCCTTCTTTTAAAAATTCTGGTCTGTAGTTGGTCAAGATGTGACTCAAGTGTGTCTCGATTGCCTTAATGGGGGAGTTTTGGTTAGAAATATTAACATGACAGTGATTTGCTTGATTCCAAAGGTTTGTAAGGTGAAGCATATGACAGATGTAAGACTTATCAGTCTATGTAACGTTATTTACTAATGTGTGTCTAAAGTTCTTGCAAATAGGCTTTAGAAAGTCTTGAGAGGTGTAATATCTGAAAATCAAAGCGCATTTGTCCCAGGTAGATCCATTACGGATAACACGATGGTGAGTTTCGAGTGTATACATGCTGTCTGTTGTAAGGTGAATGGTAAAAATAAGGGATTTATGTCCTTAAAACAAGATATGTCTAAAGCTTATGACAGGGTGGAATGGTGTTTCGTTGAGAGTATGATGCATCGTCCAGGTTTCTCAGAACGGTGGATCGGCCTGATTATGGATTGCGTATCTTCGGTAAGCTATTCTTTTATGTTAAATGAGAAAGTTTGTGGTAATATCGTTCCTTCTCATGGTTTGAGGCAAGGAGATCCCTTGTCACCCTACTTATTTCTTCTCTGTGCTGAAGAACTTTCTAGTTTGATTAATGAATCGAGAAGACGTGGTAATTTTTCAGGTTTTTGGTGTAGTAGGTGGGGCCCAAAAATTATGCATCTCTTTTTTGTTGATGATAGTTTATTTTTCACTCGGGCTTCCAAGAAGGAATGTTTAAATATCAGAAGGTTGTTGAATCTTTACGCTCTAGCTTCGGGTCAGTGCATTGATTTCAGTAAATCTGCTGTTTGTTTCAGTAAGCAGATTTCTCAGGCGGAGAGGTGTGTTTTGGCGAATGTGTTGGGTATGTCCATTGCGGGTGTCATAGTAGATATTTGGGTCTCCTTTGTGTGATTGGAAGAAATAAAAGAGCTAGCTTTGACCTTATTAAAGATAAGGTGTGGAAGAAGTTGCAAAGTTGGAGTAGTCGTTTCTTTTCGGGTGGGGGGAAGGAAATTCTAATTAAGGTAGTGCTGCAAGCGATCCCAGTTTATTCTATGAATCTGTTTCGGCTTCATGTATCTCTTATTCAAGAGCTCATCGTTTATGTACTCGATTCTGGTGGGATGGTGGAACTTCTAATCGTAAGCTTTCATTGGTGCTCTTAGGATGCTTTGTGTAAACCTAACGAGGGATGGGGGTGGTCTGGGCTTCAAGGATTTGCTTTCTTTTAATTAAGCCTTGTTAGCTAAGCAATCTGGAGGTTCCTTCAATTCCCAAATTCTCTGGTTGCTAGGGTTCTGAAGGCTTGTTATTTTCCAGAGGAACCTCTCCTCAAAGCTGGAAAAAGAAGTTCGAGTTCTTTTCTTTGGAAGAGCCTGATCTAGGGTAGTGAGCTTATGCAGCAAGGTGTTAGATAGAGGGTTGGTAATGGTCGGTCAATTTACGTGTACAAGGATAGATGGATTCCACGTGAATCCACTTTTAAGGTCATCTCCCCTCCGTTGTTGGGTGAATAGGCCACGGTTGATATGCTCAAGTGTGGTGATAGGTCCTGTAATACGAATATGGTTAGACAGAATTTTGTTCATATCAATGCTCAAGCTATTTTAGGTATTCCTACTGGAAGGATGGTTTTGGAGGATAGTTTTCTATGGCATTTTGATGTGTCAGGTTCATTCTCGGTGAAGAGTGGCTATCGATTGGCTAGATCTTTGAGTATGGCTTCTAGTGGCTCAGGTTTGAACCAATCGGTTTCTTGGTGGAAATGGTTTTGGAAAATCAGTTTGCCTACGAAGATTAAAGTTTTCATATGGAAAGCTTGCAATAATTGGCTCCCTACATGAGCTAACCTTGCCTCTCATGGGATGAAGCTGAATTCTTTATGTCCGATCTGCCATAAAAAGGAGGAAAAGACTCTGCATACGCTTTAGCAGTGTTCTTTCCTGAAGATAGTTCGCTCTAACTCTGGTGTGTGTGAGGTTGTTCATTTTAAGAACTGTAAGTCTGTCCTTAATTTTTGCTGGCTCTATAAGGAAGAAAAAGGTGTTGATTTTGAGCTTTTGTGTGTCATTTGGTGGAGGAGCTGGTTCAGGAGAAACCAATTACTCTTTTCTAATGATGTGCTGCATGTGGATGGTATTCTGGATTGGGCGATGTTTTTCTTGGAGGATTTTAGGAATGCTAGGCGTGATGAGCAGAGTGTGAGGAATGATCTTAAGAGGATGGTGGTCTGCTAGAAGCCGCCTGCTACTAGTTTTGTCGAGATTAATTCTGATGCAGCCTTGGACGTTGAGAAGATAGTGTCTGGCGTTGGGGTGGTGATTTGTGATTGGAAAGGGAAAGTCTTGGTCTCTTGTTGCTAAAGGTTTGATGCTTGTTTCCAGCCTAATATAGTTGAAGCCTTAGCTATTTTGACTGGTATAAGATTGATGATGGAGTTAGATTTTGTTCCGGCTTTGGTGGAGTCCGATGCTCTTATAGTGGTGGATTTGATCTCTGCAAAGGTGGTTTCGGCCTCGGATGTGGGGATTATTATCCACAATATTTTAAATTTAGTTAGCTCCTGGTTTGTCTTTTATTTTTGCTCCTAGAGTTGTTAATAGAGTGGCTCATGGTTTAGCCAAGTTAGCCCCTGATTATGAAGGTAAGTCTGTCTAGGTTAGGGACTATCCGTTCGTTGTGGAAAGTCTAGTTCTGGGCGATTGCCCTTTATGTAACCTTTTTCTGTTCTATGAATTCCATTTTCAATATATATATATATATATATATATCAAACATACTTCAAACATTATATATATATTTATTTATATAAAACATTTCTTTGCTATTATATGAATGAGATTTACGGTCAGTTTGGTATTGCTTTTGAAAAGTTAAAATCATATTATTTTATAATTTTGATATGAAATGATGTTTGGTAAAACTTTCAAAAGTGCTTTTGAAAAGTAGGTGGAGGGTTACATTTTAAAAGTGATTATAGAATAATTTAATACATCTTTTAAAATATCATTATTATTCTTATGAAATCAAATTAAAATCAAGTTATAATCATTTATATATCTTATTTTATCTCAAAATAAAATATTCTATTTAAATATTGATTTGATTTATAAAATCTTTAAAAAATATTTTTATTGTTAGTATAGATTTTTTTTTTCAATTTCAATATTCTACTTAAATATTGATTTAATATATATAATTAATGAAAAAAAAATGGAAATATGGTCCTAAACTCATGTATATTTTAGTCATTGTAACTAATCTCAACACTTTTACAATAAAATTACCAAACATATGTATACTGTTTTTGAGTTATACAGTAGTTTTAAAAATACAATTAACCAAACATCTGCTGATTAATTTCACAACTAATTATTCTTTCAGTATAGCTAACCGTGATTATTATAAAAGTTACACTATGTCTTTAAATTCTGTAACTTTTATATAACTACAAGTCATTATATAAACTAAAAGATAGCTATTTCTATTTTATCAAATTGTAATTATTTACGGTCAATTCCATTGACCTATAAATATTGAAGCATAAATTAAAATAGTATATTATTTTTAATGTTATCTTGATTGTCTTCTAAATTTTTTAAATATTTTATTGGCAGCTTCCTTTAGGGCACGTTTGGCAGCCTGTATTGTATTGTATTGTATTATCCATTTAAAATGTATTAAAATAATACAATACCATATTTGGGGTTCATTTGGATTCATTTGTATTGTATTAATTTAATACATAATTTTACATCTAATACATTATTCTTTGTATTAGCTAATCCAGAATAATAGATGGTATTATGACGTATTGTATTAGATAAATGTTTTGACTGATCTCTTCTTTATCTCTTCGTCCTTCTAAAAAATTCATAACCTTCATCTTCAATTTGATTTCTTCACAGCCCAACCTTCACCTTCATCTTCCCAAACCCAGACACATCAACTGAAACCCAAAAACATCCACACCAAACCACCACCAAATTCACACTAAACCACCTAAATCCAAACATCAAACAATTTCTTCTCTTCTTGCAACAACCAAATCCACCCAAACCCGCCACTATTTTTTCAACATTCTGACAACACAAAAAAATTTGAAAAACATCTTTAGATCAAACACAACCGATCTCATCTCTCTCTCTCTATTTTTCTCGGTCTCATCTCTTCTAATTGATCTCATCTCTCTCTCCTTCCGCCAGCTTCAGATCGAACTGCGGATATGAGATGGAGCTGAGGGGCGAATCTGAGATCTCGATCTGAGAAGACGGAAGTTGGATGGGGGTTTGAGTGGTGGGGTTTGGGTTTGGACTCTAGACGGTGGCAGTGGATTTTGGATTTCCATTGAAACAGACTTGAGAAGCATCACTGATATGCCTGATATACCTGATATGAATATATATATATATATATACAGAAATTTTCTTATGAGGATGCCCTGATAAAATTATATAAGGACATTGAATGTGAGCTACTCGTTTTACATACTTTGACTTGGTATGTATGCACTTATCAAATCACTTTTATAAATAAATGACTCACATTCAATATCCTGATAAAGTTATATAAAGATGACCTGATAGGAACGAGACTGTATATATATATATATATATATATGTGTGTGTGTGTGTTTTTTATTTTAAATATGTTTTTGTGAACTTGATCACCAAAAAAAGGTTAACATTTGGGCCGTGGGAATGCAAATGTAGAGATATTGAAGCTTCTTGAGCCACTAACACCGAAATTTACCTGAAAAAATATGTTTAGGCCCTCTAATTTATGCAACCTTTAATAATGTTTCTGATTATCAATCAGTGCAACCATCCTTTTGATTGTGGTTTGGATTGTCAAACAATTTATTTGTTGTTTTTTTCTGAATGATTCTTATGCTTGATTTTTTTTTTTATAAAAAAAATCTATTAATACAGTGTAATACAAAATCACATATCTAAACATTGTATAACTTAATACAGTATAATACAGAATATCACCAAACACAGGATTGTATAATAATTATACAGTCCAATGCAATACTATCTAATCCAACTTAATCCAATACAATCCAATCCAATCCAATCCAATACAATACAACACACCAAACGAGCTCTTAAATTACTATTTTGTGGTGGGGCCGAGTCATGTTGATATAGGCGGGTCATGAGCACGTGACTCACTGGCCCGCAATTTATATATATATTTTAATAGTTGTATTTTCATTAAATTGATATTACAATATTGTAGTTATTTATAGCGAATTCAGTTAAATTTCCTTAGAAAAAAAAAATTAAAAAATTAAAAAAATTAAAAACATTTAAACTTGATAATCTCTTCATAATGATGGGAATTCCAAATTTTGGATGCTGGTTATGTACTATTGTGAGTTCATCCTGATATATTTTATATCAGAACGAAAAATGTAGACCATTAGATTTATATACTTTGACTGAAAATGTATGCACTTGTTATCTAGAAAAACTGTAAATATACATGTATATATATAAATTGGGAGTTAGTTCCATTATGAATGCAAAGTATAATTGATCAAGATTCAAGGCAAAATTTTGTCTCGTACATTTTGATTGAACAATTAATTTTAATTATTGTTGATATAACTAATCAACTCTTTTTTCACCCGATGTGGGAGTAGATATCCGGACCGCATTTTGGCACGCCCCGACAGTTCTACTGTAATAGTCGTAAATTTTATTACTTAAAAAAAAAAAAAAAAAAAAAACTAAAACTAATCCACTCTTAACCGAATATATATATATATATATATATATACACACAAATCTGTTGTGAAAAGATGGATTTCCACCACATAAATACATCCTCCCCACTAGATAATATCTCCCTAAATATCTCCTATAATATCTCCTATAATATCTTTGCTTGCTCATTTGTAAAAGTCTAAAAATAAGACTTATGCTTCCCATTTGTAAATGTTGTTCAACTGAAGCTCCATTTATATCAATACAAAAGCTCACTCAATATATCAGATTATATTTTCTCTGCTCTGTCTCTCTCGTGTCTCTCAAATTATTTCATATGTTCATTCATTGTTCTTCATGTTCTTCTCTCGTCTCTCACTATTTTATTATTTAGTTAATTAATTATTTACAGCACGATCATATGTAAGTAAAAAGTATCTACATGTGAGTGATTTACTTATGGCTCGATATTCGTGTATGTAAGTAAAAAGGATTCTCTGACAGGTGATTTACTTACATCCCAATATTCTAGATCTATATATATTTCCGTATACAAGATGGCTTATGCCATCAACAGAATATATATATATATATAGTTATGAATTTATTTATTTATTCTCTTTAAATCTCAATATTCTGAATCTATATATATATATATATATATATTCGTATAAAATATAGCTTATGCCATCAACGGAACATATATATATGTATATATAGTTATGAATTTATTTATTTATTCTCTTTTAAATCCAAATATTTTGAATCTATATATAAATATATTTCTGTATACAAGATGGTTTGTGCCATCAACGAAATTATGCACATAACAGGTGAGTTCAGTCTCCTGAAACTGTTTATTTACAGAACATATATACCATTCTGAAACTGTTTATTTACGGAACATATATACCGTTATGGAACTGTTTATTTACGGAATATATATATCATTTTGGAATTGTTTATTTTTTGCAATATATGAGACTGGCTTATGATGTGTCTCGGTACTGGCTTATGCTGTGTCTCCAGATAAATTGTTTAAAAAATTCAGTAATTATTTATACACAATATATGAGATTGGCTAGACCGACGAACCAAAACTTAAAGTTTCTAGAATTATGATATTTAAGTCGGCACGGTTTTGAAAACCAATGAGAACCTAGAGTTCTGGATCCAATGTTGTATTCATGAATGTCATACGACATGGTATTGAAAACTAATGAGAACCTGAAATTCTGGATCTAGTGTTATATTCATGAATGGCATACTTCATTATTTGGAACCTAGGGTTTCAAATCCAATCAGAATCTGAAGTTTCCTTATTTTATATATAAACTTATAGTTGATGGTCGAACCAGAAGTTTGAAAAATCATTATGATCCATGATTTTATTTTATCCCATATATATAAAGTGATATGTTTACATATCATTCATTTGAGAAAAAGGATTTACACATCCAACATGATGTTGTGAGTATCATAAAAGAGATTTAAGATCCTAATGTATAATGAAATTGGAGATAATATTTTATCCATTGCATACACATACAACATGATGATGTTAGTATCATATAAAAGAATTTAAGATCCTAACGTATAATGAAACTAGATGTAATATTTTATCCATTTCATTCGTGATTGATGCTCATGGAGAGCAAAATTTATAGTAGTTGAAAAAAGGGAATTCTGAGATCAGTAGTCTACTTGACAATAGATGAACTTGATGAACATGTGAATGTGATGGGTGTTGGATCATTAGATCATCTGTTAGCTTTTGGGTTGGTGGGTTTAAACCAAGACCTATCGCCCCTCGAGTCAATGCCACCTCGTCGGTGGGCTTCGTCGGTTTTTTCACACCAACCTAGTGCGTTTTATGGCGACAATCAGAGATTGTCAGTCATGGCCCACGATTTGGTCCAAATCGGTCACAGAGCTCGTTTTTGCTCTAGGCCACTTTTTGAGAATTGGAATTCTTGATGGACTATTTTGAAATTATTTTGGGCCATTTTGTAATTTTGACAAAATTTTGGATCAATTTATAATTACTAAAAACTTATTGGTCCAGTTTACAATTTTCAAAGAGTTTTGGGGCTGATTTATAATTAATAAAAATTTTGAGTGGCCTTTCTATAATTTTATAAAATCATGGGCATTTTTGTAATTTCTCTTTAAATATATATATATATATATATATATTTTTAAAAAAGAGGGAATTATTATCATTTCAGATAAGAAATAAAATGGCATTACACATAATGTCTATAAAATTTCTAAAAACAAAAATATATTTCTTGCCAAGAGTGCAACAACTCATAATTCTGTGGAGCCATAAATATTTTATGAATTCGACTTTCCTAAGAGCAAATGTTATTAACGTATTAGGTCCAACAGATCTGATAGAAAGCTCTGAAAAATCCATGATATTGTTATCAAACAATACTAAATTATGTATTAGGTCTAACGGATCTGATAGAAAGCTCTGGAAGAGCCAGGTCTAACGGATCTGATAGAAAGCTCTGGAATAGCCACGATGTTGTTATCAAATAATACTCAATTATGTATCAATGATACTTGATATTATTCAAAGAACAACACAAAGAAATATGCTTAGTTCAAGGGCATTTAAAGTTAATACCAGATCAAATCTAGCAGATTTGATAATCTGATTAAAGGCTCTAGAAGAGCCATAATCTTATTATCATATGGTTTTCAATTGTGTATCAATGATATTTTATATCATTCAAGCAGAACATAAAGAAATCCATTTAGATCAAAGACATATAACTTTATTAATGTTATATTGAGACCATAAATAATAAGAATGTTGAATATTTGTGCGTGATTAAGGCCAGATGTTGATTATAGAAAAGTTGAGTTCTTTATCATCCAGATTATATTATTTATAAGAAAAGGGATGTATGTGATATATTCATCTACCAAATAAACCATCTCATTCTAAAGTTGGATTTGAATCCCTATCATTCAAAGGGATATATGTGGACATATTCATCCACCAAAAGAACCCTTTCATTATTTTATGGTACTGATTGATGCTTCTATGTGATGGTCACATGTTTGTGTATTATCAAACGTCTCCAATTGAGATCAATGTTTAACATCCAGTTTTTCATATGTACTCATAATCATAATAGATCAGTGGAATCGCTTATCAAACGTCTTTAGGTAATTGCGAAAACTTTATTATTCCATCACAGTTACCAATTTTTATATGAGACATTCTATATTACATGTTGATGCATTCAACTATGTCTCACTACTTATCATCATTATTTACCATTACAACTTGTAATTGATCATTGACTTGCTCACATTATAAAGATATTTGATTGTGTAGTATATCTCATTGTTTCATCTCTGACATGATCTAAGATAAGAATTCTATATCATTATGAGATTAATATTGATTTTGATTAATCTTCTATTAGATCATTTAAACTTTTAAGAGTTTATATTTTATGTACAATCTGTATATTATTATATTGATTAATTTCTAAATAAAAAGTTTATCCATAAGGAGTAAATGAAAAGTTACTCTTATACAAAATAGAGACACCAGTTCGGTTCTCTTTATATATAAATGTGTCTCATTTCAATCTTTGTATCACTCAAATGCAAAAGATAATTGATCATCAGATAATTATTAATTTGTCACTTGATATATTAAAGGTAACAAGATTTTATAAGTTGACAACTCATAAACCCTAACCGGGTGATTGTTCCTGAAGAACGATCCGAGTAAAAGGCAACAAATAAATCATTTGATGCATATCATAAACTTATGAACCTTTGAAAGGTATTGTAATTAGGATTCTAATATAAACAAAACTCGAGTTATAAATAAATCTACTTTCTCTTAATCAACTCTGTAAGAGTCTGATATATCTTAAGAGACACAAGTCTATGAAGTGACTAAATCCATTGAAATGAAAGAAATCTCAATAGAGATACAAGTATATAGAAATTGAACAAATTTCTATAAAGTCCATGAAGTGACTAAATCCATTGAAATGGAAGAAATCTCAATAGAGATTCAAGTATATTGAAATTGAGAAAATTTCTATAAATCATATTAGAGAAATGTGGAATCATAAAAAAAAAAAATCATTGATGATCTATTTTTATACAAAGTAGCGCCACTGAAATTATAAATGATGATTATGATATTCATAATATCATGATTGTATACAAAAGGTATGATTGGCCTAAGTGAAAAGAAGCAATTCAAGAAGAATTGACTTCATATGCTAAACATAAAGTATTTAGACCAATAGTACTCCAGACACCTGGAGATGTCAAACTAGTTGGATACTTATAAGGATTCTCATTTATTGATTGACTTATTTCGTGGACAAACCACATATTGGGGCTTGATGTAAGGGTAGCTTAGGTATTTGATGGTTGGTGTTTTGCACAACCAAGACCCGCTCAAGACCTCAAGAGAAGAAACACCAAAAGTATATTCTAGTGCTTTCTTGCTTTGAAGAGATCTAGTTGCACACACACACAACTCATGCATATATCGTATTCTTGTATGTTGTGTGTTTTATATGAGTGCATGCATGTTCTTGAACATCTCTTATTGCATGTTTTAATTGATTGCATCTAGTTTATTGAAATGTCATAACATGTTTAGGCATTAGGATGCAAATCCATGAATTCTATTCATTCATGTTTTAATTGAGTGCACATTGTTCAAGGACAATGCCATAGTATGTTAAGCATTAGGATGCATTCACTTCCCACACTTGCACTTCATGTTAGTCTTAACTATGGTGTAATTCGTTTCCCGAAGATGATCGAAAACTTCCGCGCTTGCATAATGGTGTGCATGTCTTAGCGCGATGGTTGACCACTTGAAAAGGTCTCATTCTTCTCTTGGATAAGTGTTAGATTTGGTTTGGTTGTTTAAAGTAAAGTGTATAGTTTCAAAGGTTGAATTTCAATGTTTTAAATGTTTTAAATGTTTTTCAAAACTGACATTTATATGGTCTTGTGACCATAACTTTTTATAAAAAGATTTAAATTGAGTTTTATAAAATTCTGATCAAACTAGACACCCATACCTTTCCAACGATATATTATTCATAATATTTCATGACTGTTTGGATTGATTTTGAAATTTCCAAAGTGACCACTAAAACAGGGTATCACTACTGTTATCCGAATCTAACCATTGGTTACTCAATTAACCATAACCTTTTCTACAGACATCAAAATATTATTCCATAAATTGGAGTAGAAAGTAGACTTCCATACCTTTCCAACAATATATCATACGAAAGGTTTCGATGTCATTTGGTCATGTTTTGAGTCGCTTTAAAATCAAGCTCTGTGTTGTGACACTTCGCCGCGGCACTTGACAGCGGCATGCTAGCAACAGTCCCGACCTTGTTTCGTAATTTGGTCATATATCACTCATTTGAAGTCCGATTTGGCCTATTTTTGAAGGGCAAGTCACGTAATTTATAGGGCTATCATCTTAGCACTATAAATACATCTTTTTCTCTCATTTGTATTCAAGGAACAAAAAGCTACAAAACCCTAGAGAGAGATTAAGAGTTCTTATGTGAGAGAAAGCACCAAGATTGCTTTTTTAACTCTCCCAACCCATTTCAACATGCATAAATCATCATCTAAGCATTTTCTAGCATAGTTAGGATGCTTGCTTGCATGAGTCTTACTCAATACACTTCCCTTTGTATGTTCTTCACTATTATCATACATAATTAGTATTTTATTTATCAAGGCATTTCTTAGATTACTTGTTTGTTCTTAGATTAAATTATAATATTCAAGATAGAGATTGTTGTGTTGATTTGATCGAGTGTTGTATTGTGATAGCTATCTAGGTTTGCTTAATCTATGATTAGCTAAGCTTTATGACATGTCATTTAGCTATTGATATCTAGGATTGTATTAATTGTTATTTCATCATCGTGGGTAGAAGTGGGGGGTTATTAACCGTAATATTAGACGAGGTCTACATAGGTTGTAAACTCCATTTGAATTAATAGTTTCGAGGTTCGAGTGTGGCGCATTAAACAGTCTGTGGTTGGGTTTCCACGTATATATCAAGTGTTATTTAAATTTTGCATCATATTACACTTGTTATATTATATTGACTAGTTAGGGGTATTTTCGTAATCTTGACCAAACACAAACATTTGGTAAAATTAGTTAAAATCTATTCACCCTCCTCCCCTCTAGATTAATATTGAACACACCGTAATTGGTTTCAATACTAATGAGTCTTTATACGGAAAACGTAATGAGAAAAACGAGATCGTGAGATATGAGGCACAACTCGTAGTATAAGGTTTCTCACAGAAACTTGGGATTCAATAGTGATGAATACAATTACGTTTTGAATTTTTGATAAATTTGACTGCCTTTATAAGAATTGAAATAGTCATCTAGACGTAGTAATAATTTATCTATATCATTCACTCAATGCAGATATTTATAATCCCAGAAGGATTTAAAATGCTAGAAGCATGTAAATCGAGATCTTGTAATCTATATGTAATGAACATATAAAAATCCTTATATGGATTAAAAATAATTTGGACGGATGTGGTATAACTGTCTCAGTGAATATTTGAGAAAATAAAGGTATAATAATTATATTATATACCCAAGTGTTTTCGCAAAAGAAATTAGAATCCAAATTTATTATATTCACAACATATGTTGATGATATGAATTTAATTGGAGCTCCTGGAGAGCTCTTGAAAACTCTTGAATTTTTGGTAAATGAGTTTACAAATGAAAGACATGGGAAAAGAAATATTGTCTGGACCTAAAAGTCGAGCATAGATCAAATGGAATGTTTGTCTATCAATCAGAATATGTTGAAAAGATTCCATATGAATATTACTCCATAAAGCAAGTCTTTGTTTATACTCCCTCCAATCATTTATGATGTTATTTCATTTCATAAAATAAACATCTGTATACCCTAGTTTAGCAATCTAGAAGATTGCTTTAAAAGAATTTTTATTAGGGGGAGCGTCCCATCAGTGGGAGCATATCAAATGAAGTATATTAATTATATTAATTATATTGGGGCATATGTGCATTAGACTCTTTTTCCTTTCAGTCAGGTTTTTGTCCCATTAGGTTTTCCTGATAAAGTTTTAATGAGGCAATTCTCTAAGCACACCCAAAAATCTTTTGATTCATGAAGATCATCATAAATATTACATTAATCCATTTGATCATCGTATATATGTAGTCTTGATCAAAAAGATCATTGTAAATATTACTTTGATCTTGCTAATCATCATATATATGTTACCTTGATCCATAAAATCATCATAAATATTACTTTGATCCGACGTATTAATGAATATATTTGCTCAGGTTTTTATTCCACTGGGTTTTCGCAAGCAAAGTATAATCATGAGAAATGTTTTGAAGAAAACAATAAGTTATGGACATATTTGAACTATACTCTTTTTCCCTTCGATCAGATTTTGTTTCACTGGGTTTTCCTGACAAGGTTTTTAACTAGATAGTTTTAAGAATGTCCAACCCCATAAGATCCAGAAGATCATTATATATATTGTTGCTGAGGTTTTTTATCCCACTAGGGTTTTCCTAGCAAATTAAAATACAAGTAGTAAAAATCCAAGGGGAAGTGTTGTGAAAAGATGGATTTCCACCACCTAAATACATCATCCCCACTAGATAATATCTTTCTGTAATATCTCTTATAATATCTTTGCTTGCTCATTTGTAAAAGTCTATACATAAGACTTATGCTTCCCATTTGTAAATGTTGTTCAATTGAAACTCTCTCTCTCTCTCTCTCTCTCTCTCTCTCTCTCTCCCTCTCTCTCTCTCTCTATATATATATAAATATATATATATATATATATCAATACAAAAGCTCGCTCAATATATCAGATTATATTTTCTCTGCTCTGTCTCTCTCGTGTCTCTCAAATCATTTCATATGTTCATTAATTGTTCTTCATGTTCTTCTCTCTTCTCTCACTCTTTTATTATTTAGTTAATTATTTAAAACAAAATCAACTCTTAATTATATAATAGATAAGATTGATAACAATTTTTTTTTTTTTATAAGTATTACTTATTACATAAATTAGAGTTTTTAGGGAGGGGAAGGACTCAAATCTGTAACCTCGTGGTGCTTGAATAATTAGCCCAAAATTCAACTCAAATGATATGTCAAGTGAATTGTCATTACCACACAAATCATGAAATGATGTGCTTAATGAACAAATTATCTGCCATATCATTTGGGTTGGTTTTGGAACTAATTTTTTTGGATTGTCTAGCATTATTGTAAATATAAGTGATTGAGCCAATTCGCCATGACATCACTTTTAAAATATAAATGTGAAGGGAGAAAGTCTAAGGTGTACATATACAATCCAATATTGGATTGGATTTGAGGATATGATTGAATCATAAATTCTAAGATCTATTAGATCATATCGAATATTGGATTTCCATATAAAATCCACCAATTTATCGAATCTGCCGAAATATAAGACATAATTTATATTTGCCAATTTATTTTGGTATATATATATGATGGTTCTCTAGTAAGGACGTCCAACCACAACCACAACCACACATTCATATTGGGTGTGAATATTTGTTAATGTGGGGTTGTGGACCCACTGTAAATTTGTGGCTGTGTTTGGAGATCCTAAAATTATAAAGTCATGACGGTCCTGATTGTAGAAGTATTATATATATAGAGTAATTTTCCAATGAAGTCTTTTTATGATAAACATTTTAAGCACCTTTAATGAAATTGCATGGAATATATTGAATCTTGATTTGATTTTTTGTATGGATGGTGAAAACATTGAAATACATTTATGGAGAAAATAATAAAAAAAATCGGGTGCAAGAACTAATTTTTTTCCAATTTTTTTGAAGATAAAACATTTTAAAAAAGGCAAATATAAGAAAATAGTTCTCAATTCCAAAAAAATTTCAAATTTTTACCAAATGTGTATTATAATTTTCTTAGGATACATATAAAAAATCTCATCGAAAAACATTTGATTACATGTAATTTCATTAAAGGTACTTAAAGTGTGCATTGTAAAAGTTCTCATTGAAAAATTATTATATATATATATATATATATATATATAACTTTTCTATTATCAGTTCGAATTGATATAATATATATCAGTTCCTTACATGTGGATCATTGGATTTAAAAGATGCTTTGACAAGTGCATGCAGGCAAGTAAAACTGAATATATGTATCAAATTACTATTCAATTTTCTTGCAACAAATTGTTATATTTCATTTCAAAGTCTTTGATGATTTTATTTATGTTATATTTCATTTCAATCGCATGGATGATTTTATTTATGTTTGTGTTTGAAACTTATATTTAGGAGGGTGTATTCAATTAGGATTCTTAAGGATATTTAAAGACATTTTTTAAGTGACAGATTTTCATGGATTTTTATGGACTTTTACGGACTTTTATAAATCTACATAGATTTGTTTAGATATCTATCTCATACTTTTATGAATTTTTTTAGACATTTATCTCAGACTGTTATGAATTTGTTTAGACATCTATGAGCTTTCATGAATTTGTTATCTCTGACTTCTATTATAAATGGAGAAGAGTGACGATATTTGCACCCCTTAAAAGCTGTATGTACACCCTTCTAGTAAGTCCAATCAAGTTTATTATTATTTAAAAAATTGTTATTGAATTTATTGTTTTTTTTTTTAAAAAAAAATTTCTAACTCTTAAATACATAAATTACATCAAGATGAGTTGGAGTTTGGGCTAATTTTATTTTAAAAGTGGTATATTAAAATAACAAAAAAAGATAAAAAAATAATAATAATAAAGGTAAGTTAAATGCTGGAATCTATATAAAAGACAAAACACAAACAAATTAAAAAAAATAATAATAATAAAATCAATGTTTTTGCTTGTATGTGTTACAACTTGCCGATGTGTGTAACTCACAAGGCACACAAAAAAAAAAAAAAAAAAAGAAAAAAAAAGAAGGAAGTTAATCATTGTGGTGGAATGTGCTTTGATTTATTGTTTATTTTATTTTATTTTTTTATTTTATTTTATTTTTTGTGTGGGTGTTGTTGGGTAAGATTGTAGTCAAAAAATCAGTTGGAATATCATTGATCATGATTATTTGAGTAGAGAAGAAGTGAGAAGAAGCAACACGTTTCTGTTTAGAGAGAGAGGGAGAGAGCAAAGTCCACCAAAATCTGTTGGGAGAAGGCTGGACATGTTATGACATTTGATACTTATATCCCTCACTATCAAGTCCACCAAAATCCACCAAAATTCATGACCTAATAAATTTTTTTAAAATCTAGTCCTGATTGAATATACCTTGATTCTTGTAGATATTTTTAAAGTCTTAATTCAATACACCCGAATTCGGAAGGATTCTTTAAAAGTCCATATAAATCCTAATTTAATACCACTGGATTAATATAGAATCTTTTAAAGTCTTTAAATGTCCAAATTGAATACACCAAGATTTATAATGTCCTTAAGAATCCTAATTGAATACATCTCCCTTAATGTTTATAATTTGTTAGACTTTTTGATTTTTTTTTTTTTTTTTTTAAAGATAGACTTTTTGATTTTATTTTATTTTATTTTAAGGATTATAACTTATAACTTGCAACTATTTCAATATGACTGTTGGGACCCGTCAATATAAGACAATGTATATGCGGGTCAGGATAATTATTCCCCAAACTGGGAGAAACTCTCCATACATTATTGTAAAATACGTATGGTAGGACTCAAACCCCTCACCACCATTGTGGAAGAGAGGTGTACTACAATCTCAGCTAAGAGGGGATGTGCAGACTTTTTAAATTTTAAAGTGTACGGTTATCTATTGTTTTATGTTAATTTTATTTTAAGCACAAGATGAATTAATAATATGATTTAGTTAATTTTAGGAATGTTATACCTTTTATATATTAAGAATTGCTTCGTATGAATCCGATCAATTGAATCAAATCAGATCAGATTGAAGTATACTGCAATCGAATTATATTTAATAGTAATTGAATTGGATTTGATCAGATTCCGCTCTTAGATTAGATCAGATTGGAATGTAATTTGTTGGATACAATCAAATACAAGAAAATATCAACTCCATTGCATGCACATCACCTGCTAAGATGAATGTAACAATTTTCATTCCTAAACCAAAAACAGTATGCCGGACTCCTTATAAAGCATCATCTCACGGTGATTAAGAGATAAGAGTTCTTTGATTTATACATTACGTACGCCGTTAGATGATTGCATTGTGTGTTTATTTAATAGAGTGACTAATTGGACAGTGTTCGCTAACGAGTAACGAAACGAATCTAGAGTTGTTGGGAAATTGTTTCATTACTTTCTCATTCACCACAAAAGGCAAAATACAATCCTAAATGCATAATTACAGGAGATTAAATAAGGAAGTTCAAAAACGATTTCAAATTATTTCCTATTCTCTGTTAGTTACATAATTATTGCAATACTAATTACATAATTATCGCAACGTGTACGCTATAACATACCTTTGCGTTTTTTATGCTTCAACTTTTAAGAGATACAATGAAAAAGGTTCTCTTGACGAGCTAATTGAAGTCCAAACATAAGTAATTTTAAAAAAATAAAAAATAAAAAGGTGGCCAATGAAATGTTAAAGAACCATCGTGTGAATAGTGAATATAAAATCGCAAAGGGCAAAATAATGGTATTGATATATATACTAAATAAATGTCATAACCCAATAAACAAATCTTTTAGATTATACTGTTAGTGTCCAATTGGAAGAGTTTGTCTACGGGTTAAAAGAACTTTTTTTAATTAAAAAAGCTCTTTTCAATTTTTTTATATCGTTTAATTGTCATTCAGTAGAGTTTTTAGATGATTAAAAAAACTGTTTTATATCTACTTGGAGAAGCCCAAATTTAAAGCTTTTCTAAGTAGATCTTTTGGAGTTATTTTAATAACACTAAAATCTCCAATATAACCCTATATTGGTAATTCTATCATTAAAAAAACTCTTTTTAAATTAATAACCAAATGATCAACGACTCTCATTTAAAAACTCTACTTCTAAAAGATCTATTTCTACAAGATCTACTTAAAAAGCTCTTCCAAACGTACTCTTATTAATCGATAGATAGATAGATATACATATTACAATCAAACTACTTGAAGTTTGCTTTAGGAAAATATGTATGTATGAAGAATTTTAAATTACATATTGTATGGTAGATATGCAGGGTAGACACCAATGGAGGCCGGGGGCCACCCCACCGGAAAAATAAAATTATACTCGGTAAAATTTATAAATTTTTTACAATAAATTTGTACTATACATATATATATATATATTTGAAAATATGTATTTTATATTTTAGTATTATAAATTTTAGGTTTTTATCATTTAACCCCTCTAATTATTGACTTTCAGTTTCGCACTTCCGACCCTTTTAGATATGATAGTCTCGGATTTTAAAAAGCATATGGGGATTTTTCTATCTATTACAATAATGTAGATGTTTTCCTTTCGGTGTTATTTTTTTTTTTAATTTTATATATATATAAAAAATCAGTAAAATTTGAACGTGGCCATGATCTTTAAATAATACCAACTTGATTTACTTGTTTGACCTTGTTTATGAGAAAAAAAAAACAATAAAATTAGAAAATAAAAGAAAAATAAGAAAAAAAGGGTAATGAGTAAAAATAAGGGAAAAAATGGTTTTAGTCCCTCTGTTTTGCGTTTATCTGGGTTTGGTCCACTAGTTTTTGGAATTACTAACTTTTATCCTTCCGTTAGAAATTCCATGAAAATACACAGAATGGGATTGTCAGATGTTATAATGACCGAAATACCCTTTGATGGTTTTTGATGAAGGGCAGTTTGGTAATTTTATATTTAATTAAATAAAAAATTAATAATTGACAAATAAAATATAATTAAAAAATTGATTTAATAAAAAATAAATAAAAATCTCTCTTTCATACCACCTCTCTCTCTCTCTCTCTCTCTCTCTTTCTCTCTCTCTCTCTCTCACAATCATCAGATTCACCACCATCCTTCATCATCTACACCACTACCACCACCATTCAACCATTCATCATCATCAACAAAAATTGAACCTAGAACCCACTGAACCCAGAACTTCCATTCATCATCATCATCAACAGTGCCGTATCACTACCAAATCATCATAATCAACAAAAATTGAAAAAAATAAAATAATAATAATTGGATCCATCAAATTTGAATCCAGACCGTATCAAACTGCCATCACCCCTAATTGAAATCCCTAAATTGAAATCAACCAAAACTATTATCCTAAATCGAAATCAACCAACCACAACCCACATCCTAATTCTAAATCACCTCCCTAAATTGAAATCAACCAAAACCACTATCCTAAATCAAAATCAACCGACCACAACCCACACCCTAATTTGAAATCACCTAGCCACAACCACCACCCCAATTGAAATCGACCACATCCACCATCCCCAATCAATCCCAGAAACCAAACCCCTCACCAATCATCGGGGAGAGAGAATAGAAACGCAGAGAGAGAGAGAGAGAGAGAGAGAGAGAGAGAGAGAGAGAAGGCGAGACTGGTGGCCAGTGGGAGAGGGACAGGGAGAGAAAGAAGAGAAACGAGGAGAGAGAGACACGTCAGGGAGAGAGAAAGAGAAGACGAGACTGTGGCTGGTGGGAGAGGAAGAGAAAGAAGAGTGTCCGGGAGAGAGAAAGAAATTAGGTTAGAATTATTATTTTTATTTGTTTATTATTATTTAATTTAATTTAATTTATTAATTTAAATGGACTTAATATATATATTTTAAATTATTTAAATTATTTTTTTATATATTTTAATTTTTAAATTTAATTAATTTAATAATAATAATAATTATTATTATTATTTTAATTTGTTTTTTCATTTTTTATTTAATTTGATTTTTTAATAATTTTAATTTTTTTTTAATTTAATCTGATTTTTTTAAATAAGTATTGGTCATTTATTTAAATTAGTTTGATTAGTTTTAATTAGTTTTATTTTAAAATTTAATTAATTATAAATTTAATTATCTTAAAATTTAATTATTATTTAATTTTTTGATAATAATAATTATTACTTAATTTAATAATATTTATTTTAAATTATTTCTCAATTATTTATATTGTTTTTTAATTAAATATGATTGGAGGGTATAATGGTCTTTACCCTTGTTCCAAACCAGTTTCTAGAAGCTTTATTGGAATTTCCTATAATGCCATTGTTGACCTAACGGAAGTCAACGAAATCCTAATGGAATTGGATGGTAGGGACTCGAATTGGCATTGTTAGAGAACTACTGGACTAAAGTTAGTAATTCCAAAAAGTAACGGACCAAACCCAGATTAATGTAAAATGGAGGAACTAAAATCATATTTACCCTGAAAATAATAAATGAAAAACATGAAAAAGTGGAGGCGATGTGGGAATAACGAGATCCAAGGCCACGACTCCACGAGCAGCCTCTAGTGTCAGTGATTGCTGCATTGTATCCTGACCTACTGTACACATGGCACGTTTGCATCCACTGAGATCATCCGCACCCTATCATTTCACTCATAGTTAACAGTTAACACCAGAAGCGGAAGGAAATCAGAGAAGAAGAGGTTGATGTCATCAAATTTAACAGAGACTACATAGTCAGTAGTCGTCAGTAATCTAATCGGTACTAATAGACGTGCTGTGATTGCAAACCTATTGGGCCCACCTGTTCCACCGCAACTTCCGTGATTGTGACTAGACTTCTCTGCACTTTCTTCCCATCAAACATCTTACACCGTCCGATTTCGTTCTATTTCTATCTAGTAGTTGGGTTTGTGCCATGTCGGACTCGATTTTTTCCGTCAAAGCAAAGATATCTGTCCACGTCGGATCCTAATCTTGCGGTACTAATTCGCCTATCTGTAAAGGTAATTTTTCATCCGTCCGTTTTTGCCGTGGGTCAGGATGGCTGTTAAATAGCATTTAAATAATGAATTTGACCGGCTGGACCGTCCACAAGTCTCACGTGATTATTCCTATGCGTTTTGTGGACCTGGACCATTACTTTCCATCTTTTAACTGAGAGCAAATAACACCCGACCTCCCTAATGTTTGCCTTCTGATAATTAAAATCAACTTTGTTAAACCGACACTTAAACCTTCTAACGTTAGTTAAACTTAGTCAAATTTAACCGTTGATTAAGTTTGACCATTATAAATACCAAAATACCCTTTAAAAATCCTAATTAAAGATTTTAAAAACAAAAAAGAAAAAATTGATTTTTTTTTATGTGGAGCCGTAGAGATCCATTTTCTTTTAAATAATTATAATAAATAAATAAAAACGGATTTGTTTTTAAGTGGATCTACTCTCCAGTGAACCATTTTTCTTTTTAAAAAGTCATTTAAAAAAAAATTATATCAAGAATTTTTTTTAACAAATGCTATGTTTCCTTCAATTTCCAGATCTAGGAATCCCTAATTTCAAAACTTAAACTTCAATCATTTCCAGAAACCTCAAACTCAAACCTCCTCATTTTGCGAATAACAATGGCTCAACTCAAAAGCACACATCAAGGCAATTGAAAAAAATTCCGCTACTATAACTCAAATTACATGGATTGCGTGACTCACTTGTTATTGCCTCCACTGCCAAAAGCCATATCCTTGCTACCCATCTCCTCCACCAACAATGCTTTTTGGGGTTTTACTTTGAAATCAAAAATCAGATGTGAGGTTGAAAAAAAATTTTTTTTTTTAAAGAAATTGAGGTCTCTTTGATATTTTAATTTGTTGAAAAGATAAAATATTGTTAACCGCTAAAATTTCATCCTTGGAGGGAGATTGCGATATATGATTTAGAGAGAAAGAATGGTTGTAAAACAAGGTCGTTGTGAGATCCCATCTGGATCTCCACAAATTCAATGTTTTTTTTTTTTGTTATTTTTATTCAATTAATATCTACTATCCATCTTGAGGTGGACAATAGATATCTTTTTTTTTTTTGATTGTTTTTTCATTTTTGGTTTTCTGATTTTTTAAATAGATTTTTTTATATAAAAATCTCAAAAGGATAAAAATGCCCTTATTGTTGACCGTCAAACTTAATCAAAGGTTAAGTTTGATCAAGTTTGACTAACGTCAAGGGTTTGAGTGTCAATTTTCGATAAAGTTGATTCTGAGTCTCAAAGTGTAAACCTCAGGGAGTCGGATGTTATTTGCTCTTTAACTGACTACAGGCAACCGGGAAACCGGCTAAAGGTGCTCAGACGAGTACAGAAAAGATATTTACTTTTGCCGCTACAACTAATCAGTAATCGACAAGTGTTTCCCTTGGGTGGGATCTAATAATAGTGAAACGTGAATTCACTTAGAGTGTGTATGTCACGCGCCTGGAACTCGTGTAGCGAATAAGGATAAACGAGATATATATTAATGCCACGTTGCCATTAAGTGCGCAATGGCTATATTCCATCGACAGCGACGTTTCTGCCATGCTGGCACCAGCCAATCACGACCGTAAGATGTAAGATCGATCCAACGGTGAAGATAATGTATAGGACGTCATCGAGATATCTGAGCCGTCCGGTGTTGCTGAAGTAGGTTTCGCATGAGTGAATGTGCATACAAAAGGAAAGTGACGAATATTTTCAGCACAAAAAAAGTGAAAAACACACCAGAAGAACCAGGTGAAAAGAAGAGGCGACAGAGAAGTGAGAGAGAGAGAATACTTTTGGCTTTGAAGAAGATTGAATCTGAAACCAATTCTTTGTTTTGGGGTAAGATTATGGTCGATTTGTGTTTGTTTTGAATGAAAGAAGGTTCAATCTCCATGGACAGAAGCAGAGAAGCTAGAAGACCAAACCAGACATCGGCAAATGTATTATCAAGACGTCGACAAAGAAGCAGCGGTCTTCGAGATTCTCATGGTTTGTAAATCTCTCTTGAAACGATTTATTTTTGGCTTATTCAGTAGTTATTCTAACGATTTTATGATGTTATTGTAGAAGAAGATGGACAGATGGAGTTGCAAGACACGGTGAGGTTACGAGATCGAGCACACCAAAGAGATAGAGACAGATACCGAGATCGGGAGTTTTCGAATCATCATAAAAAGATTCAAAACAAGCGTAGGAGAGGAGACGGTTTGATGCAAGAGAATAACAGAGAAGGAGGAGAAAGTACAGAAGGAAGTGTAGCTGATGAAGAAGAGTATGAAATCGAGGAAAGAAGATTAACTCACATCAATTCTTACAATACCACACCATTCTCTTCGTCCTTGTCCAACCACAGAAAAAATTTACCTCCAACCAGACCCGTTAAGCAAGCGCTGGCTCTCAAGGCCACCGATGAGATGATTGGAGTCTTAGTTCCAAGAAAGGCTCGCTCAGGTAAATCGATTTTGGATTTTGGATTTTTTTTTTTTTCCTTTTCTGGGGGTAGACATGTTCCAATGTGTTGTTTTGTTGATTTTTTGTAGCATCTGTGAAAAGGTCACACGAGAATTGGGTGTTCGGAAATGGCGGATTCTGGGAAGACCATAGAGCTTCCACTTCGACGGCGAGTCCGAGCGCTGAGGCTAATTCACCTTCGTCTTCAAATGTTTCTGTCAGGAAAAAGATGGTTAGTCTTTGCTTTTTTTATTTTTATTTTTATTTTTTTGAGTCAAACTTTGAAGGGACTGAGACGATTTGAGTTTTTTGATGCTGCAGAAACCGAATGGACCTAAGACTCGGCTTCCAAAGGCGTCCAAATCTTCTGGCTCAGTTCAACAAGATGATATCGAGATTGAGATTGCTGAGGTTCTGTTTGGACTAAGGAAGCAATCGCAAAACTCCAACAACGAAGACGATAACACTCGGCAAAAGCTTGAATTAAAAGACGTTAACTCTATCAGTCAGGAATCTAAACCATCTGTTTCAGTTTTGGCCCAGAACAACAGCCCTGCCTCAGATCTCTTGCACGGTAATGGTTGCTACTTTATTAGCACTCATTTCAGATTGATATTATTTTGTATAGTTTTCATGCTTTTCCTGATTTTTATCTTTTCATTTTTACTTTTTTTTTTGTTAATTAATTTTTTTTATGACTTTTGCAGCCCCAAAGATGAATAAAGTTGAGGCTGATAATTCTTCAAATCCGGGTGAGAATAGTTCAATCGCTTCTCCAGATAAGTTTGAATGTGAGCTACCAGGAAAAATGGAAAACTCATCTGCACCAGAATCACAAAAGAGTGCGATATCTTGTGAGGCTTCTCAGGTACTGGATGCTGCTAAGGAGTCAGTGGAGTCACAGGAAGAGGTGAGAAAGCAGGGTGATTCGAAACCATCAATTGAAGGATCTGGTTACACGGATGGTCCTGTGACTGAGAGAAATCCGGTTTCAGATGTGAAAGAATCAGCTCTTTGCGCTAAAATTGGTGTTGATTTACAGGATTCGACAGTGACAAAAGCGTGAGCACCATATACTCTTTACTTTTTTTTTTTTTTTGAGAGAGATTTTTCTTTTACTAAAATCCTGGATAAATTCTCAGTAGCTGGACGGCATCGGAGAGGGAAAGCAGAAAAGAGGAAAAGTTCAAGATTGATCTGATGGTGAGGTACCTTCTTGTCGCATTCCGGATTCCGGATTAGATTTCCGTTGCTATTTTGCTGTCAAAAAATTACTCAGAAGAATCGTGCCTTTCCAGCAGGCTCTTCCTCCTATGGCATCGTCTCCTGATAGGGATGGCTTAAATGATTTCGCATCAAATCCTAACCTTTATCACGTTAACATGGTTAGTAGATTCATCTTCTCAACTCTAAACTTCTTTTATTATAGTCTCTCTTTATTTACTTGTTCACTTTTTATTCTAAACGGCATTTATTTGATTTTTTTTTCTTTTATCTGTAGAAATCTGATGTTAAAGATGAGAATGTGAAGAAGGCAGCCATAGAGGAACTTGAAGAGAAGAAGATAGAGCCAATTGGAGAAAGCCGCAAAATGAAGTTTGACTTGGAAAAGCCAAATGCAGATAATGGAAGAGATAATATAATTAATAAATTACAACATCCGAGTCAGAAACAACCACAACAACCATCAAAATCAACCATGCCTAAAGTGGAAAAAAGTGGTAATTTGATCATTTCAGATTGTTTGTTCACTTGAGCTTTGACTTAAATTATGATTCAATGTAGATCTTATTGATGCTATTTTGTGCTTGTTCTTCCTCAGCTCATTCTAGCTCAGTGCCTTTGCAAATCGCTGTAGCTGGCTGGGCAAATGGTGTTCCTCAAATGGGGTATGTTCCTACTCTAATTTTTTTGGCCCTCTGATAAATCGCCATGTGGTAATATTGCTCCTTGACGAAGAAGTCATTTCTTATTGGTAGATACATGCCTCCATTTCAAGCAATTGTGCCAATGGATGGAAGTGCTAGATCAGCCGCAGCTCAACAGGTTTATATCATTTATCAGTTAAACTTTCCCTTTTTTTTTTTGTCTTTTTAATTCATCTCTATCAACTGGGTTTTGAATTTGCTGTTGGATTCAGCCTCCACAGTTTGTGCTCTCCCAACCTCAGCCAAAGAGGTGCACAACCCACCATTACATTGCTCGCAACATATCCTTGAATCAACAACTGGCAAAGATGAATCGCTTCTCGCCAGTTGGAGCTGGTTCTGCTCCTTTACGAGGGGGAAAACCCAGCAGTATTAATGTCATTCCCTCCACAGAAAACTTAATCCACGGAAACCTGTTGCAAGGAAGTTTCCCAGTTGTAAACTTGAATTCTGTGCAGGACAAAGGGCAGGCCACGGCAAGCTTTCCAGCTGTTACTCAGAATGTCAAAAGCTCCGAGGGTGTCAATGTCATGGACCCAGCACAAAGTAAGCAGTTTGTGCTTCAACAAGCCCCACAGCCAGCCTCACCTGGTAACATTTTGGTATGTTCTTTGCTCTAAGATAGAATGCTGACGTGGTTCTGAATTCTGAAGGTCATCTTCTTGCATTTTTTTTTTTTTAATGAATTTGTGTCTATTTGTGTACTTTTGGAAAGCTACTGATGCTTTTTATTTTGCCGTGTAGCATGTCCCTGCTTTCATCTTCCCTGTAAGCCAACAAGAAGCAACCGTAACAGGAGCAGCAAATCAATCTGGGCCTTTGAAATCTGCTACATCGAATAAAAGTACTTCATTCTCCAGTAATTCAACATCTGCGTTTCCATCAAGCTCTACATCACTGCCCCCAGTAGCTGCAGCTGTGAGCTATAGTTACTCAAATATGACAATTTTACAGAACAATGGCTATCCATTCCCTGTTCCGACTCCCATTGGAGCCCCACCCGCAATAAGAGGATCCCATTCTCAAGCATTGCCTTACTTTAATGGGTCATTCTATTCCTCTCAATTTTTCCATCCTTCTCAACTTCAGCAGCAACAACAGCCTAACTCTCAGCCTCTGATACAAGCTCACCAGAATACAAACACGCCAACTGCCTCATCATCATCTTACAAGCAACCACAGTCCCAGCAGCCACGAGGGATGCCAGTTAGTGGTAGTAATATTTTGAGCTCAACCAGTACGCAACAACCACAGCAGTCACAAAAGCAGCATGTGCCATCATCGAATAAAAATCGCAAGCTTGAAGCTGAGATGAGTGGAGAGAACACACCTTCACTTGCTGAGAGCCGAATTTCTCAGAACCAAACAAGTGCATATGGCCAAAACTTTTCAGTTCCTCTTCAACCACTGAACTACGCATTGATGCCATCTTCAGCAGTTTCTGGTAGCAATAATGGTGGAAATCATGGTGAGAAGCAGCAGCAATCACAGCAGAAAAATTTGAAGGGTGGAGTTGAGGCCATCCCTCCTCAGGCATTTGCCATGTCATTTGCCTCCTTTAGTGGAAGCAATAATACAGGTTCAAACCTCAGTTTCTCGTCAATGCCACAGAATCCTGCGATCTTTCAAAGCCAAGGATACCAGGTTGCACCTGCAGCTCAGGTTGCACAGCAGAAAAATCACCAGATGTCCGAGATGAAGACTGGTGGAGGTTCTTCAAATCATGATGATAGTAAGAAAACAGGTTTGGGGAAGTCTGCCACAACAAATGGTCAGACACTTGTGTTTGATAATCCAGCTAGAACTCTTAACTTTGTTTCAACCCCATTCACTGGAAACTGGCCTTCTCGCTCCATCACCCAAACTGCCCAGGTTGCTTCTAATTCTCAAAATTTCCATCAAAATCAACTGCTTCAGCATCCGAAGCAGCAATCTCGAAGTAAACCACAAACATCTAACAGCCAGTCTTCATCTTCCATTGCTGCCAAGCATTCAAACAATGGCTCTATTTTCCCACAAACTATTGTCCAAGGCAACAGTTGTAGTCAATCACCCCAATGGAAGAACTCAACTAGAACCCCGACTAGTCTAGTCCCTCCTACATCCGTAGCATCATCAAACGTTTTGAATCACAAAAATGTTCCCCAACAAGTAAGATCTCCTCAAGGCCAAACCCAAATATCTTTTGAAAGAAATTCCAAGTCAGGATTAGCACCACAAGGTCATCAAATACCCACCAGCAACCAGTCTCCATTGATAACATGTTCCACAGGAAGCAAAGCTGGCTCATCGATTCCTACATTACAGCCTGAGAATTCTTCAGCTAGCACTGGTCAGAAATCCTCCCCAGTTTGTGGAAGGAATGTACCATCAATCTTGAGCACATGTGCCAGTCAGCTCTCAGAACTAAAGTACTAAAATCCGGACACAAGACACTTCAAAATTTTGTCCCAATTGCCTCCTGATTTTACGGGGCTTAAATGTCAATTGGAGTCACATGTATGGGTTTCTTGAAAATATGATTCTCCCAAGAAAAAGAGTGAAAGTGAAATGCAGATAAGATGGATCGTGTCGTGTCAAAGAGGGATTGGTTCTCCTAAAGTAGTAGCAGTTGGGGGTTATATGAAGTGGGAATCTACCATATTTTGTAAGGGCGTCCCAGAGGTCAAACTAATTAGATTGGTCTAATGTGATGCAGATATGTATATAATTTATGTCTGTTTGCATTAATAGAAAGCAATGCCCTAATTCATTATTTTATTAGTAATTAATCTTACCGATATTTAAAGATGGTGGTAGAGCTGGAATAATGTCAAAAACATAAACTATAAAGTTATTTGTGGTGATATGATTTATGAACTCAACAAACCCGTGGTGGTCTGTGCACTCCACTCAGAAATTGATCTCCTGAAAAGCCATATGGTGGGTTCTTTATCAGAAGAATCATATATTCATACCGAAATTGTACTCGTGGTCTTTAAAGTAGTTAATGCTAATACAATTGATATAACAAATATCTCACCAGTGACATGGTGAGTATGAATTTGTAAAACCAACAAGGCTTATTTAATAGTAAATGCTTGTATCTGTTTTTAGGATTAAACTTTGGACAAAGCGGAAAGCTTTAAGAAACAGGAAATGTTGAAGAAAGACACAATGTACATCCTTTGACATTGTGCAAACCAGTTGTCTACTTTTGAACGAGAGATGTCAGATTGAGCTCAATATCTTCTTTGGCTTTCCTGTCAAATGGATCCTCACCGATATATAGATCCAAGAGTGACCGACATAGGAGTTTACTCTGGATACTTCCTACCTCCTTTCCATCAACTGCAGAATTAAGGTATGCCAAACTTACACAATTAGACTGTTATAATGATCATATCAAAACAAAATCATGATAACAGTTTCATGCTAGTTTAGTTTGTGCCAATTATTATTTCAAACCGACCAACAAGTACAACACATTTTACATACTGAAAACCATAGCACCCATTAAAGCAAAGAAAAGATATATACACTTCGCTAACTTTGTTTTTTTTACGAAAGATACAGATACTTAACTTGTTGTCCGAAGCACATGACCCCGTTCCTTTGAGAGATCTATCACGGATCCCCTGGGAATTTTGTATTCATCTTTAAACTGAGAAGTGAATCTGCAATTGAATTGGCCATTAGATTAATCTACAGAACAAAAACAATGGATGAAAAAAAGAAAAAACAACGGACAAGCGATTTTAGCACATGACTCCAAGAGCGAAAAGTCAGAACAACAACATGCTAAAGGCCATTTACAAAGTATGGTTGTTTCAGACAACTGCATGCGGGTCATTAAAGGATAAATTATATGTAAACATAAAGTCCAGAGTTATAACAGAGATGGTTAAATATAGAAAGACAAAAAAATGTTGACGTCTAGGTTTTCAAATGATCAAATTGCTAAATCTATCTAATACATGAACATCTACAAGCCATAACCTAAAAGATCAATGGGGTTGAAAGAATGTTATTCACCTTTGAAGCAATTCTTTATTATCTGAACCCCCAAACTTTCGGAGTCTGGTTCCAACAGACTCTTCGAAAGCACTTCGGACAGAGCGAATACTTAATTTACTGTAAATAATTTGAAGCCTAACAGTCATGCATATATCGGCTTCCATGACATCTTCATTGAACTCTTTGTTTTCCCTAAGTTCAGAAAGGGATAGCTTTCCATATTTCTCACTCAGCAATTTCTTTAAATCACCATTATCAGCATAAACACCTGTAAAAAGACAATTTCATCGTGACGATGAATCACTACAACTTAAATGCAGCGCTGCTGCACAAATCAATTGCAGATAATGTGCAAAACCACAATTGAAATCACAATATACATCAAATACATTCTAAAAAGTCCCATTTCTAAATATGCGTATAATCCGATTTCACAACAGCAAAATTAAAATTACAAATCAAACAACAATCATTAATACCACAATGTGCATTTATGATTAGTCCCTAAGCTAAATATTGAACGGAAAACAAAAGGAATCAAGAACTGGTTACCAAACGCATAGACATCAATGTTCTTCAATCCCAAGACTATTTTTCTGCGCAACCCAATTCCAAGCAGTTTCCGAGAATCGCCGAGAACGGAAGGAAACGACACGCCGGTTTTGGATTCAACAACCGTATCTGAAGAATTGTCAGCTAGAGAGAGTGAACCCCAGAGGTGTGTGGAGGAATGATTTGAGAAGAGAAAGTTGAGTGCGTTTTCGACAAATGGGTGTTTCCGGTTTTGGTATGTGGAAACGCCAACCACGGTGGCGGTTGCGACGGCGACGGCAATGGCAACAGGACGGAATGGTCCGTGGGTGGTGGGGTAGGAGTGCGGGTGATTTGAGGGCTGAGAAAACAAGAATGGGAAGCGTAGTGAAACCATCGTTAGTGTGTCGTATACTTAGTTTTTTATTTTGATTTTTACTTTTTATCGTTTGAGAGTGACACGTGAATTGCACGTGGGAGCTATACTAAATGCACCCACCTAATTCGCTAAGTACTGTACATCTAGTTAAGGATTAATTTTGAATCGTTGGATTGTTTACAATGACAGATTTTTTCTGATGATTTTCAAAATCTCATCATAATATTATAATAAACTAACACTTAAATATATATATATATATATATCCAAACCAAGTTAAAAGATTTTTTTTTTTCTTTAAAAGATAAAAAAATCCCCAACAATTAGAATGAAACCTGTGAGCGAAAGATTAATTTGTTGATAAATTAGACAAATTTTAATGAGATATCCGATCCCTCTGAGTGATATATATAAATTAACAATAATACTACTTTGTCTAAATTTATTGTCCAAATGATATTGCAACACAAAAATCCATTAATTTAAATTGTATTAGATTTGCATGATGTAAATGAATAGATTAAAGTGTTGCCACATCATTTGAACACCAGATTTATAAATTTGGACAAAGTAGCATTACTCACAAATTAAAAGTCATAATGTGAGAATCTGATAACCGAAGATCTCAAAGTCTAGCTATTCAATATTAAAAACCCATTATAAAATATATAAAGGAAAAAAGTCTCTCCTTTAGGTTTTATCTAAAACCCTAGAACGAGAATAGTTTGATATTGCCAATCTCGCATATCCATTCCTTGGTGTGGGTTGAGACTGCAATGATGAGTGGTGGTGATATTGCAGCACTATGTGTGGCCATGTCATTAAAGGAGATTGAGGGTCCGGTACAGAAGCTGAAGGGTGATCTAAAAGATGACGGCGTGAGAAAGTTATTGTTGAGTTTGGTTGGTAAGGTACTGGCTAACAAACTTATCAACCGTGAGGTTTTTCAGAGGGTTTTGGCTAAGATTTGGAAGGTGAGAAAGGGCATCATGATTGAAGTGGTAAGTGAAAATATTGTCACTTTTCATTTTCAGAACTTAGAAGACCAGAGGAGGGTACTAACGAGAGGACCATGGAGTTTTGATAATTTCCTCATTGTTCTGGTTGAACAGTATGGAAAAGGCGATATAATGAATATGAATTTTGACAAAGCTGCGTTCTGGATTCAAATCCACAATGCTCCGTTACTATGTATGACAAAACGGATATGACACTTTCTTGGTGGCATGATTGGTGATATGGAGGAAATCGACGAGGGCGCTTCCGAAGATTGTGATGGCAAATTTTTAAGGGTCCGTGTGGTGATTAACGTGGAGAAACCTTTACGTCGAATCCTACGTGTGGATGTTCTGGGGGACGGGGAAGAATCAGTAATGCTTCTCAGGTATGAGAGGTTACCAGACCACTGTCATCGTTGCGGGAAGTTAGGTCACAGGACTATTGAATGTACGGAGGTTAATGCCTCACAGGATTTATTGTTTGGGGCTTGGCTAAAAACGGGCACTCCGATTATACGGCCAACACAAAAAGAGAACGCGCTGGCTCTGAGACCATTTTTTGGCCATAATAAGAAAAAGTCCGGTAACCAAGACGAAAAAAATGGTGAATAATCAGGCCAACTCAAAAGATGAACCGGAGAGTGTAACGAATCTGGCATTAAAGGTTCCTGGTCCAGTTGGACATCAGATGGGTACAAATTTGGAAGGTGTTGGAATTGGTAAGGAAAGTTTGGAGGAAATCAAGTCCACTGATTCTTTGGTGGTCATTAACAAATCTCGTGAGAAAGGGGGATTGACAGATGCTGATATGCTTGAGAATCAAGTTATTTTTGACAATGACACTCTATTCAAATTTTTAAGTCAGAGATTTGGAGAGCACGTGTGTTTTAGTAATAAAGTCTAGAATATTGGGCCTCGGGAGAGGGTGGGCCGACTTTATACTTTTGCTTTTGAAGGCTTGGAGATTGGGTTGCCACCAACTACAAAAGACTATTTGGTTGATGGTTTATTAATTGCAAAGAAGGATGGGAACTCATATCCAGCCCAAAATACTGGTAGGTGGAGAAAGATCGAACGTGAGGGATGGACAACGCCCGATATCTATGATAAGGGTGTTAAAACAAGGAAACACATGTCCCTTGATTCTGCAACAGTTCAACAAGGAAAAATAAAGAAAAGAAAGGAGAATCCACACCTATCATTCACGAATCCTACTAATGTTGAAGAGATTGGAAATTGCGAAACCTACCAAGAACAAGTAAGACTGAATTCCGAAGTGGTCTTTGGTGCGATTGTTGGTAATGGGTGCTTTGAATTTTCTGGGGATGTTAAGGGGGTTCCGGTTAAGAAATCACGTCTAGGGATATGGTTTCAAGAGAGACTTTTGCAGATGTTAATTTAGGTGTTGGCTTTGATCAATTGTCTTCAGTCCAAATCACAAGTGAAACAGAGATATCAGTGAGTAGGTTTTCACCAGCTTACCATAAGCAATGAATATCTTGGTCTGGAACGTCCGGGGTTTGGGTAGTGGCTGGACATTCCGTATGCTGCTGAATCTTAAGTAGGACCACAACCTGAAGGTGTTAATTTTGATTGAAACAAAGGTTAGTAATGTGGTTATAGAATCAATTAGGTTTAAGCTTGATTTTTTTGGTAAATTGGTGGTGAATGGTGTTGGTCGTAGTGGAGGAATGTGTTTGTTGCGGCGTGATAATATTTCAGTTGATCTTCTTTCTTATACTCAATCTCACATTGATTTTAAGATGGTGTTAAGCACCAAAAATGGCAGGGGTTCAAAGAAGAATTTTCCACTAAGATGAGAGTTAGGAGGAAGCCATAAAGAAGTACCCCGCCATTTTAAGAAGGAGGCTACATCGAATATAACAGGATATTACAAGAAACAAAAGATCCTACTATCACAGACTCCGGGGTACCCCATTGCCATGTCAAGGTACCCCTCTGCCACATCTAGGTACCCCGCCTCCAAGTCCTGGTACCTCACCACCTTATCGGGGTATACCTCCGCCACTTCTATCCGGGTACCTTATTACTACACCTAGGTACCCTGCTACTATACTAAGATATCCTACTACCACCTCGTCCGGCTACCTCACCACTGTATCTTGGTACCCCGTTATTGTACTCCCCTAATACCCCGGTTCCTCATAGAACTAATCTACCAGGCTGTAAGAATTTTAGAAGAATAAGCTACCAAGTAAGAATGCTGTACCCAGTTTCCCATATTGAACTAGAAGAGCGATGCTACACGAGTGCATGGCTAGACTTCTTCTTCAAGTAACGTGGAAGGAAAGGGCTGATTCACCCGTTGAAACGCCATAAATGAGACCTAAAATCATATTGATTGATTTATATTTCGAATATAAACGGAAACATGACGTCATTAAATGGAGCCATTCCCTCGTAAATCAATCCCTCTATTAAACGCCTGTCAATTCCTCTAACACGGTCAATCAATTTGATCTAAATTAGGGGGATTTGATTGGCAAAAGGGAGGAAATAAAAGAGGATGGTCATGTCCAGAGAAGGGGATCAGAAATTGAGAAGGAAAGATCCATAGCTTTTCTACTTATCGACTCGTACGATTTCACCATCTCCAACTGTGTCAGAATTCTCCTAAAGAGTATAAATCGCCATTGTATTGATATCTAGTTTGGAGGGATCAAAGGGTTTTATCTTATCTTTTGCTAATATATGAATACAGACAATGTTTTCTTCTAACTTACCATCATCCTCGTGTCTAGTTTGTTTTTATTGATATTGTACAGGTATCGAGCTACGTGATACCCTTTCAGATCGTGGTCTTTAACGACCGTGGTCCCTTTAAAAGTTGTTATTTAGAAACTCACCCCGGTGACGATTTTCTGGTAACAGATGGTTTCTCATGGTTCGATTACCTAGCGTCTCACCGGTTTTTATGGTCACCCGGAAGCTAGTCAACGACGGTATTCGTTGACTATTCTGAAATGCCTTCGTGAGCTATCTGATTTTCCCTAGTTATGCTTGGGCGACTTTAACGAAATTTTGTGTGATTCTGATAAAGGGGGTGGTCTGGCAAGGTTTCAAAGTATGATGGAGAATTTTCGTGAAGCTATCGACTCTTGTGGCTTGGAGGATTTGGGTTTTTCAGGGCCTCGATTTACTTGGTCAAATAAGCGTAATGGTATTTGAAATCCCCTTAAACAAATATAGTGTAAAATATACCTGGGGGGGGGGGGGGGGGGTCTTAAAACTTCTTTTTCAAAACAACAAGGTTGTGCACATTTGATGTGGCTAACAAATGGATTGCTTTAACAAGACAATAAGAGTACAATTACACAAGTGTTACAAGCAAGTTCACGAGTTAATATCATAACCACCGGCAAACCGCAATTCACTATGACGAAAAGAAGATACACACTTAAAGGCAATCAACACATGATACACTTCCCAAGCTATTAACTCCTAATCTACCCTCTAGCCTATAGTCACTTTGCCTACTTCCTATCCAATATGTGACCAACACACCTCTAGGAAGCAACTTCCTATCCAAGACGCTTACGTCTCTAGGAAGGTTTCTTGCTTGTTTATTCGGATCCACTTGATCCTAGACAAGGCTTCTAGCTTAGTTATCCGGATCCCCTTGATCCTAACTAAGACTTATTGTTTGACTATCCAGACCACTTGTCCTAGTCAAGTCTTCCTCACTTTAAACAAAGTTTTCCTCACTTGTCCTAGTCAAGTCTTTTTCCTTTAAACAAAGTTTTCCTCACTTTGAAATCCCCTTAAACAAATATAGTGTAAAATATACCTAGGGGGGTAGTCTTAAAACTTCTTTTTCAAAACAATAAGGTTGTGCACACTTGATGTGGCTAACAAATGGATTGCTTTAACAAGACAATAAGAGTACAATTACACAAGTGTTACAAACAATATATGTTGTAGAAGTAAAGAAATTTAAATTACGAAAATGACACTAAATATTTTTACATAGTAAACCTCCTAAGAGGAAACGTCCACGAGTTGATACCACAACCACCGGCAAACCGCAATTCACTATGACCAAAAGGAGATACACACTTAAAGGCAATCAACACATGATACACTTCCCAAGCTATCAACTCCTAATCTACCTTCTAGCCTATAGTCACTTTGCCTACTTCCTATCCAAGATGTGACCAACACATCTCTAGGAAGCAACTTCCTATCCAAGACGCTCACGTCTTTAGGAAGGTTTCTTGCTTGTTTATCTGGATCCACTTGATCCTAGACAAGACTTCTAGCTTAGTTATTCAAATCCCCTTGATCCTAACTAAGACTTATTGTTTGACTATCCAGACCACTTGTCCTAGTCAAGTCTTTTTCCTTTAAACAAAGTTTTCCTCACTTTGAAAAGAGACTTCTACCTATTACAAGGCAAAATGATCTAAGTGATGCAAATTATGCAAACACATTCAAATAGAGCAAGTAGATCACTCAAACTTTATGAACATGCAATTTGATAACTAGAATATGCTTTCAACAATCAATCACAAAATTATCTAGAAATGCAAGTGTGTGAATCAATCAGAACTAGGTTAGAATAATCAATATCCCAATCAAAAATCCTAGTTCTTAGAAAAATGAAACTAGATCTATAAATCAACAATCAAACTCATCACATAAAGCTTTTCTAGAATCAATTTCATATTAATCAAGTTTAGCTAAAAGATGTTCAAATATGATCACAAAGCTAAAACTCAAAAATCAGTCAATTAAACAAACCTAGAACATGGATCAACAACATCCTTAACACTTTTTATTGATCAAATAAGAAGATTTAATAAGATGATCACAAAAGAAAATGAAAAGAAGTTGATTCACTTACAAATGATGAATCATGAGTATAGATCCATTTACTGCATAAAATCATGACATCATTTGTTTCTGAAAATGCTTGAGGTTTGTTCCTCTCTACAAGACCAACATTTTTGAATTTTGAATCACTTGATCTGGAGTTCAAATGAGAGAGTTATGATTAAAACAAGAAAAAAAAACTTGAAGAAAATTTCAGCTCTCTATCCTTTTCAATTTTTCTTCACACACTATTTGGAGAGAAGAAAGATAATATTTAAAAGAGAGAGGGGAGGGGTTTCGATTGCCAACCAAAGGAGGCCATGTCTACTACCTCGTGGAGGTGCGTGAGCCTCAGGGGGGCAGAGGGGTGTCTTTCCCATGAGGATCACGTGCCCTCAAGGGATGGCACCCAAATGGCCTTTGGCCATTCTTCACCTCCCTTGTACTCCTTTCGCGTTCTTCAGCCATATTCTAGCCTCTGAACTCTGAATTCGAATCCATCTTCGGATTATGAACCGTGACTCCTTCACACACAAGGAAGACTATAAAACTTTGACAAAAGGTTGTGAAATCAACTCTATACAAGACGATGAAGACAACACATTGTATGAGAATGTAAAATAGCATAGTTTCCTAGTTTGAACTTGAAACTAATGAATGAGTAATCGAAACGACCAGAACTCAATAAGGAATCATATAAGATCATGTTCAAATCCAAAACAATAAAAACACAAACAAATAAACACAATGTCACACAAGTATGCCATTTTCTAGAGATAGCTCTAGAATATGCAATTTGACAATGTTTGTCAAATTAAAACAAATGTCTGTGCATACTTCAACAAGTGTGTGAATGTGTTATACAAATTTAGGGCAATGATGTAAGGACACAAACGTATGCAATGTGTGTGTGTGCGCTAGCTCCTTGCAAGAGGAAGAAGTATCTTGATATCTTAGCATCCAAGCAAGCATTTTTCCTCTTGAAGACGATATTTGCATGAGAAATTGCTTTTCTCCTTTGAATCACATATCAACTAAGAAACATCTAAGCAACTAACCATTACAAATAAAGAGAGTTTTACAATGGAATCAAGCCAATACAAATTTAGGACCTTACAATCTCCCCCTTTGGCTATTCCATGGCAAAACCTCATCCTTACCATACAATATTCACTCAATTAAACTCATAGTTGATTGCATTCTCTCATCCTCACATTCCAAAGGGATCCTTAGACTAAAATGTCTTCATGTCTTCATGAGTCTTCAAGAATCCCTTCTTTGATCATCAAAGTACCTATGAAAAAAATAGCAAACCAAATAAGAGATCTTCTCCAAAGAAGATTGGTGAGAATAATACCAAAAACAAACAAGACTCCTCATATCTCATACAAGTGTTCACTTTAAAGCTCTCCCTAAGTTCCTTAACCTTATTAAGTAAGAATTTTTTTCTCCCCCTTAAGACAAATTCTCAATTATGCACAAAGAGGAACATTTCTCCACACATGGTGAGATATACATTTCTCCCTCTTTTTGTCAAGGAATAGACAAAGGACACATGAGATAAAATATGAGATATTATGCAAACAAGTCGTATAGAAAGCGAAATTGAATAAACTAAGCTCACCCTTAACATATGCTCCACATTATGATCAATAAGTAGACTTGTTCACAAGGGAATCACACAATCACACATTCAAGCAATAAGAGAAAAATATTTCATCACTTTTCAAAGTCTAAGAGAGAATCAGAGATTTTCATTAATCTCTCAAAAATATTTTCACATTGTTAATGAATCAAGCACTATAAGCAAAATATGTGTGTGTGTGTGAATGCTTCTAGCATATATAAATGGAGTAATAGTGACATCAACATGCAAACTATATCAACACCTATCCATCTAAAGTGTTTCCAATCTAGGTCAAACCGATTATCATCCAAAATTTCCGCCTTAAAGAGAATAGATTTCAACATATGAGCATACGTGTACATGTGGCTCGTTTACTTATTTCTATTTGACAATCCGAGCATTTCACAATTCTCAACTATACTCCGTTAAGCCTTTTATTTTTCCATTCTTTTAGACTTAGAATCAAATATTTTTTTTAATGATTCTTTTCAACACTTCTTTGATTTTTCTAACATAAACATATACTCTTCATGACAGCTTTCACTCATCATTATGGTGTAGCTATTTCTTACATTGGGCGGCTTCATAACCAAAATGTGTAGCCTTTTCCATGAAGGTGCTCGTTGAGTTCTATGTAGTTGCCGAAGTAAAATAGATTTTAACCATAAGTCATCTACATATACTAAGCAATAGGTTTCTAGATGCATCCATAATCTATACATTTTCAAACTCAACAACTCAAACATAAACATATAAGAGAAGCATTTTTGCACTTTCAAAAACAAGATTTTAAAGCTCAAGTGCATGATCTAGAAACAATAGAAGTTATTTGTTTAAGATCATTACTTTTCAAATGAGTAGCTCTCAAAGATATTGATATTCAAATAAATTTTTGCTCATCATTCAACAATCACACAAATACACTAATCAACACAAATCATGCCAATTAACCTTATAAGAGATTTCAATCTCTCTTTATCCAAGGGCTTGGTAAACAAGTCTGCAAGTTGATTTTTTGTAGGCATATGCTCTAGACTAACAATAGAATGTTCAACTAGATCTCTAATGAAAAGATGTCTAATATCAATGTGCTTTGTGCGTGAGTGTTGAATCGGATTTTTAGAGATGTTAATAGCACTTAAGTTATCACAATAAATTGTCATTTTTCCTTGTTCTATCTCATAATCCTTAAGTATTTACTTCATCCAAAATAATTGTGTGCAAGCATTTCTGGCTGTAATGTACTCGGCTTCAGAAGAAGAAAGGGAAATTGAATTTTGTTTCTTACTTGACCAAGAAACTAAGTTATTCCCAACATAAAAGCAAACTCCCGATGTGCTTTTACGGTCATCTATGTTTCCCACCCAATCGGCATCACAATAGCCTACAATTATGTCATTGATATCAAATGAATAGAATGACCAAGACTTTAAGTTCCTTTGATGTACATAATGATCCTCTTGATGGCTTGTAGGTGTGATTCCTTAGGATTGGCTTGAAATCTAGCACACAAACCTACACTAAAACAAATATATGGTCTACTAGCCATTAGATAAAGTAGATTTCCTATCATGCTTCTATATAGGCTTTGGTCAACATTTTTCCCCTTTTCATCGTTGTCAAGTTTAAGAGTAGTACTCATGAGAGTTTCAAATTCTTTTTCACTTTCTATTCCAAACCTCTTAACTAGGTTTCTAGCATACTTAGATTGATTCAACATGATGCCTATGATAGATTGCTTCACTTGCATGCCTAGAAAGTAATTTAACTCACTTGACATCACACTAACAAATTCATCAACCTTGGTTTGGTAGACCCAAAAACAATGTCATCGACATATATTTGTGCAACAAAAATATCATTATCATGAAGTTTGATAAACAATGTTCTATCAATGCCACCTCGTATATAGTTGTTGTCAATAAGATATTGAGTCAACATATAATACCAAGCTCTTGGAGCTTGCTTAAGGCCATAAATGGTCTTTTTCAATTTAAACACATGATTTTGAGATTATGAGTCTACAAAACCCTTAGGTTGTTCAACATACACTTCTTCTTAAAGGTATTAATTGAGGAAATCACTTTTGACATCCATTTGGAACAATTTGAACTTTTTAAGACAAGCAATGGACAACAAAATTTTAATGGACTCGAGACGTGCAACGAGTGCAAATGTCTCATCAAAGTCTACACCTTCAACTTGAGTATAACCTTGAGCCACTAGCCTATCATTATTCCTTATAATCTTGCAACTTTCATCGGTCTTATTCCTAAACACTTATTTATTGCCAATCACATTAATGTCTTTAGGCCTAAGAACTAAGGACCACACTTCATTCCTCTAAAATTGATTAAGTTCATCTTGCATAGCCCCAACCCAATATTCATCAACAATTGCCTCATTAATATTTTTGGGTTGAATTTGAGAAGTGTAGAAACCATATAAAATTTGGTTAGCTAGTTGATTCCTAGTTCTAACCCCTTCATTCAAATCACCTATGATGTCTTCTTGATAGTGTGAGCTTCTAAGTCTAAAGTGAGAACGTCCAACAACTTGGTCATTTTGTTGATTATCATTTAGTGTATTTTCTATCTCTTGACTTCCTACTCCAATATCACTATCATTTTCATTGTTATGATTAGACTTACTATGTGAATCCTCACTAGACTCATTGCTAGCCATATCAACATGTGTATTAGTGTCATTCAAAAGATTTTCTTTAGAATCATTGACACTATTACCATCACACAAATCAAGCATGCTTAGGTCTTCTATTTTCACATTGATAGACTTCATAATAGTCTTAGTAATCAAGTTGAAAACTCTATATGCACGGCTGTTGATAGCATACCCAAGAAAAAGACCAATATCACTCTTAGCATCAAACTTACCTTAGTGATTTCTATCATTCAAAATGAAACACTTACTTCCAAATGTATGAACGTAACTAACACTGGGCTTCTTGCCCTTCCAAAGTTCATAGGAAGTTTGTTTTGTGCCAAGCCTTCTAAGTACTCTATTAGACATATAGCAAGCGGTATTAACCGCTTCGGCCCAAAGGTTCCTAAGGACTTTCTTGTTATTGAGCATGACTCTAGCCATCTCTTGCAAGACATGATTCTTCCTTTCAATAACACCATTTTGTTGAGGAGTTCTAGGTGCCGAGAACTCATGAGATATCCCTAAGTCATAACAAAACATACTAAATTTGGCATTTTCAAATTTCATTCCATGATCACTCCTAATGAGACATATTTTCTTAATACTAAGACTTTTTTCATTTTGAACTTGATTACAAAACTTTTTGAAGTAATCAAAGGCTTCAGTCTTATTCCTAAGAAAATAAATCCAAGTAAACCTAGAGTAATCATCAACGCATACAAAAATGTACTTTTTGCCATTGATGCTTTCGGTTTGAATTGACCACATTAGGTCCATGTACACTAGTTCTAAGGGCTTCTTGGTAGCTATGTAAGTGCTCTTTTTGTGAGACACTTTGGTTTGTTTACCTAATTGGCAAGGTTCACAAACAACATATAGCTTTCTACCAAGGTTCGGAAGACCTTTAACAATGCTATGTTTTTCAAGCTTATTTAAATCCTTGAAGTTCATGTGGCCTAACCTTTGATGCCACAAATCAAGCTTGTTGCACTTATGTGCCATGTTGTAAGTTAGAGGGTCTATCTCAAAACAATAGCAATTGTATATAGACCTTTTGACTTTTAGGACAACCTTGCCCTTTTTATCAATTATAGTGCACACATATTTGTTAAAACTAACTTCCTTAAAGATTTCACACAAGTGAGTAATGCTTATTAAGTTAGCTTGTAACCCATCAACATAAAAAGTATTGAGAAGTTTAGGCAATCCGGGGATACATATTGTTCGCTTGCCTAGAACTTTCTTTTTGGTGCCATCACCAAAAGTGACCCAACCTCCATCCTTCATAACAAGATTCTTAAAGAACTCTTTGTTACCGGTCATGTTCTTAGAGCAACCACTATCTAGGTACCAAGAGTATGAGGAGTTGGCTCTAAGCGCATATTGTGCAACTAGACATTTAGGTGTGTCTTTTATAACCCACACATACGCGTCTTTTATAACCCACATATACGCCTCTCACTTCTGCCATTATCATGGTTTGACACATTGTTTGATTTTTTAGCATTCACATTGACATCATTTCTCATATCTTCAAATAAATCAAACAAAGCATTATCAATTTTCTTATGCATAGTAGAGTGAGGCAAAACACAAGATTTAACAAGCAAGTCATCAACAAGTTTCTTCTCAACATGTTTTTCCAAGGTCTTCCTAGGTCTAGTTCAAAATCTATACATGGATGATTGCCTAGGACCATTCAAAGACATATCATGTAAATCATTATCAAGTTTACATTTTCGAATGTATGCAAAGCACCTATGTCGAATGTGTCCTACCATTTGCATTTGCATGTGTTTCCAAGACATTTGGTTTTCTTACAATTTTACCTCTTTGAAGTGCAACCCTTGATGCTCTACCTTTTGCATTTGAGGTTGGTGCTCTTTGGCTTTGATCTTATTGAGTTCTTCCATTGAAGTTCCTTGTTGATGTTGAGGCACTTCCGGTAGCATTCATTGCTTTTCCTTGAGAGAGAGTACCTACATTTGTTTTACCACTTGCTTTGAAAAAAATAGGTTTGTTAGTTGAAGGAGTTTCCTTCTCATTGACATAACCTAAACCTTTTTTGTCACATGGATGCGTACCACTTTTATTGAGGGTTTCTACCTTGTTTGAACTAGATGATATATTGTTAATCATCCTACTTGCCTCATTAAGTTTATCACTAAGCATCTTATTTTAATGGCATATTTCTCTAAGATATCATCATTTTTCTTAACATCTTCAAGAGATTTGCTAAGCCATTTTTCTTACTTTTTTTCTTGATTTAAGTACACACTAAGTTTGGCTTTAAGCATATTTTTCTAGCCTCCTAGCACAATCAAGAGAACTTTCCCTTTGCTTAATCTCTTGCTTCAAAATACTAAGTCTATCAATGCTATCTTTATGTTCTTTTCTAGACTTAAGATTTTGTCTTTAAGTTCATTGAATTCTTTTGAGTCTAGACCATGATTCTCAAGCTTCTTATTGAGGGACACATTGTCTTTAGATAATCGTTCATTCTCTATAATAAGATCGTTGATCTTTTTCTTATATAAGTCTCTAGGTTCAATAAAAGAAGCCACATAGGAATACACTTCCTTAATCATGACTATATCGCAAACAAAACACAAACACTATATAGAAGGAATCTATTTAATTGCTTCTGGACACCCGCTCTGATACCAAATGAAATTCCCTTAGGGGCCGTTTGATATGTGGTAATCAAAATAATGTGATTCCTGGGAATAGGGGTGGGCACTAATTTCGAAACCGAATCAAATCGAAACGAATCGAACCGAACCGAACCGAAAAAAGGGTGTTTGGTTCGGTTCGGTTCGGTTCGGTTCGGTTCGGTTCATAGGAAGAAATCGGTTTAAACCGGTTTAAAATGGTAAAAATTGAAAACTTTTTGGTTTAAACCGGTTTTACTTTTCTAAAACCAGATTGAATCGTTTAAATCGGCTACATAATAATAATAAAAAAAAACCCTAAATCTTATCTTTCATTCTTTGACTTTTTGTTCCTCCACTTCTCTCAGACTTATCTTCTTTGTGTTCTCTCAAATCTGAGTCCAGGACTTCTCCGACTTCTCTCAAATCTGACTCTTGACTCCGCCGCCTACGATCTGCTCCACCATTTGCTGCTCAACCTCCGACTTCTCTCAGTTCTGAGTCATCACATTCTCAAGGACTCAAGGTTTGTCAACGACTCAAGTCACTTAACGCCTGTCTCTTCGTTTTCTAATTCTTTTCTTCTTTATCTAATTTTCTTGTCTTCTTTGTTTGGTTTCACCTCCGATCTGGTCATCTGACGCCTGATATGCTCATTGCTCAGCTTGTTCATTCGATCTTCTCTTCTTCAACCTTGGCTCAGCTTGTTCGATCTTCTCTTCTTCAACTCATCTGATCTGCTTCAACAAGAGTACAAGACAAAGCTTCAAAGGTTGGTTCTTGTCTCTTTTATATTTCATTTGGGTTTCTCTTATATTGTTCAAAGTTACTATTTTTTGTGTGTTTGTTTTGAAGAGTTGATGTTTTGAATATTTTTATTAGTAGAAATAATTATCTGTGTACAAGGTGCCGATGCTTTAGATTTGTATCATTCCTCAAATTAGTGTCAGTTTAATCTTCGTATCATTCCTCAAACTGAAATTCTTGTTTCTTGTTTAGTCTTTGTTCAATCACTCTCCGTCTTAAGGTTTGAACCATTTGATATGTTTTTCGTTTTGATTTGGGTGCGAGGGAGATTTGGTTTCAACTTTCAAGATTCCTCCTATACCATCTAAAAAGAACTTACCTGTTAGACTAGCTAATATCTACAAAATGGTTTGGGATTTTGTTAATGATGTTACTGATCTAACAATTTTGATACCTTCTTATTTTTCACTTAATTAAATGAATGTTATGTGATCTCTCATGGTCTATTTTGTACCTTTTAGATTTCATGGTTCGGTATTTTATATATAGCTTTCATTATTATGTTCAATACTCGAAAGTTGATGAATGTCATTTACGGAATATGATTGATGTCAAAAAAATTACTTTTGTTTAATTTATTTGTACAAATGCTTGTTGCCAATTTGATGTTTTTTTATTTCCAGAAGGTGCTGGGATTAGATGGCATTAGTCACTACTGCTTAAGTTTGTGATGTGAACCCACAGCTGCTTGTGAGCAATGAGCTATGGGCTATGCAGCCAATTTTTCAGATATATGGTCGGCGCCAACTACCAAGTATTCTCTGGTCCAATAGTAACTCTCAAGGTCTTTGAACACAACGTTTTGGTTCGTGAGTTTCTTGAGGAGAAAGGTATAGGGGTGCTAGTTTACAAGAATTTGTATCATTCCTCAAACTGATATTGTCTATTAAATTTGATACTGTCTATTAGTACTTTAATTATTGTTAGTAAGGTTTGATTTCAATTTTTTTTGGGCTTGTACTATTAAATTTTGTGGCCAAAATTAGAATCCCACAAGGGATTAGTAATCTGTACAATAATTTTTTTGTAGGCCACAACCCATCAAATTTAAAAACATATTAAAAAATTGATTAAGCCCATAAGGCCCATTAGGCCCAAAACCGAAATGAACCGAACCGAACCGAACCAGTTAAAATTGGTTCAGTTCATTTCGGTTACCATTTCTTATTCGGTTTAAACCGGTTCAATTTTGGATGAATCGAAATATTTTCGGTTCAATCCGGTTTTGCCCAAAATCGAACCGAACCATGCCCACCCCTACCTGGGAATGTGAAACCTAGTAATTTGATTCTTAGGAAAGTTGTATACATGTGTTTGGTTGTATATGGGAATATTATGTCGGATTCTTGGGAATGTTAGATAATTGTGCTTGGTTGCGTATGAGAATGTTTTTGTCTTTATATATAAAAACATGTCAAAATTAATTTTTTTTAAAATTATAAATAAATAAACAACATATACACGACATCGTCATCTTCATTTCAATAACAAAACCAGATCAGTTTGACAAAAAAACAAAAAAAAAAAAAAAACAAAACCAGATCAACAAAAGAAGAAAGAAAAAAGTGTATCGCTTGTCTTCATCTTCATCTTCTCGTCGTCGTCGTCTTCATCTTCTTCTTCTCGTCGTTGTCCTTGTCTCCACGTCTTCTCGTCTTCATCTTCACGTCGTCGTCATCGTCCTTGGCTCCACGTCGTCGTTGTTGTCACCTCCAGCCGGGTTCTTGATTTTGGTCGTCCTTGCCTCCATTTCTTCCGAACGACCAGAGAAGCTTTTTCGGAAGAAATTGATCGATTGCCTAGGAATCACAGTTTGATCTAGGGTATTATAATTTTTTGGGAAAGTGATCAGTGAAGAACGAAGAAAAAGAAATGAAATTGGGGATTTTTGGTGTTAATTTTGATCTAGGGTATTATAATCAATGAAATGAAATTAGGGGGTTTTGTGATGTTAATTTTTAAAGCATCAGTGGAGAACAAAGAAGAAGAATAATTTTTATTTTTATTTTTATTTTTTAATGAGGTGGGTCTCATGGTAGGAATTAGATGGAAGGGCATCTGAAGCCCACTTGTTGGGGTGGGATTCACATTCCCGGGAATCTAAAAATGTAAACCTGCTACCAAACATGGGAATGCTCAATGCTCTGACATTCCCATTCCCATGTCAGGATGCTCCCATACCAAACGGCCCCTTAAACAAATATAGTGTAATATATACCTTAAGAGAGAGGGGAGGGGAGGGGAGGGGAGAGGGGGGGGGGGTGTGTGTGTGTGTGTGTGTGTGTGTGTGTGTGTGTGTGTGTGTGTGTGTGTGTGTGTGTGTGTGTGTGTTAGGTATGTGCTCAAAATTTTCCAAACTTCTTTTTCAAAACAACAAGGGCACACTTGGTGTATCTAACAAATGGATTGCTTTAACAAGACAATAAGAGTACAATTACACAAGTGTTACAAGCAATACATGTTGTAGAAGTAAAGAAATTTAAAGTACGAAAATGACACAAGATATTTTTACGTGGTAAACAACATAAGACGAAACATCCATGGGTTGATACCACAACCACCGGCAAACCGCATTTCACTATGTCGAAAAGGAGATACACACTCAAAGGCAATCAACACATGATACACTACTCAAGCTATCAATTCCTAATCTACCATCGGGCCTAGTGACTAGTGAGTCATTTTGCCTACTTCCTATCCAAGATGTGACCAACACACCTCTAGGAAGCAACTTCCTATCCAAGATGATCACGTCTCTAGAAAGGTTTCTTACTTGTCTATCCTGATCAACTTGATCCTAGACAAGGCTTCTTGCTTAGTTATCCGGATCCCCTTGATCCTATCTAAGACTTCTTGCATGATTATCCGGACCACTTGTCCTAGTCAAGTCTTCTTGCTCTAAACAAATCTTCACTCACTTTGAAAAGAAACTTCTACCAATTACAAGGCAAAATGATCTAAGTGATGCAAATGGTGCAAACACAATCAAATAGAGCAAGTAGATCACTCAAACTCTATGAACATGCAATTTGATAACTAGAATATGATTTCAATAATCAATCACAAAATTATCTAGAAATCCAAGCATGAGAATCAATAAGAACTAGATTAGAATAATCAATATCTCAATCAAAAATCCTAGTTCTTAGAAACATGAAACTAGATATAGAAATCAACAATCAAGCTCATCACATAAAGCTTTTCTAGAATCAATTTCATATTAATCAAGTTTAGCTAAAAGATGTTTAACTATGATCACAAAGCTAAAACTCAAAAATCAATCAATCAAACAAACCTAGAACATGAATAAAAAACATCATTAACACTTTTCATTGATCTAATAAGAAGATTCAATAAGATGATCACAAAAGAAAATGAAAAGAAATTGATTCACTTACAAATGATGAATCACGAGTAGAGATTGATTTACTGCAAAAAATCACGACATCATTTGGATCTGAAAATGCTTGGGGTTTGTTCCTCTCTTCAAGACCAACAGTTTTGGTTTTTGAATAACTTGATTCAGAGTTCAAGTGAGAGAGTTATGATCAAACAAGAAATCAAAAACTTGAAGAAAATTTCAGTTCTCTATCTTTTTCAAATTTTCCTCATACACTATTTGAAGGGAAGAATAAGGATATTTAAAAGAGAGAGGGAAGGAGTCTTGGTGGCCAACCAGAGGAGGCCACGTCACCCACCCCGTGGAGGCACGTGAGCCTCATGGGGGTAGAGGGGTATCTTTCCTGTGAGGCACCCCTCTGCCACTGTGAGGCTAATGCGCTTTCACGGGATGGCACCCAAATGGCCTTTTGCCATTTTTCGTCTCCCTTGTGCTCATCTCGCGTTCTTCAATCGTATTTCAACCTCCAAACTCTGAATTCAGATCTGTCTTCGGATTATGTACCGTGACTCCCTCACACTGAAGAACGACTATGAAACTTTGATAAAAGATTATGAATTCGACTCGATATAAGACGACGAAGACAACGCATTGTATGAGAATGTAAAGTAGTGTAGCTTCCTAGTATGAACTTGAAAACTAATGAATGAGTAATCAAAATGACCGGAACTTAATAAGGAATCATATGAGATCAAGTTCAAGTCCAAAACAATAAAAACACAAATAAATAAGCACAACGTCACACAAGTATGCCATTTTCTAGGGATAGTCCTAGAACATGCAATTTTACAATGTTTGTCAAATTAAAACAAATGTATGTGCATATTTCAACAAATATGTGAACGTGTTATACATATTTAGTGCAACGATATAGGGACAAAAATGTATGCAATATATGTGTGTGCACTAACACCTTGCAAGAGGAAGAAGTATTCAAACCAATACAAATCTAGGACCTTACAGTATTCAGCTAATCCAAGAATGCCTTGATCCTGGTTTCAGTTGCTTCAAGTGGAACCAGTTTTTTCCGTTCTCTTGCATTAAGCAATTGGACTTTTAGCGGTCTGACAATTGTCATTCTGTAAGATATTAGATTTGTGTTGGCTTGATTCCATTGCAAAACTCTATATATTTGCAATAGTTGTTGCTTAGGTGATTCTTGGTGAAAAGAAGCTTCAAAGGTAAAGAATCAATATCTTGTGCAAATATCGTCTGCAAGGGGAACATCGCATTCTTGAATGCTAAGGTATCAAGATTCTTCTTCCTCTTGCACGGCGTAAGCGCACACACGTATAATTCATACATGTGTGTGCTGCACCGTTGTGCAAACATTTGATATAACACATTTAAGTATGGACATGCATTGGTCTCATATTGACAAATATTGTAGAATTGTATGTTTTTCCACTATCACGTAGATATGACATACTTGTGTGACTTTATGTTTATATGTTTGTGTTTCTTGTATTTTAGACTTGAAAAAGATCTCATATGATTCTTATTGAGTCCCGGTCATTTCAGTTACACATTCATTAAATTTCGAGTCCAAACGATATAGCTACGCTACTTTATGTTCTCATTCGTTGAGTTGTCTTCGTCGTCAGTTTTCGAGATGAATTCTCAACCTTTTTACAAAGTTTTATAGTCTTCATTGTGCATGAGGGAGTCATGGTTTGTAATCTGAAAATGGATTCGAATTCGGAATTCGGATGCCCAAATACGGTTGAAGAACGTGAGCGAAGCATGAGAGGAGCAAGCATGGCCAACGGCTAAGCTTGGAGGCCACGTGTGCCACACGACCAAAGCACCTCTCTGCCCACGTGTGGCAAATGCGCCCCACACGTGGTGTTGATGTAGCAGGCCATGATTGGCTCTTCGTTTCTCTCTCTTTCATCTCTTTTAAATTCCTCCATTCCCTCCCATTCATTATAAGAAGAAAAATTGAAAAAGAAAGAGTGCAGAATTTCTTCATAAATTTTTGATTTTTTATTTTGATCATAACTCTTTTATACGAACTCGAAAATGAGTGATCTAAAAACCAAAATTGTTGGTCTTAAAGAGAGCTACAAACCCTAGGTATTTTTAGAGTTATTTGAGTTCCTTTTTTTTTTTTTTATATATATATAGTTGGCAGATTTCAATTCGCGAATCAACTTTTGTATGTGAAACTTCTTCTTCTCACTTCATCTTTTGATCATCTCTTTTAATCTTCTTAATTTATAGGTGATATGTATTTAGAATATTGTCAGATCATTTTCTAGGGGTGGTTGATCTATTGATTGTTGATTTTTAGCCTTGTGATCTCAATTGAAAATATTTAGCTAAACTTGACTAATCTTGAAATTAATTCTAGAAATGTTGTATATGATGTGCCTTATGTTATTTTCTAGGTTAAATTTCATCATCTAAGAACTAAGATTTTTGTGTGATATATTGAATATTCATATCTTGTTTTTAATGATTCACATGTCTTGATTTCTAGATACATTTGTGAATGTTTGTTGATAGCATATTTTAGATTATCATTGAACATGTTCATAGAGCTTGATTGATCATCTTGCTTTATTTGATTATGCTTGCATCATTTGCATCACTTAGATCATTGCCTTGTGGAAATGTTGAAGTCTCTTGTTAAGGTGAGTGAAGCCTTAATTTGAGTAAGAAGACTTGACTAGGACATGTGGTCCGGATAGTCAAGCGTGAAGTCTTAGCTAGGAATGTGATACTCCGGATGGTTGAGCTAAGGAATTTTAACTAGGATCTTTGTGATCTAGATAGCTAAGCAATGAAATCTTCCTAGAGACGTGATCATCTTGGATATGAAGTTTCTCTCTAGAGGTGTTAGGACACACCTTAGATAGAGAGTAGGCTAGATAGTTCACTAGGCTTGAGGGTAGACTAGAAGTTGATAGCTTAGGGTGGATATCATGTGTTGATAGCCTTGAGTGTGTAAGTCTTTTTCATATAGTGGATTGCTTTGCCGGTGGTTGTGGTATCAACCCGTGGACGTTTCCTCTTAAGAGGTTTTACCACGTAAAAATAAATGTGTCAAGTTTTGTTTTTATGTTTCATTATCTTCCATATGTTGTATTGATTGTATCACTTGTATATTGATATTCCGCATGTGTTGATTATAACAATTCATTTGTTTAGACACATCAAGTGTGCATTTCATTATTGTATTCCGTAAATTTTGAATTTGGAAGAGATTGAGCCTATACATATTCACCCCCTCTCTAGGTATAATATACATTATATTGCTTAACGGAATTTCACATTCATTGGTGGAATTATCTAATCTCAGTCGTGTTTCCTAGGAGGAGGTTAGAGAGATTGAGAATAAATTAGATAGGCTTCTAGAAAAGGAGGAAGATGATTGGAAACAACGAGCCAAAGCTGATTGGAATAAAAATGGGTATTGAAATACCAATTATTTCCATTGGAAAGCTTTTGCTAGATGTGCTAGGAATAAGATCCTTGGTTTGACAGATAGTAAAGGGATTTTACGTATTGGGAACTCTGAGATGGAAACTATCATAGTGGATTATTTTAGGAATCTCTTTAGTTCGGCTTAGCCTTCAATGGAGAATTTTGACAGAGTTACCGATTCGATTGGTAACCGTGTATATGAAAAGAGCCACTTCCTTCTTGATCAGATGTTTATATCAGAAGAGATTAGGAAAGCTACCTTCGATATGCACCCTAAGAAATCTCTAGGCCCTTATGGGCTTCCTGCTCTATTCTATCAAAGATTTTGAGGTATAGTTGGTGGGGGATCACTGTTGCCTGTTTAAGGTGTCTCAATGAGGGAGATTTGATTAGGCTGGTTAATAAAACTATGATTGTCTTAATCCCCAAAGTTCAACAACCTATGTGCATGACGGAATACCGGCCCATTAGTCTTTGTAATGTGGCATACAAAATAATGGCAAAAGCCTTATCTAACAGACTTAGACTAGTTATCGGGGGGGAGGGGGTGGGGAAATCTCGGAGACCTAGAGCACTTTTATTATAGGTCGCCTTATTATAGATAACGCAATTATTGGCTTTGAGTGCCTTCATGCTTTGAAGAGGCGAAATCGAAAAGAGAGGTCTATGACACTCAAACTCGATATGTCAAAAACATATGATAGGGTGGAATGAGAATTTCTTTCCAGGATGATGACAAAGTTGGGCTTCTCTGATTGTTGGATTAATAAGATCATGCGATATATCTCCTCAATTTCTTTCTCCTTCCTTCTTAATAGGCAGATTTGTGGACAGGTTTGGCCTTCCAGGGACTCTGACAGGGTGACCCCCTCTCCCCATACCTCTTTCTTATTTGCGCTGAGGGACTCTCGTGTATGCTAAACTCTGCAGTCGAAACTAAGTCTATTTCAAGCTTTAAATGTATTAGGTCTGCTCCTAATATTTCTCATTTTGTTTTTCACAGGTGACAACTTTCTATTTTCCAAAGCCTCTAGCAGAGACTGTGAGACCATAAAGCGTATTTTGGATGACTATGCCGCGGCATCAGGCCAAGTGGTTAATTTTAGTAAATCTGCTTTCTGCGTTAGTAAGTTTGTGGGCAAAGTGGAGGGTGCTCGGCTTGCATCTATTGTTGGGGTCAGGCTTGTTGATTGTCATGAGTGATATTTGGGCCTTCCTAGTATCGTTGGTAGGAATAAGAAATAGCTTTTTACTGATATTAAGAATTATGTTTGGAAAAAAGTTCATGGCTGGAAGAATAAGTTGCTGTTTGCAAGTGGTAGAGAGGTGCTTCTGAAAGTAGTGGTTTAGTCCATTCCAACATATACTATGAGCCTGTTTCAGCTCCTGAAAGGTCTTATCTCGGAGATTCATCGCATGTGTGCTAGGTTTTGGTGTATTCCTTTGATGTTAATGGGATTCATTAGTGTAAGTGGTCTAAGGTTTGTTTGAAAAAAGACTCGGCTGGTATGGGCTTCCTTGACATGGCTATCTTTAATCAGGCTCTTCTTGCTAAGCAGGGGTGGAGGCTGATTTCGAATCCTCTCTTGCTTGCAACCTAAATTTTGAAAGCTAGTTACTTCTTTGATTGCTTCTTCTTCCAAGAAATGAAATGTACCTCGGGTTCTCTCATTTGGAATGGTCTTTTATGGGGGAGAGATATCCTAGAAGTGGGATCTCGTTGGAGGGTTGGGAATGGTTAATCTATTTCCATCTATGGGGATCGTTGGGTGTCTAGACCGTCTACTTTTAAGGTTTTCTCTCATCCAATCTTGGGTTCCTCAACCTCTGTTAGTTATCTCCTATCCTCTTCGGGGGGGTTGGAGTGTGCCTCATGTTAGAAATTCTTTTTGCAAGGATGATGCAGAAGTGATTTTGTGTTTGCCTATTGGTTTGAGACTTTCGGCTGATTCCATTATCTGGCATTTCGAGAAGTCAGGTTTGTATTCTGTTCACAGTGGGTATAAGATTGGCTTTGAGAGGGATGTGGCTGCTAGCTCTTCAGGTCTTAATGGGATGGAATCTTGGTGGAAGGCTCTGTGGAGATTCAACCTCCGGCGAAGGTTTAGATTTTTGTTTGGAAGGCTTGTCAAAACTGGCTTCCTACTTTTATGAACTTGATTAAGCATGGCATTTCTGTTGACCCCACTTCTCCTGTGTGTAAGAAGGTTCTTGAATCAGTTTCTCATGATCTCTGGGGCTATTCAAACCTTTAAACAATGTAGTGTGATTTCTATCTCCTTCAAGGTAGGAAGTGGCCAAGCCACATTTTTTTTTTCTGAACAGATCACCTCCTGCTTCTAGAATTTCCGTCATGAGGAAATGGGGCTAATTTGTATTGTGTTCTGGAGGGCCTAGTGCCAGACTATCCATAACCCCTCTGCCCGTAATGATAATGATGTGGTAAGGTGGTCTAAAATTTTTCTAGAGGGTTTTCGACTTGCCAATTTGGCTGAGGATGCAAGACCAAAGACTTGTAGAAACTTTGTCGCAAAGTGGTGCATTCCGGATAGGGGTTGGTTCAAGGTTAATACGAACACTGCGGTTGATGCAAATAACAATTGTATTGGTGCTAGGGTTGTCATTCGTAATCATAAAGGTGTTGTTATGAAGTGCTCTTCTTAGAAAATTCATGCGAATTTCTCCCCTCAAGTTGCTAAAGCTATGGCTCTGTTGCGTGGAGTCGAAAATGGTTTTGTTCCTGCTGTTATGGAATTGGATACGAAGGATGTGGTTGATATGGTTAATCGAGGTGTTGTGCCTGCTGCTGACATTGGTAATATTATTGGTGATATTCTCCCTTTGATCAGTGGCAAGCCTATTTCTATTTCTTTTACTTTTGTTTCCATGAGTGCGAATTCTGTTGCTCATGCTCTTGCTAAGTTGGTGATTTCTTCTTTGGAGGATTGTGACCGGATTGGTTTGTGCCCTCCCTGCGTGGAGGTTTTAGTTCAGGCTGACGTGCCTCCCTAGTTCCTTTCTTGCTTGTGTTGCTTTCTCTTCAAAAATAAATAAAATAAAATAAAAATCTCAAAGTCTAGTGAGAGACTATGAGACTGTGAAAGTATGATAACTCAAGTCTTAAGATCTCAAAAATTTTGTAGAAATAAGATATCTAATTATCTTCGCAGATTTAAAATCATTTTAAATTTCATTTGTTTTAGTGAATTTTAACCTTTCATAAAAAATTCCTAAGAAGGAAAAAAGTAACCGTAGATTGTTTACTATAATACTATGGCTTGAATATGAAATTAAAACAACATTCTGTTTATTGAAATTCTTTTTTTTTTTTTTTTATTCTCTTACTATGATATGCAATATATATATATATATATATATATACACGCGTTGCTTTTAAAACAAAGACAAAAAAAACTTACATATTATGTACTTAGTTGGTGGATTTGAATTTGTGTATAACAAGACGGAGTCATTCTAAATGCACCCACCGATTCGCTAAGCAAATCCAGACATCCAGTTAATGATCAATTTTGAATCGTTGGATTTATTTATTTTTGAATGTGTATTTAACTATGCATGTCAGATATTTCTAAATTTTGACAACATTCTAGTTTGGAATTTAATAATATCTTTATACAAAGGTGTTTTTGGTACATCATTGAGGATTTTTTTTTTAATTACATTTTGAAATTAAAATGTGTTTTTGATATAAGTACAAGGGCTTTTACTATAATTCAAAATTGAAGAGTTGTTTTCCTAAAATAATCAAACTCAAACCTCGCAGGTTTTTGCAATTCTCCAAAGTAGTTAGTTGGTGAATTGTATGTTTAGTTTGAAAATAATCTTCAGGTTTGGGCTGTTTGGACTTTGATATTGGGCTAAAATTGTAACTGAAAACAGCAGTGTTGTATAACTGTTGGCAGCCCCGCAAAAATCATTCAAACCGAAGATTGAAGGAGCTTGTGTTTTAAATTTATATTCCAATTAGAGCATTTCCAACTGAGCTGCATATCTTCATTTTGCAGAAACAATCTTCTCCAACCGAACTGCATATCTATCGCAAAAGTAGAGTTACTGTGTTTTGGTCGCCAGATCTGGCGCAACTTATCCTTTTATTGCTACTTCTTGCGCATTTTTTTTTATTGTTTTTTAATGGTTTGATTGGTTTTGATTGGTTGAAAGGGAATATTGAGTGGAATATTCTTTTTAGAGTTGGATTTGAAGTTTTGGATTGGAGATGGAAGTGTGAAAGTTGTTGCATTTTAGAGCAAATTTGCAACAAATTGGAGTTGTGGGTTGAAGATGGTCTTAGCATCAAACAAGAATTTTATGCCCAATATCTTCTTTGTTTTCTATTTGTCATTTCCTACTTGAAATTTATATATACCGCGGTTCTCTCATAAGGATTCCTTATTTTAATTTCGGTAAGGATCTTGATGAAATTACTTATTTTATATGAATCTCTTATTTTAACATAAAGTAAGGACCTCTATTAAATCCATCAATTTAAATGAATTTTGATTTGAATTTTTTTGTGGATGATAAGTTCAATAAAATCTATTTGTAAACAAAATTCAAAATTTTTTCAAGCACTATAACTATTTTATTTCATTTTTCATATTTTTCATCATTTTTCTGATGATTCATATTTAACGAGTAGATTTCATTAAACTTATCATCCACAAAAAAATTCATATCAAAATTCATTCAAATCGATGGATTTTATGGAGATCCTTACTTTATGTTAAAACAAGGGATCTTTCATGAATATATATATATATATATATATATATATTTATATATATACAGTTCTTTTCTCTTCAGTGCGTCCTGATATAACTCCATCAGTGCGTTGCATGTGGGCCATAGGTTATGAAGAATTTTGACAAGTGCATACACTTTGAGTCAAAGCATGTAAATCTAATGGTCCACATCCAACGCACTGATGGAGTCATATCAGAACGCACTGACTTAAAAAGTTTCATATATATATATATATATATATATAAATTTTCAAATGAGGACGTCCTGATATAGCTTCATGATGATATTGAATGTGAGTCACTAGTTTTACATGTTTTGACTCAAGTGTGTATGCACTTGTCAAAACTAGTGGTTCACATCCAATATCCTCATGAAGTTATATTAGGACGTCCGCATGAGAATGAGACTATATATATATATATATATATATTAATGAGATATCCATCTGATCCCCCTCTTTGTTCTATATTCGTTAATTTATATCTTGTTGTAATAATAGTAATGCTACACATCTCACCTATAATTTCACCACTTCCATCCCAACACATGTGGCAGCTGAGGTGTCACTTGGTGAGTGAATACGTGGGTAAGAGAGATAAGTATCAATTAATGCGTATCCATTCACCAAGTGACACCTCAGCTGCCACGTGTGTTGGGATGAAATTGGTAGGATTGTAGGTGGGATGTTTAACATTATTGTTTTATTAAACGTACAACCGACAAATAAATAGGAAAAGTTAAAACTATGACAGTTTTATTGCACTACTCAATTGTAATACTCAAGTAATCAACCCAAAACCACTAATTAAGCATAAAGTTATGGATTAGATGGTGTTAATGACTATCTAAATTAAATTAAATAAATTATAAAATTCTTAACAACTAAATATACAAATATTTTTAGACATAAAAACACGATCGCATTATTCTTTACCCTTAAAAACATCATTGCCCTCAAGGATGATGGATTTTTGAATGGATTTACCGTTTCCTGCGCTTCCAATTTATAATTAAATATAATGATATATTGAACTTCTCTTGATGATGCTCATTTAATTCAATCTTGAATTCATTCCGGCTAAAGTGCAGTCTTGAGAATTTGTTGCAATGATTTTTAGGACCACATCTACCGTTGGACCTAAGAGAAAACTCTTTTTTGGTCCAGCTATATGGTTTTTCAACCATCTTATTTTGCTATTTGCAAGATAAGATTTTTGTAGAGATTTTTGGTGTGTCCCCTATTGAATTGTCTGTAGCATCTGCTACATCTGCACTTGCAGAAGCTGTAATTTTTTAATATTGCGTGTTGTTTTGCTGAGAAGTATATTGAGTGTTGTTCTATTGAGAAGTACCCCTACCGATATGTTCTCCATCAACTTGAAAAGGTTGAATAGACTTTGCAGTAGCTTCAATTATAAACTGACTAGATGACTGATCAATACGAGCATTGGGTTTATTAAACAAATCAGTTATGTGATTGATGATCGGAATATATTTTTGCTCATTGAGTAATTGATTTTCTTTTGAAAGTCACTGGAGAGTGGTTCTCTCGAATTAACCATCTTCCTTTTCAGTTTATCCTAAATTCTACTTTTTAGAATTTTTATAATCGTATCAATTGGTATTAGTACCTTGTTATTTTGTTAATGTTCTCTGAATGTTACAGTCTTATTTTTATTAATTTACATATTTATTTTTTAATTAGATTATACTTTAATATATTTATTTTAATTTAGATTTGTATTAACCACTACTAGCAATTAATGGATGTGGTTTGTTATGTGAGTGGCGGATCTCTAGTTTTTATTGAGTGGATAGTTTGTCCTAAATTGTAGTTACATTTATTTATAACTTTTACTATTTATTTGCTCAAGTATGTTAATGAGATTATCAGAATATTTTTGCTCATTTGAGTCAATGATTTTCTCTTGAAAATCATTTAGAGAGTGGTTTTCTTGAATTAACCATTATTTTATCTTTGTTTTCATTTAATCATAAATTCTAGAATTTAGAATTTTTATGATTGTATCAATTGGTATCAGAGCCAAACAATTGTAATGAACTTATAGCAACAGGTAGAGAGGTTGGAGAAAAAAGTGGAGTTTCCTTCAACTCAGCAACATGAGATCATCAATCACGTACATAACTGATTTGTTTAACAAATTCAGTGTTCGTATTGATCAGTCGTCTAGTCAGTCTACAGTTGAAGCTACTGCAAAGTCTATTCAACCTTCTCAAGTTGATGGTGTTGTAGCTACTGCAGATTCTATTCGATCTTTGCAAGTTGATGGGGAATACATTGGTGCAGATATTTCTTAATAGAACAAAATTGCAGCTGTTGCAAGTGCATGTGAAGATGATACAGAATTGGATCTCGACGATTGTATAAACAAGTCAACAGGGTACACACCAAAAATGTCCTACTATAATATGGTAACTTTGAGGGTGCAAATAAAGGCAGCAAATTTTAAGTTTTCTACTTCATCAAATTTAAAGCTTACTTCTTACTGCCTGCCATTTGCAATAGTACTTTTCATAAGAAAAACACCAAGAATTCAGCTTCAAATTAATCCTGTTTTAAAAATCCTGGAGGACAAGGATTGATTTCAAGGTAGAGGAATGTTACAACCGTATTTTTATTAATTTGCATATTTAGTTTTTAATTAGATTATAATATAATTTATTTATTTTAATTTAGATTTTCATTAACCACCATCAGCTGTTAATGAATGTGGTTTGTTATGTGAGTAGTAGATCCTTTGTTTTTAGTGAGTGTATAGTTGATCATACATTATAGTTACAGTTATTTGTACTTTTACTTTATATTTGCTCAACTACATTAATGAGATTATCAGAATTTTTTGCTCATTTGAATTTCCTATTTTCTCTTGAAAATAATTTGGAGAGTGGTTCTCTCAAATTAACCATTATTTTATCTTTATTTTCAGTTGATCATAAATTCTATATTTTAGAATTTTTGTGTTCGTATCAATAAGATAGTATAAAGAAGCCTTAAATGCTCATACTTGTTATATTTTGATAAATGGTAAAATTAGACAATATGAATATATGGTTTGAAGTTAAAACTAAAAAAATGTTAAGGGGTCTTCTTTCCTTTGGAAGAGCTTGTGGTGGGGGCGTGGATTTCTAGAATTAGGTTCCCAGTGGCGTATTGGAAATGGCTCTTCAGTTCGTGTATATGAAGATAGGTGGCTTCCCAAACCAATTACTTTCAAAGTTACTACTCCACACAGTCGTGAAGATATTGTATTGGTCAGCCAATTAAAAAATTCCACAGGTGGTTGGAACAACCAACTGATTTGTGCAACCTTTAATGTGAAAGATGCCAATGCAATTTTGTCGATCCTTTCAAGTTCGAATTGGAGAGCAGACTCACTATGTTGGTACCATACTAAGTATAGTGTTTACACTGTTAAGAGTGGCTACAGAGCGGGTGTGGATATGGAAGATACGACGAGTGTCTCGGATTCAGCTGGTCTGAGCGCATGGTGGAAATCAGTCTGGAGGGTTTATGCTCCAGAGAAAGTGAAGTTGTTTATTTGGCATGCTTGCCATCAATGGCTTCCAAATTTAACAAGTCTAGTTGGGAGAGGTTTTAAAACAGGGAGCTTGTGCCCAATGTGTAAGTGCAAGGCTGAAACTACGATACATGCTTTGTGGGGGTGTCATTATCTGAAGAGTGTTCAAGAAGCTTGTATTTTTATGTGGGGATTCCGTTGTGATGATAGCATCCATTTTAGGAATTTTCTTGACTTCTGTTTTAAAAGGTTACATGATGATGAGATTGCCTTATTTTGTGTTCTTTGGAGAAATTGGTTTTTACGGAATCAGATTGTGCATGGTCTTGAATAGAAGCTTGGTTGACACTGTGACCTGAGCGAAGGATTACTTGGTGGAAGTCAATAATTGTAAGGCTGAGACTAGTGGTAGGATTATGGTTATTCAGCAGGATGTGGTTATCAAGTCATTATTATATATTCAACACTTGTTACGATATTGAGCAATGATTTAAAGTATAAATCCAAATCTGATTTAATTATAGGTTTTTGTCTTTTGATAAACAAATTACTCTTAATATTAAGAGTCGATTGAAAACAATAAATTTGTAACTTAAAAAAAAAAAATTCAAACATATACACATGATTAAATTCAGTGTAAATATTAAGAGTTCATTCTACTTAAAAAAGTACAAACATTTGTAAATAACAAAGCCCAAATATACAAATTTAGTTTCATAAAGCACTAATATGGAGATTCTTGAATTTAATTGAAGTTGCAAAGAGAAAATCTAGGTCAACCATTTGGAATATAATGACACGATGAGTATTATGAATTTTGTAATTTTTTATTATTTTAAGTTTTAACTATTAAATAGTTGGGACCAATCTCATCTCGTTATGAATTTCATATTTTGACGGTATAAAACCCGATTTAAAACTGTTGACGGTGATTTCTCGATACAACTAGTCAACGATTTAGGTTGGTGAAAACCTGCAAATGTAGATGTAATGAAGAACGTAACAATAGTAAACAATAAAGATGGCAAGCTATGTGGCAAAACTCCGATGATCCGAGAAACGTTCACGGGTTGTTGCCTTAGCAACTGAGTCAAATCCACTATTTTCGTAAAGTAATACATACTCTAGTCTCTCTCTTGCTCTCTAAGATTATTTTACCCTTTTACTGTGTTTTGCACGTGTATTTATACATGGTGCCCCTAAGGCTTCTAAGTATCGCTAGGGTTTAATATCGTGATGTACAAGCCAAAGATTACAAAGTTAGTGTAGGATTCTTTTCCTATTCGATGTTATCCCATCTTTAATGCCATTGAATTCGAATCTATTTTGGACTCTGACAACCTGATGTTTAGGAGAGAAGATATGTTTGTTCCTTGTTGGATTCTTGGTAGTTGTACAACAGTTGACTCATGATTGCTTGTTACCGCTGTATGCCTTGTAGGTGGTGGAGAAGGCCCTTGATTATTCATGTTTGTGTCGAGTGGATCCAAGTAGACATGATATTCTACTGGGCTCTTACTCGGGTTTGCTTAGCTTCGTTTGTTTCTATTAACACCGTGTTAGTACCAGATGGCCTATCCACGTGGAACGCCAACGTGTCCTCTCCGGTTGATCCTTGATTTTGTGCTTTCGTGGCAAGTTTTGTCGATGCTGTTCTGATGACGTGTCTTCTTGGAAAATATTACGTACAACAATACCCCTCTTAAATATCTGAGCCGAGTGAGCCCGTTCATTTTTTCTTTTGAAATAAGATTTTGTTTTGATCTTTCTACTCAGCGAAAGTTATTTAAAGATCCCATTCGACTTTTGCTCAGTTACACAAGCTCTGTTCGAGTTTGTCGTTTTCCTTATAAATGCAGCAATTATCTTTCACTATTTAATTCGAAACATTAATGACGTGTCTTAATTCCGTCCGCATATATTCGATTTGTCTTTTAATCGAAATCTTCGGATGGCGACGTTTGGAGCTTTTGACATTTGGAAGCTCTTCTTTGACTGCTCAAAGCTTTCTCGTGTTGCCACCTATCTCCTTGTGGATTGGTATGTCAGGAGGCATTTATGGGACGTGACTTTCGTACGTCACCCATCATGTCCCTTCGTTTCCCGCCTTTCGTGATCCGACTTAGGGTTTCGTTTTTGAAATTGATGCCTTGCCTATTTAAGCTTTTGTTGGGAGTGGCTTAAATCACTTTTTTCTAACCTCCACACTTTGATAAAACTATATCGATTCTTCAAACTCCAAACCCAGATTCTTGAACCTTTAAATTCTAGATTCAAGTTTTCTCCGAGCTCTTCATCTTTCTTCATCTAATTTACGTATCCTTCTCTTTCTTGTTTTATTTTTTTTTTTTGCCGATTCGCTGGAACCTAAGCTTTTTAAACCCAAGTTTCCTAACTCGTTGGTTTCTTTGATCTTTGGAGTCTTGTTTTAGGATCTTCGTTCCGCGGTCCACCCAATTTATCCGGCATAATCGTCTCTTCAAGGTTAGTTTTCATGGATCTCGTAGCTAGGCACCATTTTTTTGTTATTATTATGGCTGTTATTGAGAGTGATGACACTTTTACAGTCGAGCGTATTCATAGACTTCTAGAAGACCAACCCTCATACCAGCCTCATTTCTTGAATGTTGATGTCTCGGGGCTTGACAGTGGAGTTCTTTCTACCTCCGATTCTAAGTTGCTTCAATCTGAGGTCCAATCTGACCCTTTTGTTTCTACTCGCAGCGATATTCGTCCTTAGAAGCGAATGGGTAAACACGATAGCAAACACCAAGTGTACAAAGACGCCTTTTCCCGTGAGAGCAGGATTGGGACTCAGCGGGTAGTCGAGGATGACGTGGAGGAAGAACATAGATCGGCTTGCATTGTCTTTTTCACTGACCGGGTGTTCACTTACGACATCGAGCCGAATATGGTCGGCCCCGCTGAGATCGCTAAGTATAAGCACATATTTGATTTGGATGATGATCTTATTTCATTGGAACCGATTGAAGATAGGGCCGCGTGGAATCCCCCGCCAGGCATGGTGGCGATGTGGCCACTAACGATAAGATGAAAGGTTTTGTATGGGGCTTCCCTTCATCTAACAAATTTTGGAAGAACAGTTGGTTCTTTGTGGGTGAAGGCTGGGGTCAATTGATGGACTTTGATCTCGACGGAGTTTGGGTGACGCGCAAGGTTCCTCAGTATTTTTGCTCGCCATAAACCTAGAGCCGAACGACCCCTTCCTTTACTAATGGTGAATTAGCCAATCTGGCTAGGGCGGTCTTGGGTCTTTTGGAAAAGAGAGGCATGCTTCCTATTTTTTATGAGGAGAAGATGATTAAGACTCACCTCTTCCCTCGAATCTCATCTGCTCGCAGACGACGTGAGTCTTCTTTTCCTGTTTAGTTTTTCCTGTTTGTTGATTTCTGGGCTGAGTTGACTACATGTTTGAATAGAATTTTTACATAGTGTTTGATGTAGACATTGTCTACAATACTCAAGCCCGTCGGATGAAGGCTATCGTGGAGACGAGTCGTAGGCAAGTTGCTCATCAAATGGATGCTGGAGTTCTCCCCCACAAGGCAAATCAGACTAGAGCAGCTCTGAAGAGATTCTTGAGGAGGAAGCTACCAGGGGTATGCCCCAATACGTGCCTCAAGAGACTTATGGCAAAGATGGGGAGCCGAACGTTGTGAGAGAGTTGAATGAACCGAGTGGTCCTGCTGCAGACGAGGCAGTTGTCGAGATAGACGAACATGGGGGTTCTATTGCTGCAAAAGGAAAATAGAAGGTTGATGAGCCTTCTAGTCCTTATGCGCTTGTTCCTCCCGAGAACTTCCCGACCCTTTATGCAGAAGAGGTCGAGGTTGGGATCCAACCGCTGATCTTAACACTCGCGGGCTACAATCTGAGAAGAGGAAAACTTTCTTCTCGCCTGGCCAACCTACTCCGAAAGTCCCACGAGTGGTGGAGTATATTGATTTTTCTTCAGGCGGCGAAGATGTTGATGATCAGTCTGATGCTGAGGATAAGGTCAAAGAAACAAGAGACCATCCCTCTACTGAGTTTCAACCAGATTAAGATATGGAGGGTTTATGCCCCGAGGGTCCGTCGGCATCCGGGTCTCCTCAGAGGTCAGTTCGTGAAGACCCCTTTATCTCTCTAGGTATTAGTGTTGGAGGTCTGGATCTTTTTGGCCAGTCTAGTGATCCTTCTCCTCAGACCATGTTAAGGGTTATGTCGACCGATCGTGCCTACATCTGCGAAGACCATTAGAGCCGTTTTAGGACTGGTACTACTTTGAGTCGTCTTTAAAAAAATTTTAACGGCGCTACTTATATAAGTCAATCCTCCTCCGTTATGTTGTTTTTCCTTTATGTTTTTTTTTTTCTTTTATTTATCCTTTGCCTTTTGGTTTTATAGATGGTTATTGAGATGTTCGACGCTTTCCAGGCTAGCGATGCTCATGCAGATATGATAAGGTGCTTAGAGGCGCAGTTGAAAGAGAGTGGGTATAATCGTGCTCGGGTTGATAGGGTTTGCCAGGAGAAACTTGGGGTGAACCTGGAGTACAAGGACCGGTGCCTGGTAAGTCAGTTTGAGGCCGAGCAGAGGGTTTCCATAGCCGTAGATAAAGCAAACTCTCTTAAGGACTTTCCGTCTACCACTCAGGAGTGGATGTTCCGGGCTGAGCAACAAGCAGAGGAGGCCAAGTCGTCCTATGAACGTAAAATTGAAGACCCGAAACGTCAGGCTTTGACCGTTGAGTTGCTGTCCAAAAAGGCTAGGCTAGAGTTGGAAATCCAAGGGGTTGACCATTTTAAAAGGTCTCCTACCTATGATGCCTTGCTCGTTAGGAAGTTTTAGCTTGGTTTGGTCACAACTAGTGAATTTTTCAAAGTGTAGAATAGGGCGATTGACAAAGCCAGGGCCTACTGGGACTTATCGATCAAGAAGCACGTGGACAAGTCCTTGGAGGCCCTTCAGATTCAAATGAGGGAGTGGCAAGTATACTGCCGAAGCATGGGTAAGGTCCCCCACCCTATGCATCTAGAGGTTCCCACTGAGAGCGCATTCTCTACCTTTCACACGAGCCAAAAAGCTGGGGTAAATGGTGAGGAGCCTGACGTCCGACCAGTCATTAGGAAAGACTACAACCCCTGGATAGACGACTAGGTGGACGAGATAATATAGCCCTCCAATGAAAGTTTGCTAAGCGAATACGAGATGGTGCCTGACCCGAGCATTGTCAATAGTAGCTCTCAACCCCTAGCTTTTACTTAGTTTCTTTTTATTCCTTTGATGTAGCCTGGCTGAGTTTGGGCGTGTATATATAAATTATATAATCTGAGAAATTTTTTTCCATATGAATGTTCGCTCTGCTACTCCCTGAATAACTGTATCGAATACTGTGCATGCTCACTTAAATAAACGCAAACAAGTAAATGCAAACAAAAGCAAGGGCAAAATGTGAATCTGTGCGGAATAAATTATTCTGAGTATTTTGTATGTTTCTTTTCAATCCGAGTAATTACTATGCCAAGTTTTATTTTTGATTTGTAAATTTTTTTTACTCGGACTGAACGTATCACAACTAGGCCGAGTATCTTATTAACTGGCTGTTATGCGCTTTGCACTTTTTCTCTCACCTAAGTGTTACGCCAAGGCTTACCCCGACCATACACTTAGATCCCTGCACAAGTCACCTAAGACGTCTCTGGGTTTTGTTTGTTACAGGGGTTTACCGAATCTTTGGGGTAATGTATACCGGCCAACACAACTGCGTATCTCACTAGACCTATTCTAATGGCGCCTCGAGCAGTTTTCCAATTGTACTGGTGCCTCGGGTTTGCCTTCTCGCTGGGTGATTCTTTCACATCGCCCGAACTAGGTGGGCATGCTTTTTTAGCTTCTTCGCCCTTCGGACACTATCTTGTTGGGTCTATTTGAGACTGCATTTTCTTTGTATTTTCTTTTTAAAGACATCAGTTAATATTTCCTAGGGAAGATTTCCGCAAGGGATTTTATTGATTCTGCATAACTGGACTGAACATATGAATTTCAGTGAATTGCATTACTATATTTATTAAAACCTGAATATCTAAAAGCTAATAAGCTGAGAAAACACTAAAAGCTAATTTAAGTATCAAGAAATAAAAGAAGGAATCCCTTAAGGATATAATGTCTTCAAATACTACGCGTTGCTTGGTCTGGGTACCAAACTTCCATCGGGTCGAGCAATTGTGTAGGCCTCATGCCCTGCTATACAGTATATGATGTACGGTCCTTCCCATTTGTCGTTGAGAGATACTACCGCCCTGTCCTTGGTGTTTGGAGACACTATCCTTAACACTAGGTCTCCAAGTTGAAACTTACGTACGCAGACGTAAGAGTTGTACTACCTTGCTGCTCTTTGCTGGTACGTTATGGTTCTTACTTGGGATCTGTCTTTGGTTTCTTCCAGTTCGTCTAAATTTCGTAGTAGCATGCAGATGTTGTGATCAGGGTGATATAGCCAAACCCTTGGTTCTACTAGGATGACGACCTCTGTTCCGTATGCTAAGAAAAAAGGCATTTCTCCCATAGAGGTCCTTGCGGTTGTTCGGTATGCCTATAATACCTCATGGAGTTTGTTTGCCCAGTTGCCTTTCTTTGCATCTAGCTTGGCCTTCAGAGTATGCTTAATTATTTTGTTTACTGCCTCCGTCTGACCATTGGTTTGACGATGGGCAAACGAGGCATAGTAATTTGAGATCTTGTGTTCTCTGCACATCTCTTTGAACTTCTTGTTGTCAAACTGGGTGCCATTGTCACTAATGATGGTACTCGAGATCTCGAACCTGTAGAGTATGTTCTTTTTGACAAAGTTAGTAGTATTTGCCTCGGTGATGTGCACGAACGCTTCCACTTCTACCCACTTGGTGAAATAATCCGCTGCAACGATAGCGTGCTTCGCTTATCTTTTTACTCCTATAAGCATCGGTCCTATAAAATCAAGGCCCCATATGACAAATGGCCAAGGGGATGTGAGGCTTCTGAGCAGCTTTGGTGGTTACCAAATGTCGTTTGCGATTTTTTGACAGATGTCACAACTTTATGTGAATTGTTGAGCTTCGACGAACAGGATCGGCCAATAGAATCCTTGTCTGAGTACCTTGTGTGCTGGACTCTTACCCTTAGTGTGGTTTCCACATACGCTGCTGTGGACATCCTTTAGGATTTGCTCGGCTTCTTCACCTGTGATACATCTCTATAATGCTTTCGAAAACCCCTTTCTGTATAGTTCTTCGTTGATGAGTGTGTACCGGGTCGATATATACCTGATGCATTTTGCTTCCAAGGTATCCTCTAGCAGAATATCTTTTTCTAGGTACTTCCCTAGTTGGGTTGTCCAGTAGCTTGGATGTGGTCGGATTTCTACTATTATTAGTTCTTCTCGTTATGCCGTGCTCGGCCTAGTCAGGTGTGCAACTGGCACTATTTTGGATCTAATGCAAGTTGTTGCCGATGCTAGTTTGGATAGAGCATCTGCCTTCTCATATTCCTCTTACGAGATTTGAGTGATTTTGTATTCTTTGAAGCTCTTGAGCAACTGTTTTACAGCGTTTAAGTAAACTATCATGCACTCATCTCTTGCCTGGTACTCATCCAAAACCTGGTTAATCACAACTTGTGAATCACTGAAGATTTCTATTTCATCCGCTCCTAATGCTATGCACACCCTTAACCCAGCCATCAAAGCTTCATACTCGACTTGATTGTTGGTGAAGTCGAACCTCATGGCACATTCTATAGCATTTCCTTCTGAGGTTGATATAACTATCCCTACCCTGCTGCCATGGGTGTTTGACAATCCATCTACATGTAGCGTCCATTGGAAATCCTTGTTTTTCTTTTCCTCCATCATGTTTCTTACTTTAGTGTCCAGTTCGGTGAATTCGGCCACAAAGTCAGCTACTGCCTGTCTTTTGAATGCTGCTTTCGAAGTGTACTTGATGTCGAACTCACTCAGCTCTATGGCTTACTTGGTCAATCATCTAGATAACTCTAGCTTCTACAGGATCTGTTTGAGCGGGCAATCGGTGTACACTTTTATCGTGTGTGCTTGAAAATATGGTCTTAGCTTCCTCGCTGCAGTGACCAATGCTAGAGCCATTTTTTCTATTGGTGAATACCTTGTTTCGGCTGGTAGCAGGGCTTTGCTTGTATAATACACTGGTTGCTGCACTTCTTCCACTAACCGAATTAACACAAAACTGGTTGCCATCGCTGTGAGGGATAAGTACAAGTACATGTTCTCCCTAACTGTTGGTTTTGAGAGGATTGGTGCTCGTCCCAAATATTCTTTTATTTTTTGGAAAGCTTCTTCACATTCTTCACTCCATTCGAGCCCTTTCCCCTTTTTTATTTCCTTGATGAAAGGGGTGCATTTGTCCGTGGATTTTAAAATGAATCGATTAAGTGACGCGACACATCCAATTAGTCTTTGTATTTCTTTCAACGTCTTTGACGAAACCATGTCTGCGAGGACTTTGATTTTTTCGGCATTTACTTCTATTCCTCTCTGATGAACTTGGAAACCCAATGGTACGTCGAACACACACTTGTTCGATGTGTGCTTCTCTGCCATTACACTTTTAGTCATATTCCTTCCAACTTGCTTAGCAAATATCCTGTTTACTAACCTCTGGTATATTGCTCCAGCATTCTTGAAGCCGAAGGGCATTACCATGTAACAATAAAATATTTGGTATGTGGTAAATGTTGTTCTTTCTTCATCTGCTTTATTCATCCGGATTTGATTGTATCTTGAGTAAGCATCCATAAAACTGAGTAGCTCGTGGCCCATAGTGGTGTCCACTAGCTGGTCTATTCTTGGCAAGGGGAAACTATCCTTCAGGCAAGTTTTGTTTAAATTCTTAAAATCCACAAATATTCCCTATTGATTATTCTTTTTCTTGACTAATACCACGTTGGCTACCCATTGTGGATACTTGACTTCTCATATTGATCTTACTGCGAGTAGTTTCTCCACTTCTTTCTTAATAGTTGCGCTTCTTTCTAGGTTGAACAACCGCATTTTCTGTACTACTGGTCGGAATTCTGTGTCGATGGCCAGGTAGTGTGATGTCACTTTCTTGTCTATCCTGGGCATATCTTTATGGCTCCATGCAAACACGTCTTTGTATTCTTTTAGCAAGGATGCTAGGTCGGTTTTAATGTTTTATGCAAGTTTGCGCCCATCTTGACTACTCTGGTCGGCTCGCCATTCTCTAGGATCACATCCTTTGTTAGCTTATATTTTTTGGGTTTCGGGCCCTTCTCTTGGATCAAGCTAGAATCCTTCAGGTGTTTCTATCTGATCTTCTGATCCCTCCGTGTTCAACTCGGATGACTGAATCATACATACTTGGTGACCTTCCCTATTTTCTTTGTCTTTGTAGATCGAAAGATTTGCTCTTCGCGCCATTTCTTACGACCCTTTGACCACGCCTACTTCGTATTCTGTTGGAAACTTCATCATCAAGGCGTAGGTGGTTGTCACAACTTTTTCATTATTTAGGAATGACCGGCCCAACAAGATAGTGTAAAGCCAGTTCTATGTATCTACGACGACAAAGTCGAGTAGTACTGTTTCTTAGCAATGGGTTTTTTTGATTTGACTGGCAGTTTTACTGTTCCTAGAGATCTTACTTCTACTCTGTTGAATCCTCGGAGTGGGGTATGAAAAAGTTGTAGGTCTTTCCTGTCTAGTCTCAGATGGTAATATACTTACATGCTTAGAATATTTCTAAGCTTCCGTTGTTGATCAGGATTCGATAAACCTCTTATGGCCAACCCGAGCACTTATGACTAGTGCATCGTTCGGCCTAACATCCACGCCATGTGAATCTGCTTCATTGAATACTATTTGGTTCCATCCTTCCTTAATTCTCTTCGGGTCGGGCTCGACTGAGTTTACTTCAAGGTCCTTTCTGGCTTCCATGACTTCCTGAATTTCCTAGGTCATTTCTCTTTTACGCTAACCAGTTGTTGGATCACCGAAGATGGTATTTATTGCCTCCTCATCCTCAGCCTTCTTTGGACTAAGCTTTCTTTCTTGGTTATCTTGACAGTTATCCCGGGGTCCGTCTGCTTTCTCTGTTTTCTTCAGGACCATATCTTTCAAGTGTCCCTCTCGGATGATGGTCTCAATATGGTATATGAGTTAGAACCACTTGGAGGTTTCTTGCCCGTTTTCTTTGTGGAACTGATAGTATTTTGTGGTATCCCTCCGAGCAAAATATGTCTGCTTAAGAGGCTCCTTTAACATGTTCTTTTCTTCTAAGATTGCAATCACGTCTTCTTGGTTATTCTTCAGCGGGGTGTAGTTCGTGTATTTACCCTAAAACTTCTGATATGCTTGGTCGGTTTTTGGGTCGTAGTTACGACGTCCCTCTCGACTATCTCGATCATCCTGACCATCCCAAGCTTTGTTCTTTTGCTTATCTCCTTTCTGATTCTAAGTTTTAGGAGCATTATCTTTTGCTTTGGGCCTTTCAGGTTGTCTGCCGTGTACAAAGTAGCCGCTTTTTACAATTTATTCTCCCTCAGCCAGCGCGTACCCCCTAGCCATGTCCAGCATGTCTGCATAACTAGTTAGGCGGGCTCTCCTTAGGTTAAAAGATAGTTGTCTATTCTGTAGGTTGTTAATGAATGTCATGACGATAACTTCGTCATTCGTGCTTTCGATTTCTGACACTTCTTAACTGAATCTTCCCAGGTACTTCTTGATTGACTAATCTTTCCCTTGTTTGAGTTGGGCAAGTGAGCCACCGACTTTTTTCTATGTACATTCCCAAGGAATTGCCTTGTGAATGCCTTGCTTAACTCGCTGAAGTTGCTTATACTAGCCGCTAGTAGCCTCTCGAACCATTGAGAGCCTAAATCCTTGATTGTTTGTGGGAAGTTAAGACACAACAGGCGTCATTGTAAATGTACCGGGCCATAACGCTTTTATATCTCCTGACGTGCTCTTTCGGGTCAGTTTCCTTTTTAAATTGTTCCATGTATGGCATTTTGAACCTTTCCGGGAAGTGCATCCGTAGCATGCTTTTGGTGAAGGGGCTGCCTGTTTCATCATCTAATAGCTCGTTGCTTCTGTAACGCCTAACTAGGGCATCCATCTGTCGTCGGTTATTCTTGACTTCTCAGGTTAGTTTTTGTATGATTATGTCTCTTTCGCCTTCTGGTTCCCCATTAGGATTGAAGCTCTGACCGATGGTTAGCCTTGGTCTTTGCTCTTCAACATCCAGTTTCTGGGCTTTATGATCCAAGCCATGCAACTGAATTGTTCCTTTATGACGTTTGCGGTGATAGTGCCAATCACTTTCTCTAGAAGATGATGACCGATCTCTCCGACAGGTACGCCTACTGGGTTGATTTTGGCCTTGCTCCGCTTGATCAAAACCATGCTCCCTGTCAGGGTGTTCATTTTTCCTCGATTCTCTGCTGGTCCGGGCCTGCTTCTCTGACAATTTTTTTGACTGGTCCGTTGAGTTTCGGCCCATCTTTAAAGGTGCATCCGGCATTAGGCCAACTACGATGGAATGCAACCTACCATGCTGCTGATCTGGGGTGTGTAGGTTATATAGCGAGGTCAAGCCCTTTGTGGTGGAGAGGATAACCCCCTATTTAGCCGCATCAGATACAAGTAGTTGTAAAGACTCGCGAAACCGCCGGGTGATTTCCTTGCTGGTTGGTAGGAGACGTTGGATGCCATCAACATCTGCTGATTGATTCTTGATTGTCAGGGAGGCATCCGTGGTGTTGAGGATGGTGTCCATTCCCAGCACATTGTCCTGTAATTCTTGACTGTGTCTGGAGTTGCTAACATCTCCTTCGCCAGCCATTGTTGCACAAGGGATCTCAGAGTTAAAGACTGCCCCTCCTTCTAGCGCTAATTGTTGACGGTGATTTCTCGATGGTCAACCAGTCAACGATTTAGGTTGGTAAAAACCTGTAAATATGGGTGTAATGAAGAACGTAACAATAGTAAACAATAAAGATGGTAGGCTACGTGGTAAAACTCTGGTGATCGAAGAAACGTCCACGGGTTGTTGCCTTAGCAACTGAGTCAAATCCATTATTTTCGTAAAGTAATACACATTTTGGTCTCTCTTTTGCTCTCTAAGATTTTTCTACCCTTTTGTTGTGTTTTGTAGATGTATTTATACATGGTGCCCCTAGGGCTTCTAGGTATCGCTATGGTTTAATATCATGACGTACAAGCAGAAGATTATAGAGTTGGTTTAGGATTCTTTTCCTATTCGATGTTATACCATCTTTAATGTCATTGAATTAGAATCTGTTTTGGACTCTGACAGCCTGATGTTTAGGAGAGAAAATCTATATATTTCCTTGTTGGATTCTTGGTAGTTGTAAAACAGTTGACTCGTGATTGCTTGTTACCGCTGTATGCCTTGTAGGTGGTGGAGAAGGCCTTTGATTATTCATGTTTGTGCCGAATGGATTCGAGTAGACATGATCTTCTTCTCGGCTCTTTTATTTGACCTAATTTGCTCTTAGTCGGGTTTGCTTAGCCCCGTTTGTTTCTGTTAACACTGTGTTAGTACCGGATGGCCTATCCACGTGGAACGCCAACGTGTCCTCTCCGGCTGATCCTTGATTTTCTGCTTTCGTGGCAAGTTTGGTCAATGTTGTGCTAATGATGTGTGTTCTTGGAAAATATTACGTACAACAAAAATAGTATAAGTCTGTTGTCAAAGTAACACAACATAAAGTAATTTCCGATATTGGTACCATATAAATTATATACTATGAAAAAACATATTATACATTTTTTATTTTTCGCCCCGAGCCATAAAAAACTCAAGACTGGCCCTGTATCCATCCCTTCCGATATATATATATATAATCCTCCACCTATCAGAGCGTCCTGAAATAACAATTTCATGACCACCTCCCACAGTCACATGTTTCAAATGGGCCTACAACCCAACATTAACAAATACTCACATCCAATATGAATGTATGGCTGTGGTTGGACGTCCTTAACTTATAATTTCAAGACGTCCTTACTAAAGAACCACCATATATATATATATATATATATTGAATTTGACACTAGATAGATAGTTAGTGGTCTGATGGGACTTGTCAAGATCAATGACAATATTTTCGGCCCGTCTATGTACTCCCACAACCAGAAGATATCTACTCCAATATGGTGAAAAAACTAAACACACATTGATAGAAATGCATCGTTGGACTTGAACCCCACCATTCACATGGATGAGAAAATGCACATCACTTGAATTAACAGTGAAAATATTGAAATTATAATATTAACTTGGAAAGATTAAAGCAACCGAGTGTCAGGTGACCATTACAGGTAAAAATACTTAAGCTGATAAATACAAACTCGAACAATGATATTAACCACTCTAGCCCAAAAATGACACTAGTCAATAGTAACAATTGTAAAATGAAACCATATGAATATATGGTTGGAGCTAACAAAATGTTAGTGACAAAGAAGCCTTTTTAAACATACTTGGTTGGTCTGTGCTAGGAACATTTTGGACTGAAAAACAATCATCTATGACTTGTGATTGTGATAAAGTTAAAGAGTTGGTGTTTATTTATTAATTCTTTTACACAAAGGGTGCGTTTGGTACGTGGAACAGGACAGGACGGGACGGGACAAAACGGGACAACTTTCTTTTGTCCCGCGTTTGACCCGTCCGTAACATGGAACAGGATGGGACAAGGTGGGATAAAAAACCCAAAAAATTGTCTCACCCAAATAGCTCGGCCAGACTTGTCCCATGCATGGGACAAATCTGGAAAAGACTTTTTTACCCTTATTACTTGCAAAAGTTACAACACATATATATATACCACATGAATGATGAATCCGATGGCCATCTCTCATCTCTCTCTCCTTCGGTCATCTTGGATCACCATCCATGGAGCTCTCTCTCTCTCTCTCTCTCTCTCTCTCTCTCTCTCCTTCGTTCATCTCTGGATCACCATCCATGGTCTCAATTTTATTTATTTATTTCTTTCTTAAACAAAACCCTAGAAATTGGGGAAAAAATTAGTCTTCAATAGGCGATTTGGGACACCACTCGCAATTCGAACAATCTGGTGAAAGATTATTGATATGAAACTTGCTTTGTGACATGGATCGGTGGCAATACACATGGGCCAGTAGTGCTGTGAAATTGTGTTTTGCGGTAATTGTGTATAGACTATTTGTTCTCTCTTATGTTCCAATGATCGATAAATTTGTCTCTTTTTCTGTTAAAAAATTATAGTCTATTAAACCAAATCTTCTTATTCATGTTGTTCTCTCGATTCGGTTTTCGATTTGGAAAGAAAATCTAAGTGTTCTTCTTCTTAGGATTTGGAAAGAAAGAAAATTTGGGTTTTTGATTTGGAAAGAGAATGAAAAGGAAAACAAAAATTGGAAATAAAAAAATAAAAAAATAAATAAAATCTGGAAAAGATTCAAAATGGTATTGGGTTGGATGATCTTCAAAATGATTCACAATTTAAAAAAAAAAAAAAAAATTATTTGTTCTTCTTTTTGTATGGATATGTTTGGGTGATTATTGATGAAGATCAGTGATGTATGGATGATGAAGATGAAGTTGGATGATGTGTTGGATGATGAAATATGATTTTGAAATCTGAAACTAGTGTTTGGGAGGTGAGAAAATTAAAGAAAATATTAATTTTGTATGATTTTTAATTAATTTTAATTCAATAATATTTGATATTTTTCAAAAAAAAATTTCAAACTTAATAAAATTGTTATAAATATTGGAAAGGACAAGAGGGGCACTCTGGTCGTTTGAACCTCTTGTCATGTCCTGTCCTAGCTATACCAAACGCATAATAGTACAGTCTACAGTTCTGTCCCAGACCTTTCAAACACAATACAGAACATGTCCTGTCCCATGTCCGTGTCAAATGCACCATAATTGATGTTAAATGACTAAGGTGATGGACGTGATTCTTGTAGAATTAATTAATTGACTCTCTAAGTCATTATTGAAAACTTTATGGATTAAATAATTGATTTAATGTACAACAAAATAACAATTAATTTTTTTTTTTTTTAACAATATCTATTTATCTAGCTATCTAGATCAGATATTTTTTTTGAAGTTTTTACCAATTATACGATTCGTGAGTCATTTATCTAAACCTCAAATTCGTCAATCTTCCAACTAAACTACGCCCCTAGGGGCAATTAATTAATTAATTAATATTAGACGGAATCAAGCTTAAAGTTTCCTCGGGCATAGGACCTTGCAAAAAGCCATCTTCCTTGTTCACTGATTTTTTTTTGCATATAGTCAATGTCCAACACCTGAAATTAAACATATAATATTATGATGACTTGTATGTAATTGTCAATGGAAACTTAAGTTTCAGAATACTTGATTGGTGACAAACCACTGAGTGGGACCATTAAAAAATAAAATTAGCAAATCCATGAAAAATGGTGGTTAGGATTTAGGAGGAAAAGCATCATGATGTTAAGAAGACTGAGATTCCACCCTAGTGGAAACAAAACACTCACAACTCTGCGGTTTCAAAACAAAACACTGCGCTTGATTTTTCATAATTATTGATAATTTGGAACCCTTTCCCTGAATGGTTTGCCGTTGGATGTAGAGACGGTAAAATTATCTACGAATATGGATATACGTAAGAATCTGTTTTATTTAAAATTGAGGATGAATACTATTATTTTGAGGACGGAACGGGGATATATATCATCATAATATCCGTTTTATTTCAGAGATGGGGATGTATATCGTCTAAGGATATCCATCCCCATCCGGATCCATTATAAATTTTAATATTTTAAAAATATAAAAATTTATTATGTAATTATTAATTCTAATTATATAAGTTATTATTAATTTTTATATTTAAACTTTATTTAATGTATTTGTTTCTTTTTAAATAGGATAAAATGTACCGTTACATATGTTTGTTACATTTTTCTCATATAAATTATAAAAATTTAAAGTATTTTCATCGAATACGGATATAAACGGAGTGGGGTTGGATATCTCTGTCTTAATTAACGGATTATCCGAATCCCCCTCGCTCACTTAGAAATAGGGATGGATTTGGGGATGAAGATATATATTTCAAATGGATATTGGGATGGATATTGGGGTATTCATACCCAATCCGATCCATTGCCATCCCAAGTTGGTTTCCTATTGGCTTGTGCTAATCAACCATCGTTTGGATATTCTTCGAATTTAATCATTTTTCGGATCACTTATATATAGACCTTCATTCTGGATCATCGATCTCCAAACTCAATCATTGCTCGGATCATTTTTGAAAAAAATTTCATTCTTGATCACCTACAACTCAATCATTAATTCGGATCACTTCTGGACTCAATTTCAATCCTGATCACCTCCAACTCAATAAATGTCTTGGATAACCTCCAGACTCAATCGTTGATCTGAATCACCTTCATACTCACTTTCATTATGGATGACTGTAGTCGATCGGATCTACAATTAATTCTGATATTTGAGGTGGACACTGACAATCTGTAAAACATCAAATAAAAAGAGCAGTGGTAAGCCACGGGAGGGGGTGTTCCCTTTAGGGGACTCCCTGACGCTCAAGTCAGTATCTTGTTCGATATTAATAAAATAAATGGGAGAATGGCAAACCGTATTTGTTCGATATAGTCGAATCGAGCAATTGGTCGATCAAGGATTTGGTCGATGTCGATAGTCGAGCAATTTGGTAGCCTGAAGGATCTGGTGAATTCCTTTATTCGACTATTATCGATGAAGGGTTGAGATCGCCTTTGTTCGATATTGGTGATCTTGATTCGACCAAGAGATGTACCAGCAATTAATGTTGGAGGAGCACCACCGCAATAACTGCAAGAGATGAGTTTAGAAAAGACTTGAGAGATTTTGAGAGCTTTCACGTAGTAGTAGGTATTTTCCGGGACCTTTTCCTTTGAGAAAGGGCATTTTATAGTGAAAACCATGGGTCCTAAACGTCTCTCCCATTCAAGTGAATGTAGATCAAAAAGATATTTATTTGCCTGTTTTGGTTCGTTTGAACCTGGCAATAAATTCATGTGTTGGGAAGTGTGAAACGCCCCATCTTGATTGTCTAATTTATGACTTTATTTGACCATGCGTTTTGAGTTGGTCTGATGGCTCGTGGGCCAATTTTTGACTTTGTGGGCCCATTTTTAATGGGTTCTTTGAGATATTCAATATTTTGATAGTGAGCTAGTCTAATTGAACCAGAGGTTCAATTTTGACCACTACAATGATCACCTCCAAACTCGATATTTGATCCAACTCACCTTCGGTCTCAAATTCATTAGGGATCACTTACATACTCAAATATTCAACACAATCCGACATCTTCCATTTCTTCAGATGATTTGCTATTATTGGCAGTAATTATCTGTAGCAAAGTTTCCTAATTAATTAGCATATTCTGATACAGGAAAACATGAATCTACAAACACACAAGACAAGCACAAGCTGCAAATAAGGAACCTTGCTATGCAAGTATAGTCTAGTCCATCATTTCACTAACATTAAAAAGAAGACAAGCAAAATTTTTGAAGGACCTTTTACCTACCACTCTAATGGGAACGGTGATTAAACAAGTCTTTTCTCTAACATCAAATTCATTAGACGATTACGTATACACTGTACACATATATCATAATATATCATATATGTTGGGCTATTACATACGGTCAATACAATGTATCTTACTATAGTATAACCCTTTTAAATTAATATTCTTAGGATTCACTCTTAAGTATTAATTTAAAAAGGTTATTAATTTGAAGAGTTTTATCTTATAAAATGTTATCTTGTCTTACAAAATAAAAATGTGTGGAAGTCAATTTTCTTGTTTAGAGAAGCTTAATTTTCGGGATTCATTGCTTATTCGGTTTTCTTCTTTAGAGTAAGTTCATTCTTTTTAGGATTATTTATTTAGGAAAAATTTATTAAGGAAATTTCCTATTGAAATGCTAAATTTAGTTGAAACATTTGGGTTATAACAAAACAATATCTATTAATCCAGAACCAAGTATTTTTTTTGAAAGTTTTCTCCATTGGTAGGATTCGAGCCGCTGACCTAGAAATCACTTGCCCAAACCACAAGTCCGTCCATCTATCAGCCGAGTTATGCCCCTGTTGGCAAAAGATGATCAAGAAAACAAGAAAGTGATCACAATAACTTCGTGAGGACAATTCAAAAGATGAAGGATGAAGTCAAAAATATCAAATTTGGCTGCCTTGCACAAAGTAGTATTTTGAAGTACTTTTCTAGCTCTTGAATATTATGTAATATATTTTGTACTTTTATGAAATTATTAATTTATATGATAGTCGGGACTGAAATTTTACACTGTGTTTTAAAAATAAATTATTAATTATTACAATGTAGGGGTTTATTAATATTTTATATTGGCCGAGTCGGGATCAGAATTTTTTTTATTAATATAGAGAAGTTATTAATTTATAAAAGATGAATTTAAAGAGGTTCTACTTCTACTATATATTATTTTAATATTATATAAAGAAATACCATCATTTACAAAACTGTTAGCAGTATAGTTAAAGCAGTCCATTTAATGAATTGAAATTTGAAAGACACAATTAATAATATCTTTAGTCATTTTCAAAATCTTAGACAAATGACTCTCAAGTCAACTGTTCGAATTCTATAAATGGCGAAAGCTTTTATAAAAAGACCTGATCCTGAATTAATAGATATTATCAAAAAAAAAAAAAAAAAAATTTAGTCGTTTTCAAAATAACAACAATAATAATAATAATATCAATAGTATGTTAGTTTTGAAAAAAAAAAAAATCAAAATCAAAATAATATAACAATAATGTTACTTTGTAGCAACACTTCAATCCATTTATTTAAATTGTATTAGATTTGTATGATTTAAATAAATAAATTAGAGTGTTGCCACATCATTTGAACATTAAACTTGAGTAAAGCATCATTACTCAGAATTATGATATTGTAGAACCGATTCTATAACAAAGCATCTGATTTAATAACGTAAATGAAAATTTTAAGTTCTTTCTGCAAATTGATAGTGAGTTTCTGTTGTCCTTAATAAAATGATAGGTACTTCACAGTAATTTTTTCATTTTAAAAAAAAATAAGTTTTGTACTTTTTTAGTGGCTTGGATTTCTGTATGTACTGGAGTCATTCTAAATACACCCACCTAACTTACTAAGTACATCCACCGAAGGATCAATTTTGAATCGTTGGATTGATACCTTTACACTCTATTTGGTTTGATATAATTTAAGAGAAATGAAAGGAAAAAGAGTTAATAATTTCTTCTTATTTACCCAATTGGCTTTCCCACCAAATTTGGGAGAAAATGGAAGGAAGTGAAAGGGAATTTTCAATATCTTAAAAGTAACCTTATATAACAATACATATCTATCATTCATATTGTTGAAAAAAGGGTATTTTCGTAAATGGAATAATATGTGTGTATTTATTTATTTTTATTTCTTTCCTTTCTTTTCCTTTCAGAACTATCCAAACAACAATCATTAAAAATACTATCATTTCCTTTCCTTTCCTCTCCTCTCCTCTAACTTATCATTTCCTTTCCTTTCTTTTCCATCAAACCAAACATAGTGTTACATTTTACAGATTTTTTGTTGAAATGGTTTTTTATTTAGAATGTGTATTTTTTTTTTTTTTTAAAGAAAGAATATTTTGAATGTGTATTTAACTATGCATGTCACATATTTCTTAATCTTCGACAACATTTCTAGTTTGGATTAATGCTAGAAAATCCAAAACATTAGTTCAAAAATAATTGTGGATTCACATTTGTGACTCTTACCAATGTGGTTGGACTTTCCTTTGGGAGCCTCTACCACCACAGTTCAACGCCCGGTGTGTACATATATATATATATATATATATATATATATATGTATATATTATTTGTCACCCTTTGCCATTAATCCCAAGTGTGGGTGCCCTCTCCCCAATTGTGGGAGTAGTATTTCGGGCTATGCTAGTAGAGTTTCATTCTCGCAGGGTCTCAGCATTTGTTGTAATTCAAAAAAATATATATATATATTTTGGAATCTGTTTTTGGTTTGTATAGTATCTAGATAAATCTTCCTGTGTTTTTGGTACATTTGATGCCTAATCTGTAATGGATAAATAATAGATAGTTGGATAATAAACAAACTCAAGATTACTTTTAAGGTGAATTTGTTTTCCCTTCTTTTTTATTCTTGTCATTTCATATATATATGAAAATTTTCAAGTCAGTGCGTCTTGATATAACTCCATCAGTGCGTTGGATGTAGACCATTCCATTAGATTTACATGCTTTGACTCAAAGTGTATGAACCTGTCAAAATTTCTCCATAATCTATGGTCCATCAGTGCGTTGGATGTAGACCATTCCATTAGATTTACATGCTTTGACTCAAAGTGTATGCACCTGTCAAAACTTCTCCATAATCTATGGTCCACATGCAACCACTGATGGAGTTATATTAGGACACACTGAGGGGAAAAGAACTGTATATATATATATATATATATATATATATATAGTGAGTCTCTCTCATAAGGGATCCCTTATTTTAATTTCGGTATGGATTACCATAAAATCATATCAATTTGAATGAATTTTGATATGAATTTTTTTGTTGATAATAAGTTTATCGAAATCTGCCCAGGATTAAAATTTGAGATTTTTTCAAGTACTAAAACTATTTTTCTTTAATTTCCTATATTTCACCTATTTTTCCAATGCCTTCATTTTTAAAATAATTGAGATAAATAGTTCTAGTACTTGAAAAAATTTCAAATTTTATTCATAATTTTATTCATAAGTAGATTTGATAAAATTATCAATCACAAAAAAATTAAGATTAAAATTCATTCAAATCAATATGATTTCATAGTGATTTTTACCGAAATTAAAATAAGGGACTCTTTATAAGAGACTCACTGTATATATATATATATAAACAGTAATACAATATAATATAATACAACTATACAAGGGATACATGTGTTAACCGTTGAATTGATCCAACAGCCAACATTAAAACGAAAAACAAAAAACAAAACAAAACCATGAGAATCTGATAACTTAAACTTTCAAAAGTTAGTGAGACTTTGTGAAACACTGATAACTCAGGCTCTCAAAGTTTAGAGAGTCTGTGCGGGAATCGGTTGGAAGATAGTCTGATGTCTCAGATATTAGACGGTGTTTTTTATTAAAATGATATGATATTTTATGAAGGTATTTGATGTGGATTTTGGTCTATTATGGCAGTTTTGTAAAATGAAAGATAAATTAAAGTTTATGTTATAAATGGGTAAATGGTTTATTTATTTATTTTAATAAATAAAAGAAATACTATTTTTTTTGATTATAGCTCATGATTTAAGACCGAAAAAATAAATAGCTCTATGTGTCACATGGAGAATAGTGAGTGGATTTGGAGACCAATGTCTAATGACTAATCGAGTAGCAAAAAAAATTTTTCTTTTATACTTATTGCTTAAAAAAAAAAATCACATGCAACAAGCAAACACACCAAAACCAAGTTAAAAGTAATTTTTTTTTCCCAAATCCCAACTATGATAATGAAATCCATAAGCCGGAGATTTTAATGAGAGATATATAGTAACTTTTAAATAAGAGATTTCTTACTTTAATTTTGATCTACACCTTGATGAAATCACATCGATTTGTATGAATTTTGATATGGATTTTTTTGTGGATGATAAGTTCATTGAAATCTACCTATAAATAAAATTTGAGAATTTTTCAAGCACTAGAACTATTTATTTCTATTTTGTTAAATATAAAGACATCGGAAAAATGAGATATATATAGAAAAATTCAAAAAAAACAAAAAAGTTCTAGTGTTTGAAAAATTCTCAAATTTTATTTATATATAGATTTCAATGAACTTATCATCCACACAAAAATTCATACCAAAATTCATACAAATCGATGTGATTTTATCGATGTGTGGACCAAAATTAAAGTGAGGGATCCATCACTTGAAAGTTACTCTCATATTTATATATATATATATATATATATATATATTAGTTCTTTCTTAAAGGATCATTTATTTTAATTTCGATAAGGATCTAGATGAAAATACATCAATTTTAATGAATTTTGATTTTTTTTTTTTTGGTTGATAAGTTCAATGAAATATACATATGATCAAAATTTGAGAATTTTTTGAGGACTTAAATTATTTATCCCGATTTTGTTGAATATGGAGGTATTAGAAAAATGAGCGAAATATAGAAAAAATCAAGAAAAATAGTTGTATCACTCGAAAAATTCTCAAATTTTGTTTATAGGTAGATTTCATTAAACTTATGGTCCTTAAAAAATTTAGATCAAAATTCATTAAAATCGATATGTTTTCATCAATGCCTTTACCGAAATTAAAATAAGGGATCCCTTAAGAGAGAACCAATATAGTCTTTCTACTTTCAGTTCGTCCTGATATTTTTTATATTAGGACCAAGAATGTGGACAATAGATTATAGAGAAGTTTTTATAAGTACATGCACTTCGAGTCTTGGTGTATTTTATATCAGGATAAACTGACAATAGAAAAATTGTATATATATATATAAATCTGATACTGATGAATGATTAGTGATCCATTTGGGCCTGTGTCGAGATCAATCACGGCGGATACTCTCACAATCGGGAGATATCTACTCCAACAATCGATGAGATTAAAACTCCACACACATGCTGTTAGTAGCGCATAATGGGACTTGAACCTGACCACCTATGTCGATGAGAAGATGCACAACCTTGAGCTTAAAGTCAAAAGTGTTGAAATTATAATATTAACTTGGAAAGATCAAACCGATTGAATGTTGGGCGACCATTAGAGTTAAAAATACTTAAGGTGATAAATAAATACTCACGATGATATTAACCTCTCTATCAAGTAGCAAGCACAAAAATGACACTAGTTAATAGTAACAACGGTAAAATAGACTTATATCAGTATATGGTTGGAACTAATTAACAAAATGTTAGTGACATGGAAGCCTTTTTAAACATATTTGGTTGGTCAGTGCGAGGAACATTTTAGACTGAAAAATAATCATCTATGACTTGTGATAGTGATAGAGTTAAAGAGTTGAAGAGTTGGTGTTTATGTGTTAATTAATTCTTTTACACAAATTGAGGTTAATGACTAAGATGATGAACGTGGTTCTTGGAGAATTAATTAATTGGCTCTCAAGTCATTATTGAAAACTTTACAGATAAAACAATTAATTTAATGTACAACAATTGGAGCACTAGCTTGTTGCATCGAAACCATAAAAAAACACACATTAACAATTGATTAATCGATTAATTAATTTTTATCAGAAGGAATCAAATTCAAAGTTTCCTCAGGCAGGACCTTGCAAAAAGCCATCTTCCTTTCATTGTTCACTAAAAAAAAATTGCATATAGTCAATGTCTAACACCTGAAATTAAACATATTATATAATATTATGATGACATGTATGTATTTGTCAATGGAAACTTAAGTTTCAGAATATTTGATTGGTGACAAACCACTGAGTGGGACCATTAAAAATAAAATTAGCAAAATCCATGAAAATGATGGTCAGAAAGAAAAGCATCATGATGTTGAAGACTCTGAGATTCCATAGTGGAAACAAACATTCACAATTCTGCGGATTCTTTCAGGCCATTGCTGTTGTTTGTTTATTAGTCATAATCTATGCAATTTGTGCATGCTGTAGTTGTTGATGGGTGACTGCTTAAGTTTTCATAATTATTGGAACCCTTTCCCTGAATGGTTTGATTTCTATTAACATTAATTAATTTGCCCTCTTTGTCTCAATCGGTTATAATATTGAGAATGATTTTGCTCACCCACACTAATTAGGGTGAACTATTACCCCCCATTTTAGGTGTTGCCACGTATCCCTAACTCTGAGTTAGCTTTAGACTTTGGGTTAAGTTAAGGACACGTGTCAACAATTGGGATAGGGGTAATGGTTCACCCTAATTAAAGGAGGTGAGCAAAGTCACACTCTATAATATTTGAGGTGCCGTTTGGGAGAAAATATTTAATGAGACTGTCTTATGGATAGGTGGTGAAACCACCCAATAGAAGTATAGTATTTTTATTGAAAACATCAAAATATATTTTCAATCTTAAAAAGTCTACATTTCTATTGGATGATCTCATTGCCACGTCTATAAGACCGTCTCATTGAAGATTTTCTCACTGTTTGGATATTCTTTGGATTCAATCATTTTTCCGAATCACTTAGGGCGTGTTTGATATTGTTTCCAAAACCTGTTTTTTGTTTTTTGAGTCACAGAAACAGGAAAAACCTGTTCAGTGGGATGATTTCAAAAAACAAAATTCGAAAACAGTGAGAACAGTTCTTACTTTTAAGTTTTAATGAACAAAAAATTGAGAACCCTGAGAACACCAATTTATCGTTCTCAGTGTTCTTACCTCAATGTTCTTACCACAAACCAATTAACATCTGAGAGATGAAGACCTTTTTTTTAAACATTTCTCCTAAATACACACCATAGAGACCATTTCACTTCCATCGTAAGAAACCAAAACTCTTCAAAAACTCTAACCCACCACCAAAAACTCTCAAAACTCTAGAAATGTCTTCCAATTCCAAGTCCAAACCTAGAACAACAAGGATCCAGAGTTCACCCACTCCCTTCAAGCCCGGAATCCACATCGAGATCTCATCAGATGATGTCTGGGTTTTGTAGGTCCTGGTACACCAACTTGTTCTGGGTCGTCCGTCGTGCGTCGACAAAGGATCCGACGAAGTTCTAGGTCGAATACACCAACTTGTTCTCCGACGAAGCCAGGAATGACCGGTTACAGGAGATTGTGAATGCTAATCAACTCCAACCCAATGCTCTGAGAGAGAAGGAGAGAGAGAGTTCAAGTTTGGGGAAGAGAAGAAGAAGATGTGGAGAAAAGTAGAAAGAACAAAAAGAAGAATTCTAGAGAATTCGAATTATAATTATAATTATATATATATATATATATATATATAATATGTCTTTTTAGTCAAAAATTAAGAGGTGTTATTATTTTTGTCAAACATTATCATTTTTATTGTTTTTATCATCAATATGGCTGTGAAGACATAATTGTCCATATATTTTTTTTTTACCTCTTCTCTCTCCTTTTCTCTATCATTTTCTACAGAATCTTTTTTTTTATTCTTTCTCTCTTTCCTTTTCTCTCTCACGCCTACCTCTCTTCTCCTTTTCTCTCTCACGCCTTCTCTCCTTCTTCTTCTTCTCTTTCTTTCCTCTCTTCTCTTTATCTTTCTCCATTTTTTACAGTTTTTTTTTATTTTTAAAATTCATATTTTCTTAAAACAAAAAATTACAGATTTGGTTTTTTGCAAAGAAAATTTCCAAATTTAGTTTTCCAATTGGCGGTCGTCCGACCTGGGTTTAAGGGTGGTTATGGTTTTATGAATGGTGGTTGTTGATTTTTTTTAAAAACAAAAATTTCAAATTTCGTTTTTTTTTCAAAGAAAATTTCCAAATTTGAGGGTGACGAATGGTAGGAGTTGGGTTTTGGTTTTGGTTTTGTTTTTGTTAAAAAAAAAAATTTCAGATTTTTATTTTATTTTTTTAAAAAAATCAGATTTCATTTTCCAAATTTTTTTTTGTTTGAGTTTCCAAATTTAAAAAAAAAAATTAAATCTTTTTCCATATTTTGTTCTAGATTTTTAAAAAAAAATTTTTTTCCATATTTTCGTGTTGAAGTTGAAGAGTCCATTAGCGAAATTGTAGATTTTACAAGGGTATTAATGGTGTGTTTAATTGGTTATGACTGGTGTGTTTAATTATATGTTTAATTGGGTTGGAAAAATGTGTGCATTTAATTGGTTATGACTGGTGTGTTTAATTAGGTATTAATGGTGTGTTTAATTGGTTAATACTGATGTGTTTAAATGGTTTGAACTGGTGTGTGTAATTGGTTTGAATTAAACACACCAGCATAACTCAATTAAACACACTAGAGCAAATCAATTAAATACACATGGACAACCCCATTAAACACACCAGGTGTAAATCAATTAAACACACCACGACAACCCAATTAAACACACCATATTTAGATCAATTAAACACACCAGGTGTAAACCAATTAAACACACCAGGACAACCTAATTAAATACACCACGACAACCCAATTAAACACACCATGTGTAAATCAATTAAACACACCAGGTGTAAATCAATTAAACACACCAAACTAATTAAACACACTAGATGTAAATCAATTAAACACACTAGGTGTAAATCAATTAAACACACCAGGGCAACTCCATTAAACACATTAGGTGTAAATCAACTAAACACATCAGGGCAACCCAATTAAACACACCAGGTGTAAATCAATTAAACACACCAGGGCAATCCAATTAAACACACAACGACAATCCAATTAAACACACCAAGGCAGACAAATAAAACACACTATGGAAAATCAATTAAATACACCAGGGCAAGACTAAATTAAACACACCAAAAAACACAATTAAACACATCGAGGAAGAAGAAGAAGAAGATGAAGATGGAGATCTAGGAAAAAAAAGAAGAAGAAGAAGAAGAAGAAAAAGAAAATAGAGAAAAAAAGTTGTTATTTTTTCGGGAAGAAGAAGAAAAAGAAAAAAAAAGAGTAATTATTTTTTTTATAAAGAAGGGCAATCTTGTCCAAAAAGTGGATATTTTTACAAAAACAGTAAAAAAGATAATCTTAGACAAAAACAATAAGAGTGGTGTCATTGGCACACTCCTACCGAACTATTTATGTCCCATTTTTTTAATTATGTAGTGTTCTTTTTTTTTCATTTATCAAAATTACTTAAAGAGACATACAATTTAAGGAAAAAATCTTCTACAAAGTAAATCTATTAAAACCCCACATTCTTTTTCCAAAAAAAAAAAAAAAAAAAATACAGTAATATATTTCTTGAAAAAAAAAAAATCTTAACTCTTAAACTCTAAAATTTTGTAGTGCGAGATCTTGTTGATGATGTTATAACTTTATCAGACAATTTCAGAAAGAATCCAGCTTGGCAAGACTGCAAAAACATAGGAATTATACTTTCAGGAGGTAATGTTTATCTGGGCGTGCTTAGGATTCATTTAGAAAATGAAAGTTAAAATACTCGTTACATATATAGAAATCAGATTCTTGGGGACATCTACTTCTAATTTCATGTATTGATCATACATCTTATTGTCTGCATAGCTCCACGGACCAATTGTGTATTGATATTATGCTATCCCTTTACAATTGTTGAAAAGGGAAATTAACCCTAGGCACTAGAAATGCATTTGTATAAAGAGATTCAAAAAGGCTCACTTATGCACTTATCAGTTCGATATGGAACAGAAAAATCACCCAAAAAAATAAGTGAGAAAAAATAAATCGTTCAATGGAAATGAGAGAGACAGATGAGATGATGTGTATTAAGTTTGAAAAATGAGTAAAAATAGTAGTTTTGAAAATAAATCAAAAAAATTAATAAAAACATTTAATTTTATTTAATTAAATCAAAATTTTAAAAAGTGGGGCATAAATAAATCGTAAAGGATTTGCCAATAGCACCACTCAAATAATAAACCCACTAATTTATTGGAATATAATATAATATATTATATTATATATTACTGATTTTATATTTAGACATCATACATACAAAAAATAAACTCATCATCCGGATATCAGAAATTAGTATTATATAATACAGTGTTGAAAATAATTTTAAGAATATTCTACTAAACACGTTTTTTATATTTTGATTATCTGAATATCGTTTTCAACCATCGCTACCAGACGTGTTTTCGAATCCGAAAAATCTAAAAGTCAATTTTTTGAAAACAAATGAAAACGAGATAACAGAAAACGAAAAACAAAAACATTATCGAACGGCCCCTTACGGACTTTCATTCTAGATTATCGATCTCCAGACTCAATCATCTATTCGGATCACTTTTAAAATCAATTTCATTCTGGATCACCTCCAACTCAATTAATCCGGAAACTTCTGTACTCAATTTCAACCTCGATCACCTCCAACTTAATTAACATCTTGGATCACCCCAGACTCAATCATTGATCTAAATCACCTTCGGATTCAATTACATTATGGATCACCTCCAGACTAGACCTGACCACGGTTTCAGTTCGGTTTGGTTCGGTTCGGTTCGGTTCGGTTTGGTTCGGTTCGGTTTGGAACCGGTGGTTCCGATCGGAACTGTAATCGGGGTGGACCGGTTTCGGTTCACCCGGTTCTGATTCTGACTGGTTCGGTTCTTTTTTAAAAATTTTAAAATAATTATCAGACAAATTAAAAAACATATTAAATTTGAAACAAATTGTTGGAAATAAAAATAAAAATTTTGTTAGAAATAAATTTGAAAAAATTGTTGAAAATGAATTTCAATTGAGTAAAAAAAATGTAATTGTGATTTAAATATTTAATTGCAATAAAAAAATGAATAATTGAGAATTTGAGAGAGTATTAGAGATTTGAGAGAGAATTGGAGTGAGGAGAGAAATAAAATGGTAGGTAGTATTTATAGTGAATTAGGACAAGGGAGAATTAAAAATATATATATGGGGTGAATTCAAAAAGAACCAAAAAATTTATGGAGTTATTGTTTTTAGCCACAAGTTTATTTTTTATTGTTTTCGTTACTTTTTACCACTTTTGGACATAAATGCCCTTAAATTTGAAATTTGAAAAGAAAGAAAAAAAAATCTGTTAGTGGTGGGTGGGTGGTAAAAACGAGGCCATCTTGTTAGGGTGGGAACCATCAGTAAAATGATCAAAACTCAAAAGTAAAAAAGAAAAAAGAGAGAGAAGGGAAGAGAGAGAGAGATCGTCGTCGCCGTGGAACCGCTGCCGGTCGCCGTCGCTGCTGGAAAGAGAAACCACTGTGGGTGTTACTACTATCGCTGTCGTTGCTTCTGTAGCCACACCTCTAGCCGTCACTCACCTCCGATCGTCGCGCACCTCTTGCCGTCGCACACCTTTGGTCTCAAGTCTAGTAATTTTTACCAAATCTTGCAAAAAGAATTTGTTCAAAACTCATGCATAAGAAAGACGTTGACAAATTTTAAATTATATATGAAAGGGAAAATTTTAACCTATACTATAAGAGAGGTTTGGTCAATTTTTCCCTAAAATTTATTCAAGGTTTTGGCTTAAAATATTAGGAAAATAATTTGTAATACAATAAAGCTTTAGTGGAATTGTGGGTATTCTATCTTAGCATAAAACAGAAATTTCTTTATAGCATATAGCAGGATAGTCCATGTGTGTATAGTAATTCAATGCAAACAAAGTTTGCTCAACAACAAAGATACAAAAGAATCAATTTTTGTTTTTGTTTGTTGAATCGGGTAGTGTTTTTATAACTTTACTGGCATGTAACTTTCATAGACACTGGCATGTAACTAACGTTATATTCATGTGATTTTGACGGTATCTACATTATTGAGAAGGGGAAAATAGTCGAAGGAATGATTGATTGATTAGCTATCATAGTAATGTTATGGAAGTATGGGTTAAACATTTTGTTCATGCGTTTACTGTTGAGTATGAGAACTTTTTATTTGGTTGTCTGGAATTTTTGGATTAGAGAATATTGGATTTGTTCTGTAATGTGTTCTAATGTTTCTAATTGCATTAGGATATTAATTTTATAGTTCTGCATCAGCTGCTGCTTATTGTTATGTACTTTCTTAAAGAATCTTGTGTGCAAAAAAAAAAAAATGATACTAACTACAATATAACAGAATTTATAATTTTAGGATTTAAATGATGCAACAATGGAGTACCCAGATTCCCAGCTACTCTATTTCTTGTGATTGGATTTCAAGCAATGTAACAAAAAATCAAAGTTGAACCACAGACTAACACAGACCACAGTTTTGTTTCCTTCTCAAATAATGAAAGCTTGTAAATCTACCATCTGCCTTTCTCAACTAAATTATGCATCCCAAACTTAATTATGCATTCAAAAGAGTCTCATATATCAGAGTCTTCATCTATACAAGTAAACTTTTTGAACAGGAATAGATCTTGTGCTACTAGTGACTACATAAATTATGACTAGTAAGTTAACTAGACATTTGGGGTGAAATTTTAAGAATAGTGAGAATGGATTACTCTCTAAAGCTGACTTTGAATGAAAGGATTGAGCCCGTCAGGAGTAGCAATTGATATTGTGTCAATGAACTGCAAAGTGAAGCTGTGTGGGGTTTTTGATAAATTTTTTACATTGTTTGATAATTTGATGATTTTTTTTTTCTTAATTGAACTACTTGATTAATATATTGTTTGGTGAATATGCAGGTTATGAGCAATGAGATATACAAAGCACTGAATGATAGAGCAATAGTAAATGTTTTGTACAAAACTCTCACTTCACTATCAGTGTGAAAATGCTTCTTAGGAAGATATACAATTAGCATAGTGCAATTATCATGTTACTCATGAGAGTATGTTGAATGTTGGACAAGTATTATATGTCTAATTTTGTTGATACTATGATCAATAATAGTAAAGTTTGTGTTTGGTTTCAATCAATTTGTATAGTTATTGGCATGCTAATTGTATTCCCAGTTACATGCCACGTGAATTTAGTTGTTTGTACTGGCATGTAAGTTATGTATTGGCATGCAACTCTGGCATGTAACTTGAAAATAAACTGGCATTAAGATTCAACTGGCATGTAACTTAAGATTCAACCGGCATGTAACTTAAAAATACACCGGCGTGTAACTTAAAAATACACTTGCATGTAACTTAAAAATACACTGACATGTAACGTAAGAACCAACTGGCATGTAACTTAGAACACGAAGAACATGTAACTTGAAACACAACAAGCATGTAACTTGAAAGGCATGTAACTCCAAATAGTTGGTACTCAACTCGCATGTAACTTGAAATTAAATTAGCATGTAACTTGAAAATCAATTAACATTTAACTTGAAAATCAACTGACATGTAACTTGAAAATCAACCAGCATGTAACTTCACAACCAACTGGCATGTAACTTCAATTTGATCTAGCATGTAACTTAAGAACCGACACTGGCATGTAACTTCAATTTGATCTGGCATGTAACATAAAATTCAACTGGCATGTAACTTACAAATAAAATGGCATGTAATAATATTGAAATTTGATCATTGAAATAAATTCATTCAATACTAGAATTTGGTCTTCAAAATAAATTCATTCGGTACTGGAATCTAACTGAATAAAGTCTACAATACGAAATACATGTAAGAATTAAAACATCATTGCTAATACCTAAGTTGTACCACCAACTTTCGATGCCAACATACATTTCTGTGAATTGTGGCATTCTTCTTTCATTAAACAACATAAAGATTACAAGAAGACCAACTGCAAATCTAGCTACATATGTGCTACACTATTACAAGCTCTATGAATATGACACATTATATTCTAGATATGGGCTCGATTGATTGCTCATCTTCATCTCCTTCAAGAGCAAAATTTGAAGGCTCTCTGCTAAATTCATCTGCACATGTTCATACATGAGCAAAAACGCTTATATATTTTACAATATAATTGAAGAAATTTTCAGTCGTTTATTACCAAACATTGTATTTAAAGAAGTACATGATAGTTATATGACAGTTATTAATGAAGTTACATGCCAGTTCATTTAATTACCATATTTGGAAGATTGATTTCAAAATAAAATTCCAGTAGTCTTACATGCTAGAAGTTACATGCCAGTTGATAATGAAGTTACATGCCAGTTCACTTAATTACCATATTTGGAAGACTGATTTCAAAAAAAAAAATTCAGTAGTTTTACATGATAGAAGTTACATGCCAGTTGATAATGAAGTTACATGCTAGTTAATAATAAAGTTACATGCCAGTTCAATTAATTACCATATTTGGAAGACTGATTTCAAAACAAAATTTCAGTAGTTTTACATGCTAGAAGTTACATGCCAATTGATAATGAAGTTACATGCCAGTTCATTTAATTATCATATTTGGAATACTGATTTCAAAAAAAAATTCCAGTAGTTTTACATGCTAGAAGTTACATGCCAGTTGATAATGAAGTTACATGCTAGTTGATAATGAAGTTACATGCCAGTTCAATTAATTACCATATTTGGAAGACTATTTCAAAACAAAATTCCATTAGTTTTACATGCTAGAAGTTACATGCCAATTGATAATGAAGTTATATGCCATTTAATAATGAAGTTACATGCCAGTTCATTTAATTATCATATTTGGAATACTGATTTCTAAAAAAAATTTCAGTAGTTTTACATGCTAGAAGTTACATGCCGGTTGATAATGAAGTTACATGCCAGTTAATAATGAAATTATATGCCAGTTCATTTAATTACCATATTTGGAAGACTGATTTTTAAACAAAATATCACCTGGGAACAAAATATCATAGTAGCTGGGTTTCACTCTAAATCGAAATCGATCTCTTATTCTTCATATCAAACATAACGATCCTTGTAAAAAAAAAAAAAAAAAAGTAGGTAAGGGATATATACTGTTGAAGACCGTTGTTTGGCTCCGGATCTACTTCATAAAAGAGAGAGATCTAATCCATGAGAGAGAGAGACACACACAAAATTGTTGCTGGGTTTCGGATCTAATTCATTAGAGAGAGAGACACACACACACAAAGAATGAAGGAGATATGTTCAACAAGCAGAAATTTGCACTGGTGAGAAGAAATTTAGATGAGCAAAAATGTTGAAATGTTGATGAGCAGAAATTTATTCTTCACAGTATAAATTTTCAGATGGTGGTTGTTTTCTTCACGGTGGTTTTCTTCGTCTTCACAGCAGAAAATTTCAGCAAAAATGTCTTGACCAAAAATTTATGCTGAAATTTCTTGCCCAGAAATTTCTGCTGAAATTTTCTTGTCTCTGTCGTTGCCACTTCGTCTTGCCCAGAAACGAACAGAAATGAAGGAGACGAGTTGGAGGCCGACGAGATGAAGAGAAACAGAATGGATTTCTGGTTGTGAGAGAGAGAGAGAGAGAGAGAGAGAGAGAGATTCTGATTTTAAAAAATTTGGGACAGCATGACCAAACATATCAGGAGAGAGAGGGAGCAAAATTATGGGAGGGAAAATTTTGACATTCAAGGTAATTATAAAATCTAATTCAAGGTAATTTTGGCAATTCAAGGCTAAAGATGACGAAAATAATAAAAAATAAACTTTTGGCTGAAAACAATAACTCCATAAATTTTTTGGTTGTTTCCTGCAATTTCCTATATATATATATATATATATATATATATATATGTATATAATTTAATGCATGAACCAGCTAAGAACCGCCAGTTTGGAACCGTCGATTCGCACCCAGTTTTTTGAAATGTTGAACTGAAACCGGAACCATTAACCAGAACCTTAATGGTTCCGGTTAGATTCCAATTCTAGTTGAAACAGTGTGCGGTTCGGTTCGAACCGAACCGCGGTCATCTCTAATCCAGACTATAATATGCAACACAATCCAACATCTTCCATTTCTTCAGGTGATTTGCTATTAGTGGCAGTAATTATCTGAATCTAAGTTTCCTAATTAGCACACACAATGACACAAGACAAGCACAAGCTATAAATAAGGAACCTTGCTATGGAGGCTGAGCTTGGGCAAGTATAGTCTAGTCCATCATTTCACTAAGATTTAAGTACAATACAAGCAAAATTTTGAAGGACCCTTTACCTACCACTCTAATGGGCTCAGTGATTAAACAAGTCCTTTTTATTTTTTATTTATTTTATTTTTTTTAAAAGAGATTAAACAAGTCCCTTGCTTGCTTCACATTGGACCGAAATATATCATACTTTCTTCTGTGATTTCTTGGGATAATTAATCTCTATAAAGCCACCACCTCCAACATCAAATTAAATAGACAATGCATAAGTGCATAACTGATATACACACATATCATGCATATAGGGCTATCGACAATGAACAGTATCTTCTTTTTTTTTTTTTTTTTTTGAAAAGCAATGCACAGTATCTTGTTATATGAATTTAATAATATAAAAAAAATACCAACATTTACAAAACAGCTAGCACTACAGTTAAAAGCGGTCGTACACCACCTCTTAGTATTAGCGTTGTGTATCTCTTTTCCATATTGATGGTCAGCGGTTTGAGTCTCACCTTAAACAATTTAGAAGCATGTGTGTGGAGTTTTTTCCTTGTTTGTGAGAGTAGATATCTAAGCTACCCATATATTATCTGATCTTGGTAGGTTCTAGCAATTCTATTGTAATAGTTGTAAATACATCAAATATATATATATATATATAGTTATTTTCTCTTCAGTGCGTCCTGATATAACTTCATCAGTGCATTGCATGTGGGTCATAAATTATGGAGAAGTTTTAACAAGTGCATACATTTTAAATCAAAGCATGTAAATCTAATGGTTCACACCCAACTCACTAACTTGAAAATTTTCCCATATTTATATATATATATATATATATATATATTATCCATTTAATGAATTGAAAGACACAATTAATAACTATATATATATATAAGGAACTTTTCCTATCTGTACCCTCTTATTTTAATACAATGAGCACATTTGATAAAATTATATACAATTGAATGTTTTTCGATGAGATTTTTTTTATGCATCCTAAGAAAATTAAAATACACATTTGATAAAAATTTGAAAACTTTTTAGATTTGAGAACTATTTTTTCTTATATTTCTCTGTTTTTAAATGTTTTATTTTCAATAAAGTCGGAAAAAATTAGTTCTTTAATCCGAAAATTTTTCAATTTTTTTCCACAAATGTATTTAAATGTTTTTATCATCCAAATAAAAAATCACATCAAGATTCAATATATTTTATTAAATTTCATCAAATGTGCCTAAAGTGTGTAGCCTTATTGGAATATATATATATATAGAGAGAGAGAGAGAGAGAGTAATTTTCTAATGAGGACTTTTACGATACACACTTTAAGCACCGTTAATGAAATTGCATGGAATATATTGAATATTGATTTGATTTTTTGTATGGATGGTGAAAACATTCAAAATACATTTATGGAAAAAAAATTAAAAAAACAAAATCATAACCAAAGTTATATAATAAAAGAAAGAGTAATGCTAGACATCACACCTTTTCAATCACATCCCATATGGCAGATGAGATGTCAATTGATGAATGGATACATGGATAAGTGAGATAATCATTATTAGTGTGTATTCACTAACCAATTGACACATCAGCTGCCACATGGATTGTAATTGAAAAGTTGTGATAATAGTTGTGATATCTAGCATTCCTCTAAAAGAAAATCTATACCATATGTCTAGTTTGGTACTGTCCATGAAATGCATCCGATGATATACACATCAGCGTTCAGTGGGATTTGTAATTCAGTTCTTTCTACAACTTGAGACTGGGTTTCTGTTGTCCTTAAAAGTAACTTGTAGGACTTGTTTAATCTCTTTTTGTTAACAAGTCCTTTTTTTTTTAATGAGAATAGTACAGCAGCACATTAAAAGTATCTGCATGTACCTTTTTATTTTATTTATTTATTTTTTTTTATTTATTTATTTAATACAATAACAGCCGGGATCGGTGAGATCGGCTCTACAAATGCAGCCTGGAACGCGACTCCCAACGAGAAGGGGGGCAACACCCACATACGGTGGGAAAGGCACCCACACAAAGGTGGGAAAATCAGCCCACAGCTTGCGCACACCCGGTCTCGAAACTATTAACATCTTATTGGCTACTAAGACTAGTAATAACAGGTGATGCAGAGCAGGGGATCTTTGGTTTATTGAGACTTGTAAACTGGTATGCAGAGATCAGTTAAAGGCTTTACAGCCACACCCCATGCCAATCAATTTGGCAAGAACATGAGCTTTTTTTGAAAGCAAAGCGAGTACTACTAATAATGGAGATGATACACACTTAAGATCACTGATCGCTTTATTAATTTTCAAATAATAGAGAAAAAAAGAAAAGTGGTCACAAACCGCCCAACAGGATCAATCAGAAAGGTCATATCTTAACGTCCATCAATTATTTCATTAAATTATCAGAATCCACAATGTTTTTATGTTGGACCACATAAATTGTTTTGGCCTTTCACTATCTAAATATCTGAAAAAAATCTGAAATTTTGATGTCTACTACCATTCGAAAACTGAAATCAAGCAATCAAATCACCTCTGCAACTGTTGTTTGACTCATAAAATGGTAAGATCATCAGATTCAGAGGAAGGAAACAGCTAAAGTGCTGATTTTGGTTTTTGATACAGTGTAACAGGTAGATTATTAGAACTTGACAGGCCATAATTCAAAGGTTATACAGGTGTCTAAATACTACTCTCACTTATCACATACACTTAGTCAGGTTAAAATTGATAAACTGCTAATAACACTCTTTCCTGTTGCAGCAAATTCAATGGACCCCTTCATTTACCAATCGTTATCTGTATACTTATAGAATGCAACTCTTGTACATATCTAGGGATTTGGATTTATATTCTCTGCCAGAATTCAAAGGTTATACAGGTGTCTAAAGTAGTACTCTCACTCATCAAATACACTTGGTCAAGCTAAAATTGACAAGCTGCCAATAACACTATTTGCTCTTGCAGCAAATTCAAAGGACCCTTCATTTGTCGATCGTTATCTGTATAATATGTATACTGATTGAATGCAACTCTTGCACATAACTAGGGATTTTGATTTATATTCTCTATTTGCTTCTTAAAGAAGTTTTTTGATACATCAATTTTAATTCACAATAAACACTTTTATTATTAATCAGCAATCAATTAATCTAAATATGTTTGATAAAAACTCAAATCGATAGGTCAAAGTCCCACTACCTTGGTGGCCGGAGAATTACACTCTCCATCAATCCACCAAGGTTTAAATATGCTTGGTTTTGATAGACCCTAGTAGATTAATTGTAAAAAAATAAAAAATAAAAAAATAAATAAAAATAAAAAAACTTAATTTTCGACATATTAATGTAACGAATAATTTGTAGATTAGCTAGACTGAATTACATATTTTTCGGTTTCCATTTACGTACTTAATTGTAATTCTACTCCTACTCCTAGGTTTGGTTAGCATAAACCTCATAAAGAATTAAAACGTGTTCTATATAGATTTTGCATAAGTTTGGTATATTATTTAATGAGTTCAATAAATTCAAAGGCAAAATATAGTTAAATTTAGTACTCTCACTCATCACATACACTTAATCAGGCTTTGGCTTTCAAAACCTGAAAGGTTGTAAAATTGACAAAATGCCAATAACACTCTTTGCTCGTGCAGCAAATTCAAAGGACCCTTCATTTGTCAATCGTTATTTGTATAATTTGTATACTGATTGAATGCAACTCTTGCACATAACTAGAGATTTGGATTTATATTCTCTATTTGCTTCTTAAAGAAGTCTTTTGATACATCAATTTTAATTCACAATAAACAGTTTGACTTTTATTATTAATCAACAATCAATTAATCTAAATATGTTCTATAAAAACTCAACTCAATAGGTCAAAGTCCCACTGCCTTGGTGGCGGGAGAATTACACTCTCCATCAATCCATCAAGATTCGAACATTCTTGGTCTTGGTAGATCTTAGTAGATTAATTGTAAAAAAAAAATTATAAAAAATTATAAAAAAAACTTAATTTTCGATATATTCATATAAAAATTAATTTGTAGATAAGCTAGACTGAATTACATATTTTTCGGTTTCCATTTATGTACTTAATTGTAATTCTACTCCTAGTCCTAGGTTTGGTTAGCATAAGCCTCATAAAGAATTAAAACGAGTTCTATTTAGATTTTGTATAAGTTTGGTATATTAGTTAATGAGTTCAATAAATTCAGAAGCAAAATATAGTTAATATGGGGAGCCATGTCCAATTTCATTGTCTATTCTTAGTCAATATACATGGCATATGGTTATAATTAGAATAAAATAACTCATCTTCCTAATGTTCGTACAGTTAGTGTACCCTGTTATGAAAAATTTAGTAATGAGCACTAAAATTTAACTTCCTATAATGGTTTGGTTTTACTTTGTTTTGGTTTGGATCATAACAAACTAAACCGGTTAAATGATGGTTTGATTTGGATATAAACAAAACCAACCCAAACCAATGCATAACCACCACTGGTCCTAGGTTTGGTTTGCATGGGCCTCAAAGGCTCAAACAATTAAAACAAAATTCTATATAGAGTTTAGTTAAGTTCAGTATATTAGTTCTTTTATTTATTTTTTTTTTATGGAAAAAAAGCATTACAAACAATCACGGCGATCAGCCGAAACAAAGGAGAGTTCAATAAATTCAGTAGAAAATTATAGTTAATATGATGGGAAGCAAAATCCAATTTCACTATCTATTATAAGTTAATATACATGGGATTCGATTATAAATAGCACATCACCTCTTAATAGAGATGGTAATGTACCTCCCTTCTACGGTAGCTGTAATAGTTATAATTAGGGGTATGTGGCGGATCGGATCCAATGGATTTGCCATGATCCAAGATCTGATCCGATCCAATTGAATCAAAGAAATTTTAATCCGATCTGATCAATTTTATAACGGGATCCGATCCGATTATATAATACTTCAATCCAATCCGATCCGATCTGATATGATCTGATGGATCGAATTAATATAAAGTCATTCGTAATATATAAAAGTTATAATCTGAAATAAATAAAATCAAATAAATTATTCAAATATTACTAATTAATTCAAATAAAATTAACATTAAAAATAAGTGACATAACTTGCAAATTTTATATAATTCAAAAAGTTTATAAACATTATACTTCAGCTCCAAATGTAAACTTAATAAGTCGTGATATTGATGAAGAAGAATAGAAGAAAAGAAGATGGTGGATTGTTGGCTGTAGAGAAATTGAGAAAGAAAACCCCAAAAGCCAAAATAATAACATTAGAAATTGTATTTTGGTTGAGCCTTCACATTAGAAAGTAGTGGAATATAAAAATAAGGCCTAATATTTTAGGCGGATTGCGGATTCGGCGGATTTCCAAATGGAAATCTAAGATCCGATCCAATCCAATCCAATGGATTTTAGAATTTAGGATCCAATCACCTCTCTGGATCCAATCTGATCCGATCTAATCCATAGATTGGATCGTATTGGATTGGATTGGATTGGATCATGTACACCACTAGTTATAATACTTTATATATATATATATATATATATATATATATTATAAAATAACTCATCTTCCTAATGTGTGTACCCTGTTATAAAAAAATTTATAATGACTAATGAGCAGACTTACTAATGGATCGAATTAATATAAAGTCATTCGTAATATATAAAAGTTATAATATGAAATAAATAAAATCAAATAAATTATTCAAACATTACTAATTAATTCAAATAAAATTAATATTAAAAAAATACATGACATAACTTGCAAACTTTATATAATTCAAAAAGTTTATAAAACTTCAGCTCCAAATGTAAACTTAATAAGTCGTGATGTTGATGAAGAAGAATAGAAGAAAAGAAGATGGTGGATTGTTGGCTGTAAAGAAATTGAGAAAGAAAACCCAAAAAGCCAAAATAGTAACATTAGAAATTATATTTTGGTTGAGCCTTTACATTAGAAAGTAGTGGAATATAAAAATAAGGCCCAATATTTTAGGCGGATAGCGGATTCAGCGGATTTCCAAATGGAAATCTAAGATCCAATCCAATCCAATCCAATGGATTTTAGAATTTAGGATCTAATCACCTCTCTGGATCTGATCTAATCCATGGATTGGATCGAATTGGATTGGATTGGATTGGATCCTGTACACCACTAGTTATAATACTTTATATATATATATATATGTATATATATATATATATATATATATATATATTATAAAATAACTCATCTTCCTAATGTGTGTACCCTGTTATAAAAAAATTTATAAAAATTTATAATGACTAATGAGCAGACTTACTAATGGATCGAATTAATATAAAGTCATTCGTAATATATAAAAGTTATAATCTGAAATAAATAAAATCAAATAAATTATTCAAAAATTACTAATTAATTCAAATAAAATTAACATTAAAAAAATACATGATATAACTTGCAAACTTTATATAATTCAAAAAGTTTATAAAACTTCAGCTCCAAATGTAAACTTAATAAGCCGTGATGTTGATGAAGAAGAATAGAAGAAAAGAAGATGGTGGATTGTTGGCTGTAGAGAAATTGAGAAAGAAAACCCAAAAAGCAAAAATAGTAACATGAGAAATTGTATTTTGGTTGACCCTTTACATTAGAAAGTAGTGGAATATAAAAATAAGGCCTAATATTTTAGGCGGATTGTGGATTCGGCAGATTTCCAAATGGAAATTTAAGATCCAATCTAATCCAATGGATTTTAGAATTTAGGATCCAATCACTTCTCTGGATCCGATCCGATCCGATCCAATCCATAGATTGGATCGTATTGGATTGGATCGGATCGGATTGGATCGGATTGGATTGGATCCAGCACACCCCTAGTTATAATACTTTATATATATATATATATATATATATATTATAAAATAACTCATCTTCCTAATGTGTGTACCCTGTTATAAAAAAATTTATAATGACTAATGAGCAGACTTACTAATGGATCGAATTAATATAAAGTCATTCGTAATATATAAAAGTTATAATCTGAAATAAATAAAATCAAATAAATTATTCAAACATTACTAATTAATTCAAATAAAATTAACATTAAAAAAATACATGACATAACTTGCAAACTTTATATAATTCAAAAAGTTTATAAAACTTCAGCTCCAAATGTAAACTTAATAAGCCGTGATGTTGATGAAGAAGAATAGAAGAAAAGAAGATGGTGGATTGTTGGCTGTAGAGAAATTAAGAAAGAAAACCCAAAAAGCCAAAATAGTAACATTAGAAATTGTATTTTGGTTGAGCCTTTACATTAGAAAGTAGTGGAATATAAAAATAAGACCTAATATTTTAGGCGGATAGCGGATTCAGCGGATTTCCAAATGGAAATCTAAGATCCGATCCAATCCAATCCAATCCAATGGATTTTAGAATTTAGGATCCAATCACCTCTCTAGATCCGATCTGATCCGATTTAATCCATAGATTGGATCGTATTGGATTGGATCGGATTGGATCCTGCACACCCCTAGTTATAATACTTTATATATATATTATAAAATAACTCATCTTCCTAATGTGTGTACCCTGTTATAAAAAAATTTATAATGACTAATGAGCAGACTTACTAGTGGATCGAATTAATATAAAGTCATTCGTAATATATAAAAGTTATAATCTGAAATAAATAAAATCAAATAAATTATTCAAACATTACTAATTAATTCAAATAAAGTTAACATTAAAAAAATACATGACATAACTTGCAAACTTTATATAATTAAAAAAGTTTATAAAACTTCAGCTCCAAATGTAAACTTAATAAGCCGTGATGTTGATGAAGAAAAATAGAAGAAAAGAAGATGGTGGATTGTTGGCCGTAGAGAAATTGAGAAAGAAAACCCAAAAATCCAAAATAGTAACATTAGAAATTGTATTTTGGTTGAGCCTTTACATTAGAAAATAATAGAATATAAAAATAAGGCCTAATATTTTAGGTGGATTGCGGATTCGACGGATTTCCAAATGGAAATCTAAGATCCGATCAAATCCAATAGATTTTAGAATTTAGGATCCAATCACTTCTCTGGATCCGATCCGATCCGATCCATAGATTGGATCGTATTAGATTGGATTGGATTGGATCGGATTGGATCCTGCACACCCCTAGTTATAATACTTTATATATATATTATAAAATAACTCATCTTCCTAATGTGTGTACCCTGTTATAAAAAAATTTATAATGACTAATGAGCAGACTTACTAGTGGATCGAATTAATATAAAATCATTCGTAATATATAAAAGTTATAATCTGAAATAAATAAAATCAAATAAATTATTCAAACATTACTAATTAATTCAAATAAAATTAACATTAAAAAAATACATGACATAACTTGCAAACTTTATATAATTCAAAAAGTTTATAAAACTTCAGTTCCAAATGTAAACTTAATAAGCCATGATGTTGATGAAGAAGAATAGAAGAAAAGAAAATGGTGGATTGTTGGCCGTAGAGAAATTGAGAAAGAAAACCCAAAAAGCCAAAATAGTAACATTAGAAATTGTAGTTTGGTTAAGTCTTTACATTAGAAAGTAGTGGAATATAAAAATAAGGCCTAATATTTTAGGCGGATTGCGGATTCGGCAGATTTCCGAATGGAACTTTAAGATCCAATCCAATCCAATGAATTTTAAAATTTAGGATCCAATCACTTCTCTCGATCCGATCCGATCCAATCCATAGATTGGATCGTATTGGATTGGATTGGATCATGCACACCCTTACTTAAAATATTATATATATATATATATATATATATATATTATAAAATAACTCATCTTCCTAATGTGTGTACCCTGTTATAAAAAAATTTATAATGATTAATGAGCAGACTTACTAGTGGATCGAATTAATATAAAGTCATTCGTAATATATAAAAGTTATAATCTGAAATAAATAAAATCAAATAAATTATTCAAACATTACTAATTAATTCAAATAAAATAAACATTAAAAAAATGTATGACATAACTTGCAAACTTTATATAATTCAAAAACTTTATAAAACTTCAGTTCCAAATATAAACTTAATAAGCCGTGATGTTGATGAAGAAGAATAGAAGAAAAGAAGAAAAGAAGATGGTGGATTGTTGGCTGTAGAGAAATTGAGAAAGAAAACCCAAAAAGCCAAAATAGTAACATTAGAAATTGTATTTTGGCTGAGCCTTTACATTAGAAAGTAGTGGAATATAAAAATAAGGCCCAATATTTTAGACGGACTGCGGATTCGACGGATTTTCAAATGGAAATCTAAGATCTGATCCAATCCAATGAATTTTAGAATTTAGGATCCAATACCTCTCTAGATCCGATCTGATCCGATTCAATCCATAAATTGGATCGTATTGAATTGGATTGGATCCTGAACACCCCTAGTTATAATACTTTATATATATATATATATTATAAAATAACCCATCTTCCTAATGTGTGTGCCCTGTTATAAAAAAGTTTATAATGACTAATGAGCAGACTTACTATAATTAAAATGAATCATCAAAATTCTATCACTAATGCTACTTTATCCAAATTTGGTAGCCAAATGATGTGGCAACATTATAATCCACTCATTTAAATCGGCAACATTATATGCTACTTCCTAATTTGTTGCCATATCATTTTTTTTCACCTTAGCATTACTCAAATTCTATACCTTAAACTCAGATATTATATTTATTTAATAACCTGGAAAGACAATATATAACTGCAGCCAGCCAAATAAATAATTGCTCACCACCTCAGTCCATCTCCTAAAAAGGAAAAAGAAAAGCAAACAAGTTAAAAAAAAAAAAAAAAAAATTTAAAAAAAAAAAAAAAATGGGAGAGAGGAGTGTGAAAGTGAAGGGAGAGTAGTTTTTGATGAATGATCCCCATGCACCAAAATAACGGGATTCTCCGATAGTAGATTCTGTCTTCTTCTTGCTTTCCCTTTGTTCTTCTCTTCGCTTATAAATAGCTTAAAAGCTTTTTGGGTTTTGACAGCAGCAGCAACAACAACAACATCATCATGTCTTCTCATTCAATCAACAACCCCTTCTTTGGTCTCTCTCCTCTGCTTCCTGGCACTCCTCGATCTTCTTCTTCTTTCTCTTTCTCCAACCATCACGAACTTCTCTTCTTCTCCCGTAAGTTGATTCTTCTTTCTTCTTCTAGCTTTGATTCTCTTTCTTTTTAAGTCCACGTGTATACATCAGCACAAAAACACATTTGAAACCTTTTTTTTCTGTGATGAACAGATCAAATATTAATGTTTAATAAATAATTTATGTGTTCATTTGTTTTTATCAACTTTTTTTCCCACCCAAAAAGAAAAAAAGAAAAAGAGTCTTTTATTATTTTTTTTTTTCTGGAGACCGACTTATTGGTTCCTTGTTTAGCCATGAATTGAAAAGTTTCAACACCCAGAAAATGGAGCTGAAAATGCTTTTACAGTTTCAAGAATAGGCATCACTTAATTACTTTTATTTGTATTGGTAATTTGGTATATGATTTATATGGGGTATTATATACAACTTAATTACTTTTTAGATGTCTGGCCGTTCGGGGAAAAGGACAAACAAATTAGCTTTGATATCCAGCCTAGATGCAGTGCTATCCCCAGACAAGCCATCAAAGGTACGTACGATGAAATGATAACTAATTAATTCAATAAATTTTAGCAGTATTTGGATAAATATACTTGTACGTATACTTATACACATACAATTAATATTTTTTATTTATATATTTTTATGTCCAGGATATGCAGACGTGTTTCAAAATGGTCTGCCAGTGATAAAGTGGCATGAGATCGTGGACGATGACATAGAAGAGGAAGCTCTTAAGGTGATTTACTTTTCTTTTTTATATTTTTGATATGATGATGTGATTTTGATTTAATTTCTCTGTTTATATATATATATATATATATATATAAAGGTATTGAAATCGAACGAAATAAAGGAACGTGTGGCGACCATTAAAGGGATGTTGGAGTCGATGGAGGATGGAGAGATAAGCATATCGGCATATGACACAGCTTGGGTTGCTCTTGTGGAAGACATTAATGGAAGTGGTGCTCCACAGTTCCCTTCTAGCCTTGAATGGATTGCCAACAATCAACTCTTTGATGGTTCTTGGGGTGATGAAATCATTTTCTCTGTGCACGATCGCTTAATCAACACTTTAGCTTGTGTTGTCGCACTTAAATCATGGAATATTCATCAAGACAAGTATGAAAAAGGTATTCATACATTACCATATATATATAAAGAAAATTTAACAAAGTACTGAAACGACATTCCGTTTATTAATTTTTAATTAAATTGGATTAGCTTAATTAATTAAATATTTTCTATTGAAAGGTATACGTATATGATTAGTGGCAAGTCTAGCTAACATAGCATTTATGTTTGTCATCATATACTGTACGTAGGATTGTCGTTTTTCAAGGAAAATATATCTAAGCTTGGGAGTGATAATGATGAGCACATGCCTATTGGTTTTGAAGTAGCTTTTCCTTCTCTCATAGAAATTGCAAGAGGTTTAGACATTGAAGTTCCTGAAAACTCTCCTGTCTTTCAAGAGATCTATAAAAAGAGAGATTTAAAGCTTACAAGGTATACAATACAGATTCATCAATCCATACCCAAGTTTCTATCATAATTATGTTCCTTATTACTTTTACCTAAAAATTGAGAAAAAAAAGTACTCATGACCTTATCTTATAATATAGATATAGCATATAGGTCTGTTGTTAGCTTTACAAGATGTATGTGTAATGTAATAATTGTGTGGGGGGGATAGGATACCAAAAGAGATAATGCACAAAGTGCCCACAACATTACTCCATAGCTTGGAAGGAATGGCGGACCTGGACTGGGAAAAGCTTCTAAATTTAAAGTGCCAAGATGGGTCACTTTTGTTTTCTCCATCATCCACTGCTTTTGCTCTCATGCAAACTAAAGATCACAACTGCTTGGAATATCTAACTAATGCTGTTCAAAGATTCAATGGTGGAGGTATATGTAAATTCTATTAAGTGCTTTTCTATCTGTCTTCAGCTTTCTGTACTTTCGAGAGTTAAATCTTAATAAATTTCACACTCTTTTTTCTGCATCTAAATTTAGTACCAAATGTATACCCGGTTGACATGTTCGAACATATGTGGGCTGTGGATCGCTTACAACGCCTGGGAATTTCAAGATATTTCCAAGCAGAGATCCAAGAATGTCTGGATTATATTTACAGGTATGAATGAACAATTCCTGCATGCAGAGATCTTATATAGTAACTACTACTTCAATATTATATATATATACATGAAAAAGGACACTCAAATTTCAGATATTGGACTGAAGAAGGTATTAGCTGGGCAAGAAATACGAGGGTTCATGACATTGACGACACAGCCATGGGTTTCAGGCTACTAAGATTACATGGTTATCAGGTTTCTGCAGGTAATTAATTATGTTGAGTTTTTTTTTTTCTCCATAATTGTGTGTGTGTTGCATATAATATACATTATATGGTGATCGATCATGGTGGGTGACAGATGTGTTTCAGAATTTTGAGAAAGGCAGCGAGTTCTTCTGCTTTTCCGGGCAGTCAAACCAAGCCGTTACAGGAATGTTCAATCTGTACAGGGCTTCTCAGCTGCAGTTCCCTGGAGAGACCATTCTTGAAAGCGCCAAGCACTTTTCGTCCAATTTTCTAACACAAAAACAAGATGCTAATCAGCTTCTAGATAAATGGGTTATAACTAAAGACTTGCCTGGTGAGGTATGCTAAAATGACTTAAATGCCCTGCTTAGAAAGGCTAATTGTAATTTATCAAAAGAATTTGAAGAGACTGTTGTGTTAATTTCCTTTTGTTTATGTTATAAGTGACAAATTAAATTAAACAATATAATAACAGGTCGGTTTCGCGTTGGATGTTCCATGGTACACAAGCTTGCCAAGACTCGAGACAAGACTCTATATAGAACAGTATGGCGGCCAAGATGACGTATGGATTGGCAAGACCCTTTATAGGTAACTTTTATTATCCTAATTTCCCAAGTTAGAATATGCTTTGTTTTTGACCGTGAAATTCACTGAACCAGTCAACTTAGACAACAACCCATGAACCCACATTATTCTAAATAGATAGGCACAAAATTGTGCACTCATATGTCCTAACGAGAACAAAAAAAGTTGGCTCCTCCACATGTAGAAATATCCATTAATATTATACTATTCCTTTTAATACTATACTTTATTTGTCTACCTCATTGCACAAGATGTACTTTACTTAATTTGTCTTGAGTAGTTTTTCAGACCATACTTGTTTAGCTATCAATCTTGTTAGACTTGATAAACCCTGATGTATAATAAATATTATGTGTTGTTTAATTACCTCAGGATGCCCTATGTGAACAATAACGACTATCTTGAGCTAGCAAAATTAGACTACAACAACTGCCAAGCAGTGCATCAGACCGAATGGAACACTTTGCAAAAGTAAGGGACTGTTTTTTTTTTTTTCGATATAAGTCTTATTACCTCTAATAACTTAAATTAAGATAAATAGATTTGTTTGTTTTTTCAATTTTTATCTTAAAAAAGTAAAAAATTTTGGCTTATCACCTATGTAATAAGTCTTAATTAACACCTTCAATGTTGTTTCCACAATTAACCTTGTACAATCTATTACTAAAAATATCATTCAATTAAAAAAAAAAAAACCCTAATTTCCTAAACAACCATAACCCTAACCCTAAAACTAACTTAACCTTAAATTGACCTAGTAGGAGGCGGCGGCACCGCCACTGCCACCGCCTCATTGAGATTTGACTGGAGGCTGGCCAACCAGCCTCCTCCATGCCTCCGACAATTAGATGGAGCTACCGCGATCTTGAAGCCATCATCTATATAAACCAATCGATCTAAGAGAGATCCACGACGATGACCCATGCTGTCGTTCAAATTTCAGCGGATCCCTTGAACCACAGCAGCCCTTGCCGCACTAGAAAGTAGACAAGTCGTGGCGACACAACCAAACCCAAGTCGATCTTCACCTAATCGTGTGTCTCCAACAAACGATCGACGTCGGAGTGTGGATCTCAAACATCAACCGGCGCACATGCACATATCTGTTGCGAAAAGCATCAACCGGCACACGAGCACATATATGGTGCGAAAAGCGGCGGTGGATGTTGGTACACAGCGGCGACGACGGCCGTGAAGGTTGATTGTTTGGTGGAATACTGGAATGGCCGTTTGGCTTTTTTTCAATAAAAAAAATTAAATTAAAATATTTTATTTTATTTTAAATAAAATATTTAAATTAATAAATAAAATTTTAAAAGAAAACATAAAATTTTAAATACATTATAATATATATATATCTTAAAAGTCAAATGATTTTTTAAAATAAGGGTATAATAGAAAAACCAAAACCACTTCATATTTAAGTTAGATAATTTTAATAAAAAAACAAATAAATAAGAGTGTCTTAAATGTTCCGTGGTATTACTTCACTTACTTAAAATAAGGTCTTTTAATAATTAAGACAAAAAAATAAACGGCTACTAAGTAGCTAGCGAACTAAGTAGCTAGCGATTGTAATTTATGCCAAAAGTGGCAGCAGTGAGTGGTCCAGTTGACTCATCTTTACAAAACAAGTAATTATTGAATTGGATTAAACAGGTGGTACGAAAAAAATAGACTTGGCAATTTTGGGACGAGCAGAAAAGCCCTTCTCCGAGCGTATTTTGTGGCATCAGCCAGCATATACGAGCCGGAAAGACGGCAAGAGCGAATCGCCTGGGCTAAAACGGTGGTGTTGACAGAGACGATCGCGACGTATTTCGACGGCGGAAATGAATGTAGTAAGCAAAGGAGAGCTGCCTTCGTGGATCATTTCAGAAACCGTATTAACGCACGCCTCTATGTGAACGGAAGGTATATATATATTTTCCATATTCATCTGAATTGAATTATTAATTTCATTAAATTTTCCATATAGTTTATAATGGGAAGTGGACGTCCAGGTCATGAATAGTAGGCTTGTTTTGATTCTCAAATATTATATTAAAAAGATCCATTATCTTATATCATCCAAGCCAAAACCTCTAAATCGGTTTTGTCCCATACAAGAAAAGAAACTTGAGAGCATATATATTAAGAGAAAATCTTTCGGTGCATGCACCAAAGATTTTTGTTGTATATTAGAGCTTAATTAATTGGATAATTATGTTGTCATATACGGAGATAACAAATCAAGTGTTAGCTGTTTGTCATATCACTTGTTTGTGCACCGCAATCCACAAGTGATATAACATATCGGCTTATTGTTTTTGTTGGTAATTAGACATCGGGTATATTGTTGATTGTGTGTTGCAGGACATTGGACATGCAGTACAAATCAGATCAAGAATTGAGTGATATCTTGCTTGGAATGCTCAACCACCTTTCATTTGATGTACTCGTGGCAAAGAGTCGTGACATAAGCCAACACTTACACCACGCTGTATGTAATTCCACATTTTTCGGACACAGTGTTTATTTACTATTCAATAATCAATATAGAGCAAGAATTTCATTTTAATTGGAAAGATGTCAAAGTTCAATTATCAGGTTAAATTAGTGTTCCGAATAAGGAAAATATTTAAAGTTTTTCTTGTTAGCTGGCAACTTTGCAAAGTACCAAATAACTCATTCCGATGAATTAACTTTTTGTGTGTATTTTTATACAGTGGGAAAATTGGCTTATGAAGTGGCTAGTAAAAGGAGATAAACACCTAGGAGAAGCAGAATTACTGACTCAGACAATAAATCTAAGCACAGACTATTGGGTCTCAGAGGAGCTTTTGTCTGATATTGATGAATACACTAGACTCTCTGACCTCACCAACAGAATCTGTCATCAACTTAGTTTTTACCAAAAGTTAAAGGTCAGTATTATAGACAATAAGACATCTGATCATATAATCTCAGTAAAAAAAAAAAAAAAAAAAAAAAAATTCACTTGTTATTTTTAGAGCTGTATATATTTGTTTGCATCTTCTTTTAAAATCCCATTTTATATATGTTTCAATGACATTTTCTAGTCTCAATCAAGAAGCATTTACTTTTATTTTTATATATAATTTAGTTGCTTTAATTAGCGTACTTTAATTATAGGCTATTAGTATTTATGCAAATGAAATGAAAGGTATTTTCTTTCATGAAAAAGTAGTTATTGTGAAGTACTTTTAATGGAGCATTTTGAGTGGTTTAAGTTCCTAGTCTAATAAAATACGTTTTGAAAACGTATTTTAATGTTTTGTATATCTCAGAAAGTGTTTTTTGCCTATTTGTACTAAAATACAAACTCATGATGACAACACTAAAATCACTCCCAAACGTAAAAGACAAAAACCCCTTGGATGGTTGCTTTTAGAAGGCATCAACTCAAATGTAATGAAATAAAAGGCTCCTATGTTGGCACCCATTTCCTAGTTAGATGACTCATCGATCTGTACTGACTCATTTGGTTGCATTGCCTGCTATCAATGTCACTGTGGATATCTGTGGCCACTTCTAGATTATTAAGTACAAAAAATCATCAAATGATTCTTTGACATTCTCTAATGTCTCTGGAAATTCATGAGTAATTAGAAGATGAGTAATCATGAATTCCATTTAGTGGATTCTTAGAAGGCTTCCAAGTTTAATGAATTGGAAAAGCTTGACCATCATGTTGTCATCAACTAGAAACATCTAGATAATTATAACCTCACTGTCTGCTTCAAATTTCTATTGCTTTCGCATGCGTTAGTTACTCTTTCTGTTCAATAATCTTCTATGTTGTTTTTTTTTTTTTTTTTTTTTTTCTACAGGTACATGACAATGGCAATTGCAATGCTAATGCTGATAGAATCAAAACCCTCCAATTAATCGATTCGGACATGCAAGAACTTGTGCAGTTAGTACTCCAGAATTCCTCCTCATCAGATGGCATCTACTCCCAGGTCAAGCAGACATTTCTAACCGTGGCAAAGAGTTTTTACTACATGGCCTATAATGACCCTGGGACTATCAACTTTCACATTTCTAAAGTACTCTTTGATAGAGTTAATTGATGACCTATCTGTACTCAGATTCGTAGTGCATATACAGGAAACTCATCTCCATGATAATTTTCCAGTACTAGTGCCAGTGCAAAATAAAGAGAAATGTGAGGTAATAATTACAAGATAAATCATATATAGTAGGAGCAGATTTCAGCACTTGCTTTATTGTCTTCTGTTCTGGTTTTAGTGTCCCAAATCATGCCTAGCTGTGCTCTCAATACAATATTTAGCTAATTGCTACAACACTGATCAATCCTGAAAATCTATCTAAGCATAAAAGGGATCCAATTGACAATTATTGAAATCCCAATAGTCTCTTATTCAAAGGGCCAAGACAGTGGGTTATAGCTATAGGAACCTAGGTTGAAGCCAAGGAGAGCACTTCCAAAAGCACTTAAAAGGTTTTACAAAAAGTCAAAACCTCACGAAGATAGGGGTTGCACGAACTTAGTAAGTGGGCATAGTAAACCACGTTAAAAGTTGTTTAATTGTGAATTTAGAACCTCTCATCACCTCAAATTTAATGATCTCACAACACATAAGCTATAAGCCTTACAAAGAATGAATGGTTTGGTTAAGATGTGATTGTTTTCCGTTATTACTTTATTAACAACCAATCGCGTGCTTTGAAAATGTCAGAATAAAGACGAGATGAAGAGATGATCTAGGTCTACCATTAAGAATATGCAGAACTCTCTATTGAAGCTTTTAGTGTAACGCGTTTCCTCCTCTAAATGTATACCCAAGAACAAATAAAAAAAATGGCAGACAACATATCATAATAACACGTGCCAAAGTAGGCTATCATTCTCTTCAACATGACGTGCAGATTCACCAAATCCATATCTACAGATTTCATATCTCATTGGTGACACTACAACTTACCTCCATTTTAGGTTTTTTTTGTCACCTACAAGCTACAACATGGGTTTGTGTCCAGAGAAATTAGAAATGACCTCATCATGAATTGACTTAACACATTACAAGTGGGAGGGGATCAAGGATCAACTATTCAACTCTCACCCAGAACAACAGAAACTTGTTAATCAGTCTTCTATTCTATTCAAAGAAAATAATTCGATGAATTCAAACAAATTACTAAAAGATTAAGGATAAATGAACCATCTTAAAATAGTGCAGTTGGGGTCAGCATTATTATTTCCAGGGCCACCTCAAAAAATAATTCAATTTGGGATAGAAATTAAAATCACCCCACCACCACCACCACCACCAAATATCATAAAATTTGACGTCGATATATGGCCACCATGTTGCATATGCACGTCAAATGAATGATTCAGTAATTCAAAAGCAACCTCACTCGAACCCCCTATGCCCTATGGTTGGCATCATATTCTCCACAAAAGCAATTGTGTTTTATTATCCATATCAGAAAGGTAACAAAGACATGTAAGAGAATTTCAATACAAAAGCGAAATGGATGACTTGTATTTTGGACGGAAACCTATTATAGTAAAGCACCTATAATCACCATCACGAGTCTGCTCTGTTCTGCTGCTTCGGAGTTGGACTAGACTCTAGAGAGCAGTTAAGGACCCTCTTGTGTCCTGTTGTTTTGCTCTACAAGCGGCGAACATGCAAAAATGACAGGGTGGTGGGGACCACCTCACTTGCACCATCTTCAACCTCTACAACAAAATTTGTTTGTCTCTGCCCTACTACTGGTCAGCCTGGCCACGAGGCCCATGTAAATGAATCATATATTGTTTTCTGTGTCAATCAACCAATTATTATATTCAATTTTTTTTTTTTTTTTTTTAAAGTGTAAATTCTGTATTAATTATATTTATATAATATTTGGTTCTTTCCCAATAAATTTGTCTATTAGCTTGATCAAACATGTTATCATGAATTATGTGTCCACTCCAACTTGACTCCAAACATGTTCTTGTAGCCAAATCAAGCAAGAATGAATTATGTAAGTCTGATGTAGGAAGAATGTAGAAATAAGATCTAGATACAAAATTTAGAAGAACAGGGAGAGTTAGGATTTGGAAACAGAGTGAACAGAAATTGGAGAAACTTAGAAGAAACATAAGATTGGAAAACATATTAATCATTCAATTCATTATTTAAGTCTATATATAAAAGGCTCTGAAGGGGATAATGATAATGATAAAACAAACATAAACTAATCTACATAACTATTCCATATTCCCATTTCCCCATCAGTAAGCTTCACTCTTGAGGCTAGGCTGCAACCAACACAAACCGTACAATTTAACAACAAATCAATCAAGAATCCAGCAAAGAAAATATCTAAAAGTTTTAAAAATCCAGGATTAGCTTGAAAAACCATAAGAAACACCTCACTTATACAAGGAATAGGTCATTGGAATAAATATAAGCTTACATTTCCAGTTTGACATCCACAAATTAAAATCACAAGCACATGGTATTATACTTCCTCCATCAAGTTCAGTTAGCAGAACACATGGAAAGTGCAGCTAATCATATTCCAATTCATCTGGTGTCACAGGCCGTTTGAGGGGGATCATAGACTTCTTTTCAACATCTCGAGATAATGCTTTTCTCATATCTAAAAACAAACCAATATCATGTACAATGAGTGGCTGTGCACATGGTATAAAACAAATCATAACACCATAGTGGGCTATGATAACTCACCTAACCCATCTTCCTCTCCTGAATAATAGCGTAGAACCCGTCTATAAATTACATAGCCAAGCTGATACAAGAAAAATTAGGAATTCAATATCAGCATCATCAAGTTGTCGTATACATAGACAAGTGGGGGAAGAAACATTATTACGATTATTGGCACAGAAAGAAACATCACTCATGTTACAGCAGCTTGTCTTCCAGAACCAATCTCTTATGCAGCATGTAACCTCACGCAGGTATTCTCAAAAATCCTTCCTTGTCTACTACCACTACAACTCAATGAGACAGCAGAGACTGGGAATCATTAACCTACTGTACTTCGGCTGATTGTAGAGGGCAGAGCAGCACCCATGCCTGGCAGGCTGGCACCATTCCTTAACCAAGTAGCTGAGATTTTCAAAAAATTGCTGTTCCTAAGAGCAGGATTGGTTACTTATGCCATTTTGGACATGCAAGATAAGCCAAGTTGGGTGTGCTTGCCTACATTTTCCCTTCTAAGTTTTAACCATGCCCTATATCTAATTGGATTTCCATGTTTGCATTATACTCTCCCTATTTGTTTTTCTATTAGCTTCCCTGTTGTTGCGAGTGAAGAGATACAGTGACCACTAAATATGCACATGGGCAGCACTCTATGAGTCTCTGTTGCACCATTGACATTGTTAAAAATCAGTCATTTCACAAAGCAAACCGATATGCTTTGATCACCTAAGGACAAGCTAAGTGCATGGACCAGTCCCTATACCTTAAACTATCAAGAATGTGCTCATATATCAGAGCAACAATTCCTATGGTGTCAAAAGCATTACAGAAGTTTGTTAATACAGATAAGAATTATTAAAGTCAAAGGAGCATAACACTTATCATTCTGAAAAAGGAAAGGAGGACAAGAGCATAAAGGTGTTATATATCATGAGAAACAGAGAACATAGTGGTGGAATCATTGGAAAGCATGCAGACGAAATTTACACACTACAAATTGAGTTTTCTGGGCAGCAACTGTAGTAGATATACCCTTGATTATTCACCATGCGGTCAAACTAATGAGATATCATTAGCCAACATCGGAAAAGATTCATTTACAATAAGGTTTTGACATCATATGGATCTTAACTAAACCAGGCAATTCAACATATAACCATCTATCCAGGAATTTATAATGTTCTGCCAAGTTTTTTATTCTTCAGCTTGGAATCTTAGAGGCTGTTCTGTAATGTTTTCAAAACATTTTTTTGTTTTCCAAACCCAAAAAACCAATGCGATAAGCATTCAAGAGATCTTTTTAGAAAATAAAAATCAGGAAACAAAAAACTCATTCTTCACTTTGTAAACTGGAGTTTGAAAACAGCAAAAGATGCTTCCCAAGTTTTCAATTTGACCTTAACCTTCAAACTTTAACCTTTCTCTCTCTACTGAATTTATCTCGAGTCCTTGATTGTTTCAGATTTTGATAAGGACTCTGGTTTAAATATTTTTAATAGGATTCAAATGATATTATATAATGTTTGGCTGTATGGTTTAATTAGTTGAAAATATTTGTACCAACACGTTCTTATTACTTTCCTTCTCAAACTATTGTTTCCATCATATGTTACTAGACACGTTTTTTTATTCAACAAAACTAAAATTTAATTTCCTTGGAAACTGATAAAATAGAAAATCAATACATAAAACGTTACAGAACACACCCTCATTTTACAATAAAATGGATCAAGATTCCAGCTACTTCAGTTTGAATCTCATATGAGGCATTTTGTCAACTAAATTTCGTGGTACTCAAGGTATTTTGACATATTAAAACATGCAACCCTTGATTCTTGCCAGAAGATTCATAGATTCAAACAAGGCTTAAGAACAAAATGGTTAGCAAACAATTTTTGATGATAGGTGAAAGAAAAGACCATTTTAGAATAAGATTTCAGTTCCTGTAGCAAGGCACATACTTAAAATGCATGCTTATAATTTGCAATTGATGGAAAGAAGTTTGATAAACGATTACCTTTTCATACATCTTTATGGCAGGTGTGTTTGAAGCTCTCACAAAAAGATCCACGAAGTAAGCCTTATCACTGCCAAGAAAAAGTTCCTACCAATAAGAAAGCAGGCACCAAAAACACAAATAAATAGCACAATGACGAACCAAAAAGGAATTGAACAAGAGAAGATGCTAAAAGAAGGGATTTTTAGTTTAGTCAAGGTATCAATCAAATTGAACTGAACAACAAGCCAAACAATTATTTTCTCCAAAATCTCTACTTCAATATATCTAGTGATGAAGGGTAAATTGCTCCACATAAATCAGCTCGCTCTGCACACTCTACACAAATCAGTTTCAACCCAAATTCAAAACTTGCACTAACAACCTCCCACAGACTTTTCATTCAAGAAGTTAACAATATAATAAACAATATTTCATTCCAGTAGTTTTATGTCAAATCTAAGGGTCCAAAACATTTCCATATCAATCAAAAACTGGGTAGGTACAAATTTTCCAATTAGTTTCTTTAATCAGAATCACCAATTTAATAGATAAAAGGGAAGGTGAATCAAGAATCTACCGATACCAAACAAAGGGGATAAAATACAATGACCCTGAGTAAAAACAAATGCTCAAATATTATCCATATATTGTACACAGTATAACCCCAGAAAGTATAAGACTGGGATGCAGCCTAACTTACATTTAAAAACTGCCTCTCAATTGTTTAGAATGAAGAAAAAAGAAGTATCCTTAACAAATTAACTTGCAGCAAAGTAGACAAAAATACCACAACCGATAGAAGGATATTTCATGGTCATTAGGATATAGGAAAGTGAATTGAGAGATGAAACAATGAAAAAAGTGGACAAAAGTGTATATATAAGGCAGATTTCATTTTACTAAATATAACAAACACACACACCCCCTCCCCCACACTTTCTTACATCTTGTCACTTATATCTTCCAGCAGGTTCATCAGTTTCTTGGCCAGTTGCTGCCTGCGGTATTCTGGAGAAACAGTTACTGCAGTAACATGACCATGCCAAGACTCGCCTTGCCCTTCAACTTTTCCCATTACTGCAACCATTAAAATGCATTAGGTGTGAACATGAAAGTGGAATGCCAGCAATATCTATCCATATACTCATACAAACAAAACAGTTCGATAGTTAGCAAGAATCAGGCTTGCACTAATAATGTTCCAGGAACAAGAGAAAGAAACTTGACATCAAACAGATGCCCAAACCAAAACAGCTTCTCACAAATTTAAGTCCAAACTGTGCATCAGAAAATTGAAATAGGGCGACGAAATCTACACCTATCTTCCATATCCTACAAACTTCAGATTCCAGCAAGACTGAAGATCCACCAAGTCTTCCATGTCAGTTGCGAACATGGAAGACTGTAGATTATTCTAACCTTCCTTTGAATGTTGGACCATTAGTGTAAAATTTAAACACTCAAGCAGAGGTTGACAGAGTGCTATGCCTTAGAAGAAATGCAATTACAGCACAATTTATTTCTAAATTCCTGATTCCAAGCTGATAATCTCTATCAATGTAAATTTTTGCATCATAATATTTTCATTAAATGTTTTAATCCGCCAGAAGAAAGCAAAAGCAAGTGAACTAAGAAGTTACAGCAGGTACTACTCTCAAATAAATTCTCTCAAATTGCAGCTTAATATTGCATCAAAACATAAACAAATGCCATAATCCGGCCACAAAATAAACAATGCAATCTCGAGTAGGCAAAATTACATGATTACAAATGTAATAATCCACAAACAGTAGACTCTTATTGAGTAATGTCAAAATTTTTATTTTAAAACAAAATGGGAGAAAGAGCGTACTATAACCCATGATACGATTACCGGGGCCTTCAGCGACATGGAAATAATCAGGCCATCTTGCTAAGTAGGTCATATAGAAGGACATATTGAACTGCAACAGTCATACGCGTTTGAAGAATGAACAAATTTTAGTATCTTTATTAGCACAGTAATTACAATTTTCCACAAGAAAAGAAAAAAGAAAATAACAACTTACAGTCTCAGTGAGGTGGTCAAGATTGACGGAAGTTAAACGAAGAAGGTCATTGCAGCAAAATCTGCGAATCGTCGTCATCTCTCTCAACTCTTGAGCAGCCGGACAACACTGACTTTTAACACTTTTTATTGGACTGATACTGGCCCATCAATAAAACGGCGTCGTTTTAAACTTTCGATGTTTATGATGAGCCTTTTATTTGTTGGGCTAGGTTAACCAATCTTGGTCCTCGTGATACGGAAAACCAAATCCGATCAATAATTTACCGACTTGGCTCCATATATTGCTCCGAATTCTTAAATGAGAAGGTAAAGGTGCGTTTGAATTTGGTAGTCTGAAAATAAAAACAGTAAAAAAAAAATACATTGAGTAGATTAAGAGAAAAAATAATAAAAAATATATAAATTTGCATTTTTTTTATATTACAACCTAAAATATTAGAATAATTTGGTAAATAATTGACCAATATAATTTTGTAATTTGTAAATTCATCACATATAATTTTCAAATAAAGGATTCAACTAAACTCATAATTAGTCACTTACTGTCAAATTTTGAAATAATCCATTTATCTTTCATATCTAGAGTTTTTTTTTTTTTTTCATTTTTTATGAAAGATTTGGTACCTAGAGTTAAACCCATTTTTCTCTCATGAGCACACAATTTTGAGCATACTAATACACATCACCATATTTTTGCCGTGTCAACAACATAACTTCAATCATAATAATACACACGGCAAAAATGTGTTGATGTGTATTAGTATACCCAAAGTATGTTCTTATGATAGAAAAATTGAGAGTTAAACCTCTAGCAAGAATTGTGAAACTTTTCATTTTAATTGGTTTTGGATATTTAGAAAAATGTCCAAGTTCACTTTGAGTAGTATCGAATCAGGTTAAATTTGTGTCTCGAACGGGGAGTCTGGATGAACGGGAAAAGATTTAAATTTTTTCTCATAAACAGAGAACCAAAGCTGGCAACTTTACAAACTACCAAAAAACTGATTCTGATGAGTTAAATTTGTGTTATTTTTATACAGCGAGAAAATTGGCTGATGAAGTGGCATGCAGAAGGAGATAAACATCAAGGAGAAACAGAATTATTGGCGCTGGCAATAAATCCAAGCTCTAGCTATTTGGTCTCAAATGAGCTCTTGTTTGATACTAATGAATACAGTATACTCTCAGAACTCACCAACAGAATCTGTCATCAGCTTGGTCTTTACCAAAGGCTAAAGGTCAGTGTTAGAGACAATTAGACATCTGATATAACCTCAGGATAAAAAAAATTCACTTGTTATTTTTCGAACTATATATTTGCCTGCATCTTCCTTTAAAATTCTTTTATGTTTCGGGGACATTTTCTAGTCCCAATCAAGAATCATGCACTTGTATTTTTCTATATTTTAGTTGCTTTACATGCATGACACTTTAGGCTATAAGTATTACGCAAATGAGAGGTATTTTCTTTTGTGAAAAAAGTAGTTATAATTATGTACTTGTAAAGGAGCATTTTGAGTGGTTTGATTTCCAAGTCTAATAAAATGAAAATGTATCTAAAAAGTAACTCTCTCTATATATTGCAGTCTAGCTAGATGGTTTTTGCTATTTGTACTAAAATACCAACTCATGATGATAACACTAAAATCACTCCCAAACGTAAAAGACAAACCCCTTGGAATATAGAGAGTTGTATGGTTGCTTTTAGAAGGCATTAACTCATATGTCACGAAATAAAAGGCACCTATGTTGGCACCTATTTCCTGGTTAGGTGACTCATTTTGTTGCATTGCATGCTATCAATGTCACTGTAGATATCTGTGGCCACTTTCTATATAAAATCTGCTATTCTAGATTATTAAGTACCCAAAAAATAAAAATCAAATGATTCTTTTGTTTGACCTTCTCTAATAGTCTAATGTCTATGGAAATTCAGCAATTAGAAGATGAGTAGACAGGAATAACTCCATTTAATGGAATTCTTAGAAGGCTTCCAAATTTAATGAATTGGAAAAGCTTAAAACTGAGTCTACTGACCAATATAATGTTGTCCTCAACTAGAAACTTATATAGGGTATTATGAGGTCTAAATCTTCTAGATAACCTCACTTTTTGCTTCAAATTAACTTCTATCACATTAGCTACTTTTTTGTTCATTCTTCTATGTGTTTTCTTCAGGTACATGACAATGGCAGCTGCAATGCTAATGCTGATAGAATCACAACAGTCCAATAATTAATCGATTCCAACATGCAAGAACCAGTGCAATTAGTACTCACAGAACTCCTATTCATCAGACATTTCTAACGGTGGCAAAGAGTTTTTACTACATGGCCTATTGTGATCTTGTGACTATCAACTTTCACATTTCTAAAGTTGCGTTAATTGATAATGATCTATTTGCACTCAGAGTAGTGTCATCATTCATTTTTCATACACACCTCCATGATCATCTCCATTTAATTTCTAGTAGTAGCAATGCAAAATAATATAGAGAATGGGGAGGTAATAATTACAAGATAAATCATATTAGGAGACAGATTTCAGCACTTGCTTTATGGTTTCTGTTCTGGTTTTAGTGTACCAAATCATGCCTAGTAGTGCTCAATACAATGCCTAATCAATACTAATTCTGATATTAGTGTAACTTAAGAAACAATTCCAAAACTAGCTAATTGCTACAACACTAATCAATCCTGAAAATCTATCTAAGCATAATAACATTTGACAATTATTCTTCTATCCCAACAGTGTCTTAATTATTCAGAGGATCAAGACAATGGGTTATAGCTATAGGAACCAAGATTGAAGCCAAGGAGAGCACTTGAAAAAGCACTTGAATTTTTTTCAAAAAGTCCAAACCCCATGAAAATAGGGGCTTGCACAAACTTAGTAAGTGGACACATATAGTAAACCACATTAAAACCTGTTTAGTTGTGAATTTGGATATGATCCTTTTTTCACCTCACAATTTTCCCCATCTTTAATGATCTCACGACACATAAGCGTTACAATGAATGAGTGGTTTGGTTAAGATGTGATTGTTTTCCACTATTACTTTATCAACAACCAATCACACGTTTTGAAAAGGCCAGGAAAAAGCCAAGATGAAGAGATGATCCAGGTCTACTGTTAAGAATGTGCAGTACTCTCTTTTGAAGGTTTTAGTGTAATGGGTTTCCTCCTCTAAATGTATACCCAAGAACAAAAAAATAGCCGACAGCATATCATAATAACACGTGCCAAAGTAGGCTATCATTCTCTTCAACATGATGTGGAGATTCACCAAATCCATATCTACAGATTTCATATTTCATTGGTGACACCACAACTTACCTCCATTTTAAGTTTTTTTGTCACCTACAAGCTACAACTTGGGTTTGTGTCTAGAGAAATTAGAAATGCCCTCATCGTGAATTGACTAACGCATTACAAGTGGGATGGGATCAGGGATCAACTCTCACCAAGAACAATAGTAACTTGTTAATCAGCCTTCTATTCTATTCAAAGAAAATAATTTGATGAATTCAAACAAATTACTAAAAGATTAAGGATAAATGAGCCCTCTTAATATGAAGCGGTTGGTGTTAGCATTATTTCCATGGCCACCTCAAAAAATAATTCAATTTGAGATAGAAATTCAAATGCTCACCATCACCCAAATCATAAAATTTTCCAGTTATGCACATTGAGAATATATGGCCAACATGTTGCATTTGCACGTCAAATGAATGATCTAGGAATTCAAAAGCAACCTTACTCAAATACATAAAAAGGAGAAATCCCTATGTTTGGCATCATAATCTCTGCATGGTTTGGCATATTCTCAAATAATGAAATCATGAAAAGGGTAAGCACAAAAGCAATTGACACAATAGTGCTTTTTATTATCCATGTCAGATAGGTAACAAAGACATGGAGAATTTCAATTCGGAAAAATAAAAAGTACAAAAACAAAATTGATGACTTGTTTTTGGACAGAAACCAATTTTAGTAATGCACCTCTAACCCCCATCACTACTAGTCTACTACTTTGGGGTTGGACTAGTGCACATGAGGACCCGCCTGTTGTTTTGCTCTACAAGCGGCGAGGGCAAACATGCAAAAATGACATGGGGACCACCTCACCTATACCATTTTCAAGCTCTACAACAAAAATTGTTTCCAAACTCATGTGGTTTTTAGTCTCTGCCCTATTACTGGTTGGCCTCAAAACCAGAGGCTTCAAGATAGGGATGGGAAAATATGGATCCCGATCCATAAAACACCCACACAAAATGAAAGAGTCCAGACTCAACCTGGAACCACAAAATAAACAGTTGGTTCAGGTCTGGACCCAACCTGCTTATGTTCCGGTTATACCCGACCCACCCAAAACCGGATTTATGTTTTTTTGACCCGATTTTTTTGGGCCTGGATTTTTTTTACCTGCTTATGTTCTGTAGTAATTGCTATTTTACTTTCAATGCTATCCAACAACTTCAATGTCTTATCCCTCTCCATATTGTACAACTTAAAAATCTCACTTTTCAACATGTTTCTACTCATAGATTAAAACCTAGGTTGGCAATATTCTATCATCTCCCGAAACCCCGTGTATTCTACAAATCTTAAAGGTCATGCATTATGATCATCTTCGCTACCTTTGACTTACCAACATTTTGATCAAACCAGGTATTAGTCGAATTTGTATCTTCTTGATGATCATCAAGACATTTTAACACATGCTTCCTTAAACTTGATGTCCCTTGAGTAGCATTTACTTGAAATCCTTCAAAACTAGTCATGTTTAGCTACCTAACAACACATCATTTAACACATTCAAAACTAGAAAACCATACTGTAATAAAACATATTGACAGTAAGTCAGTAACACACACACACACATATATAGTAACATATATATACAATAATAATGAATCGTCGGTAGCTATCAAAATAAAGACAGTAACATATTGATAAACATTTATCCCCTTTTTTATTTTATTTTTCATTCATGGGATCTATCAAAAGACTCAAAACAACAATCCCAAAAATTTAATCTGCTAGATATTATTATCAAAATAAAATATATAGATCAAACAAACAAAAACAGATAACTATCTGATAATTGCAATAATTTAATCTGGTAGATATTATTATCAAATTGGAACAAAAAAAAAAAAAAACTAAATTAAAATCCAAGTAATTCGATTAGTACACTTGTATTAAATGAACCCAGTTAGAGAATGAAAGACAGTGACACTTATCTACTCCATAAAGTGACATTAGTCACATTACCAAACCCACAATGAGAAATCAATCGAGAACTCAGAAGTAAATTAACAAGACAGAAAAGAAAACGAAAGAAAGAAAAGGAAGACATACCTGTGACTGTGGACGAGTATGAGATTCGAAAATAGCTTCTTGGGCTTTCAATAGTCAACAGAAAACCTAAATAACAAGATACAAAAATTTCACGAAAATCCCATAAATAAATCAAAGTGAGTATTTTGACAAGCCATGAATAAATCAGCAGAGTGAGAAAAATCCAAGTAAAGAAAATCCACAAAAACAAACGAAACTTACATGCGAAGAGACATGGAAGTTGTCGACGACGGCTATAGCGTGGAGACGGTGAGACGAGCAGAGATGGTGTGATTTGTCGACGACGGCGAGATGGTGATAGAAGAGATGAGAGGTGAGAGTGAGAGATCAGAGAAGAGGTGTCCTAAATTTTTTTTTTATTTATTTTAAATACGGTTCTTTTGCGGGTCTGAGTGTGAACCGGTTTGGATCCATAACCGACCCACTATTAATGCGGGTCTGATCAGTTTTGAACCATCCGCACATTTTGATGATACGGTTCAGGTATATACCCGAACAGCATCATACGGATATGGGCCGGTTCCATTGGAACCGGGCCTTTTTGCCAACCCCAAGTATCTCACGCAACCCATATAAATGAATCATGTATTCATTTCTTTGTCACTCAGTTGTGCTTTCTGGTGATCGAATGGGCAGTCCACCAATTATATATTAAATTTTTATTTTTTTTTGAAAGAATAAATTCTGTATTAATTAGATTTATATAATATTTGGAATCTTGTAGTACGGATACGGATACTGATACGGATACGGATACGGGATGCGGTACGATATGGGGTTACGGTAAATCTTGAAAAACTAGAATACGGATACGGCAGGATATGTCAATTAAAATAATATATATTTATATTTTAAAAAAATAATAATATATAAAAACATATTTGATAATTCATTCAAAATCAAAACATATTCAAAATCCAAATAAAACATGTTACATAACTACATAAGTCATAACAATGTAACATATTACAGGATCCAAATAAAACATATCATATAAATTGAACATATTACAAAATCCAAATAATATATTAAAAAAAACTCATCATATTTTAAATTTCTAATTAATTTCATTATTATCATTCACATTGTTAAAGGATCTAAATAATTCGACATCTAACTCTAGTTCATCAAAAGAAAGGTTTACAATATCAAGTATTCCAGTATTCTCCATGTCAACAGTTTCAAAGACAAAATTTCCTTACAATTTCATTTTGACCCCTGATATTTTAAAATTATAATTTGGCCATGTTTTATACTAAAATAATTATAATATTGCCCAAAATGTATCCTCCAAGTACCCCCTAAGTATCCTCCAAATATCCCCCAAATATCCTTCAAGTATCTCTCAAGTATCTCCCAAGTATCCTCCAGTCAAACTTGTGAAAAAGTAAACGGATACGCCATTTGACGTATCGGATACGTCATTTGACATATCGGATACATATCCTGGAATATCGAGAAGTATCCGAACTGGATACGAGTTCGATATGAGTTATCTCTACCAAATGGAGTATATGTGCTTCCTAGTTTGGAATACATTTGCCTATTAGCATGATCAACATGTTATCGTGAATAATATGTCCAGTCCAGCTTGACCCCAAACATGATCTTATAGCCGCATCAAGCAAGCATGAATTATGTAAGCTTCACTAAGAGTGTGTTTGGTAGGGAGGAAAGAAAATAGGGAGGATAGAAAGATTTGGAGGGGTAGAAAACATGAGGAAAAGAAACGAAAATAATTTTTCCTTGAACTATTTGGTAAATAGAAAGGAAAGAAGAGATCTTTTTTATCAATTTTACTATTTAACCCTTGCATTATAGTTTATATATTAAAAATGATGGATAAATTTGTAATGTTAATTAAACCTAAAAGCATTCTCTCTTTTCTCCCCCTTATCCATCCACTTTTGGGAGGATTAAAAATAGTGGGTCCCACCATAAATTTTTTCTCCCATTTTCCCCTTCCTTTCATTTTTCTATCTATACCAAACACATACTTTCTCTTTTTCTTCTCTTTTCCCTCCACCCTTTTCTTTCCTCTCCCTTTCCATCCCTGCCAAACACACCCTGAGGCTGTGACCAACACAAATCGTACAATTTAACAAATCAATCACGAATCCAACAAAGAAAACGTCAAAAGTTTTTAAGTTTTAACAATCCTTCCTATTTTCTTTCATTTCTTTGTATGAAGTTCAGCAAAGAGAGAGAACATGTAGTTTGCAGTGTCGAATGTTATATGAACAATTATGGCTTGTCGATGGAGGAAATAACTGAAAAGTTTAACCTAATTTTTGAAAATGCATGGAAAGACATCAATCAGGAATGCTTAAAGCCAACACCCGTCTCAATGGAAATTCTCCATCGAATTGTTAACCTTGCTCGACTTATGGAAGTTACTTACAAGGATGGGGATGGATTCACACATCCATAACATCTTAAAGATATGATCTCCACTTTATTCATTGATCCGATGCCGATTTAAGAATATCTCTAGGAGAGCTTATATATATATAATCCTTCTCCTATCAGGGGTTCGTACTTTATAATTTCAGAACATCCAACCACAGTCATATATTCACACTTTATAATTTTAGGACGTTCAACCACAACCACACATTCACATTGGGTCTACAATTCCACATTAACAAATACTCATCACACCCAATATGAATGCATAACTGTGGTTGGACGTCCTTAACTTATAATTTCATAACGTTCTTACTAGAGAACCACTATATATGTATATATGTGTGTGTGTGTGTTTTTGCTTCTTGAGATGTAATATTTTGTACCCAACAAAAAGGACTAGTTTGCTATTGGTGAATAAGAGATGCTTGTAATAATAATAATAAAGAAAAAAAAAAAAGAGAGTGTGATCAGATAAATTTAAATTGTGAATTCTACTTACTGATCACTAGCTTGCAATTTTTTTTTTTTTGAAGATGCCCCATAGTCCCACATGATCCTCTATGGGATTCAAGTTATCCACATATAGAAAACAAACTATCCCTAAAGTCTTTCTTTTCTCTCATGCCATGACAGCCATAGCATCTCTCACTAAATTTCTCTCTCATCTTTTTACAAATTAGGGTTGAGACTTGAGAGGAAAAAAAAAGAGTGATTAGATAAGTTTAAATTGTGAATTCTACTCACTGATCACTTGAAATGAAATAGTAGATGTTGGTATTTGTTTGAGTTGTAAGATTATATATATGATAATTTTATAAAATAAAGTTGAAACGTGATATCATCTTGTTCCAAAAAAATGTGCAGCAAAACGAAATTTGGTAATATTATTTATTATTGAAAAGTATACGTTCATTTAATTTTATAATATCTCGTATTCAAATCGTCACACTTAATGAACTTTATAATATCTTGTATTCAAATCGTCACACTAAAAGCGATTTATCAAAAGAAAAAGTATCAAACAACTGATTAAAAATAATCAGGATTCATTTATGCTCTCTGAATTTTAAATTTTAATATTCATTGGCCTGTCATAATAGAATTAAAAAGAAATTAATATTTATATCTTACGCGATTTTGGTTGGTAGACATGATTTATTGTTCATTTAAAGGTATTTAGTAAAATTACCCTTTCAATAAGACCGATTTACAATTTTACTAAGTCGAAAAAGAAAAAAAAATTCTTTTGACAATCAATTTTTTTCTTTTACGTTTTTTTTCTAAAGATACTTCATTCTCAAAATTTAAATTTTAAAAAAAATTTAAGACACATCTTTTTGTTCCAAGATTATTTTTTTATCTTTTAACACTCATGTTCTAAAGACACTCCATTTTAAAAAATAAATTTCTAAAAATACTCCATTTTATTTTAAGGGGTAATTGCACAAACATCCCCTGAGGTTTGATAATATTACACTGATATGACAGTTTTAGGCATATCAACAGAAAACCTACCCGACATTTCATAAATATTGTACGAACATCCCCTACCGTTAGTTGGGATCCGTTAATTTCTAATGGTCAATGGTCAAATATTCAAAAAGTTTAAAATACCCTCATTTTTATTTTTAAGAATCGTTTTAACTGTTATTTAGGCATATCAACAGAAAACCTACCCGACATTTCATAAATGTTGTACGAACATCCCTTACCGTTAGTTGGGATCCGTTAATTTCTAATGGTCAATGGTCAAATATTCAAAAAGTTTAAAATACCCTCATTTTTATTTTTAAGAATCGTTTTAACTGTTATTTAGGCATATCAACAGAAAACCTACCCGACATTTCATAAATGTTGTACGAACATCCCTTACCGTTAGTTGGGATCCGTTAATTTCTAATGGTCAATGGTCAAATATTCAAAAAGTTTAAAATACCCTCATTTTTATTTTTAAGAATCGTTTTAACTGTCATTTAATTTTAAAAATTAAATAAATATTAAATAAATAAAAATAATATATTAAAAATATCTTTTAGAAAAGTGAATGCAAGAGAGTCTTCCAAACGTTTGTAATCCCCAAAAAAAATTTAAAAAAAATCTAACTTCTTCATCTTCATCTTCATTTTCATTTTTACCAAAATTCTTCATCCTATCTCATCATCTTCATCCAAATTCTTACCAAAAAAAATTCATTCAACAAATTTCATCCACAAATACACAACAAAAATCCTTCTAACACTGCACAAACAATAAACACAACAAAATCCTACAAAAAAATCCCAAAAAAACATTTCCAGAATTTTTTTTCTAGTGGCTGAACGGACTCCATCACGAGAGATCAGAGTCACAAATACAATCCCACAGAATCTCCATTGAAAAATTTAAAACAATCCCAAACAATCTTCATTCAAAATCTCCTATGGAAAATCTCAATCAAAAACTCAATATTTCCATAGTAGATCTCCACCAACTAAACCAACAAAAAATCTCAAAAACTCAAATCTCCAACAAAAAATAAAAAATAGAAAATCTCAAACCTCTATCGGAGATCTCCACCTACCAAACCCCCACCGCCGACACCACTGTTCCCTCCATCTTCCCTTATCTTCCCACCGTCGTTCTCCCCACAGCCACCGCCGGTTAGCAACACTCAACCAGAAGAGAAGATTGGACAGCCCCACACCTCTTAAACCGCCAGCCTCTTCACATCATCAAAATAGGGAGAAGGCTCGCACCAGCCTCCTCAAACCACCGAAATAGGGAGGTGCACGTGCCTTCCCACCGTCGTTTTCCCCACCGCCAACCTCCTCAACACTCAACATGGACCAAATCTGGGGATCTGGTCTTTAATTTATATATATATATTATTATTTAAAAACTAAATTCACCTTTCAATGCATTTATTTAAGAAAAAAAAATCATTACATATCCTTCCAAATGACAGACGGGGAATGTACCGTTTTTTAATTTTCCTTTTTCTTTTTCTTGAAAATTTTAAATTATATTTATTTTACATTTTTTATATTTGGTCAGAACGACTATATTGCCCTCAACAGTTAAGAGTTAACTGTATAAATGTAACGGAAGGGGGTGTTTATGCAACATTTATGAAATGTGGGGTAGGTTTTCTATTAATATGACCAAAACTGTTATATTAGTATAATAATATCAAACCTCAGGGGAAGTTTGTGCAATTACCTCTTATTTTAATAAAAGTTAGGACGAACCATCGTAGCCTTTGGATTTATCCGATGAGTAATCTTTTTTGAATTAAATTATTAAAAAAAGAAATTATCTCTCCTAAATTATTATATTAAATACTATATATTAAACACTATCTCCTAAATTTTTAATTACCATAATAAACTCTTTCTCTTCCAATATATATCTCTAATTTTCTATCTTCATTCCTTCTCAAGCAAGGCTAACATTAAAGTTTTTTATTTTATTTTATTTTATTTTATTTTATTAATCAACTTATGAATAAGCTTAATTTTAAGGAACTGTATATATGTATATATTAAAAATAAAATTAAATTAAAAAAAAAATTAAAAAAACTCAAAAAACAAGTTTGTTTGTTTTTTTTAATTCTTTCATTAATCTTAAAAATTATGAGTTTAATCGAATCTAGTTACAACAAATCAAGTTTTCATACGTATATATTTTTTTAAATCGACTTTTTAATATATCTATATGTATTACTGTTAGTAAAAAACTAAAAATTTCATTAGTTTTTTTTGTCTTTAACTATTAATCGAGAAAGTATGGAGATAAGATTTTTTTTAAAAAAATGGAGAGATAGTAATTAGTACTTTAAGAGAGAGTGTTTAATATTGTAATAATAGATTTAAGAGAAAGAGTTTAATATATAATATTTAATCTAATGATAGGGAGAGGGAATTTCTTTTTTTAATAATTTAATTAGTTTGGAGTGTCTTTAGAATTTTTTTGTCTTGATTAGTAGTTTTAGTTCAAGTTAAAATTGTCATTAATAAAAAAAAATTAAATTGGAGTGTAAATAGATAATTTGGGGATTGTAAGTAGGGGTGGGCATGGTTCGGTTCGATTCGGTTTTGGCTAAAACCGTATTGAACCGACATATATTCGGTTTTTTAAAATGTGAATCGGTTTGAAGTGTTTGAACCTAAAAACCGAATTGAATCGAACACCTTTATCTCGGTTCGGTTCAATTCGGTTTTGGACATATTGGGCTTTGAAGGTTTTTTTATATGTTTTTTAATTTTTTGGGCCTTTAAGTATTATTTTTGACATTTATGCTTAAACTTTTTAAAGAAAATATAATATGTAAAAAATAATTTAAACAAAATACAACTCAATTTTCAATCCAAATCTAAAATTTCAATCATATTAAGTCTACATACTCGATCAAAATATAAAATCTTCATAACTTCTATAAAATAGAAGTCAAAAAATGTAGTCCATAATGTAGTCCAAAATAAAACATCGTCAACAAACATTCCATAATAAAATTGAACCTTATAAAATAATTAATTAAGATAATTCGGTTTATTCAGTTCGGTTCGGTTTTGTATGTCCAAAACCAAAACCGAATTGAATTCAATTCGGTTTTCAAATTTCAAATCGGTTTGAACCGAATGAAAGCTATGAACCGAACCAAACACCATTTTTCGGTTGGTGTTTGGTTCGGTTCGGTTCGGTTTAATTCGGTTTCGGTTTTTGTGCCCACCCCTAATTGTAAGGAGAAGCTCTCGAAGCAAAAATTCTCCTAAATTACCATATTGCCCTTACCCGAAGCAACCATATTTTGATTTTGGATGTTAAAAAGACACCAAACTTAAAAAATTTCAAGCACTTTAATATATACCTCTAACTTCACGTGTTATCATTTTTAATAAGATATCAGTTTCTTTTTCTATTTTTTTTTTAAATTCATGGGTCACATCCTGTATATATATATGCCAAGCAAATAATATAGGACAATAAAGAGGAGGAAACTTTAAGACAATGATTGTACCTAGATTCTATATATGGGAATGATCCGTACATAGTATATATGTCAAGCTTTTTTAGTGTCGGAATCGAAGAGATGTATTAGCTAGAAACCTAGAATTTAAAACCATTATTTTTGGGAACAAGAAAATAACAAAGAGCAAGATGATCTTATTGTTGATCAAGAGATTCCTTAAACAGAAGTGGTCCATGGCTCAAGCGTTTTTGTTTTGGATTTGAAGAGATGCAATAGCTAGAATTTGATGCTATCAATTATGGGAACAAGAAAATAACAAAGAGCGCGATAATCTAGTCATATAAAGTTTTCTCGTACGGGATCCAACACATTTAAGAAGTGTTACACTTCTAATAATATATATCGAAAGCATTTCGAAATGTATTCATATATCAATTTTTATGTGTGGTTTGGATAGATAGTATGATGAATTAATTGGCAATTTTTCTTGAGATTTAGGGTTGCCATCATAGCTTCCATATACAAGATAGAGAGTACTAATGGAGGCCTGCTAATTAATTATGGGCAGCTTACAGGCCTGCACATGCACAAAAGAATTAACCCACCTTTTTCCACCAATAGACTCTTGGTGGAGGTACCTGGAAATTTAACTTTCATTAAAGCCAAAAAGGCAACAGGCACCAGAGAAAAAGACCCAAAAAAAAAACACCCAAAGCAAAGAGCACCAGGCCTTGGAAACAATAAGAATTGATAAAACAAAAACAGAGCACCAAAAAACCACAAAAACAGAGACACCCTCACAAAACAAAGCACCACCCTTCCACTAGAGAACACCATCTATTGACATCATCAACAGATACAACGACACAAATAATTAAGTTTCTTGTGGGCTTATGCAATAATAGGTGAAGCATGATAATTAAGAAATAGGGATCATCCACAGATCATTTTTTCTTCTGACAGAGATACCAAATTCCTCAGTCATGTCAACATCACCATGATCAGGATGTTTCCAATCAAAATGATAAAGCAACATTGCAAGTGGAAGCTCAACATTTGCTACACCAAATGATATTCCAGGGCAGATTCTCCTACCAGCACCAAACGGGATGTATTCAAAATCAATCCCCTTATAGTCCACATGAGTATCAAGAAACCTCTCTGGAATAAAGCTCTCTGGTTCACTCCAATATTTCGGATCTCTTCCGATAGCCCACGCGTTTACAATAACTTTTGTTTTCACTGGTATTTCAAATCCACCAATCTCACATCTCTCTCTACATTCTCTTGGAAGTAACATAGCTACAGGAGGATGTAATCTCAAAGTCTCTTTTATAACTAGCTTCAGGAATTTCATTTCGTCAATGGACGTCTCATCGATTCTTCCGATTCTATTGAATACTTCCCTCACCTCAGCTTGAGCCTTTTTCATACTAATTGGATTTTTCATCAATTCTGACATTGCCCACTCAATAGTTGTGGCAGATGACTCACTTCCACCACCAAGAATATCCTATAAAATTATGAATCCAAAACATTATTAATAAGGGAGTTCGTTAAGCCTGGTAATATCTCAGGTAAAGAAACTTGTACAAGAAGTAAAAAAACTTACCCAGATTACGGCTTTGATGTTGTTAGTAGTTAAGCGAAATCCGGCATCACCATCCTCTTGAACTTTTAACAGAACATCAACGAGATCTTCATTCTTTTCATGCATGCCATGCTCCATTAATGTTGCCTCGTTGTCCCTCCTATGTTCATTGATGATGTTTTCAACTATTTGATCAGCTTCTTTGTGCATCTTCTCTAGCTTTGATTTGATCCCAGTGATCCATTGCAGAAATCCTTCAACGGAAGGGAACAGATCTGCAATATGAAATCCACCTCCCAATTTTAGACTCTCTTCAAGAAGTGATAGATATTTTTCTTGGTCTTTACATTTCTTTCCAAAGGCTGCCCTTGTAGTGACACTATACGATAACGCGTGAATTTTCTGAGTAAGGTTAACCGGTGATCCTGCTCTTGAAGCGATCCAATTAATGACATTAGACATCTCTTCTTCTCTGATTGATCTGTATGATTGGACTCGTTTCATGCTTAAAAGCTCTATTGTGCAAATCTTCCGTAGTTGTCTCCAGTACTCGCCATAAGGTGCAAAGGCTATATCAGTAGAATTATAACCCATGATATTTGCTGCTAGAACATTAGGCCTTGATGCAAAGATAACATCATGAGTTTTCATCACTTCTTTCGCGAATTCCGCCGAAGAAACAACAACGGTAGAAAGTTCTCCGATTTGTAGGTGCATCAAGGGTCCATATTTTCCGGTCAAGTCTCTTAGTCGATGATGAGGAAGAGAGCCAGTAAGGTGGTGCAAATTTCCAATTATAGGCAATTTCCATGGTCCAGGGGGCAGATTTATAGTTCTGCCATTGTTGTTTGATCTCTTTCTTATATTCAGAACCAGGAAGAGAAAGAGAACAAAGGTGAAAAAGATTGAGGAGGAGGAGAATTCAAGCTCCATGAGAAAATCAGAGTATTTTTGGCTTGTCATTAGTTGTTGTTCATGTTGTACACCTTTTTAAATTGGCATTTTTGGTCGACAATTTGATGGGTGGTTGGGTAATACGTCATTGATATATAATTCATGTTAACAATATCCGAAACAATTTAATAATTAATATATGAGCTACCATCAAATTATTGGACTAAAAAAATTTATAATCAAAAGCTTTTGTCTAATTTTTGGTTTTCTTACGTTTTGTTTTATTTAATTTGCGCATCCATATATTACCATAAGATTCGCTGCTGAAAATGAGTGATATTACATAGTTTATATAAAACAAGCCTGATAAACAAAGAAGAAGAAGGGCAGAAACAGAGCCCGAGAGGAACAAGCAGCCCTCCAAACAAAACGAGCACCCAACAACCCCACAACAACAAACCAGAGACAGAACAATCAGGGAAAAAACGAGACAAAACAAGAAAACAAACCCCTATAGTTGAAATTTTGTTGAATAATGTGACAATTAATTAATTGATAGGGGGAAATACAGTTTGGTCCTTATCTTTTAAGGAAACTTCACTATTTTACCCCACCTAGGTGTATTAGTGTTTTTGGTCGTCATCTTTTTAGAAATACATCAAATTGAAAATCATGTAAATAGTGAGTGATATAGTAAATGGTTTATGACTCTCAGTGTGATCGTAAGGAGAGGTTCACAGGTATAAGTAATGGCCCACCTGGTCTTAAGTTAGATCCGTAAGATCGTAACCGTTATTATTGTAATTTAAAAATAAATAAATAAAAATAGATCCGTAACTGTCGAATCTATGAAAAATCTGCTGTGACAATGAAATAGTCCCAAGTAAAAGTTGAATTTGTTATAATAATAATAATAATAATAAAGTTATGGTATAACTGAAACAATATGCATATGTTGTCCTACTAATAAAGTTATGGTATAACTGAAACCATATGCATATGTTGTCCTACTTTCAACAGCTAGTGTTTGGAGGCATCAGATCCGGAACATATATATATTGGTACTATTGCCACACCTACTACTGAACTATTTATACCCTATTTCTTAAATTATTTATTATTCTTTTTCTTCTTTTATCAAATTACTTAAGAGGCATACAATTTTTATTAAAAAAAATCTTATACAAAGTAAAACTATTATCTTCTTCAAAAGAAAAAAAAAAAAAGTAAAACTAATAAAACACACTTTCCTTATTTCAAAGCCCTAGTGATAAAAGCTTTAATGACGTAGATTATTTCAATGTTTAATATTTTTGTTTATATTTTCTTTCGGATCTCAATCTCATGTTTCCCATGTTTAGTATTTGTTGATTTATTACTATTTTTGTTTATATTTTCTATCATATCTCGATCTCATGCTTATCATATTTAGTATTTATTGATTTTATTGTTTCACATGTTTGTTTTATATTTCTTCTCAAATTCCAGATCCATGTTTACTATTTTTTTTATCGGTTTATTTTCTTTCAGATCTTCCAGGTATACTAATTGTATCAATTTTTTGTGTAGATTTTATTTCAAATCTTCCAAATGTAGTATAGTGTTATTTACAAAAAAAAAAAAACCGAAATCACACCAAGAAATCCCAATATCTGACAAAACGAAACCACATAAAAACTCTAATTCAATCGCTAAAAAAAAAATCATTAGACGATTAATATCACACTCATAATCTACCAACAACAATCCAATCAACTACAGAAAAAAAAAATCTAATCTAATAAAAATGGTTTTTCCATGAAATAAGAAGAAAAAACAAGTCTTGTGAATGGACGTGAGAAAACTATATATAAAAATTAGAGATGAAATATATTTTTATTTTTATTTTTTTGAAAAAGATATGGGGTGCATTAAGTTTGAAAAATAAATAAAAGGGTAGTTCTGGAAATAAATAAAAAATATTAATAAAACCATTTAATTTTATATAATTAAATCAAAATTTAAAAAAATGAGGCATAAATAGTTAATTAGTGGGGGTCAATAGCACCACTCATCTATAATATATAATATACTATATATAATGGAAGAAAAGCGGTGCCACATGTCGGCATGAGAAGGTTTTTGTTTTAAATTCTCCATTAATTCTCATTTCATAATATATATTAATCACCTATTTATTTGAAGTAAAATGAAAGGTATTATTTCTCAATTTACATCAATCACCTAAATAGTCTCTCCATTTCTATCACTACCAACAGATTCATTGCTTCTTTTATTCATTAATGATCGGTTCATGAGTCCTCTTGAGGTAATTTTCTACCAACTAATTTATTGTTTTTAATCACAATGAAGGAGAACGTTAAGTCTTGAAAATTCTATTACAGAAATATTAATGGCTGTCTTTAATATCATTAATCGAATAATGCATTGGCTCTTGAGCTTATCTAAACAATTTCTATATAAGACACTTCCACCAAAGAGGTCTATTTATTCTCTATTGTATTTAAATGTTCTGTTTTCTTATTCTGTTTTTAAATTTCGATTAATGATTTTGTTATAGATATGAAAATGTTGAATTTTTTATTTATGATGCAGATGAATTTCAACCCATTTTGCCCAACAGAAGATAGACACCTTGGCTTTCTGTACTTCCAACCCATTTTTTTTTTTTAATATCCTTTTTGAGATGCTTTTGATTTACATTTTTCATGTTGTATTAAAGACAAAGAAATGGAATAGAATCATGACCGAATGAGATTTTGATTTTAATTTTCTTCTTGGGTGGTTGAGAAAATAAACAGTCAAAAACTCATTATCATTTTCAATAAAAATATTTTTAATACTCAAACAAGGCTTCAACACCTTTACGCCTTTAATAAACCTATTATAACAAGTCTATCATATCTAACATATTATATTGGCTTATATATCCGCCGTGTAGAGTTGAAAAATTGAAATAAAAACTCACACGAAAATGACATATTTGTTGAGGAATGGAGGTTACATTATGATTTTTCATTTGAGCCTCCAAAAATTTCTCTCTACATATATATTTTGTTTTTTTTTATCGATGTACACTGATATAAGAGAAATAGAGGACATTCAAATCTATAAACCAACAGTTAGATTTGATATTTTAAAATATATATTAAAAATGTGATATATATTAAAGAAATCTTGAAATTATTTTATTGACCTCATCTGCACAAATTTTCTCTATGTATTTACTTCTCTCTCTTTCATAACAAATTACTTGTTCGATGTTTTCACTTGTAGAAAATAAATATTTTCTTCAATATTAAACTGTAATGTAAGTGTGTAATCAAAATTATTCACACAATCCTTTGTAAAAATAAGAAAAATCTCATTGTTACCAAAGACATCAGCAAGTTTTCTCTTAGCAAGTGTGCTTGATGGTGGCCTTCTATTTGGTTTCTAATTGCTTGATTAATGATTATCAGTTAATTCTACGTTTCACAGGTCTGTTATATACACTAGAAGAAGAATTTATTTATTTATTTTTAAATGTTTATATGATTCATAAACAAGTTTTAAAGTTGTTTGACCACTTTAAAAAACAAACAAAACAATTTAATGAGTTCAATTCAGACCCTTAAGTTTTAAGTGAAAAAAAAAAAAAAAATTACCCCTTAGTATCATTGTTAAAAATTTGTTTGAAGAATTAAAGAGGATCCACTGAGTGATTGTGTTCCATATATCCAAATCCTTTCTTGACAAGTATATAATGATCGGGCTATATTTTAAGAGTACCTTCGCCCAAATTTGTGATTGGTTTGTTGTTGTTGTTTTTTTTTTTTTTTTGGTTTGAATTGTGTTAGATTTAAATGGAGAAGCATTGCATGCAAACATGAGATTTCCATTTACGTTGACCTAACCATCGAGAAAATTGGAAAATTAGAAATTGTAGTTAGTGAATTATTATTTTTCCTTTTTGAATATTAGGTTATAAATTTATAATTGGTAATTTATGCAAATATCTACCGATTTATATCTATATTTATATAATCTCTAATAATTAGAGATTGAAGTCAATTGAGTATTTTATAATGCCCGCACATGTGGGCAGCAAACTAGTATATATATATATATATATATATATATTATATGTATTAAGATCGAGTAGTGATTAATTCACATCACAAGATGATTGGTTGTTAGATTTGAAGAAATATTAATGCTGAAGATTCTTTGCAAAAACAAATATAATAAGGCATTTGGTATAGTTTAGATTTAGACTATTCATAAAAAATATATTCTGACTTAAAATGATTCCCAACATTTTTTAGTTACATGTAGGACAATATTATGAATTAAATATTTTACAATTCAAAACTAAAATTTATATCCGGCAAGTTTTTTCATTCGAGATCCAAGACTAGAGTAAAAACGGGTCTCTATATTTGTCTCTACTCCTATCCTGTTTCTTCGACTTTCTATTTTCTTGAGTGATGGATTATGAGCATCATTTTGTTCTGTTTTAACTTTTATTATGATCTGAGTTTGGCAATCGATTCAACCAAATCTATCCAATCCCAGATCGTTTAGCAAAACTAAAACATGAATTTTTTTTTTTTCCTCACATTTTCCTCTGTTTGAAGTTCTTTATGCTTTTGAAATTTCAGATAATCATAATTAAAGTTTTTGTGTTAAGCATTTGATGAATATCCTCTCCAATGCATTGAAAATGATTATAATTAATTTGATCTTGCCTTTAATTCTAATCAATGATGCATATTGTTTGCTGATAATGAAGGAACATGATTCATAAAAATTTCAAGTACTGATTTTCATCAAGATATAACTATATATGTAAGAATAAATAAACTTTCAAATATATACAACTGCAAATATATCACTACAAGAATAGTTGCTATTCGTGATAGTTAAAAACCGTTATGAAAGGGTTTTGATGACGGTTTTGTATACATTGTTAAAGGCAGTGTAATAAAAGGAGAGGAAATGATAGAAAATATCACCTTTTCCAACTCACTTGGTGACAAAGTGACCGGTTTAATAACGTAAGTTTAAAAGGCACTAAAGTAAGTGATTTCCCAAAATGCCCTTATTTTACACATTCTCTTTCTTACTTTAAAGTTTTCTGAGATTTTTTCTTTCATATTCCTCTGTAACAAACCTTCAATGGAGGATGGAGGTTGAACACCATAATATTATCAATTCATCTCCTTTGGATAATTAATTTTGTAGCGCTACGCAAACGCATTCGGGGGTCGAGCTTTTTTTTTCAATTCAAAACCCTAACTGGGTTACTTTTCATTTGTTATCTGAGTCTTTTTGTAAGTCTTTCTCTGGTTATATGAATTTTGAATTTAATTGAAAAGTCTCGGAGAAGAAATGAAAAGGCTCGGACAGTTCATTAAAAGTTTCGGGGAAGAAATGAAAAGGCTTGGAGAAGTAATGAAAAGGCTCGGATAATTCATTAAAAGGCTAGGATAAGAAATGAAAAGGCTCAGAGATTCAAAATTAACAACAAAAAAAAATTGTTGAAAAGTCTCGGAGAAGAAATAAAAAGGCTCGGAGAAGTAATGAAATTAACAAAAAAAAAAAATTGTTGAAAAGTCTCGGAAAAGAAATGAAAAGGCTCGGACAGTTCATTAAAAGGCTCGAAGAAGAAATAAAAAGGCTCGGATATTCAAAATTAAAAAAAAAATGATTGGCTTAGAGAAGAAATGAAAAGGCTCGGAGAAGTAATGAAAAGGCTCGGAAAAGTCTCGGAGACTAATTGAAAAGTATCGGAGACTAAATGAAAAGGCTCGAGCCTTTTCATTACTTCTCCGAGCCTTTTCATTTCTTCTCCGAGACTTTTCAACAATTTTTTTTTTGTTAATTTCATTACTTCTCCGAGCCTTTTAATGAACTGTCCGAGCCTTTTCATTACTTCTTCGAGCCTTTTCATTTCTTTTCCGAGACTTTTCAACAATTTTTTTTATTGTTAATTTCATTACTTCTCCGAGCCTTTTCATTTCTTCTCCTAGACTTTTCAACAATTTTTTTTTCTTAATTTCATTACTTCTCCGAGCCTTTTAATGAACTATCCGAGTCTTTTTATTACTTCTCCGAGCCTTTTCATTTCTTCTCCGAGACTTTTCAACAATTTTATTTTTTGTTAATTTTGAATCTCCGAACCTTTTCATTTCTTATCCGAGCCTTTTAATGAACTATCCGAGCCTTTTCATTACTTCTCCAAGCCTTTTCATTTCTTCTCCGAAACTTTTAATGAACTGTCCGAGCCTTTCTAAGCTTTTTTCGAGACTTTTTCGAGACTTTTTCGAGCATTTTTAACAATTTTTTTTCTCCGCACAATCTGTTTAAGGTTTACAAAAGAGTGTTTTAAATTGAAAAAAAGAAAAAGAAAAAAGCAACTAACAAATCGGTTTGTATCTCAGATGTAACTAACAAAGGCTGGGACATAAAAAAAGTAACTATTGTGTTTGGTCGTGGTCCACCATCGTCCATTGATGGAGGATTTTGAAAGAAAAAAAAAACAAAATGGTGAAGAAGGTTACTGTGGGGGGTATTTTTGTCCGTTCACCATAATATGTGCCTTTTAAACTTAAATTATTAAACCGGTGACTTTCTTACAAAGTCAGGCCCAAATAGTGACAAAAAAATTTTGAATCCATAAAAAGTTTAGCACGGTTTTTTAGAATATGACGGTTTCTAAAAACCGTCATAAATCAATAATAGTTTTTGTCCTTGATATATTCTCGACGATTTACAAATGTTATTATTTTATAATGGCGTAAAACCAATATGGCAATTACTTTCAAATGCCTATTAAGAAGAGATATATATATATATATATATATATATACAGTTCTTTTCTCCTCAGTGCGTCCTGATATAACCTCATCAGTGCGATGCATTTGGACCATAGATTATGGAGAAGTTTTTACAAGCATACACTTTGAGTCAAAGCATGTAAATCTAATGGTCCACATTCAACGCACTGATGGAGTTATATCAGGACGCATTAACTTGAAAAATTTCCTATATATATATATATTTATTTATTATGAGGAGATCCAGCTTTATTTTGGTAAATTTATAATAATAAGGATCTCATTTATTAGGAAATAAAGTGATTCTAGGAATCAAATTAATTCTCTTGCTTTTTGACCGAGAATCAATGTTTAATTCCTTAATTATTTGATTGTATTGATTTTGTGTAATTTATTACTTTCCTGTCATTAGAATCACATCAATATTTTTTTTTTCTATATCTGCACATTTTGAATAAATTTTCAACTGCAATATCAATGAAATAATATCGGTACTCTTTTATTACTTGGCTTTTGTACAGTTAAAATAAAAAACTACAAACATCATAATCAAAATATACAAAACTCTATCACAAAAATTAACCCTAAAATACAAACTACTCTACTCAAAAACTATTTAAAAGTATGTGTAAATTTCCTTTGTTAATCTTCCTCAAGGCTTCCTTTTGAGTATACAGATGCATAGTATGAGAAACAACATGAGTAAGATTTGAATAATGATTTATTGACAAAAAAAAAAAAAAAAACTCAAACTACATTATAACATCAAATTACAATTAAAACTTATTTTTAACAATAAAAGAATAAGAAAATAAAAGGAGATGGAAATGAAAAATTAACGAACCTCTTGTTCATGTTGTTATCAACTTTCTCATTGAAAATAGAGAACATAATCTTCTGTTTTCCATAAACATTAAAAATTCATGTTCAAAACACAAAAAGTGTGTTGAAGAAATTCATTGTTCGCTATCAGAGATTATAATAAATTCACAACTGATATATAAGAAAATAACCGATAAAAAATAAATAAATACATAAAAAAAAAGTGTAAGCACTCACCATGGTAAGAGTTCTTATTTTTATTTTCTTTCTGAGTAAAATAAGAAGAAGGCGAGTGAGAGATGAGAGAAAAAAAATTGTGTGTGTGGAAGTGACAGCTATGGTAAGAAAGTGGGGAGATATATATATTTTAAAGTATGTATGATATTAACCTAAAGATATGATGTGGACAAACCTATGATGTTAACTTGTGTCTACTTATTTCAATGACACATAAAAATTTATACTAAATAAAGTTATTAAAAAAAATCAAAATGGCATACTGATGGTCTTAAAAAAATTGATAGAAATTTTTTTTTTTATAAAAAAATTCATCTTTTTTTAATTTATTATGTTGTAATATTTCAATCTAAGTTATTAATATTTCACTACAAAAAAGAGATTGCATGACCGCTTGTACTTTGCTGATTTTATTTTATATTGTAAAGTATTACACGATACAAATTTGAGAGATTAAGAATTAAAAATTATTGTTTAGTATAATTCTACAAATAAAAGAAACATCTTTCTTTATCACACTAAAAAATAATGTGATTTTTACGTATAAAAAATGTGATAAGTTGATCACGGTTAATTAAATTCATGATAACTTGATCACAGTTATGAAATGTGTGACAAATTGATCATGGTTAATAAAAATTGTGATCCAATTATGACATATTTAAAATACCGTGATACTTTTATGTCGGTTTTAAAGTACGTCATTAAAATGCAATGGATTAAAAAGACTATTATAACTTGATTACGGTTAATAAAAACCGTGATAAAATTACGTGATAAAAACCTATTTTTCTTGTAGTGTATTTTTTCCACCAACCAAAAAACCGCGATTCAAACTTGGAACATTAACATAAAATTAGAGATGAACGAGCATCCTTTACTGCCAAGCCATTCACATTGACATAAAATTAGAGCTAATTCAATATATAGTTACTGCTCCGATGATATATATATATATATATATGATTACGCTGCACTTCATCCTTTCGCTTATAGCTAGTCTGAGGCAGATGAGGAATCAAGCACATATCATCTTTTCTTCTGACGGTTAAACCAAAGACCTCGGCCATATTTAAATCCTCAAGCTCCATTTGATCATCAAGCAGTTCCAATCAAAGTGGTACAACAACATTAATTGCAAATGCAATTTCTGTGATGGCCACACGAAATGAAATTCGTGGATATACCCTCCTACCACCACCGGATAGTAAGTATTCAAAATTACTAATACTAGACAACCCAATAATTTAGCACAAATTTCAACCAAAATGATGTGGTAAATGGTTTTTTCATTAATTACATTATCACATGTTGTGTGTGGTGATGACAACTTAGTTGCCACATTGATAGTGCCTATTTCTACATGTTGTGTAGCCCTTTACTTACATCTTTTATGCTTTTTTCCTGGGTAAAATTAGGTATTTAATATGTTTAAATAAGAGTTTCAGGTTATTTTCCATCTTAGGGACTAAAGTGCAGAAATGGAAAAATATTGGGGCAAAAGTGTAATTTTCCAAAGTTGGATTATGCACCCTTGGTTCTGCTGTTACTGGTCGTATAACTAGAGGGCATAATTCTTGGCAGAGCTTCAAATTTTTCAATTCCGTGCCCTAGGGCGCCGAATTCAGGGGGCTAAGATTGTAAATTGTCACGTAGAACACTCAATTTTCGGGGGCCATATCTCCCTCATTCAATCAAAATAGGTTTCATGCTGTCACTCTTTGGAAATCCCCAGGAGTCTTCTTTCCAACGGTTTTCACAAATCACAATTCTGATGTTTGTGGAAAAAGTTATGACTGTTTCTGTAACGGTGTGCGATGTTGAGAACCCACCCGCGAATGTCAATTTTCATCCACTTTTGAAGGGCATTCTTGTCCTTTCACCACTATTTTTGCCCTAATCTACCCCACACTATAAATATCCCCATTTTCTCTCATCTCTTCAGCCACACAAAAAGAATCCTTCACTCCCTCTCTCTCTCTTCCACCCAACTCCTTTTTTCTTCCATTTTCTTCATCTCATTCACCTTCTCCATCAGATAAGAAGAGATCCAAGCTCCCATGGAGGTTCGTCCTCCATGGAAGCTCACCATACTTCTCCACAACACCCTTTCACACTTCATCCATCCATCTTAGGGCAGATTTCATGGAAATATGAGTGGTTTTTGGACCAAATCCGAGCTAGGAAGGCTAAGAGCTTCTTTAAAAGGTTTGTCTTCAAAGGTTGTCTCCTTTTTACTCTTTTCTTTGCATTTCTTGTATCTTTGATGTGTAACCCCGATTTGGAGAATATTGTAAATCTTCACATGTGCAATATATATATATATATATATATGTTTGTTCTTAAATTCGGTTGGGTTTTGTTTTACTCTTTGTTAATTGCATTAATTAAGCTCTAATTACAATATCCATGTGTGGGAGGTTCAAAATTGATATGTATGCATGATTGAGATTAGGAGTAGAGTAATTTATCTTCCCATAATTGTTTGTATGTTGGTGGATGACCAAAATGCCATGTTTAGAGTAATTTGAGTGTTAGAGAATTTAGCTCCAAAGAGTGGGAAAGGTTTCAATTCAGGTATTGAATATGCTAAATTGGTCTGGGTTCCAATTCTTGTGCTTCATGGGTCTTTTTTAGACACAATTGCCTATCCTTAGTAGGATTGGGTAATAAATTGATTTAGGAAAAATTCTCAAATCAAGAAAATGAGCCCTTAACCTAAATTGAATGTCCTTAATGAAAAACAACCAAATATATGCACATTGTTGTTAAGTGAACTTGTTTCCCATGTCTAGCCATCCTAGGGAGATTGATAAAACCAAATCCTTATCTAGAGTAAAGACAAATTGAATTCCTCTTGTGCTCATGTAGTTATGGGGGTATTTCATTGTTTAATGCTTTCACCCAGTTAGCCACATTGTAAATGATATTTAGGCTGTGTTATATATCGCGTGGTTCGCATTAACATGCCCAGAGTGATATCCTCTACATTTGACCAGGAATTTGAGAGATCACTAGATTAGCGTGTAGAGCTCGTGTGTGTGTCCCACATTCCTTAATGAATCCAATCATTTATGTATGGATGTAATCTTTAAGACATCGAGAGAGATTAGAGATTAGAGATTAGAGATTAATTAAAGTGACACAAGCATATCACATACGTGGTGTATGGGTATCTCTTATTCTTAATGCTTTTACTTGGTTGTCATCCCGTATTTGGTTAGCCATTGTGAATGAATTATTGGCTGTAATATGGCCCACAAGTTTGCCCATTATATGCCCAACGAAATAACCACTGTATATGACCAGAAAGTTGAGAGATCACTAGGCTGGCATACAGAGCTTGTGTGTGTGTCCTAAAGTACTTAATGAACCCATGCATTGTGTGGATGTGATTTCTAATACTCGAGAGAGATTAGAGATTAATTAAGGGAACACGAGCCTATGATATATATACTTGTACATTTGAGGGAATAAGTGAGTCTAGCACTTAATTATGAGGATTGTTACGGTTGAATCGTTTTCCTAGTGTAACCACATTTCATGCATCGCTCCATTCCACCCTATCCTGTAAATATTAGTTTATGTAATTTGTATATTTACAGTATTATTTACACTTTTCCGCACTTGCAACACACGAGTTCTCTTGGCATATTGTAATAATAGCTAGAATTTGTGACGGTCGGCGGAACCCACCTCCCTACGAACGATACCCTCACTTGCAGCTGTGCTAGTCTTTGTGACTCGCACGCTAGCAATGTCGAATTTAATTGTTCATCTTTTGACCGACATCGCAACGAAGTGTCGTCACACATCATTTGGGTTAATTATTTGAGTTGTATAGCATTGCTCATTCAGAATTATTCCCTTTATAATCAACAGGACAATCAATGAATCTTTCGGGGACAAAACTGTCAGGTTCGCTTCAATAGTTCGGATCTCTTCCAATAACCCCGTGTTAACAAGGATTTTTGTTTTCATCGGGATCACGAATCCTTTAATCTCACATCTCTCTCTACATTCCCTATAGATCAAAGGAATAATAAGCATATGAATTATGCAGTACTTGGTTCATCAGATAACAAGTATCCAACAAATCATGATAAATGTCTGGAAGCATACAGAGGAAGATGGTATGCTGACGTCATATATAGAGTATCAACATAATACCATACTTGATCAGCAACATCTACTATCAACTGATCATGCTGTGATAAGTTGATAGTAGATAGTAAACGTTAGTTTGTCAATTGAGGTTTGTAAACATTTAACAAGAATTAGTTAGTTACTGTTGGTTAACAGCTTCAGTTGATGTGGATGTTTAGTCAACATTAGTTAGTTAAGAATTCATTTTGCATGTAAAAGCTTACTGGAAGCTTCTCTGTAAATCTCTTTTAATGGAGTTTTCAAAAGCTTTACTTTAGCGTTACGGTTTTCTCTCAGAACTTTTATCAAACACATTATTACTTATATCGAACAATTTTCAAGTGTTTTTTTTTTTTTTTAACAGTAATAATATATTAAAGCCAAGAAAAGGCCAAACACAGAGCAATAGAAAAACAAACACAAAACCAAAGGAAAACAGAGGCCATAGGCCACAAAGCAATAGAGACAAAACTCTTCAAACAAGGCAGGGGCACCTAAAAGACTACCAATAAACTTTGCAACAAAACTTTTTAAGTGTTTTTAAGGTGTTCTAGGAGGATGTAATCTTAATGTCTCTCGTTTTTAACTACTACCTTCAAGTATTCAATTTCATTTATGCTCGATTCCTTTTCAATTAAAGACTTGTCACACCTTAGCTTGTGCCTTTTTCATCAATCTTGGATTTTTCATTAGTTCAGACATTGCCCAATTTATAGTTGTGGCAATTGTATCAGTCCAACATTAAAAATGTCCTGCAGGAATTTTCGTGAGATTGGGAATGGTTCTACGAGGCGGGTTCTTAAAGATCTGTGTTGAATGCATGGGTCGGGAGTCTTTTCATTTTTCTTGATGTTTTTGTTTTCTTTTGTGGGCTGCGTGCCACTTTTTTGGTTGGGATTTGCTCCTGGTGTTTTTGTGGCTGGTTTGGCCTATGCTACTCTTTGTTCTCTTCTTTTATTATTTATATAGTTTTGGATACTGTGTAGGGGTTTTTCAGCATATGATCTCTTGTGTGCTTTTTCCCCTTAGACCAGTCCAATTTATATATAAAAAAAATGTCTTGTAAATATTCAGGAGTCTTTTCAAAACTAGTCACAAAAATATATGAAATTTTAAATTTATCGATTGCAGAAAATTTATCGATTGTATGAAATTAACAAAAGATTTTATTTAATTTATCGATCGTATAATATTTATCAATTGTATAAAAAATATGAAATTTTAAATTTATCGATCATATGAAATTAACAAAAGATTTTATTTTTTGTCAATTTTTTCACTTTTAAAACAATAATACCCTTAATGAATTTTCAATTTTGTTTTCTTCAGACCTCCAACAATGAAGGATTCTAACCTTGAACAAATTTTCATTTTTTTTTTTCATTTAAAATTAATAAAATTTAAATGGGTATTTTTGTCATTTTATGGTCTAAAATTAACAACAATAGAAAAGGTTTTTTTTTTAAATCTTTTATTTTTAAAGAACAATAGAAAGTTCTTAGAAATGGCTAAAATATTGACCAAATATACTCTCACTCATGTTAAGCTAAAAATTTATCAAAAAGAAAAAAAGAAAGAAAGAAATAAAGTATGTAGGAGAGGTAAACATAATAATACTTACCACCATCAAACGTGGCTCCGTTATAAGGTACTCGTTCAACTTGACAATGTCCTAGATTCAAGTCGATACCACTTTTTGGTATTTCAAAATAATAATAATTATACTTACCCAGATTACTGCCTTGAAGTTGTCTGTAGTTAAACGAAATTCAACATCACTATCCTCTTGAACATTTAAAAGAACATCAACAATATCTTCATAATTTTCTTCATTCTTTGATGTTGTCTTGCCTTGTATATGATTATTGATAATGTTTACAAGTAGTTTACCAATTACTTGATGCAACTTCTCTAGTCAAGACTTGATTCCACTAATCCACTATGAAGCATCTTATTTGAAGGATAAAATATGCCTAACACTTCCACGTTTTCCTTGATCACCGAAATGAATAATTCTCTGCCGTCTTTGCATTTCTTACCGAGGGCTGCCCTTGAAGTAACACTATATGTTAATGAAATAATTTTATCAGTAAGGTTAATCGATGATGATCCTGCTCTTGAAGAGATCCAATTAATGAGATTCGACAACTCCTCTCTATTATTGATCGGTAATACTAGACTCGTTCTTACTCAAAAGCTTCAGCAACATACAAATCATCCGTAGTTGTCTCCAGTACTAACATGAGTTTTCATGACTTCTTTGCGAATTCCATTGAAGAAACAACAATAGTAGAGATTTCTCCGAGTTACAGGTGTATCAACGACCAACTCAAGATTAATTTTAGGCATATTATCAATTTAGTCCATAAGTTTTGGTGAAACACCATTTTTTTTTTTAAACATGTTGAAAATACCTATGAGGTTATACTAAACAACCTAGAAGGAAGGGGGGGGGGGGGGGGGTGAATAGGTTGATACTCTAATTTTAAATTATTTCGATGCTTTTGTCAAAACCTTGGTAATCATACAAATTTGCCTTTATCATGATTGTTATGAGAAAACAATTAACACATGTATGCTCAATTCACCACTCTTAATTTACACAACACATAACAAGAGACAATGTATCTTATACAAAAATATGTTCAATGCAAAACAAATTCCACAAGTTGTACTTTGAATATTATAATGTAAATTCACTAAGGAAAGCTTTACAACTTGATATAGAATATCACAAGATACAATGTTTAAACACTTATAAAATACAAGAGATAAATGTTGATTTAATAAATAATGTGTACATCTCTTTCTCTACAACTATCTTGTTTACAAGGATGTGAGAACATGAGAATCTTAAACAAGATATATTGATAATACATACAAATATAGAGAGATAGAGATAGAGACATTTGATACATTGATTTTTACGTGATAAAACCTCCGAAGAGGAAACATCCACAGATTGAATCCACAACCACCTGCAAACCGTAATCCACTATAACAAATAAAAGATACACTCAAAGAAGTGACCAATCTCATGATACACTTTTGAAGTTATCAACTCCTACTCTACCATAGAGCCTAGTGAATCACTTTGCCTACTCTCTAACCGAGAAACATCGCATGCCTCTACAGAGTATCCTTTCTTGGACTTACACGAAGCCTAGCTCATAGCCAAGTCTTCCTTGCTCTTAACTAAGACTTCCTTGCTTGACTATCCAGACCACATGTCCTAGTCAAGACTTCGTGCTTGGATTTGTCTAGAGACTTCCCTTGCTTGGACTTACATAAAGCCTAGCTCCTTGCCAAGCCTTCCTTGCTTAGTTATTTCGAGTCTCTTTGCTCTTAACTAAGACTTTCTTGCTTGGACTTACCTAGAGCTTCACACTCTTTGCCAAGACTCCCACATTTTACAATGCAAGTGATCTATGTGATGCAAATGATGCAAACACAATCAACATAGGACATATGATCAATATGAACTACGAAAACTAGAATTAAACAATGAGCACACAATGTATGATATTCTAGTTTATAATCCAAATGATGCAATCACACAAAATGATGCATGAAAATATGAAATGTATGGATTATGTACACTTCATGTAGAACTAGACTTAGTCAACAAAGATCACAACAAAAATAGTCTAGGTCATTAACACATGAAAAACCGGAATCTAGAATGTGTCAAACCACCAAATACATTTTAATCCTAAATTTGATTCATTCAACAAAAGCTTAATATTGGGTATGTTCATGAAGCACATATACAAGCATTTAGTACAAATATGAAAATCCTAGAGAAGTGGGATTAGATCTTCAAACTTCTTCAAGAAATCAATTAGAGCATGTATTCAAATATCAATTAAGTGAATCCAATCAAAGCTCTAAAATTATACACAAACATGTGCTATTTTTGAATATGATCAATCAATGAAATATAGCACAACTAAGAATCATTTATCATTTGAATATCAATAATCAATGCTTAGGTATTCATAGATACAGAGCTAATCACAATACAACTCACAAGCATGTGAAAACATAGGTTTAGAAAACCTAATTCATATTTGAGAATCTAATCTTAATCAAATTAGCTTTCAATTGAAGTCTACAAACCTAATGACACTTGATCAAGAACATACACATTTATAGGAAGAAAGCCCAAGGTAATTGAAGATCAATTAAGCTCAAGAACACAAAGGTTTGAACAATTACCAATAGGTGCAGTTCGAAAATGGTGATGAACCAAATGAAAGCTTGATCAAATGGCCTCAAGGTTGCTTAGGGTTTGTAGAGGACTCCAATACGAAGATTCTCTAACTTGAATCACTCAAATCAGAAGAAAGATAAGAGAGATATGATGTTTGGAAGTGAGAGAGAGAGAGAATCTGCACATTTTTCTCTTTAAAATAGTTCAATATGAAAGTGAGAGAGAGAGAGAGAGAGAGAGAGAGAGAGAGAGAGAGAGAATATTTAAAGGAAAAAGGTAGGGAAACCAAAAGAGATGGGACCCACTTGGGAGGCCAACCTTCTCAACCTCCCCGTGGTGGCCACACGCCTTCACGGGAAGGCTCCCATGTTTGGGTCTTCTCTCCTCCGATCTTCTCCTCGCGCTCTCTAGCGTTCTTCGACCGTCCTATGGCCTTCGAACTAGGAATTCGAATCCGTTTCCGGATTATGAACTGTAACTCACTAACACACAAGGATGACTATGAAACTTTGACAATTGGATGTGAACTCGACTAGATATATGAAGACGTAAACAACGCATTGTTAGAGAACATAAAGTTTCGTAACTTCCTAGTTTGAACTCGAAATCTAATGAGTGAGTATCCAAAACAACCGGAACTCAACAAGGAATCATTTAAGAACATATTCAAGTCCAAATCACTTACACTTAAACAAATAAATACAAGATCACACAAGTATGCAATTTCCTAGCTATAAACCTAGTACATGCATTTCTACAATGTATGGCAATATGAGATCAATGCATGAGCATACTAAAACATGTGAATATGTTATATTAATTTGGCACTACGATGCAGGGACACTTATGAATGAATTGTGTGTGTGTACGCCTAAGCCTTGTAAGAGGAAAGATGTCTAATTACATTTGTAGCCAATAACGTTTTCTCACACGAAAGCTTCACTTTGCTTGAATCGTTGTCCATCTTCTTTGAAGCTCGATAAACCGAATCATATACAACTAAACAATACAAAGGAAATGTCATTTTGATATAGAATGATGCCAACATAACTCAACATCCTAACAACCTCCCCCTTTGGCAAATTCTATGTCAAAACACCTAAACAAAATACTAAAACATACAACATGAAGATTGGTCACAAAAACTCACTCTCACATTACAATGAGTTAATCACTTAGACTAATCTTCAACAAGTATTGAACTTCTTCACTTGAGCTTCTCTTGATATCACCTAAAATAAACTTGAATGCACAAGAATATCCAAGAGAATATATGACAATTTACTTGACAAGAATATGGCATTTAAGTTCAATATGAAATATGACAATTAAGTTCAAAATCGATACATGTATGCTCCCCTTAAATACATGCATATCCATCAAAGATATCTCATCCAAGATATTACATGCCATATGAAGTTCAATACTTGACAAACACACAAAAAAGATATGCTAAAACAAAAGGAAAAGAGAAAAGATACATTGAGATCATAAAAACTTTGCTAGCCACTTGTGCCACCAAAAAAACGTTGAATGATTTGATGATCTCACATTTGGAGGTGGATGTTTTGCTTGGAGAAATGATTTCTTCCAGGTTCTTCATTTTTTGCGTCTTGTTAAACCACATTTGTGTTTAGCTCTTTTATCTTCTCCCTTGATTGTTGTTTGTTCTCCATGTTAACCTAGCAAAGGTTATTCAAATCTATATAACATAACAAACTCATCAAGGTAAAATGAATCACAAATGCATAAATTTTACTCTTAAGTACATAGGTCATTTCTACCAAGTTCAACAATTACATTAGCAATCATATCAACCCCAAGATTGAAGGAATTGGTAACAACAACAATCATCTTGACCTCAAACAAGAAGAGATTTGATTACAACCACAACTGCTATTACTCTAAGCAATGAGGAATTTTCGACAACTACAATCAATTGAATTGATTACAACCACAATTACTATCGACCCTAAACAAAGAGGAACTCATTGCAACTACACTCAATTGAACTGATTACAACTACAATTAATATCGACCCCAAACAAAGAGGAACTCATTGCAACTACAATCTTATCAACCTCAAGTAAGAAGAAATTGATTACAATCTTAACTACTATACAACCCCAAACAAAGAGACGTTGATTGCAAACACAATCATACAATTATTACAAAAAGTTTCATGCATTAATTGTGATCAATAATACAAAGGCATATAACATTACGAAGATATCAACTTGAAACATATGAACATATCATAAAAGAGAACAAAGTCTAGCATACTATGCTCCCCTTTGATAAGTGTTCTATCTAAGATCAATGCAGAATATTGTTCACAATGAAATCCACACAATCACACATTCAAGCAATTTTAATGAGATTTATCAAATAAGCTCTACAAACTATAGGAGTTACACCAAGATTTTCAATCTCACTCATATTTCTTCAAAAATTGCTAGAGTATCAAAATACCATATAAGCAAAAATGTGTGTGTGAAGATTTTGCTTCAAGTATACGAAAATAAGTAAATTGATAATCAAACATACAAACCATATCAACATCTATTCATCTTAAGCCTTTCCATAAAAAGGTCAAACCAATTATCATCCGGAATTTTTTCTTTTAAAGAGAATAGATTTCAACATATGAGCGTGTGTGTGCATGTCGTTCATTATCCCATTTATATTTAACAACCCGAGCAAACTTGATTATTCAACTATACTCCATAAAGCCATTTTGTTTTATTTGAGGATTGAATCAAAGATTTTTTGTATTAATTCTTTTCAACACTTCTTTGGTTTTCTAACATAGACAAATACTCATCATGACGGCTTTCACTCATCACAATGATGTAGCCCTTTCTTACATTGGGCGGCTGCACAATCAAGGTATGTAGCCCTTTCCATGAGGGTGCTTGATGAGTTCTATGTAGTTGCCGAAGCAAAATGGATACCAATCATAGGTCATCTTTAAATGTACTAGTCATAGGACTTCAAGGTGTATCCACAACTTACATATATCAAACTCAACTTACTTAACTTAACATACAAGAGAAGTAAAGTGCATTTTTTTTAAACAATTGTTATGGCTTAAAAACACATGATCAAAAAGCAATACAAAGAGACTTACTTAAAATCATTACTTCTCAAGAGAGTAGCTTTCTAAGAAAAATAAAGTTCACATTTTTCAAAACTATGCCACTTAACATTCAAGCATCATGAATAAAATCATTGTGAACACATCACTAAAAGATCTTTAGAGAACAAATGTCAACAAGAACCATATGAATGCTATACTAGTTCTCTAATATGACATGATACATGAAGTAATAAAAACATAGAGTCGAACGATGAAAAGCTAGAAAACAAGCATTAGGATATAGAAATACCTAAGCAAGCTTCACTTTTTTTACGAGCTCTCTTGGTTTATTTGTCCTCATGACGAACAAGTTATTGGTGTGTCCACCCAAGAGAATAAAGACTCAACATTTCGACTCAAACACAAAAATGGCTTTCTCTAAAAGTCTTAACAAAAATCATTAACATATAGATTTCATAATATACAACTTCTCAAAAGTTAATCAACAAATTTCGACTATTATAGCAATTATATGAGATAGCTAAGTTCATGTTAAAGTTATAGAGAAACAAAACTAGCTAGCTAAGTTACTCAACAACTTGACATTAATCTTAAAGCTAACTCACATGTGCAACTTACACTAATGGTAAGAGCACTCACCCTTGACCCATTTGGTCTTGGGTGCACAAACACATAAACCATCATGATCATTTCTAATGGCAATATTATATCTAGAAGATAAATCATCAACTATCTTTTGTATAAAGATATATCTCATGTTAAACACAACATTATTGTCATCAACAAATATATTATCAAGACTATGCATATGATCATGTGAAACACTCATTTTCACCCAAATCTTCTTGAAAATTTTCCTCACATGATTATCATTAGCAAACACAAAATTCAAAGTGTTATCATGTAAGAAACATTCATAGAAGATTTTCTCATCTCACTAACATGCATCTCATTTTCTAGTTTTCATTGTCTAATATACTCATGGCGTCTAGATTTAGTATGCACTACAACATTTCAAAAATTGCAAACCGGAATATATATATAGATGATACTATTTAGGTGAGAGTGTACCGATGGTGAAAGCTCCTTACTTTTCTTGATTTTGCACTTGACCTTGGAAGATTGGCCTTTGAAATCCTTTTGTTCCTTAATGACTTGCCTTTAGTTGTAAGAGACTAAACTTGCTCATCTACAAAGCTGAAGTCACTTGAATCTTCATGAAAATTACCAAGCTCTTTGTCCTTCATGATTGCAAACTCCTCTTCCTTGCCTTTGATAGTTTCTTACAAGAAAAACAAATTATTAGCAATATTACTCATTAAACTATGTAACACAAGAACATCTTTAACCGTCTTCTCTTCTAGACATTTGATCACTTCATTCTTCACTTCAACTCATTCAAAGCTTTATCTCTTTCCTTCTCAAGAAATTGAACTCTTGCCATCAATTTGAAGTTGGAGGTCTTTGATTTGCAATCCTCTTCATTGAGTTACAAATTCAAGTGATCATGCCTAGCTTGATTATCCTCCGAAAAAACTTCGTCTTCTTTGCTTTTGTCACTAACATTCTTTTCAAGCTTATCAACAAAATTGTTAGTAGACAAATGAAATGTAAAACAAGAAGAATCTTTTTCACAAGTAGTTTGGAATCTATTTCATGCCTCTTTTGCCATATTTGAATCTTTATTAAGAGAAATGTGTTTCAAAACTTACACCACTATGAATGGCAAAAAGATCTAAAAGTTTAAACTTCTCAAAAAATAAACCACATTCATACTTCATGAACATACTGGTTTGGAGAAACTACTCCATCAAATATAAAACTCGGAAAAGAGAAACCTTTCTTGACAATCCTACCAAGCTTGCTCATCATTAGACTTAGTGAAATCTTTCATGAGCATTTAAAAAAAAAAAAAAAATTCCCTATCAACAAAGGAGGACAACCATTACAAAAAACTATAGATAAAAGGTTGTTTTCCTAGTAAAAAACCTTATAGATCCCGAATCACACTAATTACTTTAAGTGACCCGCTCTGATACCAATTGAAAATACCTACGAAGTTATACTAAACAACCTATGGGGTGGGGGGGGGGGGGGGGGTGAATAGGTTGACACTTTAATTTTAAAATTCTATCGATGCTTTTGTCAAAACCTTAGTGAACATACAAATTAGCCTTTAGAATGATTGTTATGAGAAAACAATTAACACATGTATGCTCAATTCACCACCCTTAGTCTACAAAACATATAACAAGAGACAATGTATCTTATACAAAAATATGTTCAATGCAAAGCAAATTCCACAAGTTGTACTTTGAATATTACAATGTAAATTCACTAAGTAAAGCTTTACAACTTAATATAGAATATCATATGATACAATGTTCAAATACTTATAAAATAGAAGAGACAAATATTGATTCAATAAATAATGTGTACATCTCTTTCTCTACAAATATCTTGTTTACAAGGATGTGAGAACATGAAGATCTTAAACAAGATATATTGATAATACATACAAATATAAAGAGATAGAGATAGAGACATTTGAAATATTGATTTTTACGTGGTAAAGAGGAAACATCCACGGGTTGAATCCATAACCACCGGCAAACCGTGATCCATTATGACGAATAAAAGATACACACTCAAAGAAGTGACCAATCCTATGATACACTCTCCAAGCTATCAACTTCTACTCTACCCTCGGGCCTAGTGAATCACTTTGCCTACTCTCTAACCAAGACACATTGAATGCTTATAGAGAGTATCCTTGCTTGGACTTACACGAAGCCTAGCTCCTGGCCAAGTCTTCCTTGCTTAGTTATTCTGAGCCCCTTGCTCATAACTAAGACTTCCTTGCTTGACTATCCGGATCACATGTCCTAGTTATGACTTCTTGCTTGGATTTACCTAGAGCCTCACACTCATTACCAAGACTTCTTTTGCTTGGACTTACACGAAGCCTAGCTCTTTGCCAAGTCTTCCTTGCTTAGTTATTTCGAGTCTCTTTGCTCTTAACTAAGACTTCCTTACTTAGATTTACCTAAAGCCTCACACTCTTCGCCAAGACTTCCACATTTTACAAGGCAAGTGATCTACGTGATGCAAATGATGCAAGCACAATCAATATAGGACATATGATCAATATGAACTATGGAAACTAGAATTAGATAATGAGCACACAATGTATGATATTCTAGTTTATAATCCAAATGATGCAATCACACAAGATGATGCATGAACATATGAAATGTATGGATTATGTACACTTCATGTAGAACTAGACTTAGTCAACAAAGATCACAACAAAAATAGTCTAGGTCATTAACACATGAAAAACCGAAATCTATAGTGTGTCAAACCACCAAACACACTTTAATCCTATATTTGATTCATGCAACTAAAGCTTGATATTAGGCATGTTCATGAAGCACATATACAAGCATTTAGTACAAATATGAAAATCCTAGAGAGGTGAGATAAGACTTTCAAACTTCTTCTAGAAATCAATTAGAGCATGTATTCAAATATCAATTAAATGAATCCAATCAAAGTTCTAAAAACATACACAAACATGTGCTATTTTTGAATATGATCAATCAATGAAACATAGCACAAATAGGAATCATTTATCATTTGAATATCAATAATCAATGCTTAAATATTCCTAGATACAAAGCTAATCACAATACAACTCACAAGCATGTGAAACACATAGGTTTGGAAAACCTAACTCATATTTGAGAATCTAATCATGATCAAATTAGCTTGCAATCGAATTCTACAAACCTAATAACACTTAACTTAAGAACATACACATATATAGGAAGAAAGCTCAAGGTAATTGAAGATCAATTAAGCTCAAGAACACAAAGGTTTGAACAATTACCTAGGGCAATTAGGTGCAGACGAAAATGGTGATAAACCAAATGAAAGCTTGACCAAATGACCTCAAGGTTTCTTAAGGTTTGTAGAGGACTCCAATATGAATATTCTCCAACTTGAATCACTCAAATAAAATGAAAGATGAGAGAGATATGGTGTTTGGAAGTTGGGAAAATCTAGAGAGAAAATCTACACATTTTTTTCTTCAAAATGGTTCAATATAAAAGTGAGAGAGAGAGAGAGGGGGGGAATATTTAAAAGAAAAAGGGAGGGAAACCAAAATAGATGGGACCCACTTGGGATGCCAACCTTGGCTGTCCTCGTGGAGAAGCGTGGCCACCACAAGAAGGCTCCCAAGTTTGGGTCTTCTTTCCTCCGATCTTCTCCTCGTGTCCTCTCACGTTCTTCGACCGTCCTTTGACCTCCGAACTCGGAATTCGAATCCACTTTCGGATTACGAACTGTAACTCACTAACACTCGAGGATGAATATGAAACTTTGACAATTGGATGTGAACTCAACTCGATATACGAAAACGATGACAATGCATTGTTAGAGAACATAGAGTTTTGTAACTTCCTAGTTTGAACTCAAAATCTAGTGAGTGAGTATTCGAAACGACCGGAACTCAACAAGGAATCACTTAAGAACATATTTAAGTCCAAATCACTTACACTCAAACAAATAAACACAAGATCACACAAGTATGCAATTTCCTAGCTATAGATCTAGTACATTCATTTCTACAATGTATAGCAATATGAGATCAATGCATGAGCATACTAAAACATGTAAATGTGTTATAATAATTTGGCACTACGATGCAGGGACACTTATGAATGAATTGTGTGTGTGTGTGTGCACATAAGCCTTGTAAGAGGAAAGATGTATAATTACCTTTGTAGTCAATAACGTTTTCCTCACACGAAGGCTTCACTCTACTTGAATCTTTGTTCATATTTTTTGAAACTCGATAAATCGAATCCTAGACAACTAAAAAATACAAAGGAAATATTGTTTTGATATAGAATGATGTCAACATAACTCAACATCCTAACACATGTTTACTTTTTTACAACCCTAGGTCCCTTACTTTTAAAAAATACATCAAATTGGTCCATTTGTTAGTCAACCGTTAGTCCAACATAACGGTTCCACGGGTATTTTTGTTTGTAAACAGAAAAACATGTCACGTGTTAAATAATATGTTATTTATCAAAAATTAAAATTAATATTAAATGGTAAATAAAAAAGTAAAAAAGTAAAAATAATAAAATAATAAAAAAACAATTCAAGATACAAAAAAAAAAAAAAGAAAAAAAAAATGAGGTATCTTGATCTCCACTTCCATGGAGAACAAGAAGGATCTCAAGATCTATAGAATGGGTCTTCATCGTCGTCTATGGTGAAATCCAAATGAATCATGACAAGGAGATCCATTTAAATTTCCTTGAAGAGAGGCCGACATGGCGTCGTCGGTGGTGGAGACCTATTGCTGGGTCTGCATTGGTGCGAGGGGGATCTAGCTGGATCTCGTTAAAGACCTAGTGCACCCACCATCCTCTATTTTTCCAAATCCAAATACAATGCACCCATCATCAATCTGAGTTTTCACTCTAACATCATAATTATAGCATGAGATTTGCATACATCTACTCTGAACAAAATGAGTATTGCATAATAAACTTACCATTACTAACACAATCTTGAACACCCATAGACTGACATAGATTCTTGTCAAATATACACAACAACTAAAAGTGATCCACAATTTACAAATAATTCTCCATAAAATTCTAATGCATAATCAACTAAAAGGATGGGTGTCTGGACGAAGACCGGGATCCTCGATACCAAAAATAAAATCAAGTTCCAAGTTTTATTCAAAGATCGCATTTGGGTTCATTTCACCCAGTAAGTATGACCAAAACCCATATATCAAAATCGATTCTATCTTTTCAAATTTTAAAGATTTTGAATCGAAAATTAAATAAAAATTAAAAAAGTTGAATTTTTGGTTTCTGGGTTGTGTTCTATTGAAGTTGTTTGTTGAAGATATCAAAATCTTTTTTCCTTCTCTGCAAATTTCAAAGATTTTGAATCGAAATAAAAAAAAGTTGGATTTTTTTCTTCTTAGCTGTGTTCTATTGAAGTTGTTATTGTTGCTGCAAAATTCTTCAATAAAAATAATTGCTGAAAAGTGTTTTTTAAAAAAAAAATTGTTGCTGGAAATTATTTTAAAAACAATTTTGCTGCTGGAAAATATTTCAAACAGTACACAATATAATTAGAATAGAAAAACCTGAAAGTGGCTGAGTCGCGGACAATGTCGCTCTCTTTAAGACGTTTCGCAGCTCTGTCCAGATTGTGCAAGCAGTTCTAAAGTTGCCACGTCGTCCCCAGGATAAAACAGCCCAGAATCACCTCTATCTCGGAACTTCTTTGCAAAAAGAAGAACCGGAATTCTCAAACTCTTTCAAAGATTGCTCGGAATACTGACAAGGAACACTCAATAGTTTCTTTTAAAATTATATGTGAGAGCTTTTGTTGTTTCAAAATGTTGTGTACTTTGTGAATGAGGCAAAGCCTCTATTTATAGGATTAGAAAATCATAACTGAAAAGACAAATTAAAACCGGCCATTAAAATGAAATAAAAACTGATTTAGTAATAACTACAATTTTAAATAAAAACGTTTTATAATTAATACACTCATTTAAACAAAACGGTTTTATTTATTTTTTATAGTAATTACTTTCAAAAATTTATTTTATAACAGTAGAACAAAAACATAAATGTTATGCAATTTTTGAATTCAAACATTTTAAATACACTTTTAACAATCCCCCACTTGTATTTAAAAAATATTAAGTTCATCGAGCAATATTTTATATAATTGTGCATAAGTAAAGGTGTTGTGTGACTTGAACCTTTACATAGTGACGATGCTTCTGTATATACAAGAGTAGCTCGTAGTTTTGAACTCTATCACGGACAACACCACACACACAACCATACTAGAGTTAAGTTCTAAAACCAGCACTTTACGACCATGTGCTTATATCCCAGTATAGTGAATGCTATAGAAATTTTACCCAAATTTTCATAGGAAGTGACCTCTCTTCCACATTCACATAGGTGAGCCTATCACAGATACTCCCGTAGCTAGGTACCCAACTCCACATAGAGTATAGAGCTCATTAAGAGTTATATATAACTCAACCTTAAATCGCTTCAGGATATCATGCTCCATAGGGATGGACTTGGTGTGTTAACCTCATATCACAATAGCATGATTCCACATATCACTTCATGACTTGTTAGTACCCTTTGAACCTACTTCTTGGGATCTCCAGTCTGTGGGTTGAGTTACAATCACAAGTGACTCAACTATCAATATGTTTTAGTCCCATCCCATTCGAGGTTTTCCAAACCTTTTCTCGTGCTAATCCTTTCATCAAAGGATCAGCCAAATTCTCCTCAGACCGTACATAATCCACTCTTACAGCCCCAGTTAGGAGAAAATCTATAACTGTACTATGCTTACGACGTATTTGTCACCTCTTGCCGTTATAACAACGGTTCTGGACTTTTGCAATAGTCGCGGTACTATCGTAGTGAATAAGGACGGCTGGTACCGGTTTCTCCCATAAAGGGGTATCTGATAACAGACTTCTTAACCAATTTGCTTCCTCACTAGCAGTAGCTAGTGCTATCATTTCTGACTCCATTGTGGATTGAGTCAAAATAGTCTGTTTCTTAGACTTCCATGATATTGCACCTCCAGCGATACTAAAAATGTATCCACCGGTGGCTTTGGAATCATCAGAAAGAGTATTCCAATCAGCATCACTATAACCATCAAGTACAACGGGAAACTTTCCATAATGTAATCTGAGGTTCATTGTTCTCTTGAGATAACGCATGACTCTCTCAAGAGCATGCCAATGCTCATTACTAGGTCTACTAGTAAACCTACATAGTACTCCTATAGCATAAACTATATCAAGTCTAGTGCAATTAGTAGCATAACGAAGGCTACCAATGATGCTCGCATACTCATTTTGTCTAACACTGTTACCAGTGTTCTTGAACAACCTTTCACTAGGATCATATGGAGTACATACGGGTTTACAGTCAAGGTAATTATATTTCTTTAGAATTTTTTCAATATAATGAGATTGATCTAAAGAAATTCCCCTTTTTGACCTAGTTATTTTTATACCTAGGATTACACTAGCTTCACCTAAATCTTTCAATGCAAAATTAGCAGTCAATAAACATTTAACATCATTCACAACATGAATATTTGAGCCAAAAATAAGCAAGTCATCCATATATAAACAAATAACAGTGCAAACATCATTATCAGATTTATAGTAAATGCACTTGTCACTTTCATTAGATTTAGGTTCACTACTAGATGCCAACCCCCTACTAGACCCCCCCACTATTTCTTAATTTTAAAAGGGAAATTTATCTGAGTCATATTCCATCCCTCTATCACTACGAACTCTTTTAACTTTTCGATTAGATTGATTTTCTATTTCATTTAAAAAGATTTTGAACATGTCTATTGCTTCACTATTGTTCTTCAAAAGATAGACATAAGAAAAATTAGAACAACAATCTATAAAGGTAATAAAGTACCTTTTTTCCATTTCTAGTCAAAATTCCTTTAAAATCAAAAATATCAGGGTGAATTAGGTCAAGAGGTTCAGAAACTCTAATTACAGATTTATGAGGGGGTTTTTGTGATTTTCGCTTGACTATAGGGTTCACATTTTCCAAAATCTTTTAGAGGTAGTTCGGGAATAAATCCTAGGCTACTAAGATTTTTACTAGTCTTTTGTTGATGTGACAAAGTCTGGAATGCCAAATATTAAAAGAACAAATCATGTAAGCAGAAATATTAACTTTATTAACATCAACATTAAGTTTGAACATACCTTCAATTGCATAGTCTTTGCCAACAAAAATTTCATTTTTTGTGAGAGTAAACAAATCTGCTCCAATAGTCTGAGTGAATCCTGCTTTGTTAAGGATATAACCAGATACCAGATTCTTTATTATTTCTGGGGTATGCAAGACATCTTTAAGAATGACAGTCTTCCCTGAAGTAAAGTTTAGTTCAACTTCCCCACTACCAGCAACAACGGTGGAGTGTGAGTCACCCAACAACAACTTTTTGTCCACAACATTAGAATAAGACTTAAACATCGATCTGTCATAACAGACATGGCAAGAAGCACCAGTGTCTACCCACCATCCCTCAGATCCATCAACTAAGTTGAAATCTGAAATCATAGCAACCAGTTGGTCTATGGTTAAGTTAGCCTGAGGAGCAAGACGTGCAACTTGCCTATTTCGAAAATTCCGAGCAAGATGCCTTGGCTTACCACAGTTATAGCAAGAAAACTGTGACGAATCATTGTTCCATGAGGGAGGTTGTTGCTTATTCTGATTTTGTGGATTCTTACTATGTGTTTTGTTGTTGCGGTTCTTATTCAGATTTTGGTTCTGGTTCTTCATTGGGTTTTCAAGAAGAATCATTTTTTCGGTGTTTAAATAAAAAAGCATTTTTTGTCTCCAATGTTTAAATTGAACACCCTCAAAGTGGAAGGGTCGATTTAGGTCGGATGACTTAGAATCCATTAGAAAAAAAAAACTTTGATTAAAAAAAAATATTTGAAACGTCTTAAAATTGTTACTGCAAAATTCTTCAATAAAAATAATTGCTGAAAAGTGTTTTAAAAAAAAAAATTTGTTGCTGGAAATTATTTTAAAAACAATTTTGCTGCTGGAAAATATTTCAAACAGTACACAATATTAGAATAGAAAAACCTGAAAGTGGCTGAGTCGCGGACAATGTCGCTCTCTTTAAGACGTTTCGCAGCTCTGTCCAGATTGTGCAAGTAGTTCTAAAGTTGCCACGTCGTCCCCAGGATAAAACAGCCCAGAATCACCTCTATCTCGGAACTTCTTTGCAAAAAGAAGAACCGGAATTCTCAAACTCTTTCAAAGATTGCTCGGAATACTGACAAGGAACACTCAATAGTTTCTTTTAAAATTATATGTGAGAGCTTTTGTTGTTTCAAAATGTTGTGTACTTTGTGAATGAGGCAAAGCCTCTATTTATAGGATTAGAAAATCATAACTGAAAAGACAAATTAAAACCGGCCATTAAAATGAAATAAAAACTGATTTAGTAATAACTACAATTTTAAATAAAAACGTTTTATAATTAATACACTCATTTAAACAAAACGGTTTTATTTATTTTTTATAATAATTACTTTCAAAAATTTATTTTATAACAGTAGAACAAAAACATAACTGTTATGCAATTTTTGAATTCAAACTTTTTAAATACACTTTTAACAGTTATTCGGGTTTTTTTTTTTTAATTATTCAATTTGATGAAATTGCTTCAATCTGGATGGACGGTGGCACCACCACCTACTTTTTTTTTTTTTACTTTTTTTAATTTCTCTTGATCTCTAAAGATGGACAGTTGGAGATATCTTAATTATATTTTTAAAAAGGTTTTTATGGATTTTTTTCTTTAAAAAAATTTGTTTTTCTTAAAAATCATTTCACCTCCACAATTTAAAATATTTTTTTTTTCATTTTTCTAATTAATTTGTCTTTTTAATGGATTTCCATTTTAAAAATAAATAATTATTTTTATGTTATTGTAAGAGTTTTTTTTCTTTGTTTTTATTTTATTTTATTTTTTACGTTTATAGGTTTTTCATAAAAAATTTGTAATATTTTTATGAAATTTTTTAGTGTTAATGTATTTTATTTATTTTCTGTTATTATTTAATTTTTAAGTATTTTTTAAAACAAAATAAATTTTATAACATATGTCAATTTTGTATTTGTAAGTACCTCTTTTTTATGATTGGCTTATTTCATGACATACCACATTGGGGATGATTGTGTAATGGGTAGCTTAGGTCTTTTTAATGATTATCAAGGCAAACTTCCAAGCATCCCAATGACTTCAAGGTCAAGAGCTCCAAAAGGTATATCACTTGACCTTGATTCTTGAAGAGATTAGGTGCACACACACACTTGCATGCATCTTTATCTATCGTGGATTTGTTGCCATGCATGTGTGTTTCATTGTTTCGTGCATCTATGTCATTTAGCACACAAACACTTTCATTGCATTTGTGTTTCTCTTAATTGTGCGCTTATATGCTTTATCATCACACTTATGCATTTTCTTATATTGCATATCTTTTGTGTGTCACATGCTTGGTGATTATTCATGAAGTCTCTTCATGCATATTAAAATGATTGCATCTTGTTCATTGAAATGTCATAACATGTTTAGGCATTAGGATGCAAAGCCATGAATTCTATTCATGCATGTTTTAATTGAGTGCATCTTGTTCAATAACAATGCAATGACATGTTAGGAATTAGGATGCATTCAATTCCCACACTTGCACTTCATGTTTGTTAGTTTTAAGTGTGGTGTAATTCGTTTTCGTTTATGTGATCGGAAACGTCCGTGCTTGCACGATTATGTGCATGTCTTAGCGTGGTGGTTGACCACTTGAGAAGGTCTCATTCTTCTCTTGGATAAGTGGTAGTTTTGGTTTGGTTGATTGGAGGAAGGTGTCTAGTTTCAAAATATTGGATTTCAATGTTTTAAGTATTTTCAAAACCTACCTTTGCATGGTCCTGTGACTATAACTTTTTATACAAAGATTTAAAATGAGTTTTGAAAATTTGTGTACAAACTAGACACCCATACCTTTCTAACGGTATATTATTCGTAATATTTCATGACCGTTTAGATTATTTTTAAAATCTCCAAAGTGACCACCAAAACAGGGCAACTTTGTTGCTGTTTCTGACCTTTGGTCACTCGATTGATCATAACCTTTTCTACAAGCATCGAAATGTCATTCTACAAAAAACGAGTAGAAAGTAGACATCCATACCTTTCCAACGGTATATCATACGAAAGGTTTTGATGTTGTTTGGTCATGGTTTGGGGCTCTTGAATCTTGACCAAGAAGCTGAGCGCTGGTCTAGCGCTGGTTGTCATGCGTAGATCACCAGTGCAACTTGGACAGTAGGTCTACGTTGGTCGTGCGCTGGTCGACCAGTGCCAGACCAGCGTAATTGACGGGATTTGGGCTATTCTTTTCCAAAACGACATGGTTTCATCTTGCCCTAGTATATATGTATTCTCTTCTTCTTTTGGTCGACCAATGAGCTAAAAATACACATATTGGAGAGAGAAACCAAACCCTAGAAAGAGAAAACTCCCAAGAACTCACCTTTACTCAACCAAATTCCTTCCCATGAGCATCTAGCATTTTCTTAGCATCATTCAAGCATGGGTTGTGTTGATTTCTTTGATTAGGTAATCTCTACATGTTCTAAATCTTTTTGTTTCATATTTATGACTTGTTTTCCTAGGATGAGCATTTAGTTGTTGATTAAATGCATGACTCCTTACTTAATGTTATTTATAACATGATTGAGTCTTTGATGTTTGGTTGAGATGAATTGTTTGTTGATAGCTAGCATTTAGGACCATTTTGCCCTCTAGCTAAGTCTATATGATTTTCATTTAGACATTGATGTGTAGAATTCATTGATTGCATTTGTTAATTGCATTTAGTGTCCTTGCCATGCTCATTGACAACTTGTGTTGATTAGCCTTTTGATTGACAAATTCTTGATTGCATTAGTTAATTGCATGTTTTAAGGCCTTGCCATGATTAATTGACAACTTGTGTTGAAATGGCTTTGTTTGTTAACAATTAGGTTGTTAGAAATTTCTACAACTAATTGACACCTCATGTATGTGCATGTAGGTTTTGTTGATAACTAGGATGTTGATTTGCATTATAACATCTAATTAAGCATATAGTGTTTAGTCTAGCACTCATTGCATTTGAGCATCATTGTGATATACGCTTAGTCTTGTAATTCTCTTCATAGAGTCAAAGTCTTGTGGCTTCTTGGTGAAGTTGCACAAGCATTGTACTAGCTCCTCTGTAAAAGGTATGCGAGTAGATTAAGAGGTGCTCACTTGAGAGTGTAACCTTCTCTTCATATAGAGGTTGTCTAGGGTTGGTCTAGGTTCACTATAAAAGGTCTGGGGGTAGTAGTGGTGGGTTAGTAACCAAGAATGGTTCAGATCAACTTAGGTTGTAAACATCATTACATATAGTGGATTCGAGGATCGAGTGTAACTAGCTCAATAGCTTGTGGTTTTTCCTTGTTGAAGGTTTCCACATAAAAATCAAGTGTTCTTTAATTTCCGCATTTTACATTTGATTTATTTATTGTGTGTTTGGGTTTTTATATGTTAATATTGATTAATCGAAAAATTGGTAATAATCGATTAACAACCCATTCACCCCCCTCTAGGTTGTTTTAGACGCACATAATTATATTTTCAGTATTGCACAATCAAAATTAGTAAAGTTGTCAGATTGTAAAATGTTGGAGGGCAAAAGTGTCATTCCCATTCAATTATCTTACAACATTCAAAATCATTTTAAACAACATTAAAAAAAAAAATAGAAATAAAATATCATAGTTATCTTACAACATTCAAAATCATTTTAACCTTCAATAATTTTCGTAATTTTATGAATTTTTACCTTTCGTAAAAAATCATAAGAAGATAAAAGTAATTGTGAATTGTTCATTATTGCCTCAAAATGAAAAGAAAACAACAGTCTCTTTCTGTTTATTGAATTTTTTTTTTTTCTTTTTAAAATGAAAACAAAAAAGCTTTCACGGGAAAGAAGCAAACACAGCGAAACCAAGTTAACAGCAATTTTTTTTTTCCCAACTATAAGAATGAAAGCCTGTAAGCGGAGATTAATTTCTTAGTAAATTAGATAAAATTTTATGAGATATCAATACCCTCCAATATATATATATATATATATATATATGTAAAATAATGAATTTTGACACTAGATAGTTAGTGGTCCGTTGGGACCCATCGAGATCAATGACTATACTCTCGGCTTGACTATGTACTCCCATAACCGGGAGATATCTACTTCTATAGTACGGTGACAAAACTCAAAATAAATATTGATAGAAATGTATCATTAGACTTGAACCCCACCACTAATGTGGATGAAAAGATGCACATCACTTAAATTAACGGTAGAAATACTGAAATTATAATATTAATTTGGAAAGATTAGAGCAACCGAATGTTAGATGACCGTTATAGGTAAAAACACTCCAACCACCCATCTAGCCCAAAAATGACACCGGTAGATAGTAACAATTGTACCCAAAAAATATATATATTGTAAAATGAAACTATATATTCGTAAAATGAAACCATATGAATATATGGTTGGAGGCTTGGAGCTAGAGATGTACGTTTGGGGAATGGGGATGGATATAGGTCCCCCTATCCCCTTCTCCACTTCACACACGCCCTCCCCCCCCCCATTTGGGGAAAATGGGGATAGGGAATTTTGGGAGGACCTATATCCCCATCCCCAATTTCCCATTTTCTCCGTCCCCGTTTCCCCCGTTCCCCTATTTCCCCATTTGACTAAAATTTACAAATTAAATTAAAAAAACAAACATTCCATTACAAATACAAAATAATTTTATTAGTGCATTTTATATAAAATGTGTATATATACTTAGGGAGTTAGAGTTTTCAAAGAATAAACAAAAAAATTAAAAATATATATTATAATTATATTTATATATGTTTAGGGGAAATGGGGAAATGGGGGGGGGGTTATAATTATATTTATATATGTTTAGGGGAAATGGGAAATGGGGATGGGGGACCTCCCCCCCCCCCATCTCAACATAATTGTGGGGAAATGGGGATGGGGAGGGATCCCCCCATCACCATCCCCATTTCAATTTGGGGATGATTTTCATCCCCATCACCCCATTTTTCTCCCAAAAAAAAATCCTCAAATGGGGATGGAGATGGAGACACGGGGAATTGGGGAATTGGGGTCCCGGAGAAAAATATGCATCTCTACTTGGAGCTAATAAAATATTAGTGAGAAGGAAGCCTTTTTAAACATATTTGGTTGGTCAGTGCTAGGAATATTTTTTTTAACCGTATCTATAAAGACTATGTATTTTTTTTTTTTGAAGCTATGGATATTTTGGACTGAAAAATAATCATCTATGACTTGTGATAGTGATAGAGTTAAAGAGTTGGTGTTTATGTGTTACTTCTTTTACACAAATTAAGGTTTAATGACTAAGGTGATGGACGTGGTTCTTGAAGAATTAATTAATTGGCTCTCAAGTCATTATTGAAAACTTTACAGATTAAATAATTGATTTAATGTACAACAAGTCGAAACCATACTAAAACAAACAATAACAATTGATTAATAAATTAATTAATATCAGAAGGAATCAAACTCAAAGTTTCCTCAGGCATAGGACCTCGCAAAAAGCCATCTTCCTTTCCTTGTTCCCTAAAAAATATTGCATATAGTCAATGTCTAACAACTGAAATTAAATATATTATATAATATAATATTATGATGAGTGATGACTTGTATGTATTTTTCAATGGAAACTAACTTAAGTTTCAGAATACGTGATTGGTGACAAACCACTGAGTGGGACCATTAAAAATCAAATTAGCAAATCAATGAAAAATGGTGGTTAGGATTTAGGAGGAAAAGCATCACGATGTTAAGAAGACTGTGAGATTCCACCATAGTGGAAACAAAACACTCACAGCTCTGCGGTTTCACAAAGGCCATTGCTTTTGTTTGTTTATTAATTATTAGTCATAATCTATGCAATTTGATTGTGCTGTAGCTCTTGATGGATTACTGTGCTTGATTTTTCATAATTATGAATTGGAACCCTTTCCCTGACTGGTTTGATGTCTATTAACATTAATTAATTTGCCGTCTTTGTCTCAATTTGTTAAAATATTTGAGATTTCGTTGGTTTCCTATTGGCTTGTGCTAATCAACCATCGTTTGGATATTCTTCGGACAATAATGCTAAACATCCATCTAAAATCTCATTTTTTTCATCCCACTACATGTGATATATGAGGTGTTAAATTGTGAGTGAATACACATTAATGATGATTTATCTCACCTACCTCATGTACCCACTCACCATTTGACACCTCACATGTCACGTGTAGTGGGATGTAAAATGTGGGATTTTAGGTGGGATGTGTAGAATTACTATTCTTCGAATTCAATCATTTTCTGCATCACCTATGGACCTTCAATCTGACATCAATCTCCAAACTCAATCATTGATTCAGATCATTTTAAAAATAAATTTCATTCTGGATCACCTAAAACTCAATCATTAATTCGGATCACTTCTGGACTCAATTTCAATCCTGATCACCTTCATCAACTCAATCAATGTCTTGGATGACCTCCAAACTCAATTGTTGATCCGAATCACCTTCGTACTCAATTTCATTATGGATGATCACCTCCATACTCAATCTTTGATCCGGCTCACCTCCGGTCTCAAATTCATTAGGGATCACTTACATACTCAAATATTCAACACAATCCAACATCTTCCATTTCTTCAGATGATTTGCTATTATTAGCAGTAATTATCTGAAGCAAAGTTTCCTAATTAGCATATTCTTATACAGGAAACATGAACCTACAAACACTCAAGACAAGCACAAACAGTAAATATGGAACCTTGCTATGGAGGCTGAGCTTGGGCAAGTATAGTCTAGTCCATTTCACTAACATTAAAAACAAGACAAGCAAAATTTTTGAAAGACCTTTTACCTACCACACTAATGTAGACCCGGCACGGTACCGGTTCGAACCGCCAAAACCGGAACCGGAAAAATCAGAACTGTTTTTCCAGTTCATGAACCGGAACCGGGGGAGACCGGCTCCAATTCTGGTTCCAAGGTTCGCGGAACTACCCGGTTCTAAATGGACTAGAACCGGTGGTTCCAAGGTTTTTTTTTTTATTTATTTATTTTTAATTTATAAAAAAATTAACATTTTATTTATAAAAATAAAATGTTAAGAAAAAAAAGGGTCATTGTAAAGTATTAGACCATGACTCATAACCCTTGTCCAAGTAATTATGTTTTCCATTCCCTCCTCCTCCTTTTTGTATAGATTAGACATCTCATTCACTTCTATATTTATCCAATGTGGGATGTGGGATAAGAAGTCATATTATGCATTTTTAACAAATATTTCAATTATTTCTTTTAGTGCATGAAGTATAGAAATTATTTCTTTTGTGTCTCTGCACCTCTACTATCTAAATCCTATATGAAACAGGCTTTAGCTTTGCTCATATGAAAATTGTAATTTTGTATGCCCACCAGTTGATTCTCTTAGGTTGTCTTTGGCCGAAGTAAAGTGGTAGTCTATTATGTGTTGGAAAATATGGTTAATGCTCATTTTGAAGTTTTGTTAGTTGAATTACAGATTAAATCTGGCCCAATAAGATTTGTATTTATTATTACTACATGAATTTCATGGTAATTCCTGTTGGTGCTAGTTTGCTGCAGACTCAAGTAAATTTTCTTCCTTACATTTTTTTATTGCTGGAAAATATTGATTGAAGTGAGTTTTTGTCTGCAATGCCGAAAATAATATTGACAGAGTGCATCACATAGCTTTCATTTGAAATTTATGTGGATCTGCACATAACTTGGTAGTATTTTTCTTTGCCACTGCATGAAGAGTATTTGTTGGTTTCCTTTTCTTGTTCTTATTTGCCTTAGGGCATTGGTTTCGTGAATCCTGGTTTTACAATTTAGATTCCAGATTCTACTTTCCCCTGCGTGCCCGTCATGGTGATATGTTCTATTATTCTTGGGTAAACCATTCTTGCATGCAAACTATAGGTTTGCGTAGAGTAATTATGTGATGTCTCAATAATTGAAATATTTGATAAAAATTCATAATATGACTTCTTATCCCACATTCCACTTTGAATAAATAGAGAAGTGAATGAGATGTCTAACCTATATAAAAAGAAAGAGAAAGTAATGGAAAACATAATTACTTGGACAAGGGTTATGGGTCATGACTCAATACTCTACAATGTTATTTCTAACATTTTATTTTATTTTATAAATAAAATGTAATATTTTGTAATGTAAAAATAATAATAATAATAAATAAATAAACGGTTCATAATCGAACCAGAACCGTATCACCTTTACACTAGTGGTGGCCACGGTTCGGTTTCGGTTCGGTTTCGGTTTGAAACCGGCGGTTTCGGTTCCGTGGCCACCCAAAACCGAAACCGTAACCGGAAAACCGGTTTGGTACACGGTTTCTAACCGGCGGTTTTACGGTTTCGGTTTCGGTTTCGGTTTAAAAACCGACGGTTTTGGGTTCGGTTTCGGTTCGGTTTCGGTTTTTCAAAAAAAAATTCAAAAAAAATGCCACGTGTCAACTTCTGATTAGTCGATTTTTATTTTTATTTTTTTATTTATAAAAAAACCGCCGGTTTTTGGCGGTTTTTGGAAGTACCCAAACCGAAACCGTAACCGGTTCAACCGGTTTCCGACCGGTTTTGAAACCGTCGGTTTCGGTTTCGGTTTTGGGGCGGTTTTTGGAAGTACGGTTTCGGTTAAACCGCGGGCAAAACCGTCGGTTTAACCGAAACCATGGCCACCTCTACTTTACACTAATGGGAACGGTGATATTGAGGCCGAACCTAAACCTGTGCTCGAGAGATAGCTGTCCATGCACTGATAAGGGATGTATGGATTATTGAGAAGACATGAGCCGTGGTAGTCCCCAGGGGACTACTCGGATCCCATGAGTGAATAGAAAGTTGGATCTACATAGGATCTCACTTGAATAGCCCCATCTATCCTTCTGAGGAATTTGGTTTCAAACCCCCGGTTCGAACAGGAGAAATACGTTATGCTAATGTGCCTTGGATGATCCACATCTAAACAAGTCTTTTTCTCTTTTTTTTTTTTTTTCTTTTTTTTTTTTGAAAGAGATTGAACAAGTCCTTTGCTTGCTTCACATTGGACTGCAATAAGTATCGGACTTTGTTCTGTAATTTCTCGGGATAATCTCTATAACACCACCTTACCTCCAACATCAAATTCATTAGACGATTACATATACACCGTACACATATATTATAAAAACATCTCCAATGTAAATATATATTTAGAGAAAATTAAGTGCCACTTAGGATAGATAGTTAAAAAATTAGAAAAACTCTCTCCAATGCAATTATCTAACTTCAATATCAAGATGATATGGTAAACAAAAGTTAGAGAATATAGACTTGAATTTCTAAATGTTGACTAAGATTTCTAACTCTTTCCACCAATAACATTATAGTTCATTTAATTGTAAAATAAAAGAAGAGAGAGAGTGTAATAATTGTTTTATTATGATTGATCATAAAATGGATACATATTTGTCTTTGATTTTAGATAATTGCATTAGAGATGTGAATATACATTTCTCTAAAAAAAAAAATCAAAAATGGATCCATAATAAATAGAAATGATTTTGTGGCCCTATTTAGGAACTCAAAAATGAATATTTGTATTGAAGATGCTCTAATATTTTTTATTTTTTATGGTAAGATGCTCTGATATTAGTACTTACAGACAATACATTGTATCTTATGATATGATTTTATTATTATATAAACAAATACCATCATTTACAAAACTGTTAGCACTATAGTCAAAGCTGTCCATTTAATGAATTGAAAGACACAATTAATAATATCTCAAGTCATTTTCAAAATAATAGTAATAATAATAATAATAATTCTAGTCGGTCAGTTTTGAAAAAAAAAATCGAAATAGAAATAATATAACAATAATACTACTTTACCTAAATTTAGTGTCTAAATCTGATGCATAAATGATATAATTTATTTAAATTGTATTATATTTACATGATTTAAATAAATGGATTAGTTTTGTCATATCATTTGGACACCAGATTTAAACAAAGTAGCATTACTCATAATATAATATTGTAGAACCAATTCTATAACAAAGCATCTGATTTAATAACGTAAATGAAAATTTCAAGTTCTTTCTGTAAGTTTTTTTTTTATAATATTTATTAATCCAGGACCATGTATTTCTTTGAAAGCTTCGTCATTGATAATGTAGTGGTCAAAATTGGACCTCTAGCCCACTGATAAAAAATTAAATGTTTCAAAGAAACCCAGTAGAAATGGGCCCACAAGCCCAAAAATTGGCCCACAGGCCATCAGACCAGGTAAAAACACGTGGTCAAATCAAATCATAAATCAGACAATCATGATGAGACGTTTCACACATCCTAAACGTCTGAATTTATTGCCAGGTTCAAACAAACCAAAATGGGCAAGTAATATCTCCTTGATCCACAATCGCTTAAAGGATTGAGGCGTTGAAGACCCTTGATCTTCACTATAAATAAGAGGCCCTTGGGTTCGGATTTTCCAACTACTTACGCGAAAGCTCTCATTTTCTCTAAAATCCTCTCTGCTCAATTCATCTCTAGCATTTATTACAGTGGTACTCTTCCAATATTAATTGCTAGTCCATTTCTTGGTCGATTCGATGTCACCAATCTATAACAAAGACGAACCTAACCTTTAATCGATCCAAGTCGAACAAGGGAATCCATCAAAACATTCGAGCCACCAAATTGTTCGATCTTAGACATCGCGCAAATCCTTGATCGAACATTCACTCAATTCAACCATATCGAACAAAAATGGTTTGTCTCTTTCCCTTTTCCTTATTCGTATATCGAACAAATACTGACTTGAACGTCAAAGAGTTCCCCAAAAGGAACACCCCCTCATGTGGTTCGCCACTGTTTTGCTTTATTTACTGTTTTACAAGTTGTCAGTATCATAATTAATTGTATATCCGATTGACTACAGTTTGGCACCCACCGTGGGGCCTAGCAATTTTCCCAAGCAAACAAACAATGTGACCTGATCTATAGATGATGACTGAATCAGGAGACTTCGAGGCACGATTCACGAAACTTACGGCCCAGTTGACAGAAAATGCAACCCGCTTGCAGAATCTCAAAAAAGAGAATGCGGAAGTTCGAGCCAAGAACCAGGAGTTGTAGGAAAAGCTCAATCTACTTTCCAACAACGCGCAGTCGACACTGGAGCAAGTCCCAATCGATAATCGATCGCGAGAACCAAACGGCTATCCAGAACAATGCACGAGGTGGCAAGAAGATCGAACCACGAGGTTGCAACTAAACCCACCACTAGTCAATCTCAACAAACCAATACTGGCGACGGATACGAATGTCATTCCAGCTAATCCGTTGACCCCGTTTGAAATGCAAAGGGACTCAAACCAACAAAACCCCGCGAATTTCAAAATGGTAAGGTCAAACAAACTCTTTTATGACCCTGAAGTTGTTCGCATGTTCGAAGAGATGGAAGTAATGATCCAAAGGATCTCAAGTGTACCCGCTCCCATCAAGCGATGTGTCGTAAATAGCTTCGTCGACTCTCCATTCATGGACGAGATCGCACTCATGGAGATGCCAAAGAAGTTTAACTTTCCTAACATGAAGCTGTATGATGGGATGACCGATCCAGATGACCACATCGCACAATACAAGCAACACATGTTCACCGTCGTGATCCTCAGGGATCAAAGGGAAGCATGTATGTGCAAGGGATTCGGCTCAAGTCTCACCGGCCCAACGCTCCAATGGTACACAAATTTACCAAACGTGCGATCAGCTCGTTTGCACAATTAACAAACATGTTTGTAGAACAATTGGCGAGCAGCAGGAAGCAAGAGAAGTTGTCTGATGACCTCTACACTGTTACCCAACGAAGTGGATTTAGAGAGTGAGTGTCTGAGTCTAGCAATCCTCTTTATTTTTTTCTTTTATATGCATTGCTTTGAAAAAAAAAAAAAAAAAAAAAAAACTTTCACATTCAACAAGCAAACACACCCAAACTTATAAATATATTTTTCCCAAATCCCAACTATGATAATGAAATCCTTAAGCCGGAGATTTTAATGAGATATCATATAAAATCAGATATCATATATATATATATATATATATATATATATATTAGTTCTTTCTTAATGGGTCTTTTATTTTAATTTCGGTAAGGGTTTAGATGAAAACACATCGATTTTAATGAATTTCGATCTTTTTTTTTTTTTTTTTTTTGGATGATAAGTTTAATGAAATATATATATGATCAAAATTTGAGAATTTTTTGAGCTCTTGGATTATTTATCCCGATTTTGTTGAATATGAATGCATCAGAAAAATGAGTGAAATATAGGAAAAATCAAGAAAAATAGTTGTAACACTTGAAAAATTCTCAAATTTTGTTTATAGGTAGATTTCATTAAATTTATAATCCACAAAAAATTCAGATCAAAATTCATTAAATTGATATATTTTCATCAAGGTCCCTACCGAGATTAAAATAATGGATCCCTTAAAAGAGAATCACTATATATATATATATATATATATATATATTGAAATCTGACGCTGAATGGTTAGTGCTCTGTTTGTACCTGTGTCGAGATCAATTACTATATGGGCGGATACTCCCACAACCGGGAGATATTTACTCAAACAATAGGATGAGAATAAAACTCGATCCACACACATACTGCTAGTAGCACATGATGAGACTTAAGCCCGACCACCGATGTGGATGAGAAGATGCACAACACAACCTTCAGCTTAAAGTGAAAGTGTTGAAATTATAATATTAACTTGGAAAGATCAAACCGATGGAATGTTGGGCGACCATTAGAGTTAAAAATACTAAGTTGATAAATAAATACCCGAACAATGATATTAACCTCTCTAGCAAGTAGCAAGCACAAAAATGACACTAGTTAATAGTAACAATGGTAAAATTAGACTTATATCAGTATAGAGTTGGAACTAATTAACAAAATGTTAGTGACATCGAAGCTTTTTAAACATATTTGGTTGGTCAGTGCGAGGAACATTTTAGACTGAAAAATAATCATATATGACCTGTGATTAGGTCCCCCCATCCCCATCCTCACTTCTCAAACCCTTCCAACCCCACCCCCATTTGACTGAAAATTACAAATTAAACAAAAAAATAAACATTCCATTACAAATACAAAATAAAATCCATTAGTGTATTACAAATACAAAAGAAAATACATTACTAAATAAAGTATTTCAATACTTCAAAGTTTGAAACCAAGGCAACTTCACATATGAAGCAACACAAATTTAAATAAATAATAATAATAAAATAATAATAATAATAATAATAATAAACACTTCATATAACAGCCAAATGCCAATTCATGCTCGGTAGACAATAGCTTTGAAAAATCTCCATTCTCCACCTAATTTACTTTGAACCCTCTACATCGCCATTGTTACTATAACAGGTAGCCTACAAATGAAACAAACACATTATGAGTTTTCACATGGATTTCTAAACAAGAATCTATTAATTATATATATATATATATATATATATATATATAATTACCTCATTCACTTCACCTCATTCACTTCATTATCATTGTCACCATCAACTTCAACGTTTGTAAAATATATATAAATATATAGATATATATATAAAAATTTATATATATGTAAAATATATATATAATTATTTTTATAATATTTTTGGGGAAATGGGGAGGTACCTCCCCCCATCCCCATTCCATTTCAATATATTAGTGAGAAAAATGGGGAAATGGGGATGAGGGAGGGTCTCCCCATCCCCATCCCTATCCCCATTTCAATTTGGGGATGATTCCGCCACCCTCCCCCCCAATTTCCCTATTTTTCCAAAAAAAATTCCCCCAAATGGGGATGGGTACGTGAGGAAATGGGGATCCAGGGGAAAATGTGCAACCCTACTTGTGATATTGATAGAGTTAAAGAGTTAAAGAGTTGGTGTTTATGTGTTAATTATTATTATTTTTACACAAATTGAGGTTAATGACTAAGATGATGGATGTGGACCATGTGGTTTTTGAAGAATTAATTAATTGGCTCTCAAGCAAGGAATAAAATATCGGTATTGGTATCGATATCAGACTTATAAATTTATGGATATATCGAGGATATTATCGATATCGGTGAATATTCGATAAAAAAATTAAAAAAAATAATGGATATTTACATCTAATGTTAGAATTTTTTTGTTAAATTTTAGGATAAGCTTAAATAAGCAATTATATATCAAATGAATCATATTTTAATGATAAATTAGTATAATTATGAGTTTATTATAAATTATAACATAGATAGATTCTGTATATAATTTTTAAAATTGAGTATTTAATAGAATAATATATTGTTTCATTTTTACAATATTATATACAATATAAAGAGATTAAATATTTAATAAACAAAATTATCATTAATATATATATATATATATAGTTTCATACTTCCAAGATTCTATCATAAATCATAATTCATATATAATAATACATTGCATGTCTGAAATTTAAAACCAAAATAAATTCCTTACTGGTTCAAATACATAAGATATATTTTTATCTTGATTCGAATAATAATTTTCCCAACAAAACGTGCTAGCATAGTTTTCAAGGTAGTTATTAATATGTCACACGTATGTTGCTTGATCTCTTCCAACTGATCCATGAATTGGGTAGTTTGGATTTACCAAACTTTGTGGATATTGTTGATCTGCATGCATAGGTATTGCATATGACATTTGTGGAGAAGGATAATCAAATATATTGCAGCTACCATAACTACCATAATATGATACATGAGAACCTAACCTTGTCTGCGAATCACCCAAAGAACTATTTTCTGTGTCTATACTCATTGAGGAGAGAGTCATATTCAAAGAATTTTTATCAATTTGACTTGTTCCTCCATGTTGTCTACCACAATTTTAATCAAAATTACCTGCGTGAGCATCCCAACCTGACACACTAGCATTCCAACATGTTGCACCAGCATCCCAACCTCCGGCATGAACATCCCAACTTATTGAACCAGCATCTCAACCTCTTGCACCAGAATCCCAACCTCCTCCATCATCTCTATCATCTCCATCATATCCATCATCTTTTCCTTCACTATTTCATCAGAGGTATGTTAGTCATCGAAAGAGCTGCTAACAGTAACTCCACGATCTACACCAACTTCTTCTCTAATCATTTATTCAACATATATTCTCATGCCTCGAGCATGAGAAGCAATTTGAGGATCATGATTTCCCTCATCATTATCCAAATAGGCATGTCTAACCCAGTAAAAAAAAAAAGGATTTTCATTATCGTCCCCTGCTTCCACAGCTACTTGAAGTAGATCCATAAAATCAGTTTCATCTACTTTATCTTTTCAGCTGTCATATTCCTAAGTTTCAACTTCATATTATAATAACAATAAACAAGTTGTTTAAGCTTAGAATAGGCAAGACGGTTTCTTTGTTTTGTGTGAATTAAAGCAAATGTGGACCAATTTCTTTTGCAAGCAGAAGATGATGTTGTTTGTGACAATATGCGAAATGCTATTGCACGCAATGATGGAGCACAATTTCGATACATTACCCACCAATTAGCTACAATAAAAATTATTAAGTATTATAAGTATGAATACCATTTCAATGATATTATTATTTATTATTATTACATAAATTTTTGTAATAAAACTTATATATATGGTTGCATTTTGCTTCTAGCTGCCATGACTGTTCGTGCACCAAAACTTTTCTTTCCATCCTTGAAGCATATGAGCTACATCCATGACTCATGAGATCAATATATAAATAATATATATAAATACGTGTATATGACACAATACTCCCATGCAAAGAAGTTATAATATTGGAATTATAAAATTGATTGTAAGTTGTAACTTTTTACCTTATTTCCAAAATTAGCAATCCCTACAGCTTCAGGGTCTAATTTCGTATAGACAGTATGTACAGCTTTCAAAAGATCTGAATTATCCTCAATATTGTCTCTATATTGGTACTTTGAGTTCAAATAGTAAGCTAGAAGAATAAAAGATATTAATTGAGATACTTTTTGTTTTTGTTTATATATATATATATATATATAATAAAAATTATGGGTTTTACACAAACAAATCAAATTGCTTTCACAATCTTTGCCCAATTCTACTTCAGTAATTATACTATTGACTATTGTGTTGGAAAAGTTTATAAATTTGTTAATGCTTCTTTTAAAATAATTTTTAATATAGATTATTTGAACAATAATTTAAGTGTTTAAGATTAATTTAAAAATAATAATAATTTGTAAAATATCTCTGGATTTCGGGATGAAATTCACAATATTTCGGAAATATCGGGACATTTCGAGAATATCGGAGGATTTTCATGAATATTTAGAAATCAACCGGATATTTGCTAGATATCGGATATTACCTCTGTTTCGATATCGGTCCCTCCAAAATATGGATATATCAGTGGATATATCGATTTTAAGTTACTTGCTCTCAAGTCATTATTAAAAACTTTACAGATAAAACAATTGATTCAATGTACAGATAAAACAATTGATTTAATGTACAACAAGTGGAGCACTAGCTTGTTGCATCGAAGCCATACAAAAACACACATTAACAATTGATTAATCGATTAATTAATTTTTATCAGAAGGAATCAAATTCAAAGTTTCCTAAGGCATAGGACCTTACAAAAAGCCATCTTCCTTCATTGTTCACTAAAAAAAATTGCATATTGATATATTCAATGTCTAACACCTGAAATTAAACATATTATATAATATGTTGATGACTTTTATGTATTTGTGGATGGAAACTTAAGTTTCAGAATACTTGATTGGTGAGAAACCACTGAGTGGACACCATTAAAAATAAAATTAGCAATATCCATGAAAATGGTGGTCAGGAAGAAAAGCATCATGATGTTAAGACGACTTGTGAGATTCCATAGTGGAAACAAACACTCACAATTCTGCGGTTTCTTTCAGGCCATTTCTGTTGTTTGTTTATTAGTCATAAATCATAATCTATGCAATTTGTGCAAGCTGTAGTGGTTGGATGGATGACTATGATTGAGTTTTCATAATTATTGGAACCCTTTCCCTGAATGGTTTGATTTCTATTAATATTAATTAATAGACTCAAATTGGTTATCCAAAAATGATGTCTCAATTTGTATTTAACCAATCAAATTGGGACATATGTCTATATTTATGGAAGAAGTGACATATATCCCAATTTGGTTGATTAGACACAAATTGAGATATCATTTTTGGATAGTTTATTTGTATCCTTAATTAATTTGCCTTCTTTGTCTCAATCTGTTATAATATTTGAGGTGTTGTTTGGATATTCTTTGGATTCATTCATTTTTTCGTATCACTTACGGACTTTCATTCTATGCAACTCTTGCACATAACTAGGGATTTGGATTTATATTCTCTATTTGCTTCTTAAAGAAGTCTTTTGATACATCAATTTTAATTCACAATAAACAGCTTGACTTTTATTATTAATCAGCAATCAACTAATCTAAATATGTTCGATAAAAACTCAAATCGATAGGTCAAAGGTCCATCGCCTTGGTAGCTAGAGAATTACACTCTCCATCAATCCACCAAGGTTCAAATGTGCATGGTCTTGGTAAATCCCAATATCTTAATCGTTAAAAAAAAATAAAAATAAAAACTCAATTTTTGATATATTCATATAACGGATACTTGGTAGATCAAGCTAGACTATATTACATATTTTTCGGTTTCCATTTATGCACTTAATTGTAATTCTACTCCTAGTCCTAGGTTTGGTTAGCATAAGCCTCATAAAGAATTAAAACGAGTTCTATATAGATTTTGTATAAGTTTGGTATATTTTATTTCCCTTCAGAAAAAAAAAAAAAAAAAGTATAAGTTTGGTATATTAGTTAATGAGTTCAATAAATTCAGAAGCAAAATATAGTTTATATGGGGAGCCATGTCCAATTTCATTATCTATTCTTAGTTAATATACATGGCATATATGGTTATAATTAGAATAAAATAACTCATCTTCCTAATATTTGTACGGACAGTGTACCCTGTTATGAAAAAATTTGTAATGAGCACTAAAATTTAACTTCCTATAATGGTTTGGTTTTACTTTATAATTGTTTTGGTTTAGATCATAAAAAACTAATCCGGTTAAATAATTGTTTGATTTGAATATAGACAAAACCAACCAAAACCAATCCATAGCCACCACTGGTCCTACGTTTGGCTTGCATGGGCCTCGAAGGCTCAAACAATTAAAACAAATTCTATATAGAGTTTAGTTAAGTTCAGTATATTAGTTCATGAGTTCTATAAATTCAGTAGAAAATTATAGTTAATATGATGGGAAGCAAAATCCTATTTCACTGTCTATTATTAGTTAATATACATGGGATACGATTATAAATAGCACACCACCTCTTAATAGAGATGGCAGAGCACCTCTCTTCCAATAGTTATGATACTTTAAATATATACATATATATTATTAAATAACTCATCTTCCTAATATGTGTAAACTGTTATAACAAATTTTATAATGACTAATGAGTAGACTTACAATAATTAAAATGAATCATCAAAATTCTATCAATAATGTTGCTTTGTCTAAATCTAGTATCCAGATTTGGTGTTCAAATGATGTAACAACATTATAATCCATTCATTTAAATTGTATTAGATTTGTATAATTTAATTGAATGAATTAAAGTGTTACCGTATATCATTTGGGCAACATAGTATTACTCAAATTCTATACCTTAAACTCATATATTATATTTATTTAGTAACCTGGAAAGACAATAAAAAAATAAATAAATAAAACTGCAGCCAACCAAATAAATAATTGCTCACCACCTCAGTCCATCTCCTAAAATAGAAAAAGAAAAGCAAACAAGTAAAAAAAAAAAAAATTGAGAGGGAGAAGAGTGTGTAAGTGATGGGAGAGTAGTTTTTGATGAATGATCCCCATGCACCAAAATAACGGGATTCTCCGATAGTAGATTCTGTCTTCTTCTTGCTTTCCCTCTGTTCTTCTCTTCTCTTATAAATAGTTTAAAAGCTTTTTGGGTTTTGACAGTAACAACAACATCATCATCATCATCATCATTATCATGTCTTCTCATTCAATCAACAACCCCTTCCTTGGTCTCTCTCCTCTGCTTCCTGGCAATCCTCGATCTTCTTCTTCGTTCTCTTTCTCAAACCATCACAAACTTCTCTTCTTCTCCCGTAAGTTGATTCTTCTTTCTTCTTCTAGCTCTGATTCTCCTTCTTTTTAAGTTCACGCGTATATCCAGATCAAATACTATGCAATTTATATTGTTTAATAAATAATTTATGTGTTCATTTGTTTTTATCAACTTTTTTCCCACCCAAAAAGAAAAAAGAAAAAGAGTCTTTTTTTTTTCTTGGAGATCGACTTATTGGTTCCTCCCACTTTTTTTTTTTTTTTTTTTTTTTTTTGAGATTTCTTACATTTATAAATTTCTTTCCATATTCATCACTTTAATCCCTATTTTTTCCAAAACTCATAACTTTAGTTCATTTGACCAAATATTTGGAAGTCAATTATTTTAAAACCTATGAAAGTAAACGTTTTACCCTTGTTACTATTTAATTTAACTAAAATGATTATCTTAGTTTTAAATTAAAATGAAAAACAATAAATTCTCAATAATAAAATCTTAAATAAATAATAATAATAAAATCCATTAATATTTTCTTATTTTGTTTTGTATTTTTTTTTCATAATGGATTTTTATTTAGATAAAATGATTATCTTAACTTTAAATTAAAATGAAAAAAAAAATTCTCAATAATAAAATCATAAATAAATAGATTACAAAAAAAAATATGAAAAATAATCATTTAAAACTAAGATAATCATTTTAGCTAAAATCTATTATGAAAAGAAAAAAAAGCAAAATAAGAAAAAATTAATGGATTTTTATTATTATTATTTATTTAAGATTTTTTTTAATCTATTTATTTAAGATTTTATTATTGAGAATGTATTGTTTTTCATTTTAATTTAAAGCTAATATAATCATTTTAGCTAAATTAAATGTAATAAAGGTAAAATTGCACTTTTATAGGTTTTAAAATAGTTGATTTTCAAATACTTAGTTAAATAGACTAAAGCGATAAGTTTTAGAAGAAAAAAAATATATATAAATATATAAATATATAAGGACTAAAGTAATAAATATTGAAAGACATTTATAAAGTTGACAAATTATTAAAAAAGAAAAAAAAAGAGTGGGATTTATGTGAAATTATGCTCCTAGAAAATGGTGTTGAAAATGCTTTTATCATCTTTTTAAACCAGTTTCAAGAATAGGCATCACTTAATTACTTTTATTTGTAGTGGGAATTTAGTATTTGATTTATTTGGGGTATTATATTCAACTTAATTACTTTTTAGATGTCTGGCCGTTCGGGGAAAAGGACAAACAAATTAGCTTTGATATCCAGCCTAGATGCAGTGCTATCCCCAGACAAGCCATCAAAGGTACGTACGATGAAATGATAACTAATTAATTCAATAAATTTTAACTGTATTTGGATAAATATACTTGTACGTATACTTATACACATACAATTAATATTTCCTATTTATTTTTATGTCCAGGATATGCAGACGTGTTTCAAAATGATCTGCCAGTGATAGAGTGGCATGAGATCGTGGACGATGACATAGAAGAGGAAGCTCTTAAGGTGATTTACTTTTCTTTTTTATATTTTGATATGATGATGTGATTTTGATTTAATTTCTGTGTTTATATATATATATATATATATATATATATATATATTTATAGGTATTGAAATCGAACGAAATAAAGGAACGTGTGGCGACCATTAAAGGGATGTTGGAGTCGATGGAGGATGGAGAGATAAGCATATCGGCATATGACACAGCTTGGGTTGCTCTTGTGGAAGACATTAATGGAAGTGGTGCTCCACAGTTCCCTTCTAGCCTTGAATGGATTGCCAACAATCAACTCTCTGATGGCTCTTGGGGTGATGAAATCATTTTCTCTGTGCACGATCGCTTAATCAACACATTAGCTTGTGTTGTCGCAATTAAATCTTGGAATATTCATCAAGACAAGTATGAAAAAGGTATTCATACATTACCATATATATATAAAGAAAATTTAAAACGACATTCTGTTTATTAATTTTTAATTAAATTGGATTAGCTTAATTAATTAAATATTTTCTATTGAAAGGTATACGTATATGATTAGTGGCAAGTCTAGCTAACATAGCATTTATGTTTGTATATTCATCATATACTGTACGTAGGATTGTCGTTTTTCAAGGAAAATATATCAAAGCTTGGGAGTGATAATGATGAGCACATGCCCATTGGTTTTGAAGTATATTTTCCTTCTCTCATCAAAATTGCAAGAAGTTTAGACATTGAAGTGCCTGAAAACTCTCCTGTCTTTCAAGAGATCTACAAAAAGAGAGATTTAAAGCTCACAAGGTATACAATACAGATTCATCAATCCATACCCAAAGTTTCTATATCATAATTATGTTCCTTATTACTTTTACATAAAAATTGAGAAAAAAAGTACTCATGGCCTTATCTTATAATATAGATATAGGTCTGTTGTTAGCTTTACAACATGTATGTGTAATGTAATAATTGTGTGGGGGTGGGGGGATAGGATACCGAAAGAGAGAATGCACAAAGTGCCCACAACATTACTCCATAGCTTGGAAGGAATGGCAGACCTGAACTGGGAAAAGCTTCTAAAATTAAAGTGCCAAGATGGGTCACTTTTGTTTTCTCCATCCTCCACTGCTTTTGCTCTCATGCAAACTAAAGATCACAACTGCTTGAAATATCTAACAAATGCTGTTCAAAGATTCAATGGAGGAGGTACGTACATACTGAGTTGCTTTTCTATCTTCGGCTTTCACTTTCAAGAACTAAATCTAATTAATTTCTCACTCTTTTTTCTTCATCAAAATTTAGTGCCAAGTGTGTACCCGGTTGACATGTTCGAACATATGTGGGCTGTGGATCGCTTGCAACGCCTGGGAATTTCAAGATATTTCCAAGCAGAGATCCAAGAATGCATGGATTATATTTACAGGTATGATGAACAATTCCTGCATGCAGAGATCTTATATAGTAACTACTTCTTCACTATAAGCAGCAACACCCATTTATATATGAAAAAAAGGGCACTCAAATTTCAGATATTGGACCGACGAAGGTATTAGCTGGGCAAAAAATTCGAGGGTTCAAGACATTGACGACACAGCCATGGGTTTCAGGCTACTGAGATTACATGGTTATCAGATTTCTGCAGGTAATTAAGTTCAGTTTGTTTTTTGTTTTTTTTTCAAACTCCATAATTGTGTGTGTGTTGCATATAATATACATTATATGGTGATCGATCATGGTGGGTGACAGATGTGTTTCAGAATTTTGAGAAAGGCAGCGAGTTCTTCTGCTTTTCCGGGCAGTCAAACCAAGCCGTTACAGGAATGTTCAATCTGTACAGGGCTTCTCAGCTGCAGTTCCCTGGAGAGACCATTCTTGAAAGCGCCAAGCACTTTTCGTCCAATTTTCTAATACAAAAACAAGATGCTAATCAGCTTCTAGATAAATGGGTTATAACTAAAGACTTGCCTGGTGAGGTATGCTAAAATGACTTAAATGCCCTGCTTAGAAAGGCTAATTGTAATTTATCAAAAGAATTTGAAGAGAATGTTGTGTTAATTTCCTTTTGTTTATGTTATAAGTGACAAATTAAATTAAACAATATAATAACAGGTCGGTTTCGCGTTGGATGTTCCATGGTACGCAAGCTTGCCAAGACTCGAGACAAGACTCTATATAGAACAGTATGGCGGCCAAGATGACGTATGGATTGGCAAGACCCTTTATAGGTAACTTTTATTATCCTAATTTCCCAAGTTAGAATATGCTTTGTTTTTGACCGGTGAAATTTACTGAACCAGTCAACTTAGACAACAACCCATGAACCCACATTATTCTATATAGATAGGTACAAAATTGTGCACTCCTATGTCCTATTGCGAACAAAAAAAGTTGGCCATATTTATAGTGATCAATCTTATTAGGCTTGATATATAATGAATATTATGTGTTGTTTAATTACCTCTCAGGATGCCCTATGTGAACAATAACGACTATCTTGAGCTGGCAAAATTAGACTACAACAACTGCCAAGCAGTGCATCAAACCGAATGGAACACTATGCAAAAGTAAGTAGCTACCTATCATAATTTATGCCAAAAGTGGCAGCAGTGAGTGGTCCAGTTGACTCATCTTTACAAAACAAGTAAATTATTGATTGGATTAAACAGGTGGTACGAAAAAAATAAACTTGTCAATTATGGGATGAGCAGAAAAGCCCTTCTCCGAGCGTATTTTGTGGCATCAGCCAGCATATACGAGCCGGAAAGACGGCAAGAGCGAATCGCCTGGGCTAAAACAGCGGTGTTGATGGAGACGATCGCGACATATTTCGACAGCGGAAATGAATGTAGTAAGCAGAGGAGAGCTGCCTTCGTGGATCATTTCAGAAACCGTATTATCGCACACCTCTATGTGAACGGAAGGTATACATATTTTCCATATTCATCTGAATTGAAGGTATACACCTCTATGGGAAGTGGACGTCCAGGTCATGAATAGAGTTATTCTAGCTAGGCTTGTTTTGATTCTCAAATATTATATCAAAAAGATCCATTATCTTATATCATCCAAGCCAAAACCTCTAAATCGGTTTTGTCCCATACAAGAAAAGAAACTTAAGAGCATATATATTAAGAGAGAATCTTTCGGTGCATGCACCAAAGATTTTTGTTGTATACTAGAGCTTAATTAATTGGATAATTATGTTGTCATATACGGAGATAACAAATCAAGTGTTAGCTGTTTGTCATATCACTTGTTTGTGCAGCACAATCCACAAGTGATATAACATATCGGCTTATTGTTTTTGTTGGTAATTAGACATCGGGTATATTGTTGATTGTGTGTTGCAGGACATTGGACATGCAGTACAAATCAGATCAAGAATTGAGTGGTATCTTGCTTGGAATGATCAACCACCTTTCATTTGATGTACTCGTGGCAAAGGGTCGTGACATAAGCCAACACTTACACCACGCTGTATGTAATTCCACATTTTTCGGACACAGAGTTCATTTACTATTCAATAATCAATATAGAGCAAGAATTTCATTTTAATTGGAAAGATGTCAAAGTTCAATTATAAGCGGTGTTCAATAATCAGGTTAAATTAGTGTTCCGAATAAGGAAAATATTTAAAGTTTTTCTTGTAAGCTGGCAACTTTGCAAAGTACCTAATAACTCATTCCGATGAATTAACTTTTTGTGTGTATTTTTTATACAGTGGGAAAATTGGCTTATGAAGTGGCTAGTAAAAGGAGATAAACACCTAGGAGAAGCAGAATTACTGACTCAGACAATAAATCTAAGCACAGACTATTGGGTCTCAGAGGAGCTTTTGTCTGATATTGATGAATACACTAGACTCTCTGACCTCACCAACAGAATCTGTCATCAACTTAGTTTTTACCAAAAGTTAAAGGTCAGTGTTATTGACAATAAGACATCTGATCATATAATCTCAGTAATAAAAAAAAAAATTCACTTGTTATTTTTAGAGCTGTATATATTTGTTTGCATCTTCTTTTAAAATCCCTTTTTATATATGTTTCGATGACATTTTCTAGTCTCAATCAAGAAGCATTTACTTTTATTTTTATATATAATTTAGTTGCTTTTCATACTTTAATTATAGGCTATTTCTATTGCTTTATAGGCTAGTCTTAAATTTCTATTGCTTTCGCATGCATTAGTGACTCTCTCTGTTCATTTATCTTTTATGTTGTTTTTTTTTCTTCAGGTACATGACAATGGCAATTGCAATGTTAATGCTGATAGAATCACAACCCTCCAATTAATCGATTTGGACATGCAAGAACTTGTGCAGTTAGTACTCCAGAACTCCTCTTCATCAGATGGCATCTACTCCCAGGTCAAGCAGACATTTCTAACGGTGGCAAAGAGTTTTTACTACATGGCCTATAATGATCCTGGGACTATCAACTTTCACATTTCTAAAGTACTCTTTGATAGAGTTAAAATAAAGAGAAATGTGAGGTAATAATTACAAGACAAATCATAGTAGGAGCAGATTTCAGCACTTGCTTTATGGTCTTCTGTTCTGGTTTTAGTCTCCCAAATCATGCCTAGTAGTGCTCTCAATAATTGCTAAAACACTAATCTATCTAAGCATAAAAGGGATCCAACTGACAATTATTGAAATCCCAATAGTCTCTTATCCAAAGGACCAAGACAGTGGGTTATAACAATAGGAACCAAGGTTGTAGCCAAGGAGAGCACTTCCAAAAGCACTAAAAAAGTTATACAAAAAGTCAAAACCTCACAAAAATAGGGGTTGCACGAACTTAGCAAGTGGACATATATAGCAAACCACGTTATAAGTTGTTTAATTGTGAATTTGGATCCTCTCATCACCTCAAATTTAATGATCTCACGACACATAAGTGTTATAATAACTGAGTGATCAGGTTAAAATGTGATTATTTTCCGCTATCATTTTATCAACAACCAATCACGTGCTTTGAAAATGTCAGAATAAAACCAAGATGTAGAGATGATCCAGATCTACTGTTAAGAATATACATAACCCTCTTTCGAAGCTTTTAGTGTAATGGGTTTCTTCCTCTAAATGTATACCCCAAGAACAAAAAAAATGGCAAACAACATATCATAATAACACATGCTAAAGTAGGCTATCATTCTATTCAACATGACGTGGAGATTCACAAAATCCATATCTACAGATTTCATATCTCATTGGTGACACCACAATTTACCTCCATTATTATTATTTATTTATTTATTTTATTTTATTTTATTTTATTTTTTTTTGTCACCAACAAGCTACAACTTGGGTTTGTGTCAAGAGAAATTAGAAATTACCTCATCATCATGAAAAAAAAAAAATTCTGTTATGCATTAAATTAAAATATAAACCAATTAAAAAAAAAAACCTATTATACATAAAATGTGATATATATATATATATATATATATTAGGTAATAATATTCTCTTGCTCTTTTATCATTTTAATAATATAAATTAACTTATAAATTTTGTTTTCATAATTTTAATGACCATGAAAATAGGAGATAAAATCAGTCTATTTTAATATTTTAATTTTCTATTATTTCATACATTACTACCTAATCTAGTGTGTATTATATATGAGTAATACTAGGTTTCCTAAAAAATTTCTTAAATTCTTTCCCAAATGTATGTAGCACGTGAGGTGTCAACATCTTGTAAATTCATAAGATTATGTGGAGAATGATATGATGTTGACACCTTATGTTCTACAAACATTTGGAAAAGAATTTGGAAAAAAAAAAATTGAAAAACCTAGCATTACTCATTATATATATAATATATATTTTTTAGATTTTACTAGAACAAACTAAGCAAATATTCAACTCTTATAGCGACTACCTTTATTATTTATTTTGTTAGGTAAAATATCAATCTGATTTTGATAAATTTACTTTATTAGTTTATTATAAATTTTCTTCAAAATTATTATAAGTTAATTTGGTTTGACATGAATATTATAAAATTAAGTTACATGTATGTAAATAATTGTGATTTAAATATATCAATTGTATAATGATATTTTAATTAAGCTATTGAAATTTATATTTTATAAGTCAGGAACTATTAAAATATTTTTTTTTTCAGTTATGCATACCGTTAAGAACAGACATAAATTTTACAACAAAATAAAATATGTTTTCTCATACACTCTTTGATTATGACTGAAATGGAAATTAAGAAGAAAATTAGATTGATTTGGTTATAAATAATTTTATAGATATAAAATAGACATATTACATTTTAATTAGTTAATGTCTATTTTATTTATTTATTTATATCATTACTTTTAACACCAAACGGTAACACATTTTATTGAAAAATATCAAGTGCAGGATTCCGCATTTTTTCTTGTATAGGATTCCTACTGACCTACAATATTAGTTTTTTGTTTTGGCCTCCCAAAAATCAAAATTCTGACTTCACCCCTAAGGATGGGATCAGAGATCAACTCTCACCGAGAACAACAGTAACTTGTTAATCAGTCTTCTATTCTATTCAAAGAAAATAATTCGATGAATTCAAACAAATTATTAAAAGAATAAGGATAGATGAACCCTCTAAATATAGTGCAGTTGGGGTCAGCATTATTATTTCCAGGGCCACCACAAAAAAATAATTCAATTTGGGATAGAAATTCAAATCCACCCCCCATCCCCCACAACACCAAATATCATAAAATTTGACATCGATATATGGCCACCATGTTGCATATGCACGTCAAATGAATGATTCAGGAATTCAAAAGCAACCTCATGGTTGGCATCATATTCTCAATTAATGAAACCATGAAAAAGGGTAAACACATATATTATCGCACGTATATTATATATTATATTCATTTTTTTAAAAGTGTAAATTCTGTATTAATTATATTTATATAATATTTGGTTCTTTCCCAATAAATTTGTCTATTAGCTTGATCAAACATGTTATCATGAATTATGTGTCCACTCCAACTTGACTCCAAACATGTTCTTGCAGCCAAATCAAGCAAGAATGAATTATGTAAGTCTGATGTAGGATTGGAGATGCTCTGAGATTGTAAAACATATTAATCATTCAATTCATTATTTAAGTCTATTTATAAAAGGCTTTGAAAGGTCCTTTTTATAATTGCTAACATAAAATAGATAAACATCCAAAAACTCATGATAACGATACAACAAACCTAAACTAATCTCTAAGGAGATAATTATTGACACCTAATACTATCTAGATAACTATTCCATATTCCCATTTCCCCATCAGTAAGCTTCACTCTTGAGGCTAGGCTGCAACCAACACAAAAAGTACAATTTAACAACAAATCCAGCAAAGAAAACGTCAAAAAGTTTTAACAATCCAGGATTAGCTTGAAAAACCATAGGAGACACCTCACTTAATATAAGGAACAGGTCATTTGAATAAATATAAGCTTACATTTCCAGTTTGACTTCCACAAAATACAGTCACAAGCACATGCTAATACTTCCTCAACCAAGTTCAGTTGGCACAACACATGGAAAGTAGAGCTAATCATATTCCAATTCATCAGGTGTCACAGGCCGTTTGAGGGGGATCATAGACTTCTTTTCAACATCTCGAGATAATGCTTTTCTCATATCTGAAAACAAACCAATATCTTGAACAATGCACATAGTATGAAACAAATCACAACACCATAGTAGGCCATGATAACTCACCTAACCCGTCTTCCTCTCCTGAATAATAGCGTAGAACCCGTCTATAAATTACATAGCCAAGCTGATACAAGAAAAATTAGGAATTCAATATCAGCATCATCAAGTTGCAGTATACATAGAGAAGTGGGGGAAGAAACATTATTACGATTATTGGCACAGAAAGAAACATCACTCATGTTACAGCAGCTTGTCTTCCAGAACCAATCTCTTATGCAGCATGTAACCTCATGCAGGTATTCTCAAAAATCCTTCCTAGCAGAGACTGGGAATCATTAACCAATTGTGTACTTCGGCTGACTGTAGCACAGCAGTGAGCAGAACCTCACCATTGCCTAGCAGGCTGGCACCATTCCTTAACCAAGTAGCTGAGTTTTCAAAAAATTACTGTTCCTAAGTGCAGATTTGGTTACTTATGCCATTTTGGACATGCAAGATAAGCCAATGTTGGGTGTGCTTGCCTACATTTTCCCTTTTAACCATACCTTGCATGTAACTGGATTTCCTTGTTTGCATTGTACTCTCCCTATTTGTTTTTCTATTTAAATTTCCCTGTTCAAGCCAATTTTAGTAGCGAGTGAAGAGATAAACTGACCACTAAATATGTACATGGGCAGCACTCTCCGAGTCTCTATCGCACCATTGACATTGTCAACCAATCATCCAAAAAATATTCGTTATTTCACAAACCAAACCGATATGCTTTGATCACCAAGGAAAAGCCAAGTGCATGGACCAGTCCCTATACCCTAAACTATCAAGAATGTGCTCATATCAGAGCAACAATTCCTATGGTGTCAAAAGCACTACAGAACTTTGTTAATATGGATAAGAATTAGAGTCAAAGGAGCATAACACTTATCATTCTGAAAAAGGAAAGGAGGACAAGCGCATAAAGGTGTTATATCATTTATAAGCAACGGGGAACATAGTGGTGGAATCATTGGAAAGCATGCAGAAGCAATTTACACGCTACAAATTGAGTTTTTTGGGCAGCAACCGTAGGAGATGTACCCTTGATTATTCACCATGCGGTCAAACTTATTAGATATCATTAGCCAACATGGGAAAAGATTAATTTAAAATAAGGTTTTGACATCATCGGGATCTTAACTAAATCAAGCAATTTGTATAACCATCTATCCAGGATTTTATAATGTTCTGCCTAGTTTTTTCTTCTTCTGAATGGAATCTTAGTGGCTGTTCTGTAATGTTATCAAAACATGTTTTTTTGTTTTCCAAACCCAAAAGAACAACACGTTAATCATTCGTTTTAAAAAATAAAAATCAAGAAACGAAAAACTCATTCTTTACTTTGTAACGTGGAGTGTGAAAACGCCAAAAAGATGCTTCCCAAGTTTTCGATTTTGACGTAATCTTCAAACTCTCTCTCCTAAACCACTAACCTTCTTCTCTCTATTGAATTTATGTTGAGTTCACACCAAGAACCTAGTTCCTTTCTAGTGGTGAGTTTTTGTTTCTTAAGTTGGCTTTTAAGTCTAATATCAAGATTTTGATAAGGACTTTGGTTTAAATATTTTTCATAAGATTAAAATGGTATAAAATTTGGCGGTAGTTGATTTGTCATGGATGATGCAGATGGTGGTGGTGGTGGGGTTCTAATTTCTATCAACTCTTATTGTTTTGCTAAACGTTTTGTTAATTGTGTCGTGATTATATACATAAATAGATTATTTCTAATTTAGAGTATAAATTATATGATAAATTTATAGAATTTGATATATGGTATTTATAAAATAAAATAAAACAATATCATAATATTTCTATCAAGTAATTAGATATCTTTTTTTGGTTAGATAAAGAAATATAGAACTGAAATTTAAGAAATAAAATAATAGTATTATATCATAATTGGTTATATGGTTTAATTAGTTGAAATTATTTGTACCAAACATGTTGTTATAGTATTCCTTCTCAAACTATTGTTTCCAACATATGCTACTATACACAGTTTTTTTTTATTCTAAAAAACTAAAATTTAATTTCTCGTTCTCAGTTGAAAACTGATAAAATAGAAATCAATACATAAAATGTTACCAAACACACCCTTATTTACAATAAAAAGGATCAAGATTCCAGATACTTCAATTTTAATCTCATATGAGGCATTTTGACAACTAAATCTCGTGTTACACAAGGGATTTTGACAGATTAAAACATGCAACTCTTGAATCTTGCAAGAAGATTCATAGATTCAAACAAGGCTTAAGAACAAAATGGTTAGCAAACAATTTGTTATGATAGGTGAAAGAAAAGGTCATTTCAGAATAAGATTTCAGTGCCAGTAGCAAGGCACATACTTAAAATGCATGCTTATAATTTGCAATTGATGGAAAGAAGTTTGATAAAAAATTTACCTTTTTATACATCTTTATGGCAGGTGTGTTTGAAGCTCTCACAAAAAGATCCACGAAGTATGCCTTATCACTGCCAAGAAAAAGTTCCTACCAATAAGAAAGCAGGCACCAAAAACACAAATAAATAGTACAATGACTAACCAAAAAGGAATTGAAAAGGAGAAGATGCTAAAAGAAGGGATTTTTAATTTTGTAAAGGTAACCATCAAATTGAATTGAACAACATTAATTTGCATGAGAAAATATGTAATCAAGTAAACTTCGCAGCATAAGTTGAATAGAGCCAATTTCACACATGCGCTATGTCACATAAACGTTTTAAAAGATAAGTAAAAGCCAAACAGGCAAACAATTATTTTCTCCAAAATCTCTAGTTCAATGTATCTAGTGATGAAGGGTAAATTGCTCCATATAAATCAACTCGCTCTGCACACTCCACACGAATAAGTTTCAACCCAAATTCAAAACTTGCACTGTAAAGCTCCCATGGACTTTTCATTCAAGAAGTTAACAGCATAATAAACAGCATTTCATTCTAGTAGTTTCATGTCAAATCCAAGGGTCCATAAACATTTCCATGTCAATCAAAAACTTGTAGATACAAATTTTCCAATTAGTTTCTTTTATCAGAACCACCAGTTTACTGAAGGAGCAAAAAAGATAAAAGGAAGGTGAATCAAGAATCTACCGATACCAAACAAAGGGGTTAAATACGATGACCCTGAGTAAAAACAAATGCTCAAATATTATCCAATATATTGTACACAGTATAACCCCCAAAAGTATAAGACTGGGATGCAGCCTAACTTACATTTAAAAATCACCTCTCAATTATTTATAATGAAGAAAAAAAAAAGTATCCTTAACAAATTAACTTACAGCAAAGTACACAAAAATACCACAACCGATAGATGGATATTTCATGGTTATTAGGATATAGGAAAGGGACTTGAGAGATGAAACAATGAAAAAAGTGGACATATGTGTATATACAAGGCATATTTCATTTTACTAAATATAACAAACACACACACACCCCCTCCCCCACACTTTCTTACATCTTGTCACTTATATCTTCCAGCAGGTTCATCAGTTTCTTGGCCAGTTGCTGCCTGCGGTATTCTGGAGAAACAGTTACTGCAGTAACATGACCATGCCAAGACTCGCCTTGCCCTTCAACTTTTCCCATTACTGCAACCATTAAAATGCATTAGATGTGAACATAAAAACTAACGTGAAAAGTGGAATGCCAGCAGTATCTATCCATATACTCATACAACAAAGCAGTTCGATAGTTAGCAAGAATCAGGTTTGCACTAATAATGTTCCAGGAACAAGAGAAACTCACTTGACATCAAACAGATGCCCAAACCTAAACAGCTTCTCACAAATTTAAGTCCAAACTGTGCATCAGAAAATTGAAATAGGGTGACGAAATCTACACCTATCTTCCATATCCTACAAACTTCAGATTCCAGCAAGGCTGAAGATCCACCCAGTGTTCCATGCCAGTTGCTTTAAACCATACCATGCGAACATGGAAGACTGTAGATTATTCTAACCTTGCTTTGAATGCTGGACCACAGGTGTAAATTCTAAACACTCAAGCAGAGGTTGACAGAGTGCTATGCCTTATAAGAAACGCCATTAAAACACAATTTATTTCTTAATTCCTGATTCCAAGCCGATAATTCTCTATCAATGTAGATTTTTGCATCATAATATTTTCATTAAAAGTTTTAATCCGCCAGAAGAGACCAAAAGCAAGTGAACTAAGAAGTTACAGCTGGTACTACTCTCAAATTGCAGCTTAATATTGCATCGAATGATTGAAACATAAACAAATTCTATAAACCAGCCACAAAATAAACAATGCAATCTCGAGTAGGCAAAATTACATCTGTGTAATAATCCACAAACATTTGAATTTGAATCTTATTGAGTAATGTCAAAAAAATATATATATATTAAAAAGGAGAAAGAGCGTACTATAACCCATGATACGATTACCGGTGCCTTCGGCGACATGGAAATAATCAGGCCATCTTGCTAAGTAGGTCATATAGAAGGACATATTGAACTGCAACAGTCATAGGCATTTGAAGAACGAACAAATTATATCATTATTAGTACAATAATTACAATTTTCTACAAAAATGAAAATAATAACTTACAGTCTCAGTGAGGTGATCGAGATTGACAGAAGTGAAACGAAGAAGGTCATTGCAGCAAAATCTGCGAATCGTCGTCATCTCTCTCTTGAGCAGCCAGACAAGGAACACTGACTTCTTTTATTTTCGAAGACTGATACTGGCCTATCAGAAACGACGTCGTTTTAAACTTTCGGGGTTTATGATGAGCCTCTTGGGCCAGGTTAACCAATCTGGGCCTCGTGATACAGGAATTCAGAATCCGATCAATAATTTACCCGACTTGGCTCCATCTATTGTTCCGAATTCCTAAACGAGAAGTCGAGAAGGTACAAAACAAATACATCAAATTCCTTGGTCGATTCTCTTGCTTGAAATCTACAACCATCCTACCTTGTGAACACCAGAATCAAACCCTAGAAATGGATCTACTCAGAGAAGAACTCCTCAAGAAACGAAAAGCCCTGGCTGAACAAACGGGCGGAAAACGCGTCTTCAAGCGGTCTGAGATCGAGCAGAAGAAAATCCAAAAGCTCCGTGAAGAAGAGAAACGCGAACTCGAAGCCAAACTCAAGCGCCAAGCCGGCCCCACCGCCACGACCTCCACCAACTCCGCCGCTAAATCTAACTCGCTTTCAACCAACGCGACAACCACGACCGCAACAACTACGACCACCTCCACTGCGACCACATCCAAATCCCTAACTAACGAGCAAAACATCGACAACCTTGACCTCCCTAAGCAAGAAGTTATCCGCCGGCTCCGCATACTGAAACAACCGATCACTCTGTTCGGCGAAGACGATGACGCGAGGCTTGACCGGTTGAAATTCGTCTTGAAAGCTGGACTCTTTGAGGTAGACAGCGACATGACCGAAGGACAAACCAACGATTTTCTCCGTGATATCGCGGAATTGAGGAAGCGGCAGAAGAGTGGGATTGTAAGCGACAGGAAGCGGAAAGATCGGGAAGAGGGCGGGGGAGAAGACGGAGAAGGTGGCCGTGGAAATGAGGAGTTGAGTGCCGATGGTGGGTCCAGTGGTGTTGATATGGATAAGGATTTGAAGAGAATGAAAGCAAATTTCGAAGAGTTATGTGATGAGGATAAGATTCTGGTGTTTTTTAAGAGATTGTTGAATGAGTGGCATCAGGAGTTGGCTGAGATGCCTGAAACTGAGAAAAGAACCGCCAAAGGCAAGTCCATGGTGGCTACTTTTAAGCAATGCGCGAGGTACTTGATTCCATTGTTCAAGTTCTGTAGGAAGAAGGTACGTTTGCTAACAACTTTACCTTACATGTTCTAGTTCAGTATCTGGTTGTGTATTGTTCTAATTCTTGGTGTTCCATTGTTTGAGTTGAAACTGGTTGTGCGAGAATTCATTGTCATGTCATAGGTTAGCTAGGCCGCCAAGGTAAAATTGTTGACCATGTGGTGAGGAATGGTATAATTGATAATTGAAAGCTAATCTGCTTGCTTAATTATGATTTATGTTAAAATTATTGACTATGGAAGCAGATTGTTGCACAAGTTTGTGGTGCTTAACAGCATTTTAATAATGTTGGTTTAAGATATTAATACGTGCTTATTGTTATTGGCTTCGGTTTTTAATTGAGCTTCGCTCTCTGAGAATGAGACCATCTTAAGTAAAAAAACTAACAGTTAACTTCTGTGAGGATCTACTATCTCAGTTTCAACCCCCAGTCAACTAAGGTTAGTTCCAGACTTCCAGGCCTGTTAATATGATCTATATTTGGTTGGGAGTTTACAAGTTTGTCAATATTTTTACCCTGTAGTCTCAGAATCTCTGGAATAACCTATAAAATGTGAGTCCCTTAGATCCTGTGTTCCTTAGTATACACAAAACCTTAGTTTCCGCCTCTTCCATGTTTTCCCATCATAGTCTTAGTTTGTTTGTATTGTGTATTAGATGCAACTCTTTCATCGTTTGGTCCAAGGAATTGCATAATTTTCTCATTCTTTATGTGCTTCTGGGGATGACTTTTCAATCTACTCCTTGATTGAGATAGTTGTTTTCTTTTCCTTATGGACAGTCTTGTGATAAATAACTGGAAGTTACTCCTAAGTAAATCTGTAAGCCGCGGCACAGAATCCTTCATTGTACGTTTGTTAGAAATTTTTGGATAAGTTAACCTTGTATAGGTTCTTTTTTATTTTGTGTTTCTCCTGGTTTGTCGACTTCTGGGTTACTTTGTCTTTTTTTTTCTTTAGTTTTTCATTGATTTCTCAACAAAACAAAAAAAAAAAAAAAAGGAAAAAGAAAAGAAAAGTCCTCTCAAGTTGAACGCATCACACCATCAAGTATTTAATCATTAGTAGTGTTGCTAGGGGGTTTTCTTTTACATCAGTTAGTCTGTGGTATAAATAAGCTTCACGAGAGCCCTTTTAAGGACAAAACTATGTGGCCCAATGAGCCAAAGCAGAAAATACCTTGTGTGGTGGTCTCATGCATACACACTGCAAAATTTTGGCATCAACAAGTAGACTTTTGAATTTTTTTTTATCAGAATCAAAGAAATATGTCTTCTAAGTGGTGTTGTTTAAATTCATGGCAGGCTTCAGTTAAGCAATAAAAGCTTATGATGATGTGATGGAAACAAGCCTGTCACTTTTTTTTTTTTTTCTGAAAGGAAACAAGCCTGTCACTTGGTTGGGTCTGAATTTTGCTATTATTATTATTATTTTGAGGATGTTGGTTGAGATTGAGCTTAAACTTGTGAATGTATTTGGGGTAATGGTAGAGAACCTAGTATGTTGAAATTGAATGCCTCTTTGTGATTAGGAATCAATCAATTTCTTTATAGTTGAAGAATTTGTACTTAGATATGTTGTTTTAGATATCGTACTTTGGAACTATATAAACACGGTGAATTTTGTGTTGTTTGTAGATTCTTCCGGATGACATCCGTCAAGCATTGATGTTGATGGTTAATTGCTGCATGAAGCGAGACTATCTAGCTGCAATGGATCATTATATTAGGATGGCCATTGGTAATGCACCCTGGCCTATTGGTGTCACTATGGTTGGTATCCACGAACGGTCAGCCCGTGAGAAGATTTACACTAACAGTGTTGCCCATATTATGAATGATGAGACGACGCGTAAATACCTGCAATCAGTTAAGAGATTAATGACTTTCTGCCAACGACGGTACCCAACACTACCGTCAAAAGCGGTTGAGTTCAATAGCCTGGCCAATGGTAGTGACTTACAATCTCTACTGGCGGAAGAAAGGTTTCCTGGCGGTAATCAACACTCAGAGGAATTGCTACGGTTAATGCCTGTACCAAAGGAGAACTAGGCAGTTTTTATGTAATAATCCTTCTCAATCTCTATACTGCAATATATTGTCTCGTACTTTTAGTTTGAATGACAACTTCACATTGCCTTACCCTTGAGGAAGGAAAAACAGTTGAATTGATTCTATGGGGGGAGAGCTGAAAATTGACATCAATATGTATTAAACTAACTGCATGTATTTTATCTTGTTCTTCTTTTGTAAGGAGAATCAGCCAATATCGATATACCATGGTTCTATGCGGTTTTTGTTTCGTGGACTTTCATGATTGTTAATGGCCGTAAGTGTTGTATAACCTTTCTAAATTAATACTCGATAAATTAATAATATCTATAATATAATAATTTTTTAAATATAGATATCGATACTCATAAAACTTATTAGTATATCTATATTTTATTTAAAAATTTAATTATAAAAGTATCTTAATAGAAATTTACTAATAAAGATAAATTACTCTAATTAAAAATAAATCAAATATTATATATACTTATTAATTATACTCATGTCTTCAACTATATTTTTTAATTTAATAAAAAAATAAAAAAAAATAAAAATAAAAAGAACATACCTTCAAATAAAAAATAAAAAATAAAAAACTTATGATAAATTCTAATTAAACTCTAATTTTATTTAAAGTTTCAAACTCTTACTATCACATGATTATCATATTGTTTTTGTCTTTCTTTTATGTATAAATAAAAGAATTCCAGATTGAAAATCTCTTAAACTCATATACGGTTCTACATATTCCCTTTTATAAGACTCCTACATTCGAGATATTTTCAAAAGTAAATTGGACAATCATTAAAAGAGGATTTGATTCTAAAAATAATATGATTTATATATTGGACGATCATTAAAAGAGGATTTGATTCTAAAAATAATATGATTTATATATATATATATATAAATTAGGTGTGATAATAATTTAAGAGTATTTATAAATAATATGTATTAAAATGAATATATATTTGAATGAGGATACTATTGACTTGAGGATGGGTGTTTATAGTAATATTTATTTTTTAAATTTTTGATATTGGTGTACTAATAAGTTTTATGGATATCAATATCCGTACTTAAATTTTTTTCGGTCCCAATTTGGGTTAATGGGATAGATTAATACTCGATTAATTAAAAACTTTATTAATTAATGAATTTTAAATGGTTTATCATTATTAATTTACAGAGGTTTTAGTGTTTAACTGATTAAATGTGACATTATGATTAACATGAGTGATGATAAGTAGTTTAGGTTAAATTTTGCAGCCAACTTCTTTTGCTTCGTATCTATCAATTACATTCTTGCATCTGTTAGAGCCTTGTTTAGTACCTGGTATGTTCAAAATCTGAATTATTATATATTTGTCCCCCATTTGATGAAGTGTAATTTGATGTTCATTGGATCACATTTACAATGATTTAATTCACGTGTTTGACACATAACGAGATATGAGTTAGATGTATGTTTAGGAGCAATTGACCTTTTGGTTGTCACCAATTCACCATTCACCGTATGCGATTGAGAGATTGACTACTTAAGCAGAAGTGAAAAAAATAGTTATGATGTGGGTAAGAGGAAGCACCAAAATCAAGCACCCTATTGGTCGAAGCAATATTACACCTTATCCAGATATCCTAACCCAAACACCACACCACCCATCTAAAAATCCTTTTTTCTCCTTCACACAAGTTTTTCTCTATAATCCCAAATCCCAACTACAATATCCCAAAGAAAACATCCTCTCCCTCTAAATCTAGAGCACCATGGCAACCCAAGCAGGAGTCTTCACACCCACCATTTCCACTCCCAAAACAAACAAGCTTCCTTTGGTCCCATGGAAACCGTCCTCTTCCTTTTCCTTCTCTACCCTCAAGCCACTGACCTTCTCCGTGTCTCAGAGGACCACCATCAGAGCCGCCGCCGCAGAAGAGAAAACTGGAGCAGTCACAAAGGAGGCTCCAGTAGGATTCACCCCACCAGAGCTGGACCCAAACACCCCATCACCCATCTTCGGTGGAAGCACAGGTGGGTTGTTGAGAAAGGCCCAAGTTGAAGAATTCTATGTCATCACATGGGAGTCACCCAAAGAGCAAATCTTTGAGATGCCAACCGGAGGAGCTGCTATTATGAGAGAAGGACCTAACTTGCTCAAATTGGCAAGAAAAGAACAGTGCTTGGCTCTTGGCACTAGACTTAGATCAAAGTACAAGATCAATTACCAGTTTTACAGGGTGTTCCCAAATGGTGAGGTCCAATATCTCCACCCAAAAGATGGTGTCTACCCTGAGAAGGTCAACCCTGGTCGCCAGGGAGTGGGCGTGAATTTCAGGTCCGTTGGCAAGAATGTTAGTCCTATTGAAGTCAAGTTCACTGGCAAGCAAGCATATGACTTGTGAGTCAGATTAGACTTTAGAGTTTGCTTTTTAAGTGATGACAACATGATCCATGATGTAATTGTGTTTATGTGATTATTATAAATCGTCTTGTTATTTGATTTTATGTACCTTGTTAAATGTTTATTGAGTGCTAGAAATTTGAAGTTGAATACGTATGCTTCAGGAATCGGGATACGTTTTTTCTTTTTTGTTGTATGAGACTCTACTACCCTAGCATTTGCATCTGCATCTGCTTATTAATGTTGACTTTATAATGGATCTTCGATTGATTTTTGTCACAAACAATTATCAAATTGTAACTCACAAATTTCAGCATCTTCGAAATCCTTAGGACTCTCCACATAAGCTTTTTTCAATTTCGAAATTCGAAAATGCATCTTGTAGTATACGTTGAAAGTTGTATTTTAATGCATCTAGTAGGTTAATAGAAAAATATCAAAATTTGACAATAAATCATCCCAAATAATTATCAACTAAGTTAGAATTTAATTTCACATTATAACCTACAAACAATTTGGTTAAATATTTTATTTGATATTAAATTTTTTTAAAGAAAATCACATTGATTATTAATTTTAAATTATAATTAAATATAAATCATTTGAAAAAGATTTAAAATCTTTTAAAAAGAACAAAATTAAAAAAATTAAAAAAAAAAAGACATGAGAGTCGTGGATCTGAGAGCAAATCCACGACTCAAACGCCGAAGGAGGTGAGATCATTCTTTGGCGTCGGCTGCTCCAAATTTCTGTCGTGGAGAAGAAGAAGAATGGAGGCAAACTGGTCGACGAATGAAAAAGAAAAGAAGAAGAATGGAGGTTGGTGAACCAGGGGTGAATGAAGAAGAATATATATATATATAAGTCAGTTTTTTATTAAAAAAAAAACAAAACCAAAAACAAAAAAACAAAAAGAAAAAGAAAAACAAAATGAAAAACATGAAAAGCAAAATGAAAAATGGTTAACGAATACGAATTCGAAATCATTTTTAAAAACCAAAACGAAAACAGGCCAAAAAAATGTCTGCTGCACAATCCCTTAATTTTTTTTATTTTATATTTTATGAAGTATTGCCAAAAAAAAAAATCTAAGGATTTCAAGAATGCCCAAATTTGTGAATAGCACTTATGCTATTGCAAATTCTAAATTAACCGAATCCTAATAATTTTTTTTTTTTTTTTTACTAAAAGAATTATTTCTGGAAAAAATCTGCCCTTAAGCATTTAGACCTCATGTAATGTTTGAGAGTGAGAGTTATAAGAGATTAAGAGAGAATTGGAAAAAAGTTAGAAAGAGAAAAGTACAGGGAGAATTGGAAGAGAGAAAGAGTGAGTTAAAAGTTAGAGAGAGGAAATTATAGATAGAATTAGAAGAGATAGAAAGTTAGAAGTTAGAAGTTAGAGAGAATATTAATAGAAGAATTGGAAGAGATAGAAAGTACAAACGGCACAACAGTTGGAACCTGCGAAGAGAAACAACGAAGCAACGTTTTATGGTATGTTGTAAGAGCAACTCCAATGAAGACACCAAAACATTAAATTGGTGTAAAAACCAACTCCAACGAATAAACCAATTCACACCTCCCCAAAAAAAAAAAATTGTTAGTGTAGCTACACTAACACACCAAATTTGGTGTGTTCGTGTGTTGGTGTGTTACTGTAATTACTCCAAAACATTTTTTATTCTTTTTTTTTTTTTAATTTTAAACATTGTAGTGATCAAAAACCGGTCTATGGCTCAGTAGTCAAGCCTGTCATTGAATAGAGGCCAAAAGGTGGCCCAAGTCTGCTAGCCAACTGCCAAAAAACCCAAACTAGGTTCAAAGTCAATCAATATGATAAACAAAGGCCCACTTAAGGCAAGCCCATTGCCTGACCTGGCCCATTATATCATTAGACCAATTTCAAACGTGGTCAAAGACATTATAAAAAGCCTTTAATACTCTTTAAATCATGGTCGAACATTGCAAAGATCATAACTCCCGACAAAGCAATCAAGTGTCATTATTGTCCAATTCAATGCGAATCAAAACGGGCAATAAATGGCCCAAGATCCACGCCTTCACATAATGAGGTTGAGTGGTGAAGGCTCCAAGTCTTCAATATAAATATTATACCTCTTCTCAGAGAAAAGGGTCCGGATTTCACCGTTTCTTACAACAAACTCTCTAAGTTGAGTTCCGTAATTCTTTCCATGTATTAATTGTTGCTCCACAATCTAACAAAGATTGATCCAGCTGCCCTCCAAAGTCGATGGACCTAATACATGTTCGATCCACATCGAGTCAAGGAACCACCTAGACATCGACCCATAAAAGTCATCGATACATAATATCGACCCAATCCTAGATCAAACCGCGTTGAAGTTGGGACCCATCCCCTTCAATTTATCGGATCGATCGATAACCAGCAAACAGCTTGATTCGATATATCGAGCAAAATGGTTTGTTATTTCAAACTCTTCTCCAGCTTATTCAACTTATCTTACGATATATTGACTTGAGTGCTAGAGAGTCCCCCCAAAAGAACACCCCTTCCTCTATGATTCGACAACCGCTCTTTCTGTTTCTCTTATTTCGTTGGTTGTCAGTACCCACCTTGACGACAAAAATCAATTATAAATCCAATCAACTACAAACGTCACATCATATTATTTAAACTTTTTAAAATTTTAATTTATCCTTTTCATACTTAATATAACAATATATATTGTTGGAAAGATTTCGTTGAGATCTTTAAAATGACATTAATATTGATATATATATATATATATATAATTTACTTATTAATTATACATTTATTAATGTTAAACTTTTATAATAATTTTAAAGTTTTATTGGAAGAATATCCTTTAAGGATAATCTTTGGTGTAAATTTTGGTATGGAACATTGGAGTGAAAGAAGAAAAAAAAAAAAAAAAAAACGATGTGTAAACATATTTCCTAAAGATACTCTTTTAACACCAAATTGGTATAAAATTTGTTATCCAACATTGGAGTTGCTCTTATGTTAGATCTATTGTTACAGGGCAACGGAATGTTAGTTTCAATTAAAAAAAAAAAAATTATATTAGCATGTAAAACTAGTTTAATATTAACATGTAAAGTTTATTTTCTGTATTGACATATAAAATTCAGTAGTTTCATTATATAACCGGCATGTAAAATTTCATTTTATAATTGTCGTATAAAGTTATAGTTTATAACTAGCATGTAGAAATCCATTTTATAACTAGCTTGTAAATTCTAGTGAGTAAAGTTGTTGGAATTGGAATCTGGTTTTGTTTTTCACCGATACACCATTTCCTCAAACCAGAACCATTAAATAATGACATACTATAGCAAGACTGAAATAATTTATGGTATTTCAAGTTTCTTTTAATGAACATGAGTTTGGTATGCATACATGATACATCTTGAAAATTTTCAAAACTTTGATAATTTAGCTTTAGCTAAGGCGGTAGATCAAAATGAAATCGGGCAGAACATGATTTTAAGATGAAGATTTTGCAATGCTTGACTAGAGAGAATAGAGAAAAATGCATGAAGAAAATTATGAAAGAGAGATCAAAGAGAAACCTAATGGAATGATGAAAAAGAGAGTAAAAACCTAAGAGGTATATTTTGGTCACACTAATGACTAAAATGTAAAAGAAGAAAAGTTAACGAGGATAGATAAATTTAAAAATTTGCATAAATAAAACCAAGAATTTCCTCTATTATAGCTAAACGCTTCAAAAGAATGATTATTATCGATAATCTTAATTATTCAATAAAATTATCGTTGTACTTATTATTATTATTTGGGAAAATTGACAAATGTAGCCAAATAGATTTGGTAGCTCGATGGATTTGATGAGGGTTGGATGAATCCCTTCATTCGACTGTTATCGATGAATGGTTGGGATCGGCTTTGTTCAATACAAGTATCCACGTATCGTGCAATTGATGTATTAGCAATTAATGCCAGAGGATCACCATCGTAATAAATGCAAAAGATGAGTTTAGAAAAGACTTTAGAGAATTTCAGAGCTTTCGTATAATAGTGAGAATTTCAGGACCCCCTCCTTTGAAAGAGGGCGTGTTATTTATAGTGGAGAACAAAGGTCACCAATGTCTCGATCCATTAAGCGGGGGCGCGAATCAAGGGTTTTAATCGCCCATTATGGTTTGTTTGAACTTGACATTTAAGTTCAAATATTGGGATGTGTGTAACGTCCCTTCATGATTTTCTGATTTGTTAACTTGATTTGACCACGTGTTTTGACTTGGTCTGATGGCTTGTGGGCCAATTTTTTGATAGTGGGATTGTTTAATTGGGCCTCTCGACCACTACACCCTATCGATCACCTATCTCTGGTTTTGAAGGTTGCTAGTGCATATCTTGAATTAATTGTAGATCCGATCGACTACAATCGTGAACTTCCCCTTTAATATTCGTGATAAGATTTTAATTTCACTTTTACCCATTAAATTATAGTGTGGAGAAAACTCTTGTATAATATATTAAGGGGGGTGTATTAGATTGAGATTTTAATAAACAATTTTATGGTGCAAGGATTTTATGGATTTGTATGATTCTAAAGATTATTAGGATTTTATGGACTAAATTTTCAGGATTCTGAAAGAGTCTTTGGACTTTATTTATAGACTATTATGATTATCTAGATTTTATTTCAAGACTTTTTGGACTTTTTAAAATATGTACCCTATAAATTTGCTAGCTAACACATAGACATGAGTTGATAAACCAAAACTAGCTAGCTGGCCCGGGCTAAAAAAATCCAAACAAGAAGTACTTTTTTAGAACATGCATCAACACACAATGAAAATGCGTATAAATAAACACCACAATAATATGAATAATAGTCATCAACACATGCGAAATTCTCAAAAACAAGCATAATAACCATTTTACAGGTGTTATATGGCCTAATATATATCAAGCCATCTAATTAGTTTTTTATCCACAACAACAGTTTAGTATATGTGATATGGGTATAACATTAATTCAATAAGCAAAAATGCTACTTTTGGTGCTTTTGGTTGAGAATAGACTTGGCAAGGTTCCAGTTTCGGTTCCAACTGTGGAATTGGACCAAAATCGGAACCGAAACTGATTTTTCAGTTTCTGTTCAAGAACCTTAACCGGAACCGGGGGAGGCCAGTTCCGGTTCCAGTTCTAATTTTTTCGAAATCGGGCGGTTTGAATTGGAATGGAACCGGTAGTTCCGGTTCGGTTTGAACCGCCCGGTTCCAGTTTTTTTTTTTTAACTTTACAAAATATTACATTTTATTTATAAAAAAAAAATAAAATGTTAGAGTGGACATTGTAAAGTATTGAGCCATGACCCATAACCTTTATCCAAGCAATTATGTGTTCCATTCCTTTTTCCTCATTTTTATATAGGTTAAACATCACATTCACTTCTCTATTTTTCCAATGTGGGATGTGAGATGAAGGATAAGAAGTCATATTATGCACTTTTAACAAATATTTCAATTATTTCTTTTTGTGTTAGATTCGAATTATACCACAATATGGAATATTGTAATAGTTAAAAAAAAAAGTTAATGATTCCAATAGGTCTTTAGATTCAAATAGGTTATTAATACATGAAATCAGTTAATGATGTATAAAAATAAATAAATAAATAAATAAAAATCAGTTAATGACTTCTTACTCTTTATCCCACATCCCACATTGGAAAAATAGAGAAGTGAAAGAGGTGTCTAACCTATAAAAAAATGAGGAGAAGGGAATGGAAAACATAATTACTTGGACAAGGGTTATGGGCTATGGCTCAATACTCTAGAATGTTTTTTCTAACATTTTATTTTTTTAATAAATAAAATGTAATATTTTATAAAATAAATAAATTTTAGCCCGATTTAAAACCGTCGGTTTGGTCGGAACCGGAACCGAAACCAACGGTTCTAGAACCGGAACCTTGCCACCTCTAGTTGGGAATACTTAGCAGAGAAGTTCCGTTAGTCTGCTTTTAGTAAAAATCACTACTTTAATTTAGGCTGAAAAGCACTTTACCGGACATACATACTCAACAACAAATCTTGGACTTCCATGTTGAAGAAGCACCTTAAATTGATGTTGTCATGAGAATTTGGGTACGAATAATATTCAAAAGCCTTATATAAGAGCGCAAAACTTGGCCTATTAAGGGATAAAAGAGTGAAAGAACGGGAAAAAACAAAAAAAACAAAACAAAACAAGACAAATTAAATCCAAAAAAAATTAGAATCAAGTTTGTCATAAGTTTCCAAGTCAGATATTGATAAATAAAAATAAAAAACAAGCAAATTGACTTTTTTCTTAAAATTGCGATAAGAGATTCTTGATTTGTTGTTCCCTAATCATCAAAACCATTCATACTTGTACATTCCTCAACCATTGACATGCGTAATTTAAACACAGCAAACATCGAGTATCCCGTCTCATGTGTCATGTCAGATACTAGTATACTATAACAATAACAACATCAACAACAACAATAATGCTCATCAAACACCTTAATTGATGTAAGATTTTTATCAAACACCTTACATGCACATTTGATGGATACTTATATATGAAAACATTACTAGATACTTTAATTATTGGATATTTTATCAAACAATTTAATCAAACACTTTAATGATAACATCCAGTAAGAAGGACAAAATATCATTTAAAGTACTAACTAATGTAAGACTTTTATCAAACACCTTACATGCAACTTTTAACTGATGGAAGACTTTTTACGTTCTGATGTTTATTCTCTAGGTAAAAGAGGAAAGCTTTTTTCTTCTATGTATCATCACTCTCTGATGAAGCTTATGGAAAACCCTTTTGTTTTTCTCTTCCGAATAGTAATTTGATGAAGATGTGATGGGTGTACGGTAGTTAAGGAAGATGAAATGATTTTGAGCGAGGGCGAAAAAGTCTGGAAAGTCTGATGGGAGAGGGCAAGACAATTTTAGGGTCTAGCTATTTATAGTTATCATTAAAAAGTCTAACAAATCCTACAAATCTCGATCTCAATCCAATACCACCAAACAATTTTCTACCTTTTGAAAGTTTGGATCTAATACTATAAGATATTATAAACTTTTTATAAAAAATCTTAAAAGTTCTAATAGATACCACTAAACTTATCTAATTTATTAAAAAGTCTCAATTTAATACCACAAAACTTTTACTTCCCAAAATTATTTAATAAAATCTCAATCCAATACACCTCCTATGAGTTCCATATCGTATTAGCGATTATTATGTAGTTAGGTTGCGGTAGACCGATTATCTAATAGATTATGATCTAAAACAAGAATTTATGAATTGGCCAGCTATAGTAGAGATGCCGGCGAGGTCACTGAGCTCAACAAAACCCAAATGCTTCCACGTAAGCATACACGTGTCAGGAAACTCCTTGTCCTTACTCTCCGACTCTCAAAAAACTCCAAAACCGAAACCTCTCACGTCCACCCACTATGGATGACGATACCCTCCTCCTCCACAACAACACCACATGATAGCATCCATCAATGGCCAAACGCCCCTGTCCTTCTCTCACCTCACTAAACCCTAACATCGTCATGCTCCGTCCTTCCATGGATGACCTTCTCGCTGCGTTTCTCGACATGTCCGACTCCGACACCGACTCTCCCTCTCTGTCCATCGACCTCTCCTTCGAGAGACTCCTCGAATCCCTCCCTCGCGATGACGATCAGTCGCTTCTCATCGATCGCGCCCTCAATTTGGGCTCTCTGCTTCTAGAAGCCGCCAAGCGCTCCGCCAGAAAACGTGCCTCCAAGCACAATTCGATTGCCTGGGCCCTACCTCCTGATCTCACCATCAAAGTACGTACTCTTTATCTTACTTGATCCATTTAGTCTTATTACTCACTATGTGAAAATGAGTGTTTGAACTACACGGTGATTTCCAGGTTTTCTCGATGCTTGATACTCAAAGCTTGTGCTATGCTGCGGTCACTTGTTCGATGTTCAACAAGTGTGCAATGGATCCTATGTGCTATGCAAATATCGACTTGAGAACGGTTGTGCCAAAGGTTAACAACGCTGTTGTGTCTACGGTGATCCAACGAGCTGGAAAATCTCTTCAGTGAGGAAATTCTGCATTGATTTTTCATTTGTTTTTTTTTCATGACTGCCTTGTTGGATCATGTTATTGCATTTAAGGGTATCAACTTAACAATTGGATTGGATTGCTGAACTTAGTAATTACTTCACTAGTGCTTTAGTTTGTTGAACTAGTGATGGTGACTTGAATAGATTCCACTTGAACTACACATACACCATGTTTGGTAGGTGGGAAGGAAAAGGGAAAGTATTGGGAGGGTAGAGGAGAATGAAAGGAAAGAAGGAAAGAGGAGTCTTTACATGTTAATTTTACCTCTATACAATTATAGGTTGAAGTTGTATAAATTTATCCATGGTTGTAATTTCTATGCAAGATAAAGAGTAAAATGTAAAATGATTTCTGTTCAAAATGGAATTTTTCTTTCCATCACTCTTTCTGCTTTTTTTTTTTTTTTTTTTTTTTTTTTTGTGGAAGGATCAAGTTTTGTCATTTATGAGATGATTCCAGTATTGTAGAATGCACTAGGGGCTAGTTGGACGGTGACCCGCTGCTTAGCGCCTAGCCTAGGCGGCCGGAAAATATTCAAACCCTAACGAAAATAATCTAAAGAATTGTAAAACTCACGGGTAGGCGGCAGACGAGAAGGCTGGTTGCCTGGTTTGAGTCAGTGGACGAGTGAGTGGCTGGTCTGGTCCGCTGGTCTGGTTGAATGTCTGAGAGAAAAAACATTTTTTTCTCTTTAAATGAAACCCCCAAAACGTCTTAGTTTTGGGGGTGAAAAAACCTCAAAACTATGCCGTTTTGGGATTCATTGATGGGGTGTCATGCGTTGCTTAGTTAGCTGCGGATGCTGTTGATGATTCTAGATCATTTATTTCAGGCAGTCTTCACATCCTATGAGGAAAGAATGAAAGATGCAGAAAAGTGAAAGTCTTTTGGTAATTTTACATGCCCGGATGTCCTGAATTTTGGTTCACAAGTGTTTGCAAGTGAGAAGAATGGTATCGATTAGAGACAGTTTATCTTGTGTGAAGATTTTTTGAAAATCTCTTTACTTTTTCAGTCATTAAAAACACCTACATAACTGTTGTAGAACCGAGTACTGTGTTTTGTGAATAATTATTTAGTTGTACTGGTACCTGATTTTCCTTTTATAGGTGTTCCTTTTGTCATAGAGTGATTATAGTGGTTTTCTTCACTGTGATTTTTTGCCTAACTCTGCTAAATGTTTATACAGATCTCTTAAACTCGGAATAGTACCAGGCCCAACTGCATCTCCTTGGTCCTGTCAGTCACTGGTTTATACCATAAGGAATTCCGAAGATGTATCGAATTTCTCTTGGAATGATAAAAAGACCAGACAAGGGAAAGAGTCATTTATTCTTACAAGGACCTGCTTACACCCATTAACTGTGGAAAGTGGTGCTGCTGGGTATGTTTGAGTGGATTGATTTGAATATAACTTGTTATATAGCAATGACTTTGATTTGTTGTTAATATTGTGTGTTTTTTTTTTTTTTTTTTTAATATTTTTTTTAAGAACACTTTTGAGAAGGTTGCACCTTTACAACATTGAAAGAATGGATTGTACGTCACTTTGTATGGCATTATCAGCTTGCCCATCACTTCTTGATCTGGAAATAGTTGGCCTGTAAGTTATTTCGAGCTGGGTTTGTTTCAAATTTTCTTAGTTTGAGTCTTTGAGAGTATAAGAAGATGGTAGTGTGCATTGTAAACCCATTTGATTTATTTGTGATAAATGTGATGTCTGTAAGTGAATATATGCATCATTGTGGTTAACTAAGGCCAATTTTCTTTTGTACTCATTTGTTGGCTAGCTGATGCTTTCTGTTTGCATTTCATTTTCATCCTCTTAATATTCTATTAGAAGATGTGATATATTTTCTGACATCCCGGTATTGTTTAAAATGAACCACTGTTTAGTAACCCTTTAATTCACATGACATTGCATGCATTCCAACCTTCTTGATTTGGAATTTGGGTGCACAGACTGCAGCTATATGTCATTTTCCATTACCCCCCTCCCCCTCCTTTTTTCTTTCTTATCTTCTGGTTACAATTTTTTTAATTTAATTTTTTGGGCAGTCATGTGGAACTGAGACAAACATTGATGTCAGTGAGCTTAAGTTGTCCCTTGATAGAGCGTTTGTTCTTTGAATCTTCAAAAACAGGTGCATGGCCTTCTTTATGATTGTTTCCTTTTTTGGTACTCTCGAATTGCTTCTCACTATGCTTGTGTTCAATATTAGGAAGAGATGACAGTTTGAAATCACCAACTTGTGTTGATCTGGTGAATAATTGTCCGCATCTAACTTCTTTGGCTCTTAGAGGTTTTAAGCTGCCAGATTATAAAATTCGCATACTTGTCAAGGTATGTTCCTAGGAAAACAAGGTTTATCTTATCTATAACTGCAAGGTTTGTGAAGTATTGCTTTCATTTTCTGAGATATCACTATGCAACTCAAGGTGAAATATATAACAGACTCTCTCATCTTCTTTCACAAGGCAATCCTCGTTACTGTTTTCGTATAATTTTTCCTGATTAGAAGTTGCTGTTTTGTATCATTTTCTTTATGTTTGAATGTTGTCTACGACTTGTATCATATTCTACAAAATGGAATGAGTATGGCTGTAGCTCTTATCAAATTCTATTTTTGTCTTCAGGGCATACTTAACAAAATGGAACTCCTCTGGAAATTTATAATCACCATGAATTGACTGTATGATATGCAGATTGTTTTTTTTTTTTTTTTTTTTTGTGCATGTATCACTTAAGTGGAAGATTCAATACATTCTGTTTGTGGTTTTTATTTGATGATAAGAGATTAGGTTTTATTGCTTTGAATATTCACATCAGTCGTGAAAGGGCCTTGGCATAATCTCCTATGTGTGATCAAGATAAAACAAAACTAAATTTTAATGCATTCACATGTGAGTTGTATGTGATGTGATCATGCCAAAAAAGTCATGAGCACATATAAAATTTTAAAGGCGCACCATGGACCGGTGCACTATAGATCAACCCATATATATATGGCAGGGTCCATGGTCCCAATTTTTTACACAAGATTTGAAACAAATCCATGGCCTTTAGATTTGGAGGATTTGGAAGGTTAGGATTTAAGGATTACATAATGATTTATTATCTTCTCTCCCTAATTATTTTCTCTTTCCTCTCTCATTTCTCTTTTGAATATGGTGGGTAGGTGGGGATGGTGTCAGAGATGGGAATGTGAACATCGCTTCTTGAGTTTGACTCTGACGATCTTTTTGGTTATTATTGCAGGGATTTCGCAAGTTAAAGTATGTTGATTTTTCAACATCATACTCAATCACTGGAACCTTTTTGAGGTCAGTATATTCCTGGCAGACTACACCTGTTGAGAATCTTTTTGTCTCATTTACTGATTTACATGAAGAATTTCTCTTAAATGCACCAAAGCATCTAAGCTAAGCCTTTCCATTTCAATTTGTTTCAACTTTAGGAATCTTGGAAGTGGGGCAGGGGGAAATCTACTAGAGGTCTTGATCTTACGCGACTGTATGCATCTCAAAGAGGTGAAAATCTCAATCTCTTTTTCCCGTTAAACAAAGAAACAACCCTGTTTACCTCCTATTCTCTATCTCTGAACTGTGAATTATCATTTGTAGGTGGAAGTTGCACGGTTTTTCAGTGCACTCCTTGGAGGAGATTTAAAGTTTCTACGACATCTTGTGGGTAGATAGATATTTGTTTATATAACTCACAATTATTGCTTCTATCGATTCTTACCTTTTCTTTTGATCCTCTAATAGGACATATCCAATAGGGAAGGCTTGGCTTCCGATGGTGACTGGTACGAGAGATGTTATAGTTCAAGGTAATGTATATCCTTCCATATTGGTCAGGTGAGAGTAACGTCATTGTTTAATTTTAACATTTTGGTGCATTTGGCAGTATTATTCCTTTAAAGCAGTTCTCAGAAGTAAGGCAGGACATCTGTTTGCTGGCTGAGTTTCCATCAGAAGGAAGGTTTGTTTGCTCATCAGTTTTACTAGTTGGAACTTAGAACCTTTATTTATTACTCAGACGTCATTTTGCACTATCACTCTCTAACTAAATAAATTAATCTAAAACAAAATAACAGATTGTTATGGGGAATAAGGAATTACATTCACCATAGTGTTTGGTATGCCGGGTTTTGCAGTTTCGTCGACATTGATCAAATGGTTGACAGTGAGTTCAATAGTGAGATCAGCCTTCCATCACAGCTGAGTAGTCATGCATCAGATGGTTCATTGCTCATGAGTTCATCAGAAAGTAGCTACAATAGTGATCAGGGTAGTGGCAACGAGGAGGGACAAGATTCTGGTTATATAATTTTTGAGGAAAGCTCAGATGAAGTGGACTTTTTGGCTGTTTAGTTGAAATAAAAAAGCATGGCTAGGTTTGGAAGTTGTGGCTATACTCTCAATGAATTAGGTTTGTTTCTTCTCTCTTTGTGAAATCAGGAAACAATCAGGTTGTCATTTGTGTTCAGTAGGCAACTAAAAATGAAGCAATTTGTGTGGCAGCTGGCAACATAACATTTATATCTATAAATCATGAATGATGATACTCCTTATCCCCATTAGGTTACAGCCCATTGCTTGCCGTAAATTCAGGCATATAATAGCTCTACTTAATACATTTTTTAAGCTTTCATGACTAGTCGTTAACAATGTGCCCTACAAATAATAGGGAAGGAGGCATTTATAGACGGCAAGCTGGATTGAAGAGTGGTCAAGTAATTGAAGTGTTAACGTTGGACATCTCACCTGCCTGCAGAGGTTCTAAAGCCACACCGGAGCAGTATTTTTGCCAGGTTCCTGGGGGATTGCAAGTGTCAAATCCTCTGGGGATCTCTTTTGCTATACTCCTATTGTTTTTCTCGTTTCATCCTTTGTAAACCAGCTACCCACATGAATGTTTGATTATGTAGTGTAATTTGTATCAAAATCAATACCGTGTAGTTGATCTGTTAATCATCTACCATAACTGTACAATTAGTTATGGTAGAGATCATTATGATCCTTGCTTACACAATAAGTTGTAGTAGTTACCTGCAGTAAACAGTTGTATTTGCGACCTTTTTTTTTACAGTCTCATGTATTCATCGTCACAATGTAACAAATGTGAATATAAAATTGATATACAAGTCACTTTTAATGATTCCCATTGATGGTAATGCATTCCAATTTCCAAGTTAATGCTTTAATGTATTTTATTTTATATAAATCACTCGCGGTTTTACATTATTCACATTGGAGTGATTGAATCAAATACGTGTTATCTGTACAACAAGCTCATTACCAGTGTTTGTGAAAAATTAACAATAAATCCGTCTCGTAGAAGCAGAACATGAAAGGACCAATAATATCATGGAAACGAAGACGCAGTAGTTTTTGTGGGACCCATTTATATAAAACCGCCATGACTGGGCTCATAAGTCGTGAGTTGCAACTCGTACAAATAAACAACACCGAGCCGTCTGTATCACACAGGCACAGCCAATGGCGTCCAACCAAACGGCACCGTATCGACCCTACCGCCATCTGAAAACCCTAACGGCACACAGCCGCGCCGTCTCTTGCGTAAAATTCTCCAACGACGGAACCCTCCTGGCCTCCGCTTCTCTCGATAAAACCCTAATATTGTGGTCCGCCTCCACACTCTCTCTCCTTCATCGTCTTGTTGGGCATTCCGACGGCGTCTCCGACCTGGCCTGGTCTTCCGACTCTCACTACATATGCTCCGCCTCGGACGATCGCACTCTTCGCATCTGGGACGCACGCGCCCCATTCGAGTGCCTGAAGATCCTCCGCGGGCACTCGGACTTGGTATTCTGCGTGAATTTCAATCCGCAATCGAACCTCATCGTGTCGGGGTCATTCGATGAGACGATTCGTATATGGGAGGTGACGACAGGGAAGTGTACGCGGGTGATACGGGCACACTCAATGCCGGTGACGTCGGTGCATTTTAACAGAGACGGTTCGCTGATAGTTTCAGGGAGTCATGACGGGAGCTGTAAAATATGGGACGCAGTGGAAGGCACGTGCTTGAAGCCGCTGATTGATGATAAGGATCCTGCTGTCTCCTTTGCCAAGTTTTCTCCCAACGGAAAATTCATTCTCGTTGCTACTCTCGATAGCACTCTCGTATGTTATTTTTCTACTGGATTGCTGCTTTAATTTGTCTTTGTTTTTAATTACAGTAATCAATGCTTGTGCTTATGTAGAAGCTGTGGAATTACTCGACGGGGAAGTTCTTGAAGATCTATACAGGTCACACTAACAAAGTATACTGTATAACATCCACATTCTCGGTGACAAATGGCAAGTACATTGTTAGTGGATCGGAGGACAAATGTGTTTACTTGTGGGATCTGCAGCAGAAAACTTTGGTTCAAAAGCTTGAGGGCCACACAGACACTGTGATTTCTGTCAGTTGTCATCCCACCGAAAACAAAATTGCTTCTGCTTCCCTTGATGGTGATAGAACAGTGAGGGTTTGGGCTCAAAACGCATGATTTGGACTCAAGTTGCGTACAGAACTTCTTTTGCTATTGCTGTATTGGGTATTAAGTGAGGTGAAGCATTTGGTATGTGTGCTTCTACTTTTCTCAATAAAGCTCAAACAATGGAGTCATTAAATTATAATTTTCCCAGAAAAGTAAACGATATAACTAGAAGTGAATATTGTGAATATCTGTTTCCCTTGAACCAAATCTATTCTCGGCGGAGGTATTGTTTATTTCAGTGTTTGCTTGCTGTACTTTGTTTTCTTCGATACATTATTGAGATCATTCCTGAAATAGCTCGAGAATTGCTTGGAGTTTATCGACTTATGGATAGACCTATGAACCTATCCAAATTTCATATGATCCATTAACATGTTACATAACCTAAACTCATTCGAAAATCCGTAATATTATGGACCTAGTTTATCGGATCGGATTGTTAATAAGTCGACCCATTAAAACCCGTTATATAATATGTTTCTATGGTTTTGGGTTCACTTTTGAAAAACCGATAATTCGTTATAATCCCATTATAATTCGTTAATATAAGATTTAAATATATATGTATGTTTATGAAATTTATTTAAAAAATCTTTGTATTTACTAACTTAGTTAATAAATTTTAGTAATCAAGTTATGAATTTCTAAAAAATAATATCTCTATAATTATATATTTTAATAATTAATTTAAAAGAATTGCTAAATTAAAAGCTCTAAAACTATAAATCGATTGTATCGGTATATTCTAACACTAATCCTAAAAGTAATCATTTTATACTTTCTTCTTAGTCAATAGTCACGGACAATTACTAGTAAATTTTAATAGGTATGGATTTATTAGTAAAATTATCATTTATTCACAAATGTATTGAACTTATTAATGTTCGCTAATTCTTATTTCCTTAACATTGTAAATTCAAGTCGTGTCTCTCATTCGGTCATTCAACCCTGAATTATTGTCCTATTTCAAAAATAATAATAATAATAATAATGAAGATTTATAGAAACCATGGAAGATTTCGTATTCAAGTTATTTATTTTGGACTTTTATTTTTCTTAAAATAAGATGTTTTATTTATTTTTAACTTTTTAATAAATCTCAAATATAACATTTTGTAACGGGTTTGATTATCCGTTAATTTAACAAATGGTTTTTGGTTTTTATATTTAAATTCATTAAGCTAACGGATCATGTTTGGATAGAACAATTTTAACACGAATACGAATTCACAATAACACAACCTATTGTTAAATCTACTAATGTACATGCTCCATTAAGCAAAAATCAAAGACTGAGACCGATGTATATCCATCCTAAAATATAAAGACGGAGACTGATGTATATGCTCCGTCAAGCAAAAATCATGAAAATTTTGTTACGAGAAGGAATGGATAACTCTCTAAAATTCTAGCAAAGTGAAGCTCCATATCTGTGGATGCTGGGAAGTTCTGATGAGAACATGAAATGAGGATTTTGCTCAAAAAAGAAGAATGCAACGGCATAACCATTGAGGATGATGTTTCTGCCTACAGGCTACAGAATGTAATCTGTAATTTCATAAAGTAATTAAGGTAATTAACATCAAAATAATTTACAACAAATTACAAAATTTCACAAACATAGAGATGTGAAATTAATTATTGGCCTTTCTTTAGACCAAATGTGTCTTCAACACCATTCGTCACCTTACTCCTTCGATCAGCTATCATATCTACATATGCCTGACAAAAGAAAGAAAGAAGAAAAGGGAAAAATTAAGATGCAAACTTCGATTTTCTACAACTCGAAAATCTTGAATGTTCATCGCATGTTCTCGAAATTTCTGTTGTGAACTAAATTGATTAATGCAAACCATTCCTTAAGCAATTGCACCAACATTACATCTCTCATATAGTCTAAAGATTTGGTCGCTCTAGTCTTGAAAAAATATTTGCAGTACATCACGCATTAATGAAGCGATATACATGTCAAATCAAGTGCAAAAAACCGGATCACCATGTGTATGCAACATATGCCGGTTATTGTTTTGAACGATGTATCTATCTATTATGCTCTCCCCCTTTTATGACTTTTAACTGAATTGGAATGATCATTGCAAATTCTCAATAAAAGAAAATTAGATGTGCATTTAAGTGAGGGAGGAGGAGATTGCGAAGGAAATTGAACTAGTAGGTGATGATCATACCTTAGGATAAGAATACAGAAATATGTACCACCAAGCGCAGACCAGCAAAAGTATGACTGATGTAAACAAGAGCGAATGCAAAATCAACCAGCTACAGGCAGTCACTAATACTCCGGTCAATGTTATTGTCCATGGTTGACACCTAGCATCAAAAATTAGGTAAAAGAGAAGTAGAGAGCAAATTTTAAATGGTAACTTTCTGATGAACTCTTTCATTTTTAGATATGATCACTATAATCTTTAACCCGAATTTATGTGAAAAGAAAGGAGCATTTTATTTACATCTGAAAAGATCTTTATCTCACTTTTCATGCCTGAACTCCTTCATATATATCACTCAAATCTTCTCAGGTGTAATGTAATTCATATATATATATATATATATATATATATATGCTTAAAACCATCCCTTACTAATCATTCTGCACAGGTCCACCAGTGCATTGGCCATAACAAAATTACTCTCATTAATTGCTAAAATAGATGGAACAAAGGAAGAAAATCTTAGAATCTCAAACAGCATTCCAAGCTTTTGATAATTCTAAGAACCCCTTGGTGAACAAATGGAACAAACAGTGGTAAGCAATATCTAGGTAAATTTTTTAATGATAATGCTTCTTTTTATGAACAAAATATATAACTGATTTGGTCTTCATAATATCATTTTATGAACATGCCATCGTACCTTTAATTGCAATCCGTATTCATCAACTAGATCTCTCTAACGGTAAGCATTAGAAATCATGAATCGGTTTGGAATGTTGAAACTCATGTAAACATTTGATTGTGTGAATGGATCCTTAACTCATTTCGCCTCTAGTATCTAGATGTTTATATATATGTTCTCACAGACATGCTTAAGATGACATCTACATCCCATGTTTAACTATATCTAGATTCCTCAAATGGTTAGCTTTCGTACGTAAATGCAGGACACAATGCTTGTACCATGAAAATCAAATATATGCATCGAGTTCATTAATAAAATTAACAAAAGATTATTATGAGCGAATCCATCATTTGAATACGATCTAGAAGAAAAGTGCACATGATTACCAGTAGTACATTTATCCAAAGAGGAGTTCTAGTGGCCACCTGAGATCATGATCATCCTTTAAAGGGGAATCATCTAATCAACTAAGAATCTAAATTTGTCTGAATTATAAACAAGAATAGCTGGCATCAAACTCACAAAAATACAATCCAAGAACAAATGAAGGCTACAATATATCAAATAATCCTAGTGTGGTACTCCAAAACAAAAAATTAAACATAGTAGAAACACAAAACGAATAACGATAATCATTGATTTTAATTTTAGTTTTATAGTGTTTTGATAGGAATTATAAAGTAAAATTAGAGAAGAAGAAAGGGTGTTGAAAGAAAAGAGGCTGACCAGGAAGGCTTGGTGTCCCAAACAGAATCATACTCGAGAGAGAGGTAATTGATATAGCCATCCATGTCATCAATAGCGCCATTTTCGTCCCTGAACATAGACTCTTTTGGGTCACTTGAATTCCCTCCAAATACTACAGTTTTGCTGCCAAGTTTTGCCTTTTTTAGCACACCAGGCCATGAAATGGTGTCTGAGGGATGGGTTTTCTGTGAATACGAGTGATTGGGTCTCACTGGACAAGAGATAGAGAGAGGAAAGAGAGATATAGTTCCCATTTTAGTGGAAAGTTAAAAAAAAAAAATGAAGTTTATGTTTCGTTAGTGAAGCTGAAGCAGTGAGAGGTACTGAGCAAAGCCAGAGTTCATCTTCGGAGTTCGCAGATGAATAAACGGTGTCGTTTTACTCTTTTGCCGGATTGTAAAAACCAAAAGGGTTAATTGCAATTGTATAACCTGAGCTATTATACGGCAGAACTTTTTTTTTTAAAGACGATCCATTTTTAAAATTTAAATTTTATAAAATTATAAAGGAATTTCATTTTGTGCTAATATTATCATTTTTATCTTTTGACACTTTTATTCTAAAGACATTCAATTTTAAATAAAAATTAGAATGAACCATCGTAACCTTTGGTTTCATCCAAAGAGTAATCTTTTTTGAAATAAATTATTTTTAAATTAATAAAAAAAATTAACACTTTATTTATAAAAATAAAATGTTTAAAAAAGAAAGGACATTGTAGAGTATTGGGTTATGACCCATAACCCTTATTCAAGTAATTCTTAAAATAAATTATTAAAAAAAAAAATTATCTCTCATAAATTATTAGATTAAATATTACATTTTAAATACTCTCTCATGAATTTTTAATTACCATGTTAAACTCTTTCTCCTCCAAAATATATCTATAATTTTCTATCTTCATTCCTTCTTAAGCAAGACTAACAGTTTAAAAAAAAATACTTACAAATAAGCTTGATTTTTGGAAACCGTATATATGTATATATTAAAAATATATATATATATTCAAAAACAAGTACCTTGTTTTTAATTCTTTCAGTAATCTTAGAAATTATAAGTTTAATCGAATCTAGTTAAACAAATCAAGTTTTCATATATCATTTTTTTTTTAAATGGACTTATATATATATATATATATATATATATATATAGTCTTTCTACTATTAGTTCGTCTTAATATAAAATATATCAAGATAAAGAAAATGGACCATAGATTATGGAGAAGTTTTGACAAGTGCATACACTTTGAATCAAAGTATGTAAATCTAATAGTCAACATTCTTCGTTCTGATATATTTTATATTAGGACGAACTGACAACAGAAAAATTGATAACTAACAATAGAAAAATTGATATACGGTATTTTTACTATCAGTTCGTTATATCAGGACGAAGAATGCGAACCATAAATTATGAAAAAGTTTTGACAAGTATCTAAATCTAATGGTCCACATTCTTCTTCTTGATAGACGAATTGACAATAGAAAAATTGATATATATATATATATATATATATATTACTGTTAGTAAAAAACCAAAAATATTCATAAGTTTTTTTTCTTTAACTATTAATTGAGAAAGTATGGAGATATGAATTTATATATAAATATATATATATATATATATATATAATGGAGAGATAGTAATTAGGAGAGAGTGTTTAATATTGTAATAATAGATTTTCGAGAGAGAGTTTAATACGTAATATTCAATACAATGATTTAGGATTGAGAATTTCTTTTTTTAATAATTTAATTAGTTTAGATTGTTTTTAGAATTTTTTTTGTCTTGATTAGTAATTTTAGTTCATGTTAAAATTGTCATTAATAAAAAAAATTAAATTGAAGTGTAAATAGATAATTTATAGATTGTAAGGAGAAACACTCTTAATGATTGACTGAAGTTTAGGTAGAAAAAGTCCATTACATTTTCTTTGGTAAAGTCTTATTTACCATTTACTTTTTAAATAATCAACTTTAAATAATAAATAAATTTATAATAAAATCTTTAAAAGGAAAATGAAGAGATAAAAATCATTATAAAAATGAAAAAAGAAAATTTTGTTTTCGATTTTTTTTTGTTGTTGGAAAAAAGACCAGAAAATTGTTTTGCTCCTCAATTTAAGCAAAGCAATAAGAATCTCAATCCAACCAAAAAATAATTTCAAGATGCAAATACAGAAATTAGGCAAACAAAAAGCAAAAGTAGCATCTTTTTTTGGGTTCTTTTTCTTTGTATGAACAAGAACAACCGATTTGTGCCTCCATTTTTGTAAACAACAGTTTTTGCCTTTTGAAGACTTGATGCAGCTTCTCTTCAATTTCATTGATCTGTTTCCTTGTGATTTAACTAAAACAACATGTCAAGGCACTCCTTATGTTAGTATCTTTGTCCATATTTGCGTTGACCGTTAAAATCGATAAGAAAAAAAATGGTAAATTACTATAATTAAACAAATTAAAAATTAAAAAAACTCTCTCTCCCCCAAATAGTCGAAGCGAATTACGTTCGAGGTGTGGGAGTGAGTAGTTCCCAATATGATAGTGCTCTTAGGTGTGGGATTCATGATTGTGCGAGTTCTCCCTTTTATACCTCCGAGTTGCTTTAGAACATTGTGCATGTGTCTACTCTTCTCTCCCTATAATTCATATAAATAGACCATTATAGCTAAGTTATTATGTGTGGAACAAATTAGCAAATACTAGAGAGATCTCAAAGAGTGGGCATTTGGTGTAATCGGGTTTAGGGTATTTTAGTGATAGAATCATAGGTATGTGGTTGTAACAATTTACTACATAGTGGAACTTTCTCTTGTTGTCCTAGTGATTGTGGTTTTTTTTTCTCCGGTTAGGGTTTCCACGTAATAAGTGTATTTACTGAATTAAGAAATGTGGAAATGGTGGAAAATGTCACTTTTTTAAACTCATGTGGTGACAAAGTCACTCCTTTAATAAGTTAAGTTTAAAAGGCACCTATTATGGTGAACTACCAAAATTGCCCTTATTTTACACATTTCTCTTTCTTACTTTAAAGTTTTCAGAGCTTTTTTCTTTCACCTTTCTCTATAACAAACCTCCAATGGAAGTTAAACACCGTAACCTTATCAAATCATCTTCATTGGATAGTTAATTTTGTGGCGCTACGCAGACGCATTCGGGGGTCGAGCTCCCCGGTGAGCTCGCGGTGGTCGAACCCTTCATTGAATTCCTTTTTCATTTGTTCTCCGTGTCTTTTGTAAACCATAAGCTGGCTGTGTGAATTTTGAGTTTAATTGAAAAGTCTTAGGTAGTGTATGAAAAGGCTCGAACATAATGTATGAAAAAGCTCGAGTAGTCAGGATGAAAGGTCGGGGTAGGGGCCAGGATGGAAAAGGCACAGGTAGTGAATGAAAAGGCTCGGGTAGTGTATGAAAAGGCTCGAATAGTGAATGAAAAGGCTCGGGTAGTGAATGAAAAGGCACGGGTAGTGTATGAAAAGGCACGGGTAGTGAATGAAAAGGCACGGGTAGTGAATGAAAAGGCACGGGTAGTGTATGAAAAGGCACGGGTAGTGAATGAAAAGGCACGGGTAGTGTATGAAAAGGCACGGGTAGTGAATGAAAAGGCACGGGTAGTGAATGAAAAGGCTCGGGTAGTGAATGAAAAGGCACGGGTAGTGTATGAAAAGGCACGGGTAGTGTATGAAAAGGCACGGGTAGTGTATGAAAAGGCTCCGGGTAGTGAATGAAAAGGCACGGTAGTGAATGAAAAGGCTCGGGTAGTGAATGAAAAGGCACGGTAGAATGAAAAGGTAGTGAATGAAAAGGCTCGGGTAGTGAATGAAAAGGCTCAAAGGCTCGGGTAGTGAATGAAAAGGCAGTAGTGAATGAAAAGGCGGGTAGTGTATGAAAACAGGTAGTGAATGAAAAGGCACGGGTAGTGAATGAAAAGGCTCGGGTAGTGAATGAAAAGGCACGGGTAGTGAATGAAAAGGCACGGGTAGTGAATGAAAAGGCTCGGGTAGTGAATGAAAAGGCACGGGTAGTGAATGAAAAGGCACGGGTAGTATATAAAAAGGCTCGGGTAGTGTATGAAAAGGCTCGGGTAGTGTATGAAAAGGCACGGGTAGTGTATGAAAAGGTTCGGGTAGTGTATGAAAATGCTCGAACATAGTGTCTGAAAAGGCTCGAACCAAGTGTAAAAAGGCTCGAACCAAGTGTAAAAAGGCTCGAACCTAGTGTAAAAAGGCACAGAAAGGCATAAAAAGGCTCGAACCTAGTGTAAAAAGGCACGGAAATGCACAAAAAGGCTAGAACCTAGTGTAAAAAGGCACGAAAATGCACAAAAAGGCTCGAACCTAGTGTAAAATGGCTCGAAAACACATAAAAAGGCACGAAAAGGCTCGGATCTAATGTAAAAAGGCTCGAACCTAGTGTAAAAAGGCTCGAACCTAGTGTAAAAAGACTCGAAAATACTCGAACCTAGTGTAAAAAGACTCGAAAAGGCTCAAATCTAGTGTCAAAAGACACGAAAAGGCTCGGATGTTTTCTCTCAAAGGTTTTCTCTCTATGTTTAAAAAAGACATAAACTGACAAAAAAAGGGTATTTTTGTCTGATCACCTAAATAGGTGCCTTTTAAACTTAAGTTAGTAATGTGGTGTCTGTCTTACAAAAAGCGCCTCAAATGGTGACAAAAAAATTTTGAACCCATTTGCAAATTTTAATCAACTCTGTTCGTTATAATCTCCTATCATATTATGATATCATCAAAATTTTAAACCCAAACTATAAAAAATTATTAACCCATACCATTTGAATGATAAAATGTACAAATTTATTAAAGTATAATGAAATTACTTAAATAAAATGGGTTCCTTCAAAAAAATTATCTTAGGAAATTGTTTTTGCTATAAGAATACAAAATTTGCTCTAATTGTAATTGCACATGCATTAAAAAGCAATATTCTCGGTGTATATGCCTAAGATAGTATCTCTATCCTTATCTCTCACTTAGTTCCTTAAATCTCAACACATAAAAATTCTCCCCTTTAATACAAGAAGGTCAATAATCCACAAAGAGGTATGGTCTCCCGCATGAGTTATATTTCTCCAACAAATGGTAAGGAATACATTTCTCCCCCTTTTTGTCAAGGAATAGACAAAGGACACATGAGATAAAAATATGAGATAAATTAGCCCTACCTCTCTTCATCTATGCATTTAAACATTGTTTGCATTTTAAAGGTTTTGCACATTACCTTTTAGTAGAACTGGTAGTGCATATCCCTTCCACATAAGTGGTGAGGAGTTCAAATCCCACCATACACATTTTACAAACATATGTGAAGAGTTTTCGTCCCAAATTATGGGAGTAGTTATCGGTAGGTTCCGATAGCCATATTGTAATAGTTTTTATAATACTTAAAAAAAAAAAAAATTATAAAAATTTTAACTAAGTTTTTATTCTAACCCCCATGTCAGAAATACTAGCTACACCTCTAAAGCAATCCAATAAACAAAAAGTCTCACAAACGGCTAAATGCTATTGGTCCAAAAATGATTCTTAATGAGATAAGGCACTGGCTGAGCATTTCAATTTATTTATTTATTTACCTTCCACTCTTCCAGTTCCGGCATGCATGGGTTATAAATTTTCACGGACCATAGAAAGTTTGTAACAACTTCGATTAGTTCACGTGCTATTGCATCTCTTTCGCGTTTTGAATTATATTTATAACAACCGATCTCGTCAAATCTGAACAAACTTCAAACTGTATTTGTAATGATTGATCTCATTAAATCCAAATAAACTTATCATTACCAATATACTTTATAAATTTATCATTTATTTTACTAATTCTGGTCTGAGAAAGTTATATTTCCCTCTTTCACTTTAAATATCTGCAGGCAGCTGCAGATTACATAACCCGTTGAAAAACAGCTCAATTACAAACTCCAAATTTTCAGGAACGATTTTAAGTGAATTTGTAGGAAGAAGTATCTATTTTCATTTGAGATCATACACGTTCTTCCTTTTTTTTTCTTTTTTTTTTTTATAATTATTTTATAATAGACTAATTGTACAAACATCCCCGCATTTTATGTCTAATTACACCCGTGTGGACCTTTTGTAAAAAATGACACAAACACCTCCTACCGTTAGTAGGGAGCCGTTAGAAGTTAACAGTAGAAGGCAAAATCGTCCGTTTAATATCTGTCGGAAATAATTGTAAATTTCTGTCTTTTTAATGTTGTAATGTGAAGTGAAAAAATCCCAAGGTAATGGCCTTGCATTCCAAATCATGTGATACTGTGTTCTGTATCTCCATATCAAGAAAAGGAACCAACAGCTACTATGTGTGAAGTGTAAACCCATGAATTTATGAGGTGACATTCCTACATTTCCAGACCAAATCTGTTCAAACATTCATGCAATATATATATAATGGGAATTTTACTGGGTTTCAATGAACAAATTTCTGTACACTTATAAAACAAGCCAATGCAATTGTAAATAAAAAAAATGATGTGTTTTTGACACAAAGGAATCTACACTATGGACTTGTCTGGTGTCCAGATTGACTAGCAAAGAATAGCTATTGGAACATGTGTGGTCGGAAACATGTTCTATGACGAGGAGACTTGCAAATCGCAAGACAATGGAACAGGCTACAGCAGCATTAACGTTCAGTGGCATGTCATCATAAAAGAGGTAAGGATGACTAATACCTTCCATATTGTATTACCTATTAGCAATTGTATTTTATAATTTTAAAGTCACTAAAGAGCAAAAGACTGATATATACTGCTAAGATTCAGTATCAACATATACTCAAGCACTCCAAAAGAAAGATAGAGAATCATGAGATATACTATATCGATTAAACTCATAGTTAGTCTCAAGCTACCACAGAGCACAAAGTTGGATTGGGTTCTTATCTTTTCTCCTGTCCTTGTGGCTCTGGTAACTGCATTTCATTTGTTCTCAGCGGGAAAAGTTGGGTTCTATCTAAATTCTAAAAGACTACAAGGACCTCAGACAAGAAGAAGAAGAGGTTATATTGTACTCTGTGATGGAACAGATGAATATATAGCACAGAAACACGTTTCAAGAAGATGCAAATTAGATTGAGAGAGTTTCCATATAGGATATATAAAGGTTCACAAGTTTTACTTTCAAGCAAATATGAGAAGACCAAGTAGCTATTTACTTTGAACATATAAAGATTCTACAGATGTAACATCTACAAACTGAGATTCATAGTTCTTGAAGATAGAGACCAACATTCAAATTTAAGTCTGCACCGACATCTAAGTAAACACACAAGGGACATATGTACCACACCTGCCCAGTTGCTGTCATGTAGTTCTGGACTACCTTAGTCTGCATCAGTCAATATTGCAGCTCACACTCCACATAAAAAATTTAAATGCCTGCAACAGCAAGGTTTTTGACCGGTTAATAATGTTCAACATCTATTTCCTTTCAAACAAAGGCAGTGATTAGTGTTAGAGAAAGATATCTTACTGCAATGCTTTGCGAAGATACCACATTAGTACTGTCCGAGATGTAAGCAAAATTGCAAACCCAGCTAAAAGGTATTCTCCATGATAATAGAAAATTGAAAAAGCAATGATTCGTTAAAGTATCGAAAGCTACCAAGAGGGTTTTTAGGATTATACAATTACACAATAATAAACGACTTGCTGAGAAGAGAAACAAGAGAAAGCAAATTGGTAAACTTATAATTGCATGTACTCTATCTCAATCACACTTTAAAATAATAATAATAATAATCACTGGAAGTATCTGTTAACACTCTGAGAATAAAAACTAAACTTCTATTCATTTTTCCATGCATACAACAGCAATGAGAAACCAAGACCCTGTAATTGGTAATCTCTAAACCTCTGAGAAGAAGACCAGGTCAATACAGATGGATCAAAAATAGATTGGCTTGCCCACAACTTTTCGGCAGAGAGGCATGTTTGGAACATGAAAACTGCATTTCCCATAGCATTACCAAATAGCCAATTGTGGACATCCCAAAACACTTCAACCGGGAGGCCATCAACCAGAACGGTATGGTTACCACGGAACTTCCACCTGAGCCTCTTGATTTGCATCACCGTCTTACTATCGATTCGGATCACAAGGCAAGGTTCTTTAACATCTATGGTATCACACTCAATTGTGACATCATGCATCTGACCCTTATCACAAAACTGAGCCTTGGCACCATAAAACTTCTTGCCAAAAATATGCTCCTTCTTAGCAATAAAAATGGCATTTGAATTAACAGGGGCAGATTCAATCTTCCTGTATGCTTCCTTCTTCAAATCACCAAGAAATAACACCAATTCTTTATTGTAAGCAACAGATAAGTAATACCCTTCTAGTGGTTCGGGCCCGGAACCAAATCTAGCACAAGATAAGTCCCAATTTATATCAACTTTATTAGAATCTATCTCTAAATTTTTGGAACCTTTTCTCTTGGAGAACAACCATGGTTTTATTTCAACTTTACAGAGACACTGATTGGTGGCATCATCGATTGCAACACTAAGACCCTGACCCATAAGATTTTTGGTCCAAGTAACAGTAATCAAACAAGAATGACCATGTAATTTACACTGATAAACACAAGTAACCAAGTTTTGAGCAGCTTTTGTACTACTTGATGAAGATGAATCGGCAACTTGAACTCCATTTTCACCAAAACAAGAAGGAAAGTCCCTCATCATTTACTCTACTAATAATTCGATGTTTTCTTTGCTAGATCAAAAGAAATATAAACACAACACAAACATATGCTCTATTGTATATAATACCTCTGTGTGCCTCTCAGTCAGTTGAAGACGAACTCAATCAGCTTTTCAAGGCTTTAATCTGATCTGGGTGTGTCTGGTCTTCCAAGCTTACACAGTTGCACATGAAAGAGTCAGAGAAAGAGAACTTAGATTTGCTTCACTGTCAACGTCCATGTCCAAAATTAACCCAAAAAAGAATTCATAATAAAAATAAGCCAAAGACACCATTTGATATTTTGATTTGATAAAGAGAGCTCTCAAGTCACATGGGATGAGAAGAAAATGGAAACTGATTATTTCGGTTGAAAAAGGGTGGGTTTTTTTCTTTTTTTTTAATACTAATAAGTTAAATTCAAAAGCAAAGTGAGATTTATTAATTGATTAATTAATAAATTAATTCCACAATTAAGAGAATCATTATGGACTTGTCTTTAACTGACACAACACAAGAAAATTTAACAAAACAAAATCAAAGGTTCAATCAACACCTCCCTGCCTTGGAATTTTTAACTTTACCTTTTCTTTTTTTTTTCTTTTTTTTTTTTTCTTTTTTAATTTTTTATTCATGTGGTTGCACTATTGTATATTAGCTTTACCAAGTGAGACAAATATAATTATTATGGTGGTGGAATAGAATAGACGAAAAAGGAGAAAAGGAGAAAAGAAGAAAAGAAAAAGTGTGGTGTTGATTGTTGAACAGAAGATGAAAAGCTACAACTACTACTACTGCTCTGTCACGTTCCTTGCCACTCCATATATGGCGCTCATTATTTTTTTCTACCATTTCAAGGTTTCATTATCTAACATCATTATCTACTGTTTATATTTATAAAAAATAATAAAAAATAATAAAAAAAACATAATAATTATAATGATAGTGATCCCAATAACAATCTTAATTGATTAAATAGATTGATTTGTTATGTGTCTATTAATCAACCTTCGTAAGCACTAAGCAGTTGTTTGATTTTTATTTTTAATTTTTAGGTAATTAGTTACATTGTTGTTTTCATATGAAACATTTTATATCGTAATATATGATCTCACAATTGTAATACTTCAAATATATATATATACCCGGATCTTATAAAAGATTTTGAAATTAAATCTACTCAAATCAAATTAAATGGAAAATATGACAAGGTAGATGTATGGTGTTGATGAGTTTTGTCTTCTTCTTCTTCTTTTTTTTATATACCATACATAGTACGAATATAATATATTCTCAAATTGAATGAACCAACCGTAGTTTTATTATGTTTGCGGACATATTCACACATATGACTGGAGGTCAAAAATCATGAAACTTGGTACTAAAGAGATGCTGTCTTGATGTGCAGATTTTTTTAGGTCAATGGGAGGATACATTGGATTTGTAGTTGTGCATTTTATTAAAATGGACCCCAGTACAGTGATGCATTCATTTTTATATTTACAAAACCGACCATGTTGAGGTGCTTCATTTATTTATTTATTTATTTATTTATTTATTTATTTATTTATTTATTTATTCAGGGAGTGCTTCATTTAATTAAGACTTTAAAAAGAATGTTTTGTATAATTTATACATATTGGTTATTAATTAATCTAACGGTTTAGAAAAATGAGAAGTTTAAAAGAGAAAACTAACGAACAAAATATTGTAAGAGGAGAAGAATATAGATAAATAGATAGATATATGGATCATATATTTGTAACTTGTAAGGAAGGTATCAAGTTTCTTGAATAAATGAAAACACGTAGTCGGTCACAACTCACATGGAGGAGAAACTAATATTAATGAATAACAAAAAGTATAGTGTATTATGTATATCCATTTGAGTAGGCAACTCATGCGGCATGCGTCGTGGGGGTGGACCAATTCTTGCCCCCACCTTCTACAAAATTCACCTCAAATTTTCTAATTCCTTCAACTTAACAACCCATTATAGCTGTCGATAGAGACGTAACTCAACTTGTAGATTGACGGGTTTAGAGTTTAAGTAAATAATTCTTAAATCAATCAAAGAAAATAGCTAGTCCTAGATTAATAATGTCTTGTGACTTGTGAGTGATGATGAAAGAATAGAATTTACTTGATCCCAACAGCCACCTGCAGGCTGCACCTGCACCTCCCTAGCTATCATTGGATTGGAAACAAGTAACTGAAGCTGGTTTTTTATGTTCAATATTCCCAGACATTTTCATCACCAAACGTATTTGCAGCTTTTCTGTCCGTCCAATTCTGATTTCACGTTTACAATTTACTCTCTCATCTTTGTCCCCATTCCAATTCACTCTTTTCCCCTACTTTTGTTACATAAAAGGTTGTATTTTAATCATTCAAATAAAAAAAAAAATTACTATCTTAGTTACTATTCAGAAATCTCAAAAAAGATCATTAAAGTTTTGATTTCTGGTTACAGAGTTTACTAAAAACCGTTGAGAATCTCAATTATGTGAACCTCACATATAAATGACTTGAACCTCATATATTTTTTGTCGGAAAAAAAAAAAAAAAAACTTGGTTGGATAAAATGTTTTGAAATAAATAATTATGAGAAATATCCCAACATTGATGATGAGAAGACTAAGGACCCACTGGAATTGAATCTTGGTGAAGAAGTTGAAACAATTAAATCTCCACAGCCCCCCCTTGTGTTAATTATTTCTTATTATTCTTTTTCAATGAATGCTAATCTGATTAGGTGGACTTCTGGCCTAATTCAATTGGATTCCACCAAAAGCTCTCCTAAATCCTAATACAATAATGGTTATGTTCCATTAATTATTCTTTAAGCATTATAACATTAACAATAAACAAAATTAAAAAAAAAAAAAAAAACCTAAATCAAGAAATTAAAGATACAAAACCCATTTTTGTTGCCACCCATCATCCTCTCCCATGTGCCTGAAAGCTCCAAGTGGCATAGACATGCATATATTACACGTCTTGTGGAAATTAATTATTATTATTTTTTTACATCATGCTCTCCTAATCATGTTCTTATGTCTCTGCTCATCAATTATGATTTCCAGTCAAGCTACTTTTTTTTTTTTTTTTTTTTTATAATTATTATTATTGGGTTAATTTGTTTGGAAGCAAATTCTTATATATTATAGCTATCTCACTTACACTTAATTGTGATAATTCTAAATTAATTAGCTCGGCTCCCACCAAACTTCAATTTCATGTTGTACAAAGGAGGACAATTTGAGTTGAAGAGATCAAAGTTATATATTTTCCTTTGAATGCAAGACATAAGATGAAAAAATCAAAGGAAACCAAGTCTATTTTACAGGGCTGTCGAGGATTAAACCTTCTCAACTATAATTTATTGCAGTTATGTGATGGTCTTTAGTAAACATCATCATCATTCATTGAAAAATTCAAGTCATAAAGTTGAAAAGGTATTCTTTTGTTACCTGCAGGCTCCATTCACTTCCTGGAAATTTATTACATTCTAACATGTAACATCATCAAATCGATATTCTCTGTTTTTGTCTACTGCGACCTCATAAATTATATATCAAGTCTTGAAAAGCAACAGATTGGCTATGCAACTTCAAAGTTCAAACCTGAATATATCTCGGCCTTTTGGCTTAAATGTCTTCAAAGTTGTAACATATATTGAAACAGTTTATAGTTGGAAACCTTTGATTCTCATTTGAGAAACAGACCCATTACTTTAGTTTTAGTTGTGGGTGTCTTGAAAGACGAAACAATCTTCAAAATTCCACTCTCTTAAATTCATATTCAAAACATGAACATCATACAGACATACAGTATTCAATTTAATTTTTAGAAAGTCGGTATGTATTTTAAGAGTAAATTACACAAACGTACCCTGATTATATACATAATAACATAAAAACAGGAGAAAATATGGTAATAACACTTACTACCCCTTAACCTGTTGACTAACCTTTGACCACTGTTAATCAACCACGGAAAAGGGGCAATGTTAGTTTTACCCTTGCACTTATATTTGAATTATGTTGATATTCTAGTAAAGATATTAATGAATTAAAAAAATAACTAAAAAAAACAAGGAAAAACATAATCTCTGTTAGAGGAAATTTGGAATCTCCATTAATGGGGATTAAAAATTGAGAGGAAATTTTTTTTATATATTTTTAGGAAATTTCCACAAAACAATGAATAATTCAAATATAATTACTCACATAGATATATCAATCCATGAATTTGTTGCATTGTTCGAAATCTCTTTTAATGGAGATTTGGGATTTCCATTTCCATCGATGAGATCTCTGATTGCTCCCAAAGGCAAAGAAAAAGAAAAAACCTAACTCAAAACTTTTAATCAAAAGTTATCCAAAATACAAAACAATAAAGTACCTTGTTTGATTTAAAATATCAAACTCAAAGATTTGCGACCTCCAGATCCAATTTTTTTTTTTTTTTTTTTTTTTTTTTTGTATCATTAGATTTTATTTTATTTATAAAAAAAAAAAAAAAAAAAAGATCTAGAATCTCCATTAATAGAGATTAATTTCCACCATTGGAGATATAAGATTTATGGTTTTTTTTTTCTTCCTTAATTTTTGTAGATTTTTTTTTTTGGATATGTTTGTGGTGATAGATAAGAAGAAGATGGGTAAAGAAAAAGAAGAAAATCGCGGACGAAGGTGAAGGAAAAATAGGTTTTAGGGTTATTCTGGTTTGTGTGCAGAAGATGATTTTTTTTTTTTTTCTTTCTAATTAATAAAAGTTTTGTAGGGCTTATGTGGCAAATTTAATTGGACAATCTATTTTCTTTTTGAGAGTTTCTCTTTACAATCTAATGTTTTTCTTTTTACACTTCATTTCTAAAGACACTTCATTCTAAAAATTTAAATAAATAAAAAAAAAAAAAATCTAAAGACACTTCATTTTTTTTTTTTTCCAAAATTATCTATTTTATCTTTTGACACTTATATTCTAAAGACACTCCATTTAAAAAAATTAAATTTCTACGGACACTCCATTTTATTTTAATATTACCCGTTTTAAATACTTCTCTTTAAAAAAATTGAAATGAGAAATGAAAAAGAGATGTGCAATAATCAAATAAAAATAAAATAGGGAATAAAAATGAACAAAAATGAGGAGATCAAAACAATAAGAAAACTATTTTGGAAATCAATGTGTGAAAATAGAAAAACAATATTTGTTTTTCTCTTTTGGATTTTAAGTTAGTAAAAAAAAATCTATTGAGTAAAAAAATAATTTTAAATATATTTTTTTGGGAAAAAAAGAAAAAAGAAAAAAAAAATATATATATATATATATATATATTAGTGATGGTGATGATTGTGTGTGGGTGGTATTTGAGAAGAAAAAAAAATTTCAAATTTGGTTGAAACTTTATATATATATATATAAACCGGTGATGATAATGATGAAGGGTTTGATGGTGTGTTAAAAAAAAAATTATTTTGAGGAGAATAAGAAGATATAACAAAGGAAAAAAAAAAAAACCATAAGATGGAAAAAACTTGTTTTCTAAAAAAAATGGTTTTGAGTGTTTTTAGAAATGAAGTGTAAACAAATAATTAATATTGTCAATAAAATTTCTCTTTCTTTTTTTTTAATAACATTGTAAAAGACCAAATTACCCTTCACCAGTTAGTGACTAACCGTGGTCAACGGTTAATCCACGGGTCAAGGGGTAGTCATTGTTATTATGATATTTTCACTGGTTTTAGTAAAATTATGTATATAATCAGGGTAAGTTAGTGTAATTTACCCTTTTATTTTAATTGATAAAATCTCTTAGGAACTGTTTGGTATGAGTTAATTAAAATAATCTATTTTCTTGAAAAGTTAAACACAATAATATGATTTCTGGAAAACCTGTATATATGTATTTGGTTGTAAATGGGAATATTATATCAGATAATTGTGTTTGGTTGCACATAGAAATCTTTTTGTCTTTAAACATAAAAACATACCAAAATTAATTTTAAAATAAAAAAAAAATTAACTTTTCTCGGTAAATAAAAATAAAACAAAATTCATATCATTGATTCATCATCTTCTTCGATCAATTAAGAAAATTTGGAAGAGATCCGGTTCTTCTCAATTCCGTGGTTCTTCTCAAATTCTCAAATTATTTATTGTTGTGAACAACTAAGAAAATTGTTAAAAGATGAAGTCCCATAAAAGACCAAACCGATTGAAGATCTAAAACAAAATCAGAAATTTCAACAGAGGAAAATAAATAATAAAAAGTAAACATGTTTAAAATCTCCATATCAAATAACCAAAAAAAAAAAAAAAAAAAATTGCTTAAAAATAACGAATATCAAAAAAACAAAAATTAAAAAGGAAAAATTGGGAAGAGATCTTGAAATTTCCAGATCTGGAAAATCTAATAAGAATCTTGATTTCACCATGATTGACTCTTCCATTTCTACAACTTGTAAATCCTCCACATCTCGCATACCATAGATCAAATCACACACCACAACAACAACATAAAAAACACAAACTCAAAGATATATTTCCAGCTCATTCTCTCAACTACCCCACCACCCCTTCTCTATCATCTCCGTATTTCAAGTTGAAAATTTTACCTAGAAAAGACAACAACTTTGATTCATTTCTTGATATGTTTTTTACAAATATTAAAGTTGATTTGAAGTTTTTGATTTTGTTGTTGTTGTGATAAAGTCCGTTGTGATTTTTAATGGTAGACAAAGTGAAGCAACTCTTGGCGAAGCCTATCCAGTTTGTCGATCAGGAAGTGAAAGTGGCAGAGATCTTGAAAATTGGGAAAAGATTTGGAAAATTTTCCCAGATCCTACTTCTTCCTCACTCTGTTGAAGCTACCTGCTTGATCGATTGGTTATTTTTGTATTTTTGAAATCAAACTGAAGTTTTAATCTCAATTTTTTTTTTTTTTTTTTGGGAATTGATCGAAGAAGAATATGTGAATAGATGACGTGAACACGAGTTTGGATTTCTATTTTTTTCTAGGTTTTTTTTTTTTTTTTTTGAATCGATCGAAGAATATTTGAATTTTGTTTGATGATAATTGTGGACTAATCTAGATATCTATTTTGAAATTTTCTGTTTTAGTTTTTTAGATTATTTTTTTCAAAAAAAATTGTTTTGTTTTTTAATAAAGATCCATTTAAATTTTTTAAATCTAGAGTTGGTCCGACGACAGGAATCAGATAGAAGATAATGAGAAGGTAGGTTTCACATTACCCCATGGGGGAGGGAAAGTGATTCCCACTTTTTTTGGAATAAAAAAAAAAAACATAAAAACAAATATAAAAATATTATCGGTTTCTCGTTCTCATAAAAACATTACCGCATAACAAACAGTAATGTAAAATGTAATTAGATAAAATCTCACTCACATAAGTGTTTGAAATGACAATGGTTTATACGTGAATAAATAAAAATTTTAATAATACTCTTACGATAACCTGATCCGTTAATTTCACAATGTTTAAAAGTCTCCTCCCTCCAATTATTCGCCTTTATAAACATAAACACACTAAAAATATACAAGGTAATCCTAGTAATTAGCGTTATAGCGTATCCAGTAACACGAGACAGTATAGATTTACATGAAAGTAAACCTTAAACCTTCAAAATCACAAGAGTTTGAAAACCATAACTGAAGATAATGCAACACAACTACACAAGTTCCCACTTGCTGATTTTGTAGGACTTCCAGGGTGGCTTCTTAGTTTTGTTGGCGCGGTGTGGCATACTGGCATATGTGCCTGCTCTTCTTTGAGGTCGTGGCTTATAAAAGAATAGCAACCCAAGAAGAGGACAAAGTCAATTGGACCTACATTAGCAAGAAGCTAGAAAGGAAAACAGCCAGAGGCTTATTAGAGAATGGCCCATCACAAATCGAAACACCAGTGCTACCGCTGGGCGCCTGGGCATTTCTAAAACATATCTATTATAACATTTCATGACTGCGGACTGCCCATATTAGTCTAAGAAACATTATGCCAATAATTAGTAAAAACAGTACTGAATTACTAATAGAACAATACCATACACCGATATAATCTCAAATGTTTTGGATAGACAAGAATATCATTCTTAAAAGTCAATAAAACTTGATATAATCTTTTCTTTGAGCAAGCAACCTTAGCATGAATGCAACCGACTCTTTCTTTGAGATGAATGTGAATGGCTACTTGTCCAAGTGATATTATTCGTTGACATTTACGACTCCTGGCAATACTCGGTGAGAAATGCTTCAATACGCATGGGCATATACATCTAACCCACTTACATTGTGCTATGTAGTATGCATATATCATATGATTGGTTTTTCATATCATATGACATGATTTGATTGAGTGTATACATCCTGCGCACTGAAACATTTCTCATACTCTCATGATATCGCCGGCTTAGATATTACTTGAAATGTTTAAGGAGCCGAAGTTCTACTCCCAATAAAGCTACATCTAAAATACTAAATAACCTAAATGGTAAACCCCAAGAATTGAGCTAAGAATCAAGACTTCAAATCCCCTCGACTTATATAACTCACATGAGTTTCCTGCTACCAAGGTTGACGTATTTTATTATTTCATTTTATAAACATCATTTTATAACAAACCCTCGCCTTCTTCAATGACCAAAGGGGAAATTTTTTTTATTTTTTTTAAAGCAAGTTGCTGGCAAACGCAAACAAATTATTTCATTTCTGGAGACAATATGAAAACCACCAATCCGGCAATCCCTTTAACAAAAACCAACAACACTAAAATTAAATGGTCTACAAATAAAATTGAATTTCCTCAAACAAGAATTTCCTAGTATTCTAAGGAGGATCTTTATGCTACTGAAGTCCTCATTAACAGAACTATTTGTTTCAGTGGCCTATAAGTCTATAGCTCCTTCACAGACCCAGAATCCATGTTTTGATTAAACCTCTCACTTTCCTCAAAAATTACATAATTCAATCTCGATCTCACTCTTTCTTTTATCACAAAATGATATGTAAAGTACAACTACTAATCTACTATTTACTTAACCAATGTGGCCAGATGTAACACTATTTGGTGTATCAACTTCTAATAAAACATGGAAATGCCAATTAACAAATTTGTCCCAAAGCCTCCAAGTACAAACATTTTCTAACCAAAAGCCTCTACATTCCATGATACAACAAACTCAAACGCAAATAAATGCATAGATCTAACTGTGTGACAACTAAAATTTACTTAATCCATCAATCAATGTCATTGACAAAGTTTGAGGTCTCTTCATTTTTGTCAACTATCAAGTAATATCCTGAAAATAAATTGCTCTACACTATTCATCCAACAGGTTATCTTCACTAGAATTCATGTTTCCAAGCAACTTCAAATGAAATCATATATTTTCTAACTTTCCAAATCCAAAAATGTTTTGGTTACAGTCCTGCCTTTCCCATAAAAATTCAAATCCAACTCCTAAACAACAAAAACATGATATACAACCAAGTAAGAATTTTTAAAGTAACCACATATTTGATCTACCAATGAGAAAAGAGAAACAATAATAAAAATGTTCATTTTTATCTATCAGGGAGTAACTTTTCCTTGAGACAAAGAAAGTCCCAGTTGTGTTCTCTGGATTATATCCTAAACAAAACAAAACTAAGGTACGATATTCCTCACAAATTCACAATAGACATGCACATACAATTTCTTGGTTTATGTCAGAACTAGGTCATACACAAAAACTATACTAGGTTTTGTCAAGTAAAAAGCTCCTGTAAGTGGCCATATTTATAGTTGCTTGTTTTTAGCAACTTAACTAACTACATCAGCATTTCCAACTCTGCACTCCCAAAGAAGTTCACAAATAGCACAATTTCCTACTAACAAGTCATACCAACTCCTAGACACAAAAATATAAATGACAATAAACAGCAATACAGCATAGCATCTTGAAATAAGCATTGCAAAGAAAGTGCTTATTCAAAATATAAATGAAACTTAACAAGCCCATAACTAATGTAAAATTTGCATCAATCACGATATCATTCATACTCCATAAAAAAAAAGATAAAATAAAACAGCACAGCTAACATTTAACATACATGACATCAAGTATCACCGCTGTCTTTTGTAGCAAAAGGATCATGGGTAGGACCAACGTCCTCCCCAATGTGACGCTGAACAAGTCGCTGCAAATCAGCCATAACCTTATGCTCACGTTTTGCCTTCTCCTCGTAGTTAAACATGGCCAACGCTCGCTTGTCCTCTGCACTATAAACCTGGTTTTCCTTTCTAATACGAATAGCATTCATCCTCTGGTGCCTACTACCACTCATCACATACCCAAGACTCTCAAACTTCTGAATTTCCTCAGCTGATAGACCCACTTCACCTCTTCGAGGAATACGCTTACCTTGTTGCACATACTGTGCAATAGCATCTCCTTCTCCTGGCCTAAGTGCACCACCATAGCTAATATGCCCTTCAGCTCTAGGCAAGGGCATTGGACCCACCACTGGGTCATTTTCTAACACAGGTTTCTTTTGAGACTCGATCAATTCTTTAAATTGAACGAGCTCATCATCGATTTCAGTCTCCTTAGCCTCATCCATTTTCTGTTCAGGATCCAAACTCTCATCACTCTCGCTTCCAGACTTTCGCTCTTTGTTACTCAGTTTAGACCTTGAACTCAACAAAAGCTTTTGCTTCTTAGGATCATCTGATGACTGATTGGCATCAGATTCATTGAATGCACTCTCCTCATTCTCACTCTCATCCGAATCACTGTATCTGCTCTTTCTTCTACTTGTCTTTCTCTTACTGCTTCTTCTACTACTCTTGTGTCGCCTGTGTCTTTTCTTCCTTCGGTTTCTACCTTCTTCCTCATCAGAATCGCTATCGTCATCAGAATCGCTATATTTCCTACTTCTACGCTTAGAACTGGAACTCGAACTCTTTCTCTTCTTCTTATTCCTAGAATTCGAGTCATCCAATTCAGACTCAGAACCAACCTCACTGCTGTCCGATTTTTCGGACCCGGTTTCACTCCTTTTCTTCTTCTTCTTCTTCCTCCTAGAACGCGTATCATCCGATTCAGAAGCAGAATCACTTCCCTCGGAAATTTTGGGCTCCGATTTCAATTTCTCTTTGCCGTTGGAATCATCAACTCCATATTTATCAGAAAAATCGCCAGGCTTCTCATCCTCAAAATCTGAATCATCATTCTCGTTCCTCGGCGGACTCGGCGTGGCATTCCAAAAGCAGTGTTTCAACGATTTCCGCATCTTCTGCCTCTTCTGCAACCTGTACTCCATCAAGCTCAGCCCCTTCAATTCCTCGTCGGATTCGGATTCCACATCATTCCCATTTCGATAATCGTGGTTGCTCTTGCCGAATCTTTTGGGCAACGAATCTAGGGTTTGGTAGTGGTTGGCACTGGGACTTCTTCTTCTCCTAGGGCTTGGACTTCTTCTCCTCCTGGAGCTTGCATATTTCGGTGAATATGAGCGAGAGCGAGAGCGGGAGCGGGAGCGATGGCGATAATTGACGGCATGGTCGGAGTCCGAGCCATACCGGCCGTTATGGTGGTCGTCATAACGGCGTCGTCTATCAGGGATTTCGATTGTGGAAGATGGGCGGCCCATAACTATCGATTATGCGAAGAAACGAGAGGTTGAATTGCAATAGTGTATATGAATTGATAATAAAGCTCTCTTGCATATCGGGGCTCCGTTTATTTGTCGCGGGTTCACCGACTTTATAGATTGGTTAAAGGCTTAAATGGGCTTCTCTACAAGTTACAGCCCAATCACATATTCACTTCCTTTTTTTAAGGTACATTTCAAAAATATCCCTAAGTTTTAGTAAATATCAAGACAACCCTTGAATGTTGGCTTAAGTTACTGGTATACATTTGAATGAAGGGTGTTGTACAATGGATGTCTCCACAGTGGTAAGAGAATAACATATAATAAAGGAAAATTGACTAAGTATTGTTACAATGCAAGCTATGACTTATGAGAGTATTTTTTTTTATTTTTTAATATAAAATATCATTTTTAAAAAAAACATTGGATTTAATCCAAACTATCCATTAAATGTCCATTTGGAAAAGTTTCTCAAGTAGATTTTTTTGCAGTAGATTTTTTTTTGTAGTAGATCTTTTAGAAGTAGAGTTTTTAAATTAAAGTCGTTGGTCGTTTGGTTGTCAATTAAAAAAAAAAAAAGCTTTTTTAATGATAAAATTACAAAAATACTCAAACAAATATTAAATTATAGGGTTATATTGGAGATTTTAGTGATATTAAAAAAAATCCAAAAGATCTACTTGGAAAAGCTTTAGTATTCATTTGAAAGAGCATGTCTACTGACTAAAAGAGCTTTTTTAATTAAAAAAACTAGTTTCAATTTTTTTTGTATCGTTTGGTTGTCACTCAGTAGAGGTTTTAGATGATTAAAAAAATTGTTTTACGTCTACTTTGAGAAGTCCAAATTTAAAGTTTTTCCAAGTAGATCTTTTAAAGTTTTTTTAATAACACTAAAATCTCCAATATAACCCTATAATTTAATATTTGCTAGAGTATTTTGGTAATTCTATAATAAAATAAAATAAAAAATTCTTTTTTAATTAACAACCAAATGACCAATGACTTTCATTTAAAAGCTCTACCTCTAAAAGATATACCTCTAAAAAATCTACTTCTAAAATATCTACTGCAAAAGGATTTACTTGAAAAGCTCTCCCAAATGTACTCTATTTGGGCTTCTCCTAGTAGACGTAAAACAACTTTTTTAATTATCCAAAAGCTCTATTGAGTGACAACCGAACGACAAAAAAAAAATTGAAAATTTTTTTTTAATTAAAAAAGTTCTTTTAGTAAGTAGACAGACTCTTCCATACAAGCACTAACTATATATTTTAGCCCTATTAACTTCTTCGATTTTTATATAATATATTATATATCCTGGAGTCCGGGAAAAGAGTTAGACTGTTTTGACTTAGTCTTGTTTTTTTAGGGTTAATTGCACTAATTTACTATTAGTTTATTAAATCTAACAAGATTTCAAAAAGATGTTATAAATTAACACTAACACCCCTTACCATCAAGTCAATCTATTAACTTTGACGGTTAACTAACCTTGACCCTTTGAAATCCAAATATACTCCTATTACATCATCCCAAATATATAATATGTTTTTAATTAAAAATTGAAAGAAAAAAAAAATACTAATCTACTGGCAATGATCTCCACTGCTAAAAGAAACAAGAAATCTTCGACGATCTCCTCCTACTGAAAGATATCAACGTCGATCTCCTCCAACTTGAGGAAATCAGCCTTCTATAGTTAGTAGAGGAGGTGTGAACTAAGGATGTTTCCGCAAACTAATTATCCTGTTTTTTTTTTAATTTGATTTTTCACTTTTTAATTAAAAAATATTTTATGTTTGGGATGATGTGTCAGGGGTATATTTGGTTTTCCACTGGTCAAGGTTAGTCAACCGTTAAAGTTAACGGATTAACTTGATGACGATGAGAATAGATGTCTGTGTTAATTTGTGTTAATTTAGGGTATTTTTTTGAAATTTTGCTAAATTCAATTAGTGGTGGCAAAATGGATGGCCCGGTCTGACCGTGACGGGCCCTTAACAGGCCGAGCCCAAAGTGGCCTGAAGAGAAAATAGGTCAGGCTGGGCCTGCTTATGAAAAATTGTTGGGCCCTGACCTGGCCTTATGGGTGGCCTACAGGTCGACTGGTTTTTTTTTTTTTTTTTTAATACAAAAATAATTAATAATTAATAAATCTACATAAGTAAATATGTAATATATAATTTATAAAAATATAAATTAAATAAATTATTTATGAATTGATTTTTTTTCCCTATTTTATTTAATTGTTTGACTTTAAAATTTATTCATCTTATAATATTTGAAGTTAAAATTTATTTATTATATTTATTTTAACTTATGTATTTTAGTTTTTTAAGTTTAAAATTTATTTCTTATTTATTTAGTCTAATGAGTAATGAAATAAAATGTAAGAAATAGATTAAATTATATTTTATTTATTTACTAAAATTATTCAAAGAATAAATAAAGTGATAAAGATGTAAGAATTAAGAAAGGGTTGAGTTTTATTTATTTATTGACATTTCAGTTTACAGGATTTGTGATTGCCTCGTTAAAAACCTTACCAAGAAAAACTCAATGGGATAAAAACTTAGTAAGGGAAAAAGAGTGCAATCGAATTACAAAATTACAAATATATGTATAATTAAAAATTAAGTCGTCAATCCACCCGGTTACTGCCGGAACCAGAAGCATCTTCGAAGTATATGTTGGAAAAACTTTGAAGTAGTTCTTCATTCACCGGTTGATGCTGCATCATCATCTCTGCATGCTCCCAATCACGAAGGCATGTTAATACCTTCACCATCTGAAGGGTCAAACAAGATCTTCGAGCTACGATTATATGTACACTTGTGCTGAATGCCTATTATGGACAAACAATAGACACAAGGATGACGAGTACGTCCCGTGCAAGTTGGGACAATACTGGATAACTCTTGGTATGGTTTTTCCACCATAACAGGAGATCAAATTCTTGGAAGTCCCCTTAATGGGCTATGTCAAACCTAGTTTCAAAGTAAGTGTTCAGTTCGCAATGTTGAGATGAATCGGAACCGAATCCGGGTGAAGAGTCTTCGATGTTTAGGATTCTTATACTTTTCTTCATCGGTCTGGTATCCAGTTGTTCCCTACGTTGCATGTTGCTCCTGCTAAACTTGCACTCATAAAAACGATAAACTTCGAACACCTTGGAGTGTAGGTTAGTAAAATTTTGAGTAAGATATAAATCCAAATAACGACCAATAAACTAAGTAAAAGATTTTAAACTAGTTAATTCAGTCATAGGATCTACTATACAACCTAAGGCATCGAGTAAAGGAATATTAGATCAATATTTTTTGAATTTTTTTACCATCGCCTTAACTGCAGTTTTTAAAATGACATCATCTTTATAAGAGTGTAAAATTTCAGACATTTCTAATACTTGATGCAAATGCAAGATGTGATGAGGGGTAACAGACGCCGGAAAGAAGTACAGTTGAGTCGTAAAAAATCTTTAAAAATTTAATAAAAACTCTTGCAACATACCAATCCTCGTCGCATATGGTTGGACCATCCACTCGGGTCATTTCCATATTATAATAACCTGTAATTTCACTTGAATAATCAATAGCACTTTCCAACTTTAAATAAGTGGAGTTCCACCTTACCGACATATCTATTTGGAACCTCTTGGGCTGTTTGTCAAAAGTTTAACAATATCTGGAAAAAAATTTCACTCTTTGATTAGAGCCGCTGATATAGGAAATGACATCTTTAATGCGAACTATATGACTGCTTACAACCTTTAAACTTGATTTTACAATTAAATTTATGATGTGACATACACACCGTTGGTGAAAGAGATGACCCCTATCTTAAGGGACATTGTTGGTTAAAAACAAGTTAATTGATGCATTATTTGATGATGCATTATCTAATGTGAGGGAAATGATTAATTTGTCTAAAATCATTTAAACCTTCAAAAATAATATCAAAAATATTTTGAGTGCTATGGAGAAATCCATGTGACAAAAACCAAGAATTTCTTTTTTGGATCTTCCAATCAGTATCTATGTAGTGTCGTATGACACATAAATAATCATGTTTGGAATGTGCGCTCCAAATATCAGAAGTTAGTGCAACATAAACACTTAAACTCTATAATTGAGCAACCAATTTGACCGGAAAACATTTTAGTAAATCGCTTATGATGGTATTTCTAGACACAACTGAAAATTAGGAGTTAAATGCATTTTGGATAAATTTTTCAAAAAAATGACTGTCACGGAAACCAATCGGTTTGATTGGTTTGTGTAATATAGAGTAACATGCATTCCCTAGCATTGGCACCGTCATATCTCCAAGTGCTAACGGACCCACCTGGGTTTCGTTGTAGTTATGCTTGTCTAGTAGTATCTATCTGACTATGTTAAAGCATGCATGCATCTCTATGCCTTATCAAATGTCATGTTACTTTCTTAGTATTGGACAATATTTTCTTACAAAATTTACAACAAACCTTAGATAATACCTTACCATCTGGGCCGGTTATCGATTCAAAAGTATCCTATACCACAGATTTTAACTTTTTGGTTTTGGATTTTGATGTCGTTGTCCCCGGTGTCGAGGCGGAAGGACCAGTTAGTCCTTCAGTATCTTCCCCGACTACCTCTTCCGGTGACAGAATAATAAAGTCATCATTGATCATGTTCAATTCGTCTGAGAAATAAATAGGAATTTGAGTAGGATCCATTTCCTAGTTCCTACAAAATTAGACATAAATATTAAAATTAAAAACTAAGCAATAAATATTAAAAATACTAAACATTAACATTAACATTAAGTAACAACTATCCATAAATATTTAATATACTACACATAAAATCATATATAATAAAATTAAAAACTAAGCAATTAATATTACAAATACTAAACATAAATATTAAGTAAAAACTATCCCATAAATATTTAATCTACTAAACATAAAATCATAAATATTAAAATTAAAAACTAAGCAATTAATATTAAATATACTAAACATAAAATCATAAATAATACAATTAAAAGCTAAGCAATTAATATTAAAAATATTGAACATAAACATTAACATTAAGTAAAAACTATCCCATAAATACTTAATACACTTAACATAAAATCATAAATATTAAAATTAAAAGCTAAGCAATTAATATTAAAAATACTAAACATAAACATTAATATCAAGTAAAAACTATCCCATAAATATTTAATATACTAAACATAAAATCATAAATATTAAAATTACAAACTAAGAAATTAATATTTAATATACTAATCATAAAATCATAAATAATAAAATTAAAAGCTAACCAATTAATATTAAAAATACTAAGCATAAATATTAACATTAAGTAAAACCTATCCCATAAATATTTAATATACTAAACATAAAATCATAAATATTATAATTAAAAACTAAGTAATTAATATTTAATAGTTAATAAACTAAACATAAAATCATATATATTAAAGCTAACCTTTGTTTGTAGTTTGTAATTTGTAGAGAATGTGAGTATTAGAGTGTTTAGAGAGTTAAGAATAGAGATATTTAGAGACTTAGAGTAGAGGGACTATATATATAAATATATATATATATATATATATATAGAGAGAGAGAGAGAGAGAGAGAGAGAGAGAGAGAGAGAGAGAGAGAGAGAGATTGATTTGGATTTTGGGATTTTAGGGGTATTTATAGATTTTTAAAAAAGAGGTTAAAATTGTAAATTTAATGAAATAAAAAATAAATAAATAAAGGCCTTACGGTCGTTGTCCCAATGGCCAATTTATTTATTTATTTATTTTTGTTGAATTTTTGACCGTTTGGGTCAAACAAGAAATTATATATATATATACGGTCTCGTTCCTATCGGGACATCCTTCTATAACTTTATTATGATATTGAATGTGAACTGCTCAATTATAAAAGTGATTTGACAAGTGTATACATACCAAGTCAAAGTATGTAAAACGAGTGGCTCACATTTAATGTCCTTATATAATTCTATTAGAGCATCCTCATAGGAAAATTTTCGTATATCTATATATATATATATATATATATATAAAGCAGCCATTGGCAAACTGCTGGCCTGCCAGGCCACGGGCTTCAGGTTTGATGGTCGAGCCATGCCAGGCTCGGCTTGTCATAGGACCGGGTCGGCCAGACTTGACCAGTCTGCCTGGGTCCATTTTACCACAACTAGATTTAATAAAGTAAGCATAAGTTAGTGCAATTAACCATTTTTTAAAATATGAATATTCTTATTTTTGTAAGGGGTGAAACCTATGTAAATATGTTAGTTTTAAATTAAAAAAATATTATTATTGTAATAAATAAAGAAAAGTCTAATATTATGTATTTTTTTTTAACTCATACAATATATTCATTTTAGGATTTGGTTTCTTATGCATCATGATTCATGAACTAGTCTAACCTATATAAATACTTGTTTATTTATTTATTTCCATATTTTCACATAAGCAATTTCATTTCTGTTATTAAATTCTTCTTATTCTTCAATTCATCTATCCAAATAATTTCAGGTACAATATTACAAATTAATAAATATTTTAGGTATTTTTAATTTTTTTTTAAATTTGTTATTTTCTTAGGTTATTGATATGATTTCTTTAAAGAATTCTTCTTTTGAAAAATGATTTTTCTACATTTATTATACTAGTTTTTTTATTTAAATATTTATTTATTTAAATTAGTTCGATTTTTTTATTTGATCTTCAGATGAGAAAGTCATCGACAATTGAACGATTTTTCAAAAGAATTAAAACTTTAGAAGCCGATTCATCTTTGTCAACATCTAATATTAATATTACAGCTTTTTAAAATCAATCCAACGAATTTCAAACAAATGATATTAATCAAGATAATAAATCTTTGGAGCGTGACGACCCAGGATTATGTCGACAGATATGGGATTATCCTGTCAATAAACGTGATGAAATTCGTCGAGCTTATATTAAAATCGGTCCATTTCAACCCATTCTTGACCATTATATTTGTCTAGCGTTAATTTGAATACATTACTTCTGTCTTCCCCCCATAACCAAAATCCTGGTTTCGCTCCTGTCAATATTAGCACGACCTTTAACTATAATAAAAAGTAAAAAATAAATAAAAATTAGAACAACCAACATTTCAGATGTACATGATCTAGATCATATAAAGAAAAGTCTTTTTCTTTCCAATCTTTGCCAAGGCCAATATGAGAATTCACATGCACACCGGTTGAGTGGTTTCCTACATAAAGCTAACATCTAAGGACCACTTAAAAAAGCTATTTAAATGCAACAAATAATTATTAAAGGATATGTGCCTTACTCGATCCTAAGTTCCTAACATATAAATTAAAGTCCCTGTAATGTACTGAAATTCATTATTCATGTATATATATATATATATATATATATATATATATATATGTGTGTGATATATCTCCAAATTAATATTTTTAGGTATATTACACATAACACGTGTAACATATCCTGTGAGGTTTTTTTATTTATTATTATTAATTTGTTTTTTTTTTACTATTACAATATTTCGTGTCGGGAGGAGAGGGCTTGACTGGAACCCACAAGCCACAACCTCTTGGACGTAGATGTTAAGGGCTTACCATTAGACAACCTCATATTGTCATCTTTTTGAGATTTATTGAAAATCATTTTTCAGATCCTTTGAAAGTTATCGATAAATATATATTTATATATATTGGAAACTTTACTCCTCATTGTGCACTGATAAATATATATCAGTGTCTTGTATGTGAACCATTATATTCAATTGCAATGACTTAATTTGTATGCATTTGATGGTGCTTATCCATAATCTCATAATCTATGGTCTATATGAAATGTACTGATGTATTTTATATCGGTGTATATTGAGGAGAAAAGAACCGTGCATATATATATATATAAATATGTCAAAAAAAAAAAAAAAACTTACCGAAGAAGCTACTTACTGGCACCTTTTGCTTGTATGAGTGTATGACTAACTTTCACATCGTAAAACCTGAAGAAGCTACTTACTGGCTCCTGTTGCTTGTATGAGTGTATGACTAGCTTTCATATCATTTAAAGAGTAAATTATAAACATACGTACTACTGAAGTCAAAGAAGCAGCTTGGCTGGTAAGAATAAGAATAACAAATGAGGAAAAAAATCTATGCTTGTTGAAGTGGGTGATCAGCATGACCAACTGATGTAAGAGCAGAAAACAAAATGTGTCTTGATCCACAAGTGTTCGGTTCTCTACTGCTATAGTTAGTGAAATATATTATAAAAATAATTTTTGTATAATCAGTTCGTCCCGATATAAAATATATATATTATGACGAAGAATGTGGACCATTAGATTTACATACTTTGACTCAAAGTGTATGCATTTGTCAAAACTTCTCCATAATCTATAATCTATATTCTTCGTTCTGATTTTATATCAGGACGAATTGATAGTAGAAGGGCTGATTATAGTAAATGAGGTCTGAAAGTTTGAAAATTAAACTATGTAGGAAGACAGAGGGTTAATAATAATTAGGATATATTTCGTATAAATTAAATTATTAGGTAAATGCAGATTCCTTCACTTTTTTTTTTTTCTTTTTTTAATTGACTATGTAATGTTATATAATTGGGTTATGTAAATGTCACATATGCACACACTCTTAAAAGTGACCGTGTCAATACGTAATGTTATACATCTCACTATGTAATGTTGCATAGTCGATCCCACACGAAAAACATGTGGGATTCCAGAACTGGACAAAGACTACTTTATGTGCAGGGGCGGATTTAGTTCAAGCTTTTGATTTTTCAGTTACAAAAATAAGCAGTAAATATAAAATAGGAAAGATTATTACTGTATCACTATGGTTCAAGTATGAAAAGCCTTGCAAAAAGAAGAGATCTTGATGACTTGATCTCTTTGAGAGACGAACAAAATCAAATTGCAAGAAAATGAAGGATAATATTTACAGAACTGGATAGAGACGAGAGGTATGAAAAGCCTTGCAAAAAGAAGAGATCTTGATGACTTGATCTCTTTGAGAGACGAACAAAATCAAATTGCAAGAAAATGAAGGATAATATTTACAGAACTGGATAGAGACGAGAGGTTAGAGACAATGAAAGTAAGAGAGAATTGATAGAGAGGAGAGATAACTTTGGGTAACTTTGGGCAGTTTGTTGATGACATGTCACATGTGCAGTAATTTTTACTTTTTAAAATTTAAATAAAACTTGATTCACTTGGCTTTTTTCTTTTTTTGAGAATCTTCCGTTTGCGGAAATACACTAAAATTGTAGGATATCTTACTAGAAAAAGCTTAAGATTAGATTTACATGGATATGTATATAAAAAAATAACAATAAATTAGACATTGGTTTTGCAAAACGTAAAAAAATTATTTTCTTACGGACACTTAGATTATGTAATTGAAATGGAAATGGAAGTAAAAATTAGATAAATTTAATTATAAATGATTTTTGACATATAAAAGTGGACACTTCAGTTGTCTTGCGTAACCAATTTAAATATTAATTTTTGTATTGGTCCCCCTAAAACCAAAATTCTGACTTCGTCTTTGTCTATGTGTATGTAATAATCAGTTTTATGGCACTTTAGACTGATTAATTGTCACATCTCGTACAAAGTGATCTCGTAAAAAAATTAAGTGCGAGATCTCAAATTTGAAACTTATATATATATATATAATCGTTTTGGTGCAGGTAGCTTTGGTGAATGAATATAATTAATTAAGGTGATATTTTAGTAGAGAGCAAATCAATTAAAAGGGTTAATGACAAAGACAGAGCAACAAGAGGACATGTTTTCTTGCATGATTGCCCTGAAATGGAAATGAAGAAGAAAGCTAAAGGAACAGTAAAAATGTAAAGTACAAGTGACCCAAACAGTTTTAACTCCTTTTCTCACTCTCTCTATATTCCTTCCAACCTTTCACCTACCGTGAACCAATTAAGCTCACCACCACCACTTCTCTAATACTATATGGGGTGGCTTCACTCCCTCCTCTCTCCTTTGAAGAAGCTCTGGGATCGTCTCCACTCTACTCATAGACCAAGTAATTATCAATATATTCTCCTTATATATATATATATATATATGTATGTATGTATGTATCTTCCATTAATTAATCACATGCAATTTGCTCTCATATTCTCTTTAATTTCTTGGATATCAGCAATCTCATTGAGATTTTTCCCTCTATCTTCATTAACAATACACATATTTGCAGGAAGAGGGTTATACATCCTGTACAATGATGTGAAGTCATGCCAATGCGAAGATGTACATGTCTTATGGTCTATACTAGTAGAGTCACATAACACGCCTGATCATCATCTTCATCTTCGCCGTCAAAATATTAATGAAGATTACTGCTAGATTAATTTGCACCAAAAAATAACCCAAGAGGATGATAAGTTTCCTCTATGTATGTAAATGTATTATGTATATGTCCTAGCTACATTTTCTGTTAAATAATTGGCATGTTTTTCATTCTCTATATATACATCTGTGACTAGATTTTGTATATTCTTATATATATATATATAGGCAGCACCTCATGAGCTCTTTTGTAGTACTCTTAGGCTTCCTTACTTCTTCCATGCCCTTTAAATTGGTGGATATTTATGGGTAAAATAAATTGGCGTCATGTTCTATCAACACGGCAACAACGGTTAGGGATGGGTGTTAACCTGTGGGGCCCCATCCCCCACGGATTGCCCATGGGGTTTTGAGGGCAAATTTTGCCTCCAAATGGATTTTGATGGTGGAAATAGAGGCAAACTCTATCCTCAAATAGATTTTTGGGGAGGTGGTGAGGGTACCCTCCCTCAAACCTAAAACCCTATTTTCCAAAAAATAATAATAATAAATATATATTATTTTTATTTATATTTTTATATAAAAATTTTAACAATTATATATATTTTGGATTTTCTATTGTATTTTGAATTATTTTTTTTATTACTTTTTGTATTGAATATTTTAATAATGTCAAATTAAAGATTGGAATATCTGGATTCCAAATTTTGAATTTCAATTTTCGGATTGAAAATTGAAGATTTAGAATTCAAATAAAAAAGAAATGAGGAAAATGGGTTTTGGGGGCAGTGGTGGGGAGAGGTTTGAGGAATGGGGGTAGGGACGACGATACCTTTCCCCACTCCATTGGACCCCCACGCCCAGCCCTAACACCGGCCCTAAATCTAATACAACTTTTTTTTTTTTCTCTTTTTCTTTTCTGAAGGACCCCCACGCCCATCCCTAACACCGGCCCTAAATCTAATACAACTTTTTTTTTTTTTTCTCTTTTTCTTTTCTGAAAATGTAATCGTTGCACGCATCATGTATGTTTGTTTGCAAACCACAGTACGTGCATGTATTTTCCAACCAAAATTATAATTAATTAAACAATTCATCATCATTGTATTACTGCTATTAGATCGATCTACTCCTATAACCAATATTTTTCTTTCCTTAATTGATTTGATTTGTTCTTTAACTTCGGCTGTTGAATATCCCTATTATTCTGTCGTAGGGGTGTAGCTCTGATGGTAGATAGATGAGCTTAGGGCTTAGGTAAATGACTTTCAAGTCTGCGGCTCGAATCTTACCGATAGTAAAAAGCTTTTAAAAAATACATTGTCTAGATAGGTAGATAGATATTGATAAAATAAAAAAAATAAATAAAATAAAATAAAAATCCTTTTATTCTATGCGGCCTAATTAACCACATTTGATCATAGTACTGGCAAAATGGGCTGGGCCTCGGTGGGCCGCCAGGCCTGGCACGTTTTTTTCACTGGCCAAGCCTACTATCCTGACGGGTCAGGCCCAAACCCGTCAAGCTAGTGGGCCAGGCAGGGCCCCCCTAGAGAAAAATCGGGCCAGACCCGCCAGGCCCGTGGCCCATTAAAAAAATTTGAAATTTTTTTTTGGCGGCCTGTAAGGGCCAGCCAGAATTTTTTTTTTTCAAATTTCAAAATTTTGAATTTTTTTTTCAAAATTTAAATTGAGGGGTGGCTTTTGTAATTAGCCAGGTGACCGTTGGGGGAGAAAAAAAAAATCCAAAACTTTTAAAAATTACATTTTCATCGGAGAAAGAAGAAAATCCAAAACTTTTAATAATTACATTCAACAGTTTCATCGGAGCAGGTGTTCAGCACGACCGGACGAATAATAGAAGAAAGAAGATGTTCATTGGCCCATGATGCGGGCCCATGATACAGTGGAAGCTTTGGCATGCCTTAAGGATTGACAAAATGCAAGATTCAGACGACAACATCAACTGGAAACCGAAGAACTCATGGATGACTTCTCCAACATGACCGTCGAAAAGAGTTCCGGTAGAAACCAGCCGGCAAACTGATGTAATTGTAAATATTTAATTTTTTTTTTCCGATTGCACTCTTTTTCCCTTACCAAGGTTTTATCCCATTGGGTTTTTCTTGGTAAGGTTTTTAACGAGACAATCATGATTTGTAATTTATACATTTCACCACAAATTTAATACGAAATTACAAAATTATTATTCATCGAAAACTAATTAAGTGTTGTATGAAATGAATAATGTTATATTTCATATTAAAATTATTACATTAATAATTACATAAAATTATTACAATGTATAAAAAATAATATTGTATATAAAAAAAAACAATCAAAGCCTATTGGGTTGGCCCGTTAAGGCCCGGCCCGTTAAATCCCGACCTAGCGTGTCTCTACGCGGGCCCTAGGCCTAGGCCGAACCCCCTTTTGCTTCAATAGACTAGCCCGTCTTCGTTGACAGTTCGAGCCTGGTCCGGCCCGGCCCGGCCCGTTTAGCATACATGCCTAACGGGCCAGGTCGACCCGTTTTGCCAACACTATTTGATCATATTGATTACTTTGACAATGATGAGGGTCGTCACACTCTCTACATTCTACCCAACATGCCAATCTTTATTTTCGTGAGCAATTTATTCATGCTAAAAAGTGGATAAATAATATTAAGATATATTTTGCTTTAAAAAAATATATATTAAGATATATTTTGGTATTGGTAATAATGCCTCACAGTAAAGTTGTTGTGGAAGTTCCAGTATCGTATCCCATCTCTCCCAAATTAAAAAAGAAAAAAAAAAAATTTATACTAGATTTTTCATTATTTATTCACATTTAAAAAACTTAAGACACAAAAACTGTTAATTATGATTTTGCGTCAAAAGTTTGCTACATACATAGATTTGTGAGTGTTCATGACTAACCGTCTTCTAGCCAGGAAACAATTTGTGAGTGTTTATATGTTGTTGGTTCACTACACATTTTAGTAAAATGAAACTAATATATATTTTATTTTATTCTGTTATTTGGAGTCCGAGCAACTTAAACACCAACCTAATGTGTGGGTTAAACTAAAATGAAATACCCTAATACTAATTTTTTTTTTTTTTTTACTTCAATCTGGTCACTTACAGTTTTGTTTTGATTTAATGTAGGTGATTGATGTTTTGCATCCAGGAAAGCCCAAATGTTTCCAAGGTATGCTGCTCTCTCTTTGTTATTCAACCCTCCGCTGCTGAAATTAGAACCTAGATAGGCTGAGTTTAACTAAAGAAGTTGACCTAATTTGGAAGGTAATAGTAAAGTGGTTATTGTTGTAGCTGGTAATTGTTAGGATGTAGAATATCTTTTTCTTGAAATTTTGTTATTTGTGGCATGAGAGATAAATTCGAAATTCAATTTAGAAAACAATTATAATGCTTATATAGTTCTATGTATGTTAACAAAACCATGCTTTAATATAATTGTTATTCCACATCTTACCTTCACCATGGTTATTTCTTAATTCTTTCACCAATTTTCCCTTAGTAATGTTGTGAGTAATCCTTAATTGCCATGGAACTGCTCGTTTGATTGGTTATTTTCCCTCTTAATTACTCATTACATAGGCAGAGTTTAAGGAAAAGTTGGGGAGGATGTATGATATGAAGGATCTAAATGCCATTTCTGTATTCAAGTTCAGAACACATTTTGGTGGAGGGAAATCCACTGGATTTTGGCTTGATTTATGATTATGTGAAGAATGCTAAAAAGTACGAGCCAAAATACAGGCTAGTTAAGGTAAGTTGATTTCCTTGTTTGTTTTTGTTGTAAATCATGGTTGCGTTAGTGTGGTTAAGACGTTTTTTTAATAGTAACCCTTTTATCATATCTTTATTGCATTCGAGTTTGGTGTGTACGGTGCATCTTATTAAATGTTGCTGGGATAGTTTTGGTGTTGTTACCATTTGCTTATAATCACAATGAGTGATTTGTTTTGAAAGCAACGACAATGATAATTTGAGCTAAAGTGTTTACCGTAATGATATAATATATTTAAACATTTTCGGTTGTTCCTAAAATCCCAAATATATAAATGCTTAGTTAAATGAATTGAAATGTTCTACTGGGTCTTGAGATTCTAAAGCGAAAATATATAAGTGTGTGTCTAAAACAACCTAGAGGGGGGTATATGAGTTGTTAATCGATAATTACCAACTTTTTCGATTAGTCAATATTAACAATAAAACCTAAACACACAAAAATATAAATCAAGTGTAAAGTGCGGAAATTAAAGAAAACTTGAATTTTATGTGGAAACCTTTAACAAGGAAAAACCACGAGCTATTCTGCTAACCACACATGTTCCTCAAATTCACTATATGTAATGATGTTTATAACCTAAGTTGACCTCAGGTCCTCAACCATTCTCGGTCACTAACCCACCACTACTACTCGCAAACCTTTTACAGTAATTTTAGACTAACCTTAGGCCACCTCTATATGAAAAGAAAGTTACACCCTCAAGTGATCTCCATGATCCACTACTCTTGGTGTGAGCATCTTCTAATCTACCCATATGCCTTTTATAGAGGAACTAGTACAATGCTTGTACAACTTCACGTAGAAACCACAAGACTTTGACTCATTGAAGAAAATTAAAAGTCTAAGTGCATATGACAATTATGCTCAACACGAAATATGCTAGACAAACATATAATGCTTAACTAGATGTTATAATGCAAATCAACACTCTAGTTATCAACAATGTCAACATGTCCATACATGTGAACTAAATTAGTTGTAGAGAATTTTCAACAACTTAATTGTTACTCAAAACACACATAAACATTCAAAAGCTTAACTAGTTGATTAAAAGACAATTTATCAACCTAGTCATCAATAAATCACACAAGAATATTTATGATTTAGCTTTTTAAGCAAAAATAATCTAATCAATAAGTTATCAAAATACAAACTCAATCATGTCATCATTCATCAATAAATGCATTCAATAAAAGATTTCTACAAATCATATGCAATAAAAACGAACTCTTGGACTTTAAGAACAATAAACAAAGATGAAATGTTTGTTCATACTTACCAAGTCAAGAATGATGAAGACCCATGCAATGCACGAAAGATGTTAGATGAACATGGGTTTTGGATTTGGAGAGTTAAAAAATCAAGCTTTGGTTTTTCTCACTAGGGGAGCTCTTCCTCTCTTTAAAATATGATCTTTAAAGCTCTAAGTCGGCTAATAGAGGTAAGAGATCAATATTTATGCTGCCTTAGATGAAATGACATCATTTTGACGAACAGGCTGCTAAAAATCGTCGGATCGTTGTGCGTACCGCGGCACGGACAGTGTGTCCCAACCGCGGTACAGACGGAGTGTAGTCGTTGGACTGTTGCGCAGTGGGGGACCGTTGCGGAGGCAATATGCACCTACCGCTGTATGGGCAGCGGTACATCAAAGAGACTTCTCTGGATAAAACAGTTGTGCAGGCAATTGCATAGCTGACGGTACACCCGGGGGTACAAGCCTCAGTTAAGGGAAAAATCCTTTTTCTCAACACATCAAACACACTTAACCTAATATGAAAGTTGTGCAAGTGTGAAGTGTGATAAAAGACGTAGATGCATAAATTAATGAAACACAAATGCATGATAACAAATGCAAGATAGATAAATATGCATGCAAGTGTGTGTGTGTGTGCGCACCTAATCTCTTCAAGAATCAAGGTCAAGTGATATACCTTTTGAAGCTCTTGATCTTGAAGTCATGGAGATGCTTGGAAGCTTGTTTTGATTGTTATCGAGAAGACCTAAGCTATCCGTTACACAATTATCCCCAATGTGGTATGTCATGAAATAAGCCAATCACACAGTAGAGGTCCTTACATAATATGTGTTTTGCTACCATTTTAATCATCGATATTTAAATGGTTTCAAAGCATTTATAAAGAACAATGGAAAAGTAAAACACTATTGAAAAATTTGTTTGGAACAATACAACGAATCTGGATTCTCTATTGAGCCAATTAATGGCTGTAATTTATTTCAATTTTATTATTTTTAAATACAAGTCTTATTCTTATGTGCTTTAGATCAAGAAAAAGATAAGATAAGCATATTAGAGATCCTGATCCCAATACAACATGTGTTGAGGGATAATAAAAAAAAAAGGGATATTATTACTTTCCTTCCCCCTTCGATTTTCAAAATTCTTCATTTTTCTTTTTAAATATTTTAAAAAGATTTTCTCATTGCAATCCAATTTTATCTTTTTGCACTTTTTTTTTAAAGGTAGTGTTAACGTATGCCATAAGGGCACATGATAATAATTACATTATTTCTATAAAAGGAAATAAAAGCGTTGTATTTATTGTAACAATACAATGAGACAATAAGAGCATCTCCAATGCTATTATACACTTTTGAGTTTCTAATTGATGACACATCATCATTTTTAGAGGTTATGGATCCACCTTGTCTAAGAAATTGTAAAAATGCATATTCACTTCTCCAATGCAACTATCTAAAGAGTAACTTTAAACCAATCAACACAAGACATTTGTCACAACTCTCTCCTATTTAATTTGACAGTTAAAAAAATTAACAAACAAAAATTGTCTTTCAATGAAACAAACTCTTTTGCACACCAAGTGTTTGATTAAATTCCTAAATAAAAACGAAGGCAAAATGATAACCTATTATTTAGTTAATTTTCCTCAATTTTCTTAACAACCAAATAGATTAATAGAAGAAAAAGAAAAACAGAGATTCTACAAACCAAACAATACCACATCAAAAATCAACTAGCTACTACCTAAACTAAATGCAGTCCAAAACAATCTTAAACCTAAAAAACATAGAATCCAAATCAGATGACACACTGATAATGTCTTTGAAAATAAAAAACAACCACGGACCACCTTTTTTATTGTATCAAACCAAAGACAAAGCATATAAAATAAATGACATGATCTTAAGCTTTGGTTATCGAAAACATTAGTAATGACATTTGAAATACAAATGGGGTCTAGAATTGAGAAGATAGATATGTAGTCACTAAAGTGTGTTAGTAATTTATTTATTTATTTATATACATCTAATATAAAAAATAATTTTGATAGGTCAATGTCTTCATCAAGTATGGAACATGATTCCGATAGCTTATCTTCAAGCGACAAATCATTTTCTATCACCAAAGACCTATTAGCTGATAGTATGAATTCTACTAAAATGAGTCAGGATTTGGTTCAATTTGCTGCAATTCATATTCCTATCATAATTTCAACAACATTGATGTGTAAAAAACGACATCATGGTGGCTCTACTCTTGGCATACGCTATATTCGTCGTGATAGAAAAGAACGACATGACCAAATCATTAATGACTACTTCAAATAGAGCAATCAAAGTATACGAGAGAGCATTTTCATCGTAGGTTTCAAATGAATGTGGAACTGTTAAATCGTATCTTACGCGTAATTGAGACTAACGATGATTATTTTACCCAAAAGATTGATGCAATTAGGAAACTTGGTTTAAGTCCTTTACAAAAGATGATGGCAGTTGTATGGATACCTATATACAGTTGTCTAGCTGATTTCCTTGATGAATATGTTCAAATTGGTAAGAGTATTGCAATTGAAAGCCTCAAGCATTTTTGTGATGATGTAATTAGGGTTTTTGAAACACAATATTTGAGGAAACCTAAAACGAATGATATTGCAAGGTTACTCAAAGAAGGGGAAGATCAAGGTTTCCCTGGAATGCTTGGTAGTCTTGACTGTATGCATTGGCATCAAAAGAACTGTCCCATGGTATGGCATGGTTCACATACTAATGGTTTTAAAAAGTATCTCATTTTAGAGGTTTTAGCATCACAAGGTTTGTGGATTTGACATGCATTCTTTTGTATGACCGGTATTTATAATGATATCAATGTTTTAGATAAATCTCCATTATTTGTTTATCTTATAAATGAAAGTGCACCCCTATGTGATTTTGTAGTATAAGGCACCAATACAATATGAGGTATTATCTCTCTGATGGAATTTACCCCATATATGCTACTTTGATACATAATCTCTCAACCGACATCTATTAAATAAAAATTATTTGTTGAACTCAAAAAGCTATGAGAAAGGATATGGAACGGGCCTTTAGAGTGTTGAAAAGTCGGTGGTATATTGTTAAAGGTCCGGCAAGTATATGGAATGCAAAGGATCTTGTAGAGATTATGAAAGCATGTATTATCTTACATAATATGATCATTGAGAGTGAGTATCATCAAGGAATTAATCCTGAATCTTGGGAGCCTCATGTAGATGTGTAAAGACCTTTATTTTATAATTGACTTATTTCATGACAAACCACATTAGGGATGATTTTGTAATGGGTAGCTTAGGTTCTGGAAGGTAAGCTTCCAAACATCTCCGTGACTTTAAGAGCAAGAGCGAAAGGTATACCAATTAACTTGACTCTTGAAAAGACTAGGTGCACACACATATACAATTTATTCATATGTGTCACTGCATTGTTGTGCAACACTTACACACACATGTTGTTCATATGTTCATACATTAAGTATTTAGATTGATATCTAGGCTTGTTGCATCATTAGATTATGTTATGTTCATTCGCGATTTGGTTATCATACTAACACACTCACACATTTGATTTGTGTGATCATGTATAGCATTTCATCATATGATATCTTGTTTTATGCATGAGTTTGATATGTGTTAGATATAGTGTAGTTGTTTGGAGTAAAGTGTCTAGTTTCAAAAGATTATTTTTTTAATAGTTTAAATATTTTTTAAAACTGACATTTGTATGGTCTTGTGACCATAAAGTTTTATATAAAGATTCAAATTAGTTTTGAAAAATTCTAAACAAACTAGACACCCATACCTTTTCAACAGTATATTATTTGTAATATTTCATGACCATTTGGATCGGTTTTGAAATCTCCAAAGAGAATACTAAAACAAGACAACTCTGTTGTTGTCTGAATCTGACATTTGGTCACTCAAATAACTATAAATCTTTCTATAGATATCAGAATCTTGTTTTGTAGGGTAGAAAGTAGACATTCATACTTTCCAACGGTATATTATACGATATGTTTCGATGATGTTTGATCATATTTCGAGGTGCTTGAATCTCAAGTTGTTACACCATCGCGTCTATACGCCCTTGGTGCGCCCTTATGGCGCTATTCGACCATCGCTTTTGGTCCAGCAACCTTGTGATGTATGTGCGCATGACGTACCGTGCAATGCTCCGCCCCTGTTTCATAATTTGGCCATATCTCACTCATTTTGATTCCGATTTAGCTCATTTTTGAAGGGTATGTAATTTATAGGGTTATCATCTAAACACTAGAAAGAGATTAAGAGTTTTCTAGAGAGAGAAAGCTTCAAGAAAGTTTCTTTTACTCTCTAAACCCCAAAACCCATCTTCATCTTGCATCATCTATTATGGGTTTTTATTAATGTCTTCACTTGGTAAGTAGAACAAATATCTTAACTCATTTATTGTTCTATTTCATCAAGACATGTCTTTTGTTACACAGGTAAGCAAATCTTCATATTTATTGTATGTCTAATGAAGTTATGACATGTTTGGGGTTTGTTTGTAATAGCTTGCATAATTAGGTTAATTTTCCCTAAATAATTAAGCCTCGATTATTCTTGTGAGATTTTTTGATAACTAGATTGATACACTTATGCTTATTTATCTAGTTAAGCTCTCTTTAAATTCATGGTTGTTTGATTGACAATTAGGTTGTTAGAATTCTCTACACATCTAATTGAATCCACATGTATGGGCATGTAGACATTGTTTGATAGCTAGGATTATATGTCATTCATATAATCTAGCTAAGTCTTTATATTTCTACATTTAGACATTGATATCTAGGATTTATTGATTGTATCTTTAAATTCCTAGTTAAGCATTTTGTGTGTAGTCTTACACATCATTGCATTTAGAATATTGTCACAATTTTACTTAGACTTTAATTCTCTTTAGTGAGTCAAAGTCTTGTGGCTACATATGGTAGTTGCACAAGCGAGTGAAGTCTTGCAACCAATAGTTGGTTGGTAAGCATTTGTCAGTGCTTACTATTAAAGACTTGTAGATTGTGTTACGAATCTTGTAGTGTGACGTGGTGGTCAACTTAGGTTGTAAATAATTATTCAAGTAGTGGAGTTCTGTGACTAAGTGGCTAGTTCCGTGGGTTTTTCCTTATTGAAGGTTTCCCACGCAAAAATCAAGTATCCGTTTAATTCCGCACTTTACATTTGATTTTGATTGTTTGATTGTTTGGGTTAATTGTGATAAATACTGACTAATCGAAAGGTTGATAAATAATCGATTAACAACCCATTCACCCCCATCTAGGTTGTATTAGACACACCTCATGTATTTTCAAGATGAAATGGTTGATCAAGTTGATATAAAACATGATTATACATTTCTTGTGTCTAAAATGATCAATCGAATAAAACAAGTGCGAGATACAGGGAGGCACAACGATCTGAAGATGGATCTCATTAATCACTTATGAGATAATTATGGTGGTCAACAAACTTAATGTTTTATATATCCGTTGTTTAAATTTATGTTGTTGGGTTGGGCAAGAAAAATATCCTATCTACTACTAGATGTATATATATATATATATATTTTGTAGACTTATGGATGTAATCTTTAAGCTTATTACTTTTAATAGTGTTTATTTTTCTGTATTAATTCACCTATAATTGATTATTATGTTAATAGTGTTTATCTTGCTTTTGAGCAATATATGCACATTTGAATATGTTGTTGATTTGCTAGGGAGATTTGCTCGGTTGTTGATTTTTCTGTTATGTTTTCTTTTGAATTTAATGTGTGCTGATATGGGGACTAAAATTTAGAAACCAAGTACTGCTACTTATGAGAAATTTTTTAATCTCTTTTGATGGAAGTTATGGGTAAAATTATATTGTGCACTCTTAATAAAATGCAGTGTGGGAACAACCATATATACAAGTTGTTTGAAATCCAAGGACCTTGTGGATTTCAGGTAGGAACCTAGAGCTGCTACTTTGCGTATTAAAGTTACTGGTAAAAGGTCTAATAGAACATTAATTTAAAGCTAAATTCAAATGTGCATATATTTTTCCAAAGCATTTCAAGAAACAAAATACAAGCTAAACAAAGTAAATATTCAAAATCATTCACAAAAGCATTACTGCAAAATGAAATTACAAGTCTGCATTATCACTGTCGAAAACATCCCTAAAAAGGTCATCTCTTTCCCATTCCTTCATTATTTGAGTTTGCATCTACTCATACGCCACTTGTAAAGCAAGTTGAAGTTTGTTAAGGTCTGTGTTCATAATGCATTCCTGATTTTTTTGCTCCTTCATTCTTTGGTTTTTCTGTCTGAATTCCTTCTCCATTTTCAATGTTTCTCTCTTCAACTCCAACTTCTCTCTATTAAAATCAATTTGTCTTTTGTAGTGCAATATAAATTATTTAATATGTCGATCACATCTTTGCCATTAGTCATCCTCCTCTTTTTCTCTTTTGTGGCCTTTCTCCCTTGTGGGCGTACAACCCCATTATAATTAGTATCTTTATTCACAGGACTATGTAGATTAATAGTATCGAAAGACCTTGGGGTAGTTGATGTTGGTGGAGATGGATTGTCAAGGAAGTTTTCTTTAGTCTTTGACTTTTTTCTTCTTCTTTTTGGCCTATGTTATTTTCTTCTTTCTTCACAACGGTGTCCTTCACTTGCTTTATTTGTCGTACAAAATAATCCATCCCAAAAGCCTTTTACGAATTCAAAACACCAGAAAAGCTGGCCTTGCACCATAGGAGATTCCATAAATCGCGTACATATTTGTATACCATTTGTGGGGATAAAGTTTCCTCCAACACTGTGTTGGAGGGTCACTACAAGAATGCTCGTGGATATATAGGTTGTTTTTTTTTTCTTCAAGTTATTTCATCTATTTTTATTTATTTTTAATTACTTTTTGTATTCCTTTAGTGTCATGGTGAAGAAAAAAAAGGAAGAGGAGGTGAAAAAGAAGAAAGAGAGAGTCGAGAAGAAGAAAGAGTAGGAGGAGAGCAGGGGGAGAAAGCTGAGAAGAAAACAGAGGTGTAAAATTTGGTCGGTCTTATGGTTATGGATGGGCGTGGGGGCCCAATGGAGTGGGGGAGGGTACCCCCACCCCCACACCTATTCCTCAAACCTCCCCTAAAACCCATTTGGGGGTGGGGGCTTTTTGGGGGCAGGTCCCCTCTCCCCCACACCTAAAACTCATTTCCCCCGTTTATTTTCAATTTCAATTCTAAATTTTCAATTTCCAATCCGAAAATTGGAATTCAAAATTTGATATCCAAACATTTCAATCTTTAATTTGACACTGTTAAAATATTCAATCCAAAAAGTGATAAAAATATAATACAAAATCCATAATATAATACAAAATAAATTTTTTATATATAAATAAAAATAAAATATTATATATATATATATATATATATATATTATTTTGGGGAAAATGGGGTTTTGGGTTTAAGGGTGGGTACCCCCCGCCATCTCCCCCAAAATCTATTTGGGGGCAAAGTTTACCCCCACCCACAAAACCCGATGGGGGATGGGGCCCCATGGGGAAACACCCATCTCTACTTACGGTATTGATATTTTACTTTTTATGTTTTTAAGAAGAAGAAAAACAGATATCGAATTGAACATTTGCTGTGTTTCCCATGTTTTCTTCTTCCCTTTCTGTCCCTCTCTTTTGTTTTTATTTTCAAACCAATCAAGTGTTTGTATATGATACAGATAACAAATGTTGAGTCTGCCTTCCATGGCCACTTTCAAATCTTTGAATCTATTTTTTTTTCTTGTAACTACACACTTATATATCTAACCTATATTTTTCAGTTTCCTTCATGTGAGTTTGTAGTTTTGTACAAAGAGAAAGAGAGAGAAAGCGGCTTGATTTGGTTAGACATAGAAGAGAGACAGCAAGTGCAATGTTCGTTTAGTTTTTCATTTTTTTTATGGTGGGGTCAACTGTTGTTAAAAAGGCAACAAAACAACCGCAATGGTTTGTTTCTTTAACCCACATTGCTTGGTGAGTTCTCCTGAACACTACTTTGGATGGTTTTTCAAAATCTCCCAACAATGTTCAAATTTGAATGGTTTGTCAGTAAAATCATTATACATTCGAATCGCTTCTCTTTTCTACAAATGAAACAAGTAAGATGAAGAAAACTATAAAGTAATAAAGATCAAAAAGCTAAAGACAAAGAATAAGAACCATCCAAGAATAATATATTAATTACCATATCATCATGAGGGGTTCCACTTTTGAGGAGCCTCTCCAATTGTTCATAAAAGCTATAGAATTTGTTTACTGGTTGTATTTTTTGCTAACGTTGCACCAAGGCACTAGTGTTTCTTGCGTTGTCATGCCCCTATGTTCTCCTTCCAAGCTTTGAAGATATGGTTCCACCACGTTTTAGTTTATTTTTTATTATTACCTACAATTAAATCACAAGAGATATATAAGCATGTCTTTGTTAGTGCAATGTCTTGGGCAATATTCCAATTTCTAATTGAAGCAAGAGGTTTAGTGCTTTGGGAATTTTTGGAGGCTTTTCCTTTTTTTTTTTTTTTTTTTTTTTTTCTTTCAATGCTTTGGATAAATTCAGATTTTGAGCTTCAGATGGGAGATTGAGAGTATTCAGATGGGAGAATCCAGGTCCGAATTGTTGTTGAGTTTGAGAAAGACACATAGAACTCATTGGATTCATTGTCAAATTAGGTGGGTATTGACAGTTAACCGAAGCAAACTGGTTTTGAATTTGTTCAAATGAGATGAAGGGATTATTGTTATTGGCAGTAGATTGGAGTTTGGGAGCTGTTGATAGTCTTGTACATCCATGAGAGACAAAAACATCACTCTAGTATCTAGCACATCAAGGGCAATATAAAAAAAAATATATAAAAGAATTATAAAAAATAAATAATCTAAGAGAACCAAAATAAATTCAATTGTCACATTACAGTAACAAAATTGCTAAAAATTTAAAGCTTATGCAAATGCAGCCACCATTTATACTGTTTAATTACTTATGACTAGTTGTATCAACATTGTAACTCAACCTCTATAGACTGAACTCATCCTAGTCTTATTAAAACAAAAAAAAAAACAAAAAAAAACAAAAACAAAAAAAAAAAAACAAAAACAAAAACAAAAACAAAAACAAAACAAAACTCATCAAAGTCAATTGACTAAACAGACTTTGCTTGAGGTACTCTAACATGTTGGATCTAAGTAACTATGTTAAAGAGTGTAGATTATCTGAGTTTGAAAACTCTTTACACCCTAATACCATTAAATTAATGCAATTATAAGCTAAACAAAAGCAATAGAGGGACTCTTGGTAGCAGCTTAACTTCTTGTTATTGGAAATTTGATAATCATGTGTCCTTTGATTATTAGTTTCCAAACTTATTTCACTATTTTCACACCATAATATAGTTTTCCTTATATAATTAGTACCAAATTCCTACACAGTACAACATGATCAACCAATTCATCATGTCCTAATCCAAATTCAATGCAACCAATTAAACCTTTAATTGTAATTCAATTTTCACATTATAGTAACATAATGCTATAAAATTAAACTATCACATACATACATAAAGAACAGCAATATTATGAAATACAAATTGCAAGTTGTTTGAAAAGATTCACAACTATAGAATGTAAATTGATTTTGTATTTTATTCCATTTTTTTCATATATTTAATTTTCTCTGATTTTGAACCAATGTGTGGGAAAGTGCAAATGGCAAATCAACTTTTAGAGAAAATGGCAATTCAGGGTTCATTCTCTTCACAAAATAAACAAATTTCCTTATAAACCAAGCAAAGTGAACAACTCTCACTCTAAATCCAATCATTGCTGGATCCAAACAAGAAGAAATTTATAAAAAAGAGAACTCTTTATTTTGGATTCCATAGAAAGACAAACAAGAATCAAACTCTCAATACAAATAAGAGTGGTTCAAACACCTTAAGAAACTCAAAGCTGACATGTGACCTTTTTCTTCTCTAGTGAATACCCAGAAGCAGAAAAAAACCCCACAAATTGCTTTAATCAAACACAACTCTGAGGGAAAAAAGTCAAAATTAATAAAAACCCGTTTCCACTTATGACCACGAAATCTAAATCTGAAACCAAAGTGTCTATGGATGCATATCTAAGAATAAATGAAAACAAACGCAGATAATATACAGAAGACGAACTCAAAAAGGAGAAGAAATTAAATAATTAAATAAATAAATAAATAAGCAAACCTTGCGATATGTAGTACTTTCTTCTTCAACAACCCAACCAGCCTCGGAGCAGAGAGTTTTCAAGACCTCGTTAAATCATGGTGACATATACATGCTATTGAAAAAACTCTTGGAGATGAAGCGGAAATGAAACCAGGGGAAAAGTGATAGAAGAATATATATATAAAATAAAAATAAAAACGTTTGCGATGAAATTGTTTGGCAGGATGGAGAAAATGTTAAAATTGGGAAAAGTTAGAAATCATAGTCAGCATTTTTAAAAGAGGTTTTAGAATTAAAAACTCAACTCCGTATTCTTTTAACTTTTTTTTTTTACTACATTATCTCCATATTCAACTTAAATAATAACATTTGAGAGAGTTTTTATATTTTTTTAAATATCTATTCTATGTGACACTCTATTTTGTTCAAATGCATAATAGCATTGGAGATGTTCTAAATGTACTAATTGACATGTGCTTTTGTTTCCTTTTATGAAAATAAGATAGTTGTTATTCTATACCCTAAGAACATCTTCAAGAGTCTCCCTTGGAGACCCCTTTATTTAAGAGTGAATGTTGTTGTAAAGGGCTATTAAGGGAGTATGTGTTCCAACAATACTCCCTTAAATGACTCATTTATAATTTATTATTATTATTTTATGTGGACCCTGCTTATTCTATTTATTATTTTATATATTTCTTCTTTATATGTGGAGTGCACTTAATTAAGGGAATGAGCTCCACTAGATTATAATTAAGGGAGTCATTATGGGATCTCTTTGAGCAGTAAAAATTATAGTTCCTCTCTTATTAGATCGTGTCAAGGCTAAATTTGTAGGATGGAAGGGTCGTTTATTGTCTATGGTAGGTATAGCATAACTCATTCAATCCGTGGTTTAATCTATACTTATTCATTGCTTCAGAATTTACAAACTTCCTCATTCAGTTCTTATTCAGCTGAAAAGATGGATCTGTACATTTTTGTGGATATGGAATATCGATAATAGGAAGATTGTTTCAGTTTCTTGGGACAATGTTTGTATTCCTAAATATGAAAGGGGCTTATGTCTTCGCGATCCTGTTATTCTCAATAAAGCAGCTAATCTGCAATTCTGTTGGGACTCCAAAACTGGGAGCTCTATTTGGAGCGATTATTTTTGTCAGAGATTTAAAATCACTCACACTAGTGGGTTGGTTTCCAAGTTCAAATCAGCTATCTTACCCGCCATTAAAGAATGTTATCCAATTATTATTTCCAATGCTGGGTGGCTAGTCGGAGATGGTTCAAACATTAATTTATGGGGTGACAGATGGCTTCATCAGCCGATTTTTTATCTAATTTGCTGGGCTGGCGGGCGTAGCAATTTTTTTTCAAAAGTCTATTCTATTATTTCTAATCATAATTGGAAGTTTCCACCCATTTTTTCTTCTCAAATTCCTTATATTATTGAGATGATTAATAAAATTATCGTCCCTCCAATTCCTGTGATATACCGTCTAATCTAGATTCCTTCAAAGAGTGGAATTCCTTCTTTCTCAGATTTTTATGATATGATCATGTTACCAAGCCAAAGGTTCCTTGGAATCGCATTATTTGGAGGAATTTTGTGCCACCTAAAATTTCTTTGTTGATTTGGAGAATCATCCATGGCCGGTTACCTACAGCTGACAACTTGCGTATAAGAGGTTTCATTTTTCCCTCGGTTTGTCAGTTGTGTTTCTACCATGGAGAGACAGCTAGTCACATTTTTTGTGGGTGTCCCTTTGCTCATGCTATATGGAATTGGCTTGCCAGTATTTTTTCACACTTCTCTTCCTTTATCAGGTTCTCTTTCTAATTTATGGAATGTGATTATTTCTAAGAACTTTTCGCCTCAATTGTATAACATATGGATTTCAACTTCTTTTCAAGCCATCTACCACATTTGGAAAGTAAGGAATGATCAACGTTTCAACCACAAAACTCCTTCACTGGTTCGCTTTTTGCTTCTTGCAAAGCAAAAATTCAATTAAATTGTGCTCTTTGCCCTGGTTATGTCACTTACTCAGATGGTTCGATTCTTAATCTTCTTGGTGTGCATCCTCAGCTTCGAAAATCTCCCAAGATTGTCTCTTGTTCTTCGGTTCCTCCTCTTTCCCTTTGGATAAAAGTGAACACAGATGGCCCCTCCAAAGGTAATTCAGGCTCGGGTTCTTGCTCCGGTGTTTATAGAGATTCTTCTACTAGATTTATTGGTGCTTTTGGTACTCGGTTGGGAATTTGTGACTCTTTCTTTGGGAGATGAACGTTGCACTTCTTGCTATTAATTTTGCTTTTCGTTATGGATGGAGATGGCTTTGGTTGGAAATAGATTCATGAGCAGTTTATTCTTGTTTCTCTAATTCAAAATACTATCCTCCTTGGCAGCTTAGAAACCAATGGCTTCAATGTAAAGATTGGATTAGGAGTATAAATTTTGTTGTTACTCACACTTTTCGAGAGGGAAATGTCGTTTCAGATACTTTGCGAACATAGAATTACATAGTGCAGATATTATTTGGTGGAATAGCCCTCCTAATTGTATTCAAAAGCAGTTACTCCTTGATTCGTGGGGAGTTCCAACTTTTACATTTTGTTAATTTCTCTCTTCTTTTTCCTTAATAAAATTTTTAATAAAAATAAAAAAAAAATAAAAAAAAATAAAAAAAAAACAAAAAAAAAAAACAAAACAAAAAAAAAAAAACTAAGGGGCTTGATTAAGGGATCTGCTGAAGATGCTCTAAGGGCACATGTTAACACAATTCTTTTCTAAATAGGGGATAATCAATTTAGTCCTAAACTTTTAACCAAATATCAAATTTTTAAATGTGTTTGTTTGTTTAACACCTGTAGTCTCTTGGTTTTTATAAATACATCAAATTGGTCTCATTAACCCTAATTTTGATGGTTGAACGTGATAGAAAATATAAAATGACTATTTTGCCCTTTATATTTAATTATTGAATGAGAATGACACTTTTACCCTCTAACCACCACCATTCAGCGGGAGAGGAAGAAGAGAGTGATGATCTCTTCTCGTGGGGAAAAGATCTGATCATCGCTATCGTCCAAGAGATGAGAGAGAATGAGAGAGAATGAAAGAGAAAGAAGACAAATAAATAGGGGAGAATTTTTTTTTAGAGAGAAGAATTAAAGAGATGAAGAATATGATCTTGGGTGGTAGTGGCAAACCTCCAATCACCACCGCTCAACTGGAGAGAAAGGAGAGAGCGATGATCTCCTCATGCAAGGAAGAGATTGGCGCTTTTTGCTATCAACTAAGAGACAAGAGACAAAGAAGAGAGAGAATGTTTTTTAGTGAGAGAAGAATTGGTGAGATAAAGAATATGATATTGTTGCTAATGTTTTTATTTATTTTTAATTCGCTTAACAATTATATTATTTTAATATGAATATTTTGTTAAAAAGAAATAGAAATTTATAATTTTAGTAATTTACCTATATTTGTTTAAACGTTTGGGGATAATGGGGAGTAAAGTACAATAGGGGGATTGTAGTCGTCCAAATTCGACCTACGACTCAATTTCAAAAGTATAGATACGAAGCTTTACATTTTTTTTGAATACAAGTTGCATGAATGGGTAAGCTCAACAAAAGCTAAGCTCAACTCAGGTCCAAATCAGCTATGAACCTTGACCAGGGCAGAGATTCTGTGTATATCACTGAGTTAGTTAATGATATTTGAATTCGAGATTTTTGAGATAATTCGAATATCTCTGCCCACGATATTAGGTCGAGATTTGAGGAATCGTATCAATGGAGCCTTTTGTTAGCTTACTCCACCGGCTATAAATACTAGATTCCCCTTCATTTGAAGGAGTTCTAAAATTCACACATTTACTTACGCAATAAGCATTCTATAGCTCTGATATTTATATTACTATCTAAAATTGCCACTCACTCGACATCTATTGTTGTCGCACATAAGCTAACGATCCAATTAAAGCATCATTACTCAATTCATTCATCTCGACATCAAGTCTCTCCTAATTGCCAGCCAATTTCCGTATAACATCTCAACTTGCAAATCCACGTTGATCCCTATGCCCATTCTCCGCGCTCTACTATCAATTGTCGAGTAAAATTTAACATGCTTAATTATCTTCATCTTTAATTTGTAGTATATTTGCTCATTAGTTCATCCAATAACTTGAGTGTCATACTCCACTTGGTTGACACCACCCCCGTCGCTCAAGTGCTTGTCGATCATCCTACTTTGATTTTACAGGTTGTCAGTGCCTCCCCGATATCAAATTTAATTGTAGATCTAACCATCTATAGGGATTTTTGGACATTAATGAAACTAGTGGGGGAAATCAAGGAATATTGTAAACTAGAGAAGAGAGTTTGATAATATCCCACACAACATTCCACCATGTACCTTTTGAGTCAAACTCCCTTGATCCCCTCAATCACATGATTCACATTATATAATACCATATATATAGCAAATTAGCAATAACCCAAATTTAGATATCCAACATCAATTTGTAATTATATACTACATATTGTCATGTATAATTAATTATAGGGAAAATCGTATTTTAGTCCCTGTAGTTTAGCTTAATCAGCGTTTAGTCCACAGTTTTTTGGTATTATAATTTTCAGTATATCATTATTCTAACAATATGGATTGCAGTCCCTACCGTCAAATTCTATTAGGGTTCCGTCAAATCAACGAGGGTTAACGAGGGTAAATAGGTAAATTCACCAGCAGGGACATGAAGGGTAATTAAGGCTGAAGGCTATAAAGGTAATTTGATATATGCAATAAAAAATATATTAAATATAAAAATATAAAAGAAAATAAAAATAAAAAACAAATCAATAAATAAAAGCAAAAAACAAAATCAAAATCAATAAATATTAAAAATTAAAAATTAAAAAAGAAAAAACAAATAAATCCTCTTCATCATAAAACCCTAACCGATTGTGTTCTTCTCTGCTCTTTCTCTTTCTTTTTCTTCTTCTTCTTCTTCTTTACTGCTGATGGTCGCTCCGTCTGTGGTTACCGACGATCGCTCCGTCTCAGGTCACTGGCGGTCGCTCATCTCCGGCGGGCGATCAACAACCCATCTCTGGTCACTTCGTCACCAACCATCACCATCACCATCACCATCACCAATCCTCATCGGTTCATCACCATCCCCAACCACACACACACACACTCAAACAGCATCACCACCACAACACAATACTCAGAATTCTAGAAACCCTAATCGATTTTGACAAATGGATTTTGAGTTTTTGACTAACGGATTTTGGGTTTTGGTTTAAGTGGCTTGATTTTTTTATTTTGATTTTGTTTTGTTTTTTATTTCGATCGTGATGATGGTGATGGTTGTGATTTGGTGTTGGTGATGATCGTGAGTGGCTTGGTGTTGTGGTGTGTTCAGTTAGTGGGTGTTAGACCGATTTGGTTGTGTTGATGACGGTGATGATCGTGAGTGGCTTGGTGTTGGGTTGTGTTGATGATAGTGATGTTTGTTGTTAATTTATTTTGTTATTTGAATCTGAATGTGGTTTGAATCTAGAACTGGTTTATGAAGAAGATGAATAGGTTTTGTGAGATGAAGATGATGATGTGATTAATTTAGATGATGATGGTGATTAATTTGGAACTGGTTTGTGAAGATGATGAACAGGTTCTGGGTGTTTATTTTAGGTTAGGGAAATACGATTTGGTTGAATGGTTGTTTTAATTTAGGTTATTTTTTCATTTAGAAAAAAAAATAGTTTTATTTATTTATTTTCATTTTTTAATTAGTTTTCTATATTTTTTAATTTTAAATTAAATTAGTTTTATTTTTTTTTTTCATTTATTTATTAGTTTTATATATTTTTAATTTTTAATTTAATTAGTTTTAAAAAAGAGAGATCTCCACTGTCCATCTTTGAGATGGACATTGGAGATCCATTTTTTTTTTCAATTCCATTTTTATAATTTTTTTTTGTTTTTTAATATATTTTTTATTTAATAAATATGTGGAGGGTTAAATGGTTACACAAAAGATAAAAATAAGGGTAAAACGGTCTTTTCCATGTCATTAGCACACATGAGGGGCATTACAGTCATTTAGAACGACTGACATGGCATAATCTAACTTTTGACGGATTCTGTCATAGAAGGAGTAAAAGTTACAATTCTAAAAATCGTGGACTAAACACAGATTAAGGTAAACTACGGGGACTAAAAGGCAATTCCCCCTTAATTATATACAATTTAATATATGGTATCTGATTTATTTTTTGACTTTATAAGTTTGTACGCAAAAATACAGAAATAATCTGGTGGGGTTGGTAGACAGTATTCCTGCTGTCCCGTATACAAGATTCCATGTTTTTGGATTTGTAATTAAATTGGGTAAAGCAAAAGGCTTTTTATGGAGGGAAATTGAAAATCCCGGACAATATAGAATGACGATCCCGCCCATCCTAGTCTACGACTACGCCAGTGAGAGTGTCACAGTTGTCTAAGTTCAATTAAAATACAGCCCCTCTCCTAAAACCTCAAAAATACCCAAATACTTCTCTCCCCTTTTTTTTTCTCTCCTCCGTTACTTCACTTCAATTTTTGTAACGCCATTTCCATTCGATACAAGCTTTTTTCACTTCGCTTATCTGATACGACTTAGCGCAATCGTAGAATTTCATTCTCCAGGCCGCATTGGTAAGTATCTACCGCCATTTCTTCTTGGGTTTTTAGAATTTTATTTGATGATGATGTTCTTATTATTATTATTATTATTATTATTATTTTTTTTTTTTCTTCTTTTTCAAATTTCAAGGTTTGATTTTTGCGTGTTATGATCCGGGTATCCGGCTAAAGTTTTGTTTATTTATTTTTATATTTTGGGTCTGCTGAACCTTGATATTTTCAGTAATGGAGTTTATCTACTTTTGTTTTTGTTTGACTAGAGTGAAGTTGTTTTGAGACCAAAGTAAAGTTTTTAAATTAGGGTTTCTTTTATTGATTTTGTTATAGATGAAAGAGGGCTTGAGATCCGGAAATACACCGACGAAACCTGAGACCGAAAAGGTTTCGCCTGGGCGAGCAAAGAAAGGGAATGATATCAAGCAACATAGTTTTGATTTGAATGATGATTTAACCCAGAGAACCGATTCCGGTAACGATGAACCCGTGGAGGATGGATTAGATGGAAATGAGAGGAAGCAGAGTAGAGTAGATGGTGTAACTGTAGAGAATGAAGTTGACAGTGGTGTGAAGAAGAGAGCGAAGGAGAATGGTCAAATGCAGAATGTTGGTAGGGTGTTGCGGTCCCGGTCTCGGGTGGAGAGTGGGAGTGATGGTGGGTATGAGAAAGAAAGAGTTGTTGTTGACATGGGAATGGAAGAATCCCACCAGCTTGATGATGGCAAGGTGAGGAAGAAGGTGAAAGGTAAGCGTGGGAGACCCCCTAAAGCACCAGAGAGCGATGCATCTTCCGGTGAGGAAAGGAAGAAGTTGAAAGTTAAGCGCGGGAGACCGCCAAAGGCAAAAACTGATGGATCTTACAGGGATGAGAGGAAGGCAGCGAAAACTAAGCGTGGTAGACCCAGCAACAAGCAGCAAGACAGTGATGAATCTGATCATGGCAGAAGCAAGAAGAGGTTGAAAGGTAAACGTGGGAGACCTCCTAAGGACCAGGGGACTAACGTGGTTTTGAAGACTAACTTTGGTAAAGGAAAAAAGATAAATGGGACGAGAATAACTAGAAGGGTGAAATTTGAGAAACGGGGTGAGAAGAAAGGCACGGAAACTAATCAGGAGATATCAGTGTCAAGCACTAGAACAGAGAAACAATTGTTGAGAGAGAGAATTATAGAACTTCTTTTGGGTGCGGGTTGGACGATTGAATACCGGCCTAGAAATGGTAGAGAATACAATGATGCAGTGTATGTTAATCCCGAAGGAAAAACTCACTGGTCAGTCACCTTAGCTTACAGAGTGCTTAAAAATCATTATGAAGAGGGTGGCAATTCTAATACCGGTAAGACTGGTTTCACATTTACTCCAATACCAGAGGATGAACTTAAAATACTCAGAAAGGAGGTTAATAAGATCAGGAGTGATAAGAATAAGAAAAAATCGAAGAAAAAGTCGAAGGATGCGGATGCAAATGATGAACCAGTTATTGGAAAGAAAAAGAACAAACGGAAACTACTTAAAGGAAAACCAAATTCTGCAGCAAGTTCAGGTGGCAAGTCACTGAAAAGGGGAACCAAGGGTAAACCTTCACATGGCAAACAAGGTAATTCAGTTGCCAGGAATCGTAAACAAGGAGGTCAAAATAGGAAGAGATGTCGTCTATTGGTCCGCAAGTCCGTGGAGGGGGCAGATTGTGACAGTGATGGTTATGTACCATATGATGGGAAGCGAACTGTACTTGCTTGGATGATTGATCTGGGCACTGTGCCACTTAATGGGAAATTGGAATACTTCAATCAGAGAAAGACACAGGTATTGCAGCAGGGTAAGATTACAAGAGATGGCATCCGCTGTGATTGTTGTGCTGAAATCTTTAGTATTTCAAAATTCGAGGTCCATGCAGGAGCAGGAAACGATCTTTGTAATCCGTTTCAAAACCTTTATTTGGAGTCTGGAACACCCCTCTTGCAATGCATTCTAGATTCGTGGAATAAGCAAGATGAGTCTGAACGTAAAGGTTTTCATTTTGTTGACGTTGGTGGTGAGGATCCAAATGATGATACATGTGGTATCTGTGGAGATGGTGGAGACCTGATCTGTTGTGATAGTTGCCCGTCAACATTCCATCAAAGCTGCTTGGATATAAAAGTACGTATCAATCAGCATATGGATAATATATGAGTAGACAAAAATGTTGCCCCATCTTATTTTCCACTGTGACACGTTTTATAGGTTTTGAAGTGCATACAAATAAATAGTTTTTATCCATAGTTATCATAAGGAATTGTTTTTACCTGGTTGCATATTTAGACAGTCTTGAAACATCAAAATTCATGCCAAATCGGTGCTGGTGCATTTTCATTTTGGTATGAAGGTGAAAATGGTCTACTCTGTCTGGCATATAGCACTGTTTCTAGTTGTTACTTTACTTATTTAATTTTTTTTTGTCATGTGTTTCATGGGTCTATTATAAGTTCTCTATTCGGATGCATGACTATATCTGGTCTTCTTGGGATCTATAGATCACATCGCAGGCTATGTTTTTGGTTCATGGCTTTGGTTTCCTGCTGACAGGCAGGTTCTACTGATATGTTCAAGAGTAAATATGAAATAATTGAGTGAGGAATGACATTGTGGCTATAAATTTGAGTCTCATCTTTTCTGATGTTACATTTAGTAATAGCTTAATTTTCAATTATTTTATCTTATGAGTATCTGGTTTTTTCTTTATACTGCAGAGGTTTCCTTCTGGCAAGTGGAATTGTGTTTATTGTTTATGTAAATTTTGCGGCGCAGTCGATGAGAATACATGCCAGATGGTTGATCATGATGACTCGGCCATATCAACACTACTCATATGCAGTTTGTGTGAGGAAAAATGTATTGTCTCAATCTGATTACATTTCCAAAAAATTTCATTGCTCATAGGTTTATATATTCTTTTGTTTATTTCTGTTATCATTGCATTTCCTAATGACATTACTTTTGTTTGGAAAACATTAATAACTTGAAAATTTTCTTAGATCATCAATCATGTATTCTGGCGGAGGATGCTATAAATGATGACTCCAGTAGTCCGTCCTTTTGTGGAAAGAAATGTCAACAGGTAATTCTTTCAGTTACCATGAATGTGATTTTTTTTCTCAAAATTTGTAACGCTGCGTTGCAACTGTAAATGAAGTTCTAGTATTAACTAATAGCAGCAATATCCATTACAATGGCATATCCTGGTTTTCAGTATTAGATAGGAATTTCGATTGCCTCTTTTTGCTTGAGTATGTATTCAAATTTTGTTTTCAATTATTTATAGGTTTCCTATTGTACTTTTTAGTGGTTTATAAGTAGGACATCTATTAGAGTTGTTTGTTCTGTTACAGGCAGTTTTTGTTGATAAGTAAGACAAATTAGATTTGATTTTGATGTGGAACAAGGTAACTATTATTCACTGGATAGATCATAGAGTTGAAAACATTGTTTGCTGCATCAGTATTCTTGTTTCATATATAGGATGATATCAGTCTGACTGGTATGAAGATGAAGATAAATTGAAATCTTATTTGAATTTCAGTCATATTGTATCTTTGGACATTTAAATACTAGTTAAGGCTTCTGTTTCTTTATTATTGATAAGTAAGAACAACTTTATTGGAGTTTTGATTTTTGAATATACTTGCCGCATCTTGCAAGTAAAAGAAAAAGTGAATCTTAAAACTTAAACAAATTAAGTGAATGTAAAGGATGTGTTGGCTTCATCAGGGATTTATGGAATAAAACTAGTGTAACTGAGCTGATTATAGCATTGAATGGATGATATCATAAATGATGGCTATTTGATATACTAGGAAGCAAATTTGCTGCTGTCTAGTTCAACCCTTGCTTAATAGTTTTGAATCATGCATTTTTTGCGTAACTATTTTGGGTCCTTTTTCTTAACTTTAACAACTATCCTCAAAGTTGTCCTGTTAACAGCTTCTAAAATTGGGGTCCTCAGGAGTTGAAGATCTATTGGTCTTACAGAAAGGTCTTAGTTTTGACACAGCAAAACAGAATGCACGTCTTAGTTAAAAAAAGATCTGTATTTCTGTATTTAGAGATGGTTCAAAATGTTGACATCTGTGCCTAAAAATCCTACAAGTTGGCGGAGATGGGATTGATGTAAATGCTATTTTTACAAATTAGCAGGTCTTGGTTGGTTGGTTTAAATTGCTTGATATCTATGCTTAAACATGGTTTCTAAACCTATTTGACTAAGAGGTTTTGTTTTTGAATCCTGAAGAGCTTTTCATTCTAATAATTAAATAGTGCTTATTCTTGGTTCTAATGACAAGCTAGCTGATTAGATCTAGCTTTGCATGTGTGTTTGCTTGGTTAAAATTTAAATACTATTATTGGGTCATTTCCTATAAGCTCATGTCAAGCATTTGTTTGTGGACTTTTTTTTTGTTTGATAAGCACAAGTTCCTGTAGGATTGCCGTTTGAAGTTTAGCTTATAGTTTAGCTTATAAAGTCACATGGCCATTCTCAGTTTTGGGAATGAATCTTTTGGTTGCTTCATCTGAGACTTGAGAATGGATCTTCTCTTTACCATCGATAAAAGGTTTATGAGCTTGGGGGGGTTTAGACTTTGAATAGCCCATATATCCATCCAATTGACTTTCCACTACCCCTGATACAAAAAAGAAAAAAAAAAAAAAACATTTATGATGTAGTATTCAGACTTCACATGCAGTCGCATGCTTCTAAAACTATTGTGATTACATAAAAAATCATAGTTTCATTTTCAGAAAAAAATTTGAAAGAAATAAACTTCACTTTTGTGTTGTAAATTCATCTGTATTTTCTTCTGTAAATTGATTTAAATGCTTTTGCTTTGTAGATATTTGAGAGACTGCAGATGCTTCTTGGGGTTAAACATCAACTCGATGAAGGATATACGTGGACTCTTATTTGTCGGGATGATGCTGGCTCTAATCTTTCTCTTAATCATGTGCGTCAGAAGGTTGAATGCAATGCCAAGCTAGCTGTTGCACTGCTTGTCATGGATGAGTGCTTTTTGCCCATGCCCGACCACAGGAGCGGGATCAATCTGATTCACAATATTGTCTATAATTTTGGGTATGCTCCCTTGAAATATTTGCTTGAACAAATTGCAATTTATATTATTGTCATTTTTGAAATACATGGGTTTGAAGGATCTCTTGACATTCGGTAATTAATATTCAGCCTTATACAACTTTTTATGTGGATGGTGTAAGGATTTGCGGTTGTTGTTGTACTTGCTAAAACTTTTTTATTAGTGATTGCTGTTGCAAGCCTCAAGTAAAATGGACACTTTTAACACTTCTCCTAAACTTTGTGTATGCTACATGACTTCTGTGAATGTGTATGTATATTTAAATGTTGATTGAACCAAATCCTTCAAGTTCTATTTTAGTGCAATTTAGAGCAGCACAATGCATAAGAACCATTGCTAGTTTTGTTTCAGATCTACAAACTAAGAGGAAGTTGATTTAAGCAAGGGTAGAGTTTGGACAATCATTTTATAGTGTCTTGCCGGAAGAAACATTTTACGTTTTAATGCTCTTTTATGCTGCAAGCAATATGCAATAGTAAGCCTCATTTACCATATTTACCCTACCTAATTCTGTCATAATGTATTTTATTATGCTTGTAATGTTGTTTTAGTTAGGCCTTTTGCTTGTCAAGTTAAGAAGTTAGAGAAACATGAGAAATCAGATATTTGATAGCACATGTTTGCAGAATTAATTGATTATAAGATTTTGATAAGGTGAACTGATATAACATAGCATATATAATTTTGGATGCCTTGGATGACCACGGCACATGTAGAACCTACAAACAGGTGTAAAACTTAAAATGTGGTTGTTTGCCCTACAATTACAAATAATCTGACTTGGCCTGCAATTAATGTGTCACATTCAAGTATTAAAACAATGCCAACTCTTGATGTTTGGTAAGCATAGAGTTACTATTGTTATGAACTTTCCACTATAAGTATGGCATGTTATTTGATATTCTATGCTCATTGACTTGCATGATTTCTGTAGCAACTGTCAGTGGACTTGCCACAATTAGAGAATCAAGTTGGTAATTATTAGTAAAATTTAAAACATTACTTGCCTGTTGCAGTAGGGAGCTTTACCCTCCTGATTTACTGGCGGTAGCTATATACCCTGCAATTACTTTGTATTTATTTTGTTTAGCTTACATATTCAAGTTGATATGTGTTATCGTGCATTTGTATCAACCCAAACACAGCCAGTTAATTATTTTCTCAACCCAAACACGACCCGTTAAGTTTATTGTGTCACCGGTCAAAACTCAAACACGATCCATTAAATTAATGGGTTACCAGATAAGACTTGTTTAGCGTGTCAACCCAAACACGATCCGTTTACTTAACGGGTTTCATGTGTTGATTCATTAGTCACCTGAACCCAATAAGGTCTAACTTAAACCCGCTAATTTCATGTCTTGTTTGTGATGTTGCTGGGTTTTGTCGACAATTGCCACCCCTAGATCATTCTATTTAATTATATGTGATAATTGACATTGAATAACATCATAATTGTTTAGGATTCTTTTGACCTATCCATTTTTCTTTTCAGGTCAAACTTTAATCGTCTGAATTACAGTGGTTTTTTCACGGTAATTCTAGAGAGGGATGATGAGATGATAGCTGCAGCATCCATCAGGTATGTTTGGAAAATCTCATGCATTCTTTTCTTTGTTATAGTTCATAAACGCTTAATTGCTGTCATAGTTTACATGCAAAAATAATCTTGACTTCTTGAGAGCATTGTGAAAAGAATAAATATGTCTGTGGATTGACAATTAAATCTCAAAATGTAGTAGGTTCATTTTTTAGTTTCCATTTAGGCAGATTAGATTGATTATTCTAACAGTGTATTCAATTCATATTTGGAATTACAAGAAATATGTTTTTTGTCTAAAAGTCACAATTTCTTTGTTTAACCCCCAAAATTTAGAGATTTAATTCTATCCATTTTTTTACCTGAATTGTTGTCCGTTTTATTGCTTAATTCATTCAAAATTGATGAGCCAGGAACTTGCTGGTGTAGTCAGTAGTGGAAATATGGTTGCATTTATAAGTCTTCCTGGACATGTAGTTTATTCTAGCATGAACTTGCATTAAGTATGTTCAATCAACTTCTTTCAATAGTACATTGTCATGCATAGGAGAAAACTGACCTCTGTCAGGCTCCGCAAATCTTGTTGGTTGCTTGGACAATATCAGGAATCAAAAGTGAATATAAGATATAGTTTTCAACTTTCAGTTGTTTCACTAGTCTCTATCATATTGTTCCTCATTTCCTGGTATTTGTCCTTAGTTTTTACAATATCGCTACTCTTTAGTCTTGTAATTGCTTCTTTTCTTGCACTTCTCTGTATCTTAACAGGCTCCAATGCTTATTGTATGCTTATTGTTATCGGAGCTTTAAAATTGCATAGAGACCTTTTTATCCAAATCAGAAAGTACTTTCTGAAACATGTGCCAAGCAACTTTAGAACCTGTTGTTTGTCGGGACTTGGATGTACTTGCATAATCTGGGCCATTTATTCCCTTTTAAATTGTTTGATAAACTTGTATGAATTATATGTGGTAGAATTGGGTGATTTTCCCCTTGAATAGTGGAGTAACAATTACTTTTTCATTCATGTAATGCTCATTAGTCTAAAGTAGTTAGTGATAATGATAAGCTTAGAATGGTTTGTGGTATGTTTATGCCACACCGTATATCTACTTGTTTAGTTTGATTGTTACAAAGTGAAATTAACAATATTGTATTTGTTTCTTGGTCAAATAGGATACATGGGAATGAATTAGCAGAGATGCCGTTTATTGGGACCCGCTATATGTATAGGCGTCAAGGAATGTGCCGTCGACTATTAACTGGAATTGAATCTGTATGTTCAAAATTGCCTTTGTTATTGTTTATCATCTGGTTTCTCTTATGCTTTTGATCAGTTACAGTCTTGCAGAGTCAGCTTTATTTGTTGTCCACTGCTGCATTTCATTGCAAAACTGAGTTCTTTGTGCTAATTTAGTGTGTTTTTTAAATAATCTGTAGTTTCTGAAACTTTTCAGGATAGTGTCATGTTTTTTCAACTTGATTCATGAGAAGTAATTTCTTGTATCTTTGCATCCTCGTGATTTACTGATTCAAGCTTCAACGTTTCTTTTGGTGTCACTTTTTTCTGAACTTACTATCAGGCTCTGTACTCTTTAAATGTGGAGAGGCTGGTCATACCTGCAGTCGCTGAAGTTAAGGAAACATGGACTTCGGGCTTTGGTTTCAAGCCTGTTGAAGTATCAAGCAGACAGAAAATGAGGAACATGCATCTATTGGTGTTTCCCGGCGTAGATATGTTGCAGAAACCAGTGTTGAAGCATCAATTTGCAGTGGAAAATAAGATTTCTGCTGAAGGTATTTAATTAAGGAACACATGTCCTTGTGATTCCCACACAGACTCACTCATGTTTTTATATTTCAGTTTTTACTCTTGTGCACCCGTGGTTTTATTCCATGATGGTCTTGTAGGTGTGAAGTCCAGTGAACTTGAGGAGCATCAAACCATGGATGAGGTGGCAGATACTGCACCTCATGATGAATCTGCTGCTGTTGAATCCAGTTTACGGCTTCCAGTTGAATCCTCACATAATACATCTGATGTGACAAGCAAGACTCTCAAATTTTCAGAATCCATTACCGATTCAAAATGTATTAATCAGTTGGGTGTGATTCACGATGATGTGCAGGAGAGTGATAAAACTGCCATGAATCCCCTGGTTTCTATGTCTTATGCTGATGCACAAAATAAAGAGATTAGTGATCATGGGGTTGAGTTTCACCATGCTTCTAGGCTTGCTACCAAAAGCGTTGGTGCTGAGGTTAAATCAGAAGATGTCATTGTTCAACACAACAATTTTGGTGATGAGGCCTCTGCGCATCAGTCAGCTGAGAAAACTACTGATAATCAGAACTTAGATTTATTACAGGAATCAAAACATTCCGGTGAGACTTATTTCACTCATGAGTCAGAGGCTAAATATTTGATGACAGATGATGCGAAGGTCACAGCAGGTTGTTGTACAACTGATACAAAATGTATTAATCAGTTGGGTGTGGCCTATGATGATGTACAGGGGAATGATAAAACTGTCAAAAATCCACTGGGTTTTGTGTCTGATGCTGGTGAAGAAAATAAAGAGTTCAATGATTGTGGGTTTGAGTTGTGCCGTGCTTCCAAGCTGGCTACCAAAAGCATTTCTAAGGTTGAATCGGAAGATGTCATTGTTAAACACAACAACGTCGGTGAGGAGGCCTCTTTACATCATTTAGTTGAGAACAATGCAACTGATGTTCAAAACTTGGATCTTTTGCAGGAGTCAAAAGGTTTCAGTGAGAATTTTTTCACCCAGGAGTCGGGGGATAAATATCCAATGACAGATGATGCAGTGGTCACATCAGGTAGCTGTAAGACTGCTGTGTCTCTACCGGAAGAGGAATCTTGTTCCCTTGATGGGAATCCAGTTGCTGGTAGGTCTCAGATGAAGGACCTTGGATCTGATTCTCAGGTTAATCAATCTAGCATCATGCATTCAAATTCTGAATCTTTATGCGACTCAAGTCCTGGTTCCTCTGTAGCTCCTCACTGTTCTTCAGGAGGTGGTAATTCATGTGCTACAGCTGAGGCGATAATCCTGTCTAACCAAGCTAGTTGATTTTATTTTTGTTTATTATTTTTAAAGGACTCAGGTGACTTATTGATGGTAGCCATGAACATAGGTATTGGATGACTGTTGGTTGGTTGATTACAATGATGGTACAGTTGTTTTTTGTGTAGGATGGTGAGGGTTTAAAGTAGGTAATCATGGATTAGAAAATGTTTCAATGATTCAGAAGAAGTGAAACAATTTTTTTGGAAGTACAGTTTTGAGAGCATTGTTAGTCAAATTGTACTGCTAAGTAGCTTAGCCCAATTTCTAGATTAAGTGCCATTGAGGGTTTGTGTATTTTTGGACATCAGCCATGCTCATTGTAAATAAACAGTTCGATGCGATATTATTAAAATACCCAATCCTTCTTGCTCTTGCACTCTTTCACTCTTGCATATATATATATATATATATATATATATATGATATGCTGCTTTTGTGTTCGTGATGAATTCAAATATCATAAGAGTTGATTGGTTGATCGTTCTTGTTTTTCTTCCCTTAAAATTGTTGTCGTTGATGATACTATTGGAGTTGGTTTCGTAATGTTCTGGGAAAGTGGTGTTGTCCATATAGCAGGTGAAGTATGAGCGGCAGAGCTCGTTACAAAGTTTGAAAATATGTTCTTAAATTGCAGCAGAACCCATTACGTGTTGATTTCCATTTGGGGCTTAAATTGAAGTAAGGATGGCAAGAATCAAAGGCTTGGTTTGTCTCCTTGGTCCGAAAAGATTGTAAGAAAGTTTCAGCCCATTGACCAGACCTCTGGATCAAAAGTCGTACCTATAACATTTGACACCCTACTACCCTAGTTAGTCAATTGAGCACACGTGTTGATCAATCAGTGTAGCAGCACTAGTTAACACAAGTTAGGAATGACAATCGACTCACATACTCCCCATTCCCCCAATTTCCCTAATTGGGGATAGGGTCCCTCATCTGGTGGGGATGATGATTTGGAGATTTTTAATGAACTTGGTTAACAGTTTAACACAAAGTTTAGGGAGTCAAATAGCCATGTAGTTAGAGATGGGCAATATCGCGCACGTGTCCCATTGGGGTTTTGGGGGGACATTTCACCCACCCCATTTCCCTTAAACATTAATTTTTTAATACAATCATTAACTTGAATTTATTTTTTATTAAATTAAATCAATTATTTATTTCAGATTGGATATTTAAATTATTATTTTATTTTATTTTATTTTACTTTTTGATTATTTTTTAATTTTAACTCAACTGAGGTTAAATGGGAAAAGTGGGACGACACTAGGGTTAGGTAAAAAGGCCCATAAACTGCGAACTGAACCAAACCACTTGGATTGATTCGGCTTTTTACTTTTAAAAAAAAAGTATGATTTTAATATAACAAAACCGTATGGTCTAGTCCTGTCCATGGGTCTATGGTCCAAGTTTATCGAACCCATACCGGACCATTAACCGAATACTTTTAACACACTTTTATTCCAGTATAGATCACACCCTAAACTCCTCAATAAAACTTAAAAAAATAATAATAATAATAATAAAAAAAAAACATTAAAGTCAAAAACCCTGATTTATTATTTAATATGTGCTTTATTAACCCACCAACTTTAGTGTAAGGTCGAAAGAACTCTAAGATGAAATTGAAATTTTTTCTGTTTGCTTTATGAAGTTATCATCTGTTTTGTATTGAACAATAATAATTTTTTTATATAAAAAATTAAACTCAAGTAGCGCCACAAATTAAATACGGAACATGTGATTTCATATAATTCTTATTTTTGTTTATATTTTTTAATCATCAGGTATAAAACAACTAATCTTCATTGTAAATGTGTTTAAGCTATTATTTTATTTTGATTTTTCTTGCTATTTCAATTTGAAATGTATTTATTTAAAAAAAAATTGAAATGTTTAAAAAAAAAAAAAACAAAATGTATGTAACTTCTCTTTTTTTTATTATTTTTTATTTTTTATTTTTTGGTGATAAGTCCAAACCGTTAGATCGAACCGGATCGAAGTGAACTAACATAATTTGATTTGATCTGGTTTGAAATAGTAATTGGTTCAAACTGGTCTAGTATTTCAAGGAACCAAAATTTTTGGTCTGGTCTGGTCCGATCCTAATTGAAACCGGACGAAACCAAACTTTGCCTAGCCCTAGATGAAACAGAAGATTGGGGTTTATTGGATTCCAAAATCTAGATTGGGAATTGGAATTGATCGTGAATTGTGGAAATGGGTGGGAGTGGGGGAACCTCCCCCCCAAACACCCATATATCCCCTAAATGGGGTTTTGGGTGGGGTGGAAATGATGCGAAATGTCACCTTTTCAAACTCATTTGTTGATATTGTCAGTGGTTTAATAAGTTAAGTTTAAAAGGCACCTATTATGGTAAACTACCAAAATTGTCTTTAGATAATCAATTATGTTATTCTTTTTGTACTTTTCTCTCTCCACACTTCCAACAAAAACGACTCTCTCTCTTTGATCTTTTCTTTCTCTCTCTCTCTCTCTCTCTACAAATAAAAGTTCAAGATTTGTCGTTGCCTCGAGTTTCATCTTCAACTTATAAAATAAGGTAATATTTCTTGAACTTTCTTCTTTTAATTTGTTCAATTTTGTAAACCAACAATTGTGAGAATTTTTGGATCTCCGAGCCTTTTCATATGATGCCCGAGCCTTTTCATGCATTTCTCGTGTCTTTTCATGTGTTACCCGAGCCTTTTCATGTGTTCATTATCCGAGCATTTTCATGTGTTTCGCGTGTCTTTTCATGTGTTCACTATCCGAGCCTTTTCATGTGTTTTCCGTGTCTTTTCATGTGTTTCCCATACATTTTCATGTCTTCACTATTCAGGCATTTTCATGTCTTCACTATCCAGGCCTTTTCATGTGTTTCCCGTACCTTTTCCATGCATTTTCATGTCTTCACTATCTGAGCCTTTTCATGTGTTACTCATGCATTTTCATTCACTATCCGAGCCTTTTAAAATTTTTTTTGAGCCTTTTCATGCGATTTACCCGAGCCTTTTGAAGAAATTTTTGAGCATTTTCATGTGATTTAATCGAGCCTTTTGAAGACTTGGCCGAGCCTATTGATGTGATTTACCCGAGCCTTTTAAAGAATTATATAAGCTTTTTCATGTTTTCTCCGAGACTTTTCAATATCCTCACCAGAGCCTTTGTAAATGTAATATTTGAAAAAAGTTTGTAGTCCTGGATTTTCATTAATGCTTTGTGATGATTAATTTGACAGCATCATAAATCGAGTTAGAATAGTAATATCTTACAACGGTCGATGTGAGCAGTTACTCGACGGAAGTCAGAGGTTTGTTGGATCTGATAACCAGGGAATGTATGTGTCAAATGATATGACTTACGAAGAATTGGTGGCGATCGTGCATATAATTGTGAATTATGATGTAAACAAATTCAATGTTGATCTGTCATCAATATCAATTGTTCCTGGTAGTACATGTTGCACATTTATAAGAAATGACAACGATATGCAGTTTATGCTGGGGAAGATCGAGTTATCCCTCAAATATGTGTCAGTGTAACTGAGAGAACAGCTGGAGATGTGATCGGGAATGATATTCCACCTCTTGAAAATACCCAACAATTAGGATCCTTTAGCGGTAGAAACCAAGTGTTCACCAAAAGAAGTGCCACCGAAGGTGTGGGAAACATGTGTGGTGTCCTACCGGCAGAGGTCGACCATGAAGATTTAGTTGAACCTTAATTTGGTGATGTGTTTGGTTGTCGAAATGAGTAGTACAATGAGCAAAACAATTACCCGAACGCTGAGGTGGATAATGAGGCAAATAATGAATAGGTTAATGATCAGGTTGATGATCTACAAAATGTGGATGAAGACTTTGCACAAATTGAAACACGAGGTAGACATGTACAAGGAGTTAGTTGCACTCCACTTGATATGCCTGGGCCTTCCGAGGTCCGATATAATGTAACAGCATCTGCAACGTGGGTTATTCCAGGAGCAGATTCATACTCGTTTGGTATTGAAACAACTAGCACCTTGGCAGTGCCAGAACCTAGAACCATGATTTATAAAGGTCAATTTTTTTCGAGTAAAAAGGATTTGAAGAGGCTAGTTGGCCATTTTGCAATGCATCAGAACTTTGAATGGAAGGTGAAAAGGTCCAATAAGACAACTTTACATCTGGTTTGCATCATTGACTACTGTACATGGAAATTAAAAGCGGTGATGAGAGATGAAAGGACATACTTTCAAGTCAGAAGTTTTGTCAACGAACATAGTTGTCCCTTGAAAGAGATTCACCGTCGCCACCGACAAGCTAGTGCAGTCATAATCGGAGAAGTCGTTGCACCTAGATTTCAACAACATGATGGTCGTCTTATGCGTCCTAAGGACGTCATCGCCGATATGAAAACAATGTATGACATACAAATCATGTATAATAAAGCACACGATGCCCTGCAATATGCATTATCATTGACCTATGGAACGCATAAAGAAGCTTTCCAACTCTTGCCATCTTTTGCATACGTTCTGGAACAGTAAAATCCTGACAGAATCACCGACTTACAGTGCACTGACGATGATAAATTCCTCTATTTTTTCATGTCGTTAGGGTCCCCAATTAGAGGTTTTCGGAGGTGTATACGTCCTGTGATTGCAGTTGATGGTACCCATTTGAAGGGAAGATTCGGGGGTACAATGTTTGTGGCAACTGCACAAGATGGAAACGAACAGGTGTATCCAATTGCTTTTGGGTATGGTGACTCATAAAACAATCTTTCATAGGAGTGGTTTTTGGAATGCTTGAGGGGTGCCCTTGGTAATATAGATGATCTGGTTTTCATTTCCGATCGTCATGCAAGCATTGAAGCAGAGATTTCTAAAGTGTTCTCTTATGCAACCCATACCATATGTTACTGGCATTTTGGTGAAAATATGAAGAAGCGATTCCATAGAAAGGATGTTGCTGACATAATGAATGATGTAGCTATGTCGTACAGTGAATTAAAATATAATTGTCACATGGAGGAGTTACGTAAGCTGCACAAGACTGCATTCGATTATGCTATTGCTGCCGGTCCTCACAAATGGTCATGCGTACACTGTCCCTAAAGAAGGTACAGGGTGATGACCACAAATGTTGCAGAGTGCATAAACTTATGCCTAAAATTCGCATGGCAACTGCCATTGATGACGCTGGCAGAGTTCATTAGGAATATGCTACAAAAGTGGTTTCACGATCGTCATGCAGCTGCACAGTCCATGAGTCATCGATTGACTGACGCAGCATATCTTGTGATCCTGAAACGGGTCGAGAAGTACGATTTTATGACCGTAAATCCAGTTGATTTTAACATATTCTTCATCAGACACAAGGGAAAATAGTGGACGATTGACTTAGCCCGCAAGACTTGCATATGCAACAAATTCCAAATAGACTTTTTTCCGTGTTCACATGCACTCGTAGCGGCAAGGTACTTGACAAGTTACAATTCACACATTATATTACCCAAACATGAATCTCACTATTTTCATTGTTGTAGGGAGCGAAACTTGGATTTCACATCTCTGTGTGCAGACTACTACAAGAGGGAGACACTTATTGATGCATACTCGGTTCCTATTATACATGTTGGCCATCCTTCTTCATGGGTGATGCCATCTGATATCGCAGCGCGAGTGGTTTTAAATCTAAAGACAAAGAGACAATTAGGTCGGTCGATGGAGGGTCGACATGCCTCGTCTTCGGAGAGGACAACCATGACATAATAGCAGGAGGTGTTTCAACCCGCCTATGGTTAATGAAGGTCCCAGTAGAATTGTCCTTGAGAAATACCGTCGCAAGTGCAGCATCTGTCATTTAATTGGACACAACAAATAAACGTGCCCTGATAAGGAAGACAATCAAACATAACAAGGCAGAACAAGATGAAGATGAATTGCCACCAAAAGCACCTTGAGGAACATGTCTCCAAGTTGATGTCTTCCAACATCGTTCAGACTTTTGGAACCATGCTCGATACAGTTGTGTTGTTTAAATCGTTAAGCTTTAGTTGTTCATTTTCATTGTATTTTTTAAATCGTGTTGCAACGCACCAAATTGTTCACGCGCGGGTTGGAATTGATAAAAAATTAAATGATTAATGAAAATAATAAATGAATATGTTATGTACATCAACTACAACTTAGGGAACAACCCATATATACATCATCTATACAACAGTGTTATGAAGCGAGTTGCAATAAACCTTCACAGCTATCTTCTCCCGGATGGTGCCTATATCCTCTTCTTTCCAGTCGAACTCATTCTTGTTTACCAACAAGTACTCTGCCAATCTCAAAGTATGGGCACCACAGTTACCGCTGCAAATCACCATATGAACAACCATTAGAATGGAATTTAATTAAAACCAAGTGAGATAGAATAAAATGTTGAAACAGTCATACCCCTGATGCTGTTGGTACCTCTGCTCGTTCTGTCATAACATGACCTTGCTGATCAGATACTGTGTCCGCAGTATGTGCCTCCGTAGTAGGTGCCTGCTCATGTATGGTATGTGGGTCTATCCCATGCTGATGTGTACCTGTCCTGCCTGTGGGACTAAAGTCTCCATGATGGTCATCGAATGGTGGACCATCCATACGGGACTGCGATGTATGACCCTAACCCTGACCCTGACCCTGAAGCATCCGGATCATATCCAGCAACTCCTGATGCTGCTGATCTCGCTTCTCATCACTCTTTCGGACAACCTTCATCACATTAACCAGTAGAGATTAGACAGCATCCATCACTTCAGTGAATTTACGGTCCTAGCCCTGAAACGATTTGAATCTCTGTCAGCACTTAAACTGTTCACTCAATTGAAATTAAATAATGTGGTTATAATATTTTTTTACATACTTGTAGATGCCCGCCAACGCCTCCTCGGGAATCACCTCCAAGTCGAGACTGTCTGGGTATAGTGAATCGTACCCGCTTATGCCTCTCAGGACTCTTATTGCGACCCTCCGGATCTGAATCACCCCCAGGTCGAGGCTGTCTGGGCAAAGTGAATCGTACCGGCTGACGCCTCACGGGACTCTGACTCCCACCCTCTTGGTCTGAACCCTCTGTATCGTTGGATCCGAAATACGCACAATCCCTATCACTGGGTCTGGAATATGCACCCTCTGTATCACTGGGTCAGGAATACGCACCCTTCGTATCACTGGGTCTGGCATTCCTACATCGTTCGTGCTCCGGGACGTGACCAGATATATCAGCAACATCGGCATCGTATAGACTGCCTCCCAGGTTTATACCTTCGTAGTAACGTTGAGCCATCTCAACACTTGCGGCACCAATTCACGCCGCGCAAACAACTGAAATCGGAGTTAGATCATTGTAATTGTATACTTACTAAAAACTATGAAAATTAACAACAACAATACTTACCTTTTTAGTGAAAATGCCATCCAGTTTTCTCCCCTATGGGCTTTAACTCAACTCCCATTTCAGAATACGTGGGGGTGGTAGCTCGGAGATTGCCCTACGGGTCCCACATTTTTTATTCCCAAGCTCGGGGATAACCTCAAAAGCAAATATCTGTGTAATATATAAGTACGATAAGAAGTAAATACATTAGTCATATAAAAAAATATATAATTAAAATACGGATTCAAATTTTAAATTCTCACCAATAGTGCATGTAGTAGGCCATATATGTTGTTTGTCTCAGTTGTGTGTACGTCAGCACCCCTTTCTTGCTGTCGTTGTATAAACTGATCCCGTCGACCATCCAACACATGCTTAAAACAAAAAATTATCCGCCTATACACGTTTGCGCTCCACGAGAACGCATCAAAAGCGTCCAAGTCCTCCACTAGCCTCCACTGCCATACTGGAACTTTATCTCGCTCGTCTACCCCCATCAGTATCTAGTTGAGCATAAACAATAAGCATAGCTTTACCGCATCGTACTGCTCCATAAAAATACCAATCCACAGCACCGCTCTCAACTCTTCAAACTCGATGTCTCTACCATGAAAGTACCGCTCGTGTATGTCATTCTCTACCATAACATACATTGCCATGTCGGGAATGACTCTGAACTTCAAACCAGTGATTAGACAGAACTCAACTTTGGAGAACCGGACCGAATGCTTACCTAACAAAAATCTCATCTCATCTTCCGGCCCATCGTGATGCAACTCACGCAAAAGCAGCCGATGGACAATCCCAGCCGAAAAATGAATCTCACGATGCATCTTTTGGAAATGACCAAAACACGACTCAGTATACCGACGTCGGTCTTCGATCCTCAGATGTTCATGTACACTATTAAGTGCATTATCGATATCAACCAGGTCATCGAAATGGTCATGCCGTATTATTTTTCCCTTGAACCATTCTCCTACTGGGGTTTTAAGCGACTCCTTTAGCTGATTCCTCATCTGCATTCACAGAAAAAAAAACATATGAGTTCATGAAAAGACTCGAACAAAAAGGCTCGGACAGTTTATGAAAAGGCTCGGGTAATGTATCAAAAGGCTCGAACACTTCAGTAAAAGGCTCGGGTAGTATCAAAAGGCTCGGGTAGTTTGTGAAAAGGCACGAACACTTTATTAAAAGGCTCGAGTAATGTTTGAAAAGGTTCGAACAAAAAGGCTCGAATAACAGTTCAAAAAGGCTCGATTACAGTTCAAAAAGGCTCGAAATAAAATGTTGAAAAAGGCTCGATAACAGTTGTAAAAGGCTCGATAACAGTTCAAAAAGACTCGAAATAATGTTCAAAAAGGCTCGAAGTAAATGTTTCAAAAACATCATAAAAAAGGTACAAAAAGGCACGAAATCACTTCAAAAAGGCTTGAAATCACTTCAAAAAGGCTCGATAACAGTTAAAAAAGGCACGACAACAGTACAAAAAGGCTTGAAATCACTTCAAAAAGGCTCGATAACAATTATAAAAGGCACGATAACAGTACAAAAAGGCTCGGAATCACTTTAAAAAGGCTCGAAATCACTTCAAAAACACTCATAAACCCAGATCTTCATCGTCTTTAAAAGAAATTTTTTTCTTAAACTAAAATACTAGCCTAATCTCATCAAACAAACATAATGAACAACAAATCAAATCAAACATAATCTACATCAAATATACAAAACTTATCTAGAACAAAAATGCGTGAGAAACAAAAACTTACCGGTCTCTTTTTTGTTCGCCATTTAGTTCTATTCGACATCGGTACTGTAGTGCCGTCACCGGTGGTTTGCTATCAGATTTTGGTCCGCTAAAGCACTGTTGTGCCGTCGGGGTTTCTCTCTCTGATCTTTTCTTTCAACGTTTCAAAAACAGACAAAGCGACAAAAAAATGGGTAATTTTGTCTGGTCACATAAAATAGTGTCTTTTAAACTTAAATTAGTAAGTTAGTGCCTGTTTCCCAAAAAACTCCCCAAATGATGATATTTAAATTTCAAACCCTTTAGGTGGGGGTGGGGGGTAGAGAAATGGGGGAGTGGGTAGGGGGTACTCCCTGCCCCACCTCTATTTCCGGGCCATGCCCATCCTATTCACGTGTCAACACATTCTAACTTGGACTAGAATATCTAACTTGATTAACATAACAAAATAATCGGAATGAAACTATTCTCGGTTTAATTCATATAAAGTTTGTTTAGTACTTAAATTCAAGACAGAAAATGCTATAGGTACTCAAGATTTGCATTAATCAACCCTGATAATTATTATGATGCAGCAAATTCATAATTGCAAAGATTGGACTCAAAATCTTGCTGTAAGATTCGAGCATTCATTAGCTTGGATAATCACTGCACCTCCTGAAACACATGTACAGTTGATACACGATTTAATAACAGAGATGCACTGATCATCATCAAGTTGAAATATTAAAAACAACATTTGCTCAGAAACGAGTCATTATCATTGGCATCTATTCATCATCACTGAATCTCTTGTATGTGGCTTATCCCAAACTTGTTATATAATTAAAAAAACCTATTTGCAAAAAAATAAAATAAAAGGACAAAATCAAGATTCCCTGGTCCTGTCTTTGTTTGCCGGTGCTTTTTTATTTATTCACTCTAATTTGGTCTCATTTTTAATCCACAAATTGTCAGGATGTGATGATTCTTCTCAATATTCACACGGTGATGAATCTGCACTTTGTTTACTGAGAAAATTATTTTGGCTTCACGTGTAAAAGACAAAAGGATTCTACACCTAATTACATTATGATACATGATTTTCCTTTTAATCTGCATTTAGATATATATATATATGTATGTAACCAATCAAGTCATCTAATATTCAATTTGGTCAAATATTGACGACTTCTTAATTATCTTGTACTTTAAAACAATGGGTAGCAGATGGTGACTGCTTACACATGAAAACAAGCCAAATAGAAAACACACGAAGATAAGTGGAAAAGGCAATTTAAATCAACAATAACTAAATTCCCTAGTCTATACATAAATGATAAATCCTTTCATCTGTTAAGAGTTTAGACACCTGTATACGGCTTGTTACGTTTTGAACAATTTTAAGTTTGAGTCGCTCTATATTAAAAAAAAAAAAAACAAAAATACGAGAGACCGGTTTTTATTTTCTAAACAAAAAGGGACAAATCATCTATATATCCCGATAAATATCATAAATATGCAGTCAAATAAATCAGTTGAGGAATTCTGTTTCTCTCATAGAGTCATAGATCACACATGCATGTCTATACATAGGAAAGGCAAGTGAATTGCATGCATTTATGCTTCAAAAGGTACAAATTATTGTCTATCAATTCTTCATATATGTGAGATCAGAGACCACACAGTATGTAGTAATACAGGTATTTTTTTTTTTTTTTTTTGTGACTAAAAGCTAATAACTATAGGCTGTACCCATTAATCCATTATTTCGATCGAAAGTCACAGCAGCAAGACAAAATTTCACCGCCAAAAATCCAAAAACATCATGCGTACGTAAAAGCTTCTAATTATTCTGGAACAATTAACCCATATAAAATATTTAAATCTATCGAAATTTATAGAAAAGAAAAAAAATAAAATAAATGCAGTTGGCCGGAGAGTCGAGAAATTGAAAAGGATAACAGAGATGATATAATAGAGAAGACAAAAAAAGAAGGGGGGGGGGGGGGGGGGGGGGGATGTGCCGGGGGCGTTGATCAACTTTCAGTTCCCCTACATATAACATATATGTAATTATGACCATGATTAGACAATTATTATCTGACAACCAACATTACAGGTAATATTACATGCATTAATGTCCAGATATCCTACATTCACCGGCGGGGGCCACCACCAGCACCCTCCGTCTCCGGCGGCGACATAAGACTGACCAGAAGATCAGCAAAAGCTCCTATAATGAACTTGTGGGTGTTCTTAGGATTTAATGCAAGATAACACAAGAGAAGCTCGTGCAAGTAGTCCCAGTTGGATTTGACGTCAACCAAGTCACGTGCCTCCACCATCTCCTGCATGGACCGCCTGAAGTCCATGTACGGATCCGGCGAATAGGTGGGGACCGCTACACTGTCTTTAAAACTCGGAGAATTATTCCATGATTTTGATTCGAGGGTTGCAATGGACGGCGATGATGATTCGATGATGGAGTTGGAGCTACCGGGAGAAGTGAAGAAGAAGCGTTGAGAAGCGACGATGGTGGCGAAATCGGGCTCGGGCTCGTAAGAGAGAGTGGAGGAAGAAGAGAGAGATTTGGAGGTAGTGGTGTCATAGAGAGAGTTGAAGTTTTTGATCAGGATTGATGATGAAGAAGAACTGGAAGGGAATGGATGGCTGTGATCATCATCTGAGTTCATTGATAGATGATCATGATGAGTTGAGGGCCGTTTGATCTTGGTAAAACACATATGGAGGTTTCTCCCCAGCGTGGTCGGCATCTTAATTATTTAGTTTTTGTTGAGAGAGAATTGTAGGAGATAATAAGTTGTATTTATGAGAGATGGAAGTTTGTAGTTTGTACTTGGAGTTCAAAGGCGACTAGACAGCCGTGAAACACTGTTCAGTCTCACTCTCTCATCAGAGCATGTTCATCACACTCACTCCATCAAGCGGTTCAAAATCAATAATCACGCGCGTAAGAGAATTAATGATATGTAATTAGAGTCATACCAACCACCAAGTCACAAACTATGTTTTAGGTTATTGTAACTTGTAAGTAAGATGGCACATGCACACTGCACACTGGTGGGAGTATCAAATTTTTTTTTATAATAAAAATGGCATAAATCATAATATGAATAAAATAGCAGAATTATAAAATAAAATAAAAATGGCTATTTCGTGATTATTTATAGGGATGTTTCTTGTGGAGTCTGATCATAGTCGGTACACACTGATTATCATAATTAGAAAGTGATGGATCAGATGGTTGTGAATAATAATTGATCACTTTTACAAGATCTTCTGTCCTGAAATGGGGTCCCACAATACTAGGCTGTATCAGAGTACAGAGTAGCATCACAGTCATTTCATTTCTCAAGCAATGGCAATAATTCTATATATCCTTAACACGAATTATATGCAACATTTTTACCTGTTTCCTTACACACTGATATATGCTAGTTATAGGCTTCTAGCTGATGGCACCGCCCTATTCTGAGTGTAAAGTATTCGACAATTAATGTAAGAAAATTTGCTCTTTTTCCGGTTTTTCATTCTTTCACAAGTATAATATAAAATAATTAACAGGTGAGACATTACAAAGTGAATGCTCTCGACTCCATAAAACAAAAAATGTAAAATTTCGCATTCGTAACTTTGTTTCGATATATATATATATATATATATATATATTACTTGTCCCCGCTTGGTTTTCAATTCCCAAGTGTGGGTGCCGTCTTCCTTACTGTGAGAGTAGAATTTCGGACTGAGCTAGCAGAGTCTTATCTCGCCAGATCTCGATAGTTGTTGTAAAAAAAATAATAATAATAAATAAATAAATAATTCTCGATATATATCATATTATGAACTCTGCACTAATATTACTCAACAATATCTTTTTTTTTTTTTTAGAATTGTATTTTGTTTTTTTATGCAGAAACTAGAACTATATAAATAATAATAAATAAAAAAAACAAATAATAACATAGGCCAAACTAGCCACAAAAATATCGTGAGCAAATCCTCAACTAAAAAAGTGGTGCGCAAGCCTCAGAAGAAAAAAAAAACGAAAAGACTCTCGATTCTTGCAATCAACATAGATCTCCGGGAATTCGTCTCGTATAGCCATTTCCAATCCCACGACAATTCCAATATAGGACACTAATCATCAGAAACCCTCGAAAAAGCCCAGGAACGAACCCGAACTTATAAGAAGCTAGTCTGCGTACAATCCTAGTAGACTTTCGAGTAATAGTAGTATCATCTAACTCTTCTTCCTTAACCTAGTTAGCCTAGGAAGAATCAACAATGAGGCGACGTTCAGCTTGAGAATCAGACAGCGAACGCTCGGGACCCTGGACCCGAACATCAAAGTCCGCAGCCAAAATATGAGAACATAAAGATCTAAATCCATTCCTCAAAACAATCCGATCAACCCTCTCAATCGAAGGAGAAATTGTAACCGCCATATCATCCAACTCATCAACTGAAACCACTGAAGAAACAATGGGTTGAGAAAAAGAAACCAACGAAACAGAATGAACATAATCCCTACCAACCTTCAACCTTTGCATGACCATCGAAATAGCTGAAGAGATCGAGACAATGACACCAGCTGAAACATCAAGAATCGAAGAGAGAGCCTCTGAAGAAACATGCCCTACTCCCACTCTGGAGATATGAACATGGACATTAATAAGAGAATCCTCACTCTGCCCTACCTGTTGGGACCGACAGACCTAAGCAACCATCACCGAAGTAGTAGAAGCTACCAAAGAAGTTAAATCTAGCGAATCAACTAGACTAGTAGAAGAAACCATACCTAAAATCGGATCTGAACCAACCGAAGAATGAATCACAATTGAATCCAGAGACCCTAAATCCTGCTGAATAGCGGCAAAGACATTAGAAATCGAAACTTTCGCTTGAGGAAAAACTAGTTTAGAAGCACGGTTGCGGGGAACCTGAACCCCTCACCAGCAATAACAGTGGCCGGACCATTTCTAGCCAAATCGGGCTTACTAGAACTAACATGAATCCTCTTGCCGAACTTGTTCCAACGACAAGTATTACGAAAATGACCAATGGAGGAACAAGTAGAACAAAAGGTCGGGAGATTCTCATATTCCCCTGGAATGAAAGAACTATGAGAATCTTCCATCTCAAGAAGCAAAGAAGACGGAGGCAAAATAGACACATCAATATCCACCAGAACACATAAAAATGTCCAAAATCACTCTCTATAGTAGCTCTATCCAGCAGTAAAGGCACTTCAATCCTATTAGCTAAATCGAAAATAATCTTTGGATTCCTGTATTCCCATGACAGATCACAAAAACAAACCTAAACATGAGCATTTGAAGACTTATATAATGTCAGGTTAAAATCCGGAATCAAAGGCTGAAACCGTAAACACCTGGTTTGAGATTAAGAGACCCTAAACTCCAAACCATATTCTTATCAACATCTGAATTCAACATAATCTAAAAGTACCCCTTACCTAAAGAAATCAACCTACAAATAGAGTTCAACTTCCAAATAGATTGCAGCTTGGCTTAAGATCAACCAACTTCCAAGGCTTCTCACCATTAGAAAGGATAACCTTGAGAGAAAACTTACAAACCTTTAATCTAGACTTATAAGCATAGGGATCCACCCGAACAGCCACATAACCACATTTTTTTGAAAGAATCGAAGGACCGGAAACATTTTCCACTTGAATCGGGGCAACCTTAAAAAGATCCACATAAGAAGAGCCTCTAATAGATGACAAAGGCAAGGAACTAACCACAAGCGGATCCACCATACCAACAACAGCCTTACCTCTAGGAGAAGCCTCCATGCTCATTGGATCCATGGAGTTAGAAACCATGTAAAGCAAAACGGGAAAACCTAAACTCTAACTGACATGCAAGCGTAAAAGACAAAAAAGAATTATTTTTTTTTCGTGAACAGTGCGTTACAGTACTGTGAACAGTGTCGTGAACAGGCACCACCACCACCCCCCACCCCTCCCGCAGCAACAGTGTCGTGAACAGTACCCCCTCTACAGAACCATGAACCACTAATGAACAGTGCAGAACAGTTCCAGGATGAAAGAGTGCCGCGTGAACAGTGCCGTATGAACAGTGCTGTCAGGTGAATAGTGCTGCCTAAACCCTAGCAAACGCTAACAGAGCCAATTAATTCATTTTTTCTATTACTCAATAATATCTTTTATTTGATGATGTAGAAAAGTTTAAGACATTTATTTTTAAAATTAGTGAACCACATTTTAAATTTTAGTAGTAGTATTTCGCTAAAAAATAAATTTATATTTTTCAAATTCTTTTCATAAGGTAGAATAGAACAATCTTATTTATACTTATTTATTTTAATAATCAAAAAACAGCTTTCATTAAAGAAATTAAGTCAAAGTTGTATCTTTTTATTTTTTTTTATTATTTTTTTATTTTTTATTATAAAAGCCTTTTTATGCACTTCAATCGTATTCTTAAAAATAAAAATTCTACGAAAAAAAGAAAAAGGAGTTATCTACAAATCATTTTTGGAAAAATGGGATTGGGAAACATTGATTACACCTTATACATATATTATAAATAAACCTAAAAGGGCTATATACCACAGTGTGTTCTGAATGTGAAGCGGAACAACACTCGAACTTAGAGGCTACACCATCACGGTGTAGGTGGTTTTTTTTTTTTTTTTTTTTTTTTTTTTTTTTTGACAACTGCACATAGCAGAAAGGAAAAAACCCACAAACAAACAACCGAAAGGAAACAAAACAAACAACAAAAACCAAACAACTACAACAAAGCAAGCAGCAAACAAAACTAAAGAGGTTTATCAGCCAACAACAAACCTGTGATACAGTAGGGAAATTCTTCCATCCGGTAGGTGTTCCTCATAGAAACCAAGACATACTTAGCAAGGCGCAAAGTTGCCCAGTTGGCCGAACAGGATATAGCACTGATGTTCATACCATTGGAGTGTGACCTCAACTCAGCAATCTTAGCAAGGATGGAGCAATAACTAGCATTCCATATATTAACGTTTAGAACTCGATCAATCGCAACTGACTTGTCTGACTTAAGAGCACAAGAAAATAAGCCACAGTCTTTGCTATAAAATTCCTCTTAAAATAGCCATGATCCCCGCAACATGGTGTCAAAAGAAGCCACAAGAAATTGAGAATAAGATGCCATAACAGAGCCAACGCTATCACGAATCACAGCACCATTACCAACCTTGTGATTTTCCAAATCGGTAACAACACTGCAATTAATCTTGTAGCAACCGAGAGAGGGAGCTTTCAAGCCAACCTTTACACTGTCAAATCTCGCAAAACTAGAAATCCTCACATGTCTTGGGGCCTAGCACTCAGACACGAAATTTCTACTCCACCACACCACATTATAGTAATTAAACTTCCCACCCATATGAATAAAGGAGTTTATGAGGAACCACATTCTCCAACAAGCAATACAAAAGATCTTCAACTCCAAATGATTAATCCTTAAAGCAACATCAGTGATAAGCTTAAAAAAATTCGCATAATTTCTATAAGTAACAACTTTCTTAGGCAACCGATCCAGCCTTGCATATTTAAGCTTATGACAATCCCACAAGGCATGTAAATTTGACTCATGATCTTTCCTATGCAGAGGACAAGTTTTATCCATCTTTGGCAAAGGTAGGAATCCAAACATGGCAAGCCTTCCAAATGAATATTTTAACCTTTAAAAGGATGTCAAGTTTCCATATAATATTCCACCATTTCTTACCAGATGAAGTATCAGAGGTGTTAGGACTCAGATACAGCTAACTACCTAACCAGTAACCACTTTTAACTAAATACTCCCCATTGCCTTCAAAATAACAAATAATAGTGTCCGCATGCGCACCACTCCTAAAAAGAATTTTCAGAATTTCATCAATATCATCAGACACAAAATTATGGTTTAGAGTATTCAGGTCTTAAACGCCAGAGGGAGAAAACATATTGTTCACTGTTGTATCAGCATCAAGAGACAAATGAGAGAGAATTCTAAAAGCGTTTGTTCTCGGCTTTGTACACACTAATGGATTTCCCATCTCCCACCCTCCATCTTAGCCCCTTGTTAAAGATTCCTTTACCCCATAACAAACTATTCCATAAAAAAGAACTCGAACACTTTTTGGTAGCATCCAGAAAAACACTATTAGGAAAGTAGCAACCTTTTATTATTTTCGAAGCCAAGGACTCCAGTTTTTGGATGATACACCAATATTGTTTGGCAAGGAGAGCTCTGTTAAAAACCTCTAGATCTCATAATCCCATCCCAACATCCAGCTTCGGCTTACAAAGCCTTTTCCAGGTGCACCAGTGCATCTTCTTACTCTTCTCATTCCCTTTACCAAAAATGAGCGCACATACGATAAATCTCATCTAGCAAACCTTTAGGAAGTCTAAAGAAACTCATAGCATATGTTGGAATATATTGGACCACTGCCTTGACAAGCACCTCCTTGCCACTAGTAGATAATGATTTTCCCCCATTCTTTGATTTTTTCCCAAACACGGTCCACAATATCAGTGAATAACACTCTCTTATTCCTCCAGAAAAAACACGGCAGCCCCAGGTGTCTTTCATAACAATTCACTCTATTCACACCCACAATAGCAGCAAGTCTGTCACCCTCTCCAGTAGGCATGGATTAATTAAAGCACATAGCAGATTTATTATAGTTTACCAATTGTCCCGACACTTTCGAGTAAGTCTCCAAGATCTTCCGCACCTCAAAACAATTTCTATCATTAGCCCTAGTGAACAATATGATGTTGTCGACAAAGAATATGTAGGAGATTATAGGACCTCTACTACTACATTTGAAGCCCGATTGATCCCCGCTAGCAAGAGCCCCACAGATCAAACTTGATAACCTTTCAGCACAAATCAAAAATAGATAAGGAGATATGGGATCTTCCTGTCTAAGGTCTCTAGAAGGTAATATATTTCCCATAATTTCACCATTGAGCTTAAAAGAGTAAGTAACAGTCATCACACAATCCATAACCAAATTCACCCATTTGAACGAAAACCCCATCTGAAGCATCATCTCCTTTAAAAAAAACACCATTCAACCCTGTCGTAAGCCTTGGACATATCAAGTTTTAAAGCCAATGATCATTTTTTCCTTTTCCTACTCTTCAATCTGTGCAGATACTTAAAACCCATAATGGTATTGTCGGATATCACACGTCCAGGAACGAAAGCACACTGAGTTTTAGAAATTACCATACCCAAAACACTTCTAAAACGGTTTGTAATTGGTTTGGCAATAATCTTATACAACACGTTGCATAAACTAATGGGTCTGTAATTCGACATCAAAATTGGCGTGTTAACTTCAAAATCAGCGTGATAACATTCAAAATCAGCGTGATAATAATGTTATTAAACTCACTAACCAATCCCCCCTCATTCAACACCCGCAGACAAGCCGAAGTCACTTTCTGCCAAATAGTATCCCAAATTTCTGGTAAAAGAGGGTAGGGAGACCAACATTCCCAGGAGCTTTCAACGGTTTCATGTCAAAAATAACTTTCTTAATTTCATCCCCAGTAAAGTTAAAGTCCAGATAACATGACATTTGGTCAGGCACCTTCGATTGTATACAACAGAGGATCTTACCGATATCCTCTCGAGTCGGATTGGTAGAGGTGAAGAGATCACCAAAATAGTGAGAAATAATATTAACCAAGTCACTCTTTGAGTCTTTCCACAGGCCACTAGCATCCTAGAGACAACTGATTCTATTCCTCGCCTTTCTAACAAAAGCTTTGGAGTGGAAGAAACGTGAATTTATGTCCCCATTCTGAAGCTAGTCAGTTTTTGCGCGTTGACGCCAGTATATTTCCTCAACATCCAGAGCCAAGTTGAGCTTTTCTTCAAGAACAACAATGTACTTCCACTGCGTCCTATTAACAGTTTTGTTAACTTCGGTTAGAGCACGCCTATTTTCCTTAATATCTCTATGAAGGCATTCACGAATCTTTTTGTTCCAACAATCCAGATTCCGACCACAAGCCTTAATCTTTCCTAGCACATCATCAACACAATTGTTCTGACCCATATCCAAACTTCAAATTCTTTCAACAATCTCCTTACACGCACTGTTGTCTACCTAACACTCATCGAAGAAAAAACTTCTTCCATTGTTAGCCCTTTCGTAACTTCTCCCTCTAGAGATATTCGAGAATTCAAGAATCAGAGGTCGGTGGTCCGAATTCTAAAATCAAGATGTCTCACAACAAAGAAAGAAAACAAATCACTCAAATCTTTATTACAGAAGCTCTTATCGAGATGTTCAGAGATTGCAAAGTTTCCATCCCTCTTATTACTCCAAGTAAACTTTACCCCCACGAAACCCATATCCTAAAGCTCACATTCTTCCATAGCTTCCCTAAACATCGGTATATCACGCCACCTCTTTTTAATCCCACCCACTTTTTCGTCATCAATCATAATTTCGTTAAAATCCTCTAGACAGACCCAAGGTAAGTTAGACAACCCGGTAAGTCGTTTAAGCAGCTTCCATGAATTACCTCTCTAAGTCTGATCAGGATAACCGTAGAAGCCAGTAAACCTCCACCGTTTGTTACCTTTATCTTGAATTCTAAAGTTGATGTGACATTGAGAGTAAGACAAGATCAACAACAATACTATCATCCCACGTACGACACAATCTGCCAGCTTTACCAACACTATCCACCATAAGTTTCCCCACAAAACCCAATTTAACTCGATATTTCTCCATTTTCTCATGATTGCATCTTGTTTCCATAAGAAAAATTAATTCCATCTTTGATTCCTGCTTGTGGTACATCAGGGTGTGAAACGCCCGGGGGCCAACATCAGAATATTTTCATTGTTGACAGCAGGCCAGTAGAGACTAGCCGACCGATATCTCCATATTAGAAACCACCTCTGTATCAAGCGAAACCATATTCACAGTAACACTCATAGGAGAAAACTGTCTCGCATCCCTTTAATCATTGGAAACCACAATATTCGGATATTCATCACCGCAGCCATAGGCACGACAGGCTCATCCACGGTAGTCCGGCCATCACCAATAGTGTTATTCTCATTATCTGTAGCCATCGAAGAAACCGACTTCTTCTTTTTCCGGTCGAAGCCCCCCTCCACGTTGCCTACCATTTCTCCATCATGCTTTCGGGATAGGTGGATATCTTCATCCGCAATCTCTCCCTCAAACTTAGCCATAATGTTCTTTTTCCCCAAATTAGTAACATTATTGCCAAAAATCTTCTCACGAGCAATCCTCTTCCGTTTGGCAGGTAATTTGGTTTTTTTAATGGGCTTAACAGGACCTAAGATTGAGATAGCACTAGGCCCATGATTATTATTGTCCAAAACTTGCTCAGCACACATGGGCTCATGAACCGACAACATTTTAGGATCATATTTACTTTAGGCCAGCCTACAAGGGGATTGAGGACCCACCAACTTTTTCAAAACACCATTGACAACCGGAGCGGCTTGGTTATCATGATTGGCAATCACACAATCGCTTCGATTCTTATCCACCTTTTTACTACTTTTTGTTCATCCCCAACTCTAATAATAATGTCGCCACAATTCCCTTCCCCCGACATAATCTTCCCATTTGAACTATTAATTCTTTTGTTAGTACCCATGCACCATATGCTAGATTCGAGACACCCTTCCGTCTTCCTCTGGATTTTCGATTGACACTTACTCATCCATCGATTGGTGAAAGAGGCATCCTCCACTATGAGACTCTTCCCCTACCACCTATCTCCGAGCTTCCTACTATCATTGTGGCCATAGTTATTAGCAGAGATTCCAACCTATCTACCCCAAAACCTTTGGTCGGATCTTCCATTACGAGTTGGAAACTTCTTTAGAGGACTCATAGTACGCAACCGTACGTTCAAACGTAAATTTTTCTTCAGAGGTCACATCCTTATCATCACCCGTTACCGTACATTCCCTTATGGTGTGGCCCAACCTGGTGCACTTAAAGCAGTAATCCATAAGCCTTTCCTAACGTAACAACATGGTAGTAATCTTCCCAGTTCCCAGAACATCCACCCTAAGACTCTTCATAAGAGGCTCATTAGCTGCAATAACAACTCTCACTCAAATGTAACGACCATTTCCTTCTTTAGCAGCTTCTAGATCAATATCACGAACTTCACCTATCAATTTCCCTAAGAAAATACCAATATCCTTTGTCATGCAAATCAGTGGTAGGTTGTGGATTTAGATCCAGAACTCCGCTTTACTAAAACTCATTTTACGGATATCACCATCACTAACCGGTTCTTCGAAAACAATTATCGCTCTGTCGAAATTCCAAAGGACCCCCTGACCCCCTGTAAGGATGCGTTTACGATCCTCCAAGTTCTTGAAATGCAAAGCAAATATGTTACCCTCAGTCCATTCTATTTCCACACCCTCACTAACACATCAGATCGAAATCATCACATCTATGAAGCCAGCCTTATTAACTAGTTTGGTGGCAAGCACTTTCCCCACCATGCAAAGGGACGATCTTTGTTCACCCTTAGTGATTAAATTCGCATCAAGAGTTCTAACAAGACATTCCTTTTCTTTAACAGGCAGAGCATTACAAAGCATTGCTAATTTATCAGCATTCCTAATTTATCAGCATTCATGGTTAAAAACTGCACGAAAACAAAAGGGAGAGAAAGAGCCAAAACAATCTTGAAACCGTACCAAAACTTACATCTTAGGCTTTAGAAAGAAACCTATGAGAGAGACACAGCATGGTGGGATATATTCTCTAACTTGTATTATCATGGTGTAGGTGTTATAGGAGCGAGACAATCTCATTTTGATTTATATATTGTTTTTTTTTTTCTTTACAAAATGTAATAGTAATAATGATTAACTACTAAATTAGTAGCCGTCATGTTGGCATAGCTGAAGGACCATCTTTTATAAAAGACAAAGGGCCAATTTGGTATTACTGTAACTTTTATAATAATCAGCATTAGCTACACTGAAGGAATAATTAGCTGTGAAGTTAATCAGTAGATGTTTGGTTAATTGTATTTTTAAAACTAATGTATAGCTCAAAAACAGTATACATATGTTTGTTAATTTTATTGCAAAAGTGTTGAAATCAGTTACAATGATTAAAATATACATGATTTTAGGACCCTACTTCAATTTTTTTCATTAATTATATATATTAAATCAATATTTAAGTAGAATATTTAAATTAGAAAAAAAAAATTCCATAAGAACAATAAAAATATTTTATAAATATTTTATAAATCAAATCAATATTTAAGTAGAATATATAATTTTGAGATGAAATAAAATATATAAATGATTTTAACTTGATTTCATAAGGATAATATTGATATTATAAAATATTCATTAAATGCTGAAATAGATTATTCCATAATCACTTTCAAAAATTAACCCTCCACCTATTATCAATTAATTACTTTTGAAAGTTTTACTAAACATCATTTTATATCAAAATTATAAAATAATTAACTGATTTTAATTTTTCAAAAATAATACCAAATTGGCCCAAAGTGAGTGGTAACCAAACCATGTATGCAGTAAGAATATATAGGTAAGTGGTTTAGAATTGTATCTTTTGAACTCATAAATATAAATATATTATAAATTTATCATAAATATTTTATAACAATTTTGTATTTGACATGTAGATGATGATATGAAGATGCAGTAATTAATTAGTACTAACCATTTGCTACATCAATTGTTCTAGTAAAAACAAATTGATATATATGTCTTTAGTAATTATATTCATTGACAAATAGTGGATCATATAAATTTGGACCATATATTTTGGGTACCAGATTAAACTTGTCTTCAAAGGATCCTCGCAGCTGCTTGATAGCAAAATATTTATGGAAGGAAGAAGTGACAGACATGAGATCTCTACCTGTTTCGTATGCTAAATATAATTTCAGGGGAAAAACTTTTGAAGCACGTCAATATTTGAAGAGAGGCAATAGTGGTCTGGTGGTGTGTACAAGGATGGTCCAACCAACCTTAGAAACCCACCACTCCATGCACATGGTGGGGTTCACTGCTGCTCTCCCTCCAAATTCAACTAACCTTATGCTTCTCTTTTTCTCAACTCCATCCCCCTCTCATCGCCACTTGTTTTTCCATACACCGTGGGAGAGTCAGAAATTTAAGTTTAGAAAATCATTATATAAAAATAAAACTTTTAGAGGGGCGGCGGGCAAAAATGAAAAAAAGTTCAAAATTAATTGACGATTTATAGTTTTTTAATATGGATTTTAGTGTGTTTTTAGGGAAGGTGGGCCAGTTTTTTTTTTTTGAGACGGCAAATTAATAAGGAAGTTATTGGTACGGGTTGGAGAAGAATTTTCCCTTACCATCCTCAATCCCAATTTGTATGATAATATAATTCCCGATAAATACCCGCCTAATAATAAACGATACAGGTATGGGGATTCCCCAATAGGGTGGTCGGCTCCTTGCTCTATACCATCCTCATTCCATTAATATATATTTTTTTAATTATCTTTTAATAAAGATTATATCAAAATTATTGAATAATATAAAAATTATAATACAAAACTAATAACAATTAACAAACTCTGAATCAATTATAGCTTAACACAGCCCATAAATAAACTCTAAATCAAAATTCATAAAAATCGATGTGATTTCATCAAGATCCTTACCGAAATTAAAGTAAAGTATACATTACTTGATAGTTACTCGTATATATATACATATATACGGTCCCGTTCCTATCAGAGCATCCTTATATAACTTTATCATGATATTAAATGTGAGTCACTCATTTATAAAAGTGATTTGACAAGTGCATATATACCAAATCAAAGTATGTAAAACGAATAGCTCACATTCAATATCCTTATATAAATTTATCAGGGCATCCTCATAGAAAAATTTCCATACATATATATATATATATAACGGGTATGGGAATGGGTCGGGCCGGTGATTGAAAATCCCAAAACCATCTCGAAATTAAATTTGGGATCAAAAAAATTATCAAACCCGTACCATAACATAAATGGTAGGCACTAAACCCACCTTTAACGGGACGGGTCCCCACAAGTCCTCAGACCGATGGATAATTTTGACATCCCTAGCTATTAATTTCATGAGTTTTAACAAAGTCGTTAATGAAAATTTGCACTAATTTATGTAGTGGCATGGTATATATAATGTTGTCTTCTACTGATCCAGTATAGGTATCGGCATTATATTGTCAATTTCAACAAATGAAATTGGTACAAAAAGTTTGGTATGGCCAGAAATTAGTGATAAAGACCATTGATGATGGACAGGAAAAGGAGTACTAAAATTTGGAGTTTATCGTGGAGAAAAGCTGCTGCCAAATTCTTTTTTATCTTATGGAGAAGGACACAGCACTGCATGAATACTGCCAGACAACAAAACTTCGGTATGAAAACTCAACATCACCTTCAACAGATCATTGTCATTATTGGACCTCTTACAAAAACAAGAGCATATTTTCCCTTTTGCAAGAGCTAGTCTGCTTTCCACTTCTCAAGTTACTAAAAAGTAACTCGTCGAAAAGATTGGTTGCTAATTAATTTTTTATTTTTTTTGATCTTGCATTGAACAAGTAAGTGATTTGTTAGAACTAGCAAAGATCAAACGCTATGTGTGTGATCCATATATCTAGTCTCACAATTGAAAAATATTTATTTCTACGCATATTTGTAAAATGTGTATAGTGAAACTCAAACCCTCTACCACAAAAGTGGAAGGGATTTTTGATACATTAATCACTTTGATTAGTCATTTTACTTGAATGATTATATTTAACAAACAATATGGACAATGTATCATTACCAATTTATAAAAAAAGAGAGCTAATTCTTAGATCGATGATATGAGAATTCGTATTCCTATCCATACATGCATTTGACAATACACTGCCATATAAAACTTTTTGAAAAATTGATCTATTTTGTTTTGAGTCGACATAATCAAAGAATTGAATTTTGAATGTATATATATTCAGACATATTACAAGTGCAAGTGGTCAACAGCGAAAAAAAAAAAAATCATTGTGAATTACACTAAAATGTGCAATATATATATATATATATATATATATATATTCTTACCAAACATACAAATCTACTCTACAAAATCAGGTCTAACTAGCCTGATGACTTCATTTAATTATGGACATATATCTCTAATGAAGACAACAATGAAGTCTAGCTTATATCACATTTTGCATAGTAGTTCTGGTTCTTCTGGATTGAAAAACCCTGTAGGCACGCACGTTTGACAGAAAGTCCAAGTGATTAGAACCAGAGAGAAAGTGACAAAGAGGAAGAAAACAGAGTCAACAATGAGCCAATGAGGTATTGCGATTTATAGAACCAAGCTTCAAAACCATATAAAAATATTAGAGTTCATTTTTCTCAGCCCCTTCAAAGGGGTGAGCATTACAATGGGAAGGGGGTGAGCGTTACCCCCATTGAATGCCACATGTCCTTAAGTTAATCAGGGTTAACAAATATCTTAATAAGTATAAATTTTATTAAATAAATAAGGATAGATAGGTAAATCTGTTAAAAAACTAAATTAATTTTTTTAATAATTATTAAAATTAAAAAAGTAATATTAAAAAAAATAAAAAAACAAAAAACAAAGATCAGAAACCTTCTCATCATAGTTTAAAAAATAATAATAATAATAATCTTCTCATTGTCTCTGGCGGTTTCTCTCCGGCGATATTCTCCAATGCAACTCCGGCGGTCTCCTCCAAAGCTATACGGTTTCTAGGTTGAATTCTGGAATGCAATTAAAAAAAATATGGTTTCAGAAAATGGATTTTGATTGTGGTGGATAGATTTTGATTTCAAATATTTGTATTTTTTTTTCTTAATTACAAATATATGTTTTTGATTTCTGAAGATGATAGTCAGTTATTTTTAGAGTTCTGGAGATGGTGGCCGTTGATTTCTTGGGATGGTTTTTTTTTTTACAAAAATATGAGTGGATAGATTTTGATTCAAATATTTATTTTTTATTTTATTTTATTTCAAATATATGTTTTGTGATTTATTAGGATTTTGTTTTTCTTTTAAAAAACAAGGGTAAAATAGGTAGAATAATATTTGTTAATCCTGAGTTTACTTAAGGACACATGGCATTAAGTGGAGAGGTGGGGGTCGGGGTGAGAAAAATGAACAAGTTAGCAAACAAGAAGACAATATGCACAGTTAATGAAGTAGTAACGTACAGGAATAGCATTAATGACTTTATGGTGGTATGTGCTACGGACTGCCAATTTCTACCGTTCACTAGATTTTAAACAAAATTCTCACCATTAGAAACAAACGTGATAGTCACCAGAGTCGGCCCTGTATTAGTTTGTTACTTGTTAGTCAATGTAATTCCAGGTGGCGTAATCGTAACGAGGATGCATACACATCCTCATTTTATGACATTTAATAATTAATATCTTACACAATTATGATCATGTGAGGAAGCAGAAGGAGATTAGGCACATCCGAATTCAGAGATGAGCTGTAGCTAATTGTCTTTGCCTGGGGCTCTGTTCATGAGCCAGCCAAATCGTGCATGTCAGTGAAACTTCTCGATCTCAACCTTTTTCTACATCCTATTATTGAATTTGAATGTATATACGTGTATCATGACACGGATTATTTGCACTCTCAAACAGCAACATGATGTGTTTAATACTGGTTTTGATGCATATCATCCCAATTCCCAATAGAGAAATCTTTTCAACAGTTGGTCATTGTTGTCTGTTTTTGCAAGATCATGACCAGTCAGTACTTGCTAGGCTATAATTTTCACCAGAGACAAATGACGTCGTTTAGACATGTTTCAACTTATAATTTGTTTTCATGAACACTCAATGTTTTGGTGTTTGCCCATTTGCCCTTGTCTGAAATTAAATTTGACAAAAGAACGGAGTCCACATGAATGGGTCCCTAACCCTAATCATTCAGAAATCAGAATCAATGAATCTCCTTTCTCAATAATTTCACTATTTTTATACGTATAGGAGAAATGATTTTTTTTTTTTTTTTTTTTTTGATAAAAATACCCTTAATGCATTCACGATATATGGGAGAGATTTTTTTTTATTCATTTTCATCGATGGAGTGGAGGTTTGTTAGACCTCCACCATCAATGGAGGTATTTATTCGAGGTTTGTTCGACCTCCATCAATGAAAGTCTGTGACAAAACCTTAATTGATTAAAAGATCTGTTTCTAGAAACTTTACAGAATAAAATACCAACATTGATATTTCATCATGTAATCATGTTGATATTTTATCGTATAAAATTTTATAAACTTTTTCAAATGAATTTTAAGGAGAAAACGATATCAAATTTTCGTCCATAATATACCAATGGAATCGTTTTGGCGAGGAGAATAATATTTCGAAGAGAGAAAATTGTAGAGAGAGAAACACAAATGAATAATAGAGACAAGAAAAACCTATGAAGAGAGAGAAAGTGTCGATGAAGATTCAAGTTATTAAAATTGATTAGAGTGAAAAAGTAAAATTGATAAGAGAGAAAACTTAAAAGAGAAAAATTAAGAAAGTAATTAAAGATGATGGATATGGAAGTCAATAAAAGAATTTTAAAGGGTATTTCCATCAAAACATACATAAATATTGATATAAACAGTTAACTTACTAAGAATAAATAAATGTGAACAACCTTATAATTTTAGGGATAAATACCGAAATTTCCTCATTTAAAAGGCTAATTAACATTATATGTATACAGTTAAGAGAAACTTTCCCATTAATGCTAAACAGGTGACATGTGTCATTGCTATAGTTAATCATGTGTTTTTTTGGATCTAATGTGTTGTGTTTGATGAAGGTAACAGAGAAAACCCAGAGAAGAGAGAACTCCATTAACAGAGCTTTAGGCTTTTGATTCTCATTAATTCTCAAGGAGGAAAATACAATTGTATTTATATACAAAGAATGAAAGAGCAAGGCATGCGTTTTGTCAAGATCTAAAAATTTCTGCTAATTACGGAATCATGTTATTTAACAAGTAACTAATTTATGCCAACTCAGCACTCACTAATTCTAACTAACTCTTCATCCCGACTAAGCATTGCTAATTAGTTCGATCATGAACCATATTACATTTGTATCTTCTAGAGCTTGCATTGATCGGCTTGTTGTTGTATGATCACAATCTGAGGTCCATGGAACTCCACTATGTATGCAAACAGTGTAACACACTGAATTATTCTTCATACTTTTTAAGTTACTGCTGTGAAGTTTAGGTGTGTTCTTTTATTAAGCCGCTAATGATCATTACTCTTCACACTACGCCAATCGTGTGTGTGATCTACTCTTCCGACCGGTGCACGATATTAATTCTTTCATTAAAAAAAAAAAAGGTATTGGATTGTAATTAAAATTAGTTCAGGAATTATAAAACTTGGAATTTATTTATTTATTGTGATCTGTCATCTGTCTGTCATTAGACGAATCTAACCAGACACAAGTCTTCTTACAACTATCACTTTTCATTACTGCAGGCACATAGCTAATACGCTAATAGCGAAAAGCAGACATGACATTAACATTTATTTCAGAAAATAAAAATATATAAAAAAAAAGAAGAAGATATTACTTTCCTGTTAAAACTTGTACAAAATTTCATCTTTAATGCTTCTTTTTTTTTTTTTTTTTTTTTAATATTGTAATAAATAATGGTTCAAGTATTATTATACAATATCTTAGGTAAAGCAATTCTAGAGTTTTTCTCTTATGAGCACACATTATAGACATATCTATAGTATACTAATAGTTTAATACATATCACCATAATTTTACCATATAAACAACATAACTTTAATCATAATAATACATATAGTAAAAGTGTGGTGATATATATTAATATGCTAAATATATATCTATATATATATATATTTTTTGTGAGTTTCACATGACGAAACACACAATCTGAGGGACAAAATTTTCAAAAACCAACAATTTTCCACTATGCCCAACCCACCGCAACAAACCTTAGGATGCATCAAGTTAGCACAAGCCGAAGCATGCTAGTTCTTCCACATTTTTTTTGGGATGTTTTGATATGGAGCATAATGAATAATCTCTATAAAAGCCAAACGAGAAAGTAGAAACAGTGTTGTGCTCTCTTAAGAGGTTAAAATTCAAATCTTGACCCGACCGCAGTATTCTCCGTTTACACGCTCCCACAACCGAAGCCATGCTCACGCTTGCCCTTCGAATACGTTGGAAAAATCAAAATCCAAGATGAACCGTCCCTCTCCCCTCGAGAAAGATCAACACAGCACTACTCGCCCACCAGACCAAGGGACAAAATTTCCGACGGGACAGGGGCATAATTTTCGAAATCCAACGATTGTCCATTATACCCAACCTAATGCAACACACCATGCATCATCAAGTTAGCACGAGCCGATGCATGCTAGTTCTCCGCATTCTTTTGGAATGTTTCGATCGGTTGAGCATAATGAATAATCTCCTTTGACGGCCAAATGAGAAAGTAAAGATAGTGTTGTGCTCCACCGAGAGGTTAAAACTCAAATATTGACTCGACCGTAGTATTCTCCGTTTCCACGCTCCCACAACCGAAGCCATGCTCATGCTTTCCCTTCGAATACGTTGGAAAAATCAAAATCCAAGATGAACCATCCCTCTCCCCTCGAGAAAGATCAACACAACACTATTAGCCCACTAGACCAAGGGACAAAATTTCCGACGGGACAGGGGCATAATTTTCAAAATCCAACGATTGTCCATTATTTATATTTTATATTAATTAATATAAAATTCTTGAAACAAACATAGAGAGTCATGAAAATCAAACACTAAAAATCATGACTCGCCACGTCTGCTTCATGTAATATGCCATAATTGAAATTTAAATATAAACAACTAATTAAAAGGAAAATAAATATTAATTTTAAAAATTATCATCATCATCAAAAATAAATAATAATAATTAACATCATCATCCTTCCAAACACCCAAATCAATACCTTTTTTATATATTATATTTTGTAATATTTTTATTTTTAATTAATTAATTAATTCATTTTATATAATTAAGTATTATTTCTATAAGAGCAAAATCAACAATTCTTCTCATTTGTGACTAACTAACGGCAGTCAATGCATTAAAGGGTATGTTTGTGTTATTTTGATATTTTCACGGGTTTTAGTGCAATTATGCATATAATCAAGGTAAGTTAGTGTAATTTGCCCTATTTAAAATTTTGTTATTATTTCTTTCTCTTCCCCCACAAAATAGACTCCAATTTTATTTATTTATTTCTTCTCTTTCCTCATATCAAGCAACTCTCTTCATTTCTTCTTGATTGTTTTTTATCCACAAAATTACTCCGATTTGAAGTTTTTTCGGTTGGAGATCCATTTTATGTTTGTGAAAGTCGTATGAATGCAAAGTTTGTGTCATGCCTCAATCGATTTGGAAGTAAAAAAATGTTTGATGAAATTGAAGAACAACTAATATTGATAAGAAAGAAAGAAAAAAATCTAAAGTGTGTTTGAAAGAAAAAATACATATATTATAGAGAAAACAATGTGTAATAATTTTGTTCTTCTAATGAAAATAATGAAAATTAATTTTTTTTTTTTAAATTGAATATAAATTAATTAAAGGAGAGTGTATTCAATTATGATTTTAAAAGACTTTTAATGACTTTTATGAAATTAAAAAGTTTAGGTGTATTCAATATAGACTTTTAACGACTCTATAAAAGTCATGAGGTATTCAATACATACTTTTATAGACATTTAAAAAGTTTTTAAAAGTTATGTGATATTCAATCAAGACTTTTTAATAGTATATAAAAGTTAAGAGGTATTCAAAATCTCAATGACTTTTAATGATTTTTAGTTATAACAAATCTCACAATTTGTCTTCCACTCCTACCAAAGACTTTGAATGACTTAAAAAAAAAAAAAAATAGAAAGAATTTCACTTTAAAAGAAAAACAAAAAACTCTTTGAAAAACATTAACCACCAAACATATATTCTATTTTCAAATAAAATCACACTCATTCTTAACAAATTTCATAAATAAAATAAAGGGATATTATTATTTACCCCCTGAGGTTTACCCTATTATTAAGACGAGGACAGGGTTTGGACTTATTGGCCATTCTTCCCCCTAAAATCAAACTTCTGTTAATTGACCCCCTTCTGGTACACTTTTCATCCAGTCAATGTATTTTATGCCCCCTTTGACCATTAAATGGAAGGGAATTAATGTCAATGACATTGTTCATTACATAAAAAATATATTAAAAAAACACAAAAAAATTATATAACACAAAAAATAAAAAAAGATGGATTTCCACCATCCATCTCAAAGATGGACGGTGGAAATATGTCTTTTAAAAAAAATTTATTTAAATCTCGAAACAGTAAAAATAACAATTTTTTATATATAAAAAAAAATCTGATGGATCTCTACAATTTCGTAACATAAATAAAAAATAACCATTTTTTTTTATTAAAAAAAAAAAAAAACTGATGGATCTCTACAATTGCAACACATAAATTAAAACTAACTCTAATAATAATAATAATAATAATAATAATAATAATATCTTCTTCTTCTTCTTCAAACCGATATATATATATATATCTCTCTCTCATTCGATGAGATTGATCGATCAATCTCATCCTAGCCACTCTGATCTCTCTCTCTCGATCTCATCATGCCGATCTGTCTCTCCTTCGTTCGATCTCAGGGTGGTGGCGGTTTTTGGGAGATTTTTGGGTGGGATTGGTGGCGAGTTCATGGCGGTTTTTGGTGGGTGGTTTTGTTGGAGGTTTATGGGTGGGGTTTGGTGTCGATTTTTTCTGGTGTGATTTTTTCGAGTGGATTTTGTCTGGTGTGATTTTTTGTGGTGTGATTTTGTCTTTTGATATTTTTTCTGGTTTAAAAATCATAGGTGTTTTTGATTTTGAAGTTGTTCGATTTTGTGTTGCGAGTTTTGTGTGATGGTAGTTTCGTGGTGGTGGTGGTGGCGTGGATTTGGTGGTGGCTTGGTTGGGTTTTCTAGATTCTGGGTTGGTGTTCTTGATTTTGGGTTTTCTAGAAATAATTCTGGGTTGGTTTTCTTGATTAGGTTGAAGCGATTTGGGAATGATTTGGAAGATGATGAATATGAATGATTTGGAAGGGTTTTAGGTTGAGTTTATGGGATTCAATTTCTTTTGGGATTCAATTTCTTCAAACAAAAACAGTTTAACATCGAAGAGATCAAAAACAATTCAATTGAATTCATATTTTTCCTTTTAAAAAATAGATAATAATTTAATTTATATTTTTAAAATTAAATAAATAAGAATATATATATATATATATATATATTGAAGTGAAGATTTAATTATTATTATTATTATTATTATTATTATTATTAAATTTAAATATAAAAAAAGAGATCTCCACCATCCATCTCAAAGATGGACACTGGAGATCCATCTTTTTTTTTTAATTGTGTTTTTTATTTTAGTTTTTAGTTTTTATTTATTTATTTATTTTAGTTCATTAATTTATCAAGGGTAAATCGGTCATATCCTTCGCATTTAATCGTCAAAGGGGCATAAAATACATTGATCGGATGAAAAATGTGCCAGAAGGAGGACAGTTAACATAAGTTTGATTTTAAGGGGAAGAACATCCAATAAGCCCAAAGCCCAAACCCTGTCCTCGTCTTAACAATAGGGTAAACCTCAGGGGAGGAAATAATAATATCCCTAAAATAAAACGGATAACTTTTGAAATAAATAAACATTATAAATAAATAAAAACATACAAATATTAACGATCTATAACAAAAAAAAAAAAATTAACTAAAAAATAATATAAAACAACTCTCCAATAGCTGTGCAATTAAAGACGAGATATTTCATATTTTTTTTACATATATTTTCAAAGCAATTAAACAACACCGAAACAAATTAAATGAACTTCATTGATGTAAAATGAAAATATTAAAAGATAAAAATCACTACTTAATCATGCGAATGTGCCATAATCAAAGTTGTGTATGACGGTATGAGTGTGACTCCAAGTAATTATGATCAATATCAAACTACCCATTTTTAGACATGTGTCTTATTCAACAACTAAGTAAGATTTTTAAGTTTTATCTTTAGTAATTTGAATGAATTTTTAGTAGATTTTTTATACTCATTGTTATATTTTCGTAGAGACATGTAAACGTTAATATTATTGTCGGTTTGCTACATTTATTCTAAAAGAAAATTTATAATATTTTGACTAATTATAAAAAAACAAATAAAATTTTGACTAATTATTAAAATAAAATAAAAAAAGGAGCATAATGTCTTTATAATTCAAAAATAAAATTAAAATATATTTTTTTAAATCACATATATAGACATTAATGCTTTTGTCAAGTTTAATTAACAATGGTTTTTTTTTTTTATTCATTTGAAAAAATATTTTTATTGACATGGTAAATATATATAATTTTGCTAAAACAACGTATACATTATATTTAAAAGTCAATGAAAATGAAAGTCTATAAATGTCTATAAAAGTCTTTTAAAATGAAAGTCTACAAAAGTCTTTTGGAATGAAAGTCTATGAAAGTTTTTCATAATCAGTAAAGTATTCATTCTCAATATTTAACAATCAATTTGTTCAAGAAATATTTGAAATTAATATTTAAAGGAGAATCTAGGCTTTAAGAAAATGGAAAGATTTTGTTAATGATATATGTTAATATCAAATTATTATGGGAAAGTCATTTTTCAAAAAAAAAAATAAAATAGGAAATTAATTAATAAATTTTTTTTTTTTTGAAACTATTACAATAATTAATGGATATACTTACAAACTAAAACTGTTTAGTTTTCTTTATAATTTTACTTAAAGGTATTCTTGGATTTTCAATAATATACTAATTTGAGGTGTAATATGTTGTAAGGGGTGCAAATATCATTTATAAGATTGAAGAGTCACTGATACTATATGTAGATCGTAGAATCATTTTGAACATACGTATCCGGTAGATGCTCATCTAAATTTTCAAATAAATCATTAATCATATCTCTTTCGATTCCAACTACTAGTTGTCGATTTTCTTCAATAGCATACGGGATAAAATCGGTAAACAATAAGTCAAACCGTAACATAGGATGTTTTTGTTAGTCAACGTAAGTGTTTAATGCCTTAGACAACAAAAGACAACAGGTTAAGCGGGCTCTTGTTGTTTGTTTCGAAGACCCTCAGGCGGTTTGGGACTTTGGATCCTAAAGAAAGAAAAGAATGTTAGAATTGAAGAGCCAATTGATGATCGTTATTTATACTCCAACGCTCAAGCCAGTACAAAATAAATCTTATAAAGACAAGATAGAATGTAATAAAAGAATTTGGATTTGGATCCTCTACTATCTGATCTCTTTTCCGACCTCATATAATCGGATGTGGATCCTCTACTGATTTGATTTTTTTCTTGATCTTTTTAAAGCATGTGATTGGTTGTTAGTAAAGTGGTTGTAAAAACCAATCACATCTCAACCACTCGTTCATTGCATTGCTTATATGTCATGAAATTAAGTGAGGTCAGGGAAAAGATCAAATCAGTAAAGGGTCCAAATTCCATATAATCTTATGAGTTATGACACATAGACGTTGTAATGAATGTGTGGTTAAAATGTGATTGGTTTCAACAACCAATTTATCAACAATCAATAACATACTTTAAAGAATGTTATGTGCCTTTCTTTCTAATTATTGCTTTATTATTTTCTAGTTGTTGAATAAGTCTTATTAATCTGTTTTAGTTGAGCTAGTATTACGGAAATAACTTTTCTTCTCCTATTTGGGTGGGTAGGTGGTTCTGTAACTGCTTTCCCATTTTTGTTGATTTTCGTTGTAGCAGACAAGGCTATTTAAAAGCCAAGTCAGTTCTTGAATATGTTATGTTATTAATCTTCTTCAAATACTCAGTATTGTTGAGAGGTCAAAGGTTCCTCAATTAGCCTTAAACAACTTTTATTTCTTTATTATCATCATAGGTAAGTCAGGAAATACACAGTACGTACCACAGTGGTATCAGAGCACTGGCATGGATTCAAGAGTGGAGAAATTGGAAGCAGACGTCAACTCTCTCACCATCGGTCAACAACAAATTCTTGACAAGTTGAATGAACTTTCTATTCAGTTCAACACCAGAGCTAGTATTCAGCCCACAAATTGCCCACCTGATCTGGAAGGTGAGAACTCACAGGCTCCGCTCCAAAGTCCGAATCGGCGAATGGGTGGCACCAATGGGACATCACAGCAGGGATCCCACTATGCTCCTCGGTTTGTCAAGCTTGATTTTCCGCGGTTCAAGGGAGAAGAAGATATTACGAGCTGGTTTTGTAGAGTGAATCAGTTTTTTGAATTCAATCACACCCCGGAAGAAGATCGAGTGGCTTTGGCATCCTTTCATTTGGAAGGAGACGCTCAATTATGGTATCAATTACTCAAACAGGAGAAGGAGGTACTGACGTGGCAAGAGTTCCAGGATGGATTAGATCTTCGGTTTGGTGTTACTAAATTTCAAGATTTTTTCGGAGACTTGATCAAGCTGCAGCAGGTTGGTTCAGTTCGAGATTATCAGACCCAGTTCGAGAAATTGTTAGCTAAAGTGGGGCATTTTCCTCCAAACCGCCAAGTAAGTTGTTTCATCAGCGGTTTGAAAGATTCCATCAAAGTCGATGTACTAGCTGGCTGCCCGATGTACTAGCTGGCTGCCCGGCAACCTTGTCAACAGCCATCGGTTTAGCTCGATTATATGAAGCTCGCAATATATCACAACGTCGACCAACGATAACAGCAGACGTGAAAAAAAGGTTCTTTTCCGCAGCAGGAGGGAAAAAACAGCAACACCACTCTCCCAGTTCGACGATTATCATCAACAGAACTGCAGGAACGTCGTGCGAAAGGCTTGTGTTACAATTGTAACGAAAGATTTGTTCCGGGTCATCGGTGTAAGAAGTTGTTCCTAATTGAACTTTGTGAAGCAGAGGGAGACGGTGATGTGGTTATGGAAGAAGAAGACACAGAGCAAACATCCTTGATTAACATACCGGAAATTTCCTTGCATGCTATTTCAGGATCACGAGCACCCGAGACAATGAGAATTAGAGGTAACATCGGGCGCATATCCACCATTGTTTTGGTTGATTCGGGAAGCACTCATAACTTCATTAGTGAAGTTCTAGCAAAGAAGGTGGGCTTACAACCAGTACAAGGAGGACAGTTTGAAGTAATGGTGGCATCAGGTGAACGTTTATCTAGTCAAGGGAAGTGCAAGTGTGTAACTTTGCTCCTACAAGGAATTCCTGTGTCGGTTGATTTTTATTTACTGCCGTTGGAAGGATATGATATTGTTTTGGGCACACAATGGTTACGAACACTCGGTCCAATCTGGTGGGACTTTGCAAAATTACAAATGAAGTTCAAGGTAGCAGAAGCAGACGTAATTTTACAAGGAGAATCATGTCCAGCAGATCAAATAGTGGGGGAATTAAAATTTATTAAAGAGGCACGAAAAGGGTATAAAGGTATGTTGTTCCAATTATTTTCTCTGGATAGTCCAAGGCTTTCACAAGAAGAACAATATCAATCTTCTCACTTGCAGCAACTCTTGGAAAAATTCCGAGATGTCTTTGACGAACCAAACAGCCTACCACCCTCTCGCACCCATGATCACAAGGTTCCATTAATACCTGGAAGTGGACCAGTCTGTGTTAAGCCATATCGATATCCATATTATCAAAAGTCAGAGATTGAACGACTTGTAGCGGAGATGCTTTCTACAGGTGTGATCAGGCCAAGTAACAGTCCTTATTCTTCTCCTGTCATTTTAGTTAAAAAACATGACGGTTCTTGGCGAATGTGTGTTGACTACCGTGCTCTTAATAAGATCACGATCAAGGACAAGTTTCCGATTCCCGTTATTGATGAGCTGCTGGATGAGTTAAATGGGGCAAAAATATTTTCGAAGCTTGATTTGCGAAGCGGGTACCATCAAATCCGGGTAGTTCCAGAGGATACTGTTAAGACAGCTTTTCGTACGCATCACGGGCACTACGAATTTTTGGTGATGCCGTTCGGTCTCTCCAATGCACCCTCAACATTCCAAGCCTTAATGAACGAGGTATTCCAGGAATATTTGCGTAAATTTATTTTAGTATTTTTTGACGATATTCTTGTTTACAGTCGGTCTTGGAAAGAACATCTTCACCATTTGGAACTAGCCTTAACTATATTAAGAAGTCAACAGTTGTTTGTCAAGAGAGAAAAGTGTCAGTTTGGGCAACGACAGGTCCACTACCTTGGCCATGTGATTTCTGATGAAGGGGTTACCGTGGATCAAGACAAGATCGCCGCAATGGTTAATTGGCCTAAACGCACCACCCCAAAAGCATTGAGAGGGTTCCTTGGGTTGACAGGTTACTATCGCAAGTTCATCCAGAACTATGGAAAAATCGCAGGGCCGCTGACTCGGATGCTAAAAAAGGACTCATTTCTATGGTCGCCTACAGCAGATAATGCCTTCCAGAATCTAAAATCAGCAATGACGAAAGCTCCTGTTTTAGCTCTACCCAATTTTGCTCAAAAATTTATTGTGGAGTGTGATGCCAGCGGTTCAGGTGTGGGAGCTGTATTGATGCAAGACCGACCAATAGCTTTTTACAGTCAAGCGTTGCAAGGTAAAAATTTATTATTGTCAACGTACGAGAAAGAAATTCTGGCATTAGTTTTGGCTGTACAACGATGGCGTCCTTATCTACTTGGGCGACAGTTCGTAGTGAGAACAGACCACCAAAGTTTGAAGTATATGTGGGTCCAAACCATCACCACTTTAGCTCAACAAAGATGGTTATGTAAATTGATGGGGTTTGATTTCGTCATCGAATTCAAGAAGGGACCTGAAAATATTGTAGCCGATGCTTTGTCTCGAAGAGAAGACGATGCAAGGGAGGCAAAACCATCTGGCGAGTTCGCAGCAATCTCTCAACCAGTGTCAAATTGGATAGCTGCAATCAAAGAAGAAATTAACTCTACAACAGATTTGCAAGACTTGGTTCAACGAATCCAAGGAGATGAAGCCGTGGGACCATGGAAGCTGGTTGATGGAGTGATATTTTTTAAAGAAAGAATTTTTCTAGCTGCAGATTCACCATTAATTTCTGATATAATTGAGCAGTTTCATAACAGCTCTCATGAAGGGTATCATAAAACCCTCCAGCGGATTCGAGCCAACTTTTACTGGATGGGAATGCGGAAAAAAATCAGGGGATTTATTGCTGCATGCGACATTTGCCAACGCCACAAGTCCGAACAACTTGCTCCTGCCGGGCTTCTACAACCATTGCCAATTCCGAGTCAAGTATGGGAAGATATATCGATGGATTTCATCGATGGTTTACCGGTATCTAAAGGCAAGACAACAATTTTTGTCGTGGTTGATAGACTGACCAAGTATGCACATTTTATTCCATTGTCCCATCCATATACTGCTGTTGGTGTTGTTGAGATTTTTTTTGAGAATATATTTAAATTGCATGGGATGCCGAGATCGATTGTTTGTGATCGAGATCCCACATTTACAAGCATCTTTTGGTCAGAGTTATTCAAGAGGAATGGTACAAATTTTAATTATAGCTCTGCCTACCATCCGCAAACCGATGGCCAGAGCGAGGTGGTGAATCGTACTCTTGAGATGTATCTACGATGTTTTTCGAGTTCACGACCCAAAGAATGGTGTAACTGGTTAGCTTGGGCAGAGTACTGTTACAACACCAGCTGGCATTCCTTTATCAAAACGACTCCCTTTGAACTTGTATATGGCAGAGCTCCGCCTACATTGTTGTCTTACATTCCTGGTGCTACTGCTGTTGAGTCTGTGGACAATCAACTACAGATTAGAGATCAAGTTCTGAAAGATTTGAGGGTCACGCTTCGAGGGTCACGCTTCAGGAGTCGCAATCTCGTATGAAGAAGATACACGACCAGCATCGTACGGAACGAGAATTTGAAGTGGGAGACTGGGTTTACCTGAAACTCCAGCCTTATCGACAGTCGTCAGTGGCAATACGAAAAGTTGCCAAGCTAGCTCCTAAATACTATGGACCCTTCATGGTTCTAAAGAAAATGGGAGCAGTTTCTTACAAGTTGGAATTGCCATCAGAGTCTAAAATTCATTCCGTGTTCCATGTTTCTCTTTTAAAGAAAAAAGTTAGTTCCAGGCATCCAATTCAAGGTGAACTTCCAGCTGTTGTAATGGATACTGGAACCATTTTCCCTACACCACAGGCCGTTCTCGATCGACGTCAACGAAAATATGTAGATGAAATTCTCATTCATTGGAAGGGACTTTCACCTGCAGAAGCGACTTGGGAAAATCTTGCTGCTATGCAAAAGCAATTTCCTAACCATGGCCTTGAGGTCAATGCCGTTTTTTAAGGGGAAGGGAGTTGTTATGTGCCTTTCTTTCTAATTATTGCTTTATTATTTTCTAGTTGTTGAATAAGTCTTATTAATCTGTTTTAGTTGAGCTAGTATTACGGAAATAACTTTTCTTCTCCTATTTGGGTGGGTAGGTGGTTCTGTAACTGCTTTCCCATTTTTGTTGATTTTCGTTGTAGCAGACAAGGCTATTTAAAAGCCAAGTCAGTTCTTGAATATGTTATGTTATTAATCTTCTTCAAATACTCAGTATTGTTGAGAGGTCAAAGGTTCCTCAATTAGCCTTAAACAACTTTTATTTCTTTATTATCATCATAGGTAAGTCAGGAAATACACAGTACGTACCAAAGAAGTTAAGAAAAAGATCAAATCACAGGATTCAAATCCATAAAAAAATATGCACCTCATAAGTCATATATAAAGTTGGCTCACAAACTTATATGAAAGGAAGAGTGTCCGAGTGAAAACTTGAGTGATAGATAGATATTACTACATTAGACACTCAAAACCTATTTGAACTCTGCTTTCGGTTCACTATGCAGCCGAGGGGTTTTGCTTACCATGATATCTTAATTCGTCAGTCCGCTAAATGGGCCAAAAACGCTGATGCTTCTAAAAGGTCATATTGGGCTTACTTTTAGGACCTTGTAATATTAAATTCTGACATAGTGTTAAAACCTGATGGAGTTTGGACCAGTTTTTCATGTATATAAAAGGTTGAAAATTCTAAAATGCATACATGCTATGATCATTTTTATGTTAAAACCTTTTTCTTGTTAAGTATTACGATTTAATTCAAAAATGCATAAATACTGGATCATTTTTACGTATTACGTATTAAGATTTAGTTGTAAGTAAAGGTTCACACATTGTTACGAAGATGAAAACCTGTAGTACGTAGACTTGCACACACCGATCTTACTTGCATTACACATATGCAGGACTAGCTAGACTGACTTTGCTATTCACCGAAAGTCATGAAAATCCACAAACTAGACGAGTTGAGAAGTCACACAAGTGGAGCAAAAATTAATATAAAAGTCAATTGTTTTGATTAATCCTAGCTGCTGCGGCCATGGAAGCCCCCACTCCACCGGGCGTTGTCCTCATATCAGGTTTGTTCCTTATCTCTGCACTAATCACATCTTCAGCGTCTTCACGCGTCACTGCTTTGTCATCACACATCTTTGTACTTGCATCCTGCCCAAACAAACAAATTATTAATACTGGTTAAACAAGAAAGAAAGAAAAAATTACAATATTATATATACAGCAATAAAAATGAATTGATGAACTGTTCACCGCCAAAACATCGGAGATTGTCGTCTTAGCTCCCAAGAAAAGTGTCCGCTCGTTGTGAGTGGCTGCAGACTGTGCTGTAGCACCAATACCACCAGGTTTTATCTCATTAGTCCCTGTCGCTCTCATCTCAGCCGCATATATAGCTGCAACATCGCTCTGATCAACCGCTTTATCCCCAGCAGCAGAGAGAGCTGACACCTCCAAAGCTTCACCGATCGTAATCGAATCAGGATCGAGTACATTTCCTGGAGTTCCAGTTGCCACATTAGGCTTTGCATATTGCGCCACGACCTGTCCCATGATAAGATAAAATGCAAGTCAAGCCAAAGTGGTCAGGGGAGGAGATAGGCAAGGGCCGATAGGGGCAATGGTCCTGCCAACCAAAATATTTTCAATAAATTTTATATGTTTAAAATTATCATAATGTGTTATATAGGTAAAGATATCATCACATTATTTTTTAATTATATATAATTATTACCCTTTAAAGTCTTATCCAACCAATATATCTAAGAAAGTTTGATGTGAGGCAACATCAACAACTATAAGCCTATGACCATAACCGTTTTAAAAAGAAATTATTCATATGTTCTTATTTAATAATATATGTAATGAATAAATATCATGAAGATTATTAACCATGATCATTAAGATATACAGGGTGTGATAGATTATTTACTAAAGAAGTAGGTTCAATTCTTGAAACATGCAACATAGATGTTCTAGATAACAACTCTTGTTACATTGTAATACGAGGTCGAACTCAACATCGACAGAATAATTTTACAATTAAACAGTACTATTTGGTATGTATATATTTTATGTTGCAATTGATTCTCAATTACAATAGTTAAATATGAGTATAGATTCGATTATAAATGATTTTTTAGAATTTTAAAGAACGGCATTTTGATTCATAAAATTTCGATTTATTTTATTTATTTATTTATGAGACTTTAGATATTACATTTATTTATTTATTTTTAAAATTTTATTTTTTAAATATTAATATATTTATCTTTCACAAACTTAAATTTCTTTTTGTCTCGACCTCTTAAAGTCAAAATCCTGACTTCACCCTTGAAAGTGGTAGCGTACAAAGGTTCAATTATTATACACATACCGTATATTAAGTATAGTATATTGGTTGCCGAGTTAGTTTCTACATTTATTGTGGTAAGTGATCTACACAAATCAAAGAAGAAGGAAAAAAAAAACAAAAAATCTCTAGTATAACTATGTACACAACAACTACACAGTTCTTATATAGTATAGTAGCTAAATCATTGGTACAACTATGCAATTATATAGGGCTTTATAAATATGAAATTATATAGAGCGAGCTTTGTAGAACATATATTCAAAACCTGGTCTCCGACAGATTCAGTGATAATCCGGTTAGCATCATCTACGATCATTTCGGAAATGGTGACGCCCTGGTCTCTGGTGATGTCGGTGAGAGCTCTGTGGCGTACAAGACCAGCCTTTTCGTTCACAGCAGCGGCTGTGCCGCTTTTCTGGGTCTGTCCAAGCAACGAGTTCTCAGCTGCCTGCATGCTTGCCGCGTCTCCTGGTGTGACGGGCTTGGAAGCCAGCTCTCCTGAGACGTCGAAAACGTCACCGTATTTGATGGGTTGTTGTTGCGGAAACTGTTCCGCCAGCGCCTGCCGCCTTGGTGGTTGTTGCTGACTCATACTCTTTTTTGGAGTTTGAATTAAGAAAACAAGAAGAGGCTTTGTAACTACTAGCTTGTTCCTTGTTAATTAATTATGGCTGATCCAAGGTAGAAGTAGGAGTATGAGGTACGGGAGTTTTAAGGTGACAACAGAGTTTGTAAAATCACACGTGTCAAAATGGGTAACAGATGTTTGGAAAGTAGAGCGACAGGTGGTGTTAGGGCAATTGCCACCTGGTATAGTTTGCTGGATCTAGAACACATTAGTGAATGACAAAGAGATTTAGATCCTCTATTGATCTGATCTTTTTTCTGACCTTTTTAAAGTATGTGATTTGTTATTGTTAAAATAGTTGTAGAAATCAATCACATCTGAACCATACATTCATTGCATTATTTATGTGTCATAAGATTATATGAGATCAGAAAAAATATAAGATCAATAGAAGATCCAAATTGATGACAATGACCCAAGGAGCTCCGAGAAGAAGCTAAGTTTAAAAAAAAGAAAAAAAAAAAAGTTAGAGACAAAGTACTATTTACGTCGGTAGTCTACTATACATATCGTACAAAATAGCTATCAAGTTGTTTCTAGCTATTGGATTTTAATTAAAAGTCTAAAAAAAATTTAGAGACTTAAAAATTAAAAAATAAATTAAAACTAAGGTGGCATTTGTTTTTTGATATGAATATTTAAAGTTCTGAATTGAGTTTAAAGTCTGAAGTTTGAAGTCTAAAGTTTGGACAATATGTTTGTTTTTTATTTTCTGAAGTTTGAATTAATTGTCAAGCTGTTTGTTTTTTTAAAATAAAAACAACTGAAAACCTGTAATTTGACATTTATACCCTTACCTCATTGATTGTTATATATCAATGTATTTATTTGTTATGTACTTATATCTTATTAATCCAAAAATAATAAATCCCTATTTAAATAAAATTATAGTTCCTTTTAATTAATATTCCAAGAAAATATTATTTTAATGTTAAATAAAATTATATATATTATAATTAAAGTTTGTGAAGAACTGTAGTAATCAAATAAAATAAAAAACAATTTTTTTTTTTTTGAGAAGCAAGAACAGAAGCAACAAAGCAACAAACAGGGGAGCTTTGCCAAAGCTTAACCATAGACAAGGCGAGGGGACCGCTTACACCAAAAGGGCTAGAAAAAACAAACAAATTAAAAGCCCACAAAACATAACCAGGAACCACAGCATTATACTAAAACAACACAGCCAGGAAAACTAAGTAAAAGAACCAAAGTATCGATGCAAAAATCCCTGCAGCAATACACGCACCCAATAAGTCTTCACTTTATTGAGCAAAATTCATAAGTTAACACATCGTGTACAAGTCTTTTGGACACTCAAAACATCTTGACAAAAATCCTATTTTTCTCAAGAGTCAAATGTTTTTGTTCCATTCCCCATAAGCAAAATTCCTATATTACTCAATTACATAACCAAAATGTTCTACTCCATTAAAAGTAATAGCGAAATTAAATGGACCTTTCCAAAAGTTGATTCGCAATTCGATCCCTAAAGTGTTGCATGAATACTTGATCCGAAATTCAAAAATCATGGTTTGTACTTGGTGGTTGATTATGATTTGCATTCTCATTCTCTACTTCGAGGTCTTCATCGCTATATTTTTTTAAATAGTGCATCATTAATTGATATTCTTGAAAATTATGTAGAGCTATGCATGCTACCACTATATTTCTTTGTGTACCAAATGTGTACGATGGCATCATTTTCAACATCGGAAAACGGGCTTTTAAGACTCCAAATGGATGTTCAATAACATTCATCAATCTTGAATGACATTGGTTGAATATCTCCTCTTTTCATTTAGCTTTATCACCACAACGAAAGTCACTCAACCAATAACAGATATGACGATATGGTGCCATGAAGCCTTTTGTGTGTGTATATATGCAGCATCTACTGAATAATATTTATCTGAAAAATAACATTGATGTTATTTAGATAACAACCTTTACAAGAAAGTTTCAAATAAAAAGCGTACCTTATGGTGGCATTGGAAAGTTATGACTTAGATTATGAATAGTTTCTATTAACACTCTTGAATCATGTGTCATTCCTTCCCATCCAACAACAATATATTTAAAAATCATATCGAAGTCACAAATTGCCATGACATTTTGGGAGCATTCCCATCTCCCACGACCCCTGAATGGAACTTGTTTTTCAACTGGAATGCATGCACTAATTAAAGTTCCATCAATTGCTCCAAGAGCACCCTACATCATAAGAACACAGATATTATAAGAATTTTTTAAATATGATTCATTTTCTAATTTTACAAATAAATCATGGAATCTACCTTGAAAATTTGTCTTAATCGATGGTTTGGTATGCCATTTGGAATATCATCAAAAGATGGAGGAACAATCATTTTTTTGGAAAAGTGCATCATTGCAACTAAAACTTCATGAAAGTATTTGTGCGCTGTCTGACCCGAGTGTCGAAATCAATGTTTAACAAGCTGATTTTGAATATTATAACTGATTGTCATCAAAAACATCACAATCTTCTCTTATACGGTCAAATATTTACTATCGCCAAGCCACTTTTTTTCCTGAAAAGTTTAACATAAAAATATAAAACTACTATTCTCCATCTGTATCTATTCATAGCATAAATTTAACAGCTCTTTAATAAAAAGTGAACCTGTAAGTATCGATGTAGAGATAGGCACCTTATTAATACGAGGTCTCTTCAGAAATGTAAGTAATAACATGATCAATCTTTTTCGTATAACTTTTCTAGCCTCTGATCTTGACTCATCATCTTCACTTGATGACAACGTTTCAAAACCGCTCGAATAAGGACTCCCCATAGACATATCTATCATATATATATGAAACGAAAATGTTACAAATTACTAGAAGACAAGACAAGTAACATAGAAGACAAGTAACATTATAAAACAAAAAGAAGCAGTAACATTACAAAATAAAATAAACCAAAGATGACAAGTAACATAAATAGTGTCATACATAGTGTTCAAAAGATTACTTTTAAATATAACAAGAAAAAGCAAACATGCTTAATAGTTTTGAAATGATAACAAAAGCAATAAAAATTAAAAATTCAAACATGAAATAGTGGCAAATATTACAATAGTTTTGAAATGATAACAAAAGCAATAAAGATTACAAATTCAAACATGAAATAGTGGCAAAAATTACAAGACACAAAAGATAATATTGCCAAAAAAAATAAAAAATAAAGAAGCCTTAGAATCTTCTTGGCAAGCTTCGAATCCATGCAAGCCGCTCTTCATAACTATCCATTTCGATCCACAAATCTCGATACTCTCTTCACTTGCCAGAGCCGGCCCTGAGCCGGGGCTCCAGAGCTGCCGGCCCAGGGCCCATCATTTTGAGAGCCCTCATATGCATATAATGAGTTCATTTGATGATTTTAAAACGGTCCCCTGATAAGTGAATTGTTCAAATACATTATAAAAGCCCAAATATTAGTAAAGCCCAAATATGAATAAAAACCACTAGACAAAAAAAATCAAGTTGTACAACTGAAAACAAAAACAGACATTAAGACAAAAAAGCAACTAGATTTATATTTTATTATTTTTTAATCATTACTTTTCTTCTTTAATTATTTAATCACTTTTTTTTTCTCACTTCACACCTCTCTCTCCTAGTCTCCGACTTCTCTCACTCTCTCACTCTCTCAGACTCTCAAATAATCTCAATTCTTCTCTCTTTCTATCTTTTTATATTCTCTCAATTTCTCAAATCTCACACTCTTAAGTTATCATTTTTTCAATTTCTCAAATTATCATTTTCAGGTTAAATATATAAAAATAGGTTATATATAGTATATTTATAAATATACACATGGGCCCATTTTTTATATATTCACACTGGGCCCCAAAAATGTCAGGACCGGCTATGTCACTTGCATAACGCATTGGTAGCTATAAAATAAAGTGGATCCTCAAAACGCAAAGGCTTCATCAAAATTTCCCTACAATCTTTCACACTTGGTCCTCTATCATCACTTTTCTCTAAAACACTTATAATTCTACTCACTTCCTCACAATCCTCGTTAGCTTTTCTTTTCTTTTGTTTCTTGTCAACAGTTTGCTCCTCATATTGGATTGGTTCAGTTGATGAATTGTATTCAGAATGTGTTGATTTTGGCATAGTTGACATAGTTTCATATTCCTCCAATAACCTAACAAAACTTTTAGCATATGGTGATGAAAAGGGAGTTGATGTGTTTCTCATATCTAGTATCCCTTCCGTACCAGAACTCCAATTATAGGACACTGTAGCTAACACCCCTGAAAACAATGCTTCTAACTCTTCAACATTTGCTAGAGGCCTTGTGTGAAATTGCTTGTCATAAAGATATTTCTGTTACAAAAAAAAATACAAAAAAAAAAATGGCAAAATAATATTAATAGTAGTTAAAAAAGTGAAAGGGAACTAAAGAAAAAAAGTATTATATCTGGATGTATTCTTCCCATCTTTCAGGTGGCCAATTAATAGTATGAGTCTCTGCATTATACTCATGTCCAGTTGTTGTTGTTAATCTATTCCATGCAAGGTATTGCTTTCTCAAATGTTCCCACCCATTTTTCAACTGTTTTTGGGTGTAATGTTTTTTCGTAGGTCGTTCTAGTCCTTCTGAAACCTGATTCCATGAACAAGGTTTTAAGGTAGAACCTGACCTAAAACCATTATTTGCCTCTTGGAGGCAAAGGTTGATAAAATATTGTCTTTCGGTTGGGTTACTCCAATTTGCCTTATTAACTTCACTATTTTGAACCATATCTATATCACAAAGAAAGTAGCAACAAATATAGATTGTATAACTAAGAAGGAGTGATCAAACCACAAAAAAAAAAAAATAAATAAAAAAAAAAAAAAAAAAAAAAAAAGTTATAAAAATCCAAGAACTCATCTAAACTATATGTATATAAAACAGTAGCAATAACTTGATTATTGCAACAATATTTATGTAAAAAATTATATTCCAACACCTATTGAGTGAGCCAATAGAATGCAAAGAAACTTGATTTCTACTTGTGACGAGGGTTTGCCTATGTGATTAGTACTAAAATAGTCAATTTTAATTATTTTACATCCACAAATTTGCTAGCAATTTCAAACATGTTTTAATTAAACTATTTCTCTACAGAACACTATTTACAAAACATTCAACAACATACAAAATACTATTTTAAAAATATATACATATATACGGAATATTCAATAATACACCACAATATTTTAAAAATTATATTCATATATACAGCGCTGAACAATGCATAGAACTACAAATTTTACAACAAAATAATCACATATAAATAGTATTTTTTTTCTTACAAATCATTTTGTTTTTTGAACAACAAGTCATTATATTAAACAAGCCAAGAAAAGGCCACCAAAACAACAAAGATAGAGAACGCCCAGCACACTAAAGCTGAAGGCCACACACCAAAACAACCCAGCACCAAAAACACAAACAAGCAACATCGGGGAAACAAAAGCAACAGTAGAGCAGAACATAAATAGAAGTCACTTTGTTCAATAAACATAAGTCACTTTTCTCATAGATCATATGCAATAAATAAAACAAACATGATTTATATATTAAAAATAAGTCTCTTTGTTAAACTTGCAGTAAACCCAACTCATTATTTTGTTAACAAAAGCTTGCGTAATTACCTGATTGTGATGGAATTTGAAATGGAAGAAGATGAACTGTGGATGTAACTGACAAAAATCTTTTGAGATCAGAGAATAGACAACAAAAGTTTGCAATCTGAAAAAAAAAATAGAAGAGTTTTGTTAAGGTTATACATAAAAATAAAAAATTAAATGAAGAATAACCATCAAATATAGAAAATCTTACCGAATCTTAATGGGATGATTAGAAATTTGTTGGATTCCAACAAATACAGATGAAATTACATGATTTATGAAAGCTTATGATAAGGGTTTTGAGAGAGGAGCACATACGGTGTGAAGAAAAAAAAATGGTGTTTGGAAAACAAGGGTTTGGTTAGGTATATATAAGGATACATTGGGAAATAATATATTTTGTAAAGGGCAATTTGTACAAAAGAAAATTAATGTAAAGTGAAGTACATCAGACTTTAGACAAAAGTTCAAAATTTGAGTTTTTTTTTTCTCAGACAAATTTAGGTCATTCTCAGACTTCAGATGTCCAAAAAAACAAACAAAAATGTCTTATAAGGTGACTTTAAGTCTTCATAGGCAAAAACAAACAGGCTCCCTTTTATATAACTACTCAATAATTATATAATTTCTACATATTAGCTAAATCCCTAATTATATTGTGCAATGTTATAAAGTACTTGTAAAATTAAAAAAATTATTTTACTTTCTCAGCATGAATTATGCGGTATGCAAAGATGTAATTGGACGGCAACGATGTAATTGGATGGTACACCATACCACAAAAGTTGTTCTTCAACTACCCTTGTTTTACTCCCCAACTGTAAATTGATTTGCCATGTAAGAGTTTGATTTGTTTCTAATATGTATGTATATACTAGGCTTGGTAAGCTTGTTGCAGCGTCCCACAAAAGGAGATGATTATAAGAACGAATAATTTGGTGTATATTTCTTTGTACAACGAGTATATATTTATATAGTAGCTTGGCAATTAATGTTTAGATCCTATGCCAATGATAATTATATATAAAAAGGGAAATAATAGTTAATGGTGTAATCAAAGCAAATCAATTCCTTATAGAAGGTAATCACGATAATAATTCTGCAATCAATCTTGGTCAAAGTCTTCATAGAAAGTAGCTTCTTATGGAAGGTAATCATGATAATAATTTTGCATTCAATCTTGGTCAAAGTCTTTCTTGAATCATGGCCATAATGTTGATTTCTAACATTCGCCATCAAGTTGGAGCGTGTATATCTAAAACGTTCAACTTGGATCGTAATCGTAAAAAAGTTTCCTTTCCCAATGCTTTCGTAAATATGTCTTTGATCTGATCTTTGGAAGAAACAAAGGCAGTTTGCAATAATCCGTATTGAATTTTCTCACGAACGACATGACAATCAATTTCAATATGTTTGGTTCGTTCGTGGTTAACTGGATTTGCTGCAATATATAAGACAACTTTGTTGTCACAATAAAGTATACTAGGAAAAGAGTGTGGCACCCCAAAATCATGTAAAATATACCATAATCATTGCCACTCACAAGTGGCTATAGCCATAGCCCGATATTCGGCTTCTACGGAAGACCTAGACACAGTTGGTTGTTTTTTTTTTTTCCATGAAATTAGGCTTGTTCCAAGAAATACACAATAATCGATGGTTGATCTTCTTGTCATTGTGCAACTTGCCCAGTCAGAATCACATAATGCTTGCAACTTTAATTTATTGTGAGAAGATAATAAAATACCTTGACCAGGAAAGCCTTTTAAGTAATAAACTATACGTGTAGTAGCCTTCATATGTGGTTGACGCGGTTGACGCATGAACTGACTGGGAATGTTAACTGCAAAAATAATATTTGGCCTTATAACAATTAAATAAATCAATCTTCCAATCAAATAACGATATGAGGCCGGGTCATTTAGCAAGACACCATCAGTGTTGCTAAGTTTAAGATTTTCTTCCATGGGAACATACTTGGGCTTTGCTCCCAATAAACCTGTGTCTTTGATAATATCTAGTGTATATTTGCATTGATTTAAACAAATGTCTTTTTGTGATCTTAACACTTCGATGCCAAGAAAGTATTTGACATTGCCCAAATCTTTGAGCTTGAATCGCTGATGTAGAAACTTTTTAAGTCTTGAAATTTCATCTGCATCTAAATTTGTAATTATAACATCATCAACATACACCAATATAAACACAGAAGATTTAGCTTCGCGTTTGTAAAATAAAGAGTATTCAGCCTTTGATTGAATATAACCGACTGTAATAATAGCATGAGAGAATTTGGCAAACCATTGCCTGGAAGCTTGCTTGAGTCCGTAGAATGACTTGTTTCATTTGCAGACCCCTCTACAAACATAACCAGGCGGAACCTACATGTATACTTTTTCATGTAAGTCACCACGCAAAAATGCATTGTTGACATCTAATTGGTGAAGAGGGCAATTTTTGGAAGTTGTAATAGTGAGTAAAACTCGGACCGTGGCCAATTTGGCGACAGGAGAGAAGATTTCTATAAAATCAATGTCTTCGATTTGGGTATAACCTTTGACAACAGGGTGTGCCTTGAACTCTCAATAATGCTATCAGAATTGCGTTTGACCGTGTATACCCATTTACAACCGATAGGGCGTTTGTTGGCAGGTAGAGAGACAAGAGACTATGTGGAATTTGTTTCAAGAGCTTGTAATTCAACACGCATTGCATTACACCAGTGAGGAATAAGAGAAGCCAGTGAATATGTAGTGGGTTCCTCTACAGTAGATATAAATGCTAAAAAAACATTGTGAGTAGTAGAAATCTTGTCATAATTGAGATAATGAGACAAAGAGCATCACGTACCTTTATAAACCTGAGTAGAAGAAGAGGAACCGACATGAGTGTTATAACAATGGTAGTCGAGCAACTTGATAGGTGGTCCTCAGATGCGTGGGCCAAGAACTTCCTCAGAAAGAGGTGGACAATGAGAGAAAGAAGATGAAGTTGATGAAATTGAGGGTGAGGGATTGGGTGGAGAGTTTGTGTTAATTGTGGTGAGGGAGTTTAGGATGGATGGTAGAATCTCATTATCATAAGTGGCAATATTTGTAGGTGTATCAATGTGTGCATTTGTTGGTGTAGCGGAAGGAAGATTTGGAATAGGGTTACTGTCATAAGGATATATGAGTGGTGGTTATTTTGAGGATGAGTGAGTGCTGTATCAATAGATGTTGGAATGGTGGCATAAGGGAAATAAGTTTCAAAAAATTTTACATCTCTACTAATGATTATTTTATTTGAAGCATATTCATAAATTTTGTACCCTACCATGTGGGTAACCAACAAAAATACCAGGAATTGCCCATTTATCAAATTTGTGTTCTTTGTGTAGGACATTATTTGCAAAACAAAGACAACCGAAGACTTGTAAATGAGTATATGTGGTATGCTTACCAAATAAAATTTTATGTGGTGTTTTGCCTTTTAAAACCTTACTTGGTAAGCGGTTAATAAAGTAGGTAGTTGTCAAGATGCATTCTCCCTAAAATTTTAAAGGAAGATGAAATTGAAAACGGATAGAGTGTGCCACATTAAGAAGGTGGCGATGCTTTCTTTCGACAATGCCATTTTGTTGTGGCGTGCCAACGCATGTGCGTTGATGTAATACCCCCATCGAGGAAAAAAATTGTTGGGGATCAGTATTGAGAAATTCCAACCCATTATCTATGCGAATTTGAAGAATAGAAGAATGAAATTGTCTTTTTATCATGGAAAAAAAATGTTTTATGTAAGTTGATGCTTCAGATTTAAAATGCATGAAATATGTCCATGTACATCTTGAATAGTCATTTCCCTATTTCGCTCATCCCCTTCGTCAGCTGTTTGATCGGGATACTATCACCTAGGTTCCTAAACTTGGAATGGATGGCGGAGCGTAGGTGGCAAGCAGTTAGATAGTTAAGAAATATTTAGCACCACTTAAAGAAAGCATGGAGTATGGAACTTAAACATCACAATAGATTAAATCAAAACATTTCGAACTTGAAATAATACTTATAGGAAAAGGACTTCTATAATGTTTTGCTAATGGACAAATTAAACAATTATCCTTATTGAAACATGAAACAGAATTTGAAATATGAGAAATATGAGATTGAACTGTATGGGAAGGATGGCCTAAATGTCAATGTCAAAGATTGAAATTTGAAGACGTCACGTTGGAGACAATCGGAGCATTTTCAAAATCTAAATAGTAAAGACCACCACATTCACTACCCTTGCCAATTCTCTTCTTCGTAACTAGGTCCTGAAAAACACAATGGTTAGGATAGAAAGTAACACAACACTTTAATGACTTTGTAAGTTTATGAACATATAGTAAATTGAACTAGAAAGATAGTGCAACGAGTACATCTTGCAAGGGTAATGTGGAGGTGGGACTTGACTTAGCCTATATGCGTAATAGATGCAGTTTGGCCAGTTGGTAATTTAACTGGTGCCGAAATAATTGGTTTTATTGTGTGTAGTAATTTTAGATTTGATGCCATATGATTTGTGGCACCCGAATCAATTATCCATGTAGAAAGATTGAAAATAAAAGTGAGGCCATATGAAATACCTGTAAAGCTATTAGCTAAAGGATTTGTAAAGCTATTAGCTAAAGGATTAGTTTTACCGGTTGAGACCATGGAATGAAATTGTTCATATTCTTTAGGTGTGAGTTTCATGCAAGTACTTGTTGATGGACTCGTGTGTAGAGCAGCTGTGAAAGTTGGTTTGTTTTGACTATTCTTGCCCAATGAATAGTTTCCATTGGATTGATTTCTTGTGGAATTATTCATGGTGAAGATTAAAAAGGTTGAAAATTGAAAATAATGGTGAAAAAGAAAGAAGGGGATCAGAATTTTGGCTTTGATACCATATAAGAAAATATGGTGATTGAATAATTTGGTGTATATTTCTTTGTACAATGGGTATACATTTATATAATAGCTGGCAATTGATGTCTAGATCATATGTCAATAGTAATTACATATAAAGAGGGAAGTAATAGTCAATGGTGTCATCAAAGCAAATCAATTATGGAAGGTAATCACGATAATAATTTTACAATCAATCTTAGTCAAAGTCTTCATAGAAAGCGGCTCCTTATGAAAGGTAATCATGATAATAATTCTGCAATCAATCTTGATCAAAGTCTTCCTTGAATCATGGCTATAATGTTGATTTCTAACAATGATCTGCACAGATTTTGGGATCATTTGTTTTTTTGCACTTTAAATTTTTTGTGTTTAAATTGGATATATTAAGTTGTTCAATTTTTGTATTTTTTAGATGCTCAAATAACTTGAAAATACTTAAAAACAATTGAAATAACACGTAAAAAATACAAATTTCATTTAATACCAAATCACTGAATTGCATTTAATATATTTACTTCTTAGAATATATTACTACAAAGATAATATATTTTCAAAAATATCAAATGAAAACACATAACAATTAATAGTAAATATTGTAGATTCGATCGATTACAGATTGTAGCACCCAGCTTTAATTACCATTCAAATTTTGGGTTCGGCTCCTCTCAATCACATGCTTTTGTTTTCCTAATCTTCATAACCATTCACCAATCACATTCTTCCACACATTTTCCATTCGAGAGTACTATCCAACTGGCCGGTTTCTTCTAGTTTAATTCCTCAACCCTAAACCATAGAGCCTCACAAAGTCTCTAAGCTCATAATCGAGCTTTACATCATGACTCTCAGCTTACAACGCTCACAAGATCCTCACCAAGAACCCCCCAATATCCACTAGGTTTCCCATGAACATCACCTATGGATCTCTAACTTGATCCACTAATATTCCCCGGATCCCTCTACGGATATTCCTTAGGGTCTCACCCACTCTCTCTGATGTTACATGATGTTCTTTTTACTCCACACAAAATAACCTAATTACAAGGTCTATTTGTACTATTTACAGGGAGTTTAAGATAAAAGGAAATCCTATTCCTAAACGTACAAGATTTATTTGTTTAACATAAATACTATTTCCTTTTATGACAAGTTTTCTTGTAAAGAGTATTCCTTTTCCTTCAAGCATAGGAACTTCCTAAAAGAACACTTTCCATTTCCGCCGAAGATTTCCCGTTCCACACATGCTTATGATTGACTAAGGTTTGTGTCAAATGCTAGCCAGCCGCACCATACACCATTACAGTCACTAGAAATTACATCACTTAGAAAATCGTGATCCATACTCTGAAACGATCCCGACTGTTATCACTTTCACTGTCAAAGCCACAACGCTAACTTCTGGAACAAGGACCACTGTTATCATCGCTGTCAAAACCACACAGCACAAAGCACAACCCCATACAACTGTGGGAACCGCTGTTAAAGCCACAACATAATCCACAACATAATCCACAACAGTTTGCTTCATTCTTCCGGTCTTCCGGTCTTCAAACCTCCCTCAAACAACATCATTCCAAATTCATTTGGTTCAATTTGGGTTCATTCGAAAATTCGAGCCAAAACCTAACAGGGGTGCCAATATCACCACTCTATTAGTGCAAATACAATCAAACACAAATTAAATTGTGTTTTATGATTATTATTTAAAAAAAAAAAAAAAAATCAAACTTATCAATGATGAAATCCAGATCAACAACACCAACAATCTCACTTTCAATGTAGAAAACTATTGAGTTTGTTAAAAATTCATTAATCAATGTCGTTAATTGATTATTATATTAGTTTTGTTATACGATGAAGCACCACGTCACATTAAGAGGGTGTGTTTGTTACATGGGATTGGACTAATCTCAATACAATCTCATGTGTGTGGTCTATACGGAATTGGATTTCTCTAATCCCGTGTAGACCAGTTATCCCACTGTGGCGAGACTATTTAGTCCCGTCACAAAAGTTGGGACAACTTTTGTCCCGGTTGTTTTTTTTTTAATAATTAAATTTTTTATATATAATATAATATTTATTTTATTTATTTTTAAAATTAATTTAATATAATTTATTCTTTTTAATATTAATATATTTTATTCTATCATTTTAAAAATATTTTTTAATATAATTTAAAAAATAAATGGTATTTTATTTATAATTAATTTTATTTAATTTTTTTTTTTGAGAAATAATTTAAATAATTTTTTTAACCAAATTAAATTTAAAATAATTTTATTTTTCATTTATTTGAATTGATTTAAAATAATTTTATTTTTCATTTATTTGAATTGATTTAAAATAATTTTATTTATTTAAAAATTAATTTAATATAATTTTATACCAACCTTTCCCAAAAGACAATTATTTTTATCTAATAAGATGTTATACCAAACAAGAGATATTTTATTTTAGTCCAATCCGTACACTAAACACATCACAGTACTAATTTAGTCAAATCCTATCCTATTCAATCCTAAAAAAATAGTCCAATCATATACAATCCAATCTCGCACACCAAACGCACCCTTTATACTACAATTTACTAACTAATCTAGAATTCAAAAGAATAATAAAAAAAACAACCAACTCAATAAATATACAATTAAATTTCAACCAAAACAAAACAACAAGAAATTCAGTAAACAATATGTTACTTTTGTAAAATTAAAATTAGAGTAACTAATAATTAGATTATACCTAAAACTTTATAAAATAAAAAATATAATAATACCTAAAATTTTAAAAAGAAGTAAATTATTTGAATCCATAATATTTCCAAAATATTGTCTCTTGCTTTGATTTAAAAAGAAAAATTAATACAATAAAAAAATTAATATTTAATTTTTTTTCTCACTTATTAATTTTTTTTTTAGGAAGGGTAGAGTGGACTTGAGCCCACCCTAGCACTTGACAAGGTAATCCCTAAGCATCGACTGATGATCGACGTTTATATTTCGATGGGTAAATAAGTAAACATTTTTAGAGAGAGAGTTTCGTCGTGCAAAAAGAATGCATATCTTGTTCTTGGAGAGTATTTTTATTTATAGGGAATGTTTGATGTATTATTGTGGGTTCGAGTCATTTCTTTCCTAAAAATCCTAAATTTAAGAGATATTTTAATAATAATAATAATGGTAGTGTTAACTTGTGTCCTTTCAATCTTTTACTAGATAATAACCACTTTTTTTTTTATTAAAGGAAATAAAAATACATATCAATTATTGTATTTATTGTTTTACTATAATGAATACATTGTTTTTATTTCTTTTAATGAAAATAAAATAGTTATTATCATGTGTTAAAGAGCCCACGTTAAAACTGCCATAACAATTATAATAATAACAAAGGTAGTTTCTTTCATGTGTCTAAAGAGCATTGTGTTCTTCCATGATTGAACAATTGTGTATTAACATCTTGCTCTCACTTTAGACATGTGACACGTCTTTTTGTAACAGTGTACCTTGTTAAAATACTTTGCCCTACTTTTTAAAGAACACAATTTATCCTTCTTCCCGAAGGATTGAGATTTTTTACTTTGATGATCTTTGTGCTCGACTTAGCACATTGGTGACATCAATGATCAATACTTATTTTCACTGTCGCTATTATCTTTAAGATGTGTTTGACTTGCGGGATTAGATAAGATTGGATTGTTTTAAATATAATATTTTACAACGGATTATATCGAATTACCTATTAATTTAATAAATGATTTTGAGTTTTTATATTTAAACCTGTTAAACTAATGAGCCGTGTTCAGTAGTTCAGATAAAACAATTTTAATACGGCATCAATATGAAACGACACAACTCACTACAAATCTAATTCATTCAATCCAGCCTCATGTTTTTTCAAAACACAACATAGTATTATTTTAGTGTAGTCCAGTCCAATCCAATCTCATATAATCTCAATCTCATATTGATCCAATATAATTTCATAAAATAGTCTAGTTCAACAACGAGGCAAAAGAGCAACTCCAACTGAGAATCAGTATGGCGCATATCACATTTCCCAACAAAAAAAAATAAAGTTCGGTGAAAAGTGGAGCTTCAATATGGCACTCCACTGTTCCGAGCATGGAGCGATAATTTTCCTTTTTTCACATCAATCAAATTATATCCTTTATTTTTTTAAATAAATTTCTAATTTAACTATACTTAATTAAAACATGGGAAAATAACACTAGATACCATTAATTGGTAGGTGAAGTCTTAAAATGGTCATTCATTATTTAAATTGTTCCAAAATCATCATTTCAACAAAATATGGTTCATTGATAGCTATTATATTAAAATCTAATAGAAAGCTGATGTTATATGTGACATGGTACCTATAAAATTTTTTATGGACAATATTTTATGCCCTTGGTGGTTTAGTGTATGTTTAATACGCGTTTTGGGTGTTTGAAGAGAAAGAGTGAGGCGATAAAGAGAAACTCTGTGAGATGCTTGAATTGAGAAAATTAGGACTGGTAAAATTAGGATTTTCTCTAAGAAGATTATTACCCCTTCTTATTTTACTATTTTTGATCTCTATTCTAACAGATTATGACAGAATCAAACGGATTTCAAACAATTAAAGGGCAATGTGTCAACAATTGATACTTTTTTTCTATGAAATGATTAATTTGAGCCATTTTGAAAAATTAATGGTCATTTAGGGACAGCCTTACCAAATCAGTGGCTCTAGAAATCATTGACCCTTAAAACAATATGTATTTAAAATATATATACCGTTGGAAAGATCTCGTTGAAATCTTTAAAATAACACAAATATTGATATATATATATATATATATATTTAATTCATTTAATTTACTTATTAATTAATGATAAACTTTTGATAATAAATATTGGTAGAATATTCTTTAAAGATGTTTTTTTGGTGTGAAACATTTGAGTAAAAAAAAAAAAAAAATTGATGCAAGAATATTTCCCAATTGGTGTAAAGTTTGGTGTTGTATATCAGAGTTAATGGTGTTAATATGGGTCGGGCGTAGCTTGTCCGGCCCACCAAGGATGGCAGGCTATGTCAGGCACGACCCACATGTGGGGCGTGCTAGGCCTTAGGTCAGGGCACTCCGTGCTAGCCAGGGGCGGCCGGTCACGCATGTGGGGCGTGCTAAGCCAACGGTAGACACACTGGGCCGACCGTTGGGCTTATTGAATTATTATTATTATTATTGTTTTGAATCAAACGGTCCAATATGGACTTAGGGGTCAACCCCTTTAGGCCCGTCTAAACCAACACCCAGGGCCGTGTCGTGCCCTTGTTTTTCTAAATGGGTTAGACCTAACACGGCTTGACAAGTTGCAGTACCGTGCCAAGCCTAACCTATTTAGGAAAATGGGCATGGCATGCCAAGCCCATATGGGCCAGGTCGGCCCCCTTTTACAACATTAATCAGAGTTGGCCTAAATATTTGACATTACATACCGGGGTTATTTTCGACAAAAACCACAAACCAAGGTCGGTGGGGGCTAGATTTGACATTTCTAATAGGATCATTCGGTATGTGTATCCCCTAGGACCCCTACGGTGTGAAAAGTAAAAGCAGTAATAAGGCCATCTCCAACCCAATACTAAAACATTAAGATAGTGTAAAATTTTGTTCTAACCCAACACTAAAATACAAGATCCAAGATGAATTCAATGTGATTGTGAATAGTGCTTCACTTAATTTAGTGGGGCACTATTCACAACAACACTACTTGAGTAGTGCTATTGGTACACCCCCTACTGATATATATATGCCCCACTTTTTTAATTATTTAGTATTTTTTTTCCTTTATCAAAATTACTAAAAAAGACATACAATTTAAGAAAATAATATTCTATAAAGTAAATCTAATAAAACCCCACATTTTTTTTATTAAAAAAAAAAAACAATATTCTTTTAATCTCTTCTTGATTTTTTTTCACATAACTCTCAAACACTTGGAGATTACACTTTAAATGATTCTTAGGACACCACATCTAACCAGTTTAACCAGATTTTGGAGCATCGCTACTAACAACTTTAAATTTTCCTTAAATTTTTTTTTAGAAGCGGCAGAATAGGGTGTTGTTACATTTGAAAGATTTTATGTCAATTTTGAGTGTTGCCATGTCAAAATAAATAAATAAAATAAAATAAAAAATAACTCTCAAACCCTAAAAATACTTGTACTGGATCCTATTTAAACAATAAATCAAACACTTGGGGTGCATTAGACATATGAGATATTGATTATTATTTAATCTTATTACTCCTTTAGAATCTAAAAGTGAAATGATGATTACTAAAACAAATACTTGCTCATTGAGTCATTGCTTCTTATTCCGTTTTGTATGTGGATTGTTTCCTTTTTTTCTCTATGTGTTTTGTCTTGGGTTGCTCTGTTCTTTGCTCTTTTCTTGGGATTGTTTATTTGTTCTTTGTCTTGTGACTTCCTGGCTTTTTCTATAAAACTTGATGTCAAAAAAAAAAAAAAGGAAGAAAAAAAATTCGTTCATGAGAGGTAAGAGAAAGATGAAACTAGAGATAAAGAGATCTCTAAGATAGATAAAAATATTAGAGATGAGGTTTATTAAGTTTGAAAAATAAGTAAAAGGGTAGTTTTGAAAATAAATAAAATAAATTAATAAAAACATTTAACTCTATTTAATTAAATCAAAAATTAAACAAGTGTGACATAAATAGATCAGTAGGGGGTGTGCCAATAGTGCCACTCTTTTTTTAATTTTTATTTTATTTATTAAAATGTCAAATCAACACTAAATTGTTTTATTACAATTCCTAATTTAACCCTCCCACCCTTATTTATAATGATATTTATTTCAAAATTATACCGTTGGAAAGATCTCGTCTAGATCCTTAAAATTACACAAATATTAATATATATATTTATGATGGATAAATAAGTTGAATAATATTATGGTGAAAAAATTGGGGTAAAATTATGATGGATTTTTTTTTATATTATACAATTAATTATTTAAGAACAATATTTTTTATGTCAAAAAAAATTAATCAATTTTGTTTAAGTTAATACAAATTAATTAGTATTGTATAAATGTTTATTGAGAAAATATTCTTATAAAAATGCTTTTTTACACTAAATTGGTGTTGGGTGTATTGGAGTGGAAAAAAATTTAATGTAGGTGTATTGGAGTGGAAAAAAATTTAATGTAAGAATATTTCCACAATATTTCATTTTTACACTATCTTAATATATTTTTTTAGTGCTCTCTTCGAAAAAATGTTTTCAATCAAGAGCTTTTATCAACTTATTAAACCCACCCACTAGCGCAAAGAAGTAAAGAATCCACGCCCACTTTTATTTTTCCCAAAAGAAAATTACTTGACATTACATGCCGGGGTTATTTTCGACAAAAACCACAAACCAAGGTCGGTGGGGGCTAGATTTGACATTTCTGAGAGGACCGTTTGGTATGTGTATCCCCTTCGGCGTGAAAAGCAAAAGCAGTAACAAGAAACGTTTTCATTTGAGAGCTTTATCAACTTTTTAAACTCACCCACTAACGCAAAGAAGTAAGGAACCCACGCCCACTTTTATTTTTCCCAAAAGAAAAAGAAAAAATTTTGATACTCTTGACCTACCCAACTACGTACCTGTCTTTTGGCCTTTTGCCAACTTTTCCATCCAAACCGGTTCAGATGCAAGAACCGGACCGGTCCAGTTCTCCCCAGTAACGGACACCTGTCAGTTCATGAACAGTACCTTTACCCACTACACTCCAACCACCCTTTTTTGTCCGGATGCTTAGGACCCAACCTGTAGTATAGGCTATAGAATGACTTCATGGACCCGACATATCTGGTTGTGACTTTACGAAACTGCCCCAATTGGCCAATTGCAACGTCGAGGAAACTTGATTACAAGCTTCAAAAATCAGCAACCTCCGCATGTAATTGAGTTGGAGGACTCGAATGACTAAATTGTCCTTTCCTCATCTGCTTCTAGAGTTCTAGTCCAGTTCAAGAGGGTAATATAATCATAGTGATGGTCCTTGTCATTAGTGTCAACAATGTCATTCTTGTAAATTAATGTAAAGTCCAGGCCTATTTCTAGAATCACAGAGACAAAGAGCGAGGAGGAAACCTGTAGGTCCTGTACATTTTTAAATAAGACTGTCGTAGTGGTAGTCATTTCAGATCCGTGGATTCCTCTACTATGTTTTCACAGCAAGGCAATTTAAAGTCCAAAAAATCGCAAATCAAAGGAAACAAAAATCCGAGACAGAAAATTTAGACGCTCAAACAACGAACAACTGCAACAACAAACCCTCACTCACTGTTAGATCTATAACAATTACTTTGCACAGATCTTTACCATCACTTCGCTGTGGACTTTCTCTCACTTTCAGGTATTTGTCTCCTCTCACTTTCTCGAGAAAATGATGATGAAACTGCTGTATTATCTGAATTTAACGATTGAGGTTTTAGTTTTTTTTTCTGTCAATATATGAATCTGTTGTTTTTCACACTGGTGTTTTGTGCTAGTGTGCAGGAAGATCTGGTTATAAACAGTGGAGATTTGTGTTGAATCGATGTTCGTATTGGATCTATCATGGAGAAGATCATCTAGTTTTTAAGGAGCTATAAAGCTGTGACTTTTATCGGTGGATCTACCGACTTATATCATCGAATCGGCATAACTCGGAGACTCTCGTTGTTTGACTCAGTAATGGAGACTCTCGTTGCTGTTGCTCAACACAGGAATCAGTATCACAGCAGAGTCAAAGCAAACGGGCCGGCTCGATGTGGGTCATCACCATCTAGGAATTTCAAAGACATAAACTGCAGGACTTTCCAATCCGGGTCAGGTATACTACCTACCCCGATCAAGTCCTTTTCTACTCCTGAAACCAAACGATCCCCTTCTTTTATTTCCTTTCCTCCATCTTCATCAATAACACCATCACCAACTGTTATCTCTAATTCTCGCTCTGTTGACAACACAATAACAAAATCGAAAACCACTGTTAAGAGCAACCCGATTGCTATAAACTTCAAAACCCCCAAAAATGAGAGACCTTTCAATGGAAGATTCCCAAATGATTTTGAAACACTGTCATACTCTGAGCGGTGGGCCGGCCCGGCATACTCCAACTCGCCGCCACCGAGTTCGTTGCCGATTCCCAAGTTTTCGATGCGACCGAAACGAACCGTTTCACTTGAGTTGCCTGTAGCTAATGATATTTCTGGTATGGAAATGAGCCACCCTTTTGCTAAATCTGCACCACCCTCACCAACTAGGGGTCATACTGGTAGTACTAGAGATGCTTTTGTTAGTGCTGACTCTGCGACCCAGACCCTGCGTCGCATCCTCAATCTTGACCATACCGATGAATGAAGGTGGAGGAGCTCTTTATGTGCTCCTGTAAATAACGTTTAGTTTCTGAAAGTGGTTTAGTATTAGATTGTATATACAGTGAACAAAATAAAGTGTTGGGTTGGTAGTGCGAGTCTTAATGGGTTGTTTTTGATCCGATTCGGTAGTGAGTCCTTATTGGGTTGTCTGCTTAGCTTTTGGGTGGAGCGGTGGTGTTTGTAGTGGTGGGAAAGTGCCTGTTATGGCTCTGGTGGGTCAACAGTGTTTGTACTGGTGGGCAAGTGAATGTTTTATGGCTCTGGTGGGTCAACAATCTCCATTTTTCATTTGGGATTGTTGTGGAGTATGGCAAGATATATGTAGTACAGGCGTTACAACATGGATAGAAATTGATTTTGAATGTGTAGGAAGCGGAAGGGAAGTTGTGCAAATGGAAATTTGATTTTTGAGGTGATAGCATGCCTGCTGTCTTGAGGTGGAGCAGTTAAACTACTATATAAGTTACTTGGCCTGTTGGAAAGTAAATCTTTGCTGGTTCTTGAATTGATAACGTTAAGTTCTCAGTATAATATCCTCATTGAACAGACTTGTTGATTCTCTACTATTACATATCTAAGTAAAACTTAGGTCTGTATTGTCAGATACTTGTGTATATACAGTAGAATCCTGATTAGAATTCTCATAAATTCTAGGTTTCTGTTTATTCTTGTTATTCATCATCTCTATTTCCTTTGTTTCAATTTTAATGCCCCTTTCTTTGCGATAGTTTGACTTTGATTAGGATCTTTGTTTCTGAGTTCACTGTGGCTTCAATTCGGGGCCTAGATTATCTTTGTCTCAAACTCTTTTCTTTGGTCCAACATTGCCCCAATTGGATGCCCAACAATCAAACATCTCTTCCTCTTAATACTCATCATTGCTTACTTTTTTTTTTTTTCTTTTTGCTAAACTCTTAACTCTTTTGTATACCCCTGTTTATTCCCCTTCACTATCTTCCTGTTTTTTAAGAGGGAAAAGTAGGAAGGGGAAGTAAACAAAGTTATTTGGCACTTCTGCTTCTTAAGTTAGCCTGATCTGTGTTGCTCTATCCTGTTGTAAGCTCTAGCTCTATTTGTTTCTTGTTCTTCTGAGTGGAAACTCTACTCATCTCCAGTCACTGAAACACCTATGTCTTTGGAGATCGTTAACTTTGCCAAGCCATTCACAAGGTAATAATTTCCCAACTCTTATGTATAATGCTGTAGTTGATGACTATTGTCTCTTGATCAAACAATTAGTTTCTTATGTATGTTCAACGTTTGTGGTCTGCAGGGTATCAATATGGAAGCGTTCGGGAGGCTTTTCCATAGTAGTACGCGTTTGTGATAGATCTTTGTGATAGATTTACTATTGGCAGTAAGTCATACAAATTATCGTCTTTGTGTGATATTGTATCAGGAGTCCCTAGAATCTGTTGAGTTGATATGTAGTGTCGAGCTAAGACTCTTACTTTTCTTAATTGTCATGTAATTTTTCGCAGTTTACATTTTATATGAATGTTGGTTTTTCTATGTAATGATGCAGTGGTTGTCATACCTATTTTAGAAACTTGATTGAATTCGAACGTGTGGTCCTATGTGGAATTTGTTTGTGTGACTTTATGCGTGTGTGTGTGCGTGCAAGTTCTGAATTCCGAATTGAGTGAAGAAAAGCCTGGGACTTCCAATTTACTTTCATATCACAGATGTTAATTTCTTTTGTGCTGCTGCTGCCTTATGGGTTATGTATTTTCTCAACAGGAAGTGGGAAGAGTTTTATCTATACAGCGGTATTTTTAATGACTGTTTTCTCTGGCTAGTTGCTATGCAATCTTTTGATATTTGAGAGTGGTAGATGCTGGTATTGACTCCAGAATATATAGAATCTCTTAACATTCTGGTCATATAGGTCCCAGATTCCGTGTAGGAAAGGGATAGTTGTAATGTTGTATGTCTATGTGATAGTTGTAATGTTGTATATGTCTATGCTTACACTTTCTTGTGCCCATATATACTCATAAAAGGATTATGATTCCAAAGCTTGAGCATTGACTTGTATAGAGATTGATTACTAGTAGAATGTAGAATACACTAGTGCTCCACATGCTGATGACGATATCTGTTATAGGATTAGTTGTGGCAACGATCTCAAATTTGTCGTGTCTATGCATCCTGTGGTATTGATTCAGAATTTGCAATATTGAATATGAAAAGATTAGTAATTCTGTAATCTATAGCCTGTTGGTTTTGTAATATCTATCTTTTGTTTAGAAAAGAATGATTAGTCCAAGTTCAAATAATTTTCCCTCCTGTGTATATTATGTCTGTTCTTACAGACTCAAACCAGTTGGAAATTTGAATGGTGTAATTGCATCACAGATTCTGATATCAAGCCTCTTTCAGGTAATTCTGATGTGGCTTTCCATTTTTGGAATATAATTTTATAGCTTTTTATCATCACAAATTTCTTTCAAAATCTCTCCTATTCTTCCAGACATGCGTTTATATAATCTGTAGCTGAAAAAAGAAAGATGCAGAACAAAGAAGTGGATACAGTACTGTTACCCTTTGTAAAGAGAAATAGACTTTCATATAAATAAATCATCCACTTTCTTATCATTAAAGATATCGATTTTTTTCTAAGACCATATATATATATATATAAATAAGGGAATTCTATAATGAAAATCTCTTTATACATATATATTCCAATTCTACATCTTCCCGACTTCAACATTCAAGATATGTTTAAAAGTAAATTTGACGATCATTTGAAAATGATTTAATTCTAAAAGTAATATGAATTTTTTATGTTATAAATTGGGTGTGTTAATAATTTAAGTGGGTTTAAAAATAAAATATATTAAAATAAATATAAATAAAATATATTAAAATAAATATACTCATTTCAATAAAGGTATTATTGGTATTATGATGGAAGTTTACAGTGATATTTATTATTTAAATTTTAGATATAGGTGTATTTATAAAAATGGATGTATTACTTAGGAGGGTGTATTCAATTAGGATTTTTGTGGATATTTAAAAACATTTTTTAAGTGACAGATTTTTATGGATTTCTACGGATTTTTATAAATCCACATGGACTTTCATGAATTTGTTTAAATATCTATCTCAAACTTTTATAGATTTATTTAGATATTTATCTCAGACTTTTATAGATTTGTTTAGATATTAATAGACTTTCATGGATTTGTTTCTCTGACTTCTATTATAGACGAAGAATTATACTACTATATGACCCAATAACACAATCTATACACTCAACCAATATGATGCATTAATACAATTTGCAATACTAACAAAAATCTCTAAATATAGATTTTTGTCAATCACACTAGTGTCTACTGAGGGACAATCGTCTTGAAGAATAATCTTAAGAACCATAGTATATCATCGAATGATACACAACCATTGTGTACCAATGTACCATTGAAGATATTTTTCAAATGGTCAAAATAAAAGTGAAATGAAAAGAAAATGAATATATATTTGGCTATTCGTTTTTTCACAGTGTTTATTTTTTTTATTTTATTTTTTTTGCCTTCGGATACATAACTAATTTCCCTTTTTTTTATTTATTTGAAATATCTTGTATATCTTTTTTATATTTATTTGATGTTTATAATTTATTCCTTAAAATACATATTAATGGGGCATAAAAAATATATTATTAGTTGCAGAAACCGTCTTTAAGTCAAAAATAAATTATATAAATAATTACATTATTTGTTGACGAAATGATTTAGCATGTCCCAATACAAATGTAAAAAAAAAAAAAACACACCAAAAATATATTAAAAAAAAAAAAACAATTCATGTCGAATTTTTTTTTTAAAATATTGAATTTTAAATTTCTATTTTTTTTCAACTTAAAAAAAGTAAAATAAGTCATGACAGCGAATTGTATATATGTTTATGTTTTGAGAGAGAGAGAGAGAGAGCCAGCAAAGTCCACCAAAATCTTTGAGGAGAAGGTTGGACATGTTATGGTATTTGATATTTATATCTCTCACCATCAAATCCACCAAAATCCATCAAAATCCATGATACAAGAAAATCCTTTAAAATCTAGTCCTAATTGAATACACCTTGATTCTTATAAACATTTTTAAAGTCTCAATTCAATACATTCGGATTTGGAAGGATTTCTTAAAAGTCCATAGAAATCTGAATTGAATACCACTGGATTAATATAGACTCTTTTAAAGGCTTTAAATGTCCGAATTGAATACACTAGAATTTATAATGTCTTTAAATGTCTTCAACAATCCTAATTGAATACACCCCCCTTAGTTTTATAAGTGACAATATCTGTAACCAATTTTTTAATGAAATATTAATTTTTTTATTGTAAAATAAGTCATGACAGCGAATTGTATATATGTTTATGTTTTGAGAGAGAGAGAGAGCCAGCAAAGTCCACCAAAATCTTTGAGGAGAAGGTTGGACATGTTATGGTATTTGATATTTATATCTCTCACCATCAAGTCCACCAAAATCCATCAAAATCCATGATACAAGAAAATCCTTTAAAATCTAGTCCTAATTGAATACACCTTGATTCTTATAAACATTTTTAAAGTCTCAATTCAATACATTCGGATTTGGAAGGATTTCTTAAAAGCCCATAGAAATCTGAATTGAATACCACTGGATTAATATAGACTCTTTTAAAGGCTTTAAATGTCCGAATTGAATACACTAGAATTTATAATGTCTTTAAATGTCTTCAACAATCCTAATTGAATACACCCCCTTAGTTTTATAAGTGACAATATCTGTAACCAATTTTTTAATGAAATATTAATTTTTTTATTTTTTTTTATTTTTTACCTCCACGGCTCCACTCCATTGCTTTTTTTTTTTAATTTTTTTTATTTATTTTTTTTTTTTTCGTTTTTTCCTTTTTCGAATTGATTTGTTTAATTTTTCTTTATAAAAAAAAAATCAAATTTTATTAATATATGTTTAAAAAAAAATTATTTACTCTATTTTATCATTTTCCTTATAAAAAAATTTCTGACTTTCATTGATATTTTTTAATGAAATATTAAAATTTTTATTTATATATATATATATATATGTTTTTTTTACAATTTAAAAAAAAAAAAAATAGTGACTTAGTCAAATTGTTATGGAAATTAGTTAGATTAAATTTGTCAAATTTTTTTAAGTTGACAAATTTTTAATAGTGCAAAATTGTACTTTTAACTCATTTTATTAAAGTAAAGGTAAAAATGTATGTTAAAAATCTGCAATGGGATTAAATTGATGGATTTACGAAAATATAGGGACCGTAGCATTTAAAGTGGAAGGACAGTTGAAAAATCAATAATTCATATAAATCTAAGGACTAAATTGATAATTGTTTTAATACAAATGAATTGTGTCCTGACTCCTGAGTACAGGTGAAAAATACAAGATTGATGAAAGAAATACAAGATTGATGAAAGTACAGGCCGAGATATTGTGCAAGCCCAGAAAACAAATAACAATCGAGTCCTTTAGGGGCCATTTGGTAACATTTTCGTTTTTCTGTTTTTGTTTTCTTGTAATCTGAAGTTTTCAAAAAACTAATTTTTGGATTTTTTGGATTCGAAAACGCATTTGGTAGCAATGGTTGAAAACGATATTCGGAGAATCAAAAAATAAAAAACATGTTTGGTATAACATTTGGTTTGAGTAAATTTTATTGCTAAAAAAAGTTTTCAAGAATACCGACAACAATGTTCTCAGAGTTTTCAATTTTTTGTTCGTTAAAACTGAAAATTGTTCTTAATGTTTTATAAAACAGTTTTTTGAAATCATCCCACCAAACTGGTTTTTTCAGTTTTTATGACTCAAAAAACAATAAACAGTTTTTAAAAACTTAAACAAACAACCCCTAAACTCTTCAATTTGTGGGTGGATATGCAATGTCATTCGAATTTGTATTTAAATAAAAAATTTCCACTTGTCGATTTATTTTTAAAAGGATTGTTTTACCTGAGTACATGTTTTTTTTTTTTTTTTTTCTCCCCTTCTTCTTCTTCTTTAATTGGGGGGGGGGGGGGGGGGGGGTGTATTCAATCAAGATTTGATTGGAATCTATAAAGAATCTGAGTGTATTCAATTAAGATTTATAAAGAATCAATCAAAGTCTAGGGGTATTCAATCCAAAATTTGAAGGATTACAATAAAATACAATGAAAATCTAGGTGTATTCAATAAGACTTTAAAAAGTCCAAACAAATTCGGGTGTATTCAAAAGTCCATGGTTTTAACGAATTTCGTTTAAGTGATGAAATTGGATGGATTTAGATGGATTTTAGAATGAAAGCAAAAAAGCCCTCCACAAATCTTGCCCTTTTACCCATGGATTTCAAAGAATTTCATTCTCTCATCTTATAATCTTTAAATTTTCTCAGCTCTTGGTATCCCATTTCATTCTTTCATCAAATACGATTTCTTCCTATTTCACATAGCTCATTGTCTCTCATCTCTCACAAAACCTTCATCGAATACGGTTTTTTTTTTTCCTCGTTTTGGTTTCAATTCATCTTAATTCAAAAAACAAACAAACAAACAAACACAAAATCATCATCACTTCTACATCGAAATCATTTTTTTTTTCATCTGGGTCCTTCACTTTTATATTACACAAACAATCATTTTTTTTTCATCTGGGTTCTCCAATTTTATCAAACAAGCAATCAATTATACAAAATATATATTGTTTTTTTTTTCTCGTCTGGGTTCTTCACAGGGTTAGAACCAATTTCTATCGAATTCTCGAATTAGTGCCAACACATTAAAGAGGAAAAAAAACATGGATAATTTACAGATTAATCGAAGAGAAAAAAGACGGAGAGAAAAGAAATGGAAGAGATTTGTGATGTTTAATCTAACAATCTTGATATTCCATGATTAGGAAAGTAATTAAACGACATTAGTTTCATGTGTATAAAACTAGTACATTCGTAAAACAATACTAGTTTTACATATATAAAATCAGGGAAGGTTTGACATTGGGTAGGGGAAATTTTTTTTTTTTTTTCCTAGACAATCCATTAAATTCCATACAACTATGTGCAAAAATCTAACAAAATTCGACCAACTCTTTATAGAAATCCGACAAAATCTATATGAAGTCTATGGAATTTGTGAATTCCACTAAAATCTACCGCTTAAAACAAATCCATCGAACTCCAACAAATTCTAGATTGAATACACCTCCCTAAGTACATGATAAGAATCCATAAACTAAAGTAAGAGGTTATTGTGTTAAAATACATAATAACATAATATACATTTTTTTTCCATATGATCATTTCAAAAAAAAAAAAAATGTATTTCATATACCGTTCAAAATGCTTATTTCATAATCCACTTCTCTTGTAATTAGATTTTGATAAATTGGTTGGGTTTACTTTTAAAAACCATTTAGGGATAATTACCCTAGTTGCTATCCATTTGGTTGGAACCTATCAAAATGGTCATTAGATAAGAAATTCGTTTCAACAAATGACTATCTTATATGATTAGTGTGACACTAATTGTCATTCCATCACACTCCGTAATACCCTTACTAATTTAATAAAAAGACTATAGTGCCCTGACATTTAGTAATTATTTTTTTAAAAATTGAAATCCTGAGTGAACAAAAACTTACATTATATGAATATATATTTTTTGAAGCATATGAAATTATCTTTAATTAAAATATTTTAATAAATAAAGGATTAATTGCACTAACATACCTTTTTTTTTTTTTTTTGGGTAAAAGAAAGATATATTACTGCAAAAGGATTACAATTGAACCGGGCAATTGCCCTGGACAATCGGGGCTACACAAAGAGAAACCTCCTCCATCCAAAACAAAGCCTCATCTAAACTCAAGCCAAGTTTAGCAAGACGGTGAGCTGCCTTATTAAAAATTCTTGGAGTAAAAACAACTCTACAGTCTGGATGGCAAATTGGCAATCCAAGAAGTGAATAATGTCTAAAACGACGATCCCAATCTCTGAGAGTGGAACATAGCTAGCAAAAATAAGATAAACAAGAGATTGAGCATCTGTCTCTACAACACAAGGAAGGATCCCTGAATCTTGGGCAAACTACAAACCTCTAAGGACAGCAAGGCCTTCCGCAATCTCAGAAGAGTGTCTCGTTAGAACTGGACACGAACAAGAGGCAAGCACATCACCCTTGAAATTTCCGATGATGGTCCCAATCCCAACTTTCCCCTTGTTCGGGTCTAAAACAGCATCGGTATTGACTTTGAATTGGCCTATATTAGGGGGCTTCCATGAGCCAGCTTCCAACCTATTAACACTAGTACCATTACCTACACCAGACGTAGCTTGACGAAAGTCATTCAGAAACCCTTCCGTCCAAGACACCACATCTTCATCATAGGAAGAGGTCTTACCATGCACCAAACAATTTCTTCAAAACCAGATTTTCCAGATAGTCACACACAAAAGCTCCATAATATAGGGAGTAAGGCAACTCTTGCAGAGAAGCACAAAATCCACAAAATCCACCACATGATGGGGAGTAATACCATTCATGAAGGGACACATGGATCTAATCTTCTTAAGCTTAGAATAGCTCCATAAAGCATGCAGGGTTAACTTCGGTTCCCTAATGCAGGTTTGGGCAGAAGTTATAGATCGGAATGCCTCGCCTCGCAAGGTTACCATTTGACGTCACCCAGTTGTGACAAGCACGCCACATCCAAATTTTAATCTTAGAAGGCAATTTCATTCTCTAGAGGAACTTCCACCATGATTCCATCTGGCTCAAGCTAGAGGTGCTAGGATTAACCAAAAAGGACATACCAAAGTGATAGTTGTTTTTAACCGAGTAGTTCCCACATTATCATAGTGCCAGAACAGTGAGTCATACAGAATTTTAGAGGAGCAGAGGATACTCATGATCAAAGCTGCATCTTCGATAGAGAAGGAGCGACAAATAAACTCCTTATTCCAAGAACTCGAAGAGAGTTTCAACATGTTCACAGTTGCTAAATTACCCATAGTGGCCGAAGAGCACACCAAAAAGGTCGAAGGTTTGGGGATCCAACAGTCGTTATAAATACGAACAGAAGAACCATCACCAATGCGCCACCTGGATCCTGCCTCAATGATATCTTTTCCCCACAAGAAACTAGTCCACATGAAAGAGCACGAAGAGCCTTTGGTAGCCTGCAACAACGACGAATTCGGAAAGCAACATGATTTTAACACCTTCCCTGCCAGAGTATTCGGATGGTGGATAAGTCTCCAACATTGCTTCGTAAGGAGAGCTTGATTAAACACCGTAAGATCTCTGAAACCTGACACACCAACATCTTTTCCTCGACGGAGTTTATACCACACACCCTAGTGAATTTTGTGATTTTCCGTCTTAGAACCCCACAAGAACCTTGCATTCAACATGTGCAACTCATTGACAAGCCCTATCGAAAGTTTGAAGAGGGACATCAAGTATATCGGGATACTTTGAATAACTGCCTTAAGCAACACTTCTTTGCCTCCATAAAAGAAAAGCTTGTTTTGCCAACCATTTAAACAGCCCCAAACACTATCCTTAATAGAAGAGAAGAATTCCTTCTTGTTTCTTCCAACGAAGCTTGGGAGGCCGAGATACCGCTCATGGCACCTAACGAGCTGAACACCAACAATCTACGCAAGATGCTTCGCATGCTGACTCAAGACTCTCTTACTAACGCATAAAGCCGATTTCTAGAAATTCACCACCTGACCAGAAGCTAAACCATAAACCTCCAAAATACGTTTTATGGTATGACAGTTACGATCCGCAGCCCTAGTAAAGAATATGTTGTTGTCTGCGAAAAAAAGATGGGAAATCTTAGGCCCATTTCTACTACTACGAAAACCAGCTACTACACGATCCACACTAACATACTTTTATATTATGTAATTGTACTTAGAATCCAAAATTCATTGTATTGCAGTGATAGCCTCTAAAAATCGTTAATGGTTGACCACCGTTAGTCAATAATGGTGAGATGAAAGGTACACTTTTACCATTGAAGCAATAATAATTGATTAAATAAAATACATTAACTAATTAAAAAATAAAAATAGAAAAATAGAAAAAATATTCAACTTGTTGGGGATTTGAACCGATGAACGCAGAAATGACATGTCTAATATTCGCTCATAACTCATAGTAATTAACATTTATAGCAGAAAAATAAAATGAGAGAGAATAAACAATATCACAACACAATATACGTGGAAAACCCTAAATCAGGGGGATAACCCTAAGTCAGGGAAAAAAACCATGGGTCGTCAGGATGACAGAGAAAGTTCCACTATATGGTAAATTGTTACAACCATATACTTCAGGATTCTCTCTCACACCTCAACCCCAAACCATAGAGCATCACTAAGTCCCTAAGCTCACAACCGAACTTTACATCATGACTCTTAGTTCACAACGCTCACAAGATTATCACTAAGAACCCCTCAATATCCTCTAGGTTTCCCCTAAATATTACCCACGGATCTCTAATTTGATCTACTGATATTCTTCGGATCCCTCCCCAGATATTTCTTAGGGTCTCCTCCGGATATTACCCACTCTCTCTGATATTACATGGTGTTCTTTTTGCTCAACACAAAATAACTTAATTTCAAGGTCTATTTATACCAGTTACAAGAAGTTTAAGATAAAAGAAAATCTGACTCCTAAACATACAAGGCTTACTTGTTTCACATAAATACTATTTCCATATGACAAGTCTTCTTGTAAAGAGTATTCATTTTCTTTTAAGCATAAGAACTTCCCAACAAGAACACTTTCCTTTTTCGCCGATGATTTCCCCTTCCACGCATGCTTATGATTGACTAAGGTTCGGGTCATCTATTGGTCAGTCACACCCTACACTGTTACAATCACTAGAAATTACATCGCTCAGAAAACCGCGATCCATACGTTAAAACAAACCCGAAGCTGCTGTCAAACCCACATCGCTTATTTCTTCTTCAGTTCTTTATGGTCTTCAAAATTCCCTCAAACAACACCATTCCAACTTCGTGTGGTTCAATTGGGTTCATTCGAGAATACAAGTCAAAACCTAACACAACTTGTGTCATTAAAAAAAAAAAAATTAGGAAATTCAAAAAACAAAAGGTGGAGGTGCAATCTCCGCCAAATCACCATGAGATCGCACCTAAAGGATATCGAGGTGATCTGGTGTCATTGTATTTTTTCCAAATGTGGAGCATGAGCGAGTTATCAGAGAATGGAGCAAGTTTACTCAATCAAATTTGTTATTTAGTTAACACATCTTATAAAGTAATATTTACCAATTAAACACATTTTCCTTGATTTTTTTTTGGTTAGATTATTATTTTTAAATTGGGTTTACCGAACACTAAAAGCTACGGTAATTCAAAACATAGCCTTAGACATCTTTCCAAACCATCTAGGATGAGAAGGAAATTAAATCTTTAGCGCAGAGTTGCAAAAAAACACTACATGGCCAGTAAAATCATTCGAATATGATACGAAAAATTCATTTGATTAGTTAGATTAGAATGAAGTTTTTAACAAACAGTAGATGTAAGTTGATTGGTGTACAAGGAAATTAGTCTTTTTGTTTATGAATTTTTTGCTATAACTTTTCTATAGAAAAATAGTGCGTATATAAATAAGATTTTTTTTATTGGCAATATCTGCACCAAATTAATTTTATTGGATTATCTCAGTACATGTCTATGGAATACATATTTTAATATTGTAATATATATATATATATATATATATATATATATTATCATTTTAATGTACAAATAATTATACATTTATATTTAAATGATGAATATAAACCTTTTATTTACTACTGAAATCTATAACATGTGGGTGTTGTTTCATGTCAGGCTAGGCTATTTCTAGATCTAGGAATGGTGTGGCACATACACCAGCTTGCTTAGCTATGTCTGTTGTGAATCTAGATCTACGACTAGATTCTAGACTTACTTTAGATCTATTCTATCCCTTGTAAGATTCACTTAATAGATTTATAAGATGATAACAAGATGTACTAACAACAGAGATAAAATCAAAAAACAAGAAAGAAAAAAAAAAGAAATAACACGAGAGGTTTTATCGTGGTTCAGTTTGAGAACAAGCTTACATCCACGTTAAGCCAGATCAAGAAGCTCACTCCACTATATGTAAGTTATTATACAATCCAGAACTACATAGGACTTAGCCTGAATGCCCTCAACAAGGAGCCTAGAAACTCTCAACAACAACACTCAACACTAGAGACCTATTACACAATCTAAGCCTCAGATTACAACCTAGAAATTCTCAATAGTTACGTCAATAGAATCAGCATACATAGATCTCACTTTTTCTCTCTTAACTCTCTCGCAAATTCAAAACAGAGAAGCCTGATATTCAAGATGAATCTCAAGAACACCAAGAACAAAAACATAGAAAAGATATCTGTAGAACAAACAAGAAAACCCTAGAAATCATAAAGTATTTTCTCTCTCCATAGCTTCACATTATATAGCCTTCAGAAGATAAGGCTAAGTAGTATCAGGTAAGCCAATTATTTGTTGCCATGCCACTAGAGAATCCTGACTCATCAATATCAACTTAATATCTGATAAGTCAATACGCAGCGATTAGATAAGTGAGGCAGATCAGTCTGTTGGAGCATTGTTGTTGGGCTTCTGATGGCTACAACTCCTTATCATCATTGGGCTCCAATGGATTGGGCCAAAAATGATTTAAGATGGACTAAATCATCAAAGTGTCCTCAAATAAGGATCATGTCCGACTTGATGAAAGACCATTATTTCAATTTTAAATTTTAAATTTTTATTTTTAAAATTTGGTCAAAGGGGTATTTATGTCATATTATTATATTTTTCTGGTTTGATGCAATTATATGTCATATTATTATATAATAAGGGTAACTTAGTATAATTTGCCATGACAGAAAAATGGATGGTGTTACCATTCCGTTAGCTATTGCCAATTTATGAAAGTTCAGAGGGTTTAATGGCAAAAAAAAAAAAAAATTATAGAGGGTCAGGTGCAAATTCGAGTATAGTTCAAGAGACATCAGTGCCAATTAGCTTAAAACGAAAAGATAAAAAAAAAAATCTATAGCATGTTGTCACGGGCTTAAAGTATGTGCAGCCAACCCCGTGCGTCACTTGGACAACTTTGTGGTAATGTTGCTAAGTAAGCATTGTTTTGTTACTCTCACAAACACTAAAGAGACTAGAGAAAAGGGATTAAGAAGAGCTTGGTTGGAAATAAGGCAAGTTGTATTGCTATAAGAAAAGTCTTACAATGCTTTGAGTGAATATAGTTTGGATGCCTTACAAATGAGAGGAGCTACCTATTTATAGTTGTCCACCTCTTCAATGGACGGTCTAGATCAATCTAATCTAACGGTGGAAATTCATTCTCCAGAATAATCTACAAGTATCTACAAGCCTCTAAGTATTTACAAGAGAGATCTAGAATGGTATCAATCTAGAGACTTCTAGAAGATGCTTCATGCTAGAAATGTGGAGAAGCCTCTAGAATCTTCCAAGGTTTGTGCATAATTGTTGGCTTTATGGCACACCTTAGCTGGAAATCGGACCGAAACCGAACGGACCGTTACAATGTGCTCATTTATAACTTAGTAGTTCCTCTTGATACTTGTTTGTTAGCAGAGTCTCGAGAGGGAAGCAAACTAGAAGGTTTTGTTGCCGAGTTGATAACATATCATGCAAATATATTTATATAGCATCTGTGGACTGCGGTGCGATATATATATTGTAAAATAATTAAGCGTTTTCTATCATCGAACCATATTGAGTCGCAAATATTTGACTCCCACTAACCTTTACAATACAAGTGGGGCCTGGGACTTATTGAAAGATTGTCAATCCATTAAACATGCAAGGGAATATAGAAGCACAAGTAGAGTTATGAGGCTAAGGACTAAAGAAATAATTAGTTTACTGGAATTATATATTAGAGTACTAAGATCGATATCTTCTTTAGCTATTAGTTTATGTCTTTTGATTATGATACTGAGATAGTTCTGAGCCCATAATATCACCCACATATTACTTCACATAGACTCTTTCTCATCCATTTATATAAAATAATTATGGAAGAATATATTGTTTGCATAATTACCCATCATAATTCATACATTTTGATTATGATATTAAAATTTCATACATGATTTGCTAAGTAAACAATTATAACCCCTTGATCATTTCCTTCCAACTTAGACTAAATTAACAAAAATAATAACGAGCAGGTGACATATTGTGAATGGTAGGCGCATTGACATACTTGTTCGTTGAAAGATATACAGTGAAAGAATTTTTATTCAAGCAGTTCACACTTGTATCATTTTATCTTGAGTGATTATTTAACAGCAATTTATTCCTCTTGGTCCATTATTGGGCATAGGCCTGACATCTCTTTCCGTATGAAATATTCAACATTTTTCTTGAATACCTATCAGAATTCTACCTACCATACATACAATTGGTATGGGAAAAGACATCACTTTGGCTTTATTTCTTTGAAAAAGTCAGTTTTAGATCTAATATATTTTTTCATAATATATAATAGAGTTAATTGCACCAATGCCCTTTGAATTATACTCGAGGTAGCAATATGCCCCTTGAACTTTTATTTTTGGCAGTAAACTCCTTAAACTTTTATTTGTTGGCAGAAATTGACGGAATAGTAACAGAACTTCATTTCCATCCATTTTTTGTCATGTGCTCTTCACATGGATTTGTACCAAGGGACAAATTTGGAATAACATAAAGGGTTAATTGCACCAATACCCCTAAATTATACGCGAGGTAGCATTGTGCTCCAGAATTTTTTTTTTGACAATAAACCCCATTGAACTTTCATTTATTGGTAGAAGTTGACGGAATAGTAACGGAACTTCATTTTCATCCACTTTTTTGTTACGTGCTCTTCATATGGGTTTGTACCAAGGGACAAAAACTGGAATAACATAAAAAAAATTTACTGTAATATATTTCCCATTTTAAAATCCCATTTTCCAAACCTTCTTCTTCTTCTTCGTATTTTGGTAGTTATCTTTTAAAAAAAAAAAAAAAAATTTAAATGTACGTGGAGATCTAATCTGGATCACCACCTAATAAAAACAAGGTAAAAATAAATAAATTAAAACCCAGATCTAGTGGCCACCCAAATCGAAATCACCAACATCATCTTTATCATCACCAACTCAAACCCTAACCACCGCATCCAGAATTGAATTCAATACAAAACCCACAACTTTTTTATATAATCAATCACCCACCACTGGATCCAAATAATTGAATTAAAAACAAATTGATCTTGACGAATCTTCCATTTATCTGCTACTTCTATTCTGGATCCATCGGTGAATCACCTCCATCCATTGGTGAATCACTGAGTTTTGGGTCCTCATGGGTCGAATTGTCGAATTTCTGGGTTGTTGAAGAAACCGATGGTAGATCCTTGGATTTTTTTATTTTGGATTTGGGGTTAGATCTCTATCTTTTTCGATCTCGATCTCATCACACAAGTTTGGGATGAGATTGCTAGCAAAGATTCATGGAAGAAGTGGCTGAGTTATGGAAGAATGAGATGGGTGGGATGAGATTTTGAACTGGGTTTCTGTCATTACGATTGATTGTATTGTTGAAGGTCTTTTCATTTTGATTAAAACCGATGAAAGAGAGAGAGAGGTAGAAATGGAGAAGAGGATGGAATCTGATTTGTTTGGATGATTGGATCTAGAAATTATTTTTTGGTCTTTTTTTTTTGTTTTTATTTTAATATAATAATTTTTATTAATATAATAATCTTTATAAAAATATTCATAATTTTCTTCCAACTTTGCCCTTACATGTGCAAGGCACATGGCGAGAAGATGGACGGAAAGTGGGTTCCATCTCCATTCCGTCTATTATTGCCAACTTCTGATAGTTCTAGGGGTTTACTACCAAAAAAAAAAAGTTCAGGGGGTATTGGTGCAATTAACCCTTTATGTTATTCCAAATTTGTCCCTTGGAATGAACCTACGTGAAGAGCACGTGTCACAAAAATTGACGGAAATGAAATTCCGCTACTATTTCGTCAGTTTTTACCAATCAAAGAAAGTTCAAGAGGTTTACTATAAAAAAAAAATAAAAAAAAAATAAATAAATAAAGCTTAGGGGCTCATTGCTACCTTGTGTATAATTCAGGGGCCAATGGTGCAATTAACCCTATGTAATATTTATTGGAGATACGTACTCAACAAAAAAGAAAGACAAATCGTGCCATGGGCAGATAAGATAACACACAAATGGGAGATTCTTCTTGAGTGAAATAATTGGTCCCCCTCTATAATTATATGTTTTAATATATAATTTTTCTGAAAAATAATAAATAAATAAATAAAAAGTAAGTTTTCAATCATACATCATCATATATCATCCACATTAAGCCAAAAAAATATATATATATATTATTGTGGGTAAATCCCAAAAGCAATCATATCATTTTATTACTAGACTAGAGAGAGAGAGAGAAAAAAAAAAAAAAAACTCTACATGATCCCATCCTCTCTTATCTCTATCTACAAAGGTGATCAAGGTGTAAAAAAAAAAATAAAAAAAATAAAAAACCACCCAAATAATCCACCAATATCTTTTGTCCCTAGAATCAATCATTTTCAGTTTGATCATGATCATGGGAAAATTGTGGATATAGAGAAGCTAAATTTGAAGAGCTCTAATCTTAAAGTACTGCATGTAGGACAGAATTAAAGAACCTAGAACAAATAGCCCTCTAATTAAGCATCTTGAAGTTATTCTTAATTCTCCGGTCCATCTACCAGCATTTCTTGATACCGGCATTCTTGACTGCAAAACGCCTTCTCACCTCTGCATTACAAATTAGGGTTTCAATGAGACTGGATCAGAATAAATTTTATGATGATATGCTTCATGTAATGTTTTGTAAATAAATTCCATTTTGATTCTATAGCTTCCATAAAACAAAGCTATACTTTAAAATCCTATAATGAACAACAACAAAAAAAGCCCCTAATTGAATTACATGCATGCCCAGAAAATTTAGTTCTGCAATCTACCAAATTAATGCCAAACATCGCTTAAACTATACAAAGAGATGCCAAAACTTAATATGTTGACTCTGAAATAAAAAATTTCTATTGAGAGTACGTTGCTGTTCTATTTCTATTGATGAAGCCTAGTGCTACTAATTAATTGTTGAAGGAGAAACACATGGGTTGCATTATTTTAACAAGAAGTAATTAAAATGAACCAAACCTGTAAATGTAAATGTCATTTTTCTGTTCAAGATTCTTCTTGCAAGTGTAGCAAAAGCTGAGGAAGTTCTCCGGCAGAGAGTTGATCAACTTATCCGATGAAGAATAGTAGCTCTCTATAATGCAATTATCAAATATATGAGTAGTTTTTGGCTTAGGTCCGTGAGATATAACACATGTATAATCCTCAGAAAGCTCCATCTCAGTTGCAGAGAGACACCCTGTGACAACTCTCGAGGAATCCTTTGTTTGGGTACTAGAGTTGGCTGATCCAGTTGGTGATAATTGTGTATTGTTCTTGGTTTTAATACCAAAATCAGCTGGAGAAATATTAGAGGGGGGCAAAGGAGGTATTTGAACTCTAAGATTGGTTCCAAAGATAACCATTTTGTTACTTGAAATAGAAGAAGAAGAAGATGATGATGATGATTTTGATTTATCTTCAATGGTTTTATGATCATTATGAGTTAGAATATCAACAAGAGCTAGACCAATGCCTTTAGAGTCTGCCAATTTCTGATCCCTTGAAAAATATTGCTTGCTCTCTGACAAAAATTTTGGTGATTTTGTTGGTGGGTTTAATTCGTACCAACAAAAAGGGTTAGCAAAAGAAGAGAATAATTGTTTGGTGTCGAGAGTTGAAGTGGGACTACTGTTGACGACCTCATGAGTGCTTTCAGCAAGACATTTTGTTGTAAAAGCTTTGAATCTTGGAGAGACAAGGAAACATGGAATTGGGTTTTTGTAGTTGTGGGTTGGCGATGATTGAGAGCAGCTGTGATCTGCAGCCATTAAAGATTTATTGCTGGTCACTGCTCTTGATCTCTTCCTCAGCATTACTAACAAAGAAGTTGTTGATGATAATTCACTCTCTGCATAAACAGGAAAAATATAGATTTAAGGATTTATTTCGAGTAACTAAGAAAGAAGAAACAATAAGCGACGCGTTGGATATATAAATGAAATTTTCATCAACTCACCTGAAAGTTATAGTTCAAAAGTGTACCTGGAAATCAATGGCGACAGGGCACTCTCTGGGAAGTAAGTGAAGTTGAAATGACTCCTAAACCTCTGTAGCCTCCATGTGTGAGAAAACTAAAAAACAAGTGAATAAAAACATGCAGGGTATTTCTCGTCTTTTGTCACACTTTTTTTTTTTTTTTTTTTCAACAAGAAGAAGAATCAATTCCCGTCAATCATAATAATAACCTCGCATGTAAGTCACATGACAAGCTGCTGACATGAACAAATTAAAACAATATTACTTCTGGCAATTACAGAGAAAAAAAACCGATCATAATTACCATGCGTAATTAAATAAAAGATGAGCTGCTTTTTCTTTTTGTTTATGTGGGATTTTCAATCTCTCTCACCTTGCTCTTTTATTGATCAGTTTTCACCGCTGAAAATGGCCATGGATTCGTAGCCTAGTAAAGATATGTGTAGAGAGAGAGAGAACTTTTAAGGTAAAAAAGTGAAAGAGTTGGGTCATGGGGTTGGCCTTTTAAAGAGAAAGCTGAGAGAGCCGTGTGTGCATGAGAATCAGCGGTTTTGACAATACAGCCCAAGCAGCCAATAGCAGTTTTTCTTGTAAGAAAATGAAAAATTAATATAGTGAAGTTTGTCGTCCAGTGAATCCTATTTAATTTTGTCGTGACTCAAATGGGGTATGAGAAAGTGATTACTGTTTTCACTGCCACAGAGTCATGAAATCATGAATACAGAAATAAACGCACGCACTTGAAGGAATACTGCCCAATGATGTCAGCATCACTCGGGACACAAACTCACGGTTCTTAAAAGGGTAAATTGCACAACCCTCCATTACCTTTTACCTTTTAACTTTTAATGGTTGAGGGACAAAATCGCCATTTTCTTCTCTCAAATAAGAAAATAACAATTAAGGGAAAAATTATAAACAATTATAAAAAAAAAAATAAAAAAAAAAATACTGTTATATAATATACTCCAAGTGATGGATGGAGGAACGGTCTAGTTGTACCGCTCCTCCAACTGAGGAGTATCTCTCCTTTCTCTCCTCACAAGGAACAAGTGACATACCCCTCTGTGAGGAGCAGATCATTCATCCACCACTAGTTGTCTCCACTGTCGATGGAGTCGATGGAGTTTATATGTGTTTTAATCATTTTGACGTCAACCTATATAACATGAGAAGTTTGTGCAATTTGATTAAAACTACGATTAGACCTAAACCCGGGGGAAATTTGTGTGTTTGTTTGGGAAATTAGTTTAGTGTGATTATTGGGCTAAAGGCCAATTGCTGTGCGAGGACCATATTTTAGGGGTAGCGTGGGGAGTGGGGAGTGGGGACCCAACTGGATTGTTTTTGTTTAGCCTTGTAATTAAAGCTTCTTTAAAGGCCACGTGTGTTTGTCTATCAAGCATTCATTGATGGGCCCCACATATCGTAGGTGGGTGTGGACTGTGGACCTGTCTTATTCTTCTCCATTATTTTCATCATTATCCAACCAATCTTTCCATTTTTAACTTTAATATTTCTAGCTTCTATTCTAATTTACGAGATCTTAATTAATTAATATATTAATCTTATTTATAAAATATTATATGAATTAAATTATTGTATCAAAATTTAATATACACAATGAGATATGATTTGAAATCATCTAGTTAATCATCTTTATTTTTAATTTACTAGTGTGCAATTCGCACGGTGTGTGGGTATCGTAAAATAAAAATCAAAAAATCATATAAATTGGTATGATCCTGATTCATAATTTTAATCTGTCATATTTTCATATTTTTTATATATAAAATTAAAATTTCTATGATTGACAAAAAGTAATCACCACTTTTATTTATAAAGGTTTTGAGAAAGTATATCATATTAACTAATTCAAATTTATAGTATCAATATAAAGAACTCAAAGTAACTTCAAACATACAATAAAACTCTCTCTCTCTCTCTCTCTCTCTCTCTCTCTCTCTCTCTCATGCTTCAACCAGTATTTTGAAGAAAAAAATTACAAGAAATGATTCAACTTACTTTTAAATAACAAATAACTGTTTCTAAATACATGTGTATTTCTCAATTTTCCCATAATAAAAGTTGTATGTAAAAAAAAATATGAATTTTATGGTTTATAAGTTTTTTTTTTTTTTTTAAATCTTTTCAAGAAACGATATTATTTTCAAGTAAATATATGAATTTCTCTCTCTTTTCAAGTATATATATATATATATATTTAAAAAAAAACATATATGTAAAAAAAAATTAGTTAAAGAAAAAAAAACTTATGAATATTTTAGTTTGTTACTAACAGTAATATATTAATATATATATATAAGATATATAAAAACTTGAAATGTTTTAAGTAGATTATATTAAACTCAGAATTTATAAGACTAATAAAAGAATTAATGTTCTCTAGACAATCATATACTTACAAGAGTAATAAAAAAACATTTTCATATTTCAATTTTTTTTAATTAAAAAAAAAAAAACAAGATACTTGTTTTTTGAGTTATTTTATTTTGTATTTTTTTTTAATATATACATACAAATGATTCGTAAAAATTAATCTTATTAGTAAGTTTTTTTCTCTTAACTGATAGTCTTGCTAGAGAAAGATGGAGATAGAAAATTAGAGATATGTATTGGAGTAGAGAGAGTTTAATATGGTAATTAAAAATTAAGTAGAGAGTATTTAATATGTAATAATTAATCTAATGATTAAGGAATGATAGTTTCTTTTTTTAATAATTTAATTCAAAAAAGATAAAAAGAATAATTTTATAACAAAATGAAGTGTCTTTAGAATTTTTCAAAATTTAAATTTTAATAATGGAGTATTATTAGAAAAGAAGTGTAAAAAGAAAAAATTGGATTATCAAAAGAAACTCTATTTAAAAAAAAAAACAAAACAAAACAAAAAGACTAAAATAAAAACCCTTTCCTATCCAATAGTAAATGTGAAATTCATTATTTATGAATATTAATAATAATTAATGAATTAAGAATACTAATTACATTTTGATAAAAAAATATATATTAAAAAAAAACTTTTTCTATCTCATAAATGTTAAATTCATTAATGATTGAGTTATTGATATTATTAATAAATAACTAATTATATTATGATAATAAAAAAAAATAATAATAATTATAAAACAACAAAGCAAGATGAACGAGTTTTCTTAGATAGTTAATGAATTTGATTTTAATTAAATCATTGTCAATTATAATGATAGTTATTGTCTCTAATAATCCGTTAAGGAAACTCTTAGGTCTCCAATATTATTAATAAACAGAGACTCTCCATTTCTATCACCATCATTTCAGTTTAAATGAAAAAATTCCTTAAGGATTGTGTGTACATATATATACATATATTATAACAAATTATTAATATTTTTTTTTTTAATGTTATCATTAATATATTTCCATCGATATGCTTTTAAAATTTACCATTAATTCCATAAAAAAAAACATATTACTATTGATTTGGTAATACAATTAATATTTTAATATGCTTTGTAAAATATTTATTTATTGTCATTTATAAGAATAATTAAAATTCAAAAACTTTTATTTTTAGAAATAATCATATTGTATTTAATGCACAATTAATACATTCTAAACAATCTAAAAGAAAAGAAAACAAAAAGGTAAAAATAGTAAAAGAATTATATATATTTACAATTATATAGAGATAAATAACTATTGAGATTAGTTATTTACAATCCTTTTTTTTTTCACATTTATTTTCTTAAGACATTTCATTTTAATAAATTAAAATTTTGAAACCTCTAAATACACCATAATTTACTTTATATATATATATATATATGTATATATTAATGCTACATTGTCCAAATTTGGTGTCCAAATCTAGTGCCCAAATGATGTGGCAACGCTCTGGACCATTCATTTAAAACATACAAATATAATACAATTTAAATGAATGGCATACGATGTTGCCACATCATTTTGGACACCAAATTTGGATAATGTAGCATTATTCATATATATATATATAAATATATTTATTTATAAAAACGCTCATTCTAGAAATATTTGTAGAAGTATTAAATTTAAAAATAAAATAAAAAATCTGTGGAGGATATTGTCAAACCAAGTAATAAATTAATTTATTTTTCCACACTTATTTTTTAAAAACATTTTATATTTTAATAATTTCATTATTAGATTTTTTTTTCAAGTGTCCATCTCATAGATGATTCATTTAAAAAAAAAATGGGAAGAATTTTATGGAGATCCAAATAGTAATATGAGTTATTTTTTTTACTATCTTACAAAAAAAAAATATTATTTATTACCATATATATATATATATATAAATATAAAATTATGACTAAATTTCATATGTTTAGAGAAAAGAATCTACTGAATTGAATGCAATAGTTAATGTTTATGGTTTTACCATTAATAATTGATCAAAAAATATTATTTTAATTCTTTGTTATGTTATCATAATATCATTAATATATTACAATTAATATGTTTTAGAATTTATCATTAATTCTATAAAATAAAAAAACAAATTACCATTAATTTGGTATTACTGTTCTGAAAAATATTTATTTATTATCATTGATATGGATAATTAAAATTCAAAAACAATTATTTTTGGAATAATAATCTTGTATTCAATGCATAATTAATACATTCTAAAAAAACAAAAAGAAAAGAGAACAAAAAGGTTAAAAAATGTAAAGAAAAAAACTGCACAAAAAAAAAAAAGGTGTAAATTCCTTTAGAAAAATCCGGGGGAAAATCGGTATTGGATACCCATAAACCGGAGTGGATATAAATTTTTTCTAGTAAGCAATACAGTGTTACACTTAGAACCAAGACTATAACCCTAATATTTATCTATAGTAGTAGTCTGTCTATCGAAACCATCGTCTATAAGTATAAAGCACATTATAAATCTCAACCGGTTCATTGATTTTCTACATTAGTAGTGATGAGTAAGATGCTAACCTTACCAGATGGTTCCATAACGAACACCTTAGTGGACAGCTAATTGAAAATCCAAGACCGTCAAGTTAAAATTCCATAAGCAATCCAAAATTACCTTTTTAACTACTAAAAGTGTTTTCTTAAAAAAAAATTAAAAATTAAAATTATTCAACCAAATATTAAAACAAAATCTGTAGAGATTACTCTCATCACCCAATGCCATTAAATTCTCCACCGCTTGTTTTTGGGTTTGCTCGTGAGGGAGAGTCAATATGATGAGATGGAAAAAACGTGAAATTAAAAATAAAAATAAAAAAATAAAAAATAAAAAACTAAAGGATTAAAATTATTCAACTAATTTAAAATATATATATATATATATAGGAATTCCTCTCACCACCCAACGGCATCCAATTCTCTACCGCTTGTTTTGAGTTTTCCGAGAAAGTCAATGGAATGAGATGTAAAAAATGTGTGATTTTAGATGGTTTTTATAGAGAAAATTGAGGGAGATAGGAGGGCATAAATGGTTTGAGAGAGAGAGAGAGAGGATATACCAACGGCTTAAATAATTGATTTATTGTATTTATTAATTGTAATCATGAGTGCCTATTTAATTTGTATATTCATACAGAGTGCCTATTGACTTGATTTGTTAATATATATAGAAATTAATGTGTTTAAATCCAAAACTCTTTCACGGCGACACGTGGCGTCGTTAGGGTCAGCTTTTATATATTACTAGTGTGACAACAGTGCGATGCACAATCTTTATTAAAAATATATATATATACAATTTTTTATAAAAAATAATATAATTAGTCGTAGATTATTCTCAAATTAACTTGGAAAACATTTTAAGGTTTACTATCTATATTTGGTACCCAAAAAAAGTGAATATAAATGCAAATTTTCATTATCCCACTAATAATGTGAGTGTTGTCCCACCAATGTGTGGGTGTCTCCCCGTTTGTGTGGGCTGCAGTCTGGACTGTACTAGTAGAGTCTAATCTCACCGGTTTCGGCAGTTATTGTATAATAAAAAATAAAAAAAATCATTTCAAACATAAATATTTGGTAATTAAAAAAATGTGAAACCATAATAATATAATAAAGTTACTGCAAGCATATATAATAGTACCTTACAAATATAGTGGCGTATAGTTGTTCAATTGTTCCCAATAGGCTTTTAGAAATATAAATTCTTAGTCAGTCATCTAATAGAAAAGTGCAATCTAAAAATAATATAAAATCAAACAAAATGAGAGAGTATATGCTGTAAAAAAAATAATTTTAATTTTAATTTTTTTTTTTAACTTATTAAGTTCTGATTTCTGAATCACATTATACAATACGAAATATTTTCTTTGGTAATATCTACAACTTTTGTCTAATGTTGTTCATCCTGCAAATTCATAGGGATGCACTATAATTGAGCGGAGTAATATATGGATAATTGCACTGGCTAATTTGCATAATGGATACTTTATTGATTAAAATGGAAATACTGATGTTTGAATATATAATACAATTACAATTAGGGAGCCGATATTGACACCCATAAATATGATAAGCACATCCATATTTTAATAAATAAAGCTTCTTTTGACAATCCAATTTTTTCTTTATACATTTCTTTTCTAAAAACACTATATTCTCAAAAACTAAATTTTAAAAAATTCTAAAGACACTTCATTTTGTTACGAGATTATCCTTTTTATCTATTTTGAATTAAATTATTAAAAAAAAATTATCGCTCCTAAATCATTAGATTAATTACTACATTTTAAATATTCTCTCTTAATTTTTAATTACCATATTAAAATCTCTCTCCTCCAATACAAATATTGAATTTTATATCTCCATTCTTTCTTAAGCAAGACTAATAGTTAAGAAAAAAAAAAGACTTATTAATAAGTTTGATTTTTAGGAACCATGTGTATGTATATATTAAAAATAAAAAAAATAAATTCAAAAACCTAGTACCTTTTTTTTATTAATTTTTTTTTTAATATGAAAATTCTTTTTGTACTCTTGTAGGTATGTAATTACCAAGAGAACTTTAATTCTTTCATTAGTCTTATAAATTCCGAGTTTAATCGAATATAGTTGAAACAATTCAAGCTTTAATAAATTTTTTTTTAATAAAAAAAAAAAATTGACTTTTTAATATATATATTACTGTTAGTAAAAAACTGAAATATTCATAGGGTTTTTTTTTTTTCCTTAACTATTAATCAAAAATTGATGGAGAAGGTATGGAAACATGATTTATTTTTTTTAATTTGTTATTTTTAAAAAATGAAGAGAGATTAATTAGGAGAGAGTGTTTAATAAGGTAATAACAGATCTAGAAAAGAGAGTTTAATACGCAATATTTAATCTAATGATTTAGGAGAAATGATTTTTTTTTTCTTTTTTAATAATTTAATTAGTTTGGAGTTTCTTTAAAAAAAAATTTAGTCATTTTAATTTAGGTTAAAATTGTCATTAATAAAAAAAAATTAAATTGAAGTGTGAATAGATAATTTATGGATTATAAGGAGAAGCTCTTTTTAATAAAAATTTTAATTACAAAAATATCTCAATAGGAATTTACCAATAAGGATAAATTGGTTTAATTAAAAATAAACGAAATACTATTTACACCCATTAATTACACTCATATCTTCAACTTAATCACTTTATTAAAAAATAAAAAATATAAATATAAATATAAATAAAAAAACCACCAAACCCTAATTAAACCTTTTTTTTTTTTTTTGGCAGGTATAGCTCTCTTCACATAAAAATAAAAAGATACATGAAATTATTGTAATAGTTCTAAAAATGAGTTAGATGAAATTATTGAGAATCAGATATAACAGCAATACAAGTTTCATGGCATACAACTTTGATCTTGGGATACATTCGTCTAGATGATGTGCAATTTTTCCATGGCTCCGGTAACGGAAGTCATATGATGCAACAAATTGTATTTATCTCTCCAATTATATTCGAAATTTTGAATGCTTATTTTTCTTCTAGTTTAGTGTCTCTTAGTTAACATGTAGATGCATACAACATATCGCGAACCTCATGTTGAGTAGCACCACTTGGGGAAACCTAGAACCGTGCTCTTTCATTTGTAAATGATTTGTAAATAAACATGTGTTTTCAAGTCTGGAGAACTTAAAAATTTATCATTTGTAAAATTACGTGTATTAATAACTTATGAGGGTTTATAAGTAAATTGTATTAAAATGAAAACATTTATTTAAATAAGGGTACTATTGACATTAAGATGAATGTTTCTAGTAATGTTTTAATTTCAAATTTTAGATATGAGTGTACTTATAAATATGAGTGTGCTTATCATTTTTATGGGTATTAATATCCGTACCCTTAAAATTATTGAGAGAGACTTGAAAATCTATTGGGATTGAAAAAATTCTAATGATAAATACTTCAATACCTCTGGCACAAAACAAGATATGGGATGCCTAACAAATTAAATTTCGTCACATCGTAATATTTTACAAATCTAATACAAAACATTGCTAGAAATCTATCATAAAAAAATCTATCATAATAATTGGTCTTTCTCTTTCTAGTTCATGCCTCCATAATCTGCAAACCTCTCCTTTTTTATTCTATTGATGCAATTCACTTCCAATGATCAGCATAAATCATAAAAACTAGATATTCTAAATCTCATAAACCACATGATTCATAAACAACATAAAAACTGGTGCTGAATCATTTATCTACAAAAGGACTAAAAATATAAGAATTAACATTCATGAATTGCCAATCAACAATTTTATTGGTAAACCGATGCATCCATGTGTATTTATTTGTATATATATTCTTTGTATAAAAATAAGTCCATGATTCAAGTACTTAAATAGAAGAAAAATCTGAAAACGGATGATGCTAAACTAAAATTGTAATAAAATAAAATAAAAAACTTACATCTTCTATTTTAAGAGATACGCAGAGAATCAATTTTTATGGATTTCAGGAATCCTAAAGAAATCTAGCTTCATATATCCATTTTCGATCATCCACCTTAGACTCCAGTGTTTTGAATCATCACACCTGTAAGCCCAATATTATTGTCATCCAAAAGTTGCATGCTTGTAAACCTATACATGATTTATTTTTCTTTTTTACGGTTTTTATCTCTCGAAATTGTTTTGTGTCTATAAATATATAGAAGTTGATTTGTCTAATTAAGAAGATACATTGAAACTATTGGTATTAATGGTGGAAATAGAGAGTCTTGTTATTATGCTTGTTTGGCCTCTCGAGCAAAGGACTTAACTTTGCGTTGGTTGTGGCTGTTGCCTGGCGTTTTTGTGCTTGTTTGGCCTCTCTGGCTTTTGCTGTGTTTCTCTATTTGATTTGATTTTCTTCTTTGTTGCCAGTGTTCTCTGGTTTGGCCGTTTGTGGCTCCCTGTTTGGGTATCTTCACACACACACAAAAAAAAAAAAATTTTAGAGAGTCTTGTTATTAATGACATTAGACACCTAAGAGTTTCTTTAATTGATTCAAATTTCATATTAATATCTATATTAATATCTATTGGATTGAAAGAAATGTTCAACTTATCTTTAATCATCGCTCTAATTATAAAAATAATTAATAAGAATTTAATTATGAATAATTAATTGATTAATTCTTATAAATTAATTAATATCCTTTGAGCTTACCAAATATTAATATTCTTAAATATATTTAAGTGTGAATATAGTGCATGTAAAATTTTATTATGAATAATTAATTGATTAATTCTTATTAATTAATCGATATCTTTTGAGCTTACCAAATATTAATATTCTTAAAAATATTTAAATGTGAATTGAGTGCATGTACTATATATAATATTTAACGTTGATTTATTCTTTATAATTAATTAATTTATTTTGAGCTTACAAAAAAAATAAAATAACAAAAATTAAAAGTAACCATTTGAAACATTAGGGATTTATTTTTAACCATGTTTGAAAATCCAACTGTTTATAACCTTATTTTTACGATAATACTATTATACTAAAGGAAAAAAAGGAAAAAGAAAATATATATATATATATATATATAATTATTCACCTCTATCTCGTCACACACTTTTTTTTTTTTTTTAATAAGACCTCTCTCATCTCTCATCTCTCATCTCTCATCTCCACTAAAAGCACCTTCGTCGGAGACGGCACGCTTGGCCGATGCCTCCTAACGAAGGCTTCGACGAGACGTATGCTATCTAGGCACGACGTCGCCTGGGCAACGCATGAATCCCAAGTGAAACTGCAACTGGGCATCGTGCAATATTGCACGATGTCCAGTCCCAGCTTTGCTTGAGCAGTTGAGCTGCTCTTCTACTGGAAGTGTGAAACAGGCAACACAGATAGGGAGTCCACTTGGGCAATAGCACCGTCGGAGAGTCCGCTCCTTACAGCTAGAGATGCACGTTTGGGGAATGGGGATGGATATAGGTCCCCCCCCCCCCATTTGGGGCAAATGGGGATGGGGAATTTTGGGGGGACCTATATCCATCCCCATCCCCAATTCTCATTTTCCCCGTTTTTTCCCCATTTCCCCGTTTTTCCCCGTTTCCCCCTGTTTCCCCATTTGACTAAAATTTACAAATTAAATTAAAAAAACAAACATTCCATTACAATACAAAATAAAATTCATTAGTGCATTTTATATAAAATGTGTATATAACTTAGGGAGTTAGGGTTTTTAAAGAATAAACAAAAAAATTAAAAATATATATTATAATTATATTTATATATGTTTGGGGGAAATGGGGAAATGGGGAAATGGGGATGGGGGATCTCCCCCCATCCCCATCCCCATTTCAACATAATTGTGGGGAAAATGGGGAAATGGGGATGGGGAGGGGTCCCCCTATCCCCATCCCCATTTCAATTTGGGGATCCCCACCCATCCCCATCCCCATTTCAATTTGGGGATGAAACATCCACATCCCCCCCCCCCCCCAATTTCCCCATTTTTCCCCAAAAAAAAAAAATCCCCAAATGGGGATAGGGATGCGGGGAATTGGGGCCCCGGGGAAAAATGTGCATCTCTACTTACAGCGTTGTTTGGTTTCGCAAAGAAAGAAATAAAAAAAATACCCTGAACATAAAATTACTAAAAAATCCCCTTCTAAATAAAGGTTTCACGTTTTTCTCCGTTTCAAGTTTGAAAATGTGAAATTTTGTTAAATAATATGTTTTTTTTTAAATGTTTAAGAAAGTGTAATTAGTTCAGCTGGTTAGAGTGTGTAAGTTGTTCTTTTAGGTCATGTGTTCAATTCTTAACGTAAAATATTACTTTTGGCAACAAAATTATGTTTTACTTTTGTTATATGTGAATTCTGGCCAAGTGACGTGTTATCTAAAAGAGTTAAAAAATCAGAAGAACAACCATGTCATGTCAGCAAAAGCCAACTAGTCAACCACAACCCGAGACATGTCATCAAAGCTAGCCATGTCACAAGATCCGCTAATGACCGAGACATGTCATCAAAGCTAGCCATGTCACAAGATCCGCTAATGAAGAAGTCAGATGCTTACATGCTAAGTCTGCCTGATCAGGTAAGAAGTCCAAATGGGAAAGGATTCTACTTGCCAAAGATCCCTAATCGGCGAGATCCTCTCACCTAGATAAGAAAGCTTCCAATTCTGTCAAGGCACATCGAGAAAGGGTAAGAGATATATTCAAACATGGAAACTGAGGATCACACTTCAACAAGGAAACAAGTATATCTTCCTTGAAGATACTAGAGTTCTAATCAAACAACAAATCAAGAAGATCAATATCAATCCGAAAAGAGTCATAATTGGTCTACTCTACTAGAATCTCAGTAAGATTCTAATTAATGAATCCATTACTTGTACGGCAAGAACTGGGGCAACCCTAGGTCAAACCATATAAATATAGCCATATATTCATTGTAACGGATCATCAACAATTTACGCTTACAAGAGGGATAGAGAGTAGAGCGTGTAAACCTAATATTTCATAGTGAAACTTCTTACCCGCGGTCGCTGCAACTGTGGATGTTTTCCCACCTTTGAGGTTTTACCACGTAAATTACTGTTTTATCTTTTCTCCACTGCTTTCCTTATCTTTGTTTGCTTGATAGGTCATACATATTGGCTTGTTGACCGACTGACTTTCTAACTATGAGAAATCACCGTCAACAACTTTTTTTATTTTTATAGTTTCACGTTTTTTCACCAAGAACAAGGTTTCACGTTTTTCAATGTTTCTACCAAGTTTCACGTTTTTGTTTCATGAAACCTTCTGGAAAATTTTGAAATCTTAGAAAAATTGATGAATCTTGTCAAATACAACCCAAATTATTGCAATAACACAAAACCCTTGTTATATAAACTATAAGGAATAAAAATAATGTGAAAACCTAATAGATTTTACACACCCTAACCACCTCGAGAGCCAATTCAATTGGTTTTTGTCCAAAAACTTCCCTTAAATCTTCAACTCAAAGTTGGAACCAAGCTTAATTAAAGATCGAGTTTTGAGAGCAAATTTTTTTTTTTTCTTTTTGTTTTGTAAAAAACAGATTTAAACCTTTCTTCAAGTTAGATAATGGAAGAAAAAAAGAAATAAGGAAAGAAGAGAAGAAGAAGAAGAAGAAGAAAAAAAAAAAAGAAGAAAATTAGAAACATTAGAAAAATTAAAAATTAAAATTAAAATTAAGTGCCTAAGGGTATTTGTATAATTTTGGCTAGAAATAGAAAGAAATTATTGAAAAATTGTTTAGACAGTTAAAATTTGAACAAAGTTAAAAACAATTTTTGCATAATTTGAATGGCTAGATTTGTTGGAATTTAAAAACACTATCCTTATATAAAAAAAATAACAATAAAATTTTGGATTTACGTGAAGAGGTGAGTAGATGTCCGGCTGAAGTTTCTATTACTTCCTTTAATTTATCATGGTCGAAAATGAAATTTTAAGAGCATCTACGATATAAGAGTAGTCTGGAAAAAAAAGAGATGACACGTATGATTAATAAACATTATATTAATAAATCTTTCTCTAATACAAGCGTGTATATTCGATCTCAAGTTGACGTGGCATAAAAATATATTAGACATTGTCGATATGATTGTCTACTTTCAGACGGCTTATTGGACGGCTATTTTATTTATTTTTTTTAACTCAGTAAGTATTTAATTTTTCATCTATTTTTGATAAAGATATAAAATAAAATAAAATAAAGGAAAAAAAATAGATACATCATTAAAAAAATTTTGTTTTATATAGAAGTATTGGAGACCAAATTTTGAGTTGATTGTCTATCAAATATATTTTTATACGACATAAAAAGTAAGTCTCTTGACATCAAGTTTATTTTTATGCATATCAACGATTATCGGTATACAAACCGCTTTTGCATCAGATAAATGGTAATCATTTTGACAACAATCACAGTATTACATAAATCATTATTAAACCTTTTAAAATTCAAAGGTCGCATTCATTCTAAATTAGATATTATCCTTACTTAAAATATATATATATATATATATATATATATAAATAGTTAAACACAATTGGTTAGGATATTACAAAAATTAAAATCTTAGAAACAATAATAGTAGTTTGTAATATTTTCCATAAGATTAGACCTTCATGGCTCATGCACATTCCTAGATAATCATTATATATAATATCTAATCCCATTATATTTTCATGGTTACATCCTTTTCATAGATTTATCTGAAACTTGTGGGGGCCTGGTAGTGGTAAGTTGGTGGCCACCAACGGTGAGAAAATTTGATTATCTTTGCATTTTATAAGAAAAAATATCATTCAACACATTGTCAGGTATGCATTCAAACGATAAGATCAATATGCTCTAGAAAACAACTCTTATTGCATAAAAAGAGTTTTAATATTATGGATTTATAAACAAATATAATAATCGATATCACAAATGTAAAGGAAAAAAAAATACACGGATTTATATTAGATTGGTTATCGACCCACAGTAAGATATCATGGGATAGGTGTATGATTTACATCTCCAAATCCATAGGTTTTTGTTGACATGAAACTATGAAAGTGAGTGGGATTCTCTATACCAATACCCTCTTGCCTCGGTGGTTAGAGTCTCCCATGGGAGGTTCCACCAAGGTTCAAGCTTTGGTATGTATATAAATGTCTCACATTTAGCTATTAAATCCTAAAGTGTAAAGAGTTCTTTTTCGATATAGTGGGAGCTACCATCTCTCCAGTTGTGAGAGTTATAATCTATTAATATCCTCTCCCCGATAGTGAAAATTATATTTCGGAATCTACTTGTAGAGTCTAATTTCGTCATATTCCAGTTGTAAAAAAAAAAAAATAATAAAAATAAAAATAAAAGTGTGGGACCCTGTAATCTAATCTATTCTAATCCCACTAAGATGAAAGCTAAAAGTACTAATCAAGTGCGGTAATGGGTCCCGTAAAGGCTGTGCTTTTTTTCAGATAAACGTCTACTCAACAGATGGAAATACAATATTCGGTCTTTGTTGTTTTAGATTATATATTTTGAGAGATGATTAAGAAAGGATCTCATCCGGTATGTTAGAGGCTTAGAGCTAGGTTCAATTCAATCACCATGGACAATTATATCATAATATGATTTTAAATTTTTAGTTTTGGCCTAATTATAATGTAAATGATGTTTTTGCACACGCAGCACAATACTCTAGTACAAAGTCTTTTGTAAATGATTCTACCTTTCTACTACACTTAAGTTATAATAGTTCGAATCCTGTATTTGCTCTTTAAATTGTAATGTCTAAGGCATGCTTCTTCTTAATAGGAGTTACATTTTGAACAGCAGTTGATCTCGAAGGTCTCTCGTATGATTATTTTATATTTTTAAAAATGTAAAATATATGTACTTTATAGTAATGAAGTACATGTTAAACTATTTTTAGTTGTTTTCTCGAATATAAGATTTCACGTTTCATACATAAAATGTAAAGTACATGTACTGCATTTTTTTTTTTTTTGAAAAATTGTACTACATTTACACTTTTATTCTCCAAAGAGTAACCATGATAATGGGGTATGTATATATATTATTCTAAACTTACTAAAAGGATTCTCGTGTCTTTTTTAGGGCATCAAGCATCATTTTTTTAATTTTTTTAAAAAAGGACTAAACTGAAAATCCATCAACGAAAAGGAAAGGTACTGCTAGGATGAATATCTTGCCAAATCTGCTCCAAAATGGAGGAATAGGCTGGAGAAGCAAGCTAATGAGCCAAACCATTCCCATATTTGATCATGTAGTATGAGTTGCATTCCGAATTGTATTTGCAATAATTGATTTCGTTTCCAGAATCCAACTCACATGATATTATTTTGTTTAAGTAGTTTTAACTACCATTCCTGTCTATAATCAATTTCTTATTATTTAAGATATTTTGATTAAAAAAAAAAAAAAAAGAGTAAGGGATTCAAAGCTTTAAAAACAAAGGATTGGGTTGCACCAGACATATAAAAGAGTATACAATAATGATATATTTTATGACTACTAAAAAATAATTGTTAATATTAAATGGAATTTTTATAAAAGATTTAAGTAAAAGTGTTTCCATTAACTCCTAATTAACGTGGAATAGATCAGGTTACTGTTTGAATATACATTTCATTGAAAAATTATATGAAATAAATATCTAGCGATCAGTAATCAAATAAATTGTCTACTCTATCTCTCTCTGTTTGTGTCTCTGTCTCACTCATGAGTCATGACTTGACGTGTTCAATCAAATAAATATTGAAGAAGCCAGCCTTATCTACTCAATGATTCTCTTTACACCTATGAGAACTATGAAAACACTTAGGTGGCATAATTCAACCTGTCGTTTAGTGCCAAGCGGCGATTTCTTATTGGGTTACTGAATAGTTGAGGGACCAGACCATTCTAGAGTGTAGACTTCAGTTTCATTTGAATGTTAATCTTTATCATCTCAACTAAGTGTAGTGGAAGTCTCTTTCACCAAAACTTATCAAAAGTCTCTGTCACAGCTTAAAAACAAGTGTTGAGACATAATTGGTTTATTGACAGTGACACTTGGTCATTACAATATTTAAGCTTTGATTTTTCACCTGCATTTGCGTAAAGATATAGATGCCACGTTTGAATGAAGAAATTAACAAAACATATAGCCTTTTGTTTTTGTAAAAACTAGTGGCCTTGGAGATTAACCCACGTACGGAACTAGTGGTGTTTTGTCTATGAATTTGAATGTTGCAAATTCTTACCTTGGACTGGTCTAATTCATACAAATTATACCAGATCTTAGACTAGAAAAACACAATATTCAGTTGCTCAATTCTCAGGAAGAGTAAATCACATTTTCAACATCATTCCCTTAATTTCAACCTGATAATTAAAAATCCAAGATTCTTGAATGGTTTCATCATAAAACGTACACTCATTTTCTATTACAAAACCTCTCAGTCACAGTCAGCTAGCAGACTACAGCAGATTGTCATTGTTTCGTTTTTCTATCATTTCTGGTTCTCTTTCTAAATTCTCGTTTCTCTACAGAGTACTGCTTTTTTATCAACAAATTGCACATTGCTGCTTTCAAAGCTTCAGCAGCTGCTGTTAAGACCTTTTCATCTACCGTCACACTTCCTTGTAACTTCTCAACCAGTTTCGTTCCCCCTGGTATTTCATTATCCTCCAATGCAATTGGCTTGTGTTCAAGACTGCTTTTATTGAAACCAGAAATGACCTTCACTCGGGACACTGTGGGACAATCAAAACCGGGGAAGTTGGAGACACCGGTTACCATCCACAATAATCCTGTAGATGAGCCACTCGCCAGGCTTGTGGGAATGAAGTTGATGGAAATCACCTGCACAAATCACATCAATTGAGAAGATAAAACTTGCTTCATAGTGCACATATATGCAATTTAGCATTTGATATTCTGATTAACGGCTACAGCTCCTTCAAAATACCTCAGTGTTTAACTATTTAGATAAGCTTCGAGTAATATCCATATTTCATGTTGATCTAGCAGTTAATATGTTAATCTAGATTGAGCTGTGCAAGTGAAAACGTGGCAGGAAACTGGGAGGCTAATGCACGAATAAATGGTGTTATTAAAAGATCACAAAACAATAATCCACAAGAAAACAAATATTGCAAGTCTAATTAATTGAGATTGGTTCCAAGCATTTCATTGTTTCAGCTAATCTCATGTAGTTTGGGTCCTTACCTTGGCAACAGAAAGAGTTTTTGTAGAAAGGTTACAGCTTAACAGCATTACTCCTTGCAAGCTAAACATGAATATATATTAAAAAGTATTAAAATCACAAAAATAAGTAACTCTTCAAGAAAGCAAAGAAGTGAACTAAGAATACTCAGAGACTTGCCTTTGGATAGCTGCAGCAACAAGTGTAGTATCAGGGATCGCACACAGGTCAGTAACAGTAGAATAGCCCTCATCACTTCCATTAGATTCTAAATGTCCTGCCTTCAAGAAGCAAGCAAAAGTAAAATCTAGTAAATAGCAGATTAGCAGAAAAGGGGTAAATTCCCCCCTGTTATCACTGATTTCACCCGACTTGTGATAGCAAGACACCATCAACTTGTGATCTTGAGGATCAGATTTGTCACATCATAAAATTCGTAAAAGGACTCTTCTATGGCAGGTGTTAATATAGAGTTAATTTATGGAGTAGGCTTATGGAGGCAAAAGTATAGTTTTATGTTTCCACCAAACCTGGCAAGCAAGTCATATTTTTAAAATACCAGGGTGAGGTCAGAGATATTATCATCAGGAACTTCAAAGAAACTTGACATCAAGTGAGATACCTTTGCATCAACTTCACAAGTATCAAGGAGAGATCCGGAGGTAATATCCCACAAGCGAACCTGCATAAGCATTGTAGATAAAATGTTAATCCATCCTTTTTACTATAATGCAAAAAAATCACATGTTACGGTAACATGCAAGATTGTCAGCTAATGAATACTCACTGTTGAATCACCACTTCCAGACACAAGAAACCCTTGCGGATAATCCAGTGTGATAACAAATGCGAGGCAGGACACAAACCTGTTAATAGATTCATGATAAAAACATATCAATCCCACCAGTTAAAAAGTATTATTGAATGGTTAAATAAAGATAATGCAACTTAAGGTCAAATGAATGTTAGGGTATATTAATATATTACTTTGAAAGTGTAATTCTCATTATTTTTTTTTTCCAATCTCGTGTTTAAGGGCACTAACAGCGTGCCCGATTGTCAATCAACTACACAAAAACATCTGATCATAAAACTCACTCACTCTGTATGACCGAGGCAAAAGCTCTGTATTTCATGAGCTCCGTCTAAAGGCTTCTTCGGAAATATGGTGACCTGTTACAGAAATCATATCATGTAAAAGATGTGTAGAACCAAGATAGCTAATTCAATTCATTCAATGGGCAGAGACAGTTTACACGAATCTTGAAATCCCGATCTGCACTAACAACATACTGTCCATCTGGTGAAAATTCCTGCATATAATCATGTCAATATTAAACCAGCTTACTATAGGAAAGCATGTAGGCATGAAGACTTTGAGAATATTTCAAACCCTAATTTCAAGAACTTCCTCCAGCTTCAAACCCCACTATTATGTTGATCTAAACAAACACTTGAGAATAAATTCCATCCTGTAGAAGATCATAATTCATAAATGATAAAAGGCCCCCTAAACTACTAAAGAATAAAGTACTGTAATCTAAGCTTGTTAGAAAATGTAATAAAAGGAAATTTCATCATGATGTTGAAAGGAAATTTTGATGTATTCTGGTGTTAATCAACTTAGACGCCTACCAAGCTACTACAGAAATATAAGTGCAAGGAATAAGAAAAAAGATCCATGTGGCTACGATAACGAATGACTCACCAGGCCAGTAATAATGCTACAATAGTGAGCAAGCAAAGGTGCTGCTGTCTTACTGACTGATGCTTCACTCCCATCAATCCCATGCAGGTCCACAACCCACACAACTCCAAATTTGTCAGCAAAACAAACATGCTGGCCATCATTGCTTATGGCAACAGCGCTCACTCTCTTCTCAGAGCTCCTGTTAAGTACAAAACAATTAGAAATTTTCCCACAATCCCATGAAATTATTTTTGCGGTCATAAAGGAATATAATGTTACAGATTGGAAGAGGTTGAAACGTCATAAAACAAGAAGATATTATTCCAATTTGGATACATCTAATGCCAACTGAGCTTTCATGCAATGGCTTAGCATATGCTCTGCAAATTTTAAGAGACTACCTAAACGATATCTATTAAACAAAATATATCAAATGTTGAGCAATAAATAATCGTAGCTACTGCCTGTCGTATTGGTAAAAGTCTTGGACTGATCAGTGGCAAGTGCTTGGGATCAACTCTTGAAGGTGGTCACTCAAAACTATCTCAGAAAACACCCTTGCAGGACACTCCTTCATTGAAATGACCTATTTTCTTCTTTTTGTATTGCATGTATAGATAAATAAAACTTGTAGAGGCCATCACTGGACTACAACTACGTCAATCCTCATATGTTATAGGAACTTAAAGTTTGAAGAAAATTCTGAACATTCTTTCACATAACTCTTAAATGCATTATCCATTAGCATCACAAATGTTTACTCTTATCATTCCCTGAAATCTTTAGAATTGATAAGTACTTACACAGTACAAATACATTGCCAAGACTCAGCAGACCATATCTTGACAACTTTGTCATCACCAGCAGATACAAAGAGCTTCCCATTTGCTCCATAGCGAATAGCTCTTATAGAGTCCTTATGAGAAGTTGCACCAGAATCATCCACCAAAGAAACCGCACAATCCCCACTGTCAAGTCAATCATGCAAACATAAAATCATTGACACAAAGCTTTACTTGCATAAGTCATTCTTATAATTTTGAACTTTCCATAAAACATCATAGAAAGTTAAATTACTGTTTCAACTAAGTTCTATAAGATTCCTGATTTTATAATTTTCAAAATTGGAGACCTGCAAAAACAGTTACAGCAAGTGCTTAATGCAACATCATAGAAAGTTGAATTAAAGATTCAACTAAGTTCTTTAGTTTCCTGATTTTAGAATTTTCAAGTGCAAAAACAATTACAGCAAGTGCCTAATGCAATTACTTGAAACAACATAAAAATAAATAAATAAATAAAAGTGCGTTCCTTTGATTGGAGTAGTTGCTCAAGTATTTATCTCAAGTTCTCAACAATCAATGAGTTATCAATTGCAAGAAGAAAAAACCAGAAAGATAGCATTAGCTTACAGGAGATCGTAGACGCGGAGGTCCGACCCGACAGCGACAGCAACAGAATTCTGGATCGGGTGAACCGAAATGAGGGCGGGAGCTACCTCAACGTTAGTGTTCTTTTCTCCCTCTTCGATTTGATTGTCCTCCATTTTTTGGCGTAGTTAAAGTTGAGCAAAACATTTTCCATTTAGGGTTTTTGTGGTTTTATCAACTCCCTCAGATTAGGGCTTTTCCGAGTGACTTTTGTCAGAATAGCCCACTCATTAAGCCCAATAACAATATTACTTTATTTCCTTTTTTTGGTTTTTTAAACAAACAAATCCTTTTTTTTTTCTTTCACGTTTTTATGTATTTCGATTCCTAAATACGAAATACTAGTGAAAATATGACAGTAGATTCGTTTAAGATGTGATAATATATATCAATAATGCTAAATATATATATATATCAAAGACTAAATGGTACTGTTTCCCTTGAATTTTTTTTGCAAATTACTTATTTTCCTCTTAAATTCTTTGAAATTGACAACAAGTGACGGAATCTAGACTGGAGTCACTTTCCGTTCGTAATTTGCATCACATGACTTCCATATGCGATTGTTAAAAAGGTCATTTCAGTCATTTCCTGTTTGTAAACTGAGGGATAACTTGCTAATTTTAACTTTTTCCTTATTTTCCCCAAAATTCCCCAAATCCTCTCGACATCGTTCTAGAACAAGAATTATATCTATATGAAGTACCTACCTTAGGTAGTAATAAGAGCAGCAGATACACAAATAAATATAAAAAAATATCAGAAAAATATTTCAAAGAATTATAAAAGCAAATACAAAAGCCATATAAAAGACATTACAAGAGGAAGTTTAACAAGTTCTTTAAATACACGAACAAAAGATAAAGTTAAAAAAGCATTCTTCAAGGGAAAGAAAGTTTTTAAGAAAAAAAGCCATAAAGACTGTGTTACGAACAAACCATCACTAAGCGCGCGGAAACATTGCCGGATAGAACACAAACAAACACAATAACAAATAAAAGATAAGATGAAGAGACGTAATTAAATCCAATCACACACAACACAAGAATTTACGTGGAAACCCAAATCAGGGAAAAAACCACGACCGTCAGGACGGCAAGAGAAAGTTCCAATATGTAGTAAATTGTTACAATCACAAACTCATGTTCTCTCTCTAAATAATATCCCAAACCTAATTACACCCAATGCTCACTTTGAGATCTCTCTAGTATTTGCTATTTTGCTCCATCGCTAATAACTTAGTTATTATGGTCTATTTATACGAATCACAGGGAGTTTAAGCTAAAAGGAAATCCTACTCATATACGTACATGAATTACTTGTTCCACATAAATACTATTTCTTATTTATGACAAGTCTTTTTTTAAAGAGAAATCCTAATCTTATAATCATAAGAACTTCTAGAAATAACATATTTCCTCTTCCTTGAATATTTCCTAATTCAACGCATGTTTGTGATTTACTACGATTCAAATTGTGGTTGGCCACCCTTTCCTAAACAGTGTTGAACTTGATCACTCAGAAAATCGTGATCCATGCGCCTCATCCCGTTTGATCGTTGCATGTACCGCCGCCTGTGCCTTTGCATCGCCGGTGGTATGGGCAGCGTAAAACTTGCTGGATTTGACTGCTCCATGTGCCGCTGCCCAGGCACTTGTCTATCCGACGGTCTGGGCAGTGGTAATTCACCGAAAAATGCTCCTCCAGTTCTTCAACGATTTCAAGCCTCCCTAAAACATAACCTCATACTCCCAAATGCTCTCACGTCTTCCAAAAAGTCTTCGCATTGGTAAATCGTGTTTAATATCCTTTGGAGAATTCAAGTCATATCCAACAGATTGTAAATGTTATTTGTGTGGTAAAATAGGACACATTAAACCTGATGTAGGACAAAGAAGGAGGAACCATGGCCCATGCCGCTACTGGTGTCATACGGCCTAGCCGTGCCTAATTTCAGATTCAGACAGTTTTGGGTGTTTTTTTATTTTATTAATTTGGGTCTTTGTTTCTTGTTTAGCAAGTTTATTTATTTAAGTTTGATTAGGAATTAAATTAAGGTTTGGGAAATAAATCAAACTTACCTTTTAGGTAAGATTGATCTTTGTTTTTCTGTCAAGTTAGGAATCATGAATCTTAGAAGATTGTGATTAGTTTTTATTTTTTCTTGTTTTAGTCTTTTTAGGAATGTCGTATTCGAGTCGTATTAGGATTAGTTTATTATAAATAGTCTTATTATTTTCAATTATTGTAACTTTTTGATAATCAATAAAATCGTTCTTTTGGAACACTTATTTGTCCTGGTTTCGATATACTCTTTGAGGATTTGAGAGTGTCATTTTCTAACGTAGATTATGGAATGATGGCCCCTGCATGGCAGTTAATGCTTAGGTAATTACCGGTCGTTGCGTCAAGGTTCGTCTGAGTGTGCTTAGGGTTCGACAAAGTGATCATTCTTATTTCCGCCATATCTCGCTGCGTTGATTGGTATCAGAGCTACCGAGTCTACCTCTATGCTAGGCTCAGCGTCCACGTATCACAACCAACTACCTTCCTAGCTACCATATTTATCTTCCATATTTCCCAACAAAAAAAAAAATCGAAAAAAGGAAAGGAAAAAAAAAAAAAAAAAAAAAAGGTGTGTGATAGTTCAAAGAATTCACAATCAGCCCCAAAGACAGCCGCGCATTCTCATTTGTCAAAGTCGCACACACTTGAAGCCGTAAGTGGATTTATTTTTGTAAGCAGTTCTTAAGGTTCAATTTTTGGTATGTTTTTTTTTTTTTTTTTTGGACTCTGATTTCAGTTCTCAATGGGTTTCAAAGGTTCACTTGGTTACAATAATTATTTTTCGAGCTATAATGATTATCAACCAAGACTTCGATTTTTTTTCTGGACATATGAAAACTGAAGAATTTATTAATTGGTTGGAAGAAGTTGAAGAATATTTTGATTATCGTAGAATCACAGAAAGTCTAAGAGTTTTATGTGTAGAAGATTGTTTGAAAAACGATGCATTAATTTGGTGGGAAGACTTTTAAAAAGATCGAAACAGATTTTGAATGGATAGGATCCAATTATGGCCTGTTATGAAACAAGTAATGCAGGAGGAATATCTTCCAGATGATTATTTTTGAAGATTTTTGTTATGAAGAAAATATAATTGAAGATATTTCTTATGAAGTGGAAACTGTCGAAGGAATTGAAGACGATCAATTGATCTTAGAAGTTGAAGACTGTGATCTAACCGTGGTTGAAGCACAACTGGAATCTAAATCAATTTCCATTGAAAAAGTTTTCGAGGGTGACAACTTATTTGAAAATCCACACAATTTTTTCAAGCGTAATTTGAAAATTGCTTCTTTTCATTCAAATTTTGAAGATCCAACATTGTTCCTACCATCTGAAGAAAGTTCATTCAAGCCGGTAATTGACAAGGTGGTACATCTCAAGTATTATCCACCTAAACAAAACCTTGCCAAACTCGACGGCGAGTTTTTTTTAAGGGAGGAGAATACTATGTGGGATGGGAAAAGCTAGCAGCGAGGAATCGATGCCATCCAAATCTCCGTAGGTGTCCAATGGCCCAAGCCGCGACCGATAGGCATCGCCAATGGCAAATAGCTTGGACATCTTTTACATTTCGTTGGAGGAATACTATGGTGCCATTGTGGATCTAGGATGGACTACAGAGAGATTTTTCAGTTGGGGTCTACCACTGTCATAAGAAAAATAAGGGTTTTCTTTGTTTACTTGTCAATCCTCGTACTTTAACCGAACTCGAGGACGAGTTCTTTTTAAGAAGGGGTGATTGATGTAGGACAAAAAAGGAGGAACCATGGCTCATGCCGCTACCGGTGTCATACGGCCCAGCTGTGCCTAATTTCAGATTCAAACAGTTTTGAGTGTTTTCTTATTTTATTAATTTGGGTATTTGTTTCTTGTTTAGCAAGTTTATTTATTTCAGTTTGATTAGGAATTAAATTTAGGTTTTGGAAATAAATCAAATTTACCTTTTATGTAAGATTGATCTTTGTTTTTCTGTCAAGTTAGGAATCATGAATCTTAGAAAATTATGATTAGTTTTTACTTTTTCCTGTTTTAGTCTTTTTAGGAATGTCGTATTCGAGTCGTATTATGATTAGTTTATTATAAATAGTCTTATTATTTTCAATTATTGTAACTTTTTGATAATCAATAAAATCGTTCTTTTGGAACACTTATTTGTCATGGATTCGACATGCTCTTTGAGGATTCGAGAGCGCCATTTTCTAACGTAGATTATGGAATGATGGCCCCTGTATGGCAATCCATGCTTGGGTAACTACCGGTCATTGCGTCAAGGTTCTTCTGAGTGTGCCTCAGGATTCGACAAAGTGATCATTCTTATTTCCGCCATACCCCGCTGTGTCAAAACCCAATTACCCCGAAGCAAAGAAAGTTTACATCTTAGAAGAAGAAGATTTAGAAGAAGCTGATGAAAATATGGAACAAATTGCAAATATTGAAGTCTTATGTGATAATGATAGCATGTGCATAGTTAAGGCAAGTAGTAGTGAAGAATATGAAACAAAAATAGAACCCATTAGTGGTGTCTCAGAATCAGATAATGATATTACCATGCTAGAAGAAATAGTATATATTTTTAGGAAGAAATAGTATATTTTTTTAGGAAAAAATTACAAAAATTGTAGGATTACCTGAAGGTATGACTACATGGCTACAAGAGAAAAAGATAAAATATCAAAGTTATATTCAAATTTGTTTCAACCCAAATAAACTTAAATAATTTTCCATTAGAATTTGAAATCTCATATTTTGCTGAAAAAGTAAGTATTGAAGAATTATTTAGTTATGGTATTATTGATGGTATTCATGCAACAAATATTTTAAAAATCTCCTTTCTTCCCGAAAAACTTCAACAATCAATCAGGATATTTAGAGAAAAGCACGATTTTTTCCTTGACATTGATTCAGTCCCATGACTATGGCCAAGAAGACATATGTCCTGAGTATCTTCAAAGATACAGAACACAAAAATACTTCACTTGTGTAAATTCATTCAGGCCAAAGCTGATTGTAGAGACTCCTCACATGTCCATCTTCATAAGAAGTCATGATGTCATGACAAAATACCCAATTCCATGGATTTTCTTAGCCCTAAGGGAGATGATTATTTATGCGAAAACTAGGAAAAAGAAGAAATCAGAATAAGAGAATTCCTTACAGAAGAGGAAATATATGAACAGTTCGATGACAAAGCTTACCACAACCTAGACACCTAAGCTCGAAGATCAATAGCAAAGTATAGGCAGAAGGTGACAAGAACAGTTAAAAGCAAAATTTGAAGATAAGATCGATAACAAATTTTGAAGATAAGATCAACAGCAAAGCTTGAAGATAAGATTGACATCAAAAAGTCAGCAAAATACAGCAAGAATAGTAAAAAGCATGTATCAATAGGATAAAAAGTTAGCTTTACTGTTAACTTTATGTAAAAAGTAATTTTCAATGTCGGCCACCTGTTTTGGCCTTTTCTTTCTTAATTTTTGTATAAATTGGATCATGCTCTCATTTTGCAACACATGCATGTAAATCTAGAGCTTTCCAAACACTCATTCCTTTACTTGTAATATTTTCAAAAAACTCCTTAGGATAAAAAGTTAGTTTTACTGTTAATTTTATGTAAAAAGTAATTTTCAGTGTCATGTAAATCTAGAGCTTTTAAAACACTCATTCTTTCACTTGTAATATTTTCAAAAAACTCCTTAGGATAAAAAGTTAGTTTTACTGTTAACTTTATGTAAAAAGTAATTTTCAGTGTCATGTAAATCTAGAGCTTTCAAAACACTCATTCCTTCACTTGTAATATTTTCAAAAAACTCCTCCCTTACAATCAATAAAGTTATGAATATTTTCAAGTAATATCTTTTATCTTGTCTTCTACTTTCTACTTTTAAGTTTTTATTAGTTTGTTAAACACCGTAAAGTCTTGCCAAATAAACGAAAGCATAAGAAAAATATTAAATTTCTGGAGTAACTCGAACCTAATAGAAGTTTAAAAAGTTTCTGTTGCAATCTTAAGGGAACTTTTTCTATAAAAGTACTTAGTAGTGATCCCGTTTTTATAAAAACAAATTTTTTTAATTTTCTGTAAAAACTCCTTAATGGATCTTGAAAGGCCTGTTTAAGTTTCTATATAGTTTGCACATCCCTTTTCTGTCACATCAAATTTAAATTTGAGTGATAATGGTTGAATTAGCTGCAGATTTTCTCCCACTTTCTCTTGCGTCAAACATAAATACGTGCAGCAAAGAGTAATTGTAGATATAAACTACCAGTAGACAACAAATTGTTGTTCTGGGTTCAAATACCCCAACAAAGATTAAAACAAAAAATGCAATAATAAAATAACACTTTTTCCAACCAAGCTACTACATAAATTTCATTGTAGCCAGTCAAATTGATCAAAAAACCTTCAGTGCTGCCCCTCTGGAAACTCCTAAAAGCAAGAGAAAAGAAGGCCAAAGATTATGGCTTTTACAAAACACAACAGGGTATAGCCGGAAACTTGTCTCCAGTAAGGTGAGATGAGATGTGGTGCTTCAATAAGAGTACAACTTTCACAACAAAGCGACAAGTTAGAATAAGTAGATGACTAAATTCTTAGCTTCGTACAGCCAAGAATTGTTCCGCGACACCGTGTCATCGGGGATGCCTGGCGCCATGTTGGTCTCTCAGCCCCAACTGTCAAGACATCAACATCAGACATCGGTTTGATATCCCAATTCCACCCTTCGGGACTAATCACCCCTCCAATCACAAAAATGTCATCACCTAAACCGATCATTGCAAACCCAATTCTCCTCCTCCGAAATTCAGATGATGCTGAAACCACCACCTTCCTCACTTCCCTGTCCTGCTTAATGATGAGTCCATGGCTCATCACAAAGATAGCACCCTGAACAACTGCCATTGGACCCTGGAGCCAACCATAATCTTCTACTGTCCACCCACAACCCTTATGGTCCAATACTTGTACTGTCGACAACCCCTTGTGCAAGACATGCACTTTTTCACCAATTACTATCCCTGTGCAAGCTGAATTATGAGAGCGATGAAGATCTGGAATTGGGACCCAAACATCCTTCTCCGCATCATACATTTCTGCTTGAGATATTGACTTCCGGCAGGTGGTGAAACCACCTGCAACAACAATCTTTCCATTCAAAGCACAACATGCAAACATAGCACGGGGAACAAGCATGGATGCACGTGGGGACCACTGTCGTATTACGGGGTCATATGACCAGACCTCATTGGTGGCAAAGCTCCCATCTTGGTCTCCTGTCAATGGGTCAACAGCATCACTGCCACCACCAAGCACAAACAGTTTTCCAGCAGTGGAGACAACACCAAAGTGAGCAAGGTGCCTGATTTTTGAGGGAAGGATGGGAAGAGTAATCCAACGGTCTCTAAGAGGATCATAAAGCTGCCATAAATTCTCAGGGTCAAAAGCACACACACACAGTAGCTCCTCTGACGAACCAACCTCCTGCCGGGCTTTAAACAGCTCACGGCTACGAATGGCAGCCCTCCAGGAACAAGAAACAAGCTCCAACTGTGGATGAAGATAGAAGGGAACCCGTGCGAGGCACCTGAGGGCAACGGCGTCAGGAAGACCTTCAATCAATCCAGACATACTAATCACAGTTGCATCAATTTCAGATGATTCTTCCCCAAGAATTTGTTACAACAGAATTGTAAATACAACCTGATACATCCAAAGTACAAATATAGAAATATAAGAACCAATGAGTTGTTCCAAAAGTTTAAAATCATAATATTAGTATACGTGTACTTGAATCCTTGATGAAAATAGAATCACAGTATGGTTTTGTTCAGCACAGACAAATTTGACACTATTTAAGAGAGAAAAATCATCCTTAAAATCATAAAAAAATCAAGCCCCGACTCATTACAACCCACAATGGATAAAATTTTAATTAGAAATTAAGAACAAAGAGGACTTTTTAATTTCTTTCTAGTTTTTCAACCGTAATTACTTCTAGATGTTGCCTGATTATTCATGTACATAGTCATGTAACAAGAGAAATGTAATTTTTTTTTGTATATATATATAGGAACATGAAAAATGTTATTAAATCAAGCATTATAAGTTTAAAACAAGTGTATACAGTCAAACAAGAAGGATACAAATGAGGCCCTATCACCTAAGTTAGAATTAATTCTTGACTCATTACAACTCGCAATTTAGAATTTCAACTCAATCATTAACCCAAATGGAACTAATTCCAAGACTGTAATCTTTTTGGAACATGATTTAAATGTCTGTTCTTCAAATTCTACAAATTGACATAGCAAACTTTTAGAAGATATTACACTCCAACTATCTATATATTATATGGCGATAAAATTAAGACTCATGAGGAACACTGCATTTACACATCTAAGAATTATAAAAAGAAGCCTGCAGTGAAACCTAGTTCATGAAATTTCAAGAATGGGAGTAACCTCATTGATAATTTTGGGGTGTCTGATGCACCACACTACATATATGATAGTACAAAACACCAAGAGACAACCATTCCAATAACCAATGTAATAAAACAAAAATTTGGGTAAGAACTAGAAATGAAGTTAATTTCTTCACTGCTTGTTTGACAATCAGACTTGAGGTTGATAACCTTCATAATAGTAACTTAATGATGTCGACAGATTTTCAATATATTGGTTGAAAATTTACAATATTTATGACAACAACAACCATATGTTACATGTGTTTGCATGAAAAAAGAGAACCTAAAATTTTACATTTCGCATTTCCACATAATATTGACCATGATGTGGACCAAAACGTAGAGTATGTAGCTTCGGCTGCTTCGCAATAGAAGTGAAAACAGCTTTGAAAGCTTTATTGATTCTTAACGAACACATGAATGTTCCGCATTTTTTATAACATGAGGACAATTTAAAACTAATGCCATACACCATAGGTTTAAGCCCAACTCAAAAAGAGTCCAAATTTTTCCAGTTTTAACAGTTACTCAGAGTCCTACCAGCAATTTTCCAGTATTACAACATGTATGTATTGCATCTCATCATCCTCCACAAAAGAACTAAACACGATAATCATCAAATGCAAATAAAAAAGTAACAAGCATATGGATAGGGACAACCTATGTTCTAATAAGCACATTGGCAATTACTATATGGCATGTTACTTCTACGTTCAAAATACTACTAGGCCTAAAATTCTTCCTCCTCATGCTTCAGATCAGTAAACTATTCTAAATTTCAAGGAAATTTTACATCCAACTAGACTTCATCATTGGCAAGATAAGGACCTGAATACTATTGTTTCAAAACTGTCAACTTCTTCCAGCATCTTAGGCATATGCACTTGTATGTTAAGCATACCAAATGCCATCAACAAAAGGTATAAAGATATTGGTATTTTCATAAAAGAAAAAAAAATAAAACAGCTTAAGTAACACCGAAACAGCTTATTTTCATGCCATCTATAAATCATAACCAGCATTCTAACTTATTGCTCTATCAAAAGGAATCAGGTATATTAACACAGATATCAAAACTTAAGATCCAATGTTCCCCTAGTTCAACTAAACTGTTCAAATGGATACAATCTGAATTATCTTCTACTCTCCAAATTTAAAACAAGAAAAATCCAATCCTAACATTGCCAGCTTAAAAATTCCAAACATTTGGGATCATGTTACTACCTGAATTCTGAGTATAATTTCAAATATAAAGATATGGATTTCAAACTATATATATTGCGAGGCTAAAAGTCTGTCATTCCTCATTCAGTGCCTCTGAAACAGAAACTTCACATGCTAAATGAAATTTTCCCATCCTTCAGCTGAATTTGACTAACCAAACCAATCTAAATCAAGCTAGAAGATAACACTGTAAAGGGCCTCCAGAAACTTATGATAATATGATACCTACACAATGGCTAGGCTGTTAAAAAGTCAATTAGTATATAGCTACACATGGGCGACCTGAAAAGTACATCACAAACTGTACTGCTGTAGTACCTCTGAAATAAAAATATTACTTCTTCTTTATTTTTCCTTTGTTTGAGTAAACTTCTTCCCTTGATCAGTGGAAACCTCTCCAAGATTATTGATAAATACCAACAAATCATATCATATTGTGCGAGTGAAAAAGTATTACCTTTTAGAAAGCAATCAAGAGTGAAATCAAAATAAATGATACAAAGATCCTGTCCCCAAGATGAAATGTAAATGTGCAAACATGAATCAACACATGGCAGTGGTTAATTGATTTTCGAGTCAAATATTCAACATTCCAAACCACAAAATGACACAATAATAGATATACATGTACATTGCCAAGAGCTTAAAGGATGCATATTTTTATTAAAACCATGTAAGAGATTACATCCTAACCCAATTCCAACTAAATATGGGTGGTCACCGCCACTGACACACATGATCCACAAATAACCAGAATATGTTTCCCTACACGAAATCAAAACCAATTTCACGATCACAGCTTTAACCGCACGCTTCTTCTAAATTCAATGACCGATGGTAACAGATTATCAAAAACACAAAAAGAAATTTAAAAAAAAAAAAAAAAAAACCCCGAATCAACGAAAAGAATAAAACCCCAGAAGAGTTATTTTCCTGAAACACAAAGTACCTGTTCTTCTCTTAACACAAAATTCAGTCGAAATTTGACACGAAGAACAACAGGTAACGCAAAAATCTCAAAAAGAAATAAAAATTCGAAAGCAATTTGGCTGCGAATAACGGTCAAATTACAAGTGAATTCCCATAAAAGATTTTACCTGAAAAGCAGTAGCGGTGAAGAACACGAGACTTGGGGTTCTGTTATTCTTCAGATTCAGATAAATATATATATATATATATATAGAGAGAGAGAGAGAGAGAGAGGATTATCTATGGATAACCCCAAAAAAAAAAAAGGACAAACTGTTTCCTTCTTTTTTTTTTTCTTTTTTTCTTTTTTTGAAATATAAAAGACAAAACTGTTTCACTGCCAAAGAAAACGATGAGTTACGAAGAGAGAAATAATTTTTTTTTTTTTTTTAAATGTGAATTGTGATTTAAGCGTTACAAAAATGTATTTGAAGCTGCACCTTCTTGTTCTTCTTCTTGTTGTGCTTTAACCTAAAAAGAAAAACAGAAATGATAGGCATGAACATGATTGGACTTTCGCTTAGTTGCTTCATTCAACACTTGCAATGGCATTTTCGTTATTATTTTACTTTTCCATTCTTTGCCTCTCACACGGACCTTGCACGTGGTTTAAATTTTTGCCGATTTATTAATTTTGTTTGTTTAATGCTGTGTGTTTTCAATTTTCATATTTGTTTTTGGGTTCTTTTTATAATTTTATAATTTTATAATTTTATTGTTGTTACGTTGGGTTTGATGTCATTTTCTCTTGTTTGACTTGAAAATAGAGTTCATCAAGTCACGGTTTGATTTTGGTCGAACAATTTATGCCAATTTTAAGTATCGAATTAATTATTAATTAAAACATGTCGTCTGTTGGATCAATAAGTTACTTTTTCGTTAAGGAATTTGGATGTGAACCTCACCGTTTCTTTGGTATTAGTTGTATTATAAAAATAGCATTTTTAATGAAATTTAATATATTTTATAAGAAAACAATATAAATCTAACTAAATTTGAAAATTTTCTTAATACATAATTTTTAGAATAATACTAAATTGTTCAAATTTTATACTTGAACGAGTGCAAATTGATTTGTAGTAAATATAATACTATACTGCTTGTGAGACGGTGCACTAATGATGTGGAAATTATAAAAAAGTCTTTGATTTTTTTTAATTTTTTTTTTCAAGATCGGATGAAAAAAGAAATTAAGAATGATTTATATAAGAATTATATTATTATAAAAAAATAAAAAATAAAATAAAAAACTTAGATAACGAGTGTCGTACCAAAAAAAAAATGAGTGGGGTATGTGAAAGGTCACTTTTTATTTTCTTGATCAAATTTCATAAAAACCGCTAACATTAGGCCTAATTACAAGTGTGTGTAACTTTTTCCGATAATTATACAAAAATCCCTTATTGGTATTTGACTTGTATTAACTCAAAGAAATTTTCTCTTTCTATACTCCTTTTCTAAATATACTTTACTCTAACAAATTAAATTTTAAAAAATTCTAAGGGCACTTCATTTTGTTACATAATTATTTTTTTTATCTTTTGACACTCCTTTGAAACATTCCATCATAGAAAAACTTATTTTGTTTCGAAATTATCTTTTTATCATTGTATACCGAAATTTTTTTTTAAAAAAAATTTGCTTCATTTAACTATTTTTCCAAATATATATATATATATATTAAGAGTTTAATTTTAAAAAAATCTGCAATTTTTTATTTTTTACTGTTTACTTATACAAAAATATATCGTATTATTTTCAATTGCAAACGAGTTCGTTCCCTAACATAGTGACATGGTAACTCAAAACCGTGTAGTGCTGTTTTTGTTGTGCAATTAGAGGCGGGCCAGGAAAGTTTTCTTCTATTTAGGAATTAGAACAAAGATTGTGGTCAGTGTAATAATGAATAAAAATATTTTATGAAATGGAAGAAACTTTGGGGATCCACACAACACACAACAACGTTGTTGTTGTAGATGTAGACTTATTGGCACACATACTATCATGCCATCAATTTCAATTTTCATTTCAACATCAGACTCACATCATCTGCTCGAAAGAGTCGCTCTTTTATCGTTTAATTTCTCACATTTATGCTCCCAGAGGTGTAGTTCAACTAGTAATTGAACAACCTTGGAGTTTAGTTAAATGACTCCCAAATCAGCGGCTCGAATCTTACCAATTACAAAAGCTTTAAAAAAATACATGGTCTAAATAGATATATACTGTTAAAAATTAAAAATAAAATAAAATAAATAAAAAAATAAAAAAATAAAAAAAAAACTCACATTTTTATCTATTTCCAATTTTACAGTATAACATAACATATTCATGATATTAACACTTTTAAAAGAAAATTTGTTTGTTTCTCATTTTAAATCATTCTCATCACTTTGAATCAAATAAAACTTAATGATATTGAAAAAAAGTGTTTTAAGGTTTATATAAAAGAAGAAGAAGTAATATTGGAGTCTTGTTTAATTGTTTTTCGGTGTATTTAGAATTTCTTTATCCTTTTTAGTAATTTTAATTAGGATAAAATTATCATATAATAGAAAAAATTTAAAATGAAGCGTTGAAAGATATTTTAGTAGAATGTCAACAGCATCACTTTAACACAAACCGTTGACAATATTCTTAGTGTGAAATAACCGTAAGTAACCCTGGTTACCTATTTCATTTGTTTTTTTTTTCCTTTGAAGTAAACCTATTCAATTTGATATTTTATTATTTCAAATTAATAATTAAATAAATAAATAAATAAGGAGAACGAAAGAAAAAACAATCAAAACAAAAATCAGTCTTTTCTCTTCCATTTTCCCACTCCCTAAAGATGATTCAAATTTCTTAAATCAAATTCACAAAGAAAAACCAAAAATCAATTCCACAAAAATCCCAAATCAATTCCATGTAAAATCCCAAGTCAATTCCAATTCATATCTTCTCCGAAAATCAACACCACGTCAATTTAAAAAACAAAAAATCAAAATATAAATTCAATATGAAAAAATGGAGCAAATTTGATTTAGATGAAGCAAAAACCTTCATTATATATGAATGAGAACTGCTTTAGATTGAGCATTATTCCATCTTTGAAGATGGAGGGGCGCTTCTATTCATGTTTCATTTGAAATGGAGGTGTGATGCAAGAGTTCCATTTATCAGAGATGGAGAAGATTTGCTCCATCAAAGATGGAGGCACAATAAAAGAGCTTTAATGGAACTCTTCCATCGCACCTCCATCATTTGAGATGGAGCTCCATCTCATATGAACAGTACTAGACCGTGTGTTTTTTTTATGTCTTCTAATGAAGGAGGAGAGTATAAATGTGTGTTCCTTAGAAGACTTGATGACGAGTTCAATAAAGTTATGAGCGTTTACAGGAAGAAAGTGAAGGAAGTGATGACTGATGATTAAGGTTGATGAGTTGAATAAGCAAATGGATGCTTAGATTGCTCTAAGGATCAAAGAGGATGATCCAGAAGCCTCTACCAACCATTTGGGTCGCCTTCGTACGGGCGTATGTCTACAGCGGAGGAGGGAGATGGATGAGGTAGGTTTGGGGTGGATTTATGATGCGGATCGGGTTGCAAACTCGTATTTGGGTCCCTTAGAGCACCTAAAACGGGTCTGACTTTGCAGGCTCATATCTTTTACATTCGGGCTCAAAATCGCTGTTATAATATGTTTTCAGAAAGCCCAAGACGAGCTACACGTTTTGTCACTAACACTACATTTCTAGTGACGAGGTCCATAGGAGGTCAAAAAAAGGTCGTTTAATTTATTGTTCGGAGACTTTTAGTTTTTTGCACAATAATTAAGTGTTTTTTTTTTTTCCTTTTTTTCGCTTAGGATTTCTTGTTAGTTTTTTATTTGGGATTCTTTCCTGTTTAGTTGAGTTGTTTTAGAAGTCTAGAAGATTACGAGTCCTTGTGGATTCAGGTGTGTTTCATTTCTCTATTTATGATTGTATTAGGGTTTTGAGTTTTTCAGCCTTTGATGAATAAAACCTATTGAGTTTTCTCAATTTTATCTCTATTTTTTCTATTTTCTGCGAAATTATAGAATTAAAAAAATCCTTGTTTGTTTGATTATGTGTGAGTTCTACTTCCGTCTACATCAATTTATAATTTTGTTAGTGTTTGAGGTTATTTTTTAGGTACATCTATAATTATAGAAATATTGAGGTTCACTTGGTTTTTAATTATTTTTATGTATAAAAGGACGGTTTTACACATGAATCAACCTTATACCATTAAGTTAACCATTAGTCGCCCATAGATACGCAGTTTAGTTGGTAGATGAACGAGTTTGAGGCTTGGGTATGACTCCCAAGTCAGCAGCTCGAATCATACTAATGGAAAAAAGCTTTAAAAAAAAATATTTGATCTAGATAGATAGATAAATAGTGTCAAAAAAAAAAGTTAACCATTAGTCAACTTTTTCTATGAGTGGTTTGTGCAATAAAAGGAAATGGTGAATATAAGTATAATTTCATATAAACTCGGGGAATGTTTGTGCAATTAACCCCTATATAAATAAATCGTTTACTAAGACAAGATTTATGATAAATTTTGTTTGTTATTTTTAATTTGAGAAAATGGCATCAACTTAATAACTTACATTTAAATAGTACCAAAGTATGGTTTGAGACAAGAATGCCCTCACTTTGTTCTTTCCTTTGTAATTTCTTTTATGCAAATTCGAGACTTATTTTACAAATCTGGTTCTTATTTTTGAAATTTGATATTTATTTTGGTATTTCCGAAACTAATTGGACGTTTTTAGCAGTGTTATAGTAGGCGCTAGGAGCCAGTCGTACGGTGGACCAACGCCTAGCCCCTAAACCGACTGGTCACGAACTAGTCAACGCCTAGACGACAAATTTTTTTTTCACGTTTTGTACTTCTATATCAGCTTTCTTATTTTTTTTAAAAAAATTTGTTGATGATAGCAAAACCCTATCTCTTCTATCAATCCACCCAACCATCTCTCCTTCAATTAATGTGCATATCATCACTCATTCTTATCTCAATCCATGAGCAACAACTCTCTCTCTCTCCCTCTCCCTCTCTCTCTTTCTCTCTCTCTCTCTCTCATTTCAACACACTCTATCTCTTCCCATAACTCTTCATTTGATCATTGTTTCTCCCAATCTCAATCTCCATCTCTATCTCAAACTCTTCACTTCATCTTCTTTCAGACTCTTTATTTCTTTCGATTTCTCTCTAACTCCTCACACACACACACACACACACACACACTCTCTCTCTCTCTCTCTCTCTCTCTCTCTCTCTCTCTCTCTCTCTCTCTCTTCGTCTTTTTCATTTTTTTTCCTTGGCAACTTTTCACTCCCTAGATGAATTTCGAAGCGATTGGCAAGGATGACCAGGCGACGAGACGACGATGACAACGACAGTAATTACGACGACGATACATGGTGAGATCTAGTCATAGACCGACTAATCAGTGCTAAAAATCAGGCTAGGTGGTTGATTAGTCGACGCTAATCGTCGGCTAGAGCCGCCTAGTGCCTAATTGGCCACCTAAAACGATTTCTAGAACATTTGTTTTTAGAGATTCGAGACTTACTAAGTAAAATAAGAATTTTTTAAGAATTTTTTTTATCTTCTTCATCGATTTTGACCTCCATCGATAGAGGTCACCTCCATTAATGAAGGTTCTTGAAAAAAAAAATTCAAAGCAAAAAAGGATTGAAAAATTAATAAAAGTAAAAATTGGAGCATTTTTGTCTATCACCATACTTTGGTGCTATTGAAATTTAAATTATTAAGTTGGTGCCAACCCCAAAAGTAAAGGAATAAAGAGTGTTATAAAATTTTGGAGCCCATCTCTCTTCCATGAGGGTTTTTTTTAATTTTTTTTAATTATTGAAATATTACAATAATTTAAGGTTTGGGGGAGAGGAGACGACTCGACTTATAACTTCATGGTACAATTGTGAGAGGTATACTATCATGCTAAACAGTATCGATATTGAGGTTTTGGAGGCCTTGTAGCGAATATTTAAAATGGGGCACTTTATTCAATCTCATATCTAAATCTTGTGAAATCTTATACTTAATAATATATATATATATATTATTATTATTTTTAGAGAAAATTTACAAAGGTTTAATCAAAGTAATTTTTTTCAAGTTTATATCGTGATATATAGAAAAAAAAAATTATAAGAAAATAGATTTGCATAACAGTTTCCTTTCAAAAAAATAGTATATGTAAATAAGGAGGAACAAACTTGCTTATAAAATATAAAGGGAGGAGACCTTCTCCTTTTTTATTTTATTTCATTTTAATATTTTTAGAATTTAAAATATTAAATAAAATAAATGGTATATTTAATAATGTTTGAGGTTTGTTTACAAAATATATATATATATAAACTCTTAATGAGGTGTACATATAAAAATAGATGCAAATACAAATTTTTAGAGGTACAAGTAGAGCTACATATTTGTTTTTAATAATTTTGATGAAAATCCATATTGAGCCCAATATTTATATAAGAAGTTGATTTCTATATCTTTTTTCTTATTTGGGGTCCAAATTTAATATAATTATATAAAATTTGAAAGATAACGATAAATTTAGACATTGTTAAAGCCATTTATTTATTAAAGTCTAAAAATATAAATATTAAACACAAAACAAAAAAACAAAAAAAATGAAAAATGAAAAATGAGCCTTTTTTTTTTTTTCTAGACCTTGGGTAGGTGCCCCTTATTGACCCGCCTTAGGGTCGACACCGGTGCTAAACCGTCAACATCTTCTTTCGTCCTTTCTTTGATGAGTCAATAATTCTTTTTTCTTTTCTTTTTTTGTCTCTTCGTTCTTTGCACCATTATTTCTATTAGAAATTTGATGTGATGTGGTCCTTTTATGTTGGATGTTAAAAATTTAAGCAAATGAGAATGTAATTTCTTGGAAGGTTGTTTCTATATGGTATGGTATGGGTTTGTCTTGTCAATTTTTCTTTTTCTTCTCTCTTATCAAGTGGATGAGACACCATGATTTGATTATGCAACATTGTTTCTCAATAGTTCACAAATCGGTAATCATTCACCATGACCATTCCACAACATAATATTTGAGCAATTACAAAAAAACCTTAAATAATCTTTATTGCGAATGTAGACCCAACAATCGAATTAAACCCAGATAATTATTTCCCCCCATTAAATTAATTATACATAAATAACTCAAACCCACAAAAAAAGGAAGAAAAACAAAATGTAGCAATCCTATATATGTAATAAAAATTGTAAGATTCAATAGATGGTGGGGAAAGTTGAAGCAGATGATGCGATGAAGATCAACACCAGTAGCAGAGAAAATGTCAGCCTGGTTGCATTTCCATTTGATGTGTCCACTTCTGGTACATTCTTGGATCCACTGCCAGCAACAATAGAGCAACATCGGTTGATAAAGGAAAATTTGATCCAAAATTATTAGATGATCCCAATTAACACAGGTGTAAAATGAGTGCCAATTGAGATCCCACGTAGATCGCAACGACCATCTTTCAATTTTGTTGTAATAAGTTAAGAAAATTGTTTAAAAGTTAAATGGATTGCAACCAAAGCCGTCTTTAGACATTTCAGGGCTCAATCGATTTAATGATATTAACAAAAAATTGAGGCTCCTAAAAAAATTATTACCATTAATATAAAAATTGGCCTAAAAGAATGTGAGTATTTTCACACTTTCAATTCAATCCAAAATGGGTTCAAAAGATTGTGGGTAATTTCACACTTTCACAAATCACAATTCAATTCAATATGGGCCCAAAAGCAATAGAAAAAGATTGGTCCCTGAGCAAAACAAAAAAAAAACAAAAAAAACAAAAAAAGATTATTATAAAGAAAGTGATGATATTTATACTCTAGAAAAGTGTATATGCACCCCAAATCAATATATTTTTAAAAATTCCAATATTACCTTTAAGTAAAATTATTAAATTGATTAAAAATATATATATATCTCATACAACATATTAATACAATATTAAAATGATTAATAAGTACTTCTCTTTTTTTTTAAAAAAAAATTAAATTAAATATATCTTTTATAATCACAGAGGTAACTAAAGTATATTTTTTTATTATTATTTTTGAAATTGTTTGCTAGTCCTAAGCATGCTCAGGTTGGCTGGACTTCAATCTTCATGAAACTGCAAGACCTCAAGTTAATTATGTAATATGTACTACTATTTTCGATAAAAATTTCAAATGAAAAAGAATTCATAAAAAATAAGAAAATATTATTATATTAAATAGTCCGTCCTAATTCGAGGAGGAGGCGGCTCTTTTGTGTATATATATATATATATATATTTTTTAATACTTTATAACATATTTATTTAGTGTTTTTTTTTTCAAATATTAAAAGAAATATCATATTTTATGTAAAAAAAGAAAGAAGGGTATATTTGTAATATGTGGAATGTGGTTACGAATTATACTATTTTAAAAAAAGATTAATGGGGTGTATGTATAAAAGTGGTGTAAATAATGTAAAACAAAATAAAAAAAATAATAAAAAAAAGATTAGATCAGTTGGGGCCCAATAAAAATGTTGGGTTAGCTGCCCCTAAAGTCGGCCCTGATTGCAACATACCTGAAGGAGAATCAGTAGTTCCGGGAGGAGATCCTAAGGGAGAAGAACCTGCAATTTAGAGACATATAACAAATGAGAAAACCATTCCAGGAGAAAAATGAAAGACTGTAAAATAAATCTGTAATTGTTGAAATTGGGTTTGTTACCACCGCATTGGCTGACAGGAGGAGTCTGGACATTGCAAGCAGTAGGGAGAGCCATAGCTTGAGTCTGATTAACATTAATACCAAGCGATGAGCTACCACCATTAACAACCTGGCACAAGCACTGAGGCTGTGACCTGACCACATTCGAAAGCTGCGAGCAGCACGATGAAGACGGCTTCGTTGAGTTTCCTGTAATGTAATCTAGGCATGGAGACATGCTTATGAGTACAGTGGTACAACTATTTGATTGTGCCACAGCTACACCCCACAAGTTTGAGGCCGCAACTACAGCAACCATCAAAATCAGCAGCATCGAATTGATCCTTGGAGAAGATGCCATTGCTAATTAACCAGAATGGAATACAAATTATTTTCTTGCAAAACTGTGAAATGGTAAAGCTATGGAAGTGAGATTTCAGTTGTGGTGTTATATAAAGGGAGAATTATGAAGAAAAAGAGAGGCTTAGCTTATATGGGTTACCAAACTTTTCCTACTTTATAACAGATGCTTTGGTGAACAACCTAAACTTTGCAACTTTTATAAATTAATTCCTTTTTTTTTTTGTTTATATAATAAAGTCAGGCTTATGTGTCTCTATATAGTTTGTTCCGTTTTGCTTCTTTTGCTTTAAAGAATCTGAAAATTAATTGGTTATTGCTTAATGTCAAAAGAAGCTCAAGGTTTTTTTAATTTATATATTTCATACCTACTCTTTTTTTTTTTTTGTTGAAATTTTTTGGGCGTGTTCAATCATTCCACTATGTGAATGGACCATGCAATCTTATAGGTGCATCATTTTAATTAATAATATCATTTATGTCCCGACGAGATGAAGTTGTTCCAATAATATACTTCTCGCATATACACTATGAAGTTTCCAAAAAATCTCAAATTTATATAATATTTCAAATATATATATATATATATATATATATATACATACATACAGAAATTTTCCTGTGATGATGCCCTAATAGAATTATATAAGGACATTGAATATGAGTCACTCGTTTTACATACTTTGACTTGGTATGTATGCACTTGTCAAATCACATTTATAAATGAATAGTTCACATTCAATATCTTGATAAAGTTATATAAGGATGCCCTTATAGGAACGGGACCACATATATATATATATATATATATCATTCATGTACCACCATAATTAGTATTTATTTGGGTTATTATTCATTTAATCCCTATGTTTTTGTAGAAATGTCTATTTTTCACTCACTTATTATTTTTTACTAGATTGCTCTTTATATTTTCAAAAACCACTCAATTTCATTATTCTGTGAGTCAACCGTTCTAAGGGTATTTTTATCTTTAAACATTGATATGACATGTGTCAATACACAAATAAATAGAAAAAAATTAAATTAAATTAAATTAAAAAAATTAATTTTCTTATTTACTTTTATTTTTTAAAACTGATTTTCTTTAAACAATAAACTTTTTTTTCTTCGGTTCTAAATTGACAAAATTCCCCACCTCAAAAAAAATATAAAAAATAAATATTTATATAATTCAAAATAAAATTAATATATAAATACAAATTAAAAAAATTATAAACAAAACAAAAATCAAAAAAGAACATATCATCTAGATTCTAGAGATCTAAACATAAAAAATAAAATAAAAAGTCATCCTCATCCTCATCTCCTCTGCCGCCACCATCATTTTCATCGACCTTCAACCCTTAACCCTCCATCTTCATCCTCATAAACAACCTTCAACCTAGGGGCGGAATATTGAGGAGTTTGGTTAAAAATTATGGTACTAAAATATAAAAAATATATATATATATACATATTTAAAAAATTATAATTGTTTAGGTAGCAAGTCGGCGCTTGATGGACTCGGCGATGGCAGAGGCGTCAAGGGCTATGGAAGTAGTTAAAAGACCGGAGAGAATACGGAGAGCGTAGCGTAGAGAGTTTTTGAAATTAAGGTTTTGGGAGATCAATCGATGCAGAAAAGTAAAAAAAAAAACACACAAAATTACCCAAAGGCAGTAAAGTAAACACAAGTATTGTCTACATTTCCATGATAACAAACTCTCTCTTTAGAAGTTAATGGTGATTTACAATATATCATTATATTCTTGACTAAAAAAAAAAACGAAAATACTCTGCAGCTATTTCTCAATGCAAACCCTACCACTGTTCACAAGTTAACAATAAGCTTCTAGTTGTCAATAGTGACTATTTATAATGTATCATTACTTCATTATAAACCCAAGCCCTAGTTGTCGATAGTGATTATTTATAATGGATAATCACAAAAATTATAGGACAAACTAGCGAAGCCCAAAACCCATACACCTCCCCCAAATTAATGTACACCTCCCCATTTCCCCACCTCCCCATGTGTTTATAGGGCAAACTAGTAAAGCTTAAAGGGTAGAGTACGTGGATCGTACCAATGGTAGATTACCTGAGATCTTTCTATCTAAGGGTAGACTACGATGATGTTGAAAGCGGTGACAGTCTAATCTTTAGAAAGCTCACCTTCACTAATGTGAATGATGTAATGATAAAGGACCCATAATAACTGCCTCAAGCTGGAGCATATATATTTTCAATACTCAATTTGGAACAACAATCTAGAAAAACTTAAATGACAAAAAAACATAATAATTAAAAATGAAAACATATAATCATTATTTTAGATAATCTTTAACATTCCCTCAAACTTAAGATAGGGATTCAAATCGGTTGTCAATTTTTGATGTTCCAATTTGTGTCCAACCAACCAAATTGGGACATATGTGTACATTTATGGATTTTTTTTTCCAACTACTACCATAAATGTGCACACATGTTCCAATTTGGTTGGTTAGACATAAATTGGGACACCAAAATTTGACAGCTGATTTGAGTCCTTAAGATAGGGAGCTGAAACATAGTTTATAAAGTTCTGATTATATAATAATGAGTCATATCAAAAGGTTGATAGATTGACTTGATAGGAGTGCCAACCAAATGACTTGACATAGTGCCCGACGAAATGGCTTGACAGAGTACTGGCGAAACAACTTGATAGAGTAGCCGAGTATACAACTTGATAGGGTGGCCATGGAAACAACTTGATAGAGTTGCCGGTTAAACGGCTTGATAGAGTGGCTGATGAAACGGCTTGACATACTTTTTTTTTTTTTTTCCCTTAAAGAGACGAAATTGAAAGAGGCATTTTTGAGAAGGGCAATCTGGTCATATGGAACCCAACACCATACTCAGAAAGCCACCAAACATATAGGTCATGCGTTTCAAGTCATGACAAACAAGGAAAAATAGAGTTGCCGGAGGAAAAATAGGGTTGCCAAAATCGTGGACCGTTTATAAGTGTGCATGTGCCTAGTCTTCCACTACTAACGGCGACACATATGAGATATTTTTAAAGGTTGTGTTTATGAGAATGATTTTTACTCTGATACCATGTTAACACATAAAAGATAAATGAATGAGAGAATTGAGTTATCGAATAAATAAAATAGATCGATGTTTCATGTTTCTCACTAAAAAGTGCCCGAGTTAATTGATGAAGGTTTAAAACTTTTAATATTTTCATCTCAGTGAAGTGAAAATCGTGGTTTGGTCTTCGGGTTCATCCTTTTAGGGCACATATCATCAAGAGTGGTTTGATCGCCTCCTACTCCAATAAACTAGAATCCTAAAACATCATAAATGGAAATTTAAAATATTAGAAACATAACAAACATATCTAATAAGGAAATTAGATTTGATTTAATAAAAATCAAATCATAAAATAATTAACTACCTATTTAAATATATAATAAATGGAAATAAAATAATTTGTATTAATTACAAAAATATTTTTAAAACCTAAAATCTTCAATAAGATTTTCAACAATATCTCTTGTGTTATACTCGAACCAACAACCTCATGATTTTAGGTGTGAGCATTCAAGACATATATAATACATATAAAATAATTTTAAGTTATCCAAATAACATGGATGTGCGCTATGACCACTGTATATGAAAATTATATTGAATGATGCTCTAATTACAACTCATTTGTTATATTATTTATGTATGACTTTGAACAAATAATCTGATTTGCTTAACATTATTCTATGATATAATTCCCATAACATGTATAAAGCATGGAGATTTTAGTCACAGCATAGCTACTGATCTTATGAAAATTAAATTTAATGTAGTTGAATATTAAAATGGCATATCCAATTATTAATAATATGAGAAACCAAAAAAATTATGGATAATATGTATATATATATATATATATTTTTATATATATCTATGAGTACAATATTATGTTCATATTGAAATGGATTTAACTGATCTAAATAATTATAGGAATAGTTATGAGATTTATGATTTTTTTATTTTTTATTTTTTATTTTTAGACCTTGCATTAAAATTCAAGTAACGGGTAACCACCCCCCTAACATGTATAAAGCATGACCCTATTGAAATGGATTAGAATCCAATGATCATAACCACCCTTGAATTGCTGAACATGTATAAAGCATAACCTAGTGAAATTTATTTAGGGAAACCAATTTATAAAGGATGGCAATCGATCGGATCAAGATCGGATTAGCAAATGAAAACAAGTTGGGGCAAGGTGCCTCATACTTGACCCTTGATACGAGCAAGTTTTCAATTTTCGTTCAATATCTGAACCCGTTTAAGGTGAGATGATCCATACTCGACCCAAATTAATCCATTTCATTTTTTTTTAAATGCTCAAACTAATAAATATACAAAATTTACTATACAGTTGAATTTTATGATATTAACTTAAATTTTAATATTAAATTAAATTTAAAAATACACTTATTAAATTGAAAAACATATTTAAATTTAAATTTAAACATACAATTAAATTTAAATACACATTTAAATTCAAACAAACACTTAAATTTAAACATAAACTATAAAAAAAAAAATTAAAACTTAAAGTTTAACATTCACTTAAAATTTATATAATAGAAGAGATGACGTTGGTTAGGTGGTACATCCCTCACACCTTTACCACGAGGTCATGAGTTTAAGTCTTCTCCCTCTAAAAAAATACTCCGAATTTATATAATATTTAAAAAAAAAAATTCATATAATAACTTAAATTTAATATAACATCTAACAAATCCACAATCTCTTAGTGTGTGTGAGTAGTTTAACTACTTGGTCAATCTTATCTTGTCAAGATTTATTGTAATATTTCAAAAATAAATAAAAATAAATAAATATATTGAATCTTAAATTCAAACATAAAATACAAATTTGCATAAAAGATTGGAGTTTTGTTTTTCCTTTTATATTTTTTATAATTTTAAAAATAATTATATAAATATCAGGTCAAATGGGGGTAGATAGAACATAATGATTTGATTCATACCTAACTCGATTACAAAACCGGGTAAAAACTTTTGACCTGTCCCAATGCGAGTCCCGTTGTAAGTATTCGAAACAGATCACAGATTTTTATCATCCTTAATTTATGTCTCCCTGAATACACCATAGAATTACTCAGTTCCTTAATCTGAACAGTTGGAAATTAGAATATATCTGGTGAAACTTTATGCCTTTATCAGATTGAAGTCTAATAAGGCACACGTGGCAATTGAAATCCATCACTGGGCTGGACCAAAGGCCAATTTCAAGCCGGCCTAATGCCATCACACTACTTGTTAAAACTTCTTTAAATCGCTTGTGTCAAAATTTTAAATTGATTTATGTATATAATTTTCCATCTCAGTTTACCAATTACCACTGACATCTCATTAAATTATCCATGATTTTCCACTAGCAGACATTACAATTATTTTGACATTAAAAATTATTTTATCAATTTAAAATTTTACCAATATCTATTTGTGAATTGTGACTCTAATAAAGTGCAAATAAATTGGAATTCAATATAATTTCATTCTCAAGTTGACAGAACAAATGGATAACACTCTCTCACTAATATGCAATATTTCATATCTGACACACACACACACACACACAAAAAGATAAAAAAAATATCTTTGGTACAGATTGATCATAACATATCATATGTAGAATACTAGAACAGTAGAACAAGCTGCAGATTTTAATGGCGGAGGGAAAGCATGCATGAAGCCAGGAAAAGAAAGAAGACAGTGAGGTGCAGTGGCATTGTTGTGACACTGCTTCCATTAGAAGTAGTGCTCTCCCCAGTTGTTGTTTTTGACCCTGTATTTCCTACATTTACCAAGCATCAACAAGATAATCATGAGAATTTGCATTACAGGATTAATTGCTTCAAATTTTGATTATGATCTTGCACTGAATATAAGTTTAATTAGACCTCATTATATTGATTAACATTTCAAATGATCTCTAATTAATGTATTATGTACCTGAAGGAATGCTTGGTGCTGATGCTTCAGAATCAGGGGTGTCGTCTGAAGAATCCGCTGGAGGACTCACCGGAGAACTTGCTGCAGGACCATTAGCACCTGAAATGCATACCAAATTCAAATAGTTAATTGATCTCCAATTGTTTTGAGTTATGGAGTTTAATTTAGCTTGAACTCACTGTTACACTGGCTAACAGGCGGCGTTTTAACGTTACAGGCTCCGGGGAGTGACATAGCTTGAGTCTGATTAATGGAAATACCCAATGTTGAAGAAGCACCGCTGTTGAGCGCGGTACATAGGCACTGTGGCTGATCTTGAACAACAGTGGCCAGCTTTGAGCAGCAAGAAGATGATGGGGTTGAGGCATTTCCAGTGATGTAGTTTAGACATGGAGCTAAACCTATCAACACACTGGTGCAACCTGATTGAGCACTGGCTCCATGACAAAGCACTGTCACAAGGACCAGGACTAGACCCAATTCAATCCCTTTCTGAGCCATTTGGGTTGTTTTTTTTTTTTGGAGTTTCTAATAGGAATTTCTATTTGTGTAACTTGTAGGCTGTTGTGGGTGTACCAAAAGGGAAGGGATGGAATTTATAATGAACCTTGAATGGCTAAAGTCCATAATATTAGTTACATTTGGGTGGCCAACTATTCTCCTAAAGTGGAATTATAAATATGGTTAGACTCCGTTATAGGATTTTATAGGTGTTTTTGTTTTTATTTTTCGAAGACGATTTCAAATTTGTATCGTTAACCGATTTTTATTTTGTTTTAAAAAAACAAAACAAAATAAAAAATAAAAATTGTGTTAAAATTGAAAAATACGAAAAATAACTTAAACTTGTTTTTCATTTTGTTTTTAAACAAATTTCGGATGTCTTTTCTTTTCATATTTGGATCCTCTATTGATCTGATATTTTTTCTGACCTTTTAAAGTATGTAATTGGTTGTTGATAAAGTGGTTGTGAAAACCAATCACATCTTAATCACTCATTCATTACAATGCTTATGTTTCATAAGATTATGTGAGGTTAGGAAAAAGATTAAATCGATAGAGGATCCAAATTCCCAGGTCTGCAACTCCAGATTAGCATCGCTGAAGGAGGATCTCACCTCCTCCGATGTTGAAGCCACCAATTGCTGGCTCCTTTATTATTATTTTTATAAAAAATAAATTGCTTTTTTTAATCTTTTTTTTCCTTTGCTTTGGAAGAGCAGATCCGGATCTGCCCTCTGTTTCTTTTTTAGATTTTTTTTTTTTAAAAAAAATTAATAATTTTTTTTTCCTTTTTTTTTTTTGAAAGATTTTATATTTAATTAAAAAAATAATATTTATTTAATAAAATGAATATAATTATGATTTTAGTTGATAATTATTTACGATGAATTTACAAATTATAATCGTAAAGTTACTAATTATACCAAATTGTTCTACCATTTTACGTTTATTTTTTTTTTGAAAGATTTTTTTTTTTTTTTTTAGGAAGTTTATGAATTATTATGAGTTATTTATTTATTTATAAATCATGAGTTATTTGATAATTATTTGTGATGAATTATTGACCACTTTTTATTCAAATTAAAAAAAAAAATTATAATAGAAAAAATAATAGGAAAATAACAATTATTTATATATTTCTTAACCTACCCGACTCGATTTTTCTGTTTTCATTTTCAGAATACAGCTTTCAGTATATGCTACTAGACGCGTTTATGGATTTCAAAAACAACAAATGAAAAATGTTACTAGATGTACCTTAAGTCTCTATCTTATATTCATATATGTATTCTAATTATTAATGTTTGAACAAAAACACTCATTCAATCTAATTCATAGATTCGAGTCAACACCTCATGTAATATATAATGATAATAATAATAATAATAATAAAAAGCAAATTAATGTTTTGGTTTTCCAATTACGTAACCTTATTTGCTCTAACAAACCCATATTTTATCTTATCAGGCTAACTGGCCAAGTGAGATGGTGTAATTTAATGGTAGTATTCAATATTAATTGGCAAATAAGGAAAGGACACGGGGCTTGTATGAGAAACCTAATATTGAATCATTAAAATAAATTAATTTTGGTTGGCCAACTCTTACTAAACTTTGGGGTTGTTGAGTAAACTATGATTTAAGATTTGCAAACATTCATGTCCTTTTGGAGTTGTAATTTATACCCTTGTTGATCTAATCTAAACTAACACATTCAAAATTGTACGCAAGACTTAAATCCACGGGGGATTTCTATTGGGATAAGAGTAGATAGTCACAACATTAAAGTTAAGATCATCTTAACGTGTGTCTTTAAAACGAATATTAAAAGTTGAAAATTTTAATTAAAAAAATTCATATTTATTCTTTTTAATACCTTAATGCTTACTATCATTTGTTTTGATAAGATAGATATGTGCCTTAAAGACTTAGGGTACACGTTAATATAATTTTGAAACCTATAAACAGGTAATTTATCAATTTGATGGTATTAAATTGTTCAAGATCTCCAAAGACTTGCAGTTGCTGATGCTAATAAATTAATCTGTTTTATTTTATTCAATGAAAATCTGTAACTTGTAAATGATTAAATGAATTATGATGAATGCTGACTGTTTCCTTTCAAATTCAATAATTTTTGTCTCCACTTTGAAAAGCTCACTTATCAGTTTTCCAGTTTCTGACAAGAAAAAGTCACCATTTTCTTGTTCTAGTAAACTTTAAATACATGGTGAATATATGTCTTTCCTTTCTGATCTTACTTGTTATTTCACAGTGAACCTATCTCTTTGAGATTCTTATGATTTGAGCATTATATTGTTTAAAGGGCCTGTAATTCAATTTCTTATGGTCATTCAGTCATTAATATAGTGAATACTGAGACTTCCAGTGATGATCAAGATTGAAAACTGCAACCTTTCTTCAATGATCAGAATCAATGTCTGCAAGTCAATTGTTGCCAGGGGGGAGAAGGATGGGGAGGAAATTTGACCAAAGTTGTTAAGCTAATTTTATTAAAATAAACAACCAAAACAAATAATACAACCACACTCGTACAACAAACAGGCAAAGAATCTCTTGAGAAGGCTCAGAATTTGGTGAGAGTCGAAGCACAAGATACGATGAAGAGAAGGAGGAGAATGAAATGAAGAGGTGCTCTAACAAAGCTTCCATCAGATGTCCCATTGTCTCCTGTTGTTGGAATGGTTTTAGACCCTGTTCCTGCATCTGTCCAAGCATTCACATAATTAATTTAATTATCAATTATGATAGAATATATAAAGTGTTTAAAATGTCTATTTGAATTGATACATAAGAGGCCTGTGACTATTTTGCATGTATTGCTACTCAAATTTATTCCTTCATGCATACCTGAGGGAACGGTGGACGCTGATGGCGTGTCTGCGGGCTCTGCTGGAGAACCTGCAGGTGTAGTTGCTGAAGTTGTAGGTCCACTGGCAGCTGTTTCACCAAATTAAGCAAATTCAAGTTAATGTTTGTTGTCTAAAAGTTTGATCATAAATAATAAATATGAAGTTACCTTTACACTGGCTAATTGATGGAGTTTGAACTTGACAAGCACCAGGGAGAGACAAAGCAAGAGTTTGGTTTATATTGATACCCATTGAAGGTACAACACCATTTATCACAGAGCAAACGCATTGTGGTGATGATTGAACGACGTCGCCCAACTTTGAGCAGCATGAAGATGAAGGGTTCGATGAATTTCCTGTAATGTAGTTCAGGCACGGGGCAAGGCTCGAGAGCGCATTCGTGCAGTCTTGTTGAGCTTGAGCCATGGCACCTCCACATAGCATCACCACCACAAGAGCCAGGGCTAGACTCATCTCAAGTCCTCTTGAACCCATCTACTTTCTACTGTTGTTGGAATTTTAGGCTGACTAGAATGAAAACCTGGAGTTTGAGTGAGAAGGGAAGGGAAGATTAAGGAGTTTATATGAGGAAGTTTGTGAAGAAATTACAAACGAATTGGTATATTTGGTTGACCAACTAACAATAAACTAAGATTTGTTTGATAACTTAACAGATTCTAGGTGTCAGCATGACAATTTTTTACATTTAATTAGAGTTTTTAATCTTTAGTCAGTAATTCAAGTCAAGTGTACTTAATTTCTTTCATCAGCCTACATATTATGAACTTTCTCTGCCTGACAAATAGATAGTATCAAGTAGATTTTGATGATCGATCTTAGAATTTAGATATGAGGAAAACTATTCTGATTGATGAGAAAATAAAGCAAATCAAAAGGGTCTGATCAATACGCCTATGAATTTCGTTGCTGTCAGAATCAGGACAGCAACCATCTAAATTAGAAAGTAAAAGAAGCTACATTTATAGCATCCCACATTCGATACATTTATAACCAGTTTTAGGATCAGGTCTACGACTATCTCAACAATTCGATGTGGGATATATTGCCTGTTCTAAGAGATTTACGTCCGCACAGTCAGAGCAGCACTGTTGATATCATACAAACACTTATTTTGAAGTACAGGCCAAGGCCAAGGCCAATAACTAAACTAAAAAAATGTCTAATACAAAAGCTATAACTAACATACCTAATGACAAAAACTTGGCTATATAAAACAATTAATAGATAAAAAATATTATTTCAATAAACTATATTAGTTAAGAGTAGCTGAACTCCAGAACCCACTTCAAATCTACCACTTTCTCAATCAAATTTCTTTAAACTTATCAAACTATAAATCCTTGCTTATCTTAAACCAAATCCAACACAAATCTCAAAGTACTCTTCCATTCAATTCAATTTGCAGCTCATTCTCAGATCAAAGAAAGAAACAAAAAAAATCATGAAAGGGTTCAAGATTTTCCATCTTCTTGCAGTATTAGCAACTCTTTCAGCCATTTCAGTAAATGGACAGATCACTACACCATGCACAGCCTCAATGATCTCCAGTTTCACACCATGCATAAATTTTATCACTGGAAGTACTGCCAATGGCGCATCGCCAACCCGGGGTTGTTGTGATTCATTGAAGTCACTCATGAGCTCTAGTATGGACTGTGCTTGTCTTGTGATCGCTGCCAATATCCCTCTTCGACTTCCCATCAACCGAACATTGGCACTGTCTCTCCCACGAGCTTGTAACATGGGTGGAGTTCCAATCCAGTGCAAAGGTATGACTTCTTCTCTGTTCAGTCTAAAATATATTCAAAATATCTATTAGGTCATTGATGGTACTTTTTTGTTTTAATATTTTGCAGCTTCTGGAACTCCTCTACCAGCTCCAGGTAACACAAGCCATCCCAAAATCATTAAATCATTGAATTTCAGGGATTGGAAAAGAAATTTGTGAAACTTAAATCATCAGAGTTAATTGTAAATTTATAACTAGAAACAAATTAAACAATATGTTAACTCTATAACTTTCTCTTCTTTGTCAGGTCCTGTCTTACTAGGGCCGACTCTTGCTCCTATGGCTGATTCTCCTTTTAGTCCACAAGGTACTCTCTAAAAACTTTAACAAAGACCCTCTCTCATGTCTTATATGAACGGGATTTTTTATGGTTCTTCAGCTTCAAAAGCATCAGCCTTTGCTCCAGCACCGGACTCCGATACAACAATGGACTTGACACCAGCGTCTCCACCACTCCCCACAACAACCTCATCAGGGGGTGTTAGACCGGTACTAACTCCGCCACCATCGGACTCATGTCACATTTCTCCACCAGCAGTCTTGCTCTCAATTGTTGGAATGATGATTTTCAACTGTCATGTTTGAACCAAAGACTACGTTTTAATCCATTCTTGTACTACTATTATATGTTAGAAATTCTTAAATGTACCCTTTGCGTTTCTAATTAATATGTTACAATTCTTGCCTGCTATATTGTACCAACTAAAATAGCCTACAATATAATGCATAAATAAAATTTGAACTAGTCTTGGTGGGGTGCGCCAGGCCCTTGCAATAGTGCAACACATGGGCGACGCATGAGAGCCCCAATAGCAAGCTACTGTGGTGGACTCTCCCCCTTAAAAAATAAATTTAATATCGTGTGGACCAATGGTCCACATATCAGATATTAAACTGATAAGAACAGATACTACACTTGATCTTAGCCAAAAGGCCGAGAAAGGTATGAAGTGTAAGCTGCGAACCCCGCTTATTTTATACCCAGCTCCTGCCTCCTCCTTTTATTCTCTTAGTCGATGTGGGATTGTAGATATAAGCCTTTGGTTTCCACTTTTGACTTTCCCTCGCTGAGTTATGAACTTATGATTGTCCAATATACATCATATTTCGTCTTCTCAAAACTTTGGAGAAAATAATTAATTCTACATCAATTACAGATTACATAAAAAAGGTGGAATTCAATTATTTCTAGATTATATATATTAAAATTCAAATGGTTTTTTTTTTTTTTTTTTTAGTTTTATAAAATTAAAACTTCATTTGTGTAACTAAATACTACTTTAATAATATTGATTTAGGTAAATACATTGCTCACTGCCATGATCAACTTTCATCTAAAAATGATTGTATTAATTAGATACTGCATAATTGTGATTTTTACATACTGTATAAGATTTGTACATCTGTTAATTAGTATTGAAAAATGATTGTTTATATTGATATTGGAATTGGACATGGAAATAACTCAATAAGACAACAATCATGAAAATATTAAAGCCAACTTTTTTAGCATATGTTGCAAGTGAAGATGCGCAAACCCCGTTTATTACATGTATAATTAGCCACCCCCATCTTTTCAGCACAATTTCATCCACAAAACTTTCGTTTTTCCTTTTCAGGTTCAAACACCCCCAAAAATATAAGCCTTCCATTCCATATAAATACAGTCCCCTCGATCCATACCAGTTATGAACTCTGAGAAAGCAAGAAAAATTGAACAATCACCTAAGAATTAAACATCAAATTAAGTCAATAATCAAGAGAATGGCCAACAACAAGGTTATTGCTGTGGTTTTCATGTTCATTGTGGTGGTGGCAGCAGCACAGCAAGTTCAAAACGCCGTGGCAGAGGACAAGCAGGACCCAAGCTTCAAGGAACTCTTCAAGGCATGCTACAACGAATGCCACGGCAAATGCACCAGCAAGGGCAGTAGTAGTACCTACTGTGAGGTCAAGTGTGACGCTAGCTGTGGCGCTACCGAGACTGCTGGTACTTATATTTTCTTATTAAAACAAAAACAAATCTATTACTAAACTTTCGTTTCTGTTAGTTAATTTAATTTGTTCTTGTTGGTATGCATGATCATTAACTGGTTTATATATATTTATGTAGCCAAACTGGGAATCAAACTGGGTGATTGAACAGCCGAGGCAGCGATGATGATATTATAATACGTTCGTAGAGAGAGATATAGCTAGCAATAATACAACGAAGCTGTTAGTAAGAGTTTCATATAACAGTACTTGGATCTTCCAGCATTAATTTGCATGTGTTATGTGTATTAGTGTATATATATGTAATAAGGAATTGGCTCTCGTCAATCTTCTGTATACGTAATTTAGATTCATCTGTAGTACTCTGTCGTTGTTGTACCATGACCATAATATTATATATGACTGTATATACATAATACACTGGCGTCAATATTGCCATCCGACAATCTTATTTGTATGCCCAATTTACATGTGCACCGGGTTTAAATTTTATAAATTCAACTTTTACTAGAAGCGCCTATCTAATCCCAAATTTCAATCAAAGCAATAAAACTGAGAAGTGAGAACCCAATTCACCAAATGCACTAATTAAGGTACCGGTAAGTTTATCCCTTGAGGTAAAATATCGGTAGTTTTTGAAATTTAACACAAACATACTTTGTCTTTAAAGTCAAAATAATAAAAGACCAACTAAATCTATGAAATGACAAATTTACCCCTACCATGTCATCCAAAATTAATTAATTTATTTTTTTTATTTTAAATTAATTAAAAAGGAAATAAATAATATAAAAAATAAATATAAAAAGCAAAAAACCGTTGTGGACAGCAGCGATCCCCTCCATGAAGATATATGGAAAAAAAATAAAAATTAAACATATCGATGAAAGCGAAGTAGGTGCAGTGAAGAAGAAGAAGATGAGCTAGATTTAGGCAAGCGTCGGGTACTGGACCTAGTATCCGGAACTGGTTGCTCTTTTTAAGGCCCAAAATAAAAATAAGAGGGCCCATGAAGAAAAACTTTGGAGTTGTTATTTTAGCTGAAAACCCTAAAGCCGAATTACAACTGAACTGAGAGAACCCAAATCAAATCAAATCATTCAATCACTTCGAGGTAAAGGCTTTCGATCTGCGAGTTTAATCTCTCGCTTTCTCTGTTTTATTTTTCTTTCAATATCGTTTAAATTAATTCTCTATGTTTTTTATTTTTTTTTTGTCCATTTTATTGTTGAATGTTTGAGTAACTGATGGCTTACGCCATTTCATTTGGGATTTTTGGAAGTTTTTGAATGTCGTGTTGTGAATTATATATGTTGCTTCTCAGCTTTCGTTCTGTATAATTTTGATGGGATTTTGTTTAAACGAGTTGAATTTTTTTTTTTTTTTTTTTTTCCAAAGACTCGCTAAAAAAAAATGTAATTGGAGCTGTTGTGAAGATATGTGACTATTGTTGTAATGACTACATTAAAATGTTTAAAATTATATGATGAGAATTCTGATTGGCAGTGATCGTGCAGGTATCCTTTGATCTCTTCATTAGTTTAAATGGGTTGGAAAGCTGCTGAGAAACTCATTAGGCACTGGAAAGTACTCAGAGGAGACAATGTTATGATAATCAGGGGAAAGGATAAAGGTGAGAGTGGCACTATTAAGCGTGTCATTCGGTCTCAAAATCGTGTCATAGTTGAGGGGAAAAATCTGGTGAGAGGTTGCTTTAATTCCAAGTATTTGTTTTTGCAGTAACATACACTATATGTTGTAATTTTTCATATTTATTCTAGTGGAAGCACTGTGTATTGAGTTAAAGTGACTTGTTCTGTGATAAGATTCAATAAAGGGGTTATGCGATCACCGGTACACAGAGTTCAAAACTATTTTGGTTAAGCAAGACTTGAGATGTTTGAAGTTTTAATCTTAATGTTACTCTTAAACTTACATGTTCAATGCCTTGCAAAAGCATTTTGCCTCCTAAATTTGTAATGAAATTTATTGAATGATTGGCTTGTTGCAATTGTTATATTTTTTTCACGGTTACTTTTCTATGGCTGTGTATGCAGGTAAAAAAACATATCAAGGGAGGAGAAGGTCATGAAGGTGGGATCTTTACTGTTGAAGCCCCAATTCACGCATCAAATGTTCAAGTTATTGACCCAGTTACAGGGTACAATTGTACTTTTGATCAAAGTTAACAATCATGGTAATGTCAGCATATGTCTTTCCATAGAAATGATAATCGAATATTATTCATGCAGAACGCCCTGCAAGGTTGGAACGAGATACCTAGAAGATGGAACCAAAGTAAGAGTTTCTAGAGGTATAGGAGCATCTGGGTCCATAATTCCTCGCCCAGAGATCTTAAAAATAAGGACAACACCTAGACCTACTGTCGGTAAGTAACTAAAGCTTATTTCTTTTCTTTTGCTTTGTAAATAAAAGAAAAACCTTCTGTGTGTTATTTTCATATGTACCTGTTTCCTTAACTCATGTTTTGCTCATGATTTATACATGCAATCTTTTGTGCGTGATAATCTTATTTGAATGAGGTATAAGATGTAACATTTTGTACTGTCATCCTTATGGAGCTGGAACTGTCTAACAATTTCTAGCTATCGGATGAAGAAAGTGAAATCTTTGGAAAAAAATATATAAGGTATTATTTATAATAAACAGGAGATTGTAAGTCACTTGCATTATTGAATATTTAAACCATGAATAATTATACATAAAACAAAAAACTAAAAACAGTCTCTTTAAAATGAAATATAAGTACAAGACAAACATATGTTCAATCTGTATTTATAAATTCAGTAACTTGATATATAGCAACCTGCAAAGTGCTAATAATGATCCTGTAGTGGTAATACGTTGCAATAGGCTTGCCTTTGCAAGTATCATTTTCTATTAGTAATATTCAGCACACCCCACATCCAACCCACCTAATGTGCACCACAAAAGTACCCTGACCTTTTTATTTCTTCTAAAATTTTGAGTCTTTCTGATAAGATAATCAGAGGGTGTTTGCTCCTCATTAGATTATGTCTTCAGTGCGCAATTAAATTTAATTATTTTTGTAAATGTAGTTTAAAGTGAGGTAAAGTAAAGCTGACTCATGTTTGATTTAAAACGGTTGAAAAACCCATAACTATGGAAAGACCCTTTAAAAATTTTGTTGCTTAGGATCCTACTCTGTGTTCTGATTTATTTACTTTTGTGTAAAGCAGGTTTGATAGACTTGTGTGTAGTATAAATTCGATTTTCCAACTATTTCATTAGAGTGATTCGATGCAGCACATTTTATTAGCATTTACATGTTGACATATGGATATAAATTCACATGAGAAACAAAAGCCTTGAGATTTGATGCTTAAGTTCAATGCCTCATTCTATTTGTAATGATGTCATCACACTTACTGATAAACCAGTTGAGATACTAGAAATTCTCATTCTTAGAAGATCAGTGGCTCAAAACTAAAACCAGACCATTTGAATGTGGATAGTTATTAGTTAGATGGCTATTTTTCTCTAAGGAGAAAAAGAATAAGAATATGGAGATCTAATGCTTGGAAATGTTGTTATTTATCTTACCAAAGTTTAAATGCTTAGATATTGTAACTGGATTTGAAAACTTCCATAGAGGTTTTACATTCAGCCCGGTCGGCTGGTTCTTTTAGGGGTGTTGCCTCCTCTTAAGTACTGTTTAAAAGTGTTGTTGCTTGTTCGCATACTAGACGGTTTAAATTATGAATTCTAAGAGATGAATATTCCCTTCCACATAGATAATGGATTCAGAAATACAAACTTGGATGATATCAGTACAATATTTTGATTTAAGTTGTCTTTCGAAGTTCATTTAGTGAGATATCTTTGTGTGAGATTTTTATTTTTTCCCATTATCTAATTTATTTTGGTGATTTATTTATTTATTTTTAATGTTCTTTTCTGTAGCTGGTGCCAAGGATACTCCAATGGACCTAGTGATGGAGAAGACATATGATGCTAAAACCGGAAAGGGCATGCCTGAGCTTTGAAGAAGAGCCTAGTTCAGTTTCATGTATCTGTGTCCTAGATTTAATCTATTCGGCATTTTTTGCAAGTTGTATAAGCAGAAATTGATTGAATTCATAGGGTTTTTTTTTTTTTTGTTTTTTCCTATTTCTTAAATCCAGTCAGTCAATCATCCATAATTTGCTTGAAACCTTGCAATCACGACGAATGCTGCTGCCATGTATTCATGAAGTAACAACAGATAAGTTGGAATTTTGAACCAATGCTCTCCGAGAATATGATTTAAGTTTAATGACTACACAATGTTTAATGATTAAACATGAAGTGTAAGTGTAGTCATTTTTTTGGTGCATGTTGTGGTGTTTTTATCAGATGATAATTTGGTGCCACTGCCACATGGGTGGCATAAACTAATCGTGATCAACTTACTTGTTCCTGTTTTCTTCTTGTTTGTGTTTTCACTTGACCCACATCCCACCGCAATGTCCAATTGCTTATGCATTTCAAAGGTTGGACCAAAACTTAAAGGAAACTTCACTTTGATTCTTGTGAGTGACTTTTGATCTGAATGGGTTGGGAGACCGTCTAAGTCATCTAAATTTTTACAATTTTAATATTTTAAATTTAATTTTTACATTTCTTACAAAATGGACAACATAATTGGACCAGGCTCACCACCCGGCACCCGCATAAGATTTTCTGCCCGAACAGATTTGTTTGATCAGATATCCCACATTCCTAGTATCACGATGAAGGGCCTGGATTTTGTCAACATGCCTGAATGTCCGTACTGCCACGTGACATTCCAGAGCAAACGCGTCGTTTTGGAAGCAGAGAAGCTACAATAGTAGAACATAGTAGTATTTTGTACACACACTGCCAAATGCGAATGTTAGTGCACTAATACACGGCGACCGAACACTCAATATGGTGGACACGTATGGTAGACACTCGTCTCTCTGCATGTATCTCTCTTCTCCATTCTCATCCTATTTTTCTCTTCCAATCGCACTATATACTGCCATGTCCATCCTCAACTCTTTTCATCAGGAAAAAAAAAAGAAATGGATATGAGAAGGAAGCTCTGTTTTACTCTGTTGGTCCTCTCTGTTCTAGTCCTGTCTGCTAGTTTGGCTCTGGCTAATACGCTAGAGTTGGACAAAGACCCAGAGCTGAAGAGTTGCAGGCGGCAGTGCAAAGAAGAGTTCAAAGACAGGCAGAAGAAACTGTGTCTACAGAAATGCGAGGACGACTACAGACAGAAGAGACGTGAAAAGCAGAACAGAGAGTGCCAAGCGAAGTGCGGCGAGATGTATGACGAGGGAGGTCAACAGTGGCACGTCTGTCGCATCACTTGTCAAAACAATTACATGAATGAAATAAACGAACCAGGATCGGATCAGGAGCAAGAGTGGGAAGGAGGACAAGAAGAAGAAGAAGAAGAAGAAGAAGATGAGAATCCTTACGTTTTTGAATCCCATCATTTCTTGAGCAAAGTGAAGACTGAACATGGAAGAATTTTGTCTATTCCCAAGTTCGACCGTAGATCAAAGCTTCTTCGTGGTCTCAGGAGATACAGAGTGGCCATTCTACATGTTAATCCTGAAACGGTTTTTACTCCAACCCACTTGGATGCTACTTCTGTTTTCTTCGTTTCCTCCGGTACATTACATATCTCTCTCTCTCTCTCTCTCTCTCTCTCTCTCTCTCTCTGTTTAAATAATTCCTTTAATTACCTTGCGATTAATTTGATAATTATAAATGATGGGTTTGTAGGACAGGGAACAATCAATGTGATACATGAGGATAGGAGAGACAGCTTTAAACTTGAAAAAGGAGTTCTGTTAAGGCTTCGTGCAGGTACCACTTTTTCTATTGTCAACCATCGTCAACGTGACAAACTTAACATCATCCAGCTCCTCCGCCCTGTTAATAATGCTGGCCTATTCGAGGTATATATCAATTTACTGTTAATATTTTTCTTCTTTTAAACCACTACTAGAAATGTTACTGATTCGCTGGGAATTTTTGTGATCAAGCCATTCTTCTTGGCTGCCGGTAGTAACCCAGAATCTTTCTTCACGACTTTCAGCTCCGAAATTCTTGAAGCTGCTTTTAAGGTAATTTATATATATATATATATCATCCATCTTATTAATTAAATGTAAATTATGGTTGATGGGATGATGGATATTGGCAGACTTCAAAGGGCGACTTGCAGAGGCTGTTCTCACGACGGGAGCAAGGACAAGGAGTGTTCGTGAAGGCGTCGAAAGAACAGATTCGGGCATTGAGTGACAGTGAGAAAATTGGTGGAATTTGGCCATTCGGTAGCCAATCAAGAGGTACATACAGGTTTTTCAAACGACCCCCCACTAAATGTAATAATTTCGGCCAACTCTATGAAGCCGATCGCAACGTCTACCCCCCACTTGAAGATGATGATCTCTCCATCTCCTACGCCAACATCTCCCAGGTATATATCATCCACCACCACTACCACCCATTACTCTGATTTAGCTATTATAGTTGTTGGGTTAGTTTCTTTCTGACCCGATGTATGGATGTGGATTTACAGGATGCGATGATGGGTCCATACTACAACGCGGAGGCAACGAAGATAGCAGTGGTGACCGACGGAGATGGATACTTTGAGATGGCGTGTCCTCACGTCTCTAAATCAAGTGATGATGAGCAACAACAGCAAGAAGGCAGAAGTGGAGTTACATACCACAAAATAAGGTCGGCTATAAAAACCGGTTCAGTTTTCATAGTCCCGGCTGGTCATCCAGTGGTGACAGTGGCTTCAAACAGAGGCAATCTAGAAATCGTGTGCTTTGAAGTGAATGCGAAACACAACGTTAGGTACATGCTTGCAGGGAAGAAAAATGTGGTAACGAAGATGGAGAGGGAAGAGAAGGAGCTGACGTTTGACGCAAAGAGAGAGGAGGTGGACCGAGTGCTTGGAAAACAGGATGAGGAGCTGTTCTTCCAGGGTCCTAAGTGGAGTCAACAACCAGGACAAGGCCGCGCTTACGAATGAAACCTCCACTCTGTTTCACAGGAGATATATGCAGTGTAGTAAGTGGGGGGTGGTGGAGAAAATAAGTAAATTTTCGCATGGTTTGTGTTTATTACCATCAAGAGGCCTCTACTATTAAGTATTTAACTGCTACAGCTACTACTAGTACTAGTAGTGAAAAAATATGTACGTATAAATAATGTTGAACGGAGAAGATGTATGCAACTGTAAGTGTAAGCTGGTCACAGACGGCGTAATTAAATAAATGGAAGAGTAGGATCGTTGGCTCCATTTTTATATTTGCTTCACAGTTTCTTCCTTTGATTACAAATTCGGAGTTCACGACTGATAGTAGTTGGAGGAGTCGTCACTTCTCATACTTTTTATTTGATAATTCCATTTGACAACGGGCCTTTACACATTAAATGATTAAAACCATCCCAAACTCGAGTCCAGACTCCTCCGAGGATGTCAGATAATTAAGGAATAAAGATCACACCATATCAGTCTGATTTTGCTCTCTAATAAACCAGTTTCTCGCTCTCTTTTGCGGTTGCTCACTTGGTCCATCTGCAGTCATTGTATGAATGTCAACTTGACGCGAGTTTTAATTCTACACAATCCTTGTCTTTCACGCGTTCCCTAGGAAGTATGAATACTTCATTTGATGGAGATAATTTGTATCTAGTTCAGATACTTCCCAGATATTTCAGGATACGTATCCGATACGTCAAATGACGTATCCGTTGACTTTTTCATAAGTTTGATTAGAGGATATTTGAGGGATATTTGGAGGATACTTAGGGGATACTTAGAGATACGTTTGGGGTAATATTATAATTATTTTAATATAAAATGGGGTCAAATTATAATTAATAAATTTTAGGAGTCAAAATGAAATTATAAGGAAATTTTGGTTTTGATTCCATTGACATGGAGAATATCGGGATACTTGAGATTACAAACCTTTCTCTTGATGAACTAGAGTTAGAAACCGAATTATTTAGATTATTTAACAATATGAATGATGATAATGAAGTTAATTAGGAATTTAAAATATGTTTTATGATTTTTTTTTTTTTTTATGTATTATTTGGATTTTGTAATATGTTATGACTCATGTGACGTATATTTTATTTGGATTTTGTAATATGTTCGACTTATATGACATGTTTTTTTTTATGCTATAATATGTTACATTGTTATGACTTATGTAGTTATATGACATGTTTTATTTGGATTATGAATATATTTTTATTTTGAATGAATTATTAAATATGTTTTCATATATTATTATTATTTTTAAAATATAAATATATATTATTTTAATTGACGTATTCTACTATATCGTACCGTATCCGTATCCTATATCTATATCCGTATTCTACTATATCGTACCATATCCGTATCCTATATCCATATCCGTATCCGTTCCCGCTTCCTTCACTTGTACTATCATATCTAAGTCGGTGATGTTACCCAACTGTTCGATATATTGTCTCACCGAAGATGGGCAGGAATATTTCAACTTATTTTGTTGCAGTTTGTCAATTTTTTATATTATATATATATTTTTTTGCTTTTTCTCAGAAGAAAGCTTAGGGGCACTTGTACAGTTGTACCTCATTTTATTTTGATTGATAAGAAATACAGGGAATAACATTTTCATCTGTTTCTTGTAGGTTTTGAGTTTGTTTCGGTACAGGATTTGCGGATGTTATTTGTATTTTTTAGAAAAGCTCAGACGGAGAGAATAAACGGACTCCTCGAGGGCTACTTGTAAGGAAATAAGTACTCCATCCTACAATCGTCACTCTAGGCAGTAGGCGGAGGCGTACCGGGCTGATATGCTCAGTGCTTAAACCAAAACAGCTCCTCAAACTCCTGACTCTGGCTCTCCTAAAATTGGATATGATTTCCTGGAGCTCTTTCTTTCCATTTCTTTTCCTAGCTAGCTCCCCAGCTCTTGTTCTCCCCCAGTCCCTTCATTCTTTCTATATCCCTCTCCCTTGTTCTCAGTTACTGGATTCAATGTGAATCTCTTAGAAGGGGTATTTTCATATCGCACTACCACGATAACGAATACACTCTAGAGGAACTCCAAGCAATCAAGAGGAGCATGACGAAGTAAAAGCCTATGTCTTGACAGAGCAAGAGCGAATCCCGACAATTATATACCTGCTAATCCGATGCCCACCCCGCCTCATATGTTTTCTTTTTCTTCCCTTCCCCTATCCCTTCAAAGCCCATGTTGTGAATGAGGAAACTGAGATGTCATATTGATAATAAGACGGCCCCCTTTCTGTGTTGCTTACCTCACTCATTGATAGTGTCTAGATGCTCAATTCAGGATAATTGGAGTGACAGGCCAGTCTATAAGCCTGCTGGCTCTTTGACCTGCTCAAATATGCAAAATGATATGTTATTAATCTGGAGTGTTATTGCCACCGGTTCCTGGGCCATCTCCAGATATTTTGAGATCCGAACGATTTTATGATATTAACATAAATCAGGATCTCAAAATGTCTCTATTAACTGTAATATGTCATTTATACCCTTCCATTTTATGTTTGGTTAAAACATTTTATAATCTTTTTATTTTCAAACAATGATATTTTTTTTTTTGAAAAACAATAATAATTCATTTATATTGAAGTAATATATATATTTTAAAAAAAAAATTAGTTCATATGGGATAATATATATATATATTTAGAAATGTATGAAAAACAAATAAATAAAACAAATAAAACTGAAAAAAAGATTGATAAATTAAAAAAAAAAAAAAAAAATTATGAAAGGAGTGGATCTCCAATCTCCATCAATCCAAACAGCCGGCTCAAACATCACCAACACCAGCCCACCACCAAGATCAAACCTCACCAAGATTAAAAAATAAAAATGAAAGGAGTGTTTTGGGACTCTTCCTTTCCCTTTTGGCAATTGCCCTGTGTATTTTGAATGAGGAAGGCGTTGTTTTTGTTTCTGGGTTTTAATGAAGTTGCTTCTTTTCAACAACAACAAAAAAACACCAATATACACCACCAAGATCAAACATGGATTTCATCAAGGCATACATCTAGCAGCTTAAAATCTCATTATCTTTATCAATCTCATGGAGTTCATCAGCAACAGAGATTAATGACCCAGTTGGGTCTCCAATCTCCATTGTCGATGATCGAAAATGGAGACCCAGATGTGTCTCCATCTTTGAAGATGGTGAAACAGTCCCATCATCGACGATGGCTGCAGGTCTGCTTCCGATTGTTGGCATGATTTGAAGGAAAAACCAGCTTCATCATCTGGTCTGCTCCAGATCCAACTCCATTATCAATCTTTGGTCTGGTTTTTGGGTAGACTAGTTAGCGTTGTAAAAGGGGGTAAACACGATAGAGTGAATGAGAGAGGGAAGGATACAATTGGGATTAAAATTTTGTTGTTCATTAAAATAAGGGTAAAAGGGTCAATAAAAAAATTTCATTAAACCAAATTTGGCTTCTTAGAAGCTCTTCTAGAGAAAGTAAGTTGGGCAGGACTTCTGGTAAAAGAGCTCTGGAGATCCATACGCTCTTTTCCAAAATAACCCAAACACTCCTGAAAGCCACTTTTGGGCTTTAAAAGCTCTTTTAAGCCTTCTAAAAGCTTAGTCAAACAGGCATAATAAGCTTAATTGACTTGTTGGGCATAATGTAAAGAATAAAATAAATGTTTGAGATTAAGCCTCTCTACATATAAATAGATTGAGTCTGAGGTCCCAAATAGATTGAATACGGAGGCCCAAGATTTTACAAAATATAAAGAAGTTGATTGAGCCAATCGGGGGCTCTAGCAAATGGCTAGGTTTGCTGGGCCCATGGGCCGGCCCTAGCCACTACAACTCTGAATGCATGACTCGTGTGTGGGCGCGCGTCCTGCGTACTATCATATCTAAGTTTGTGATGTTACCCAACATCCTTGTTAAGGAAAGATTTAATTGTTTGAATTTTGATTTCTAACTTGATCACTAAGAATACAGAATCGGTTTTTAATTAGGAGTAAATCTCTTCAGAGATTATTATCTAATTAAATTATTTCCTTATTAAATCAAAAGCGTTTTCACCAAGTAATTTCTGACTTAATTGCTAAAACCCTAGTGTTCGGTTTTGTCTATTTAAACCCTAGTATTCTCTTCAGGAAATTGATTCCAGAATACACACAAATAGCAGCGGCCGAATACTTTCTTCTCTTTTTCTCTGTTCTCTGTTTTTCTTGGTAAGTTTGGACTCAATTTGAGTTCGCTGAGAGTGGTTGTGCTTCGCACTTCCACTGTGCAACCGTTTTATCCTAGAAGTCGATCTCTATACACATACAGTGTATATACAGCGAAATCGTCTTAAGGAAACCGTATGAAACACGGGACTCGATTTTACTATGATTCTAACGTGAATATTTTTCTTGTTTTCTTCGCTTCTATTTACTGCAGGTTTTACCGGATTGTGTTTTGGAATACTTAATAACATGTTTTCCTATCAATGTGAGACTTATTATTTTCCAATTCATCATGTGCACTTTGGGTATCAATTTCTCATTCACCTATACACACCACTTTTCCGACAGATACAAAAAGTTATATGAGCAACACATATAGATGGAAGAGTTTCCTCGAAAAAATATTGTCAACAAGCTTCTAATGAGCTTTACGGAGAGCCTAGAGGTGAAGTCAGAAGTGGCTTGAGAAGGCTTACGGATTGGTGGAGTGACCTTTTGAGAAAAGTAAACAGAATTTGTTGGAAAGAGAAACACTGATTTATCTTTCTCTTGATCTTGCCAAATGTGGTTCACCAATTCCTGCATCCACTGTTTTGAGAAAGTTGGTAGCCATGGAACAATATCCTACGGTAACTGCCTGGTCTGCAAGCTCCAGGAGCTCTTCATCTATTTGAAGAGATGAAAGTGGCTAAAATTCCAAGATCCAGTCATCAAGAATTTGAGATGTAGGTGAAGGAATGGGAAGAGAATCGCGAAGCAAGTTTGATATCAAAGCTTATGAAAGAAGTCACGGAAGGGCAAAGATATGACAACGGAGTTCATGACTGGAACAATGTAATCCATATCTTTAGCAAGAAGAGGTTAATGCAAGATGCTGAGAAAGCTTTGAAGAAAATGAGGAGTCTGTGGCATTCCCCAAATGCTCAATTAAATTTCCATTCCATGGTCACCGGATATGCGGCTATTGGGGGGAAATATGCAGAGGTAATGGAGCTGTGGGGTGAAATGAAATCTTTTGCTTCGATGGAGAAAGGAAACATGTTCATTGACATGTACAAATATCGAACCCTCTTCTTCAAGTATCATAAAACACTATATCCCAAATTTCAGACAGATCAGCCCAACTCCAAAAGAGAGAAGCAGCATTGACCTTTAAGAGCTGGGTTGGCTTGACTTGATCAAAAATTTGTGACTCAATGAGACTCAAAGCTATAGATAGATATTCTCAAAAGAATCACTTTGTTTACTGACAAAGTTGCCGCCAACACATTCCATATTAAAAAAAATAAAAAATAAAAAAAAAAACATTAGAATTAAGTTATACTGTATTTGAAGTGCTTTAGTTAATTATTAATCAAATTTTCACTGTTCCAAGTGTTCTGTCCTCTAAACCTGACTTATTGAACAAATTACTTGATATAAACCGTTGATTATAGCTACACAGATGTTATTTATCCGATCGATCTTTCATACCATTACCATGGACTAAACCACAGACAATTTAAGCCAAGCCGTTAATAAATTTTTGCATTTAATTCGTTGAGAAGCAGCAGTCACGGGGACCACAGCATGGTATAAATAAAATTGACACGAAACGTAACCAAACACAACCCCTCACCAAGCCAGCCGTACAACACTCAATCACTCGATTCACACTCCTAAATCTCTCCAAATTCATAACTTCTAAATTCCGAAGCGACAATCCCTAACCCTAACTCCCTAACCATGCAAGTGAAGCGTTCCCGTGCCCCCAGCTTCGACGACACCGACGTCGGTGCCGTTCTCAACCAGTCATCAATGCCGGTGGACCACCAGAGCCACCCTCAAACGGATCCGAAGACTGCGCTTTCATCTGCGGAGAGTGAACAGTCTCGGCTGGGGATTTTGACGGTGTCATCTCTCGAGGTAGTGAAGGAGAGTGGTGATGGTCATCATCCTGGACAGATTGGGAATTTTCTTGACAAGTGTTACTTTTGCCAGAAGAGGTTGCGTCAACAAGACGCAGCATTCATGTGCGGGTATGGATTTATTCAACTTTTTTGTATATATATTTTGACGCTCTGTTTGGCTGCGCAGAAAATAATTTAATATAGAATCGAATTTCTTATAATTCTTTCATTTAATTTTCTTTTTCTATTATTATAAGGTCTTTGTTACTTTGTTAGTAAAGATGTTTCTGCGTCACGTTTAGTGTGTTACCTGATAGCTAATATGAGTTTTTTTTTTTTGTTGGCCTTTGAAAAACGAAAAATAATGAAAATGTAATACCAAAATTTTAATGCTAGGCGTAGTGGAGTGAAGATCTAATAATGTGTATTGTATCTGTATTGTGTTTCGGTATCCGTTTTCTGTTGGTTATATTTGTCACTGATAACCCTCAATGGATATACACCTCTGCTTGTTTGAAGATGAACGCCAATGGTTTCGAGTGTTTACATATATTGCTGGTTTTCCTAATAGTATTCGCTATGATACTACTAATCAAGATTTGCTTATCTTAAAACCGAATTTGTTTTTTGGGTTATTTTCCTGAATTGACAATTAGAGCATACTATATTTTTGTCTCAAGTTCCTTTTTTCCAGTTACTTAAAGTCCCATGCACCTGAATGATAGAGCTTCTGTTTGGTTTCCTTGTTCTTCTGTGCAGCTGTTGAACTAAAAAAAAAAGTAACATTACGCTCTCCTATTCTAATACTTTGATTAAATTAAGTTAATTAAGGCAACTTTATTCATTTATTGCATTGGCATTGTAAAAAAATATATTAATGTTGATGTTCAAACGATTCTGTCCATAATTTCTTGCAATTTTGTTCTTGTTGAAACTTTTAGTCTCTAACCTCGGTTTTCATGTAAATCTGATATCAGCTGATAGTAAGAGTGATGAATACATAATTTGACACCTTAAATTAGTGAAAGCTACGTTCGTTGTTCTGTTTCTTAAGTTTTCAATGCAGAAAATTTAGTTAATGTTGACATAGCTGGACTTACACTTGCAGTTCCTTGCATGCATTTTGCACTCCTGAGTGCCGTGACAAACAAATTGTGGTTGACAAGGTAGTGGAGAGGGTCACTAAACAGCCAAGAGGAACAGGGAATGAATGCAACGGGGTGAATGCTGTGAAGGATCAGTCGGGTTTTCAACTGGAAAATTTTGCCTCTTCAAAGTAGATGGGACTTTTAGTTTGATGTGCATGGTTGTCAGGTTTTTGAGATTGGCTGGCACAGCTGAATAGAATGGGCATCACTAAAAAGTTCTCATGGTAGGTATACCTTTAGGTCATATACAGTTGCAAGACGTCGTTTTTAGGATCCAAAGTAGTATGGTTGAAGAATTCAAATTGTAATATGCTGTATGCATTTTGTTTCTTTGAGAATCTGGTATTGAGATTGTGGATGCCTTGATATAAATATTTAGGATTTGGTCAGGAATCAGGATTATATAAGATGAAATATATTCTTTTTGAGTTTTGTTCCCTCTAGGTGCATGATAAAGTATTCTTTAACATAACTGGTATTGGCAACTAGAGTAAAAAATGTGTCTACTGGATTTCTTTTGAGAGTGCATTTTTCTACCTTGCCATTGGGTGTCATTTTTCTGTTTTTGATTCAAGATATATATACTTTTCAGTGTGAATAACCTAAGTGATCAAATTTAAACCAAACGTATGTCAAACATGAGTTGTTATTCGTAATTGTTTTTGGGCTTCAAGTGTTTGATTCACCATTTTAGTTTACATAATCTTTTGACATAGTTGAATGCATGATATTTATTATCCTTTTTCCCTGTAAGTTTGGAAGTCTTGTAGCACAATCAGCCTAATGACTAGCTTTATAATTTTGATCAGCTGGTTATACCCTTGCTGCAAACTTTTTGAAAACTAGTAGCTGCACTCTGTTTGGTGTTTGGCTTCTTCATTATTCCTCATATCATTTTTTTTTAATTTTTTTTTTTTACAAAAGTGCTTGGAGTCTTTCTCCTGGCTTATAGGTTGCCTGACAAGGAACAAGACTGAGCTTTGCATAAATGGCCTCTTAATTATTTACTTCATATCCTTTTATAATTACTTCTTTTTTATGTTTTCATGCAAGTAGTTAATTTCTTAGTATTTGACGGATAACTTTTTAATAAGGAATACCTTATTTATATGTTTTTTGGTGATTCAGGGTTGGATGTTATGGCTTTAGGAGTCCCTTTGTTGAATACTTTTTTCATTTTCAGTGTCATAACTCATGATTTAACTCTGGTAATTCCTGTAGGTCATCAATCTTAAGATTCTTGGTAGGCAGTTAATCCATGGGATGGCTCTAGGAGACTGAACCATTAGGCAGAATTTTGCACTAGGATCTAAACACTTTCCGAAAGAAACTCGATGGAAGAACTTGTGGAAGAAGTTTTACTAGTTCTGACTTTTGAAGGTCCGCCATTGATCTAAAGCAGAGAGGCAAATTCCTAGAAGTCTAGAATCTAGATTGTTGATACACTTATCTAAGATAGAGGAAGCAAATGGAATGTGAGATACACAAGTGACAAGGGTTGTTGTTTAATGACTGACTATCATGCTAGGGACTTTAGTGAACTGCATGTTTATCACTTGATAGGCTGAATGTAGGCTGTAGCACAGGTGCTTTTGGGTCGTAAATTATTTATGGAACCTAGAATATTCATTATTGTAAACAACGGTTTACAAAAGTGTCTATATGAAATATTCATTCTCGTGTTTTCGAAAAGAGCTTTCGAGAGAAGTCAAAGGGGCATGGCTCATACTAGAAGAGCTTTCAATCCTTAGAAGCTCTTCTCTTTAAAACAACCAAACACTCTAAAAAGCAGCTTTTGGGCCTCAAAAGCCAAAAGCAGGCTTCAAAAGTCGTGTCAAACAAGCCCATCATATATTCGTCTACATAAGACTACATCCATGGATGTTTTATGCTGTTTTGACCCCATGCATTTACCCAATATCTGTCCTCAATGGAGATTAATTGTGATATCTGCAACTTGCCACATTCGCCATTTGGGGTACCTGAGGGTTGCTTGACAAAAAGATGCTTTTAGTTTCTCAACAGTGTTGAAATTTAGAATAGTTGGAACGAAAGAATTATCATAACTCTTATGTTCTCGACTTACAAAATATAATTGGCCAAGGAGAATTGGATAGTTGAAAATTTGTTAGTTGAAAGTGAAATAAAAATTGACATAGTTCAATACTATTAATACACAAATAATCATAATGAACGTTGGGTAGAAAATAAAAGAGCTGTTGGACACAGAATCTATATAGTTGTTGGGTCCAGTTTTGTTTTTTTTTCTTTTTTTGTTTGAATTTGGACCATTCATTTCTAATGAGGTGGACTAATCTTGACTGTTAAAATTAATTGATGAGGAGAAAGAAAATATAGGAAAGATGCCTCTCTCTCCTTAGAACTAGAGAGGGGAAGAGAAGTAGGGAGGTTATTAGTGCAATTTCTGGTCCATTTTCCCTACTATTAGTCAAAGAGGTACTATATTTTTTTTGCTTATTGGGGATGCTCTAAGACTTGAGACTGTTACTTTGTTGATATGAAAAAACTGTCATTACAGTAATTTAGATTCTAAAAGAATACAATTACAGTAGGTAATATTTACACACGAAGTTGGGTTTTCATATTTTATAATCAGAATTAAAGCTGTTCAAGGTTGGGCTTGTTGTAGGATCCATTAACAAAATATGTATAAGAAGCCCAATTGAGTTTTAATTTAGCAAATCTTTTAGGTGGTTGGATCTGCGTTAATTAAGATTTAAGAGTGAACGAGGAGTTGACTATTATAATAAAGATTCAAGAAGATGATGGAATTCTTAATCTGGGTGCACGTGGTTAATTTTTTCTTTTTTAGATGACACCCACTTTACGTCAACCATAATATCACATAGCAGTAACAACACTCGTGTGTCAATCTGACCAAAAACTGATAACTTGTTTAACAAGCGATAACTAAATTAATGTATAAATGTGACATCACCTGAACATGATCAATTCTTAATTGGATTTGGGTCTCATTCATTACAAAATCCAAAATGCCCCCACCTAATTACTATCCACTTGTGTCTATTTCTTGGTTTCCTTTTTGCATGCAACCAATTCCAACTGCCACGTGCTGATGGGGTACTCAAAAGGTGGATTTTGATTCATTTCAAAGTTCAAACAAAGAAAGGATTAAAATGAAGGAGGAGGGATTGACGACTCCGAGAGACTGAGGGATAAGATGGTGTAAATGTGTGCTGTGTTATTACTTTATGAAGCGTGAGGACAATATATGTCAGTTTTGTCAGAGAGCATTGAAAATTGACTCTAGAAATTACAATGTACAAGACCATTTACGTTGTGTCCTCCTTCCTTGCGTTGCCATTTGCGTGGATCGGGATTCAGGCGTGGTCAAATTACGTCATAGATCCATCAATATGCTAAAAATAAGTAATAATGTTTTCACCGAATTCCTAAATCACTCGTATTCGTCACGAGTCGTCAGGAATCGAAGCATGCGTAAGCAGTCTCTGTACACACAGAGGTGTGCTTCGGTTCCTCCAAGGCTGACGTCTGATGATGGACAACATAACACAATAACCCCATAATTATTTGACACGTGGAACCCTACCTAGGTCCACAATACATATTCAACACTTTTTTTTAAAGGACAAATGTGTGCATATTGTAGTAATGATTTGTTATATAAGAAAAGTAATTGTTGATGTGAAGATATATATATATATATAGTAATAGTAGTGACTATATATAGCGATGATGGAGATGATTTGTGTTAGGCAGCTTATCTGTTGCAGGAGCACGTGAGTCCTACTAACAAGAGTTAAAAAAGTGCCAAGTAGTGTTATTATGATTAAGCTAACTATATCTATATCATTAATGATTTACTCATGTACGTGGTCCATTGGTGTCCACTCCGTCTCCATATATATTACCTAGCTAGCTGCGGCTAAGCTATTCATATATTATTTTTATTGATCAGCTTATCAAGATCAACTTTGTTTTTGTTTTTATTTTGGGAATTTAAATTTTTTTTTTTTTAAAAACAGCATGATTTTTGGGAAATACTATTAAAGGAAGTTCATTGTACCAAAATCTACAACCAATTGCATTTAGGGATGATTGATTGTCCCATATATATATATAATCTGATTTCATAATGATCAATCATCAATCATGACCGGAGGTGGCGTCTACCAGTTGATCTATCATTGGCAGGGGAAAACTGTCTTTGAGGCATACCTTGTTGAGGTCGGTAAAGTCGACGCACATCCCTCACCTTCCATCCTTCTTCTTAACTAAGACCACATTAGAGAGCCACTCGTTGTAATCTATGCTTCGGATGAATCCCGCAGTGAGGAGTTTCTCAACTTCCATGGCTATAGCTCAATACCTCTCCTCGTTGAACGACCTTTTTCTCTGGGATACCAGTTTGTAAGCGGGATCAGTGGCCAATGCGTGAGATATCATTGCCGAATCGATCACCAGCACGTCAGAGTGGGACCAGGCAAATAGATCCGAAAATTCTCGTAAAATCTCAATTAGGTTCAAGCGGGTCTGTGGTGATAGGTTGGTGCCGACGAGGACCGGTTTTTCGGGTTGATCATTTCGGAGGATGATTTTTGACAAGGATTCCGAGGGATCCCCTGTTAATCCCGACCCTACCTCCCTGGGGTCGAGGGTGGTTATTACTGTCTCTTGTATTAGGAGACTTCCGAGATCATCTGATTCGATAATGCCACCCCCTCTCCCCCCACCCGAAGATTTGGCTTTCTTGGTTTCTATGTCATCCTAAGGTTTTCATGGGAGGTCACGTCGTAGATTGTTAGGACGGGGTTTGACCCAATGCGTATACACCTTTTGTATTCTTCTTGATCAGCACTAACTTCACCAGGACCCATATCCGTGGGGAATTTCATCATAAGAGAGTAAACGCTTGTTGTTGCTCGAAGGGTATATAAAGTCGAATGCCCAATCAGAAGGTTAAAAGGAAAAAGGGTGTGTCCACGACCTGGAAACTCACCCATACGGTTTGGATGAACGGCCTTGTCCCAAATCATACCGGTAAGTCTATTTGGCCAACTAGTCTGATGCAATCTCCCCCTATTCCCATGATCCCCTATTCCTCTGATGCAATACCTGGAGGCCTACAGCTGCTGCAATGTGTAACCAAGTTTCTGTAGCGGATCCCAGTGTATGATGTCCAGGGAGCTACCATGATCTATCAGCATTCTCTTCACGGTCCTGTTTCCGATCTTTATCGAAATAATGAGGGCGTCGTAGTGTGGGTACCTTACTTCGGTTGAGTCGGAGGGCAAGAAGGAAATGGGGCCCTAGCTCCTGAGAGGATCTTCGGGTGTAGTTATGAGACAGATTGAATCGGATTTTCCTTTAGGGAATATGGATGCAAATCCCCCTGAGATTGCCTCTGCGAGGATGAAGTTTATTGGTTCATTGTCATCTGAGTCTGACCTAATCTCTTGCGATCTTCCCCCGGTGGGATGTCTCTCCTCAGTTGTAGGCATTATGCCTCCGATCTTCATATACTCCTGTAATTTACCGCTCCAGGTGAGCTCCTCGATCTGATCCCTTAGGGATTTACAGTTCTTTGTTTCGTGACTATGGTCTTGGTGGAATTTACAGTGGAGCCTTCTGCTCCTTTTCTCCAGGGGTGTAAGCATTGGTTCGGGTGTTTGAAGAAGGCGTCCCTTGTTGGTGATCTTGTACATCCTATCTAGCGGTTGTTTCAAAAGGGTATACTTGTCAAATCTTCCTTTAACTGGAGTTCTGGAAGAGGGGTCGCTATAACCAGTGTTAGCTTGTCTGAAGTTTTGATGTTCTTTTCCCTTGTCAGCGAACGTTTTTGTCCATCTTCTTTACGGCATTTGCGATCTAGGGGCCACGGAAGCCGTGTCTTCTATCTTCGTTTAATAAATGTCTTCCGTTGTGGCATATTTCTCAGCCCTCCTCATCAGTTCTCGATACGTATATGGGCCTCATTTCGAGAGGAACTAGCTGAGTTTCCTCTACAGAAGCCCTTGCAAGAATGCCATGATAGCTCCTACCTCATTAAAGCCTTGGACTTCCCTCGCGATTTCGTTGAATCTCTTTGTGTAGCCTCTTGTGGTCTCATTGCCGATTTGCTTGATTGAGTTCAAGTGGACCTGTGCTGACGCCTCCTCCGGCTTGTTGCAAAATTGCTACTAAACCCCTTTGACAACTCGTGGAATGAGGATATGCTTTGTCTCTTGAGGTTGCCGTACCAGGTCCTTACGTCTCCCGATAAAGTTAACAGAAAAATCCTACATTTAAACGTATCGACGGCTCTTTGCATGTTCATCCAATCTAGATAACTATCAAGATGATCTTCGGGGTCTCCTGTTCCCGCAAAGCCACACATATCCTTCCTAGGTAGCTTGAAAGAACTTTCCATGTTGCTACCGTGTCAGTTGTGGCTCATATGTATCTGCTCCTATATGTTCGCTAATTGCTCTTGTAATACCGGAAGGCTTCATTCCCGGCTAAGGTGTGCAGATCCGTTTCCCGATCAGGAAGGTCACGTTCCTCTTCCTCCCGTCTGTGTCGGGTTCTTCTAAGGACCTCTTCTTGGATGATGTCGTCGCGTTCTTCTCGGCTTCCAGTCGTTCCCGTTGCCCTCTGTGGCTCCACGGGGTGTTGTTTCGAAAGACGTGACTTTTGCTGAGGTATCCTTTTCCAAACCCTAGATGGACTTCCGTCGGCTCTGGAATTCACTTTGTTAGACTTACCTTGGACACCTCCCCCATCAACAACATTGACTACCCTGGTTACGTTTTCAATAAGAGTGTCTATCCGGCTGGTGATGCCCCTTATCACCGGGTGATCTTGCTGCGGGAAAAACTATTGTGTTTACTGTTGTGCATACATCGTCGGAGGGTAAAGTAAGTGGGGAGGAACTTGAGTATAGTAAGCCTAGGTAGAGTCGGTGGGTAATATGGAGGAAACCCTTGGTACCCCAAGTGATACATTGGGGGTGCATACTGCATTTGGTATGGGTAGTATCCGAAATTTTGAGGTTGTTGAAACTGATCACTCGTGGTGTGAGGCGGGTTCTGTGGTAAGGACGATGCGTCAGGCCCCGTAGGATATGCTTCCACCGGGTGCGGGGGCACATCTGGACTTCCTGGCTAGCCTAGCCCGAGATCTACGTTCGGGTATTGATTCATCTTTCTGCGGGGGTGCTGGTTTCGCCCCTTTCCTTCTAACGCCAACTGCTAAAGGTAAAAATGTCTCTAACAATCTAGTATCTGGGAAGCACAAAGATCTTATATTAATGCACATATCTTGATTTATTCAGTTATACAATGGGATTAAGAGTCGTGGGCCTCATATCGAACATGCGATGTAGCTCCCCTTATGTTACATATGTCAGAAATGTTTTGGTTCCTCTGTCCTTGTTTATTTCCATCTCTCCTTTTAATGGTCAAGTTGTGGGGTTATATATAGGTTTTCCTCCTGACAAGGAGGGTGTCGTGTCTTCTTGTCATTAGTTCAGGCTTGACACGTCATTTTATATTGAAAGAGGCGTTTGGCATATTCACCAGTCTTCTCCGAATATGTTGTTTGTGGCCTCTCTATATCGGAAAGACAGTTTGGTAATCTTCAAGGATTAGAAGGCTCCCCCGGAGGGTTAAACGGCCTCCGATGGATGAACAGACTTCGGTGAGGGTATGATTTCGGAGTTGAGAATAATTAGCTAACAATATATATATATATATATATAATTTGATTACATAATGTTGTGAAACATATGTAATAGCATTGTGACCCGTGGAATCGATGATCAATCATCAATCATGTGCTATAAACTTGTGCCTTTTTTTATTCCACTACATTATATAATATTCGAGTGCAGATTTTAATACAATAAGATGCTGACCCTATATATTTTAGTGGTGAAGATGTGAAAGGGTTAAATACTAGTATGATATCTGTTATACCGTAAATTTGACGGCTTGAGACCACATCTATCTCCAGTTTATAAATGTAGGATTCCTAAAAAAGTCTGTATATGATCTGCACTAGGTGTGCACTAAAAGCTTGTTGGACTAATAGAAAGCCTATTGGCTAAGTCAACCGATTTAGGTTCGTATGTACCGGTCCATAAGGTAGACTTCTCGAGTAGGGATGGTAATTTGACCTACACCCGCAGGCACACGTCCGAATCCAACCCTATAGGATCGGATTTGAGTGGTGAATTTATGACCCGTGAACCCGTATAAATAAAAACTCAACGGGTTCGGGTGCGAGTGCGAGTTGGAAAAACGAACTCGCGGGTGAACCCGCGAACTCGTATAAATAAAAATTATATAATATTTATTATTAAAAATATTATACATTTAAACTCCAATTGAACCTTTTTAACTATAAAGATAATAAAATATAAAAACTTCAATCATTATAAGTTTGAGAATTACAATTCTCAACTCTCATTTATATATAGTTAATGATAGGTTACGCTTGCTGGTTGGTTTTACTTTTACGAAACATCATTCTAGCTTATTTGTTTTGCCTTTAGAGATCCATTTTGAGTTTTACTTAGTACTGTTTTATATTATTGTATTTATAATTCTCCATGATATATTATAAATAAAGACGAGTTCTATATAGTATAAATAAATAAAAAATATTAAAAATATATATAATTAATATATTAAATATTTATAAATTAATATATTTTGCAGGTTGGTGGGTGTGACCTGTGAACCTGCATAAAACCCGTGGGTGAAACCCAAAACCGAACCCATTTATTTTTGTGGGTTTGTGGGTGGACACAGATGAGGAAAATTTTCACAGGTGTGGGTTGGAATTGTGCAAAACCCGCCTAAACCCAACCCGTTACCATCCCTACTCTTGAGCCAAATGAACCTCTAAGCCCTCTAGGGTCACATTGACCTCCCAGATACATTGACATCTCGGGTCACATGAACCTCTAAGACCACATTGACCCCTCAAGTTACATTGACCTCTCGAATCATATATATTCATGACCTCTCGAGTCACACTAATTTTAGTATTTCTTTGTTAACTAGCTAATCAACATTTCAACTTGAATAGTTGTTTGACTCATTTGACTCGGTGTTGACGAACTTAACATGTCAACAATATCTAAACAAAGAGAAAAACTCACAGAGGACAGTCCCATTGACCATCTAATGAAAGTGTGAAATGTGGTACTTTAAAAAAGAGTGGTACTATTGGCACATCCCCTACTGATCTATTTATGCCCCACTTGATAAATTATTTAGTATTATTTTTTTCCTTTATCAAAATTACTAAAAAGGACATACAATTTAAGAACAAAAAATATTCTATAAAACCCCACATCCCTTTTCTAAAAAAATCAATTTAAGAGATTCAATCTAATAAACGCAACTCCATTTCTAATAGAACTGCAGTCTTTCTTGGTTATTCGAAACAATAGTGTAAACAAATGTGTAAATTAGGCTATACGGTTTTTATTTTATTTATTTATTTATTTATTTATTTTTTATTTTTTTTAAGTCCTAAAGGTTGGCCATGGCTTATTCAAGATAAAAAGGATGGCCACACAAAAGATCATATGAACATAGAAATGATCAGAGCTGATGAGAGGGCTAGACCTGAATAAGTTTTATAGAGAAATGAAGCCTCCTATTTGCCGACTTGCACAAAAAATAAGTTTTGGTTTGTGAATTTGATCAAAACAAGGTATCAAGAAGATCTGTTTTCTTCTTCCTTTACTTGAAGTACGAGCCTCAGTGCTGCTGCCATTGCCACCAGTAGTTGAAGGACCAGAACTCTGCATAGCTTGTTGCATGCTTGAATGCAGGACATGTCCGCTTTTGGAAAAAATTGAACCAACTGATCCACCAGATGTGCTAATTGTTGAAGACATTTTGGTTGTGTTAATTGTTTGCATCTCCTAAATTGATTTTTTTAGAAAAGGATTGTGAGGTTTTATTAGACTTACTTTGTAGAATTTTTTTGTTCTTAAATTGTATATTTTTTTTAGTAATTTTGATAAAGGAAAAAAAAAAATACTAAATAATTTATTAAGTGGGGCATAAATAGATCATTAGGGGGTGTGCCAATAACACTACTCTTTAAAAAAATATTTTTATATTCCTAATGTAAATAACATATTATTATTGAACGGTTTCACCATGTGAAAATGGGACCGACTCATATAAGATTTTCTCATAAAAAAGGCAAATCAATGAAAGCAAATTATTGAAAGCAATGAAAGTGGTGTAAGTAAGTACTCCGATTAATTTATGGACCCTTGTGGGTTATCGGCATATAGCATTCGATAATTATTATGCACGGCACAGATATTTAGTTACAGACTTACAGCGACATTAGAGATGGGACGAACATAGGTATATATATGGAGCAGTGGACTCTAGGAATCTCAAAAACCGGCTGGCTACAGCTGTACGCCTGTACCTGATCATCAAGCAGTAGTTGTAGGTTAGAGACAGATTCTACAGAAAAAACTCGAGTCAAAACCATGGAATCTTTTTGTATTATTGTATTGGTTTGATCAAATTTTGACCACATCGATCAAATATTATTGTATTGTTATACTGCTATCATTGCAAACCCAAATATATACTAGTAGCTTTTGACAGTATAAAGTTTTACATAGTAGAACATCACCATAACCAGTACTGTGTGTAGTGCATGTATTCAATAAACAACATTAAAAAGAAAAGAAAAGAAAAAAAAAAATTATCTTCAAGAAAATTTATATACATCTTTCCAGATTTGTGGTAATAGAGAGAGATATATGAACTGGTGAAGTAAGACAACGGTCAAATAGTTGGATTTGGGAAGGCGAGCCGTCTTTTAATTTCTATGCTGTCTACTTTTGTTCTTCGATCCAAATGATCAAATCTATGTGTAATGTGTACGTCTTTGATTGTAAAGCAAATTGTTGGGACTTGCTTTGCTTCATTTAACACAAACCAAGGTAGTAGTAGTAGTAGTACCCATCGATCCCCACTTGGATTTTCTGTCCCCTTCTTTACTTTTAAAAATCTAAATACCAATTATATCAAAAAGGACAAGTTGTCAATCGTATGTAAATTCTATGAAATATACTGTCATACGTATATAAAAATTGTAAGACTTCATAGGTTAAATTTCACAAACTTTGAAAACTTCTTGTTATGTTACTAATTGAGTCCCATGTTAATTAATTATACGAATAATTTTATTTTTTTTAAAACAATTATAATTAATTTAGAATTTGGGAGGATTCAAACTCACAATTTCAAGATTTACCTCATTACCATTAATTGGTATTAGAACCTACTGCTTACACACCCCGAATCATGGGTTTTTCAATTAACCAGAAAATCTCAAACTCGTTAGTAAATGAGAATTACCTAGGATTCAAACTCACAATTTCAAGATTTACCTCATTACCATTAATTGGTATTAGAACCTACTGCTTACACACCCCGAATCATGGGTTTTTCAATTAACCAGAAAACCTCAAACTCGTTAGTAAATGAGAATTACCTAGTATCTTTGCTTACTTTGTTTAAACATGTTTTAATATTTACCTTATTTCTGTCTTTTTACAATTGTTTATTCATGGTCACCCCTTTTCTTTTTTTTTTCTTTTTTTAAGGAATTCACAAGCACATAATCTAATGAAATCTATGGTAATCAATTTACAATGTAGAAATAGTATCGATGTTCCCTTGTACGAAACATTGAACAATTAAAACTACTTCAAATGACACATTGTTATTGGTCGTCCTAGATTGGATTAACCTCACAAGCCTCCAACTACATGAGACCACTAATTAATTACATTCCATTTTTGTTTCTATTCAAAATCTCACATGTACGTATATATATTAAAAATAAGGCATTATATGAATCTTGTCAACTACTTGTAAATCGATTTATGTTACTTTGTTTTACATATATAGCTTACTTATTAGCATCAAAATTGCTCTCATAATCTAGTCACTTTATAAAAAGAAACTAATTTTCAATTGCAAAACGATTACAATCGATCCAATTATGATAGAAGTTTGAGTTCTTAAAATTAATAATAACCTTTTAGGAGTTCCTTTTTTTTTTTTTTTTGGGTTTGAAATCACTTTATTAAGTTGAATTTAAATAGTACCAAAAGTTAGTTTTGTTCCAACATTACCTCTCATATACAAGACGTGAATTTTTTTGAGAGAAACTAGATCTTAAAATTAGAGAGAAATTTGACCTTAAAACCATATCAAAAATATAAGAGATAAAATAGATTGGAAACAAAAATAAAAAGAAAAAAAAATACACCATCACTCTTAGCATTATTTAGAGTTTGGATCTCCATGGAATGGGGAGTGTCAAGCCTCCTCTTCGGTTCGCGAGGCGTCGTGAACAGGGTGGGTCTACACTCTCCCCCTTGCAGTGGCACCATAAATTGGACCCACTCTAGATCTCCATGGGAGGGAGAGGATCAATCTCCCCCTCAAGTTCGTGAGGTGCTGTGAATAGGGGAGGGTCGACCCTCTCCCCTTGCGCTGTCAATGCGAACTGGACCCATAGAGATTCAAAACGCTGAATCTCCACCTTTCAAAAAAGTTTTGTTTAAGTTTTGATCTCCACCGCTTATCTCTAAGATTGACGATGTAGATCCATCTCTCTCTCTCTCTCTCTCTCTCTCTCTCTCTCTCTCTTTAATTTTGTTTTCTTTATAAAGTTTTTAAATTTAATTTGTAATTAAATATTGCTTTATAGTGTATTAAGTAAATGTTATTATTTTATTTTTTTAATGTTAATATGCGGCATGTTCCTTGTTCAAAGATAAAAATATCCTTGAAACCGTTAAATTTGACTAAATGTTGACTAATATAGGGACCACGAGTACTAAAAATGGACATATATTTAAAAATTTATATTTCTTTAAAACCTAAGGATTAAATTGATAATCGCCCCATTTAATTTATATATTCTTCATAAAGAAAAAAATTATAATAAATTGATGGGCTTCTCCAATTTAGTTTCCTACGCTCGCATGTGTGTATATATTGAATTAGGAGTCTATCGAAACTAATTGGCAAGACAAATCAATTATAGTGTATATGGACTTGTTTGAGATTATTTTTATTTTTAGCATTTCACAATAGATGAATAGAAATAAAAGCCTGAGTTTTATAATTACTGTTTAGATGTTGTATTTTAGATGAACTTTTATATCTAGAATAACTTTTGAAACTGTTTGGTAGGAACAATATAAAATCTCTTCTAATTATAATATGACATTTGTGACCTTGATCGGAGTAAATAATATATTTATATATTTGATTTTTTGTGATAAAAATTCATTTGATATTGTATAATATAACTCTTTCTTATTATATTTTTAAAGAAAATTCTATTAAAATACTCAAGAAATAAAAATTACCTTGAAATAAATTATATTAAAATAATAAATTGATAAGAATTAATTTAAAATAAAAAAATATTATTGAAATAATAAACTGATAAAAATTAATTTGAATAATTTTTTTTTACTAAAATAAGAAATTGATAAAAATTAATATGAAATAAAAAAAATTTATTGGTGTAATAAAAGGGGTAAAAATTAATCTAAAATAAAATATTATATTAAATTAATAAAGAGATAAATTTTAATCTAAAATAATAATAATAAATTCATTAAAATAATAAAGCAATTAAACTTAATTGAAATAATTTTTTTTATTAAAATAATAAAGTAATAAAATTAATTTGAAACAAAATATATTAAAAGAATAAGTAGAAAGTAAAAATAAAAAAGTTTAAGTTGGTATATGAGAGGAAATTATATTTTGATATTCATTAGAATTGGGGTGAAATCAACAACTTCCACACCAAAACGCGGGTTTCTTTTGGAAGAATCAAAATCCAAAAGTCATTTTCCTTGGTCATCCTAACACATCTTCAAGTGGATTTTGTGCTCCAAAAGAGCTTTTAACCCCTCTAAAAACTATGCCACATGCACTATATATTGAATTAGAAGTCTATTGAAATGGCAAGACTAACCAATTACAAACACGTACGGAACATATGGTAACTCTTACAATATATAAAAGAGAGACCTCTCCTCATTTTAAAGTACTTTATAACTTTAAAAGTAGGTATGAGATTTAAACTCTAACCCTTAGTTACAATTGTAAAATGAAAAGTATATATAATCACTCAACAGATATGTGGAAATATACATATTAACTATTAATAGTTTTTCGAATCCCCCGCCTCCCTACTCTACAAATTTACAAGATTGACAAAAAGTAAGGGTGAAACAAGAGTGGGATGCATGTAAGCGAAAAACAGAAAGGAGGGGGCAAGGCAGTCAAGTCTGGTCGGGTGTACTGAGTACGAAAGAGGAAACCAAAGTGATTAATTTAGATGACATACAACAAAGTGATAACTAAATATAATCTATAAAACCCTGCCAAAAGTAGAAATCGAAAGAGCATGTCACATTGGCCATAATCCTCCTCCTGGGTCCCCATGTCAAAAAGTGAAGAGGTGAACCTGCAGGCTTTACCAGATTCTCTTCTCCTCCAACAGTCCAACTCCATACACCAATATATTCAATAATTTGTTCGTTTGATCGTCACACAGCCACAGGACCTGAAACCATTTCTTATCACTACACTTTCATTCCTCGAGACTTGTGCATCAAACTTTGTGTTGGGAATTTCACATCTCCTCCTGGCTCCTACAGTTTTTGGGTTCCTTATTTTGAAATCAAATTGTATCAATCCCGTGTTTTTGCGTAAGTTGTTTTGCTATACAACCCAAACAAATTATGAGTTGAGATGATAACGGATGAATGATAAAATAAGAACAAATCATTTACCATATTATTTAAAATTGTTACTCATGTATTTCATAATTTGTGTATCTTGGTTGACTGATATGTATACTTTTCCTTCGTTTTTTATTTTGTCCGATGAATATTATATGATTTACATGTCATAACATATATATATATATATATATATATATATTATTTCATACGTGCTATCCACAATATTTCTTAGGAAGTAAGCTATAAAATGAATCGATTTTTTTTTTTTATTTTTTTATTTTTTTATTTTTTTATTTTTTAAATGCTATATCAACTTAACATGGGAAGCATTGACAATACGACATGTATTATTGTCGTTGAAATTTTCAACAAATAATATTGCAATATATACAAAATTCTCACAATGTTTTTAAAAAGGTAACCTAGTCTATGTAACATAAGTTGACACGATACGGTGGTTGTGCTCAAAATTAACATAATGATTGATTGTTTAAGTACAACTGTACAAGGGCAAAGCTATGAGGAGGTTGCAGGGGTCAAAAATTATTTTTAGTCCTTATAAATATTATTGTTAATTTGAATTATTTTCTTTTGTCCCTCTAAAATGAAATTTTCACAATTTGAGCCATTTGACCCTTCAAACTTGTCGAAAACTTGAAATTATAGCATCACGGCATGATAATGTCTAAAATCAAATCCAAGAAAGATGGTTTCATCATAAAATAAGAAGTAAAAAACAAGTCATGCGATGGAGGTGAAAAACTGCATAAAGAGATCAAAGGTTTTATTTTTTATTTTTTTTTAGATTGAATGTATTAAGTTTGAAAAATAAGTAAAACGGTAGTTTAAGAAATAAATCAAAAAAATTAATAAAACCATTTAATTTTATATAACTAAATCAAAATTTTAAAAATTGGGGTATAAATATGTCGGTAGAGGGGTGACAATAGCACCACTCTATAATTTATGTTGTTAGGTTTGTAATAAATATGAGTAATGTTATATTATTACTCTGTAAATTAATAATGTTAGGACCATAATTGATGGAGATTGATGGAGATATTTAATGTGTATATTGTTAATATCACTGAGAAGCTTCCCAATAATGAAGTTGACGGTGATACAACAACTTTAAAGTTTGTTACGCGTAAGAAAGCATTCTAAACATCAACGATACTAAATAATTTATATGTATGTGTGTAAGTATTATGTACATACATATCAAATGAGATGCGATGATTTGGACGTAAGATATTATCGGACTGAATAAACGTCATTTATCGCCAAACAATAATAGATAGTGATCTAAATAATTTGTTGTTGTAATATGAGAATTCAACCCCATACATTTTAAGTGAATTATGAAAAATTATAGATGAGATCCAAATAAACTTAAATTTGTAAGAAAGATCCAAATAAACTTAAATCTGTAAGAAAAACAAGTGTGTATATGATAAAAAAAGTCTCTCCTCGTTTTTTCTCTGAAAAGCTGAGTGAGGGTAGGTTGGTGTTTTGTCCTTATTGAGAAGTTTATACGGGTGAGAGTTCGAGTGAATATTGAGAAGTCCTTAACTTGTTGTCTGAGAGTGGATATTTTAGGAGATGGTGTTATTACTACGATGATTCTTCATTACGAAAGACTACCGAATCATTACTTCAAATGTGGGATGGTAAACCATTTAACCTCCGAATGTATAGAGGTAGAGGTTATTCCTATTGTCAATGGAAAGGCAAATTTCCCTTTTAGAATTTGGCTTAGAGCTCTAGGTTCTATAAGGAAGTTTAATTACTATGACCATAAGAGGTTTTTCATTCCCACCTGCTAATGAATGAGGTTATCGAAGATTTGACAGAGGTAGAGAAGAGATGAAGCAGAAGGCTATGGTTGAAACTGATGATGAAGTGGTTAGCTATGATGCAAGCATTTAGATGGCTGAATCAAGTAGCTCTCCAATGCAGGTTCAACTGGCTGACATTCTGATAGAGGTAGGGGAAAAAGGAGGAAAGCAACCAAAGTTGGGCTCAATGCCTGTTGTCAGTGGCACATACCAGCCGATTGAGGAGACCGAAGCTTTAATGAGTAATAGGACAGAGAGAAGAGTCATTAATGCTAAGGAGGTGGATGAGGAAATGTGCAATCCAAGCAACTTGGGGGACTGTGAGATATTTGGTGGGTCGGTTACTGTGGAGCAAGGCTTCCCAATTCAAAGAGAAGAATCCAACTTTGAAGCCCAAAAATGCCCAAATATGGTTTGTTTGCCTATTGGGCCTCATGCTGAGCCGGTTGAAGGAGGCTCCAATGAACATATTTTTAATCCTTCCCAGCTTGATATTTATGGGGTATCGGGTTGTGATCTAAGCCCGATTGGTGCTCGAATTAGGGATGTTAAAATTGGGGGAAAAAAGCCAAAGTCCTTCAAAATAAAATTAAAAGTCGTTTTTCAAAGATTTCTGAGTTTCAGAGAGGAAAACGTAAATTCGACGAAGGGGTGAGCAGGTTTGATCAGAAAATCTCAAAATCTAGGAGAATCAGGGTTCACTGTGATAAGGAGAAAGGGACTGTGAATGTGAGGCTACTACTGGGGTTACCAATGATTTGGGTTTACCGGCAGTTTTGGATGCTCTTGAAGCAAATGTATCGGTCGGCCGCTCTTCAACGGCCCACCGGGTCCACTGATAATCATGTTTTGGAATGCTCGAGGTTTGGGGAGTTCCCGAGCACTCAATTCCATGCTATCTCAGAAGTAGACAATATACCCGGATGTGATGTTCTTGATGGAGACGAAGGCTTATCAAGCCAGGATGGAAAAGTTACAGGTCAGTGTTGGTTTTGCATGCAAACTAGTCGTCAATTGTCGTGGTAAATCGGGTGGGTTGTGTCGCTTTTGGGCAGCTGATGTACAAGTGATTCTATTGAGTTATTATGTGTTACATATTGATGTGCGAATAGAAGTTGCTACGAACTAATGGTGGAGGCTTACTGGATTCTATGGTGACCTAGACAGAAATCAAAGCATTCACTTATGGGATTTGCTAGAAAGATTGGCAGATATGTGCTCTTTGTCGTGGGCCTGTGTGGGTGCCTTTAACGAGGTGTTGGCTGTCTCTCAAAAAATGGGTGGGCTACCGAAAGACTGGAAGGCTCTAGCTGATTTTCGAGAAGCTTTGGACGGTATCAGTCTTGATGATTTAGGCTTTTTTGGTCCTCTACACCTGGAGTAATAAGAGAGAAGGTGAAGCTCTAATCTTTAAACGTCTTTGACAGGTGTACTGGTAAAGTAGAGTTTAAAAATTTATTTCCAGACCTTTTTGTTCAGCATCTCAACTATTGGCGCTTCGATCATCGACAGATCATTTTGAACTTACAGAATAATTTGGGGGGTGTTGGGAAAGCCAAAAGCATGAGACACTTCCATTTTAAGGAGTGCTAGAGTGACAACAATGAATGTAAGGATTTGATTGCTACGGAATGGATTGATAGCAGGGGACCTTCGACGATTGAGGGGGTTCTGAATAATATTAGGGATTGTGGTAGTCATCTGGAATCCTGGAATTTAAAATGTCGGTGCAGACAAAAAGAGAGTATAATTAACAAAAAAATGGTGCTTCCGAATGCCTATAACAATGTTCATTCAAGTTCCTAGAATATATGATCGAATCACAGTTGGATAGTATGCTGGAAACAGAGGAGCGTTACTAGAAGCAGAGGTCGCACATCGATTGGCTAAAATGTTGAGATCGCAACACGTGTTTCTTCCATATGAAGGCTACGGTTCATAAAAATTGTAATAGAATTAATGGCCTTTTAGGTTTGAATGGCCAGTATATATGGGGGTTATTTTAGAGCATGTTCAGCTTAAGCTCTCCTCTCACATGTGCAGTTTCCTGGATTCAATTTTTAAAGAGGAAGAGGTAAAGAAGGCAGTTTTCAATATGGGGGCTAGGAAGGCTCCGGGGAGAGATGGTTTCCCGATGATTTTTTATCAGAGATTCTGGGTTAAAGTGGGTCCAAGTGTGGTTAGGGCCTGCTTGGAGTGTCTTAATAATGGTTCTTCGATGGAGAACATAAACGATACTCTTATTACGTTTATTCCGAAGAAGAAGGTGTTGGTTAGGATCTCTGATTTTAGGCCTATAAATCTTTGCAACGTTATCTACAAAATTGTTGCAAAGACTATAGCCAATCGTTTCCGCCTTACTTTGGATAGAGTGATTTCGAAAGCCCAAAGCACATTTATTCCGGGGAGGTTAATTTATAATAATGTTATGATCAGTTTCGAATGTATGCATCATATCAAGAGAAGAAAACGGAAGTATGGGTCTATGGCGGTCAAGCTGGATATGGCCAAAGCTTATGACCGAGTGGAATGGGTTTTTGTTGTGGAGTTGATGTGTAGGCTGAGGTTCTCAGAGCAATGGGTCAGTCTTATTTTTTGGTGTATATCATTAGTTTCGTACTCTTTTTTTTATTAATATTGATATTTCTGGTAACGTTAAGCCAACTAGAGGTTTGCGTCAGGGCGATCTGATCTCCTCTTACTTATTTTTGTTATGCAGGGAAGGTCTATCATGTCTGATCAATCGCGCGGTTGGTAATGAGGATTTTCAGGGTTTTAGATGCAGCCATAACGGTCTGGTCATTTCTCACCTTCTCGTTATAGATGATTGAATGATATTTGCTAGAGCCTCTGTTTCCAATTGTATTTTGTTAAAGAGTTTGTTGGGTTTCTATGCTAAGGCTTCTGGCCAGATTATTAATTGCGATAAGTCAGCATTGTGCGTTAGTCCCTCCGTTTCGTCTCAGTTCAGTGCCCAGTTGGCTGGTATTCTGGGTATCAAAATAGTCGATTGCCACGAAAGGTATCTAGGCATGCCTTGCTTCTCTGGTAGAAGGAAAAAGGATCTGTTCGCATGCATTATTTCAAGGATTTAGGACAAAATTAAAGGGTGGCGTGACAAATTTCTATCAACCGGAGGTAAAGAAATTTTAATTAAAGTTGTTATACAAGCAATTCCTACTTATTCTATGAATCTATTTCAGCTCCCTAAATGTATTATAAACAAGGTTTATCGCCTTTGCGCCCGTTTTTGGTAGGGAAGCTCTGGAGAGTTAAGGAAATTGCACTGTTGTACTTGGTCCAGATTATGTGAGACCAAAGACAGAGGAGGTTTGGATTTTAGGAACTTAAAGGTGTTCAACAAATCTCTTCTGGCTTTGCTAGGCTGGAGGATCATGTCTAATGAGAGCTCTTTAGCTCTTCGTGTGCTTAAAGGCTACTATTTTTTGGACGTTTCCTTTGTTGATGCTGATAACAACTCCTCAGCCTTCTTTCTTTGGAAGAGTTTGATGTGGGGAAAAGAGCTTATTGTTGCAGGCTCTTGGTGGACAGTAGAAGATGGAACTAATATTCATATTTATTTGGATAAATGGATCCCGAGACCATCAACCTTCAGACCTTTGTCCAGACCAGTCTTGAGCGAGCTTGTTACTGTCAATCAGTTACTCTCTCCGTTGGGTTCGTGGAATGTGGAGCTAATTAATTCAGTGTTCTGTGAAGATGTATCTGCAATTTTAAGTATTCCTTTAAGCAACAGCCGAAAGAAATACTCCATCCAATGGCATTTCGATCAGTATGGGTCTTTTACTGCTAAGAGTGGGTACATGCTGGGATGTTCCCTTCTCTCGGATATTGGATCTTCAGGCTTAAACTCCTTCTCTTCTACTTCTTTCTCTCGGTGGAAAGCCCTTTTGGAAGTTGAAATTGCCGGCTAAAATCAAAATTTTTGTTTGGAGAGCTTGTAATAATCTGCTGCCTACCAATGAGATGCTGGCCTTGCGTCGAATCCCTGTAAGTAAGATGTTCCTTTATGCAGTTTTAAATCAAAATCTATTCTTCATAGTCTTTGGTGCCGTCAAAGATTAAAGCTAGTACATGCGGAATGGTGTCAAAATTTGCAATACAATCAAAAGGTAAAATTCATTTTTTTGACTTTATGATTGATTGCTTTTCTCGTTTGGGTTTGGATGATTTGGGATTGCTTTTGCGTGTGCCTTTGGAAGATTTGGTCACTTCGTAATGCTATCGTTCATAGTTCTCCTATGGATAAGAAGGTGAATATAGTTGGCTAGGCTAGGGTGTTTATAATCGAATTTTAGGATGCTTAGGAGGTAAAGGAAAGACTTCCAAGTATGCCCCTTTTCGTAATCCTATCTAGATCCCACCTGATCCTGGTTGCTTCAAAATCAATTGCGATGCTGCCAATAATGTCGCTGACCGTATAGTGGGTTTTGGTATTGTGATTCGTAATTCGGAGGGCTTCGTGATGGCTGCTAGTTCCCAAAAGATCGTAGCTACATTTTCTCCACAAGTGGCAGAAGCGGGAGTTATTCTAAGAGGCCTTCAGCTTGCTAGAGATTCAGGTTTATTCCCTTGTAGGGTGGACTCTGACGCCGAGGATGTTTTAGGATGGATCAACTCCAAGTCCTCATACTGCTCTGAAATTGGGTCTTTAATTGATGACATTCATGTCCTTTTAGATAGGATGAATTGTCTTTCAGTTAACTTTGTTCCTAGAAAGGCTAATATGGTAGCTCATTTTTTAGCCAAAAAAGATCTCTCATGCATTAAGCACATATTTTGGTTGGAGGAATTCCCTCTTTGTGTTTCTTCATTTGTTTTGGCAGATTGCCATGTTTGTTGTGATCTGCTGTTTTCTCCTAAAAAAAAAGTGTATATATATATATATATATATATATTTATATAAATATATATAATAATCAATCTTATATTCCTATATATACTTTTAAATAAATTATTAATATTTAACAAAATTAATGCAAACCGTTAATAATCTTACAACTAACATATGAGAAAGATGCTAGACATAAAATATATTAGCCAAACACGATTCTATACAACCCCAAGGCCTTATCTAGGGATAGCAATGAGTTGGATCGGGTCGGATCAGATCGGATAGATCGTAGGTGTCCTATACTTGAAACCCGATTTGTATGAGTTGTCCTAAACTTGAAACTCAATTTACATGAGTTGTCCTAAACCTGATCCGTGCCCCGAATGAGTTTTCATTTTTCGTCTATCGACCCAATAATGACAAGGGGTGCCCCATATCTAACCCAAAAATGACCCGTTTCGTTTTTTTTTTCTTTAAAAAAAATTATCAAACCATTGAATATACAAATTATTTTACCATACAATTGAATTTTAGGACATTGACTTAAATTTTATCATTCAATTAAATTTTAAAATACATTTAAATTAAAATATATATATACTTTTTTTTTTCTTTTTTGACTGAAAATTTAAATATACACTTAAATACAAACATACACTATAAAAAAATATTTTAACATACACTTAAAATCCGTATATAAAATTAAATTTAATAAAACATAATATCTAAATTTAATAAATTTTAAATTCAAATATAAAATGCAATTAGTTAAAAAGACAAAGAGATTAGAGTTTTATTTTTTCCTTTATATTTAAAAAATAACTGGAAACTAGTCAGCGGTCACACACATTATAGAAGCTGATAAAAGAAATTGATCAGAGAATCTTGAAAATATATAATAAATTAATTATAATTTTATTAATTTTATTTAACCATATAGACAGTACAGTGGGGCATGTGTTGCCACATGGCAGAATATGGTCGGCTAAAGTTTTGTCGCATTATACCCCACATTTCTGCCACGTGTCCAGCCCTTTTACTGTTCCTCAAATGAAACCACCGCTTCGTTTTCTCACTCTCCTCCGTGGCGCGTATTAAAACAACAATAACGCTAAATACCCTACTTAAATATCTTATCTAAAATCTCATCTTTTTTATCCTATTAAATATAGTATGTGATGTATCAAATTGCAAGTGGATATACATTAATGATGATTTATCTCACTTAACCCATGTATCCACTCACAATTTGACATCTCACATACTATAGATAATGAGATGAAAAATATAGAATTTCAGATGGAATATATGGCATTACTATTAAAACAATCGTGTAAAAAATGATCGATATGTTAATTGTTAAAGAGTATGGAACACGTGCAGCTAACCAATAAAAAACAAATTAAAATTTATTTTTTTAAAAAAAAAAGTACAAATAAAGGAGATTTCCTAAATTCTTCCGAAATATGTACTATACCCTTATACTTTTTTTATTCGTTATTAATCCCTCTAAACTCTCACAAATTGACAAATGCCAACCGTAGATGCCTCCTTATAAGGGGTGGAAAAACCCAAGTGTTTACAAAAAAACGAGAATTCAAGAGGTTTAGTGGCAAAAAAAATAAATAAATAAATAATAGGAGATATAGTACATATTTTGAAAGAGTTTAGGGGACATTGGTGCCAATTAGCCTTTAAAAAAAATAAATAAAAAAAATAACAATATAAAAATGAAAAAATGAAGATAAAAAAATTTGAAATTGAATTAAAACACCAAAATGCTGAAAAAATAAAAATAAAAAAACTTGTTAGCTGTATCTCCGTTCTCCACTGTCTACGGTGGAGATCAATTTAAAAAATAAATAAATAAAAACTATAGTCGGAGATTATCTAACTATTTATTTATTTAATTGATTTCCATTATCCATCTAATAGATAGACGTGTGAGATCTATTTAACTATTTAAAAAAATAAAAATAAAAATCACTTTTTAGTAATAAACATTTGGTAAGACCAAAATGCCCCTCTTATCATTGGTTTTGATTTAGAATAATATTTACTAAGATTGAACTGAGTTATTTTTAATTATCTGTAAAACTTTTGACATTTTTTGGAGCGTTTAATGCAGCATCCATAAGATCCGTAGAAGTTTGGTACAATACGGATGATGATTAAATAATAATATAGCCTTGATGAAAGAAAATTAATGATAAAACAGGCATTGCATTTGCAGATGGTGCTGTCACTAACAGGTGCAAACATAATTGCACCTTGTTATCTACTATCTCAGAGAGGCTTTTAATGGAAAGCCAAGTAATTGCACATCACTTTCATCAATTTTCTGACCTTTTTTCTGTGGGGTTTGGTCGGTTTGGTCAACAAGCTACACACCCACAACAAATAACTACAAACAAAAGTGCTTCCCAGCTCCATTTTTTACTACTGAGGAGGTGCTTTTGTCTTTAAAACAACTTAGCAGAAAATCTGTGTCTTTAAAAAAGGGTTGGTGAATGGTGCCCATTGAATCATAGCATGAGACAGAGAGACTTCAAAAGAAAAAGATAAATAAGGTGCTTGTAATGACTAACTGGTAACCGTCTGACATTCCTCTATGTTTTTCTCTTTATCTTGAAGAGCATATTTAATTATAATAAAGCAACAATGGAGATGATCAACTGAAATTGCTTTCTTTCTTCTTTTTCCTTCTTTTTTTTTTTTTCCAGAAAAATCATTAGCATTAACAGAAGAAAAACAAAAAAAAGCTTCATATCAATCAGAACTTGTTCTCTCCTTTTTTCACTAGCAATGAGTATCCACCACCACACTGTAACTCCTTTATCTTTCTAAGTATGGTACAAAGCTAAAATGAATAGAAAATTGAAAATACCCATTTTGACCATGTTGATTCCCCTATTTTCTTTTAGTATATATCAAATGCCTTAAGTTATTTTCTCTTTCTAATTTACAAAAAGAATACTATGTTAAACCACCACGAGGCTCGGTGCTTCATGACCGGGTGAATTTATCCTGCAAAATCACAAAGTAAAAAAAAGTTGTCAAGCAATTAAGATGTTTGGAGTTATTGTTGACCAGCCATGTTACATGAAGCAATCAGCAATGCATCACAAACATCAACTTGTACAACGAGTCTAATTTTAGACCAACTAACATGGCATTAAAGGCCTAATTTTAATTTCAAATCAAAACGACCAACTACCGTTAGTTAATGCTCTAGCTATGCCAGTTGTTGAGACTCTGGTACAAGTTAGATAGGAAGAATAACACTCTGATATATTATCTTTTGTTACCTTGTCACTAAGATCTAAAAGACTTGGTGAAAAAATGAATTGCATGCCGCAAAGTTGTGAAGTTGGTGTTTGTCTGCATCAAAATGAAATCACATTGTGTACCTGTTGTGATGAGGAAAAGGGATGGGGAGAATTAGAGAAATGGAATTTAGTCTGAAGAAGTAGAGGCAAATGGAGAGGAGGAAAGATGCGAAAGACCGACCTTCTTTTGGATTGTGGGCATGAGATTGAATGTCTCTATCACAATGAAGACAAAGTTCCTTAGAGGCAGGCCAACCTACATAATTGGGGACCAAACAACATAAAAGAATAAGAACAAGCAAAGCAAGGGATCTTCTCAACTGAAAACTTCAATAGGAAACAATACGTAATTTACAACGACACTTTACAAAAGTACATATTCCATTTTCTACTTGGTAGTTGAATTCAACCATCTCATGATTAATCAGGACATTCTGCATGATCCATCTTATTAGCTTGACATGCATATTAAGTAGATTGTGAAATGTTCATCAATAATGTTTAATACATCAAATATAATAAAAACTTTCATAGTTTATTTATTTATTTTTTTCTGTTTCTAACTCTTTTGACATAAAACTCAATTAAAATACTGAAAAAAATTACCTGACTTGTTGAGAAGATGAAGCAGGAGAGAAATTCTTGAAGGAATTGCATGAACGAAATCCTGTTAACAGTAAATCAAATATCACACTTAGTAGCTAGGAATGGAAAAGATGTTGACTCATTTCATTTGCATGTATGGATATAATATCTGACCATGCATTTAGTCCCGCCTCAGTTGTTTAGAGTAGAACAGAATGGAACATGGAGCATTTAACAAATTCCATTTTCAATAGAAATCAAGTTCAGTATAACCATGTGAGTGTGGCTGTGGCAACAGTTCTTCAACCTCAATTCTAGCACTGGAACAGCTCATGCTTTTCTTAATTCGACTACGATTTACAGACTCAACCTCTGTTAAGAACATGCTATAAACTGGTCTATGATCTGAGAACCTTGACTCCCCACGAACATAAGATAATTGATTGAGGCCTCTTCCATACCATAATATACGATCACACCTACACCATACAAAAAAGCAAGTATATTTGTTTGTTTTATCAGAATTTTCCATTTAGTCCAATACACAAGTAACATGCAGAATGTTAGCCTGAAAAAAAACTTCTTGAATATAAATTGTATATACCAGGCAGGAGTTCTTCGTTTCTCCTTTGGGTGCCTATCATCCCCTGCATATCTATCTGAATTATTTGAATACTTGTATGTTGGAGGGAAATATATCCTCCCTTCATTCCATCCATCAAAGACACGCCCTTGTCTTTGCTCTATCCGAAGCTGTAAATATATGACATCAATTTTCAGAGATTCATCCTTGAAATAGGTTGAGAAAAGGCATGAAATTTCGATTGCACATTAATATTAACAAACAGATATCGAAATAAGTATCAGAATCATAGTATAAGGATAGGTAACATGCCTGGTCATTCTCTAACAAAGCCCTCCAGTTGCGCATCTCAACAAGAGCCTTTGCAGAACGGTAAGAAAGGGCAATCCGATAATTCAAATCCCCAAGCCAAATAATTCGACTGCACCATTTTTTAAATGCCGAAGTAATCGGCAACATAATTATCATAATTCAATATAACCAAATACCTAAAAGAAAATAAGAGAGCATAATCAAAATATAGTGTCAAAGCCTTACTCATGCTCTAGAATTGTTTGAGGGGAGTTCTCATCCCCAATTCCATGAACCCTAGGAAATCTTGTCTTTCTAAGGATCTCCAAAACATCAGAGTTTCTCCGTAGCTCATCTCCCTCCTTCTGCCCAGAAGTTAAATGACTACAGATGAAGCAAAAGCTTGTTTGGTGCAATGACATGCTAATTGAAATTGAACCCTGGAAAACCCAAGAGAATAATGTTGGTATTTTTTTCTTCGGTTCCTCGAAATTTCACTGTCATATTGGATAAAATTTCAACAAGCAAAAACGTACCTTGTTCCCAAGATAACCCATCAATCCTCTGCCTACACATGAAACTTTCATGTTGCGAACATTGTCTCTTAGATCACTCTTCACCCATACTGTAAGAAATATCCCAACCATTTGCTTACTGGCAACCAAACAGTATCTTGAATTACCAGATGATCTATCTCTATCTTCCATGGAAAAGGATCCACTATAAGTTATTGGTGAGTATTGTGTAGTAACCGGAGAATCCCCAGGATCATTCTCATCATCAGAGGATCCCCATCTAAAATTGGGGTCATAATCACTAGGCCTGTGCCCAAAAATAACCCGATCACAGACACTGAATCGTCTGTCCAGTCGAGGTTGTGGCATTGACATATCATTGTCCATTCTCATGCTACGGCTTAAGGACTGGAAGGACCGCCGCTGGAAAAAAGACGAGGCTTTCTGCCTAGTTGAGCCCTCAAAGTCTGCATCCAATTCTACAATAGGATCTGGAATCGGTGAAGGGGTATGGCAACCACCGCTCGTGCCAGGAAGACTGTTTAGAGTCTTCCTAATAAGAGCTAGCCATTTTCTTGCCGGACCGTTGTTTTCTGTGCCCAGAACATTTCCAGCATTCAAAGGAACGATTTCTTGAAACCTGAATGCCAATTAGATCCATGAAACTACCTCTGTTATATCATATTCTCACATAGTTTGAGCAAATAAGATACACAACAATATCTGATTAATCGGGCTTACCCGAGGACATAAATGTCAGCAGGAGGTGAGGTATGGAGCCAATCTTCTAGATTCAAATAGCTTGGAGGGGATTTTCCAGCGACATTCCATGTAGCTACAAAAATCCTGCCGCAATATGAAAAAAGAAGAACTAAGGACTACTTATTCAATAGTATAATCAGTGCAAGAGTAAGATTAGAGAATACCTGTAGTTATTCACATCTGTTACTTGAGAAGAATCAAGGTCAATCTTTCCTCGTCGAATTTGATCAGAGTTTCTCTTGCTCGATCTCTCTGCACATTCAAGTAGAAATATGCTGGGGGTCAAAAATGAAACCAATGAAAAAAAAAAAAAAATTGTACGACAAAAGGAATTGTAGTTTAAGTTTAATCTAAATTTGAATTTAAATTTGTTTGTGGTCCAAAAGCAATAGTGGGCTGGTGTCTGATACTGAACCTGTTCTGCTTTTCTTGATCGTGCATGCCTCTCTCTCAGAGAAGTTGCTCCTGCAATCTTCATCACCACCTGAAAAAGAAGGATCATAAAGACAACAAAAGGGCTTAAAGCTGTGATCTATCCATCAGTTTCACAAATTCAAACACCACAAAAAATAAATGTATTTTTGGTTAACAACAATTAATTGAATTTCAGATTGGGGAAGAAAACAAATAATAGATCTTGGCTGCAAATGGTAGTAGCAGAAACTCCTCCTCCCCATTAAAAACCAAAATGCTTTTGGCACAAACAAACAGTGAAACAAAAGAAGAGAAATGCAAGCATCCAGTATCTAGAAGAATCTAAAACCAGTGAGTAAACAAGTTGCAGAGAAATCTATTTCTGTTTCATGAAAAGAAAGCTCAAAATTTTCCAATCCCAAAACCAAAGTTCACATCTGAATCATGCAAATTGATAAAAGATTAAAAGAGATAGATAAAAACTAATCACCTTCATAATCTACATCATCTGCTTGAAAGTCCTCATTTTTGCTCTTGATATTAAACCACTTCTTGACCAGTGTTTTGGGCCATGAAAGCTTCAACATAGAAACACACACAATCAACAATTTTGGAACAAAAATGCAAACAACAAGGAGAGAAGTTTCAGGCCTCTTGGAAGTTATCAACACACCTTGCTTTTCATAGAGCTCCCATCTCTCATTGTTTCACAACTTCATATAGCCTTCCCAATTTGAGGAGACAGAATGATTTATGAAGTCTTAAAATCTTTAAACAACTCTTGTATTGTATGCCTAAAAGAAATGTGTATGAAGAGAGCTGAATTAAAAATGGAACAGGGTTTTTTTTTTTTTTTTTTTGAACTTCAAACTCGTGAGTTTTGAACCAAGAATAAATAGAAGAGAAGCTGGTTTTCCAGCTCTCACTAATTTACAAGAGAGAAGGACAGAACAAAAGGGGAGTCCTTTGTTTGCTTATGTAATGAAGAGGAGCCAATTGAGAGAACAAAGAAAATTCCAGTTTCTTGACATTTTATATATTTATTGACAAAGATAAAATCCAAAATACCCAGTTGGGGACTTGGGTTGGTTTTTTTTTTTTTTTTTTTTTTTTCTTTCCTTCTCCTTCTCAGTTTTCACTTGGTATTGGCTCGTTTCAAAGGAAGAAAAGAATGGAATTGAAAGGGAAACGAAGAGACTAGAGAGAAAGACAAACAAGTGATGCGTGGAAGTAAGACTATGAGATTCTGAGAGTAGAACAAGACAATGTAGGACACATACATAAACAAAATAAAGAAAATAACTGTATATAGTCTATAAGAAAATAAAAACCTCGTTCTGGGTACAGAGCAAAGTATCGAATTTGAAGAGAATAAAGTGGAGGAGAGAGGTCTAGAGGCTTTTTTACCCCAAATTCAAGGCCAAGGACCCAATACAAACTTGGTTGGGAGTCTTGGGACTTGGGACTAGCAAGAGAAATGGATATATCAATATCACCCACCCAACACTTCGACTCTGACCCGATCCATTTCCTTTCCCTCTCATTAAGTATCTATATACATGACAAGTATATATAAATTCTCTCTTTAAAGTTGTTTGTTTCTCTGTTTAATCTCTGCCCATGGTCAGCAAAGTTGGGTTTGATCCTTACAAGTTACACACCCAAGCAGTACCCCAATTCGTCCATTTGGTCTTCAATAAATGAAAAAAGTTGTTAAAAGAAGAAACAAATTAAAAGAAAAAAAAAAAAAAGCTTGTTTATTGAATAGTTTGCTTCCTCTTTAAATAACTTCTCTGGAAAAAAAAATATTAAAAATGAAATTCAGGATATAAGACCAAGAAACTTATGTTTATTAGATTTGTTTGTTGATGTTGTAGATGAAATGGGCATGTTTGCATATTTGTACTTTTGTAGGGGCAAGTGTTTGAGGGAATTTTTCTTACTTTTTTGTATGTCAAGACTGTTCCTTCAATGTGGGTTTTTGGGCTCTGCTGAGACATTTAGTCATAGGTTTATAGGGTCTTCCTCATAAAGAGAATTTTTTGTATGAACAGAGAGAGAGAGAGAGATTCTCCAATGTATCTGCATATTGGAATTTGTGAAATTTCAATTTGTTTAATTCAGAATTTTGTAACTTTGTATCTCCTCAAAACATTCATTTGTTGCTTTTTAGCAGTCAATATGTTAGTAAGCAATCCAATTTTGAAGCTCTTTTGACTCGATCTAGACTACTGTCTAGGAGAAACAAGCCAGATTGTGCAAATTTGAGTACTTAATTATGTTAAATAAAGCATAAACTCACAACCCCACTTAGTGGATTAATCTAATTCTCTGCTTTAGGAGCTAAAAATGGTGCACTTGTTAACATAAATGTAGGATCTTGTTAGAGCATTGACAGTCCCCAGTTCTAGCTCGACCCGCTCACCGCCCACGCCATCTTTTAGGGTTTCGAGTTCTCCTATTAATATAAACTATAACCTTAGCTAAAACAAAGTATTAATGTATGTAAAAATTTCTTGGATTAAGTTAAACCAGGCTTGAAATCTTAATTGACTAATGTTAATTACACATGCCACATGTGGGAGACTGTGTCTGGTTCCTTAAGCTAACTTATAATATATTTATTTTTCATATTTCAAGGCTTATAGAGACAGGGCTCTTAGCAATCAATTAGTGTGTATTAAATTAAGTGTTTTTGAGGATTAAATTAATGAAGTTGACGGCAATACACTCCAAAAGGAACCCTATGCTTCTTCTGTTCTTCTCCCAAATGGGAATCCTTCAATATTATGTGTTGAAGCTTCTTCTAGCATTATATAATATATATATATACACGGTCCCGTTATATCAGGACATCCTTATATAACTTTATCAGTATATTTATAAAAGTAATTTGACAAGTGTATACATACCAAGTCAAAATATGTAAAACGAGTGGCTCACATCCAATGTCCTTATATAATTCTATCAGAACATCTTCATATGAAAATTTCCGTACCTATATATACATATAGCCGTTTGGACCCATTTATAGGCCGTCATAACTTGTCTATTAGATAGAAGATACTATGGTTGTCAAGCCAAAAAAGCTTGCTTTACTCTCAACGTGGCAACCCATTAACATAGAAAGAAAGAGTCTTATAGAGCTCTCATTTTCTAAATCATACTCATAGCTACCTAATCAAGAAAAAGATCATTTTTGATTAGATCTATTCTAAGCTTTGATTAGTGGTTGGCAAAGTGTTTTCTTTCTCATGTAATCATTTGTTCTCATTGGTTTTTCTAAGATTATGTGTCGAGATTAAGATTTGAATCCTCTCTGGATACCTACATTGTTAAATAGTATAATTTTATATTTTTTTTCAAAGATTGTAGGCTTCAGGTTGGTACCCTAGTTTCGAATTTAGTTCTTATGGGAGCTCGGGAGATTTCTAGGTTATTAGGGAAAAAAAAAAAAAAAGATTATGTCTTGGTTATTATTATATTTTTTTTCATCATATAAGTTATAACCCTTCTTGCAGGAGATGTTAAACATTTTAAAATAATTCATTGTAAGTTTATCTGGAAAAGAATATGATGAAAAAGAAGAAACAACAAACAAACAAAAAATTACAGATTATATAATCACTGAAAAGTGAAAACTACTGACTAGCTTGGACTTTGGGCGGTGAAAAGAGGATTTTACAAGTAGAAGAAAGAAGAGAAAAACCTATCTGAAACCACACACAACACAACACGACACACAGACTCTCTTTGATAACTGTAGCAACATAAATATTTGACAGGTCCATTTCTTCTCCCTGGCACTTCCCCACAACAACAGTACTGTTTGATGTAATAGATAAAAAACCTGTAAACGAAAATCAAGGGTAATGGGGTCCTTATGTGTAATTGCTTATGGAATCCTCTCAGGTCTCAACTACTTTGAAAAATCTTTTATTTTTACACTAACAAGTCTGTTTGAATCCATGGGGTCATCACACCACCATACATTTGTGCATTTGGATTCATTAAAGATATCATATCATCAATTTCATCTGATTCCCCTTATCTTTCCTGCATCTTGTACCTTGTCCTCAGTAAAGATGCCACGTGGCAGTTGTGTGGCAGCCGTCATACGCTCATTAAGATAAAAGGAAAATTCCGAGTCCTTTTGGGTGTTAACCCATGTTTAAGAAGGGTACAAATATTGTCATTCGTAAATATGATTTATATATCTATATTTTATTAAAAACTTTAATTATAACCCTCAATAGCGTAGATCAACTGGTAGAAGGACGAATTTGGGGTTTGAACAAATAACTCTCAAGTCAACAGTTTGAATCCTATTAATAGTAAAAGTTTTTAAAAAAATACACGGTCTAGATAGATAAATAGATAGATACCGTCAAAAAATAAAAAACTATAATTTTAAAAATATCCCAACACAAATTGACTAATAAGACTAAATTATTTTAATTAAAATTAAATCAAATGCTTTGCGCACCTATTAATTACACCCATAATTTCTTCAACTATATTAAACTCTTTAGTCTTTATTTAACAAGAAATAATAATAATAAACCCGAATTCTTTTCTAAATACAAAATAATAATAATAATAATAATAATAAATTCCCAATTAATACCTTCTTTAACGATTTTGTTAATTAACCAGAACTCCATTACCATCTAAGAAATTATTTTCATTGAGGAAAAAATGAAAGGACAACATCGTGCACTTACTTTGCTAGCCCAAATCGTCAAACATGTAAATAAAATATGTTAAAATAAGTATATTTATTTTAATAAGAGTAATATTTACATTAAAACAAATACTTATATTAATTTTCATATTTTAAATATGGATGTACTTATAAAATTGATGTGTAAATCATATTTTATTGGTGACAATACCGTCACTCTTTTAAGAAATCTAATATGAAATTATAAAGTAGATTTTAGAATGCGATCTCATTTTGAAATTATAAGTTTTGGAGACATGCTTATTCCTCATTCCTCTCAAAAGAAAGGAAATATCTAAAATTAGTTTAAAAGAGAAAAAAAAAAAATATATATATATATATATATATATCGGAGAACTTTAACGAGGGTGGTGTTATTTTCCAAAACTGCCCATGTTCTTCAAATTAGATGAAGAGATGATAGATAGACTGGGGGGAGGCAGTCAAAGGATGATCTTTAATTTGTACTTTGGGCAAAGTATCTTCTGTTGGAGAGAATTTAAATTTTCTTTTTTGTATGTTTCTTTTGCTTTTTCAGCTTTTAAGTTTTTAACAACGTACCCACACCATCTCTTTCTCTCGGTTTGCATTTTGGTGGGCTTTTTCGTCTTATGTAATTTCCTCTCTTGTCATTTTCTTCACTACCTGGCAAAACAAAAGATATGTGATATGTGTATTTCCAAAGCAACCCATGCTACTTTGTGTACTTGATGATGCAGACTCATCTGTCTCTTCTCTCTTCTCTCTTCTCTCCATGTTTTGTTTCCACACTTTCTTTTATACCTATAAAATATGCATGAATAGGCTCAAGGCCTAATGGGCCTCGGCCCATCAAAGTAAACCCAATAAGATTTGAAAAAGGGTGAATATTATTAGATAAAATGTGAATTTGTTTCAAAATCAGAAGAGAAAAAAAAAAAGACAAAAAAAAAGGCAATAGTGGTTAAAGGACCCATTACCAAATGGAGATAGAAGAATACACAAACACCCACGAGGGAAAAAAAAATTGACTTGATGTGAAGGTTTTCACCATAAGGTAAGATCATGATGAATGGTATTTCATTTCATTGACCTCCCCAGATATCTTGTCACTTGTCTTTCTTGCTTTTATATTGATGTTGCCTGTCAAATCATCAGGCTCATCATCTTTATTGTTTTCCAGATCATAATAAACAGTGAAATCAAGATCATATATGAACTTGAACCAGTGAAATAAATTGGAACTCAACAGGTGCTACTACAATTACCAGTATTTTGATGTTTGATCATCAAATATTCAAATCAATGCTAGTGTCTAAAAAAAGGATTAGGATTCTTTAACAATCCATTTCCATATGCAATGTCTTTTACATCAAAAGCAATAAGGCTGCCAAGTTTGTATATCAAGTCAAGTCAAGCAAAGAATTTGCAAACTATTTTTTTTAACTCTCCTAGTACAAATCTTTAGGAAATGCTTTGGCAATTTAAGTGCATATCTAACTTGAGTGGTGCTATAAAGAGACCATCATCTGCTATGTCCCATCAAAGTACTATCTTGGTGAGCCATTATTATGGATTTCCTAGTGAACCGATAGTAAAAGTGTCTTTTGTTCATATACACTTAACAAAAATCATTGTCTCACTCAACTTTGACAACACTTCATTTGGTCTAAAATGGCTTCAATATCACTCTCACCCAGCTCCATTATTATAACAAGCACTAAGTGAATATCTTTCTATCTACCCATCAGTAAAACATGGACTATGATATCTCCTAACAGATATACGTTGCTATGCCTAAAACAAAGAACAATTTGAGCTCAATCATATAAGTGGCTGATGTAAAGATGGATTTGTGAACTCCATAAATTTGGATGGCAATGAAGGAAGATAGGCTCTATTGCCATAGCAACATGTTAAGGTCGATTTCGTTGCCTAACTCAATGTCAATTGTCAATACTACAACAACCATTCACATCAAAGATATCTCTGAAACGCCTAACTCTATCGAACTCAATTTAATGCAGTCAATATCATTCACTAATTTGTAATGACTTGCCCTCGTTTTGCGCTTCATCGCAATTAATTTTACATGTACTAGTCCAAACATGCTTACCAGTACTAGTGAACTACTACTAGCCACAGTACAATTCAAAATTTAACACATAACCAATTCTGAAAATAATTAAAGACGAACATATATCGACTGAAAATTGAAAACGAGATTCATATCATCAAATTCAATAAATGGAGCCCACTACTTACAATTTCGGACAGCAACAACATCATAACACTTACGCGCCAATCTCAAGCAGTCCAAACAATGCAAGACTTCGGCGTTGGGGTCCTTCTCAATCACAACATCAGAAACCGTAATCTGCACGTCACCTCTGTAACTAGCGATCCTGCCTCGCACTCTGGCCACGGCACCGATTTTAATCTGCGAGGCAAAATCGGTTGCCACATTGGCAATTACTCGAACACTTGCGGGGTCACGGCGCGAGAAGTAGGGAGAGGTGAGATGGTTGAGCCAGAGGACGCAGGGGACGAGCCCGGTGCCGTCGTCGACTGTGAATTTGAGGAATTTGTTGGGTTTATAGTCACGGAAGGTGACGGTGCCGAGGATTTCGGCACGGGAGAGGAGGAGCGTGGCCGAACGAGAGAAGGTGGTTGGGTCAGACGTAGGGTTGAGAGATAGAAGATCGAAGGCCAGTAGTTTTACGTGTGTGGTTTGGAGTGATTTGTTCATGGCGGAGATATGTATGTAGCCTAGGAATCAATTAATTCAAAATGGCGGTTTCAAGAAGAAGAAGAAGATGGATAATTTGGAATTGGCGGCAAGTCTTACATGGAGAGTGGAGATATTCAAAATAATAATGGTTGTTACCTGTTATCTGTTACTTGTTACTTATTCCAATTGGACCCACGGCTTTATAATTTTATTGAAATCAGGTCCGTACCTAATCGTTATTGGCTACCAAATGTTTGGGCCAGGTCCCGCCAACTACTTAATTCGGGCCTACTTCACTTTTTTTTTTTTCTTCCTCCAAAAGCATATTTATTTTTAAGTTTCTAAATAGTGATACATCAGTATTTTTATTTATTATAGATCTATTTTGGTAAAAAAAAATTAAAGAAATTCTTATTTATTTAAAATCAAATATCTATCCATTTTTAACCAATCATAGTAAAACATTTATTTCACTATCTCTCCTATTTTATTTAACAATTAAATGTGCTATAATACTCTTGGTGGAAAAAGTTAGAAATTCTAGTCAGCATTTCTAAAAGAGTTTCTATAATTACAAACTCAACTCCATAATATCTATTGGAAATTGCTTGGTTATTGACTGGTCAGTACCCAAGGTATTGACCTCACCAATTGGGTGTTCCCACGTGGTTTTTTTCTCTTAACTTTTTACATTTATCTTCTTGCATTTTTTACAAATGGGTTACATGACAAAACCTCATTGGTTAGTTAGTACCTTAGGTACTGACCAGTTAGTATTCAAGTATTGTCTTTAATCTATTTTTTTTTTTTTTTTGCCACATCATCTCTATATTAAAGTTAGATGTGTGAGAGAAAACCAAAACTAACCATTGAATTTATTAAACTTTTTTTAGTAATCACTTTTGAAAATTTAATTGTTAATAACTATTTTTTTAAAAAAAAATTTAGTGTATGTAACCTCCGGTTCGTCCATCAAATATTCTGCTTTTTCCTAGATACTCAGGTTCAAAGACCCATGGATTCGTTGTTACATAAATTACAAGTATACCCCTGTAAATAGTTTTTTTTAAAAAAAAACTCGAAACAAACTTGAAATCATGACTAAATTGAAATCTCTAAATTTGAAATCATGGCTAAATTGAAAAACAAAAACTTGAAATCATAACTAAATTGAAAAGTCCAAACTTAAAATCTGGACTAAATTCAAATTAGACTTATGTTTTTTTCCCCCTTTCTTCTTCTTCCTCAAATTCAAATTAGGTTTAGGGTTAGATTTTTGTTTCTCAAATTCATTTTCTATCTACACCGGACATCGCCCATCGTCATCTCGTCATCGGCGAAGCAACACGAACTGCACGAACCACGAACCAGCGCACGAAACACACAAACCAGCGGCAACGGCAACCCTCAAACCAACGGCAACGACGAAGCACTAGCGCATGAACCAAACGCACGTCGGCGCTCGGTGACCCTCAAACCATGCCAGCGAGAGAGAGATCGAGGAGAGAGAGAGCGATTGGGGAGAGAGATACCAGAAGAGAGAGAAAGAAAAAAAAAAGAAAAGAGAAAAGAGAGAGAGTGTGTTTAGGGACCCTTTTATACGAGGGCTTTCCAGTAATTTCTCAAAAAAATGATTATTAACAATTAAATTTTCGTTTGTGGTTACAAACAAAATTTTCATATTTTATGTGGTCATTTTTAGCAATTTCCACTAATGGTATTGGAACCTTAAAGGGGGGTTTTTCTAACTTTTTATCTATCTATTTTATGTGACATTCAATTTTCTCCAAATGCATAATAGTATTGGAGATGCTCTAATTATGCATCATCACCTATATAAATCAAGGTCCACTTCAAGAGATGGCATTGAGGCTGTGTACATTCCGTTGCTGTCTAGAAAATTAAGGGCCCGTCCTGCAAGCCGTTTTCTGTTTTGTTTTTCGAAAAGAAAAATGAAAATGAAAACAGTGTTTTTAGTTTCATTTTTGAATTCAGAATATGCGTCTGATAGTATTTACTGTAATTCATATTTTAAAAATAAAAATGAAAAAAACGCACCTGATAAGAAAACGAAAACTTTCGAAAATTGAAATATCAATTTTTAAATTTTGTTTAATATTATAAAAATTATAAATAAATAATTAACAAAAAACATTTTGTAATTTAATTTAGGGTTTAACAAATTTTACAGTTGAAGAGGAAGAGGAAGAAGAAGACCAGATCGGCGGCGGGAGGAAGAAGAAGAAGAAGAAGAGATCTCGACGGCGAGATGCAGAGCAGATCTCAGTGGGAAGAAGAGGAAGAAGAAGAAAAAGAAGAGATCTCAGCAGCAAGATGCAGATCAGATCTCAGCAGGAAGAAAAGGAAGAGGAGGAAGAAGAAGAAGAAGAAGACGGCGGCAACGACCAAAAACCGACAGAAGGCAACGACGAGCGACGACAAGTAGGGATGATCGGCGGCGAGGAGGAGGAGAAAGAAGATGAAGATCAATTCATTGTCTGGTTCAAGAAAAAAAATATATATATATTATTAATTATATGGGACCCACTTTATATGAAAAACAAAAACAAATTCATGAAAAACAAGTTTTTTTTTTTTTTTTGTTTTTCAAAATTTCCACTTTTAACATTGATTTTGTTTTTCAATTTTGAAAATAAAATGAAAAACGGTTACCAAACGCGAATTCGAAATCATTTTTCAAAAATAAAAACGAAAACAGGCTGAAAACAGCCTGCATGACAGGCCCTAAATTTGACACAAAATTTGAACTCTCCGAACTGGACTGGATTTCAATTTGCTTCGGCAAAGAGCCCAATAGATATATATCATTTCACCTCTTTTCAACCCAAGTGATTTCTGGATATTTTGTAACTTCTTTTTTTTTTTTTGAATGATGATATGATATGATGATGTAATCCTAGTTTTCACTTAAGCACGTATGAATATGATAATTGTTCTTGACAACTTCAAAAAGGAAAAACAAAATCTTGACCACATATTATGATAATAACAATAATAACATAAACTCGATCAATCAATCAATCAATCCTGGGTAACATAAACCCTTTTATCAACCCAACTGAACTCTACTTAGTTCAACATGAAGCCTAAACAGAGAAAAATATCTGAAACTTAAATAACATAAAATTAGAGTTCCTATTTTTTAGCAGAAAGGTGGTGATGTGAAGGTATGAATATGACAAAGAAAGTGAAAGATGTAAATGTGTTTGCCAAGCTCCCCAAGTTTCAATGGACCACTAGCATTCTAAATAGCACATGTTTCTTCACATGCAGTCACATGGAACTCACAAGTTTACGAAAAATGGGTGAAAACATGTTGAACTTGAAAAGGGACCATTGTTTTCTGCTTGCAACCATGAATAAAATGGAAAACATGTAAAGCATAAATAGACGGGCACATGGTCCTGCTTGCTGCATTCCTGCTGAGACATGTCAAAGCAATTGAATGATACTGCAACAGTGATGTTTTCGAACATTTATTTCTGCATATTATGTTAACTAACACATATACAAGAGCAGTTACTAATGCTACTTTATTTTGATGGATGCAGTATGGCTGTATTGGAGTGGGAAGGCAAAGATCAAAATGAATTTCGAGGTTATAGAAAATTGAAATCTTGGGTGGTCAAAGTAATATCATCAAAAGTGGCTGGGGCAAGACACCGGCTCCATGTGAAAATTTATCCAGTCAGGAATATTTCTACTGATGGTCAATCAGTCGATCTGAAGAAATTTTGATATTGGGAGATTTTCCTCAAAACAATGATAAGAATTCCCAGTGCGCAACTATGTGATATAATAATAATACTGCAGACCACTGAGCAGTCCATGAGTTGGACACAAAAATTATGGAAACAAAACTTATAGCGCGGAACGAATGTCGCGAAAATGATAAACCTAATTCAATATGACAATTTAAATACAACTTTTCGAACAAATATATGCAAGCAAGCTGAGCCCAAAATGTTGCACTTATATTCATAAAGATAACACAGGCTAGGTTCCAAGCAAGTCATTAACAGTATAACTAAAAGTGCTGACAAAAATAACACAAAATGTACGGAAATATCACATTAATTAGTCCAACATTAATCTCCTACTCTTACCATAATAAGTAATTGAAGAGGCTCATCCAACCATGGTGCGTTTCCGACCCCTTTGTCGTACTATAGTAAAGTGTGACACAAAACGGAAACGTAAGTGAGATAAGCATAACACAAGAAACAAAATCTTGATAAAACAAAGACAATATAAAAAAGAACAAGGTTGCACCTTGAGCTAGCTTGTTCAGTGTTGATGACCACTGCTTTGAAGATTTCCTATAGGCAGCAAGTATTCGATCCATCTACAGACATAAACAAGTAAGGTGACCAATTTGAAATATAAATTTTTCTGTTTGGTTCAGATTTCAGAAACTAGACATGGAAAACATATGATGTATTTTGAAGCACTAATAGAATAAAGTCCTGCATATAAATCCCCTTTTGAAAACTGTGATTTTAGTTTTTTTCCAAGTCGTCATGTAAATCATTTCCAAAACCAATGAGAACATAAAATTCAACAGCATGGCATGTTTTACATGAAATCTACTATTTCGATTTTTAGAATTTTTTCCTACATGCTCAACCTAACATCTACCAAGGAACACAATCAGAAAAAAATAAAAAATAAAAAAAAAAAATAAAAAAATAAAAATAAAAAATAAAAATAAAAAAAATCACACTGGAATGACCTAAACTAAATACAACTGGCTTACCACATTCCCACATGTAGAATGCATTGAAAGCAAGGCTCTCTCAAGTACATATAAGTCAACAGCTTTGTCTTCTGGAAGTGTTGATGTGAAGCTCAGACCAAAGTCAATCAGGACCTGACATAAGATATTGATGGTTATAAAACAGCTTCATATTATAAGAAAAAAAAACCAGAGAGAGATAATAAGTAGAGAAGAGTAAGTAACTCACCAACTGGTTTGTACCACTCCGAATTAACATGTTTGAGGTGGTCAAGTCACCATGAACAAGACCACCATCATGCAGTTTACCAATTGCATTACCGATCTGCGATGCAATATCATCCAACCGCTCCTCCACTATGCCATGCAACCCAAATTCAAGGAATATATCTTTCACAGAAAGACCCTCCACATACTCGAATGTCAGAGTATGTAGCACAGGGTCGACAGTGTACAACACTGGAGTGGTGACCCCAAGTCGTCTCGCTTTAGTCATGCACCTAGCTTCCTGCTCAAAAGTATATTATGCAAAAACTCAGACAAGAACAAAGTAATCATTTGTTACAGTATGACAATAAAAATAATATAAGAGCATCTCATCCAAGCAACTGACAGCATTCAGGCCCTTGAGAGTAAGCTTTGAATCCAAAGACGGATGCCTGTACTTCTTTGAAAAGCGTTCCTTGACTATAGATCTCCTTCCTACAAATGTTGACTCAAAAATTCTCTGAAAGAAAATTTCATTATCAGAAAGGGCAAAAGAAAACCATACAGGTCGAAACAATGTATTTTGCAACTGCAAAAACAATCAGGCTAGCTATTTTCACTTGTATAAACCTTATCCAGCATTAAAAAACTCAACCAGATTTCCTTGCAGCTTCCCATACAGGATCTTAGAAGGGTATTTATCTACACTTACAGCTTCAGCTCCTTGCTTGATCAAAATGAGGGAGGCATCTTTAACATCCGCTGTAATTTCCATAATGAAGAACACAGTAATCCGTTGCTGTTGTGACACACTGTCCAATTGGAACCACCTGGTGAGAATATTCATGAAACCAAATGAATTCGTGAGACAAAACATACAGTGCAATCCAAGCAAGTTATGTAATACATGAACAAAATATATCTTACACATGCTAAATTCAGGTCAAGATATAAACAGGAAAAAAAATTCCCACCATCTCCACTTTTCAGATGCTTAAACAGTGAAAAACATCTCTAAACTTTCAGTATAGAGTTTTCTCATGCCATCAATTTTTTGGATCAGGTTGGATGCCAGCTCCACCTTTTGGGTGGAAAAATCTGTGCATAAACCAAGTCCCCCAACCCATTTGAGCTTTAAATTAGTTGGATTGATGATCTCCATTATGGTTCAAAGTAAGACAGAGCAACATGAAACTTTGGAGAAAAAAAAATTCAAAGAAATAATTCAGAGGAATAATAAAGAAGAAAATAATAAAATTGAAGCACCTAACATCCAAGACTAATACATATTCACATATTGACCAACAATCCACCCTAGTTAGAATCTGTTAAGGATAAGTTAGCAGCAGCTACAAAAATTTATAAGCAGAAATGAAGCACTTAACTACACTCTGGTCAAGCTAACTTAATGATGTCATGTAAAGATCAAGTGGCTTGTAAAGGTTGATCATAATCATGATCAAAGTCCAGTATCGGTGAAGAGGAAGTTTATTCTGTTAAGATAGTTATTAAAAGATAGTTAGAGGTTGTTTGTGTTTGTTACTACTTACTAATGATTAGGAAGTTAATTATGACCCAATCAATGTAGTTGCATCCTGTAAATATATTTATATATACAGGAGTACAGGTCTTATACTCAGATGTAGTTAGTTAGTTAATGAAAACACAGTTCTTCTTCTTCATTTGATAGCCATTAATTAGCTGAAATTCTCTCTAGTTATAGTTGTTTTCATAAAACACTTTTGTGATACCGAACTTACATAACATGGCCTAGTTCTGGGTTTTGGTCTGAGTAAATCTAGAAGAAGCATTTAGAGACAAATTCAAATGCAAAACAGAAGCATGAAGAACACAATAAATAGGCTAAGCCTCAAAGTCATTAGCAAGACAATTTCTTTGCAGTCAATAAGTAATTAATGGCACACCCAACTTAAATTACGAATGAAAGAAAGCATAGCATCGTTAAAATGAAATCACAGAACAAAAATAATGTGAAAAGTGCCTCTCTAGGTCATATTTAATAACTTGAAAATTTAAATTCAAGGAAAGACTAAAAATGAATAATTATCATATACAACAATTGGTTTCGCGCACCTTTTAATCGCAAGCAATGGAGAATCTGGCGCCTTCACAATTCAGATGATAACAGTGGCGGCCACTGGACCAAAATCTCTACAGTCGTCCCTAAATTTTGGAGAAAAACCCTTGAAGTTGCTGTTTAGTGTTGCTGTCAGTTATTTTTGTGTTTTGACTTCTCTAAACGGTGACGTTTTAGCCCACCAGTCGTTTTAACGGTTAGTTTATTAAAAAAAATCACGTTAGTCAAACTTGCGTTGAAAGGTAAATTTGGCAAACCCTAACCCTCCTTTAATTCTGGTTTTGCTTTGAAGCCATCATTTATATAGCATGAAGAGGGGCGTACCGTGGAATGATGAAGATAGCGATTCGTCGTCGTCGTCGGACTCAGATGCTCAAGCCGACAAAGATGTTGGAAAGCCAAACAAAATAACCAGTCAAGGTTTTTTTTTCGTATTTGTATTTGTATTTGTATTTGTTGTACTTGGTTGATATTTTACTCGGAGTTCTTGATATTCAGCTCTATGTTTGGGGCTGTTCATATTAATTTGAATTTTTTTTTTTTTTGGAGAAAAAGTGATATTTAAATGTCATAAGATTGTTTTACATTGTCTATTGACAGCCAAGTAGCTCCATAAATGGAAGAAAATTGTGTGCGAATAAATTTTTTGCATGAGAAATTGACAAGAGTAGGAAGAAAATCTCTAACTATTTAAATTAAGTTGAATTAGATTTAAGAAATAGATATCTGAAAATTAGAGAAAATTACTGTTACTCTTCCAGAAATACTTAAACATGGTTTTTGATTGCCTCATCCCTCATAAATAATTTATACAAGCCCATCAAATAAATTGTCTAGAATCTAGATTTTGATTAAAGAAATCTGTGAAACTTGTATACAAAGTGTAAAGGAAGACTTCTGTTGAATGATAATGAAGCAATACCCTGTATTTATTTCAACATTTTAATGAGTACAAACATGAGACATCCCAGTTTTTGCAACTTTCGTTGATGTTGAGTGGGATCAGTAGAATTGTGGATCTGTAGCTACTCTTGCCTGTTAACTTGTTAAAAAAAAAATTCACATTCTTGTTTGTTGAGCTCTTTTTGTATATTTACATATTTTAAACTGCTTGTGTACAGTTAATTCCAGAAGGAAAAAGAGTGGTGCTTTGGACTTCGAAGCATTGAAGCGGTATGGCTATAAAGGTGGACTATCAGTTTTAAATGTGCCTCTACCAAAAGAAGATGTGCAGCCAGATTGGACGTGGTCTACTGGCAGAGAACATCGTGAAGGTAAGGAGTCTGAAAAATCCAGTGAAGAACAACAGAAACCTGGAGCTGTAGTAATGGACAAAACTTGGAAGGATCAAGAGAAAGAGAAAGAGAAGAAGAATGTTTCTTTCTCCCAGAAGGAGAAGAGAAAAAGAGAGCTTGGTCAAGCTAGTAGGGCCAAGAATTACGTCGAGGAAGAGAAGAGGTTATTAAGAGATAGTGGTGTTTATTCTGGTTTTGATGCATAATCAGATGCTTATAGCAATCCCCTCTTACTTTTCTCTTTTTTTGACAAATCCTCTCTTACTATTGTGATGCATGAAGTATAGTCTAAATATGTAAAACATTTCTTGCTGTAAAAGGATTGGGTTCTAATCTGTAATTTCACAGTTGTCAGGAATCTCAGAATGTGAGTAATGTGTTTCGAGAACGTTTGGTGTTGCATAGGTGTTAATGGATCACTGACATTGACAACTTAATTGTTCTTTGTTCTACATATGAATTTTAAGCAGCTCAAGCTGGGATCTTTTGCTGATAAAATAGTATTCATATTAGAAAAATGGGAAAATTGTGGTTGTTTTCTTTCTTCAGAAAATCAGCCCCTTGCAAAAGTGAATTATGTGTTTAGTTGCATGAACCAGAGGGGTGTCCGGAACCGGTGAAGACTCGGAATTCTATTTTCTTCTGAACTTTCAGTCTTTTGAAGGTTAGATGAATAATTCTTATATGAGGCAAAGCTACCTGTACAAAATATTTTTTTCACACCATCTCTCAATTAGATGAAGCCTGTACTTTGATGAATTAATCTGCTAACAGTGATAGGCACATCATGGATATGAAGGCAATTTTATTAAGTGGTAATAGTGAGAAATAGCATCAAATTGGATTGGTTTTGTGGTAATATCACCGACTTAATAAGTTTTGTAGAAATAGCACCAAAGTATATGTTGTGCCCAAATTGCTCTCTCTCTCTCTCTCTCTCTCTCTCTCTCTCTCTCTCTCCCTTGTTTTTTTTTTCCAAAGAACTCCATTGATCCATCAATGGAGGTCGCAAGACCTCTATTGGAGTTGAAATGACATCTACCACCATTAGTGGCCGATGAAGAAGAAGATTTTTTTTTTTTTTTTTTTCTGGAAATAAATCTCGGGTATTTGGAAATAAATTTCGAGTAGGTCACTTGAGACTTATTTCAAGCTATTTCAGATACTCAAGACTTATTTCAGCTACCCGAGACTTATTTCTAAAATTTCTTTTATGACGAAGATCGTTTTTGACGACCTCTAATAGAGTCGACCGTTTCGTCGGAGGTTGTTTCGACGGAAGTCGTTTCGACAGTGGTCATTTTGATCTCCATTGATGGATCAATGGAGGTTTTTGAAAAAATAAAAGAGGAGAGAGGAAGAAAGAGAGAAAGGAAGAAAGAGAGGTAAAGCGAGATTAGGAGCAATTTTGACAGATCACTTTAATTGGTGCTATTTCTACAAAACTTATTAAGTAGGTGACTTTTCTATAAATGGCTTTAGAACGAGTGCTAGAAATTTTAATGACCCTTTTATTAACTCATCAAAGAACAACAGGCAATCCCTTAATCTTCAGTGGGCATTGCATCTCCTTGGATTGGATCAACCTTGACATGTAAATGATAAGTGATACTGTACATACACAGTTATTAGCAATTATTCTTTTATGAAATGAATCAATGATACAAGTGACATCTTCCAATCTTCCATATTAACTTCAGGACTAGTAGAGCTCAACCTCTATAGATTAACAAAAATTCAGCGTCAACATGTGAGCAAGTTCGATTCCTGCTATCCCTTTCCCGTTACTAGCATGCTGGGAAATTTAAAACTCAGGACATTCCAAACCATTGTTGACATCTCGGTTGGATTCAAATCCACTCCATTCATGAGCAGCGTAAATACTGCAGGTTCAGACAGGAGATCTATTGGACATGGTCCTGTATATGGCTCTAATAGTATTTGGAGTTGTTCTACAACAACCTCCCACAAGGGAAGCCCCAGCCTTGCGCCAGTTGTTTACATAAGATACAAAATCTTCATCTGAAACCCCAGTGTTTTGCTGCAACAGGAGCAAGCACAAAGTCAGAGTTGGATTGGCTTGTTATGAATTAGGAAGCAATAATGATCTTTCTGGATCTCATTTGGAGTTTCAAAATAACAAGAAACATCAGATTGATTAAAATTTTCAATGCCTCTCTCTCTACATTCAAAATCCAAACAGGGTAAATAAGACAGCAACATTCAGACTGAAAAGTAGAGTAGACCAACAATAAAATCATTACTGGACAATAACAATCTCTATCAGGTTCTTAAAGCCATAACACAGTTACCTAGAAAAAAGAGATCGATACTACATAGAATTAGAGAAAAGAAACTCAAGATGATATTGGTATATGTGTGTGAGCGTGTTGCTTTTCAAAGCTAAACATTTTACATAAACCAAGGCGTTCATACTATTAACATAGCCTATCCCAACAAATGTATTTCTTTTGCAAGTTTTGCAAGTTTTGCAAGTTATAAGAAATCCAAAGCTCAGTTCAGAACAAAACAGAACTTACCACCCACTCCTTTATTGTAGCATCATAAAACTCGCCACTGTTAGGATATATAAGTATTGGTTTAGTAGTCACCTGAAGAAATTATTAAGGAAAATCAGTTTTCCATAAGCAAAGTGCCCATCGTTATATGATGAGATAATTCAAGTCCCTTGAAAGGCTAAAATAGTTTTTGGTAACTTTAACCTCAGAAATAAAATTAAAATAAAATAAAATAAGAACAGAAAAGGAAGACAAAACAAACATGACTCTTATGATTATTTGTAATCGACTAGCCTGTTTACTACAAAACCATTAGCGATTGGACAAATAGAGCCTATTTCTACTATAACAAAATTACACAGTATTAGAGCAGTTGCAAGAATAAAACTGCCAGATCATTAGCATGTCTTGCACTCACAGGAAGCATGTCATGTTCACCATGGTTACAGTGAATGTTGTATTCCTGAAGTAATGGTATTACCAAAATAATTCACCATGTAAGCACAGACAAATTATTCTATGGTCAAGAAAAGTGGAATATTTAATTAAAACAATATAGTTATAATACAACTTTGTACTTTTAAGTTTGACTTAAACAAGACGCAGTACTGTTAGCAGAGGGCCACCCATTGCATTAATTAGACACAAATTGCAGAGAAACTTTTCATCTATGTGAAAGAAGTTTGGGAGGTAAATTTAATTCAATGCTCAACTAGAAAACATGAGAACATAATTAAAAAAACAAAATAACAACTGTTGTAGATGATTATTATTATCAATAGAAGAACAGAAGCACAATAACTATACCTTCTTAATAGCTAAAATTAGTCCGTGAATAAATCTAGGGGGTGTGCAGTTGATTCCTACAGCAACGACTTTTTTGCATGATTCAGCAATTGAGGCACACTCAACCAAAGAATCCCCACTGACCACATTGTTACCATCCTTCGAGTTAAAAGAAAACCATGCAGGAATTCTTATGTCTTCTTCCTCTAAGAGCTCGGCGTAAGCCTACAATAACACAGCATAAATATGAAGAAAGTCAATACAAAATTACATCAAGAATCACTACTAAGTAGAAAAATTTTCCCATGGCCATTTACTCCAGTTTTAAGTAGTTCAAGCTTTGATTTAATCAGAAACTTGAGTGCTCGCTCACACAATTAAATGGAATTGTTATTGACAATGTTTGGAAATCTATGGGCATGCGTAGAATGATGTTGTTTACCAACAAAGTTACAACAAAGGCCTGTTCTAAATACTTGATCATTTTACAATTAAAACAAAAATGACACCTTAATGACCAAATCTAAACAAATTTCAATCAATTTATGGATGAAGATATTAAGTGATAACATATCCATAAACTTTAAACTTCTGAAACTGAAAAATACTAATATGTCATTTATCATCCACAAGCATCTGGTCAATACCTGAGCTTCTAGCTTGTTTGGCACTGTTTCAAATGCTATTAGGTCAGGACCAGATTCCACAAGGACTTGAACCCTTCTGCGATGAAAATCTTTCAAAGTTTCTAGTGTGATTGCATCACCATAGTTTCCACTGTAAATAGGACACAGCAACAACAAAAAAAGCAAATTATTACTAAATTGCAGCTCATTTAATGAAGTTCAAATGTTCAATTCACACAAAGGACATTTAATTAGAATAGATGCTAGCAAAATTAATTTAGGTTTTAGACCGTGATTCATGCCACAGAACAAGGCTCAATAACATATGAATAGTAGGTTAGCAAATGGTTACTCCTGCTCACTTATGCCAGTGATATACTTTAGAGTAAAGTGATCCTTCATATCATGACTTATGGATCATATATGATCTTACCTTTAAAAAAATGGTTCACAAATCTTAATATCCATCAAATAATAAAAAAAATCAATAATGCTAAACATCCCACCTAAAATCCCATATTTTTCATCCTACCACATGTGGCATGTGAGGTGTCAAATTGTGAGTGGAAAAACATTAATGATGATTTATCTCATCTACCATATGTATCCATTTACCATTTGACATTTCAAGAGCCACATGTGTTGGGATGAAAAATGTGGGATTTTAGGTGGAATGTGTAGCATTACTATAAAAAAATGGCTCTCTTGATGGTGAACTGCTAGATTCAGTAATACTAATATCAGTTAATAAAATTGCAGTACATTGCTAACGTAATTAATGATTTTAGTGAATAGGCTTTCCTCACCTGTACTCTGATCCATCAGCCAAAAATGCCCCATAGCTGCCCACGGATGCCGCAACTAAAATTGGACGGTGTTTAAGAATCTTACCATCTCCTGTGACATCACAAGAACTTTCACTACATCTCTCATAATAAATATCCCGTGCCTCACAAGCGATTTCCACACTTTTCTTAAGCATGGTTTCACCTTCTTCTTTGGAGAAGCCCTTTGCCTCAAACCCTTGGATTGTGGCCTGTTCTCATTTAAATAAACCTGAGTGTTAGTCTCAGATGCAGCAATAATGAGTCAGACAGACAGAAAGAGAATTTTGAACACCTGATATGATGCTGTGATTATAATATCTGCACCAGCTTCAAGGTAGTCAAGGTGTACCTGCTCCATTTAGAAACTCAGTAGTCAGTACATGATGAAAACAAACCATTATTAACATTATATATGTTTTATCGCTTTTTTTCTTTTTGATAGGTTATACAATATTATGGTTTATGATTTATCACATTCCTGTTACAGTTTCAAAAGTGATACAGAAAGATAAACTATAAAGTGATAGCAAACCCTAAAATGGGAGTTACTCATCCATTAGCAATCTTGCAACTCAAATATAATTGACACTATCCATTTACCAATTTAATTATCTTCTATATAGCACTCCATGAAAGGCGAGTCCCGGTTGGTTAAACAATTTCCTTTTTCGAAACCCGGTCCAAGTTTCAATTTTCTAGCATTTTTAATCACTTCATTTAATGAACAATTAGCATCAGGATTCAGGATACTCTCCCAGAAAAACCATCATCTTTTTTATCTTCTTAATTTCTTATCTTACTAGGAATTTGTATTGGACCTGCGTGTCCTTAAATCATCAACAAAAACGTGGATATAATAACTCATTGGATAACCAAAAGATATAAAATTGCCATATGGCAGTCCAAATATCAACTGTTTGATATTCAATATTACTTCTTTTCAATCAAAGATCATAAAAAAATATTAAATTGCTGAAGCAGCAAGTTCTACAATATAAAACTATACTGTTCCATTGGGCATGGATATTTCAAAACATGAACACAAACTCTACAAAATTTTAAAATGTCTAACATAAATATTTAAGAAGAAAAAAAATCTGAATCTGAATATCTAACGTTTGACGATGAAAAACCAATCAGATTACGAAACACAGTGGTTTTAGAGGGAGAGGGGCTACCCTGTGAATGAGGTGAGGGGAGCTGAGGAGGCATTTGGCGCTCCACAAAGGATCATTGAGGTCGGCGCCGTGGCTTTCGAGCTCCGTCGCAAGTCCACCGTCGATGACCGCAGCACCACCAGCCTGCCGAAGAAAATCTGTCATTAAGGAGGACGAAGACGACGCCGTTTCTGCGCTATGTTGTCCCATTCTGAGCCGGAGGAGTGAGAGGAGGTTTAGGCTGAGATTGCTTTGCTTAAAATAAAATTAGCTTATAGCTTACTTAAAGAGATAATCAGTTTAATAAAAAAGTGCGTATTTGTTTGGTGGACTAAGAAGTGTGTTGGTTCATATGATTTTATTAAATAATTTGAGGAAATAAAAGCCTAGTGGTATTGAATTGAGATTTTTTAATAAGTTAGATAAGTCTAGTGATATTGAATTAAGACTTTTAAGATATTTTTAAAATGTCAATATTGTTTTGTGGTATTGGATTTAGACTTTTAAGATTTTTTTTAAAAGTCCATATTGTCTTGCAGTCTAGACTTTCAAGAGACAGCAAATTGTCTGTGGTATTGGATTGAGATCAAGATGTTTAGGATTTCATAACAAAATGGATTTTCTAGACTTTTTAGTGATATATAGAAATAGTTTGAACTCAAAATTGTCTTGCTCTCTCTCTCTTAATACTTTTTAGACTTTTTATTTGATTTAAATATTTGGTGAATGTATTAGTATATAATAAATGTGGCGACCAAACATGTAAAAAAACAGTATAAAACTACCCTCTATAAATTATACATCATCAAACGCGTATAAATATGTAGACACATTATTAAAACAGCTGTAAATTAATATATATGTTATATAAATAAATAAATAAATAAATAATAAAATAAAGCAAATCGAGATTGATAGATTATTGCACTTAGAAAGTTGAATGGGGCAAGCCGGCTAAGTAGAGGTGGTAAGGTTCCGGTTCGGTTCAGGTTTCGATTCCAACTAAACCGACGGTTCAGAACCGGCCAAAAAATTTTATTTATTTATTTTTAATTTATTTTTCTTTACAAAATATTACATTTTATTTTTTTCAAACATTTTATTTATGAAAAAAATAAAATGTTAGAAAGAACATTGTAGAGTATTGAGCTATGGCCCATAACCCTTGTCCAAGTAATTATGTTTTCCATTCCCTTCTCCTCCTTTTTTTATAGGTTAGACATCTCATTCACTTTTCTATTTTTCCAATGTGGGATGTGGGATAAAAAGAAGTCATTAACTGATTTTTTTTTTTTTGATACATTATTAACTAATTTCATATATTAATAACCTATTAGAATCATTAACTTTTTTTTTGAACTATTACAATATTCCATATTGTGGTATAATTCGAAACTAACACAAAAAGAAATAATTGAAATATTTGTTAAAAATGCATAATATGACTTCTTATCCTTCATCTCACATCCCACATCCCACATTGGAAAAATAAAGAAGTAAATGAGATGTTTAACCTATATAAAAAGGAGGAGAAGGGAATGGAACACATAATTGTTTGGACAAGAGTTATGGGTCATGACTCAATACTTTACAATGTCCACTCTAACATTTTATTTTTTTATAAATATAATGTAATATTTTGTAAAGTAAAAAAAATTATTAAAAAAAAAAAACTGGAACCGGGAGGTTCGAACCGTCCGGTTTCGAAAAAATTGGAACCGGAACCGAAAAACCGGTTCCGGTTTTGGTTTCGGTCCGGTTCCACGGTTGGAACCGGAACCGGAACCTTACCAGGTCTACGACTAAGGATTGTTGCAGCAGCATGTGTTTTGTTTGTTTTCATTATAAAAACAAGTGTGTATGTGTTGTGGGGTGGTGATCTGTGGAGTGGACCTCTGGTGTATTGTGTTGTGGTCGTGTTGAGTTATGTCATGTGAGCTGCTATCTTCCCTAATTTTTTTTTTTTTTAAGTATTACATTAATTTGGGGTTTTTTTTTTTTTGTGTGGGGAGGACTCAAACCCGTAATCTCATGATGCAGGTGTGAGGGATTTACAACCAGATCAACCTCATATCGTCGCTGTCTTCCTTAATTAACGAGATGAAGTTAGTCCGATGATAAAACCCATCATACCTGCACCATAAGATTACAAGTTCGAGTCATCTTCCTCTCTAGAAAAACCCCAAATTTATGTAGTTCAAAAATATATATATATATATATATATATATATATATCATTTTTTTAATTTTTTAATTTTTTTTTTTTTTGGCTCTCTGATTTAAGTGTGTTTTGTTTGTTGAATTAGCCATGAAAATCGCATCTTTGTATATATTTTCTTTTCTTTTGACACACGTAATTGCTACTATAGAGCACTGGAACTTGGGGAGAAAATCGAATACTACAATCGACTCTTGAAAGTATATATTTTTAAAAGTTCAAAAAGTCTTGAAATAAAGTCTAGATAATTCTAATAGTCTATAAATAAAATATAAATAAAGTTTAAAGACTCTTTCAGAATCTTAAAAGTCTAGTCCATATAATTCTAATAATCTTAAAAGTATAATCCTAATAATCCTTTGCAAATCCATAAAATCTTTGCACCTCAAACTTGTCTATTAAAATCTCAATCTAATACAACCCCTAAGAGTATCTCTAATGCTATTATGCATTTAGAGAAAATATAATGCCACATAGGATAGATATTAAAAAGGTTAAAAAAAAAAACTCTCAAATGCTATTATTTAAGTTGAATATAGAGATGATGTGGCAAAAAAAAAAAGTTAAGAGGATGTATTCAATTATGATTCTTAAGGACATTTAAAAATATTTTTTAAATAACATATTTTTATGGATTTCTAAGGAACTTTTATAAATCCACATGAACTTTCATTGATTTGTTTAGACATCTATCTCATACTTTTATGGATTTGTTTATACATCCATGGACCTTCATTGATTTGTTATCTCTGACTTATATTACAGATGGAAAATTATACCATTATATGGTCCAATAATACAATCTATACACTTAACCAATATGTTATTAATACAATTTACAGTACTAACAACAATCTCTGTTTTCTTCATTTTCTCTTCTAATACTTTTCACCTCCTTAATCAGCTATTTCCCTTTCCAATTCTCCATTTCAACTTTGCTTATGGCTTCCTTATAGTTTTTTTTTTGGTCATGTATTATGTTTCAATAAAAGAAACGTATCACGTTATCTATATAATAATTTAAGAACATACGTCTATACATCCATTTATGAATTTAATTAAAAACCATGTATGGATTTTTGCCTGAATGTTTCATTGAAGGTTATGATTTTATCTACTAATTTTGCTCATGATTTTCATTTTATATATTGACCAGAAAACTTATTATTTTATTTTCAGTACATGTTTTCAAATTTCGTTGTAAATTCATATGAAAGAGAGCTAAAACGAGATATCGATTTAAGATTTTGACTAAGAATAAAAATAGTTCAACACAATATAGAAACAATTTTTGTTTTTTTTTTTTTGTTTTTTGTTTTGTTTTTTTGTTTTTTTTTTATCTATTGAATTCTACATATTCTCTTCTGTAGAATCTATACAATTGAATTATCAAGAGTAGTTCATCCAAAACAAAATAATTTCCTTGTAAAACGTTAATGACTTGATATCAATACAGAAGCATATTGCAAATTAAATGGTGCAGTTGCATCATTGACTTAAGCACTAAGCCAAGTATATCAGATGAAAATCAAAGCATGTGGCAAGTGGTGTTTAATCCAATATTTTATAACAATATATACAATATTTTTACCATATATATATGTATCAAACTCATTATTCATTAGATTGCCTTCGAAAAATCAGTAAAGGAAGATCATAGATCATGATAATTTGAGTAGAGAAGAAGTGAGAAGAAACAACATGTTTCTATTTTGAGAGAGAGAGAGAGAGAAAGAGAGATCAAAGTCAACCAAAATCTTTGCGAAGAAGGTTGTACATGTTATAGCATTTTATATTTATATCTGTCACCATCAAGTCCACCAAAATCCATGACCTAAGAAAATCCTTTAAAATCTAGTCATAATTGAATACACCTTGATTATTGTAGACATTTTTAAAGTCTCAATTCAATATACTCCGAATTTGGAAGGATTCTTTAAAAGTCCATAGAAATCTGAATTGAATATCACTAGATTAATATAAAATCTTTTAAAGTCTTTAAATGTTCAAATTGAATACGTCAGGATTTATAATGTCTTTAAATGTCTTCAAGAATCCTAATTGAATACACCCCCTTAGAGAATATGGAGTTGGGTTTCTAATTCTAAAAACACTCTTATAAATGATAACTAGGATTTCTAACTCTTTCTACCAATAAGAATAAAACTCATTTAATTGTAAAATAAAATAGGAGAGAGTGAAATAATTATTTTATTATGATTAGTCATAAAATGGATGCATATATGACTTTAGATAATTGTATTAGAAATGTGAATATGCATTTCTATAAAAAATAAAAAATAAAAATAAAAAAATCAAAAGTGGGCCCATATTGAATTAAAATGCTGATGTGTCATATTTAGAAACTCAAAAATGAATATTTACATTAGAGATGCTCTAAATTTTAAAATTGATTTGCTTTTGAAAATGTGGAAAATGTATTTGGTGAAATGACAAAATTAGACAACATTTTAATATGAAAAACAATAAATTGGTATAATAATTATATATTTAAAATTTAAATATAATAAATTTAAAAAATAAATAATTAAATATTAAAAAATAATGATAAAATAAAATCTTCAAAACATTGGAGGTGGAGGTGGATCTGTCCACCTCTAACGACGGCGACGAAGGCTTCATCATCATTCAAAGTCAATTGGATCCGGTTCTCAACCTTCTTCTCTGCCATCGTTCAGAGTCGGTCATCATCAACCGATTCTTAGCCTTCTTTTCCGCTATCGTTCGGAGTTGTTCATTATCCATCTGGTTCATAGCCTTCTTCTACGCCGTCGTTCAGAGTCATTCATCATTGATCTGGTTCTTAGCCTTCTTCTTCGCCGTCGTTGGATATCTTGTACCGCTAACCAAACAATCTTTCAGAGCTCAACGTAACTCCGGCTCTCCTCCTTCATCGTAGCTGAATGTATACTTTACATCCAGAAAAGTCTAGAGGAGTTGGCTTCCTCTAGCCGTTCCTCTTCCGGCATTGACTTTCGACGGTGGCCACCACTATTTTATTTTTATATTTTTATATTTTTTGAAAATGTGAAACTGTTTTGTGTAGTTTTATTAAATGTAAGGGTAATATTGTCTTTTATTAAAATGGTGAGGATATTTTGGATATTTCTTAACCATAAATTCAGTTTCTGCTTTAAAAAACAACCCCTACCCAACTTCTCAAAAGCTGATTATTGAAGAAGTAAATTGTAAAATAAATTGTTTTTGAGAAATTTACCAAACACCCATTTGCTCAAAACTTGATAAATAAGTGATTATTTCTCAAGTAAAAGCAATCTCAAACATAGCCTTAGTTTGAACTTTGAAGCTAACTAAACTCAAAAACTTGAGGGCAACTATACTTGCCACACTTGCTATTCAATTTATAGTTTACAAGAATTTCCAAAATACACCACAAAACTCTGCATTATTACTAAAGGTTGGTCAACGTTTTCACTTGAATCTCCTGAAAATAGGGGTGTGCAGCGGATCAGATCCAATGGATTTGTCATGATCCAAGATCCGTTCCGATCTGATTGGATCGAACAAATTGCAATCTGATTTGATCCAATTTTATAGCGGGATCCGATTCGATTGTAAAATACTTCAATTCGATCAGATCCGATATGATCCGATGGATCGAATTAATATAAATTCGTTCTTAATATTTATAATTAGAAATAAATAAAATCAAATAAATTATTCAAACATTACTAATTAATTAAAAAAAAAGATACATAACTTGTAAAATTTATATAATTCAAAAGGTTTATAAGCATTAATCATCAACTCCAAATGTAAATTTAATAAGACGAGATGTTGATAAACAAGAAAAGAAGAAAGGAAGATGGTGGATTGTTGGCCGTAGAGTAATTGACAAAGAAAACCCAAAATAGTAACATTAAAAATTGTATTTGGATTGAGCCTTTGCATTAGAAAGTAGTCGCACCCTTCTAAAACTATATGTACACCCTAAATTTATATATTTTCAAATTTTCAATATTACCCTTAAATTAAATTATTTATATTTTAATTAAGTAAATAATAATTTTTATAACTATTTTACTATTTTGAATAGTTGACTAACTAAACCAAATTAAAAAAAGGAAGCAATAAAATAAAATTAGTAATGAAAAACAAAAAATCCAAATCAATAAATGGGTGACCTTCCAAGCCTAAAATGAAGATGGAAGACTGTGGCCTCTTCCATTTTAAATTGGAAATATATACATATATATATATATATATATATATACACGGAAATTTTCCTATGAGGATGTCCTGATAGAATTATATAAGAACATTGAATGTGAGCCACTCGTTTTATATACTTTGATTTGATATGTATGCACTTGTCAAATCACTTTTATAAATGAGTGTCTCACATTCAATATCTTGATAAAGTTATATAAGGATGTCTTGATATGAACGAGACCGTATATATATATATATATATATCATAGTAAGCTTGGCAAAATTGTATAAAACCCTAGAATTGTTGTCCCTCCACTATAAATGGAATAGTGGAGAAGGCAGCGGCTGCCTGGAAAAATGGAACTGTGACTGTCACAAAAAGAAAAAATGAAAAAATAAAAAGTAAGAAGGAGATGATGAAACTCTTAAATCTAATAATAATTTTAGTGACTTTGTTTGTGTAAAAATTGTATAAAATCCCATTTGTTTATGTAAGTTTAGTTGGCTTCGCAATGCTATGATTTTTATTATATATATATATATATATATTGATTTTAAATATTTTATAATTTGTTTATAATATTTTTAAAAATTAAAAGAAATCGCATATTTGGTAATGGATGGTGTGTACTTACAAAATTTCATATTTTAAAAATTTTATTAGGGTCTACATACAAAAAAGGGTGTACATACAGTTTTTGGGGTGTAAATACAGTTTTTGGGGTGTAAATATCTCTACTCTAAAATAAATTGCCCAATATAAAAATATGGTCTAATATTTTAGACGAATTCGGTGGATTTCCAAACGGAAATCCAAGAACCGATCCGATCCGATCCGATCCGATCTAATGGATTTTAGAATTTATGATTCAATTCGATCTAATCTCTCGGAATCCGATCCAATGGATTGTATTGGATTGTATTGGATTCTACACACCCCTACCTGAAAATTTGGAATTCTTAAAAGAGAAAATTGCACTAAACCTCTCTAAGATTTACCCTCTTACACATAGAAACAACTTTATCATAAATTAACACTCATACCCTTTGCCATTAGTCAAACTTAATTATTGACCGAATTTGACCATCAAAAGACTAAACTACTCCTAATCCCTAAATTAAATTTTAAAATACAATAAAAAAAACATTTTTTTAAAAATAAAATGGATCTTTGAATTGAATTTTAAAAAATTCAAAAATTCAAAAAAACAAAAATTTAAAAACAAATAAAAACTTAAAACTGAAAAAAAAAAAAACAATATATATATATATATATATATTTATATATTTAATGGATCCCCACCATCTATCTCAAATATGGATGGTGGAGATTATTATTATTATTATTATTATTTTTGAAAAATGGGAAAAAATGCAACCAAAAAAAAAATGGATGTGAGAGATTGGATCTCCATCCTCCCCCACCGCGAAGGGGAGGCACGGTGGGGGAGTTCTCACCTTCGCCAGTTTGCGGCATGGAGGTTCCATCCTTCCTCAGCCATGAACGGGGGAGGCGAAACCTCCTTTGGTATGTTTATGCTTTTTCGATCCATATCAATGAAGGTCACCTCGACAAGCTCTCTCTGTGACCCGGTATATGTTGCTATTCTTAATGCTTGTTGAGGGAGGCTGTTTTGTAGATTTTGTATCTATTTGGAAAATGAAAACGAACAAAAAAAGTAAGGAAAAAAAAAGAGGTAGATCTGGATCTTTGAGATCTAGATGCCTCTGTATTCTTTGCCTTCCTTATTCAATTCCGTGTTGTTTGTTATTTCAACTCAACTCTCTCTAGGATTAGTTTTGTTGTCGATTTTGTGGATCCAGTGCTTTGTTTTTGTTGGCTTTTTGATGGGATTATACAATTGTGTGTTTTGTGACTTTTTTCTTAGATGAGATTTGCTTGTTTTTAGTTGTTATGAAAAATTCTTTCTTGTGTTTGACTTCTCTTTGCTTTGTTTTTATTTAATGAAATTAAAATGAATTAGATGAGTGCTCTGTTGTCAAATTCAATCACCTCCTTCGTTTTTTATTTTATTTTATTTTTTATGTTTTTTTTTTTCATGGATCCACAATCCACATTTTTTCAATAATTTGTATATTTAACATTTTTTGTTTAATTATTAATTATTTTTTTTAAATGTCAGAAAAGTCAAAAATGCCCTTATTTTTGACAATTAAACTTGGTCAATAGTTAAGTTTAACCTAGTTTGACTAATGGAAAAAGATGTGAGTGTCAATATATGATAAAATTGTTTCTAGGTACAAGAGAACAAACCTCAGGAGGTTTAGTGCAATTTGCTCTTCTTAAAATGAAAATTTGAGATGGAATTTTATAATTTTTTTTTTCCATAACCAAATTTTTAAAAAAAAAAACTATTACAATTAATTAAAAGTTTGGCGAAGATGATATGACTCAAATCCAAATCATCAATTACATAAATGTGATATAACTTATGTCGTCTTTTTCTCACAACCATTTATTATGACTAACGGGTAACAATTAATAAAGTTAAGGTGACCTAGTTATATGTAACAAATCTAATTGACATGTAATATCTATTTATATAACAAATGTTTTAACTAGATTTTTGCTTTTTAATTGATTATAACTTGAAAGAAAAAGAATATTTGAGATGGCTTAAAAGAGAGGGAGTAGGTTTTTTTTTTTTTTTTTTTTCCTCATTGGAGAGTGATTTGTCCAACTAAAAGAAGTTGTTGTCGTTTTTTTTTATTCTTTCTAACAACTCAATCTTTCGGTTAGTTTTGTGTCATCATTTTTTTTTTTTTTTTTTTAAATATCGTATACGTTACATCGACTCGAATATAAAACATTATCAGATTGAATAAGCGCTCACCAAACTATATTGGACGGTGGGTGTCATCAACGAGTTTTGAAGGAGAGATAATACATAAATAAAAATAAAACTTAAATCAAATGCCAAAAATCAGAAATAACTTTAGAATTAATTAAAAATATTTATCCTCGAAGGTTTTTTTTTAAATTTTTTTTAATCTACGAGAAAGAATTAGTTAAAAATGCCCTTTGTAACTATTAGAAAGAAAATGTTGTTATGAGAATTGTTTTTTTAATAAAAAAACCCATATGTTTAACACAAAAGTATGGAGAGAGAAATTCACTCACTCATTTCGACGTGTAACCTTACAAAGCCGTTTGGTATGGGATAATAAAAGTTATCTAATTCTTGGAAAAGTTAAACACAGTAATGAGACTGGGTGGTGAGTTTGAGACGGAGAGAGAAAAAGCTGTGTGAGAAGTTAGGGTTTTTTTTATTTATTTTAATTATATGTGGGTCTCCCGATATGAATAAGATAGAGGGTAATCTGAAACCCACATGTTGGGGTGGGTTTCACATTACCCCCATGGAGGGTAAAGTGATTCCCATGATAATCACTTTCTCCGAAATCAAAAAAACATAAATCTAGTAACAAACATGAGAATGTTATTAGATTCTCATTCTCATACAAATATTACCCTATACCAAACGGCCCCTAATTGTAAAGAGTGAAATAAAATTTCTAGAGATATATCAAAGGTTTATTGAGAGAGAGATTATATTTGATGAGAGAAAAATATTTTTATTGAGAGAAAGGCATTCTAGAGGCATAATCATTCCTAGAGAAAGGAGATGTCAGTGATGACAATTGTAAATTGGTCTTTTTGATTTATTCAATTTGATGTTGTCCATATAGGTTGAATTGTGCTATAGAGAGAGAAAAGCGCGTTCTAGACAGATAAGGTGTCACATCCCATATCGTTAACGAGTGAGTTCTATGGTTTGTATATAAGTCTTGGTATCTCCTAACTAAGTAGACGCGTTTTGGGCCATGGGTGAAGGATTCTTCGTGAAGCCCATGATCCAAAGTAAATCTGTGAGAATGAAAGACGCGTGCGTAAAACCTAAAGCGGATAATATCTACTTAATGGGTCTAGGCTGTTACATAAGGTGTTAGTTGACAATACAATGAAAGGTAAGGTTACACTTTGGAAAGCTTTGGGTTTTGATTATTTTGATTATTCTTAAATTCATTGTGTTGGAAACGGTATTGCCTTTTTTTTATAATTTTTTTTATTTTTTTTTACTTTTTTTTATTTTTTTTTTAATTTCTTCAATTACTGGACTTTCATTTTGAAATTTTTTCTAGAAACCTTAAATGCTATATTGAATATGATCCTGAATTTGTTAACATTAGTATGTAAGCATGAACGAACTTTGTCGAGTAAGGATGTTAGTGTAATTTAGTGTGTAAATATTATACACATTCGAGTAAAAAGTTGTTTCTAAAAATATTAGAGACTAAATTGAAATTTCTCCTTTTTTCCATAGACCCTCCTACATTTTAAATTTATTTATTTATTTTTCTAACTCAGTCATATGCTTAAAGACCACGTTTACCTTGAGTTGCTAGATCTTGTAATAAGTTCAGGGGGTGTCAGTGTAGAAAAACCGTTTTAACTCATCTAGTTGTAATATTACTAAAGCTTAGGGGTGTGGGTACAGTTCTCCCGTAAATGAATTACTTCAAATTTGAAGGGCTTGATCGATAATTTAATAAAAATTTGAGGATCAAAATTTTATTTGAACAAGATGTCAATTATTGGATCCATTCCGACATCTAATGGTTTTAGTCTCAATCACAAATCACAATCCACAAATTGATCATGATGTTCCCCTACGAACAAAAGGAAATAGGTTAAGTTCTAATTGGAACTAGAATCCAACCCACTTTGTGCAAAATACAAGAATAAGCATGCAACACAATGACAACATATGTTCCTGACAAGTGACAATACACCCAAATAGGATCTTGAATGTGCCATATTCCTCTAAATATATAGCACATTCAAGATCGATCTTGAATGTGCTATATTCCTCTAAATATACAGCACATTCGAGATCCACGTATCTTCAGTGTCACCTAATTTGCACATTTAAGATCCTTATATTTTCACCTCGTGTCATGATGGTAAGAGTGTTTATTCAACCTAACAATATCTTTATTTTTTTTAGGGATATTTTTATTTTTCTCCCTGAAAAAATTCTTTTAGAATTTTTAAGACACGGTTTCAACGTATTGGTCTTTAATTCCCCTAACTTGGAAATAATGGACACAGAACCCTTTCCGTCCAAAATTTAAGTTGACTGTTACCGTTAAAGAGTAATCTAGTAATCTCAAATGTAGGGATATAATATCTATTTATAATAAATAATATATTTAAAAAAAAAAAAACAAATGAGTGGAGGAGATTTCGCCAGGTCACTCCTCCACCCATTAAATTTCATAAAAAAAAAAAAATTGAAAACTTGAAAAAAATTAAATAAAAAATATATTAAAAAAAAACACATACAATTATACAACTCTTTCTGTCTCTCTCATCGTGATCATCGTCTAGCCACCACCACACCAACAACCTCCACACCATCATTTTTCCAGAAAACACCATTTCCACGGCCATCATTTTTTTCCAGAAATCATCATATATTTTTTTCAGAGCCCAAAAAAATTTCTCAAAATTTAATGACAAAATTAACTGGTTTATAAGAAAAAAAAAAAAATCAAACAAATCTGTGGATCTGATGGAGATCAGGATCTCTTTATAAAAAATAATAAAAAAAATCTTTTCTTCCTTCTTCCTTCTCTAAACTAAAACATTCTGATTTTATCAAATCCGACGGTTCAATGTTGCTGGTAAATCGTCTCTTTCGATTTTAGCTTGTTCAAATAATTCCATCCATTTTTTACTCCGATTGTATAGCTGGATCTTCTTTATTGCTCTGTTTATATTTCAACTGTTTCATGGATTTGGTTTTTGGTTTTTTGATTTTTTGATTTGATTCATTTATCTATTTCTGGATTTGTGCCGATGCGATGCAAAAAACAAAAAACAAATTAAAGAAAAATGATGTTGAAAATGAGAAATTGCATACTTGGAGATTTGTTTGTGAATTTTGATTTTGGTTCGCTGTTAATCGAGTTTATATTTTTATTTATTTTCAAAGCAAGAGAATTTATGCTTTTAATTGGTGTTATTTCTTGGTTTGGTGTTGATGATTTGATGAGTTGGGCGGTTAGGTTTAGGTTTAGGCGATGAAGATTTGATACGATGATTGTTTGGGGAATTTTTTTTTTAATTAATTTTTTAAAAGAAAAATTATATGGTGGTCAGGTGGAGAAGATGAAGAATTGAAGATGATGGCGGCTGTGGAGAAGAAGAAGAATCGATGATGATGATGACGATGATGATATTATTATTATTAGGATTTGGGACCACACATTCCTTTTAATTTTGAGAGGATTTTTTTTAATTTTTAATTTGTTTAATTATAGTTTAATTTATTAAATATATTTTTATATTTAATAAATATTTTGAGGGTTAAATGGTTATTTCCTTTGAAGGTTAAAACAGTCATTTGATTTGTATTTAAAGGGATAAGGGCAATTTAGTCTTTCAACAGTCTGACTTGTATCAATGTACACTGTTGTCATATTGTTCCGTCCAAAAAACTAAAAGAAATGGGTCTTTTATTAATATTTCCAAATCATGGGGATTAAAGGACAATATACTGAATCCGTGTCTTAAAAATTCTAAAAGAATTTTTTCAGTGGGGAAAATGATAATATCCCTTTTTATTTATTTATTTATTTATTTATACATATATATATATATAAAAACCATATCTTCTATAAAAGAGAAGTCTCTAACTATTTACCATTTTAAGATATCTAGTGGAACACTTCGATTTGTACTTTCAAGTGATTGAAGTTGTGGTTTCAAATAGTATCTTTCTCTCCAACCCCAAATTAATTGTAATAGATCATAAAATTGTTCCTCTCTCTCTCTCATTTCATTCTAGATGCATTACTTGTTCGAGCTCTCAATTGAACTTCACAACCTTTATTTTTCTTTGCTACAGAGAAATTACTGTAGCTTGACTATGATGAATGTCTAAAGTTTACTGTGTTTCTACTTTCCGGGGTTGATTATATATAAAAAGAGATTAGAAACAAGTGCATGCCAATTCTCAGCTCAACTACAGTTATTAATATGTCAATATTTGATGCAATACCAGAGATGTTGAAACTAAACTCGCAACAAAGATAAATAATTACAGAATGTTAAGATCCAATATTTTGGAAAGAGAACGATTTCATATGAAGCCACATCTTCATCTGTCAACAGGAATATATGATCTCATGTCCATGGATCAATCAATGAAGTGTAGCAGTGAACTGCTTCATGACCGACTTCACTTGCATATATGAATGATAAATTGAAAAAAATAAAAAAAAACAAAAATCACGGGCCACGAGTTGGGGCAAAACAGAAACATCCATGTGCTTGATCTTCAGGTATCATGCCACCTCCCTTGCTCGTATCTACTGCTTCTAGCAACCTCACTACCTCATCCATGTCAGGCCGCTTTTCCGGGTTTGCATCCCAACATTTCCGCATTATGCTTGCCAATGAATTTGGGCAACATCTAGGCATATCTGGTCGTAAATTCTGTAAAAATCATTTTACAAAAACATTGTCAGGTATTTGGTGCAGAAACAGATCAAATTCACCAGGGCTGATGAGAGAACTCCAAATGCTTATAAGATGTACAATTAAAATTTTACTTATACCACCTTTAATTCTACAGCAGTTGTAATTTTTAACGATTAATGTGGCTTATTTTACCGAGTAGGCAGACCATTTTCAGATCCTGCCTACCAGCTACACTTCCATGGGAATACAAACAAACGCTTACTAAGTAATGACATTAAGGCCTGATTTTTATCATAAGGATGACAGAGCAAAGTGCCAACCATTTTTTTTTGCAGCACATTACCACATAATCTATTACAGTATCAGACACAAACAAATTAAGGATCAAGCAATACTAGGTCAACACTCAACAGCTATCTACCACTAATTATATCACTAATTATGTCTATGCCCATTTTCAATGATTAAGGAAAAACCAAGCAAATCCCACAACCTAACAAACAAAGATTGGTGATCAGCACATAAAAGTTCAAGATAAAGTATTTAAGCTAAGTTATTTATAGCTCACTAGCATCACTGACATTTGCTTGAGTTAAGATATTAGAATTCTAAATCTCAATAGACTGATTGTATATGAGAGATGATGCGAAAGAATTCACTGGGCCTGCTAGACCAATAAATGGTGGTTCCAAAGCTTTTCAAAATTGTGAATCTGAATTTTGTACTTAATAACAGACAAACCTGTCGCACAACCGCAGAAGAAACTTCAGCGAAACTAAGATCAGGATAAGGCATGTCGCAGCAGTAGATTTCCCATAAGCATATACCAAAGCTGTAGACATCACATTTCCTATTATAAGGCTTGCCGTCGAGCACCTACACAAATTAATTTCTTTCAGAATTCTTCTCCAGCTTTTGGAGAATATTAAACCCACAGCCAGGAAAAGGAGTAACAAATTGTATTCAATCATCTAGGTGAAACAATTCTGATTCCAAGCGTACAAAAAGTTCGTTGTAATAACAATTATAAAGTTAAAAGGAAATCTTTATTCAAGATTTACAAAGGAATAGGTACCTCTGGGGCCATGTAACCAAGAGTGCCAGTTTCCCCAGTCATGTCCCTTGGGTTTTGAGCTTCAACTCGAGCAACACCAAAATCAGCAATTTTCAAAGTTCTGTGAGCATCTAGCAACATATTTTCTGTCTTCACATCACGATGTACAATTTTTTTCGAGTGAAGATAGCTCAATCTGCAGGAGTAGAACAAAAGGACAAAATTCAATAATTTAAACCACAGAGACAGCTTTAAAAAGTTTGAAATAATTAAATCGGCACTCACCCTCTAGAGAGATCCAAAGCAAGTTGAATCACAACCTTCATGGCAAGTTTTTTCCTTGTATTCCTGATTAAAAATTTCTTTAATGTCCCACCTGGAAGGTACTCAACAACCACACAACAAGCCCTGGAAGGAAGAGAATTACGGTAGTCACTCGTATCACTTTGGGAAGGAATCTTAAGATTGGATGTTCCCATCGAAGCTCCAATAAACTGTAACAGACAATTAGACCACTAAAATTTGAAACATAGACATTTAAACAAGCACATCATTCCAAATAAAAGCAACTATAACAATATATAGAAAGACTGGAAGACAAGAAATTAATAAGAAAGCCATGCAAGGATAAATTCAGCAAATTTCATGATGAATGTTAATTGGCTAAGCCATTACATCCGCTGTAAAAAAAAAAAAAAAAAAAGCCATTACATCCAACCGATAAGAGTAAATTCATGAACTTAATCTTCTGGACCTCTCTCTCTCACTAAATTTTCTGATAATGGTGTCACAGACAACTTTATCACTATACTCAACTGTGAATAATACAATAAAGACAGGACTAAAATACCCACAGGCAAAAAATAAATAAATTTTTACCTTTGTAACATTCAGATGGTCAAGCTTTTGCCAAACAGCCACCTCTTGCCGAAATGATGCTCGGAGAGCAGCAGTTTCAGCGGCTGTGGCCATTCCATCCTCCCCCCAGTCCAATACCTTCACTACAGTATCAAGAACAGAAATGGTAGTGAGGACATCAAAAAAACAGAAACATGATTACTCAACATTACAAACTAATTTTTTCCTGTTTTAGCGGGATATTTTCACTTTCTACGTCATCTGATTACATAAAGTTAATAATTTGATATGAATTCTATCCCCACCAATGGACATGTATGTGTTCAAATTAGGCATCAAAGTAATTACTGGGTTTTATAATCTTAGCTGTAATAGTGAATATGAAGGTTCACATATAATGATTGATGGTCATCAGACCATCCAGCGTTTGAAACCAAACAAAGTCCACACAACCAAAGTTTTAATGACAAGATGAAGCAAGGCAAATCAAGAGAATCTTAATAGCATATTTTGGCACCTAAATTAAAAGCCTGCATCAATGGAAAAGTAATAGAGCCAATTGTTTCGATTTAAAGGTGTGTTGTGTAAAATAAACATTTGAAGTATGAGATAAAAGGCATCAATCAGACCCACTATGAAAGCTCCACAGCACAATCATCCGAAGAGTAAAGTTCACTTACTGCAAGCTATGACAAGCTACCTTATTAAATATCTATGCTAAACATAAGTTTTGAATAATATCAGTATAGGTCAATTTTGATTAGCAAGAACTGAAACGTGAAATAAACATAGGCAGTGTGACACAAGTAACGTATAAGAAACTTGATACAAGGGAACAGTCTACAATAAGTGGCTTACCTAAAAAGTAAAAAATTGTTCAGATATTTTATCAAAACAGATAAAATACGACAAGGGGATTGAAGATGCTAAAAAAGAAATGCTATGAGAAAATCAATGTAGACTGTTAAAAGAACAAGGATAAACAACATATTCTCCAAAAACTCATAAAATAATAACCGATCATTGGAGTGGATTTCATCGGATTTTAAAGCAATTTCCATCAGTTATAGAAACATGGTCTCCAAGGTGATTTTTCTCCCAATGCAATGTTCGGATCCTTCAGAAATAGGATAAAAATAGTACTTCTGAATCTAAATTAAACCAAAGATTAGAAAAGAAGATACTCATAAGAATTTTGGGGTGGGGAAAATGTTCTCAGAGTGTGAATAATCAAACCCTTCTTGTGCATTTCAAATGTGAAATTGATTATTACAATGAACCCAATAACTGCTAGATAGCCTAGATTGACACATCTAACATTAAAGGACTTGCATCCTAGGAAATTTCAAAGCTACTGGCTCAAAATCTAGTTTACTAGAATTCATTACAATAATAGAGACTAAGTTTTACACAAAAGCCATAACTATCCGGTACCAATTGATAAAATTACAGTATGTATCTTTGAAGAAATAAAATATAAAACACTTTCAACAATTAGACAACAAAATGAAATGAATTGAACAGAGTCAGAATTTACCAGCAACATCTTGACCATCATATAGACCACGATACACGGTCCCATAAGTACCAGTAGCGATTGCCTGCCTTATATCAAGCTTGGCCAAATCAATTTCCCACTCTTCTTTTCTCAAATTATTGAGTTCTCTGTCTTTGGACCAGACCTTGCTCAAGTGCTTCTCCAGTTGAACATCCCAGCTCTTCAAATCAATCTTGTCTGCTCTGAAATACATTTCTTTGTTGCTTCCACACCCAACATCAGTCACCTTTGCAAGCAGCGCCTTCTCTCCTTCACTTAACACGTCCGATTTCTCACTTTTCGCTGCACCTTCAGCTCCCTGATCACCACTCGTCATCGCTTCCATTTTCAGCTTTTTGGAGTTAAAAGAATCCAAATTCCAAATGGGTAAAACTTGTTAAGAGGTTTCAATTTCAGTTTCACAGTTATATAGTTTGTAAACCGAAATTTGATAAAAATCAACGTAAGAAAAATGGAATTTTGAAAAGGTAAAAAAAAATTGAAAGGAGACCACACTTGTACGCGAGTATACCTAACACCTGGAAATGGAATAAATCACTAAATGAACCGAAAAACACACACTTTAAAAGCAGAGAGAGAGAGAGAGAGAGAGGTATAAACCGTAGAATGGAATAATCAATTCCAGAGAAAAAGTGAGTGGCTTCGTGGACGAGGATTGAGAAGGGCAAAATAGTGACCAGTTGGGGAAATTTGGAAGAAAGGATTTATATATTTATTCTTTATCAATATATTATATATATATTTTTTGAAATATAATATTATATTTTTAATAATAATAAGTAAAAATGGAGGAGATAGAAAAGGCGGGGATTGTGGCCAATTTGTTGTAATTAACTTGTCACTCTCTCTATACGGATGTACTCGTGTACGGTCGGATATTTTTATATTAATTTGCATTTTGGTTCCCTTCAATTTTACCATAATACCCCACTTCTTCTTCTGTTTTTTTTTTTAAAAAAAATTTTAAATTTTTTTTATTTTTATTTTTTATTTTTTATTTATTTAATTCAGGAAATTTATTTTTTGATACTAGAGTATCATGTATCATTTATTGTGAGTTGAGTATTAAATTGAATTAAGTTAGATTGAATTAGGTTGTTAGACTGGATTGAATTAAGTTATACATATAATGCATTTGTTAAGTAACAAAGATAATGAAATATGTATTTGTTAAGTAACATAGATAATGAAAGTTTATAATAAAAAAAATATTAGACGAGATGAGGTTGGTCCGGTGGTAAACTCCTCACATCTGCATTACGAGGTTACGGGTTCGAGTCTTCCTCCTCCATAAAAAAACTCTGAATTAATGTAAAACTTCAAACAAAAAATAAAAAAATAAATAAAAATTTATAAAATATATATATATATATATATATATACATTCGATTAAATAATATAATACAACATATACCCTATTTTACTAATACAATGTCTATTAATTGTAATAGAGCAATTAAGAATGTAATAACTGTATATTACAAATTTACAAGTAAAATATGTGCATTATATTATAAAATACAATCTCACAACATTATTTGTTTGAATATGATCTTTTTCAATCCCTTAAAATCCTACACATGGTTTCCACTTTCATTCTTTCAAAGGGTATTTTTAGCTGAAAACCGCCTTCTCAGTTCTCACATTTTAGAAAGGACAAGAAGCTAAAGAGGCTTTTCCTTTTTCTTTTAATTTTTCTTCATTCTTCCATTTACTTATGGCAGCGAAGGACTTTTAGGAGGCAGAAAAGGCAAAGAAGCTCAAGCACCTAGAGTTGAATAATCCATGCATATTTTGGAAATATTACTGTTTCTAAAATAATAAAATATCAAATAGCAGTCCAGTTGATTCTTCGTAGTCACGCATGATACATATATATTTCATGTATTTATGATAAGTGGCCGGTCTAGTCTTCTTCCTTCCTGTACGTTCAAGTGAACATTCAACACCATATTAATGCAGTTGCCATTCTTGAAATAAAAATTAGACTTATTGACGTTTGACCCCTGAATTATATACAAATTTACAATATGTTCCCTAAATATTTTTTTTAGACGTTAAGCCCTTAACTCTGATTTTTTAACAAAAAATTTATATAGATAACCCTTCATACAGACGGTTAGAAGGCAATCAAACAAACTGTTTGCCAAAAAATTGAGTTCAGGGGGTTTAACACCTATAAAAACATTTAAAGTGCACAATACAAATCCATGTACAATTCAAGGGGTCTAGTGCCAATAAATCTATAAATTATAAACACACACTAACTATGCATGGTCCCCTTTCATAATCCCACAAACTCGCTCGATTTATGTTTTATTTTGAAAAGAACAAAAAAGAATAATAAAAAAAAAGTCTACCGTAAATGACTTTTCCATACATTTGACTTTAGGATGGTTACTCTAGAATTGCGCCCCATAGGCCAAGTTAGAAAATCAAAGATATGTAATGGAGAAGAACTGTTCAGTGTGTAAGTTTAAGGTGACAATTGACATCACAACTCTCCATCTTATCCCAAGCTTTGGCAAAATGATAAAAGACAACTTCAAAAGATGGCAGCTGTATCACAATAATAATTTTGATATTTAAAAAGTATGATTAGACTACACCCCATTTCACATCCCTTTCGATCTGCCGACCAGCTACGCAATTTCCTTGCATGAATATTCCTGTCATTTCTATAAAGCCAGAACAATGGAATATATCAACTTCGTCTTTTTTGGTTGCACAGAGTAAAAATATAATCAATATTTTAATGAATGAAACAGACCTCTATCCAGCATCTTCAAATTTCAGGAAAGTATCTTTCAAGCGTGTACCTTGCTTTAAGACTATAACGGTTGCCACACGTCATTTAATTTTAAATTTCGTAGGTGACTTCAAACAAATTGAATTAATCAAATACAAACAAATAATCACATTCAGGTCCCTAATAGCCGGAGAAAGTTGAATAAAGATTTTAATTACAAGTTTATCAAATCATTCCTCTCAATCACAGGTAGAAATAGGCGGATGGATCATCTTAACGCGTGTTCTAAGTTCTAACACAACCCATAAAACATAATTCTAAGGCAAAGAATATAAAAGTATTATTATTATTATTATATAAAGCATTTTATACCAGAGATTTTTTGCCCTTACATCTTGAATTGAAGATAGCCGGATGTCCTATGAATCAATGATGCTGTTTGTTATGAAATGAATATTTATTGAGGTATTGTTTCAACAGATGTAGTTACAGACTTACAGTGCAGTCAGCTCCCTTGTACATGATAAAGGTATGCGTATGCCTTTTACTGCATGAGCAATATTTTTGGTAAAATGGAAATATGTGATGGATTCTGCTTATCCTGGCCATGTACATAATCCGTGCTTCAACCTGTGACAATTGCGCATGTAATTAACCAAACGAATGAATGATCAACTGCTTTGATGGATCACAATCAAGAATTGATACTAGCGATTTTTTTATGCATAATGAATTAATGATTAGGAATCACATTAAATACATAACAAGCATAGTCTGATAGTAATCACACCTAAAAACAAATGTTGAAGTCCAAAGTTCAAATCTCTCTCCCCATATCAAAATAAATATATTAACATCTTCACTGCTTTGAATCCAATAGTCAGCAACCATGACAGGTGATCTGTCATTGATTTCAAAGACTAGCAAAACAATGCCAATTCTTGGGCTGTTTTGACTGCATTTTTGTCTTGTCTAAAAGTAAGGAATTTGTAGGGTTTGGCATTGAAACCTTTTTTTTTCTTTTTTCTTTTTTTACAAATAATTCAACTTTTTTAAGCACATAATTCAGCAATGACTCATAGAGCACTAAACTAAAATTCAATAAATGAAACTAAGAAAAAATCACCAAGCAGTATAAGATTTTATTCTGTACAAACAAGATTGACGGGCTAAAGATAAAACCATTGTACTGAAGCTAAATATTTGTTGATGTTGAGCGAGAGAGAATTATCTAACCAACCTTGAATTTTGAAGAGGACACTACTATCTGAAACTTGTTGGCCAGCCGTTACGTGAAGTCCTTGGACTAATCCAGCGGAAGGTGCCTTTACTATGTGCTATCAAAAAAATTAAAAGCAAGAAAATACATGCATCACATTTTTTAGAAAACTGCTAAAAGGGTAATATTGTAGGCACAATCGGTACACACCTCCATCTTCATTGCTTCTAAGACTAAAATAGGTTGTCCTTCCTCCACCTTTGACCCATCCTTTGCAAGGACCTTGACCACTAAACCAGCCATAGGTGCTACCACAGTCCCTGGAGGGGCACTTCCAGTTTCATAACTGGTCTTATGTTGGGTTTCATCATCAGCAGACAACTCAATCCCCAATTTTTGTCTAAAATGATGGTTATGCGACCCATGCCATGCATGAATGTGCCTGGTCCGATCCTGCCACTCCACATTCTTATTTCAGTACTATATAGAGACAAACCTAGAGAGAGAGATAACTTAAATAGAGTATTGAATTCTCTGCTATTAGTCCTAGAAATGCTGCATCATACCAAAGCAATACATGACTCCTTAATCAGTGACAATTAGATGTCATTTTAAATAAACAACGTATTCAGCAGACCAAGTGTTAAAAAAAATGTTGAAACACAACAAAACCCCATCATGATAGGTCCAAAACACAAAAAGGTTACTCACCAGTCACCACCTAGTAGTAGAGAAGTTGTTAACATAGCACCAAACACAGGTAATGATCGAACCAACTACTTTTGAGTTTTTTTTCAAAAATAAAATAAAAATACACATGGTTGAACTATCAATCAACATAAGCGCTAGTATAAACTTTAAGAAAAAGGCATTTACCTTGGTATAAACAGCTAAATTAAGATCCATGCTCACACCATCAGCTTCAACTCTAAAATCATGCTCCCCTAGGTGTGTTGTTTTGACTTCTAAACCAGGCGAGCCATCTTCCGACTGTATATGCATAGAAAAAATCGTGAATTATATTAAAGTGCAAGTCGAGCTAGTGAGACGACTAAAAGACGAAAAATGGTGGAGGGTGAGGGACCAAAACGAAAAAAACAAATGAACTCTTAAAAATGATAACTTCAAGATCTAGATGCTAACACCATTCATTTCTAAGTAGGTAAGCACCTCAATCAGATAGTTCCCATCTGGCTTAAAAATTATCATAAACGTCAAAAGCTTGGAACCACCACTATCATATTCATTCTCCCACTCAAATTCCATAACGCGCCTAGCATGATGATGGACTCTGAAAGGAGGATGAGTGTACCATATGGAGGGTAAACTGTGGCCCCCTGAACACATTGCCAAATGCAGACACTAAGAGGATCATATAGAATAACTATCACAGATTCCCAGACAGGAGTACGAGTGGGACCTTCAACTTACCAGGGGGGCTATCCTTCAAAGTAGAATGTTCCTTTTCACAAATACATGCAGCTACCAGGAATGCACCGAGTCTTGCAGCATTGTATGCTTCCTTTGCTAATATAGAGTTACTAGGATCAACAAAGAGGTCTTCTTTATGATGCTCAATAAAATGGGTTTCCACATTTCCACTTTCAAATTCCCTATGGTTGGCAAGTTTTTGTAGAAAATTGATATTAGTTGGCACACCTGCGACCTGACAACAAACAATACTACCAATGATCAAATCAAGATTAACAAACATTGCCAAGATAAATGTGGCTCATGAAGAATTTGGCTAGCAGACATGAGGGAAACATGAATGTACAGATAAACCTGCAAAGTGATCCTTAAGAACAGAGATGCATATGAAGTAACATGAATTTTCACCAGCTTCAAACTATTCATTCAAATAAGTATCTGAACTAAAAATTATAAACATATAGATCCATCTTGCCATTTGAACCCTCTACTATCTTCAAGATTACTAACACACATTTTTCCATAATATGAGTGCAAGTTCTCAGAAGACTTTCACAATTAGAGATATTCTATCAAGTTGAAACGTGATTATTTATCTAATTAACTCTTTTGCATCGCTGTTGAAGACATGCGTCTACAAAAGGATATACCTGAAAGTTCGACAAGCAATTCTTCAGTTTGAGTAATGCGGCTGCACGATTTTCACCCCCAACTACAAGCTTAGCAATCATTGGGTCATAGTGCATGCTGACAGTGTCTCCTTGTTCAACTCCAGTCTCAACCCGGACTGCTAAATGGTGGATACACAACGTAAGAAGAATGACAGCAATACATTAAAATAAAAAGACATGAATATTCCATAAACTTAAAGGTGGTGGTTTGCTAAATTCAAGAAAAAGGGATCATAATGATCTCATCTCATATGCTCTTTTCAACAGAAAATATGCCTGAAGATTTGAACAAAGGTGTGAATCTAATTGAAGGTTGGTCAGGATTGTCTGACAAGAAAAACTAAGGCTCTGTCTACCAAAAAGTGAACCAGAAAAATAAAAAACAACTGGTTGGCACTAATTCTCCATAAAGAAGGTGGTGCATTTATTTCACTGTATATAAATAATTTGGTCTTTATACACAACTTCACCTGCTGCAGTAACTGGTACAGGACGATAATGATGAAGAACGCCGGTTGCAGGAAGAAATCCTTTTGGAACGTTTTCAGCATATATTCGGGCTTCAAAAGCATGACCTATTAAAAACTATGAATAATCAAAAACCTGTCAAGAGAATGATTAATCATAATCACCAATGATCTAAATATTAGATGTGATATAAATACTTGTGCATGAAGAACAAAAAATAATCAGCAGACTAATTCATGTTTTAAAAGAAAGAAAATGTTGTAAAAATTGTCAAGACACAAAATAAATAAGAAAATAAAAGCAAAGCAGAGCAAGAGAAATTTACGTGGTTCAGTGTAAAGCCTACGTCCACGGGCGGAGATGAAAAGAAGTTCACTATAATCAATGGAGAGTACAAAAGAGTGTCTTAGAATCACTCACAAGAGTGTCTCAGAATCACTCACAAAACCCAAAACCCTATTACACCCAAAGAACTCTCTAACAGCTCAAAAAGACTGTTCCCTACAAGATCCTGTAATCACATATTTATAATATGGGTAGAGACAAAATAGGAATTTATATCAAATTAGGTTAACAGAATATAAAGATGTAATGATGATCTCTAACTAAGATTTATGCCAACCTCAAAAAAATTGATCATTATTTACAATTACAGTCTTTTTATTATTTTACAAATTTACCCCGCTAAACTTCTTCTTCTTAAGAACTCTGCTCAACTCATTTCATATTAATGTTTCTTGCCCAACCTTTTCCCAACCAAACTGTCGTATGGAGGGCCTAACAGCTAATTTATGTATACATCTAAAAATTACACGGTGTTATATTCAAATGTAAATATGTAATATATTTGCAGTCATCAGGCAACGCTATAGTTCTCCACTTTGTCCATCAAAATTATGTCCAAACATTTGCTCTTTATATTGCTTTGCCACCGATAAAAATCATTCATATCTTCTATCTTAATCTACTAAATGTATGAACCACCAAATTTACCTACACCCTGCTTAACCTAAATCCTATAATTCAAATACGTTTCACCAAAACTGTGCCTAATCTTCCTCGAGATACATAATCAAACGATTATCAGCAAACCAGCCAATCTAGTGGGTGGCCCTTCATTCTATGCCTGGCCAATCCATTTACAACTGATGTAATAATGTAGTTCCAAACAACTTGTGATGTAAGCATATGACAAGAGTAGTTATTCCATCACTTTCAGTTTACTAGGAACAAAACAACAAATTCCCAATAAACACATCTTAGAAACTTTAAGTTTCCAAAGCTTATAATTAAGTTCTGAAGGAGATGTGTTATTTGGGAATTAGACTAAAAACATGCCATGAATCGTATTGCAACACTATTTAGATGGGATGGGCATGGTAGATCACCTAACATGGGCACTTGCAATTGACTCATTGGAAGAGGCTCTCCATTAGCAACACGGATTTGCCACTCTACAAGATCTTGACCAACAATCATCTCTGTCACAGGATGTTCAACCTAAAAAAAAATACACATGCTCCTTATAAGAAATTTGCCAAGCTTGAAGATTCAGCTTTACAAATAGAAAAGAGTGATAAATGTACCTGAAGACGGGTATTCATCTCCATAAAATAAAATTGACCGGATACAGTATCAACTATGAACTCCACGGTGCCAGCACTGTGATAATTAACTGCCTTTATATAATAAACAGGGATTAGAATTTAGTGATTATAATTGATGGAGATAAGATATAAATTATCAAATGAATGGAAATATGAACGATTATAATCATTATTTGAACAACCTAAGAGTATTTTTTGCTATCATACATACATAGCACTCATCATTTGTAATTTTATCCAACCGACTGTGAATATCATATTGAACAACATATGGAATTGGGAAATGATGTTACCTTGGCTGCAGATACGGCAGCCTGACCCAAGTGGGACCGGAATTCATTGGTAACATTTGGCTGCATTAATGGAGATTCAAACACACAACTTCAGTAGATATATGAGAAAATCCCTGAACCTAAAATAAAGAAATTGATTCATTACAGCTGGAGCTTCTTCAATTATCTTCTGGTGTCTTCTCTGCACACTGCAATCCCTCTCATACAAATGCAGCACATTTCCATACTTGTCTCCAAATATCTACAACATCAAGCATAAGAAAATCAAAAGAATTGATATGAAAACTAATAAAAATAAAACCCATCACTTGAATGAGCTCCATTTTTGGCTTAAATTTTAAAGCATGAAGCTATCCAAATAACAAAGGGGAAAGTGCATGATTAGATTTAGTAAATTAAAATTGATATCGAATACTTATCACACATTTAATCTGAATATAAAATTTAGAAGGAATTGTACAACCACAGTACCTGGACTTCTATGTGCCTTGGTTGAGTAATGTATTTCTCCAACAAAATTGTGTTAATGCCAAAAGATGCGGCAGCCTCACGTTGTGCTCCCAGGAAAGATTCCACAAAATCACTCTGACTTTGCACAATTCTCATACCCTAAAAATCAGCTAGTAGTGAGAACCACATTCAAAAGAAACTATATGTACCACTTAACAAAAACAGGTATATTTTGGCCTGAGAACAAATTTTATCCGCATTGGGTTTAAGATAATTCCTATAAATCAAGCTTTTATCAAACAAATAACGAAGAATTTGAATTGTAAATCATCAGTGTCAATACATAGAAACAGTATATTTATAAAACTTCCACCATCAATGATCACAGGGTTATGGAAAAGATTGTATCACACTATTACGATAATAATAAAAGGGTGACAAGGGTTATGACACACCTTCCCTCCACCTCCATGGGTAGGCTTTATTAAAATAGGATAGCCAATTTTATCTGCTTCTGATTTCATAAAATCAACATCTTGTTCATTGCCATGATATCCAGGCACAAGTGGCACCCCTGCTACGCCCATTATTCTCTTTGATGCACTAGTAGCCATATATAACATGAAGCAATTAAATAACAGAGAAATGATAAAAAAAAAAAAAACTCAAAGAAAAGTGTCAAAGTGGTTTGCACCTCTTATCACCCATGTCCCGGATAGCAGAAGCTGGGGGGCCAATAAATGTAAGACCCTTATCTCCACAAAGTTGAGCAAAATGGGCACTTTCCGACAAGAAACCGTAACCAGGGTGGATAGCCTGTTTATCAAAACAAGATATCCACTTTGAAAAGCATGTTCCAACTATAATAAGCAATTCATTCAACCTAACACGGCAAGAGCAGCTATGAAGTGATAAAATTGCATACATTAACGTTAATAACTAAACATTCATGCTAGAATTTCGCATAATTCATATTGTGTGCTGTTAAACTGAGCTCCAGGATTCATCATTACTCAAAGACAACAAAAAATAAAATCAGACTCAGTAAGCTAAATTAAAAACAAAAACTAATAATAAAAAACTAACGAATAACACAACACTAATCTCATTTGAAGATTAACACAAAGAGCTTTAGAGCTCAGTACCTGTGCACCAGTTCGAATCGCGGCGTCGACTATGGACGAGCCGTTAAGATAACTCAACCGAGCCGGAGGAGGACCAATTCGAATGGCTTCGTCGGCGGATTTCACGTGAAGCGAGTGTTCATCAGCGTCACTGTAAACAGCGACAGTCCTAATCCCCAATCGCTTGGCGGTTTTGATGATCCTGCAAGCGATTTCGCCTCTGTTGGCTATTAAAATCTTTTCAATCTGTTGCGCAGGTTTGTCGTGAGAAGTTGATACGCTGAAGAGTCGTGCTCGGAGAAGGAACAGTTTGTGTGTGGATTTTCGACGGAGAATTGAAGCCAATGACGACATGGCGTTTTGGTTCAGAGCTGTTTGACTGACTGCAAGAGTGGATATGGATTGAAATGGTGATGACTGTGAGTATTATATGAGCACGAATGCACGATCGAATTCGATAATTGAATATTTGGAGTTTCGAGTGTTGAGTGTGACTCTTTGGATTTGCAGATGATGTGGATCTTACCTGTCAAACTCTTCCTGTTATGCCTTGGTTTGGTTTAAATTTTAATTAATTTATTATTATTGGGCTTGTTGGGCTGTTCTTGATGGACCTGGATATGGGCCCATTAATCATTTGGGCCCATAAGCTGACCATGGAAGGTTCGTTTATCATCACTTGTTTATTCATATACATAGTTTAACGCCTATATAATATTTTATTTTTAGCTTGATTTTTCAAAAAAACGTTTTTTTCGAAACGTTTGAAAATGATTAAAAATAATAATACTGTAATAATAATAATTCATTTGTACTATTTCTTACTCTATTAAATTTAAATTGTATTTAAATTCTAAACTACATATCTCCTAACTTTTTATTTTTTAAAGCATTACATTTACAACTAATACAATATGACTGTCAGGACCGGTCAAGATCAGACAGTACATTTACGGTCTAGATAACTACTTCCACTAACTGAAAAAAAACTCCTCACATATATTTATAAAATACGTATTGTGGGATTCAAACCCCTGACCACCGAGTATGGAAGGAATGTGCACCACCATCTCGGTTAAAAAGTGATGTGCACATATTTCCTAACTTTAAACTTACGTTTTGCTAATATATATGCAATAACCGTAAACAGTAAACTTGTAAGCTAGTTGATAGAGATCTCATTTCAAATTTTCAAATTTTCAATTTTATTTTTACGTAAGTCAATGAATAGACATGTTGGGAGTTAATTAAAGGTAATTTACAGTGGCATAACTCTTTCATTAAAACCAAGCTTATGTAGTTTGTCATTTTCATTGTAAACGTAAAAGAGAGGAGTACTGATGAAATGATGAAGTCGATGACTTTTGCCAACAGCCCATTAATACCTGCAACTAACAAAAAAGCCAAAATCAAATTGGGGTATCTGATCTCACATGAAAGGAAAAACCAATGCTAGCCTAGCTCTCTTTAACTCTTAAGGCAGTTGGGAGTGGGGCCACACTTGCTTTCGCTTTATCTAACAACATAATGGCAAATTATAGCATGAGCTTTTATAGAATTTTTTATCATTTAATTTATACAATCCTGATATGATTTACATACCGTAAGAATATGTGTTTACGTGGAGAGTTTTCTTTCTATGTCTTGGGATAGATATATCTTCTTTTAGAACTAGAAAATTTATATTCTCGTGAATAGATTTTTAGATTATACATATAATGTTTGATATCGATAAACCGTTTAGTTTTTGATTTGAAAAGAAAAGAACATGTGCATTTGCTTACCAAATTCAACCATAATATCACTTACAATTCTCTTAACTAGGTGCCCTCCCTTATGTGTCTCTCTTTTCACTGCTTTCTATGCGTACATGTGGATTGAGATCGCTAAATAATGGGGAGGGGGTGAGGTGGTCCTACTAGGTTGGGTTGGTGGGTGCTTCATGGTTGGGTTTCTTGATGCTCTCTATATTTTTGTCTTACCGAGCCTCCCTGTATGTGATTAATTTCTTCTAAGTTTGGTTAATTACATTGGCATGTCTCAAATACAAAGCATAAATGATATACAATACTTATGGTTGTATTCACTCTTTCTTATATAGGAGTAACCGAGTAAATACAATGAGATTACCTAAGGTTTAATATAATTGTACGTAGAGACTAGGGAGTGAATTATATATTTATCTATTTAGACCTCTCTTAATAGAAATAATTTAAAATTTTTGAAACAGTTTTTAATGTCAACTGTTTATGACGTCAACTTACAATGATATTTGTTCAGAAGAAAAAAAAAAAAAAACTTACAATGATATAGTTAAAAAAAAAAATAAAAAAATCTAGATTGCATTGGATGCATCAATTCTATATATAATATAGTACATCTAATTTAATTAGATGATCCCAATTCATATGCATAATAATTAGATTAAATATGTAGAAATGAGGTTGATCCGGTTGTAAAATTTCTCACACATACACTATAAGGTTGTAGGTTCGAGTCTTTCCCTACCAAATAACATTAAATATGAGTTATGCATAACCTACTTAGATATTAACATAGTTAATTGGGTTGTACTTATACCGAAATTATACTGTGACTTCCACTTCATATATTGGGACATTGGGTGGTAGTACTAGTACTAGACTAGTAGAGTAGTAGTACCCAAATATAATAATATACAACTAGTTTAATTAACTTTGAAATTAAATTATAAACAAACAGCTTATGATAAACATTTAAAAAAAAAAAAAAAAAAAAGTAAAATGATGTCCTCACGAGGCAGACATATGGTTTAAAAACAAGAGTGTCTGAATTTAGAATTTAGAACACCACCACCACCAGGTCAAGGTGAGACCATTCATTGACCCCATAGGCCATATCATTCTTCTTTATTCAGATTTCAGCCTTAGGTGAAAGCTTGCTTTGATTTAAAGTAATTTTGTGACTTACAAGCAACACATGATGCACCCTCTTTTGTAAAGTCTGTCCATCATGTTTTCTTTTTTTAGTAATAATAATAAATTAATATTGTCTGACCATGAAGGATTTTTTTTTTTTTTTTTTTTATAATTAAAAGTTGTTGTTAGTTAACTAAAATGATCTCACACCTGAAGAACTTTCCTCTTTCTTCTACCTCATATTGCTTTTCCATATATATATATATATATATATATATATATTTTAAATCAATGCACACAGATATAATTTCAATAGTGCGATGAATGTAGAATATTAGATTTACATACTTTGACTAAAATGTATGCATTTATCAAAACTTTTTCATAATCAGTAGTCTATATACATTGATCCTGATATAGTTTGTACATTGATTAGAACGAAATCGTATATATATATATTACTTGTGCTACGCTGACTCAAACATGAAATATTGAATAACTGTTTAGTCGTCATTTATTGATTACCACTAAAGCAAATTGGACTGTGATAATATCTCAAACACTTAATTGTATACATCCATCCACTTTTAACTGCAGGCATTTCTTTAAAGTTTGATCCTGATACCATGCATGTGCCATTTAAAAAAAAAATAAAAAAATGTGCCATTTAATATCCAATTTATTTCTTGGTTAACTTTTTCTTTTTTAAAATGATATTAAAAATTAATTTATAAATTTATTAAATCTTTTCCAAATTTAAACACTTTTCACTTTGGCCCCTCTAAAGTTTTTTGTTTTTATATAATAGCTTCCTCAAAACTTGAATTTATGACTTCGCCCATAGTGGCTTAGTCCTTGACAGCAGGGAAGAGATCTCCATTGTCCACATACACTTTATGATTTAATGGGTAAAGATGAAACTCAAACCCCTATCACATATGTAAAAGAGAAAGGGTGTCAATATTGTTATTTATAAAACTAATTACTACACCCGTATTTTATTAGAAATTTTAATTATAAAAATATCTCAATATAAAAAAAAAAATTAAAAAAAGTTTTAAAAAAAAAACTTATGATAAACCCTAATTAAACTATAATTTTATTACAAGTATTAAACTTTCTCATCATTACATGATTATCATATAACAATGCAAAGGAAAAAGAATTTTCAAACGACTCTGATCATATAGAGGTAGGTATTATTTTACTTTTTTTTTTTTTTTTAAATCTTTATATCTAGTTATGAACTCTATCAAATATATATATATATAAATATATATATATTTAAAGATAGTTGATCTTCCCTTTCATAAAGCTCCTACATTCAAGACATTTTCAAAAGTAAATTGGATCATCATTAGAAGATTATTTGATTCTAAAATTAATATGATTTTTTTCAGGGATAATTATCCTGGTGACCACCAATTTGGGTGCACATTATCCAAATGACCATTAAATGGGGAATTGGTTTTAAAATGACCATTTTTGGTGAACACTGTGACACTAATGACCATTCCATCCTATTCTGTTAACTTTCCGTTAAATGAGTGACATTTTGGTAAATAAGAAGATGTCATTCTATCACAATATTTATTATACATATATATATATATATATATATACTATTTTTTTTCAACTACTGGAATTTTTTTTTTCAAAATTTGTAAACCTACCTCTAGAATCATATGAAACGTAACCATAATCATTTATCTCTTAATTTTTTGACAAAAAATATCCATTTATCTTATTCAAATATCTTTACCCAACAACATTCAAATTTCATTGGTTTAATTGTTTACAACCGAAACCAAACGGTTTTGTTCAGTTTGGTTTAATAGTTTATGAAAATAATATATTATTTTTTATTTAAACAATATAATAATATCAAATTATCAATATAAGTAGTTAACCCTATTGTCAATATTCTAAATTATAATACTAAATTTAACTCAAGTATAGAATGGTAATTGTAAAAAAAAAAAAAAACTCAAGTGTAGAAAGACTAAAACTTATAAAATAAAACTAAGTCATTCAAGTTTCCAAGTTAATAATATCTTTCACCATCTAAGCAGTCACTTTGAAGTTTTGAAGTTCTCTCTTCTTGTTGCATTGACATCGACCCAAGTAAACTTTAATTTTTATTTTTTATCTGATAATTTAATTAATTAATTATATATATAATTAATTAAATATTGTGATGGAATGTCATCTTCTTATTTACCAAAATGTCACTTATTTAACGGAATGTTAACGGAATATGATGGAATGACCATTAGTGTCACATTGTTCGTCAAATATGGTTATTTTAAAACTAATTCCCTATCTAATGATCATTTTGATAGTGTGCACCCAAATTAATGGCCACCAAGGTAATTACCCTTTATATATATATATATTTATATATTATGTGAGTTTATAATATAAGAGGGTAAATATATTCATTTCAATAAGGGTATTATTGACATTATGATAAGTGTTTATAATAATATTTATTTTTTAAATTTTAGATATAAGTGTACTTTTAAAAATGAGTGTACTAATTAGTTTTATGGATGATAATATTTACACCTAAAGAGAAAGAAAAAAAAAACGCACACAGTCATTTTACTGAGAGTGAAAGTAGTTAACTTGAAAAGTTATGGAAACAATTCTGGTCCAAACATTACAAAGTGCCCTTTTCAAGGCTTAGGGGTCGTTTATTTTTTCCACTTAAAACTTAATGGATCTGAATTGAATTTATTAAGCTGTTTTGTTTGTTTTTTTAAGTGCTCAAACAACTTAAAAATATCAAAAAACAACTTAAAAAATAATGTAATAAATCATGACTTTTAACTTAATTTCAAATCACTGGATTGCAATTAAAATATTCACTTCTATGTCTATTTTCCCAAAAAAGATATATTTTCAAATTTATTTTAATTTGATAGAGTGTAAAGATCTTTCTTTTAATAAATTTCTTATTTTTAACGGCTTTTAGAAAGGAAAAAAAAAAAATCACTTCTCATAGAGACCGGTGTATATAATTCAGAAACCTATTTTTTTTAAAAAAAAAAAATTAATAATTTTTTTTTATTATTTGGTTTTCGGTGCATATGATCTAGGAAACCAAAAAACAAAAAACAGCTTCCTCAATTATATATACCGGAAATGTGAGCAACGTGTAAAATGACTTGAATTTTTTTTTTTTTTTGATAATAAATTGAACTTGAACTTTGTTTGTAGAACATACAAAATTATAATAAATTTTTTGTTTTGTTAAATTGAACTTTAGTTTGTATAAAAACATGCATGTTAAATTACTTCTTTTAATTAACATTTAGTATGGATATAAATGTAAAATTATTTGTTTTCAAAAAATTTTATTTTTAAAAAACAAAAATGTTAACAGTACATTCAGATGTTAGGAAAAAAAAAAAACATGTCATTCTGATTCAGATTTCAGTCTCTATTCAGTTTTCAAAAAAATTTAGTCTAAAAATCAAACGACCTCTTACCGTCTAATTTCTAACATCTCATGCCAAGTCCTTTTCTTGTATAAAACCAAAGTCATTAAACCTTTTTAATTAATTAAATTAACTGCACCTTTTTAGTTGTTGGTAGTTGTTATTCATCAATCAAAGCCTCCTTCCAAGTTTCTGGCCTTATATGGAGGCTGTGGAAATTGAGACCAAACTTTGTCCATGATTTGATTTGATTTATTTATTAATGCCACTTAATAATACAAAATTCCAAGTCATCTTATCTTTTTGTTCAATAATTATATTCGGAAAATGTTGTTTTCAATTGAAAAAGACTCCGTAGACAAATACTCACCTCATAATTTGACTTTTGAAAGCATAAACCTAAGCATGCTTTGTATCCATCTCCCATCGCACAAGAGAAAAGCAAATAAACAAATAAACTGATAATTAGCTTGCATTTCCTGTTCTTGTTCTTTTTATACTGATAACCGATTATTGATGTATTTTTATCAACTACATTACTATTTATTATTTCCTGTGAGTGTTTTTTTTTTTTTTTTTTTTGTAAATAACATTTTTAAATGAATATATATATATTTAAATATAAACCTTTGAAAAAAGCTGGTTATCAAGTCTTATCAAAAACACTGTAAATTCATTCTTAATTTTTAAAACGCTGCGTGATCCATATAAAATTGTTATTAATTCTTTTTTTTTTTTTTTTTTTTTTTAACATTGTCAAAAAAAAAAAAAAAAAAAATCAAATACATATATGTATATCGTCATAAATAGTTATAATGTCAAATTGATATCTATATATTATCTCAAAAATTAATATAAAAAAATCTTACTAGTTAGTCTAACTCTATTTGGAATTTGAAAGATTTCAAAAGTGTGATCAATTCAGATTTATAAAAAATCTATAAAATATAAGTGTATTCAGTCCAGTTTTTATTTTTATTTTAAAAAGAAAAAAAGTAAATTTCATTAAAGAGAAAGATTACACCTGGTGTGGGCAATCGCCCGATATAGCCGAAGCCACACAATGAGGAAAATCCTCAAATCAAACTAAATCAGAATCAACAGATAAGCTTAACTTATCAAGGCCATAGGCAGCCATATTGGCCTTTCTAGTAGAAAACATGACAGAACAATTCGGAAATAGCTCCAGTAGCAAAACCGTATCAAAAAGACCTATATCTGACTAGAGAGGATGAGCAGCATGAACTAGATTCACAACCCCGAGTGCATCTGATTCAAGAACACAACGAAGCAACCCGGTTGACTAACCGAGTTGTAAACCCATCAGCATTGCAACAGCCTCTGCAACTTACGGTGAGAAACCAGCCATAACCACTTGAGCAATAAAAGCAATCACCTCTTACGCTACCAAATCTTACATCAATGGTCGCATCCTTATTAATCTTAAATAAATCTAGAGAATGAGGTTCTCAGACAATATCTTCCACCTGGTTTGAGTTCAGAGCCTTAATGTTTTTCGAATTGGCAAATTGGAAATCTAATAAAAACGAGTAAGCCCATCAGGAAAAGAGTCTGACTTATACACACATCTATTTCGCCTACACCACACTCGCCACATGATAATGCAAAGTACCTCAAACTCCTCCAATAGCCGGTTCTTGCAAGACTCCATGAAATCCAAGAAATGCAGTCCATCATTCACAGAGGTTCCTCGCATGAAGGGAAACATGGATCAGATTTTTTTCATAGTTAGGCACCCTCTCATCGCGTGGATTGTGGATTCAATTTGAGAATGGCACATAGGTCATCTACTATCCACCGTTACTCCACGCTTAGCAAGATTGACATTTCACGGAATCTAGTGATCGCAAGCCTTCCACATCAAAATTTTTACGTTGGAAGGTATTTTGAGTTGCCACAAAAACTTCTACCAAGATTCCAACTTGCTAAGGCCAGAGGAACTAGGATTCAACACCATGGAGCAGTCAACATGATAACCGTTATGCATTGTATTTCCACTTGACTTCTCAAAGTGCTACATCAAGGAATATTCTACCACTGAATTTGAAAGAGGAAGGCTTAAAATTAGATTAGCATCAGTTGAAAGAAAGGATTCTCGCACAGTCACACGAGATGAACAACAATGTCATCCCCAAAAGCGCGAAGAGAAATGACTCTAAACGTTAAAGGTCTCGGAAGCCACTTATCTTTATAAATAGAGACTGACGAACCATCTCCAATACGCCACCGCAACCCAACCTCTAGTAGGCCTCTTCTCGGCACAAACTCTTCATAAGAAAATAGCTACCGAAGAAGAAGGATAATAGTACCCTTTCAAAACCTTAACTGCTAACGTGTTAGGATAATTAATAAGATGCCAACATTGTTTGGCTAAGAGGGCTTTATTAAATATCGAAAGATCACGGAAGCCTAAACCCCTTCGTCTTTATTCTAGCATAATCTTGACCAAAAGCACCAATTCAATCTCCTATGGTCGTCATCCGAGCCCCACCAAACCCGAGCACTAAAGTGATACACTCTTTGATCAACGACTTTGGTAACTTAAAGAGTGACATAGCATAAGTCGGAATTGCTTGAATCATAGCTTTTAAGAGGACTTTTTTACCACCTACGGAGAAAAGTTTATGTTACCAACCTTAACTCTATCCCAAACACCATTCTTAATATTTAAAACAAATTTGTCTCTTGTTTATGCCCATAAAACTCGGGAGCCCCAAATAACGCTCATGACACTCAACCAACTGAACACCAAAAAGACCCACCCAGCTTTTCACGTTACGTCGAAGAACTTTCCTACTTACATACATGGATGATTTCTGATAATTAACCACCTGGCCTGAAGCATTCGCATAACAGTCTAACACCCATAAGCTTTGGTGGGAAACATATCAAATACCGCCCTTCGAACATCCTCGGTCGAAAATTTTGAATCTAAAAAAGCATTACTCCTAGCTGAGAGGCTAGGCTCAACACAGTAAAAACCTTCTCTGTGTCCACTCGAGATGGGTTGCTAAAGTTGAAGATATCTGAAAAATATTGGTTGACAACATACACCATATCAGTCTTCTCAATTCTCCAAACACCAGAGGTATCAAACAATCCCTTTATTTTAGAGTTAAATTCATTTTAGTCCCTCTAGTTTGACCTAATAGCCAAACTGGTCCCCTGGTTTTCAGAATTATCTCGTTTAGTCATTCTGTGAAGATTTCCGTTAATAAAGTTGAATCTGATAGGGTCAAAAGGTCAAATGACCCTGCTGCCCTTTATGACTGTTGAAATTAAACCAATAATAAAATTGCCCATTTCTTCTTGTGACCGTTGTACATGCAACGGCTACAACACTTCTAACCTTTATAAATTCAAATACCTGTATACATACAAACATACAAACATTTCTTGAATTATTTTCTTGGAAACAGCTCCATACAAACCTTTCTTCACACCTTGACACTTACAAACACCTGCATACATTTCTTGAATTATTTTCCAACCATACAAACACCTGCATACAAACCTTTCTTCACACCTTTACACATACAAACACCTATATACACTTCTTTAATTATTTTCCAACCATACAAACAGTTGCCTACAAACTTTTCTTCACATATGCATACATTTCTTTATATATTTTCATGTCTTGAATTATTTTCCAACCATACAAACCACTAAAACATCTATATCAATTCAGATATAAAGCAAGCAACATCAAGCAAGTTTATTTCCAAGAATCAACATCCTGGAAATATCCAAGAAACACAACCAACATCAAGCACATTAATGGAGGCTACATCAAGCTCAACGTCAAAACGGAATATCAACGGAGGGATAATAAAGTTCAAGAACCGGAAATGCTCATGTGGGATTAAAAGCAGGCATAAAAATATCAGAATCTATAAACAATCCAAATATATTGTTTTTTTTTTTTTTTGGTGAGAGAGGAAAATGCAATTTCTATAGGTTTTGGGAATCTAATAATGAAGAATTCAACGTATCCGAATACATTGAAAACATAACATAAATGTATGATGGTAAAGATAATATTCTGCTCGAACAAGAAATGAAAGATGTAAAGGCAAGATTACAGAGGCTAGAAAGGTATGCAAGAATGCAAAATCAAGATACAAGTAATCATGGTAAAATGCATCACCTAGAGTTTATGCAAGGAGGGTCGAGAGTGATGTGTGTTGTTAACATGATTTTGCTTAGTTTAACCATAGTTGTGCTTGTACTTATTATGACCAGCAATCGTTGATTGTACACATTCATCATACATAGTAAACTTTTAGCATAACATAATCAATAAAAATACCTATCGTTCATCATTCCTTTACATATTAAACCTAACAACATTCATGTCATAAGCAACATATGTAAAAACATTCATAGTCTAAGCATGGTTATTTGTCTAGCATTTTCAAAAACATATTAAGCAAAAGTTTTCATAACCATACCTAAATATCTAGCAACAATACCATATAATTAAAACAAAATACCGATGCTTAATCAAAGTACTTAGAGATAACAAAATTGCACTGCCACCTTAAAAACAAGTTTTAAAATATTTAATGTTGTTGTCTTCTCCCATCAGTCGAATAGCTGTTGCGTGACTTGCGATTGAGGAGATGGAGTCTGGTTTGGTTGATGTGAAGACAAGGCTCCATTATAAGTTTGTTAAAATACAAAACATATGAATTAGAAGTTGATGTTAGAAAATTATAAGAAAATTTAAATGAAGACAACATATAATTTTATTTTTTTTGAAACCAGCTAATTTATTAAATGTGGCCAAGCAGCCACAGCAGAACAAACCAACAGAGCAAAATAAACACACTCTAAATAGGCAACTCCAAAAAACAGAACAAGAAGCATAAGAACACAACAAGCACAAAAGAAAGACAAGCAAGTCAAATCTACTACCATACATATACGATATATGACATTGTGAGAAATGAATGAATAAAATATATGATATTAGACCCCAACTTAGCAAGACTATCTGCAATAGAATTTGAGACTCTAGACAATAGGAATACTTGGTTATCATTTCTACGTTGACAAGACCTTTTGTGTGCCCAACTTTATGACAAAGTTTGCGTATTACAGTGTCAGACCTCCCAACTTTAAGTGCCTTATTCGGTTCCCTTTTTCTCTGCTTCTTAGGCCTACCAGGTTGGACAGTGCGAGGTGGTGGATTGACAAGCTCTGTCTGTCCTGAAATCAATATATAAGCTGGAACTTCTAACCACCTTTTTTGATCTGGAATGGGATGGAGCATGTCTACATATGTCTGCAAGTAGGCATTGTTGGTGAGGCTACTATGGACAAACTCAACCACATTGTCCTTCACTGCTACTCTACCACAATAATGGCTTATTGTAGCCATAACATGACAATAGGGAATCTCACTCACTTCCTAACTACCACATTGACAATTGTACTCTCTTAGTTTCACAGCATAACCTCCTCTTGCACCTAGAAGCTCATATTCCATGTTCCCTGTTGCTATCATTGTCAAAGTCCTACTTACCTTACTATGCTTCAAGATTTTTGCATGAACCCTTGGTGGTAAAACTGAAGTCCAACCTCTACACTCCTCATTTCTCTCATTGAACTTCCTCATAACCATCCTTCTAATAAACTCAAGCAAATTTAAGTATAATATAGCTTTATAGGTACCTAGCATGCTATTAAAAGCCTCGTTCATATTGTTGGTGACATGGTCACACGTAATGATCGGGTCATATGCAAATCTAAACCAATGTTATGAATCTATCTCTTTTAACCACTTATTGGCAACAGGGTTAATAATACCTATCTCTTCCGTTGTCATTTTGAAGTCATATGCATTGGAGCTTCTAGCCGCTTTCTAAAACAACCTTTTGTAGTGGTCACCTTTGTAAGTTAGTTTGAAATTGGCAAAGATATACCCTGCATAATACCTGCCAAGAGAAAAGAAAAGGGTTAATTACATTTATATATATATAAATAAATATATATATATATATATATATATAACCATAATAGCAAAACTAAAAATGTTATGAAACTACCTTTTATAAGCAAAGGGAAAATAGAGCTCCAACGCAGCAATGACACCCTTTTACCTATTAAACATGACGGTTAAATTTCTGTCTGCGGGATAGTTTAGATAAATCTTCAGGTTGTTAAGAAACTACTCTCATATGTCCTAAGTCTCCTTCTCATAGATGCAAACAGCCAATAGTGTTAACTCACTGTTTGCATCCAATGACACAACTGAGAGCAGTACTCCTCCAAATGGGCCTTTCAGGTGACACTCATCCACTCCAATAAAGGGTTTGCAACCCTCCAAGAAGCCCACTTTATAAGGTTTAAAGCTTAAAAACATCTTTTGAAATATTGGTTGTGGCTGTTGGGTGCAGATATGAACTGTTACACCAGGGTTGCTCTGGTTCAACATATATGCATATTTCATCAAATATGCATATTTCATCAAATGCCCAAAACAATTAGCATGATCCTCTGCTAACTCCTTCAATGCTTTATGCTTGGCCTTATAAAATCTTTGAATTTCAACTGACACCTTATAGTTTTCCCTCAATAAATCACTTATCACCTTTAGAGCAATGCTAGGATTGCTCTTCACTAGCTTCTCAAACTTAGAGGCAATCCACTTAACATTAGCTTCTTTGTTGTTGTAAACCTTATGGTAGTCATGCTGGTCCACTAAGGTTTTAAGCATGAAAGTCACACCATCGATCATGTATGAACCATGTGCCCTCTATTCACAGTCATCTCCTGTTCACTTGTAAGTCTGTCTCACTCTATCATTTTTCATTCTTTTTAACTCTACCCCCTCTTAAATGGCATACTCCTTAAATATCTCTCTCATGTGCTCTTTATTGTTAACGATCTGACCTATATGAAAACTAATTATACCATCCACCATTCTCTTAAAAGGGTTACCTTTAACTAACTTAGCTATCCTAACCTGTTCTGGCTCAAGCTCTGAGTCAATAAAATACTCGTCATCAGATTTGGACTAATACCCCTCTTATTCATCCATACACTTATGTGAGACCATCATCCCCATCAACAGATTCTTCCTCAACAATTGGAACCTTTCTAAACTGTGTATTATCTTCATCACAATCCTCATCACCTCATCACCTCATAATCCCTATCATCATACTTCTAACTATCACCTTCATAATTCAGCTGTTCAGCCTCCATGTCACACCAACCTAACGGTTTGTATTCTCCTTCCATGTCCAACACTTGAGGCTCTTCAAGAGGAGTTGGAATGTAAAAAAATCCCCTGATTCAAACACTATCCTACTCAAACCACGCTCCTCAAACCAACTAAATAATTCAAGTAATTCATTGTCACTTCCCACCCCATATTTTTCACCAGACCAAGTTATTTGTGCCCACACATGGTAATCTCCAGTAGGAACGGTTTGTATTCTCCTTCCATGTCCAACACTTGAGGCTCTTCAAGAGGAGTTGGAATGTAAAAAAATCCCCTGATTCAAACACTATCCTACTCAAACCACGCTCCTCAAACCAACTAAATAATTCAAGTAATTCATTGTCACTTCCCACCCCATATTTTTCACCAGACCAAGTTATTTGTGCCCACACATGGTAATCTCCAGTAGGTACATCAGAGCATCCACTAAGCTTCTCACATATTGCATGAATTAGGGTGATGAGGCTAATGTAATCAGCATCACACTCATTTACCTCAACCAGATTAACCTCACATCGTACAAAAATTTTGAAAATTTCCATTGCACCTGTCAAAAGCAATAACAAAATATGAGTAAGCTTATATTTTATAAAAAGACTGCAATAAATAATACTTAAAAAAAAAAAAAAGACCACAATTAAATATAATATTAATTTGTTGCAAAAGAATATCATATCTACAGTACTAAAGCAAAACAACCTTATATGAACCTTAAAAAAAAAATAGAGGACAATACTCTCATACAAAAATATGAGGAAATATAAAAGTAGCAGATATATGTATGTATGCATATGTGGAAGGAAATATAAAAAATAGAGGAAAATTTTGTTTGTTTACAAAAATATATATACACCAATCTCGATTTATGATGATGCTTGATTTCAATTCATTTCATGAGTACTTTGTACATAACATAATAAATGTAAAAAAAAAAAAAAAAAAAATTAGAACCTATTGATGACAATAATGATCCATGGCCGAAAATCAAAACTCATTTGATGATTATCACATCATAGTAAGAAAAAATGACAAATTTTTTGAGGCAATTAAGCCTATATACCGTAGAGAAAATGTAATAAATTAAAAGCTTTGAAGACAAAGTCAAATGAATAGATGATAATTGAAATTTGGTGGGTTAATTATTTGGCTAATTATAAAGTGACCAAAATCCAAAGAAAAATAAGTAGAACCGTAGAAACACTTGATATAAACACTTACCATGTGTAAATCCTAGAAATTAAGTGTAGGATTGGAGAATATATGCATGAAAACTAAATGAGAAGCAAAAAAACAAGGAAAAAAAAATGATAAAACAAATGTTGCATTCAAGGCATTCAAGGGTGCATTCAAGGGTGGATCATTGGACAGTAAAAAATGATAAAACAAATATTGCATTCCATGGTGGATCATCAAACAAATATAAATGACAATCACAACTTACACTGTCACTTTGTCAAACAACAAACAAATATACACATATTGCCAACTGCAGTGTTCCATTTTTAACTGTAGCTTACTAGACTTTGTCAAACAACAAACAAAAATACACATCGCCAACTGCAGTGTTCCATTTTTAACTGTAATTTACTAGATTTTATCAAAAAACAAACAAACATACACATATTATTGGCAGAAGCACGAAAATGATTGTCCATCAACTCCAAATAAACCCTAACTCGATAGAAAACAATAATAAAAAAGATTTTTTTTTTCTTTTCAAAAAGTGCACTTCTAACACTTTGTTACACTTCAAGTAGATAAAACACTTCAAACAACTTTTAAAACACCCAGTTACATTTAAATGACTTACCTGACTCCATATCATCCTTAACCCGAAACAAAACAACACCAAAAAAGATTTTTTTTTTTTTTTTCAAAAATTGCACTTCAAACATTTTGTTACATTTTAAATAGATAAAACACTTCAAACAACTTTTACAACACCTAGTTAAACTTAAATGGCATATCTGGCTCCAAATAAACCCTAACCTGATACAAAACAACACCAAAAAAGAATTGTTTTTTTTTTTTCAACAATTGCACTTCAAACACTAAACAATTGAAACAAATAAAACATTTCAAACAACTTTTACAACACCTGGTTACATTTAAATGGCATACTTGGCTCCAAATAAACCCTGAACCGATACAAAACAACACAAATTTTTTTTTTCTTTCAAAAATTGCACTTCTAACACTTGGTTACACTTCAAACAGATAAAACACTCCAAACAACTTTTTCAACACCTGGTTACAATTAAATAATTTACCTGACTCCATATCAGCCATAACCCAATAGAAAACAACAAGAAGCAAGAATTTTTTTCAAAAATTGCACTGTTTTCATTCACAAAACACTTTAACAACTTTATCAACACCTAAATGGCTTTCAATTCCAATTCCATATAACTCCTAAACTCTACACATAATTTATTCCAAATTTAGATGAAATCTTTGGAGTTGGCAAACTCCATCAAAATCCATCACTTAAAACAAATCTACCAAACTCTAACTAAATGGTCGTTTATTTTTTCCACTTAAAACTTAATGGGTCTGAATTGAACTCATTAAGTTGTTTTGTTTGTTTTTTTAAGTGGTCAAATAACGTAAAAAATAAAGTAATAAATCCTGACTTTTAACTTAATTCCAAATCACTAGATTACAATTAAAATATTCTCTTCCAAGTCTTTCATTCTAAATAAGATATATTTCCAAAATTATTCTAATTTGATATGGTGTAGAAATCTCTCTTTTAACATATTTCTTATTTTAAACAAAAATTTTAATCATTTCTTATAGAGACCGGTGCATATAATTCATGAAACTATTTTTTAAAAAAAATCAATAACCTTTTTTATATTTGATTTCTGGTGCATATGATCCAAGAAATTAAACAAAAAAAAAAAAAAATTGATTTCCTCGATTATAAACCTGAAAACGTGGACAACATGTAAAATATCATAAATTTTTTTTTTTTTACAATAAATTAAACTTGAATTTTGTTTCAAGAACATGCAAAATTATATTCTTTGATGAATCTTTTGTTTTGTTAATTGAACTTTGTTTATAGAAGAACACACATGTTAAATTACTTCTTTTAATTAACATGGGTATAAATGTAAAGTTACTTATTTTCAGACAATTTTATTATTAAAAAAAAAAAAAACATGTTGATTGTACATTCGGATGTGAAAAAAAAAAAAAACATGTCATTCAGGTTCAGATTTTAGTCCCTATTCAATCTTCAGAAAAATTCAAGACTGTTCAGTCTTCAGACAAAAAAACAAATGACCTCTAACTCTAGATTGAATACATCCCCTATAGTGGTAATTAAATCTTTTTGTTTTAAAAAATATTTGTAATATTTTTATAATATTACAAATACTTCTAAAATATACCCAACAATGAAAGGTTGGAATTATGTTTAATTAAGTGATTTATCATATAGCATTGTTGGTTTATACTTTATAATACTGTTTTAATGGACATTTTGTTTATATATATATATATATATATATATATAAATAAGTGAGTAATTTTCTAATGATGACTTTTACAATACATATTTTAATCACCTATGATGAAATCGCATGTAATCAAATGTTTTTCGATGAAATTTTATGTATCCATCCTAAGAAAATTAAAATACATATTTGGTAAAAATTTAGAAATTTTTTGGATTTGAGAACTATTTTTTTTTTATTTTTATATTTCCCTATTTTTAAATGTTTTGTCTTAAAAAAAAAATCGAAAAAATTTAGTTTTTGCACCCGAAACTTTTTTAATTTTTTTTTTCTATAAATGTATTTCAATGTTTTAACCATCCATACAAAAAATCAAATTAAGATTCAATATATTTCATGTGATTTCATTAAAGGTGCTTAAAGTGTACATTGTAAAAAGTTCTCATTGGAAAATTAATATATATATATATATATATATACATATATATACGGTCCCATTCTGGTCAATGTATACCGATGTAACTACATCAATACCAGTGCATGTGGACCATTAATTATGGAGAAGTTTTGACAAGTGCATACACTTTAAGTCAAAGTATGTAAATCTAATAGTCCACATCTAATACACTGATGAAGTTATATCAGTAAGCACCGACTTGAATATATATATATATATATAATCTTTCTACTGTCAGTTCATCCTGAATCCCTGATATAAAATATATCAGGATGAAGAATATGAACCATATATTATGGAGAAGTTTTGATAAGTACATACATTTTGAGTCAAAGTATGTAAATCTAATAGTCCACATTATATACAAATTTTCTATTGTCAGTTCGTCATGACAATAAATATATCAGGACGAAGAATGTGGACCACTAAAATTACATACTTTGATTCAAAATGTATGCACTTGTCAAAACTTCTCCATAATCTATGACCCGCATTCTTCGTCCTGACAATAATATATCAGGACGAAGAATGTGGACCACTAGAATTACATACTTTGACTCAAAGTGTATGCATTTGTCAAAACTTTTCCGTAATCTATGGTCCACATTCTTTGTCCTGATATATTTATTGTCAGGACGAACTGACAATAGAAAGACTATATATATATATATAAATTGATTATTTACTATCAAGGTTACATTTGGAACCGTGCTAACTAAGTCCACGTCATTTGGTGCCTTGGTGGCGTAACCCTTCTCAAACACCCAAGCCGATGCAATATGAGCTTATGATTCAACTATCCTCATATGTTCCACATTTTTTTAGATCGATTCTACCTGAGTCACCATGACACTCCTTATATAAATTAACAAGAATCGGATAAAGTATTTCAATCTTGAAAATACAAAATAAATAAATAAAAATTGAAGTTTATATACAGATTTTCTATTGTCAGTTCGTCCTGATAATAAATATATCAGGACGAAGAATGTAGACTACTAGAATTACATACTTTGACTCAAAGTGTATGAACTTGTCAAAACTTCTCCATAATCTATGGTTCGCATTCTTCGTCCTGATATATTTATTGTCAAGACGAACTGACAATAGAAAGACTACATATATATATATATATATAAATTGGTTATTTACTACCGGGGTTACATTCGGAACCATGCTAAGTAAGTGCACCTCATTTGGTGCATTGGTGGGGTAACCCTTCTCAAACACCCAAGCCGATGCAATATGAGCTTATGATTCAACTATCCTCATATGTTCCACATTTTTTTAGATCGATTCTACCTGAGTCACCATGACACTCCTTATATAAATTGAAACTCCTTATATAAATTGACAAGAATCGGATAAAGTATTTCAATCTTGAGAATACAAAATAAATAAATAAATATTGAAGTCTTGTTTTTTAAAATGGATAAAATCTTTAGTTTAAGATAAAGGCCAAATATCTTTTTCTTTTTCAAAAAATTATTCTATAAATTAATATCATTAATCATAGTATTAAATCCAATTTAAAGTATTTAAGTTACTTTCCTTAATTAACATGACCACTGGGATAGAATTTTTTTTTTTTTTTTTTGGAAGTATTACAATTTATAGGAACTATTACATAAGATTGTCGGGACCTGTCAAGATTAAACAATACATGAACGGTTCGGATATTTACTTATAAACAATAAATGTACAACCAAAATATCTACTCTTATAACGAGAGATAATTACTCCTATAAATTGAGAAGAAAACTCTTCACACGTGTTTGTAAAATATGTACGGTGAGATTTGAACCCCCTTACCACTAATGTGGAAGGGAAATGTACAACCATCTGTGTTATGAAGTGATGTGCCTTAACAGTGAATTCAATATATATTTTAAAATAAAAATAGATAAAAATTCATAGTTGTTAATTTACTGATAAATATAAATTTGATAAAGATCTAAAAAAAAAAAAAAAGAAGGTTATGAACTTATGATCATGATAAAATTTTGATTAGTTCAACTTCAGATTATGAATGTTAAACAAAACGCAAAGGTGAGTAGATTTTAACATAATTAAACCTTTTTATTTTTTTATTTTTATTTTGTTGCCAAAATACATGTAACTTGTGCTATAAACAGGAGAGAAGACTTAATTAATAATAAAAATACACGTGGTCCTTGCTGTGTAGCGAGGAATTTCATAGTCGTTTGTGACGAATGACGACCGTCCTCGGCCACCGTCCAAAACGCCCGCCTTTTCTAAAGAGTGACATTGTCATACTGTCATACATGCCACGCCCCGTATCAAAGATTCTTTACACAAAATTACCAAAAGACTCTCAATTTTACAATTTTTTTCCCCTTATAATCCTAGAATAAATTCAGAATATAAATAATGGAATACACCTTGAATCCACAAACCGATATAAGTGTGAGAGGATTATCCATTACGTCAATCTCATATCGTCAAATTTTACCATAAAAAGTGACTAAAACAGGATAAGATGATATTGATTCAGTGGTTTGCCCTTTCCGTCATATTTGTGATTCGAGTTTCTAATTTCTTCCTTATCTTCAAATCTCGAATTATTGTAATATTTAATAATAATAATAATAATAATAAGCAACATAATGGGTTTGGGAGCAACATTAACTCGCTGGGTGAGTCGAGTGGACCTTTTCTAGGCTATTGAGTGATTTAGGGACTGAAAATCTGCCTTTTGTTAGGGCATTTAATTGGACGCCTATAGTTTTGGTAAAGGCAGAATTAATGGGGTGTGTAGTATCATACTATGTTGCCTCATCTAAGATTAGAATGATGTCGAAGTTCTTCAGATCAAATGGCTCAAAATTCTGTGATCATTTTATTCATGCTGACATCATATGATTTTAAGTAGTTAACGCTATACAGGATAAATTCTGTTAATCAATACGGACAATGTCGGGCAATCTGTGCGTTAGTTGATTGATTCTTCTAACATTTTTTATTTTTGTATCGTCAAATTTGATTACTGTTTGAACTTTTGTTGTATAAACTCACACGTGGACACTGTACTATGTAGGTAGCTATTTTACTGCAATGTCTAAATTACCCTCAAATTTTTTTAATTCATAGAAAATTCCATGAGAGCATGGCCACGCCAATCATGATTTTACATTAAATTAATATGAGATTCGTGGTCATTGTTGAGAGTTGATTAAAAAAATTAGTGAAAAAAACATGCAGAAACCAATTTATTAGCGTGTAGCAACTAGCAATTGGTCATACTTCTAGAAAGTAGAATCCCAAGTGAAAACATTTTTGGAAGACTAAAATAAAAGCCAAAAGGACAAACATGTCATTTCAGTCCCTTCTAACAGAATCAATGTGATTTTAATTCAATTTTCAAAAAAATAATAAATTATTTTTCCAATAATAAAGTGGATTAATTACCATATATAAGTTTTTTGAAAATGATTACCATATATAAGTTAAAAATATAGATAGAGAGAATTGAAAAGAAGTTTCCTTGTTTAATATATATTTTGTTGGTTTTTGTCCTCTGCCTATAATTTTCTTCTGTTTTCTTTTATTCTAGTTGGGTTTTTGACAGTATTCTCACACAGTAACAAAAGGACAACATAAAAAGCAAGCAAAAACAGCAGACAGAGAAAAAAAAGTGAAAGAGAGAGAGAGAGAGAGAGAGAGAGAAAGAGACGGAGAGTTACAGGGAAGAGATCTACGATATGGGTTGAGGGAAAAGCCGAAGCCGCTGAGGCTGTACCTGTTTTGTTGATAGCTCATAGATGCACACTGAAACCTTAAACCTTAAATCTTCAATTTTGAATTTTTATTTTTGGTAAGCTTTTTGATTCGACATATCTATGCTGTGCCTTTTTTTTTTTTGGGTCTGTTACTGGTTGATTATCTGGTTCGTGTCTCTTTTGTGAATTTTCAGATATGTTCGTATATATATGTTATGGATTTATAGTTGATCAAGCAGTTTTGATTATATGAGAGTTACAACATGTGTGATCATGTAATTGACTGATGCGTGAATCTGTAATTCACTGCAGCTTGTGATTTTGTTTTTTGTTTTTTGCTTTTAGTGATCAATTTCTTATTGAATTTAACTTCATTTTTTTTTTTTCCGTTTTTCTTGTTTTGATTTTGTGCTGTGCCTTCGGATCAGGTTATTTGTACAGATTTTCGAGGATAGGCGTTACTTATTTTTGTAGCATAGATATTTGGACTGGAGTCTATTGATCAGGTAATTTGATTGACCTTTCCATGATTTTCTCCAGAATCTGATCTGATCATCTTCATCATTAAGTATTTTGATTCGTGTGGAAACTGAATTATTGTGTTTTCTTTGATGACAGGGTGACTGATTAGGTATAACTTATAAGGAGCAAGCGGCGCTGCTTTCTATATGATCTATCAGTATTAAGTTAGCTGATCAATAATACTATATATCTGGTTCTGTGTTGGATCCATTATTTATTACCTGGATTTTGGTAATTACTTCAAGGATCACACATTGTTTTGACCGGAATTAGACTTGGCTGGAATCATGGCGTCTGTGGCACAAGCAGATTCCAAACGCAAGTATTCCTGGTGGTGGGACAGCCACATAAGCCCGAAAAATTCCAAATGGCTTCAAGAGAATCTGACAGGTATCACTTTGTTTCTTACTGGTTTAATTTGCATTTATTTTGAGGTTGATGCGTACTTCAGGCTCTTATACATGGAATGTTTTAGGACACACACACACGTGCTTATAATTTCTATGGAAGGTTATAGTATGAGAGATTGCAGTTCAACAGAAAAACTCAGAAATGCAAGTTTCTGAAATCTCTTGAAATAATTTGAGTATGTCAGAGGATGTTTCTTGTTGTCATTGACTGTATGAGTGACACCAATCATTTTTAGAATCCAACTCAGTGAAGATACATTTCTTGTACTTGCCTGAAGTTTGGTTTTCTTGTCATCTGACATTAGTACACTTAAGAAAAACAAAATGATTTGATTCTAAACTGTTGGACTGCTCCTTATGTGAAAACCTGTGCAGAATCTTATTCTTGTAACTAATAAGATTAAGACATCAATTGCTTGTGATATTATGGAAGCTTTTCACCTCCTTGATTTGAGAATCAAAGTCTTGTTCTTTTGTTAAGTATAAATGATCTAAAATATAACTGAAGAATCATCTATAGTACACACCTTTTACATATCTAGGTATACTCCGCAGTGGTGCTGCTAGTCAAGAATCTGCAGCACTTATTTTTTCCCTGTACTCACGAATTTAACAGTATACAGAGTCTGTTACTAAATACTTTATCTTTTGTTCTGCTTTCCTTACGTTCTTGGGAGGGTTGGCATCCTTATTGAGATGGTTTTAACCAATGGTTATTGAAATTTCAAGATTTTGGTGTATTGATGGAGCTTGAAAATTTTTTATCGATGTGAAACATTCTAGGGTTTTGGAATTTGAAGTCATATTTGTAGTAATTACAAACTTATTGTTGCAGTATTTTCATTAGTTTTACCTGAAGCATCTAATTTATACACAGGTGATTATTTATTTATTTATTTTAATTTTATCCCGCTATATTAATTGATGTTTGTGATGGCTAAACATTAGTTTTCTCCTGCGACAGATATGGATGTCAAAGTCAAACAAATGATCAAGCTTATCGAAGAAGATGCAGATTCCTTTGCAAAGAGGGCAGAAATGTACTATAGGCAACGGCCTGAGCTTATGAAATTGGTCGAAGAGTTTTACAGAGCATACCGTGCATTGGCTGAAAGATATGATCATGCGACTGGAGCACTCCGCCAGGCTCATCGTACAATGGCAGAAGCGTTTCCCAATCAAGTCCCATTCGCTCTGGCTGATGATTCTCCAGCAGGTTCTGTGACAGAGGCTGATCCTCGTACACCTGATATGGCTCCTGTACGAGCATTTTTTGACCCAGATGAGTTGCAAATTGATGCTTTGGGACTCTCTCCATCACATCTCCATGCTCTGAAAAGAAACGGAGCGTTCACGGATGAATCCGATTCTGTAACAAGCAGAAGGGGTTTAAAACAGCTTAATGATCTGTTTGGGTCTCTAGAAGCGGCGAATCATGCAAAGTTTGGAGAAGGGAGAGCTAGAAAAGGCCTTAGTTTTCGTGATGCAGAGGAGAAAGAACGAGCTCAAAACAATGGAAGTCATGATCTCAAGGTTCGGGTTCCATCTGAGTCTGAGAGAGTCAGTAAAACTGAGATGGAAATCTTAACCTTAAAGAATTCCCTTTCTAAATTAGAAGCTGAAAAGGAAGCTGGCCTACTTCAGTATCAACAGAGTCTGGAGCGACTAACTAATTTAGAGTTGGAAGTCTCTCATGCACGGGAGGATTCCAAGGGACTTAGCGATCAGGCCAGCAAAGCTGAAGCCGAGGTTCAAACCTTGAAGTTAGCCCTCACACGATTGGAGGCTGAAAGGGAAGTTAATCTTCTTCAATACCAGCAATGCTTGGATAAAATATCTGATCTGGAGAAAAATATCTATCGTGCTGAAACTAATGCTGGAGAACTTGGTGAGCGGGCAAGTAAAGCTGAGATTGAAGCTCAGTCGCTAAAGCAAGACCTTTCTAGAATAGAAGCCGAAAAAGAAGATGCTCTTGTTAAATATGAAGAGTGTTTGAAGATGATATCTGATCTTGAGGATAAATTAATGCATGCTGAGGAAGATGCTAGAAGGATTAATGAAAATGCTGATAAAGCTGAAAGTGAGGTTGAAACCCTGAGGCAAGCACTTGCCAAACTAACCGAAGAGAAGGAAGCTTTGGCACTTCAGTATCAGCAGTGCTTGGAGACAATTTCTAATCTAGAGCATAAACTTGCATGTGTTCAAGAGGAGACTCAAAGGCTTAACTCTGAGTTGGACGATGGGGTTGCAAAGTTAAAGGGTGCTGAAGAGAAGTGTCTTCTGTTGGATAGATCAAATCAGACTCTGCACTCTGAGTTGGAATCCACAGCACAGAAGATGGGGAGTCAAAGTCAAGAGCTAACAGAGAAGCAGAAGGAATTGGGGAGACTTTGGACTTGCATACAGGAAGAGCGCTTGCGATTCATGGAGGCCGAAACTGCTTTTCAAACTCTGCAGCATTTGCATTCTCAATCTCAGGAAGAACTGAGATCTCTAGCTGCAGAGTTCCAGAATAGGGTTCATATTTTAAAGGACATGGAAACTCGTAATCAGTGTCTACAAGATGAAGTCGAGAAGGTGAAGGAGGAGAATAAAGGCCTGAATGAAGTCAACTTATCTTCAACTGTGTCAATTAAAAATTTGCAAGACGAGATTTTGGGCTTAAGAGAAACAATAGGGAAACTTGAGGCGGAAGTTGAACTTCGAGTGGACCAAAGAAATGCTCTCCAGCAAGAAATTTACTGTTTGAAAGAGGAACTTAATGAACTTAGCAAGAAGCACCAAGCTATGATGGAGCAGGTGGAATCAGTCGGCTTGAATCCTGATAGCTTTAGCTTGTCTGTGAAGGAATTACAGGATGAGAACTCAAAGCTAAAGGAGGTATGTGAGAGAGACAGGAGTGAAAAAATAGTTCTTGTGGAGAAGCTTGAAATTATGGAGAAACTTCTTGAGAAAAATGCCTTTCTAGAGAATTCCCTCTCAGACTTGAATGCTGAGTTGGAAGGGGTTAGAGAGAAGGTGAAGGATTTGGAGGAAGCCTGTCAAAATCTCTTGAGAGTGAAATCCACTCTTGTTGCTGAAAAGGACATACTGATTTCTCAGTTGCAGATTGCAAATCAGAATTTAGAAGAACTCTCAGAGAAGAACAACTTTTTGGAGAATTCCCTTTTTGATGCTAATGCTGAACTTGAAGGATTAGGGGTAAAGTCGAAGAGCTTAGAAGATTCATGCCTGCTGCTTGCTAATGAGAAGTCTGGCCTGATCACTGAAAGAGAAACCTTAGTTTCTCAGTTGGACATTGCCCGGAAAGGACTGGATGATTTGGAGAATAGATATGCAGAATTAAAAGAGAGTTACATGGGTCTGGAGAAAGAGAGAGAATCTACACTTCGAAAAGTCAAAGACCTACAGATTTCCTTAGATGCTGAAAAGGGGGAGCATGCTAGTTTTGTCCAGTTGAGTGAAACCCGATTGGTTGGTATGGAGTCACAGATCCATTATCTACAAGAAGAAGGTCTGTGCAGGAAGAAAGAATATGAAGAAGAAATAGATAAAGCCGTGAATGCTCAGATTGAGATTTTCATCTTGCAGAAATGTGTACAAGATCTGGAAGAAAAGAATTTCTCCCTCCTGCTTGAGCATCAGATGCTCTTAGAGTCTTCCAAAATGTCAAAGAAACACATTTGTAAGCTGGAGAATGAAAATTTTGAACTGCAGGAGGAGACAAAATCCTTATCTGATCAAATTAAAACACTAAGAGTGGGGCTTTATCAGGTATTAAAGACTCTTGAAATTGATGCAGACCATGGATGTGAAGCTAAGCTTGAACAAGACCATGGACTTCTAAATGACATACTCAGAAAACTCAAATTGATGCATAACTCTCTCTCAAAGACCCTCGATGAAAATCAGCAGTTAGTTATTGAAAACTCAGTTCTTGCTACTCTGCTCTGTCAACTGAAACTAGAGGCAGAAAATGTCACAACAGACAAGAACATCCTTCAAGAGGAGTTTAAAATCCAGTTTGAGCAGTTATTGGTTTGGCAGAGTGAGTCCCAAAAACTTATGGAGATCAATGAAGAATTGAGAATGAAAGTAGTGGAGGGAGACCACAAAGAGGAGGTTTTGAAGACTGAAAGGGAGAACCTGCGTGGGCTGCTGTTGGAATTGCAAGGGGCACACCAGAGTTTAGAAGAGCAGAACTGCAAGGTGCTTAATGAGAAAAAATCGTTGATGAAGAAGCTCTTGGACTTGGTGGAAGACAAACGTATTCTGGAAGAGGAAAACGGCACTATCTTCGCAGAGATGGTTTCTCAAAGTACCCTTTCTCACATTTTGAAGGATATTATCTCTGAAAAATCTGTGGAGATAATTAAGCTGAGTGAAAATGTGGAGAAACTTTGTTGTGCCAATATTGAACTTGAGGAGAAGATAAGGACGGTGGAGGGGAAACTAGAAGAAGTACAGACAGAAAATTCGCATCTTAAGGAATCATTGGAGAAGTCAGAGAATGAGCTGATGTTAAGTAGATGTATTACTGATCAGTTAAATTGTGAAATTGAAAATGGAAAGAATTTGTTGTCTCAGAAGGGAAATGAGCTTTTAGTGGCTGAACAATTGTTGAGTACAATGCAGAATGAGAGAGCACAGTTGCATAGGAATTTGGAGGATCTGAACTGCAAGTATGATGAGGTTAAGAGGGTGCGAGAAGGTCAAGAGAAGCATATTCAGAAATTATCTGAAGATAGTGATTGTCAGGTTAAGGAGACTGGACGCATTCATGAAGCTAATCTGAAATTGGAGTCCGAGCTGCAGAAATTGTGCAAGGAACTGGAAGAAACCAAATGTAGGGAGGAATGTTTGAATCATGAATTGGAAAAGGCTGAAAATGAGGTTAAACAGTGGGAGGCTCAGGCTGCTAAATTCTTTTGTGAACTGCAAATCTCCTCAGTCTTTGAAGCATTGCTTGAAGAAAAGACTTGTGTGCTCTCCGAAGCATGTGATAATCTTAAAGACGGAAGTAAGTCTAAAGATACGGAGATTGACCAGCTGAAAGACAGAGTTAGCACCTTGGCTGGTGAAAATGGAGGACTAAAAGCTCAATTGGCTGCAGCTATTCCAGCTGTCATTTCTTTGAGGGACTATATAAGATCTCTTGAGAATCACACCGTCTTTCATAAAGCTGGCGGCGAAGAACTGAAGGTGATGCCTGCTTATTCACTTATGATTTTTCTTTACTGTTGAAATGAAAATCTGTGCAGAATGATATGAACTCTTAAAAGCTTCAGAACACAAATTGCCTTCTTTATACTAGTTAAGCCTTACAGAAATGACAATATCAATGATGCTGGCCAAACTATCTGTCTGTTCTGTGAATCCTTAAATCCTAATTTGACCGTTAAATCAAATACCTCTGCTTTCCTATTCTATTTATGTAATTACTAATTTTTTTATTTTTATTTTTGTTGAGAAAAACAATTATTTTCTCTTTTAAATATATATTCTTGGGGCCTAGCTCCTACAGTTTCTTGCACTCGTAACTCATTACTGGCTTGGTGATTCTTTAATAATTTGCGTTTTTCATTTGACAGTTTTATTGTCTTTTTGTTCTTTTTCTTTTCCTCTGATTTACGGCTGCTTCTGTGGTTGATTTTCAAATTTATTTTTGCTTACAGGAACTTTTGGCAGTTTTTGCCTTACAATTGTATTGAAAACATGATTTTTTGCTCGTGTTAGTTTAGTCAAGGCCTCATTATACATTTATTACCAAAAATAGTTTAATAATATTTCCTGTGAGAACTGAGTGAAAAAATAAGCTGGTCCTCATTGGATATTATTGGTATAGATGTTTTATCTTCTGATGTAAAATCTTTTGGTTTAATTATCATCAGAAATTCATGGCTTATTTTTATCTATTCCAGGGTACTTGTTTGGGGAGTGACCTGCATGCTGAAAACTGTCAACCAACAAGTGAAGATCAAAATGTCACATTGCCAGATGGGTTTTCAGACTTGCAGGATCTGCAAATGAGACTTCAAGCTGTTGAAAAGGCAGTAATAGAAAAGGAGAGGCTTTCCATGCAGGAAAAATTAGATGCCCACTCCAAACTAGAGGCTGCAATGAGACAGATTGAAGAGTTAAAATGTGGAAACACCTCACGTCAAGGAAGTGGTAGAAGAAGCAAGCATGTTAGTAGGAAACATGAACAAGATGAACTGTGGAATGGCTATAGTAACAATCTCAAACTACAGAAACCAACTCCTGAAATCACTGAAGAGGGGAATGAAGTGATGACAAAAGACATTATGCTTGATCAAGTATCTGAGTCTTCATCCTATGGAATGAGTAGGAGAGGAACTATGGAGACTGATGATCAGATGCTTGAGTTATGGGAATCAACTGACCGTAGTAGTATCATCGATCTGAAAGTTGGGAAGGCTCACAAGGTGGCTGCTGCCCCAACGGACTACCGTGAGATCAAAGCAGTGAGGCAACACAAGAGTAGAAATCCCTCTATAGAATCACTGGTTGAGAAGGAGTTGGGTGTGGACAAATTAGAGATCTCAAAGAGATTTTCGGAGTCCCAAAAAGAAGTAAGCAAGAGGAAAATTCTTGAAAGACTTGATTCCGATGCACAGAAGTTAGCTAACCTTCAAATCACCGTGGAAGATTTGAAGAGGAAGGTTGAGATTTCAGAGAAGAGCATGAAGGGAAAAGGAATTGAATATAATACTGTTAAGGAGCAATTGGAAGAAGCCGAGGAGGACATTGTGAAGTTGTTTGATGTCAATCGCAAATTGATGACAAATGCTGAAGATGGTTCCTCGTCCTTCAATGGGAAATCTGCAATTGATGCAGATGAAAGTGGGAGTGTCAGGAGGCGGAGAATTTCAGAGCAGGCACGAAAAGGATCTGAAAAAATTGGTAGGTTGCAGTTAGAGGTGCAGAAAATACAGTTTATGTTACTGAAACTCGACGATGAAAAAGAAAGCAGAGGAAGAACCAGAATCACAGAGAGAAAAACAAGAGTGCTCCTGCGTGACTATCTTTATGGTGGTGGGACGAGAACTGGCCTGAAGAAGAAGAAGGCACGTTTCTGCGCATGTGTACAACCTCCTACTAAGGGAGATTGAGTAGATTACTTTTCACCGGCATAAAATCAATGTAGTTTGAAGTATTGAAACATTAGTTGAGTTGTCTATACAAGTTTTCTTTGCTAGTAATGTTTTAGATTTCATAATTTCATCTTTTAAAAGTTGATGCATCTGATCTTATCTACTTAGAGAGGATCCTATCTTCCCTAGTTTAGAGATCTGCTGTACATGCATGGCTTTATATAATCAAGAGAAGCTAAGTTTATCAAGCTTCTTTTTTTCCGATCTCAACGGAAACCGTATTCTAAACATTTTTGTTTATGCATATTACTGTACAACCCGATTGGAAATAATTACAAAGCTCTTCTTTGTGTTGCCAAGGAACCTATGCTGCGTTTGATCATTAAACAACACACAAAGGTAATTCCATTTACTTTCAGTTTCTTGTCACATGAATCTATTAAAATCCATAAATACGTTTACACAAGGCTCATTTCAAGACATGTGAAAGCAGATTTGAAAGCTCCTGCGACTGTAAAGATCGATGCCATGATACTTAGTCTTAGCATAATCCACAAATGCAATAATACGGGACTCCTTTTGACTGCTAAGTGCATTGTGTATAATAAAATTAAATAGAGATAGGGCCTTGACTCTTCTCACAAAGACTTAAGGATAAATTGACGACCACAGGGTATCAAAAAATGAAGAGCGATATAGATACAATTTTTCTTACTTTGTAACAATGTACATTAGAAATTGCCTGACATGATTAAATAGAGATCTTAACTTTAAAAAGAGGCAGTACCGTGTGTAGATGGTGTAGAATGAAGGAATGACTACTTTGCTGTAGCTATCTCTTTGTTATGCTGCAAATGCGTGTGTAGCTTTTCTCTCATGGTTTTTCCCATTGGATCAACCTGCTTACAGAACTGCTCTCCATAACCCGAGTCATGATGACCGGACAAGGCAACGTCAGGATGCAACTGATCTCCACTATCAATTATAATATTGTGGAGTAAACAACATACCAAGATGACACTAGGCAGTTTCCGCTTATCAGGCCTCCACATGACCTTGTTAAGGATTCTCCAACCACCCTTTAACTGCAAGAATGCCTTCACTGCAAGTGACCTTGCAGCTTCATGCATAGCACAGAAGTCAGACATGGAAGCTGAAAGACCATTATTTTCATATGGAGTTATAAGCCATTGAAGAAGAGGGTACCCAGCTCCACCAACTATATATTCTCTTAACTTCACTCCTTCAGCTAAAGTTCTCATATTTCCATTTAAACGCTGGCCAGCCTCACACAGTTTTAAAAATCCCGAAAAATTCAATAGTCTAGACACATCCATCCCCCCAGGCCAACCCGTTACAATGTCAATAAATCTCATCTCATGGTCAACAATTCCTTGAACAAGCATGCTGTAATTGTTCTCTTGATCACACCAATCATCAGAGGTTTGCACTGCCGGAAGTGTCATTATAATATGTGTTGCATCAATGGCTCCACAACAACTTGGCAATCCAAACAAGGCTTCAAAACTGGACTTGATTTCCTCAATTCTACTAGAATCAGGCCACTTGAGATGATGTTTGGCACGTTCTTCCAATGCTTCAATAAATCTCCAAGTAACTTGTGAAACCGTGGACTGACCGACACCAAATGCAATTCCAACAGATACTTGGGACTCACCGGATGCTAACCTTCTAAGAGCAATTGCAACTTGTTTCTCAACACTAAGAAGCCTCCCCTCAATGTTGATTAGCCCAGATGGTGGCCTAGACACAAGATCTTCTCTGACAAGAGAACATATATACTCAAAAGTCTTCTTCGAAACCCTGAAGAAATACTTGAATGCTTCGTCCTCATTGGAAGGTATCAACCCACCTGTGAGTTTGAGTTACATCAATGTCACTAAACCAACCATTTCAACTCCCAAGTGAGGAAAATTACATATTCGAAAAAGCAAACATTATCAATTTCAACTACCCTCTTACGTTTAAACATTTTGCCCCAATTTTTTCTTTAATCATTATCTTTATCTGAATTTGCAGCAATAAAAACAAGTGTTGAAAATTTCAACCAGTGATTAAAGCAATTCTCAAATCGTTCTACAAATCATCATATCAATACCCAAGAAGATAGTGATAACTGCAGTAACACAAATACAAATAGGAATTGAGCAAATGCAGATGTCACGAATATGAAACAATCGTGCAATAAAATGAATAAATTAGAGAAAGTATAACCTGGAATAGAAGAGTTTTTGGCCCAGAAACTGTCCCACCAGTCGGATTCGCCTGATTTGGGGTCTGTTGGAGCTACACTTGCGGTTTTGGTCTTGTTCAGTTTCTTCGAATTCTTTTTGGTTTTCTTGGATTTTGATTTCTTGGGAGGAGCCATACAGCTAAGGAGTAAGGACAAATCTTTCACTGTTTGCCTAGTGGGAGAGTTTTGCACCACTAATTAATCGGAAACTAGAAACTTAATTGCTGATTTTCTCTGCTACGCTTTCATGCTCCACCAATTGAAAATAAGGAGACAAGCTCGTTGTGGCCTGTAGGGGTGACCACCATATACTGGTTTTGGTGCATCCTATATATCAAGATACCGATACGGTACGATACGAGGATACGAACTAGGATACGAATAAGGATACGGTATGATATGTCGGTTAAAGTAATATATATTTATATTTTTTTCAAAATAATAATATATGAAAATATATTTGATAATTCATTCAAAATCAAAACATATTCAAAATCCAAATAAAACATGCCATATATCTACATAAGTCATAACAATGTAACATATTACAGGATCTAAATAAAATATGTCACATAAGTTGTAACTTATAACATGTTACAAAATCTAAATAAAACATACGTTACATAAAATATAACACATTACAAAATCTAAATAATACATAAAATAAAAAAAAAAATAAAAAACTCATAAAACATATTCTAAATTCCTAATTAGCTTCATTATCATCATTCACGTTATTAAAAGATCTAGATAATTCGGCATCTAACTCTTGTTTATCAAGAGAAATGTTTTCAATATCATGTATCCCGTTATTCTCCATGTCAATGGAATCAAAACCATAATTTCTTTACAATTTCATTTGACACCTATATTTTTGAAATTATAATTTAATCAAGTTTTATAATAAAATAATTATAATATTGCCCAAAAAGTATCCTTAATGTATCCCCAAGTATCCTTCAAGTATCCTCTAGTCAAATTTATGGAAAAGTCAATGGATACACCATTTGACGTATCGAATACGTATCCTGAAGTATCCAGTTTAGATATCCAAGAAGTATCTGAACCGGATACGAGTTCAATATGAGTTACCTCTACCAAATGGAGTATTCATGTTTCTCAGTGCATCTAAATAATTATTATTGTAAAATCCAAATATGATATTGCCATATTGGAAGTTTTTTTTTTTTTTTTTCACCAATTTAGATAGCTTTCTAACATCGGTAGGATATGATTCCTTCATTTTAAATTTTAACTTCATTTCCATTGATGTGTTTTTAATTCAATAGTTGATATTTGAATACATTTATAAGAGCGTATGAGTGGTTAAAATATTAAAGTCAAAATTTTAAGTCACAAATTTACGTCGGTTTAACCTAACCATTATTTAAAAATTAAAAATATTACTCTTTTTGAAAAAAAAAAAAAAAAAAAAAAAAAAAAAAGAAAGAAGATAGATCTCCAGTTTTGTTCCATTTTTAAAAGTTTGATTATTGACTTATGGGTTTTTTTTTGATAATTTCAAACAAATTGCAGCCAACTGCTCTAAGATTTGACCTTTGACAACCAAAAACAATCTTACCATTAATTGACAATGCCTCCCCTACTGTTAGTTAAAATTGGTCAAATTTAATCGTTGATCTGATTTGTCCGCTACAAAAACCAAAATGTCCCTGAATAAAAAAATTCTGATTTTAAAAATATATAAATGTATAAAATAAAATCTGGATCTCCACCGTAAAAAATGAAAATTACAAATTTAAAAAAAAAAAAAAAAAAAGAAGGTGGAGAGACACGTTGTATCTCCATATTTTTCTTCTAATTCAAAATTATAAAAATTTATAATCTAGATCATCAAAATTCAATCCAACAACATTTTCTTCAGATAATTTTTTCTTCTTCCATATGGATCTCTAGATTTTTCTTTATATTCAAGTTTATCATATTTTTCATAACTAACAAAAAAAAAAAATGGCACATCTAAATATAATATAACAACATTTTCTTCTTCCATTGATATATTTCTAGATTTTTCTTTGGATTTAAGTTTTTCAGATTTTTCAAAAAAAAAAAAAAAAAATGTGACTCATCTAAATCCAATCCAACATCATTTTCTTAAGTCTTTTTTTTTTTTTTTGGCACTATTGCACTTTTTTTATTTTTTATTTTTTATTTTTTTTCTCTTATGTTACTTTAGGCTACACACAGTAAACAAAATGGTCTCAAAACACAGCTAATTTCAATATGCTTTTCTATTTAGAATTAGAAATTATTTATTTGAACAAAAAGAAATAAATTAACAATTTAAATAATAATAAAAAAAAATTGATTAGATAACAAAATAAAGTGTGTATGGGGTGTATTTACAAAAATAAAATACTATAGAATTAAATAAATGGTTTTTTTTTTTTTTTAAATGAGTTTTTTTTTTTTTTAAATTTTACTTTTACAAACTAGAGATTTTGTAATTTTTTTTTTTTTTTTTACGGATGTACATATAATTTTTAAGGGGTACTAATATCGTCACTCAAATCACAAATTCAATCCAACCGAATCCAACTCAATCTAATTTTGGTCGAGTTAGTTTGGGTTGAATGAGTTGGGCTTTTAAGCTCAATAATATAACGAAATAGACAAATCAAACTTATTTGGAATCAAAATAAAACTGTATTCAACCAAATTTCCGAAAACAATTCAAAACAAACTCGAAAGTGACGAAAATTCCCCTAGAGTTTTTCTTCTTCTTCTCTTACTTTCTTCTCTCTTAGTTCTTCACTTTCTCTCTCCAAAATCTTTTTTTCTTCCTTTCGATCACTATACAGTGAGTTTTTAATGTTTTAAATATCTGACAATTGTTTGTATTGGTGTATATTTCATGAGTTTTTGATACTATTTTAGAATATGTTGTGATTTTCAAAATAAATTTTGAATTTTTCCAAAATTTTAGGTTTCTGATGAACGTTGCATGATAGTTAGCCATGTAATATTTTATAGTTTATCATGTAATTTCTTCAATTTATAGGTTTCTAATGAACACTAAATGATAGCTTTCCATGTAATATATTTTCAGTTCATCATGTAACATGTGTAACATGTATAACATGTAATTAATTATGGAAAACATAATATTTTTACTAGCATGTTTGTTTAAAAACGAAATTTTACCACAGCCCGATTAGAATTGAATTTAACGAATTTCATTTGGTTAAAAAAAATTTCTTTCTTTATATATTATTTAAAAATTTTGAATTCAAATTTCGTTATATCATCCAAAAGATTTGTTCACCCTAATTTGACATCACGCAAGATTTGAATTTCTTGAAACCACAAAAATCAAAACAACATATAATACATACTGTTTAAATGTTTGTTGGATAAATTGAATAATAAAATAAATAAAAAAAACAATTGATCCGATTTGAAAAGTCTCTATTTATGCCTCTATAGATTTTACAATTATAATGACTTTGTCAAATATCTCGTGGTTGGACAATCTATTATTAATTGAATCAATATAATACAATTATTAGAGTTTTTTCTATAAAATTCTTAACTAAATCCTAAATTAACTTACTAAAAAAAACATTTTAAAATATAATCAATATAAATGTTATTGCAATTTAATAAAATCGTAATGAATTGAGTAGAATTGGATACCTTCACATTGGAGGTTCCATTGTATATATACTTTCAAGAAATAATTACATCCCATGTTTGGATGATTACATGAATTATGGCCGGCCCACGAGGATAGCAAACTTAGTAGCTCGTTGGGCCCCCAATTGGCCCAATTAACCTCTTCATCCTTTGTAAAATCAGGGGCCCCAAAATCCAATTTATTTATATTTAAAAAATGGTTCAATCCAAAACATGCAATTTATATCCTTTACTATATATATCTATTAGTATATCTATTCTATATATAAAAGAGGTTTGAATTATAGCTTCCTTTTTTATTTTCTTTTAATGTTTTTTGACCTTTTTTTTTTATTTTTTATTTTTATTTTTTATAATTTATTTCTTTATTCTATAAAATTACAAATATAACCCTTAAACTTTATATAATTACTTAATAGATAGTTTATAGTAAGATTTTAGTTATAGCATCCCTTATTTATTTTTTAAAGTCAAATGACAAATACAAGTTTTCGAGTTTGTAAAATTACTTAATAGACATGTCTTAGTAATAGTAACACAATATGGATTGTATAGTAATTTCCATAATTTATCTTAATTTAAAATATCTATATTTATATATCTATATACTACATATAAAAGTGTGGATGACCACTTGGAATTATAGCATCCTTTAAATTTCTTTGACTTTTTTTTATTTTTTATTTTTTTTATTTCTTTAAAAGTAAAATTACAAATACAGCTCTTAAACTTTATATAATTATTTAATAGATAGCTTTTAGTAAGATTTTGATTATAACATCCCTTTTTTTTTTTTGGAAAGTCAAATAACAAATACAGGTCTTCGAGTTTGTAGAATTACTTAATAGACATGTCTTAGTAATTATTATGATTTTAGATGGTTATTTGCTAAGTGGCTAGAGGTAATGATATGTACTGGACCCAAATCAATATCTATATCTATATCTATATCTATATCTATATCTATACTATATATAAAAGTGTGATATATCGGTTCAATTATAGCATCCCTTTTGTTCTTTTAATTTCTTTGCATGTAAAATTACAATTAAAACCTTTAAAGTTTATATAATTACTTAATGGATAGAGTTTAATAAAATTTCAATTATAACATCCCTTATACTACTGAACGACGATTAACAAATATAACCCTTAAAGTTTGTATAATTACTTAATAGACATGTCTTAATGATAGTAACACAACATGGACTATATAGTAAGGATTTATTATTATTTTAAATTGTAAAATGGGACTGGAAATTAAAATATAATTTTCTATGTATTTAATGTGTTGAAAAATAAAAGGAAATTATATAGGGGTGGAAAAAAAAAAGGGTTTTGCAAAAAATCCAAACGTTGGTTTCTGGTCAAATAGAAAAATAATTAAATCATCTACATGAATTTAAAACTTCCTCAATGTGTTAGAACAATGTAATAATATTTACATGAACAAAAATTATATGTGTTATATTAACATTTATTATTTCTCAATGATATGTATATTTGTAAATATGAAACTCAAATATTGATTTAAGCACATCTCTTGCATGTGCTCCAAAATTAGTATTTCTAGTGTGAGTTGGTGTCTTGAATTATAGCATCCATTTTTTTTTCTTTTAATGTCTTTTGACTTTATTTTATTTTTTTATCCTATAAAATTACAAATACAATAATTAAACTTTATATAATTACTTACTAGATAGCTTTTAGTAAGATTTTAATTACAAATTTTTTTTTTAAAGCTAAATGACAAATAAAAGTCTTCAAGTTTATAGAATTACTTAATAGGCATGTCTTAATAATAGTAATACAACATGGATTGTATAGTAATTTTCACAATTTGTCTTAATTTAAAATATTTATATTTATATATCATATATAAAAGTGTGGATGGCCACTTGGAATTATAGCATCCTTTTAATTTCTTTGACTCTTTTTTTTTTTAAATTTTTTTTTTTTTTAATTTCTTTAAAAGTAAAATTATAAATACAACCCTTAAACTTTATATAATTACTTAATAGATAACTTGTAGTAAGATTTTAGTTATAATATCCTTTTTTTTTTTTTGGAAAGTCAAATGATAAATACATGCCTTTGAGTTTGTAGAATTACTTAATAGACATGTTTTAATAATAATAATACAACATGGATTGTATAGTAATTTTTAAAATTTGTCTTAATTTAAAATTATAAATAGATTAAATCATTGATAAATTAGCTTACCCCAATTATTATGATTTTAGGCGGTTGTTTGCTAAGAGGCTAGAGGTAATGATATGGACTGGACCCAAATCAATATCTATACTATATAAAAAAGTGTGATATGTCGGTTCAATTATTATGACTTTAGATGGTTATTTGCTAAGAAGCTATATGTAATAATATGGATTGAACCCAAATCAATATCTATATTTATATCTACACTATATATAAAAATGTGATATGTCGGTTTAATTATAGCATCCCTTTTTGTTCTGTTAATTTCTTTGCATGTAAAATTACAATTACAACCTTTAAAGTTTATATAATTACTTAATGGACAGAGTTTAGTAAGATTTCAATTATAGTACCCCTTAGATTATTGAACAACGATCGATAAATATAACTTTTCAAGTTTGTATAATTACTTAATAAACAGATCTTAGTAATAGTAACACAACATGAACTATATAGTAAGGATTTTTTTTTTATCATTTTAAATTGTAAAATGGGACTGAGATGAAAATATAATTTTCTATGTATTTAATGTGTTGAAAAAGAAAAGGGAATTATATATGGGTGAAAATATAATTTGTATGAAACTTTATGACTTTGTGGATTATACAATGGATGTGTGTGAAGTAAAATATAGTAAAAAAAAAGTTTTGGAAAAAATCCAAGCGATGGTTTCTGGTCAAATGGAAAAATAATTAAATCGTCTACATGAGTTTAAGAGGAAGTCTTGCATGAACAAAAATAATTTTTTGTTGTGTCAAAATTCAAAAATAATCGTGCTTGTTCGAGTTGACACAGTTGTCAACCAGTTTTGGCATCCTTGTAGCAGCTAGATTTATTTGAATTTGGATTTTTTCAGACATGTACAGGGTACCAATTTGTTTGGATTCTTTAAAGCATTAGCTTGAATCTAAACTATACCTATATAGTTGTCAACCAATTTGTTTTGTTTTTATGTTTTTAAATACGATAAATATTTTTTGTTTTAATTAATATGGATTACGTTGTATTTAACGTAAAAAATTACATTGTATTTAGTATATGGGACCTCGATTTTTGTTAATATCATGAAATGGCTTAGGCCCCGAAATATCTGGAGACGGCCCTGATTGTAACCACAATCATAGTGTCATAAACCATGCTAATTTGGCCGGAGGGTAAATTTCTATGAAAATTTGATAATGATTGTAGGTTGGATCGAATGAAATCGAATGCTTTATAATGTTATTTGGAGACTATCAATAGAACTTAGAAATGGTAGTTTTGCTTCAATAGCATCTCAGATTTCCATAAGTGTTTTTTGTTGGTTTTGCGAAATCAGTGCCCGCTTTTAACGGGAAAGTAACCTCACTTAGCTCATCAGTCGTGGAATGGTATAATGCATCCTGTAGATCGAGAAAGAATTACTGTAGGCATATTACTAATTGATATCGTATCCTCCTTTAAAAAAAATAAAATAAATGATCTTGCATTTTATTTTTCAGAGTATCTGATGATGGTACGGATGTTTGGGGGAATGCTTGTTGGGTAGCCTTCCCAATCTTGTTATGTAATAGGTGTGGTGATGAGGTTGGCTGGATCAGTAGGTTGCCAAGTTTGAATTGAAAGTTCGTCCTTAAGAAACCATGATGATGAACCAGGGAAAGGCTGGATTAGGGGATTTATGATAGCATATAATAGTAATGGTAGATCCTATTGCAGGCAAATGAATGAAAATTTTACTTAAAAATTAAAATTGCACAAACCTTCCATGTCGTTAGTTTGATTTTGTCAAACATAACGGCTGACCTATATTTTGGTGTAAAATGACTAAAATACCCCAAATGAGATATTTCATATATTATTTAATAGGGTTAATTGCACAAACATCTTTTGAGTTTAGATGATATTGTACATATATTTAACCTTTTTCTTTAATTACACAAACGTTCCTTGAAAAACGTTAACTAGCGATTTGACTGATGACCAACTCATTCGTCCAAGGGTAAAACTGCCCTTTTAATATATAAAATTAATTAAAAACCAAAGGAACCCTAAATAGTTCTATAATTATAGATGTACTCAAACAAAAACCGTAAAATAACCCCAAACGTTTACAAAATTATAAATCCACCCAATCACCTAAATTGATATAGTTCTATGTTAATTTTGTTAGCCTTTCTTAAAAACAAATCATTTTTTTATATTTCTAAAAAAAAATGATTTATTTTTTATTTTTTCTAAAGACATTTAAATGTAATTTTTAATTGTACACATATCACATTTGTACAGTTACATTTGTAAAGAAGTAAGTACCCTTAAGGTTGGTCCGACGGCATACTCTTTACTCCTGGGTTTGAGTCCACTACCTCCCTAAAAAGACCACGAATTTACATGATACTAAACAAACAAAACAAAAATTGAGGGGAAAAAAAACCTAAGATGCATACAAAGTTCAAGAAAACGCATTTAGGCATAAGCCTTAATGTCTCAATGCTTGGTAGTGAGGCTTAAGCCTCAATTTACACCTCGTCTCAACGCCTTAGAAGCGTAATGAGGCTTACGCCTCAGTGACGGTATTTCCAATTGGGTTTTAATAGTTTTGAAGATTCAATTTGACAATTTTGATTTGCCTATTGAAAATTATAAACTGATGAGTTTTAAATTGTATTTAAAGCCCCAAAAAGAGGCTCATCAGTCTAAAAAAGAAAAAAGAAAAAAAGAAAGGAAACTCATTGTGTTAGGGTTTGTCAAGACACTAACTCATTTTTTTCTCTGCTACCTGCTGGCTGCCGCTATCTTCTTCTCCACGACCAGGTTAGTTTTTCCTCCATACTCATTTTTTTTCCTTCTTTCTCTCTTCCTCGTTTTTTTTTTCTTTTCCCTCTCTTCCTTGTTTTTTTGCCTTTTTTTTTTTTCTTTTCTGATTTGTTTATGTTTTGTTCTCTCTTCTCTCCGTTTTTTTGCCTATTTTTTCTGATTTGCCTATTTTTTGTTCTTTCTTCTTTTTTCTTCTTTTTTTTTTGCCTATTTTTTCAGATTTACTTTTGTTCTTTTGATTTGCCTACTGTATTTTTATTTTTTTATTTTTTTATTTTTTTTGTTTTTGTTTTTATTTTTTGTATTTAGTATGTTAATAACTTACTATATATGGACTGCTAATAAATAATAACTAATAAGTTAATAACTTAATATATATGGTAATATACTAATATGGGCCGACTACCGAGGACCATAAATATATGGACTGCTATGGACTTCTTTTTCTATTTTTTATTATTTATTTATTTTTTTGTATATTTGTATGTAGTATTTTTATCATGTAATGAATTATGAACTTACGTGTTGTTTTATGAATTATGAATTATGAACTTATGGGTTGTTTTATGAAATATGAATTTTATGTACCTTATTTCTTTATATATATATATTTACGTATTTTTTACTCTCACTAGTAAGGCGTAAACCTCATTACGAGCCTTGAGGTTTACGCTTCACCTCAATAGAGGAAAACGTCTCAATGCTAAAAACGCTTTTTTGAACATTTGATGCATATATGTCTGCAAAATAATAACATTTCCAGCAAATTCAGGGCCAAAGTGTAATGCTTCCTACAAATTGATGAAAATGAAACAAAATATATTAATTTAAGAAATTAAAAAAAAAAAAAAATGATTATCTTTGCAGCATGAGAAGCGTCGACTCAAGTCCCACCAACACCCACTCCTGATCAACCCGCTACAAAAGTTAGGTCACCTAACCTTTCATAGTCGTCTCCTCTGCTCCTCTCTAAACTCTTATCAGTCTCTGCAAATACTATATCAATCATCAATGGCTACTACTAGTGCTAAAGAACCAGAGATTATAACAGATAAAACCCAGATGAGGAAATGGTCTAGGGCCATGAGATCCCAAGGCAAGAGCATTGGTTTAGTACCCACCATGGGCTTTCTTCATGAAGGTCACTTATCACTCATCAAAGAATCCCATAGGCGCACTAATGTCACTGTTGTCTCCATCTATGTCAACCCAGGTCAATTCTCTCCCTCCGAGGACTTATCCACATACCCATCTGATTTTCATGGTGATCTTCTTAAGTTAATGGCTGTTCCTGGTGGTGTTGATGTTGTCTTCCACCCCCATGATCTTTATGACTACAACAACAACAATGTTAACAAAGACACGATTGATGAAAAAGGAGGGGGATTGGTCTCATGCTTGGAGGAGAGGAGAGCTGGCCATGAGACATGGGTGAGAGTGGAGAAATTGGAAAAGGGTTTGTGTGGGAAGAGTAGGCCTGTGTTTTTCAGAGGTGTGGCAACTGTGGTTGCAAAGTTGTTCAATATAGTGGACCCAGATTTCGCTGTCTTTGGCAAGAAAGATTATCAGCAGTTCCGAATTCTTCAGCGAATGGTGAGAATTTAACTTTGTTTTTTTTTTTTTTGTTTTTTTGCATAAGATACTTTGGTTTTTTTCATTGTGTAGGAAATCAAATGAATTCATAAAAGTTGTTTATTTGATTTGTTTAATAGAAGATTTTCAAGCCTCCTTCATAATTATGAAGCAATCAGATTGTAATGTTTATAATTTATTGTTGAGGGAAGAAGAAGAGAGAAGTTTTAGAGTCTACTTCATTTGGATTGGGAATTTGGGAAATGTATTAGATTAGAATTTACTAGTCTATTTATTCCCAGCTTATTTGGGACCTTATTGAGCAACCACCAGCAAATGATTATTTGAAGTAGAACCAAGTGTTTTGTTTCCATAGAGTGAGTACATGTGCTTGTTGAGGATAACAGAGACATGAAATATGAATCTCTCTGAGAAGAGGACTCAAACTCAAGTCTCAAGCATGCAAAGAAAATGGCATTGAAGTGGTTAGGCTTTAATGAGATTTTGTGATAGTCATTTCCTTTGTTAAAAGTAGATATGCAATATGACAGTTGATTTGATACACCCTTATCCAATCAAAAATAATATGACAAAGTTGAGAAATTTTCTTCTTATAATTGGTCAGCTTGAGTTCAGGTAATTCAGTTTGCATAATCGTTGTTCTTGTCTTTAGCAACATAAGAATAACAAGATGTCATTTATAAGTTACAAGGCATCACAAACTACTGCCTACTAATTTATCTTTTACTTGAATTTTTACAGGTTCGAGATCTTGATTTTTCCATAGAAGTGATAGGTTCTGAAATAACACGAGATAGTGATGGCCTTGCGTTGAGTTCACGCAATGTGCACCTCTCACCTGAAGAGAGGGAAAAGGTCAGCTCAATTTTATAATAATAAGATTTCATTAGGTTCCTGTTCATTTTGTTTACTGTATATATTTTTATCTGGTTCTGTTATCTGCAGGCATTGTCTATAAACAGGTCATTATTTAGAGCTAAATCGAATGTAGAAAAGGGTCAAGTTAATTGTAAAGAGTTAAGAGACAGAGTCATCCAAGCAATCAGTGAAGCCGGGGGGAGAATTGACTATGCTGAGGTGAGGCTAAACAGTTTAATTCAATGTATACATTTTTCTATTATAAAAAGTAAATAAGCCTCAACCTTTCTATTACTTGATTGCTTACACCTTCCAATTTTTTATTATGGGGTTTGGTGCTTATAGATTGATCAGAAGATAGTATTATCCAGGCCAATTTGATTAAGATGGTCAAAATTACTTATGGAAATTTAGTCAGTTGGATGAAAATAAAAAAGGACAGGAAGTAGTTCAACTTTGCATATCTAGTTAAGTAGTCATGAGCTTTGAGACTATGGCATGTTCTCCATGTAGCTTCCAACAAATTATATCATGATGTAAATGCTTTGATTTCTTGCCTGCAGATTGTGGACCAAGAAAGCTTGGAGGCAGTGGAAGAGATAAAGAGTCCTGTTGTATTCTGCATTGCTGCCTGGTTCGGCAAGGTCCGGCTGGTAGATAACATGGAAATCGACGTTTGAATCTTCTTTTTTTTTGACCCTTTTTTCAGTTTCAATATTCTGTTAAGAGATTGATGTAATTTCATTTTAAAAGATCCAATAATGTTCAAGAAGCCAAGAACTGGAATGGTTCAAACGGTCCATAAATGTTTGATGTTTCTTATATAAAGGAAAGACAAATTTCCACACACGAAGAATCCCGTCTCCAAAGAATTCAAAAATTACAAACTTTACAAACAAAGCAAGAAATTGACTACAAAAAAATTTATAGGCATGATCAAACTTTAGACGATCAACACCAATTAAGGCATCCATCAACATTTGCCGCCACCGCAAACCGATAATACTATGATGAGAATCAGTGCAATTATGATTCCCAGAACTATCAGTTTTTATCTTCATGTTCTGCATCCACACCTTCCTCAATTTTGTAAGACCGCCATTGTAAAACCAATGTTCTTCATGTTCTGAAACACCGTAACAATGGATATTCATTTTACAACTTCAGCCATTGTAAGACCTTCAAATCTCAGGGAGTGTTATTTGCTTACCTGAGAGCGAGGATATCTACCAGGAGCTCAATCTTTCCTCCACGGTCAAGAACCTGCATGACAACAGGAACACTTGTGCAAATGAAACACCCTCACTATCCCTCCTAAAAGCAATAAAATTAGGTTAACATGTAATTTGAACTTGAAAAATAACAGAAAGCAGAGTAGAAAGAACCATAATAACACCTTTGGATGATCAATGCAAGCTTGCTAACCTCCTCTGGATGATCAACGGAATACTGCATCTGCTCCTTCAATTTGGGCTACATCATTCTCAACAAATTTATGGCATTAATGTAATTCATAGAGCATACAAGGCACACAATCAAGTAATGAGAGAAAAGATTACCCGAACTCCTTGTTTAAGCTGTTAGCAACTGCTGTTGCAGCTTTTCCTCCAGCATAATGCTTTGTGAAATCCTCCTTTAAAGGCAATCGGAACCTGTCAACAAACAGATTCGACTGTAACCACACAGTATTCTGCACCATTCACAAATCAAGTTAGCTCCTGTAGAAATTCAACAACAATAAAATAAATAAATTCGGAGACAGCAGAAGTCCAAGAGATGAACTACTAACAAGAGACTTCTTTAAACATTAACATTACAGGAAGAAATTCTTTTTGTTTGCAATGGTAATGAGTTCTAGCTGTACAGTTATTTTATCACTAAATATAAATATATTGGTTTATAAATCTTGTTTCATACTATAAGAGTTTTCATTGCAGATTTGGATTCTCTCACCTCATTTTGTCCTCGCTTAAATCAAAGCCAGTCCTGACTTTTCAAGGGCCCGGGGTGAAAATATAAAAAATGGACCCCTTGTGTATATTCATAGTTTCTTTTTCGATATATATATACTATATATAACCTGTTTTTTATAAACTAACAATTAAAGTGAAATACGAAAATGGAACAATAAAATATGTCAAGCATTCAAGCAAAATCGTTCAAGCAATTGGATTCAGAAAGTCGCACCAGTCCCGTAATGCCTCTGCCGCTAGATTGAGGTTTTTTTTTTTTTTGCTGGAAAACACAGCTATAAAAGTTAACTAACAACTAGATAAACAATAGGCCAAGAAGCATATAAAACAAGATTCAGTGGTACCAAGTGTACAACCAATCAAAATTTTCAAAAGAGAATATTAAATCATGAGCTCCTTGCAATGGGTTCGGTTGCTGACATTAGATGTAATGACTACAAATAAAAGACAAAAAAGAGAAATGGATATAAAATGGTTTCTATTTGGGACAAAAGGCAATTATAATTCATAAGCTATCAAGTTATTAGATTTTAATTCTCTCCACATTATAAAAGCTAAAAGAACAGAGTACCAATTAAAATATCCAAAAATACCATATCTTTAAATTAAACTAGAAACTAAAGTTCCATAATATCTCAATTAGCTCAATCACAAGTATGTCTAACAAACTGAATACGCAATGAACAAAAATTTGATAAACATATATGTTTTCTGAACATTAAATAAAACAATAGAACATTTAAATAAAAATTACAAACAAAAACGAAATTAGAAATTACCTGGGGCAGTGAGAGACTGAGGGGTCGTTTGTTTTTCTGTCTGAAGACTGAATAGTCCTGAAATTTACTGAAGACTGAATAGTGACTGAAATTTGAATCTGAATGACATGTTTGTTTTTTTTCTTCTTCTTACATATGAATATACTGTCAACATGTTTGTTTTTTAAAAATAAAATTGTCTGAAAAGAAGTAATTTTACATCTATACCCATGTTAAACAATTATACATATAATATAGAATAAAAACGTACAATCCAAAAATAATTATTATTATATGAACATATATGATCATGGTCTTCTTCTTCGATTACAAACAAACTTTATTTTTACTAAGAAAAGAAAAGTTTTTATTTTTTTTCAAAAAATAAAAGAGGCAGCATTAAAACTCACACAAAACACTCTAAAAATAATAATATATAAATACATCACACTAATATCATAATAAAATATTGATATTATACACCAATATGAGAAGTGATTAGAGTTCTTTTTTATTTTTAAAGCTATTTAAAATAAACAATATATTAAAATAAAGATTTCTATACGATATATAATTATGATGAAATTTGAGATATGTTATATATGGAGGATAGTATCGGAAGAAAAGATTTTGGATTGCATTTAATACAATTCAGTGATTTACAATTAAGTGAAAAGTCAGGATTTTTTACTTTTTATTTTAAGTTGTTTTTTGGTATTTTTAAGTTGTTTGACCACTTAAAAAAAAAACAAACAAAACAACTTAATAATTATGATTCAGACCCATTAAGTTATAAGTGGAAAAAATAAACAACCCTCGGGACTGAGAGTGTGAGAGTTGAGAGTCTGAGATTAGAGATTAGAGATTGAGAGAATGTAGTTATGCAGAAAATGAGAAAAAGAATGGAGACTTGAGACTTGAGAGGGCTGAGACTTGAGAGAGAAAGATTAAAGCTGAGAGTCTGATTGTCTGCTTGAGACTGAGAGAGAAAAAGATGAGTAATCACTAAAGTTAGCCAGTTTTTTCTGTCTCTGGTGCCAGTTGTGGGTCGAGAAGAACAAAAAGTGATGAAGCATTGAACCCTAAAAGAATTGGCCATTGTCTGAATTTTTTTTTTTAAAAAAAACAAAATGAATTGGGCATCATTTTAAAATGGGGCCTTTGTATTTTTTTTTGTAATAATGTTTGGGTTTTTTAAAAAACAAAGGCCCTTTTTTTTAAAGCAAATTATTTCTATTGGGCTTTATTTATTTATTTATTTCAGAATTCATCCTATATATATTAACTCATCATATGTATTTGGAGGCTACTAAAAATGATGGGCCTTGGGCGGCGCCCCTGGTGCCCCAGCCCAGGGCCGGCTCTGACCTAAATCAATGGTTTGGACTAATTATATACTTTGGTTGAGTAAAACATAATAATTATTAGAACTAATCCAAACCATTGATTTGCTATATTAGATATATATCAATAGATTATGAAGGTGAAGAGAATGTGAGGAGAGAAAAGGTGAGAATAGATGAAACAATAAATTTATTTATTTATTTTTAAATTAATGACAATGACTGAGATTCTAATTCTTCTGGTGCTTCTGCGCAACCCGGTGGACAGACAATGATGAATCTATGAGAAACAATTCAATTACAAATGTTTTAACCTCATCTACATATTGTTGCTATTACAGCTTAACAATATTTGGGTTTTTATAAAAGAGAAAACAATCTCCTAATGCTACAATAGAATAATGTTGGAGCAGAGAGGAAATATCTTAAGGCATGAAAAAAGCAATTTTACTTCCCATCCGTCACAGATATTGAAAACAGTTGCCTGCAATAGGATATACCATTACTATTATATGCTATCATAAATCCCCTAATCAAACCTTTCCCTGGTACATCATGGTTTCTTAAGGACGAACTTTCAATTCAAACTTGGCAGCCTCATACTGATCCAGCCAACCTCATCACCACACCTATTACAGAACAAGATTGGGAAGGCTACCAACAAGCATTCCCCAAACATCCGTACCATCATCAGATACTTAGAAAAATAATATGCAAGATCATTTTTTTTTTTTTGAAAAGAGGATACGATATCAATTAGTAATATGCCTACAGTAATTCTTTCTCAATCTACAGGATGCATTATACCCTTTCATGGCACTTATGGAAATCTGAGATGCTATTGAAGCAAAACTACCATTTCTAAGTTCTATTGATAGTCTCAAAAGGAAAATTAATAAATGAGTCCCCAAATAACATTATAAAGCATTCGATTTCATTCAATCCAACCTACAATCATTATCAAATTTTCATAGAAATTTTACCCTCCAGCCAAATTAGCATGGTAAGCTAATACAACCAAATTTTGTGCATCTTCTGTCGTGAGATGAGGTTATCATTATTATGGTAACCAAAAAAAACAAAATACATAAAATTATAAATTCTCTGGTAAGATAATTCAGATTTCCAAGCAAAGTCACAAAAGAATCACCACAACAACCAGATCAAATGAAATTCTCTACAAACTAAAAATGCACAATTCTTACAAACTTAACTATGAAATATTACCGAGCTGTAAAGAGCAAACAACAAAGTTTTAAGAAGAAGCGCATTTAATATAGATGGAGCTAGACAACATTCCGAACAGTGTAAATTTCGATTTTCCAACTAGACTTCGTATCAAAGTTTAACAACCTTATACCGTTAAAAATTCCAAAAATTTAATTATAAACTAAGATACTAGTAAGCTATCTCCATACTGAAAATAAGAATTTTATCTATCTTCATATGAAAGTTAAAATTCCTACAACACCAAAAGCTTAAGACTGTCAACCTAAATATTATGGCTTTAACATCGAAAATACCCACAAAATTAAAATACTTACATATCACTAAAAATCACGAAAAATTATATCCCGATTCTATTATGTCTCTATACCCAAAGTACCAAATATCAGACTTGAATAAATCTCCAATTAAAATTAATCTAATACAACAAGAACTGTCTAATGATTCAGAAAATCTTCATATATATGTTACTTGTTTAGAAATAAAATATCCCTAGTACCAAGTAAAGACATCACCAAATTTTTTGAAAATTAAATCCCAAGTTGATGTATATGTCAACTATTCTCATACCAAAATTTATCACCATCAACTGTAACCTGCGAACAAACTTAACATAAACGACAAGTAAAGTCTTCTTCACAAGTATTAAAACAAATCATAATTGCAACCTACATTAACAGTCAAATTCGAACTATTTAATGAACTTCTAAACTCATGAAATTTATTATAGAGCCTTATGTATATATCTACTTCATTCACTCCAAAGCTCATGCATTAGAACATCCCCATCAAAAAAACCAAAATTGAGCCGTTCTTATCGGTCAAAATTTTTGTTAATGAGATATTTGATGTTTTTTCTTTAAAAAAAAAAAAAACACTAAAACAGTAAATAATTATTTGAGATGAAACAAAGTATAAGAACTTGTACCTTGAAAATACTCTTAACTCAATCTACAGAATAATAGTTAGCTATATATTTTTTTGTGAGTGTTATTAATATTGGCAGAGAAGTGTAAAAAAAGAAACCAAGTGAAATTCCCTAAAGAGATGTAGTGTATATTATTCGCGAAACCAAGTGAAATTCCCTAAAGAGATGTAGTGTATATTATTCGGGGGGGGGGGGGGGGGAGGAGGGGATGAGGTTTGTATAGGTATAGTCCTAATTTCTTCCAACCTAGCCTACTCACGGGTTGAATAACCACAACCACCGGCAAAACAATCCACTATATGAAAAGAACTTACACACTCAAGGTTATCAAAAAATGATATCCACCATAAGCTATCAACTCCTAATCTATCCTCAAGGCCTAGTAAACCACCTAGTCCACTTTCTATCTAAGATGTGTCCTACACCTCTAGAGAGCAACTCCCTATCCAAGACTCTCAAGCCTCTAGGAAGATTTCCTTACTTAGCTATCTAGATCACAAATGATCCTAGTCAAGCTTCCCTAGCTCAACCATCCGGAGTATCAAACTCCTAGCTAAGACTTTTGCTTAGTTATCCTGACTTCAATCTTTCCACAAGACAATGATCTAAGTGATGCAAATGATGCAAACACAAGACAAATAAAGCAAGATGATCAATCAAACTCTATGAACATGCTTAGATATAATCATGGGAGGAGTTGGTGGTTAAGTGCTAATATAATTAGTAAACCGCCTATCACTTTCCCACTAAATAGTTAAATCCAACTGATATATATGCTTCTATTTATCAACTTTTATAGTACTATTATTATTATTATTGTAAATAAAAAGGAATAAAAATTTGGGTCTTACAGTAGTTCCCTTTATAATTCTGGGCTATTGCTGGTTCCCAGTTCTTTGCGGTGTGGAGTAGAGTGGTAACTTGCAAGGTTCATACCTTGAGGTCATGGGTTAAAATCATGTCTCTGCAAAACCAAACTTGTGTTTTTCTAGTTATGAAGATCACACAAATTTTTAAGTAATGTTTATGTTTTGAATGCTGTTAACTTTTGTAATAAATATTTTGTTTTTCCAACGATTCATATTTTCTCGGCTATTCAATATCTATTGATTTAGATTAGTTACGAAGGTGGACCGAATTTTTAATCAATGTTTATATTTTGAAGGCCAATTTGTCAAACTATTCAGATACATAATCTAAAACTTTTAGATAGCCTTACTTGATCAATGACATATGTACGTGCTTTCCGTGCTCAAGTTTTTGTCGTTGATATTATTTCACATATGCATCACTAAACGATTATAAGATTAATTCATAGAATTGTTTATATAGTAAAATGTAAACAACAATTTTGAAGATACCAAAAAATTTATATTTCAATAAACTACGCAATTAAATAGCAACAAATAACAACAAAAAAAAAAATAAATCAAAAACTAAAACCTTGAGAGAGAAATTTAGTGAGAGAAGCTTTGGCTAGGGTCAAGACAAGATTTCAGGAAAAATTTAGTCTCCGTTTTTATTGATAATTTGAATCCAGTAGTGAAGCAAAAAAATCTATGGGGAATCTTTAGAGCATTTGGTCTGGTTTGTGATCTCTTTTTGTCTACAAAAGTCAGGTCGTGAAGAAGCTGTTTCGCTTTTGTGCGATTTGCTACTCGGGAAGAAGCGGAAACAGTTGCTAGGCTTTCAAATGGTAAACATGTGTATGGATGGCTTATCTTGGCAAAAGTTGCAGCTATGAGATGGAAAAACAGGGGTTCGCCTTCTGAGAGGTCGTCGAATAATCAAAACGAAGGGTCTAGTAGGAAAGTGGAAGAAGACAGAATTTCTATTAACAGGATAAGAAGACAACAGCTGATACCTTTTTATGCAAAAGGTGGTCCAGAATGTTTATAGAGAGGATCAGGTTAATGATCCAGTTGTGGTACATTGCGATGATTTTGGTTCCAAGGATAGGATTGAGCTTTGCTCAAATGGTCTAGCAGGAAGTAGTTTCAATGAGTATGTTATTAGGAATTTAGTTGAGGTGATGAGATGGGATGTTAAAGGTAATGATGATAGTTGGCTTAAGTTCTGGGTTTTTGGGGTATTTAAATCATTTTCAAATGTCTCCTTTGTAATGAAAGGGCTTCGTGATAGAAAAATACAGTTTTCATCTCATTATTTGGGTGACAAAAATATTATTTGGATTTTCTATTCCATCTCTGACAGGGATGACTTTATTAGAAACAGATTATTGTGGGGGTATTTCTTTTCTTTGGTTGGTGTTTGGTCTGATGCTATTACTCCCAAAGCAAGAGTGTCTTAGATTGAATTTCGTGGTATCCCTTTGCAGTTCTGGTGTGAAGACTTTTTCTTAAGATTGGGTTGGGCCATTGGGGAATCTCTTAAGATTGAAGATGAGACTGTGCACAGAGAAAAACTTGACAGAGGAAGAGCTTTAGTATTGATTCCATTTGGAGTTTGTTGTCCCAAAGTCATTAAGGTGGTCACCAGAAGGTTTTCTTTTCCTGTTTACATTTTGGAAGATCCATTTTCGGTTAATTCATCATGGATATCAAGTTCTCTTGGGCTTGGGTTGGGGGACTCAACATATTCTGCGCTTGTAGGGGTTCATTGCATTAAAAGGGATTCTATTTCCAAGAATGGAAGAGTGGAACAATCCAATTTTTTATTGGAAAAAAGATCTCTTGATGATGTGGCAGATAGTAGATGGAAGAATAAAGACATAAGATTTAATAACAGCCGTAAAAGTGGAGGTCTATCTGGTTCAGCTAATGGTGATCAAGTAAAGAAACAAAAGTTAGTTTCTGGTGCTTCTAAAAAGGTGTAGTTTAAAGGAAAAGACATCCTTTCAAAAATTAGGTGCAGTAATCCAAGAGTCCATTCTGTTGGTGATGGAAATTTATTGCTAAAAAAAGAAGAGTCTTCTCGTAGTGATAGTGATTTGGGGAGTGATGACTATAATTCATTTTTGTCTGAGGACAATGTCATGGCTCGACTTCAGCATGGTCCAAAGTATGTGGGTGAGTCTTCTAAAGCCAATATGGGTCACATGATGGGAGGCAATCTTGTTATAGATTTGAGTGGAGGTTAGGGCTTGCTTACGGGCCTAGAGGTGGGTGGAAATATTGTAATAGATTTAAGTGGTGGTAAGGAGAAGGCTTTGGGCCATGTAGAGAAGGAGTTTCAAACTACAAATGACCCAAGTCCAATCTCTTTTCTTGCTGTTTGTGAAGCCCAACCAGTAGGTAATGTATCATTATCTCAGGTTAGTCAATCTTCTTCTTCAGATTTCTCTGTTTTCCATATCTTTGAAACTCAATCATTGGATTTCGGTAAAAGAGGAGGAGGTCAATCAGAGGTCATAGTAAAATTAAGGAAGGGTGCTTCCTCAAAGAAATCAGTTACCCCTCACTGCTCCATCAAAAGTCATAGCATGAAGACTCGTAAAGATAAGAATATGTTGTCTTCGGATTTTAGGGAAATTGTTAGAGGAAGTGATGGTTCGGGGAAGTCTTATGGGAGATGGAATTTAGAGGCTGAAGTGTCTAAAGTTATTGAAAAAGGTGTCTTTGGGTTATTTTAACAAATCGAAATTCGGTTGTGGGGGTGGTAACGAGCCTATAGATAGTAAGAGGGTCAATTTCAGTTCTTGGGGATTATGTGAAGAGATTGCCAAAGTCATTGAAACTGGGGTAGCATTGGGTTTTGATTTTCATGGCAAGGAGGGGTTGGCTGTTGTGGAAATTTCTATAAAGGAAAATGAGGATGAAGCCAGGTTTTTGGCTGGTAAATAACCTTATTTTGTGTTTGCTCTTGGCTGTGGGCTTGATTCTCTTTTAATGTTAGTACTTACTTGGAATATTAGGGGTTTGAGGAGGTTGGAGTAAAAAATGATGGTGAGGAATTTGGTTTTAAGGACCAAGCCGATCCTTTTATTCATCCAAGAATCAAAATTGAATTATTTTGACTCTAGAATTATTAAAGCTTTGGGTGGTTCGCTTCTTTCGAAAGGCATTGGCGTGGAGGCAAGCGGTTCAGTGGGTGGTGTTATCACCTTTTGGAATGAAGATTTCTTTGAAGCTAGGTCTTGTATTCATAATAATCGGTGTATTATTGTGGCTGGTGTGTTGTCTAAAATAAGGAAATATGTTGTGTTTTGCAATTTTTATGCAGCTAATGAAGAACATGACAGGGTTCAGTTATAGAATTTCATTTTAGAAGCTCAAGTTTCTCTGCCTGGTACGTGGGTTATTGGAGGAGATTTTAACACAGTTTTTGATCACAGTGAAAGGATTGATGGTCTTGGAAGTGTAAGATCTATGAGAAACTTTAAATTGTTTGCAAATATGGCTAGTGTGGTTGACATTCCCATGACTGGCTTGGCTTTTACATGGTCTAATACAGGGAAAACGGGTCTTGGGCAAGATTGGACCGTTTTCTTTTTAATCCTTTGTTCCTATCATGGTTCTTGAATTTGATTCAGAAGGGTCTTGAAAGGTGTTTTTCTGATCACAATCCTGTGATTTATCAGTGAACATGAGGTGGATTAGGGTCCCAAGCCGTTCTGTTTTTTCAATGGTTGGTTGGAGGATAAGAAGTTGATGAAGGGGGCTATGTCCAGCTAGGCGAAGTATGTTGGTGGAGGCTCGATTGGCTCGAAAATCATTCTCAAGGTTAAGGCTGTAGGGAAAAATGGTTTTATACACGTAGTGGAATGCGAAAATTAAGTTCAGTATATAACAAAAATGTTCTCTTTTAAAAGATGAACCTTAACCCTCAATTAAATTAATGTATAAACAAAAGTACCATACCTTTTGTCGCGTGATCAGATTGACTTTACGTCGATGGTAATCTGCAAGATCTTCCAATCCAATCACGAACGTGGATCACCTAACGAACGTTGATCACCTAGGAGTGTGATCTCCCTTTCTTTGAATTGAGTACCTGAGGATGGATAACAAAAAACTTTTTCTTTTTCATTAGTCACAAAAAAACTCACAAGAGATCATAAAGAACGTTCCAGTCACTTTTGAATTATCAATCTTTTAATCGAAACTCGCGTGAACTTAAATTGAAGTTTTGCACAAAGTCTTTTGATATAAAAGCTTCTAGTGCACTATCGAAATAAAACGTCTCTACTCACTATCTCTCCTTTGGCCGAATTTTTCCAAAGAAGTCTAATAGATGGATTTTATTTTTTAAGTTCTAGAAAAATAATTCTCTATCAAGCAACCAAGTGGTGGCCGAATTCTATGATGTGGTATTTATGGTGGCCGAATCCTTCCCTAAAAAAAATGGGGTTGGCCGAAATCCTTACTTGAAAATGATTTGTATTTCCATCAATGACTCGTATTTCCATCAATGACTCCTATCATTCTTTAGAATTCCAAACCCTATTCCAACTCTTTTCTGTTTTTGTGACTATATCAAAGACTTCCTTATTTGACTAGATAAATATATTTTTTTTTTTATTTATCTACTTACCAAATAAAGTCTTTTATAATTATTATATTACCAACAATAGTATAATACTAAGAAACATATTTTTTATTCAGAAAAAGATTTTGATTCTTAATTAAATAATTAAATAAATAAATAATTAATTCCCATTTAATTAAATAGTAAAATAAAACAATATAATATGCTATTTATTTAACCTAGCCACCCAACATGTATATATATGGGCTTACATATTGTTTTTCTATTTTATTAAATCCATTAGACTTTAGTAAAAAGTTCACATGTGAACTAGACCTATTCTTACAAAAAGAAACAAACCCACATACCTTACATTAATATATCAATATAATTTAACAGCCCATTAAATAAATAATATGCAAATTACATTCTTAATATATTAAATACAATTCTAGATGAACCCATAATTAGTCCGGTAGAATATATCAAGTGATCTATGCAAGTCCTTGTGGATTGGGGATCTTGGCGGACTATCTAAATTTAAACTTCAATAGACATAACTCAATCATAATCAACAAATGATTAACTTATGTCCAATATATTAATTTTAGCTCATTCCACTAAAGAGCTAAGACTGTACTTTTAAATAAAGATAGAACAAGTAAATGTTTCACATTCAAACCCTAGACAATTTTATTGGAGATAGTGTATCTTTGTGAATAATATCAGTAATCGCCAAAAGCTCATAGACTGCCTATAGTTTTCTTAGTTACCATATTTACTCATATGACCAAATTTTGAACTTGGATATTTTGACTTGTCCAGAAACAGTGTTTCAATAGTCACTATCGAAAACTTAACGTTAAGATTTAACATTAAGATTTAATATCCAATACCTCAAAAACATCAATATGATAATATTATACTCTCATTTAAATAAATGGAGCCACGATGTCCATCTCTATAAATGAAGTCCTTTATCGATTAACAAATGAATACCATAAAACTATCGAAGATAGAGTATGCTATATAATCATACTCATTGATAGCTCAAATGATAACACTTGCAACCATAAGTCCATCATTTATCTCAGGATTAAGATAAACTCTCTGATTGTCCTCATAATGAAAACTTTTATCTACTGACAGTTCTAGATAAAGTATTTCATTGTGATCCTATTCAATGCACCTAGTGCACTAGATTCTTTTACTTAAAGATACTTTGATGATTTTAGACTCATCATATCTCATTTGATCCCACTCAAATGTTAGAAAAAGAATCTACAACTTTAACAAGGTAAAAGTGCTCAACCTTTATCTTAAGTTGTGAACAATATTCAAGACTAACTAAAAAATTATGTCTACCTCATATATATCCAGATGTACGAACGATTCTTTATGTCTCATAGTTTTTTGACCTTATGATTATTTACTTTAACAATTATAATAATAAACTATAAATGTTATAAAATTTGTTAAATCAGAAATCACTTTATTAATATGAAAAGATTGTCAATTACATTATTACATTATTGCTATTAAACATAATCCTAACAAAGGCCATTAAGCATCATTTCAAGTCTTATTTAAAGAATAGGAAGGTTGAGGGTAATAAAATAAAGTCCTTAGAGAAGGAGCTAGCAGATATAGAAAGAAGGCAATGGTGCAAGGTTGGGTGGAAGTTTTGAGAAAAAAGCGTTCGGACTCTTTGGTGAAATTATGGAAGCAGATTAGGTTGGATGAACAAAAATTGAAACAGGTATCGAGGATCAGATGGTTGAAGGATGGTGACAGAAATTCTAAATTTTTCCACATTTGTTCTAATGTTAGAAGGAAGGCAAATTTTATTGGTGATTTAACTATTTCCGATGTGAGGTGTTGTGGGTCGTTGGAAGTTAGTGATAGGCAAACACTTGACCATGTGGCAACTTGGATTGATATGCTTAGTGACCAAGTAAAGCATATTAAAATGGTCAACTGAAGGCTGTGGAAAAGCCATATACATTATAATACACCCCCTCCCCCCCTCTCGATTTTCACCACTTGAATGTAATTTTCTAGGAAAAACCTAATGGGACAAAACCTAGTTAAAATACATACAATGACCATTTGGATTTAGTGGGGTTGGACATTAAAAACTATCTCATTAAAAATCTTGTTAGGAAAACCCAATCGGTCAAAACCTGAACGAAGGGAAAAAGAATATAGTGCTCATATGTCCATTCAAAAATTTTCTCCCCTTGATTGAACGCTCCCCCTCATAAAATTTCAGCTTTTAATCTTGTAATTTAGAAAGTCGACGCATGCCTATTCCATATACCAGCTTCTCAAAAATTGATGTAGGCAATGATTTAGTAAAAAGATCTACAAAATTATCTGTAGACCGTATTTGCTTAACATTAATTTGTCGGCTCTGTTGAAGCTCATGAGTATAGAAGAATTTATGTGAAATATGTTTGGTTCTATCTCCTTTAATATATCTCCCTCCAATTTGAGCAATGCAAGCTGCATTATCTTCAAATATCTGGGTTGACATTTCTGTAGATAATGAAAATCCACAAGTATTTTGAATATGATGAATAACTGGCCTTAGCCAAACACATTCTCGACTTGCTTCGTGAAGTGTGATGATTTCATAATAATTAGATGATGTAGCAACCAAAGTCTATTTTGTGGAGCATCATGATATTGCTGTGCCATTATATGTAAAAACATATCCCGTTTGTGAACGAGCTTTGTGGGGATCAGACAGATATCCGACATCAGTATAACCAAGTAAACCTAAAAAATTGTTAGATTTGTATAAAATAATCATAAATTTTTTGTTCCACTAAGGTAACAGAAAAGATGTTTGATTCCATTCCAATGCCTTCAAGTTGGTACTGAGCTAAATCTATATAGTACATTCACAGAGAATGCAATATCTGATCTAGTACACTGAGCCAAATATAATAAAGCATCAATCATATTAAGATATGGTACCTCAAGACCAAGTATCTTTTCACCATTTTCTTTTGGACGGAATGGATCCTTTTTAGGATCAAGAGTCCTAACAACCATAGGAGTACTTAATGGATGAGCATTATCCATATGGAATTTTTTTAAATTTTTTTCAGTATATGCTGATTGATGGACAAGTATTCCATTTGATCTATGCTCGATCTCAAGGCCGAGACAATATTTTGTCTTTCCCAGATTTTTCATTTCGAATTCTTTTTTCAAGTTTTCAGCAGTTTTTTGAAGCTCTCCAGGAGTTCCAATTAAATTCATATCATCAATATAAACTGCTACGATAGCAAATCCATATTCTGATTTCTTAATGAAAACACATGGACATATATGATTATTAATATATCCTTCTTTTATCAAATATTCACTGAGACGGTTGTACCACATCTATCCTGATTGTTTTAATCCATACAAGGACCTTTGTAATTTTATCGAATACAAATTATGAGGTCTTGAGTTACATGATTATGACATTTTAAACCCTTCAGAGATTTTCATGTAAATATCTGAATCCAGTGAACCATATAGTGGGCCAAAGCCGGATTAATTCAGCAGCATATAAAATGGCATGCCCCCATACAGAAATTGGTAATTGCGTTTGTAATAATAACATCTTTGCAATTATCTGGACACGTTTAATGAGTGATTATACTAATCCATTATGAGTATGAACATGTGGAATTGGATGTTCAACGTCAATTCTAATCACTTTGCAATATTCATCAAATGCCTTGGAAGTAAATTTACCAGCATTATCAATGCGTATGGATTTAATTGAATAATCGGGAAAATGAGCCCGAAGTCTGATAATCTGTGCAAGTAATCTTACAATAGCAACATTACATATTGATAATAAACATACAAGTGACCATTTGACAGATGTGTCAACTAGAACCATAAAATAACGAAATGGTCCACTTTGGTGGATTAATAGGTCCACATATATCCTCTTGAATTCTTTGTAAAAATGATGAGGATTCAAAACCAACTTTAGAAAAAGTTGGTTTTATTGTTAATTTCCCTTGAGAATATGCAATACTTAAATTCTCATGGGATAAAAGAATCTTCTGATTCTTTAATGAATGCCCATGAGAATTCTCAATGATTCTACGTATCATTGTATATCCTGGGTGACCGAGACGGTTATGCCAAAATACAAACATTTTTGGATTTGAGAATTTCTAATTCACAACTGCATAAACTTCTACACTTTTGATAATAGTGTAATATAATCCAGAAGATAAAGCACGTAGCTTTTCTATAATGAGTTTATGGGGTGAATCATGAGAAGTAATGCACAGATATTCAATATTATCTTTATTCATAGTTTCAGTATGATATCCATTCCTCCGTATATCTTTGAAACTAAGCAGATTCCTTCTAGACCTACTTGAATATAATGCATCATCGATACATATTTTAGTATTCTTTGGTAACAATATCGTGGCTCTTCCACAGCCTTCTACTATATCCGCTGGACCTGATACTGTATTAACATTTGCTATGAGTAAAGTTAAATTTATAAAATATTTCTGACTCCGCAGAATTGTATAAGTTGTTGCATTATCAACTAAACATATATCTTCTGTTTCTAGCTTTTCAATAACCCCCAATTTATTGTTTGGATTCATTTTGTATGCTTCATAAAGAAAAATAAAATGTATATCAGACAAAGTGATTCAAAAGTATATATATTGCATAGGGAAATATTTTACATGAACAAAATAACATAATACTACTACTGTAAGTAGGATTTAATTGGTATGGATATTCCCATTACCAATTGAAGCATCCGGCATGTCTTTCGGGTCTGGAAAGAAATTTGTAACAATGAGATGTATAATATCTCTAGGATATGACATTTCAATGAAATGAGTTTCAGGTTTCTTACTCTTTCCACTGAGTGATGCTTGATACAAATCCACCAGGTGTTTAGGTGTTTTACATTCATTTGACCAATGATTATAACAGCCACACCTAAAACAAACATTGCCATTTGCATTATGCCTATTTTGAACATTTTTTCCCTTATGCTATTTGGCCTCATAAATATTCCACTTATGTTGAGTATTTTGATTATAACCATATAATCCAGGATTATCATGCCCTCTTTTAAAACTACGACCACTGCCTCGACTAGGATTACGACCATAATCACGGCCATGATCATAATTACGATTGTTACCACAGCCACGATCAGAATTACGATCATATCCACGGCCATGACCACGACCACGACCACGATCACGATATCTGACAGTATTGACATTCACTTTTGGGAATGCTGTAGAACCAGTCGGGTGTGATCCATGATTTTTTATTAGTAACTTATTATTTTTTTCTGCTACTAAAATGCATGCAATCAGTTCTGAATATTTTGAGAATCTGCGTTCTCGATATTGCTGTTGCAATATTGTGTTTGAGGCATGGAAAGTTGTGAAAGTCTTTTACAACATGTCCTTTTCAGATACCTCTTCACTACATAATTTCAACATTGTGGTGATTCTAAATAGAGCATAATTATATTCAGAAACTAATTTATGGTCCTGAAATTGTAAATGTTGCCATTCATATCTAGCATTTGGTAATGTTACATCATACTGATGATTATAACGATCTTTTAGCTTTTGCCACAGATCTTCAGGTTCTATGATAGTAAGATACTGAGCTTTTAAATTTTTATGTAAGTGATGACAAAGTATCACCATCGTTGTGGATCTATCCTGTTCATTAGCCTCGTTACCATCATCAATGGTATAATACAGGTCTTGGGATTTTAAGTATAACCCTGCATCAATAACCAAAGACATATAATTTTCTCTCGATAGTTCGAGTGCATCAAACTTCAAATTTGCAAGTTTAGGCATGTTTGCAGCTTCTTTTTTCTATAAATTAAATTGTAAGTTTAATTTAGTGTGAATATAATTAAAGAGCATAATGAATTGAACAATTTATCTGGACACACATCATAAGTCAGTCCCAAGACACAGCATAAGCCAGTCTCATATATTGCATAAAATAAATGTTGAATATTTAAACAATTTATCTGGAGACATAACATAAGCCAGTCTCATATATTGCATAAACATAAATACTGAATATTTAAACAATTTATTTGGAGACACAATATAAGCCAGTCCTGAGACACAACATAAGCCAGTCTCATATATAACATAAAAATAAATACTGAATATTTAAACAGTTTATTTGGAGACACATCATAAGCCAGTCCCGAGACACAGCATAAGCCAGTTTCATATATTGCGTATAATTAAATACAGATATTTAAATTGAATAAATAAATAAATTTAGAACTGTATATATATATTCTGTTGACGGCATAAGCCATCTTGTATACGGATATATATATATATATATAGATTCAGAATATTAGGATGTAAATAAATCACCTATAAGGGGATCCTCTCTACTTACATGCAATCGTGCTGATAACGTGTTATAAATTAGAAGAAGAAATAGATGAAGAACATATGAAGAACATGAAGAACAATTGAATGAGTAAACAACATGAGAGAAACAATTAAAGAAGAGATATCGGTTAATGAGAGATATGAGAGAAAATGAGAGAGAGTGAGAGAGAGAGAGAGAGAGAGAGAGAGAGAGAGAGAGCATTACTTGTATATTCAGATTTTTTTGTAAGTCATTTACAAGTGAGACATATATATATATATGTAGGCAAACACTTGACCACGTGACAACTTGGATTGATATGCTTAGTGACCAAGTAAAGCATATTAAAATGGTCAACTGAAGGCTGTGGAAAAGTCATATACATTATAATATCATTTTTTAAAGATCACTTCAAGAAGGAGTTTCGGTTTAGACCAAGTTTGAGCAATCTCCCACTCAAGGAGAAAAGTGATTTGGAAGATGAGTTTTCAGTTGACGAAGTTTGGAAGGCTTTATGCAATTGTGACGGTAATAAAGCGTTGGGTCCTGATGGCCTCAATTTAAATTTTGTCAAATCAAATTGGGATTTGATTAAAGAAGACTTTATTAATTTCCTGCATGGTTTCTATAGGGATGGTTCGATGATCAAAGATTTGAATTGTAATTTTATAGCCCTTATTCCGAAGGTGAAAAATCTGGATTCTTTAAAGGAATATAGGCCTATTAGTTTGATTGGTTCCCTATATAAGATCTTGGCTAAGATTTTGGCAAATAGGATTAAACATACGTTGAATTCAGTGATTGGTCCTGCGCAAATGGCTTTTGTTAAAGATCATCAGATTTTAGATAGTTTCATTATTACTGAGGAGGTTATACAATCTTGAAAGAGAGATGGAAAAGGTGGTATTCTAGTAAAGCTTGATTTCGAGAAGGCTTATGGCAGTGTGGATCACGATTTTCTGATTGCGGTTTTGGCCAAGATGGGTTTCAGTGTTAGGTGGCAGGAGTGGATTAAATGGTGTATTGCATCACCTTCTATGTCTGTATTGGTTAATAGCTGTCCTACGAAATAATTCCCAATTGGGAGGGGGCTGCGTCAAGGGGATTTGTTGTCACCTTTCCTGTTTAATATTGTTATGTAAGTTCTTAGTAGTATGATTTTCAAAGCTAAAGAGTTGGGTATGGTTAATACTGCCGATTTTGGTAATGGTTTTATTCACATCTCCCATTTACAGTTTGATGATGATACAATTTTGTTTTTAGAACATGAGCTAGAAATCTGGAATATCTCTTAAACACTAGGAGAATTTTAAGATACTTTGAACTTATCTCTGGTTTGAAAATTAATTTTTATAAATCTTGCATTGTTAGAGTTGGCAAGAAAATGGGTAAATGAGGTGGATTGGTCTTCCTTTTTCCGTTGTGCTTATGCCTCTCTTCCGGTTAATTACTTGGGTCTTCCTCTTGGTGGGAACTCGAGTAGGGAAGTGTTTTGGAGACCGGTTATTTCCAAGGTGGAGCAGATACTGGCTCCTTGGAAAAGAACTTTTCTGTCAAAAGGTGCAAGACTTGTTTATTAAGGTAGTATTGTCCAGTCTTCCCTCTTATTTTATGTTAGTATTCCCTATTCCCGTTGTGGTTGCAAAGAAACTGGAAAAGCTCCAGAGGGACTTCTTCTGTAATGATGGTTTCTTAAAAAAGAAAACGCATGCTGTGGATTAGGAGACTATTTGTATATGAGCAAGACGAATGGTGGTCTGGGTGTTGGGAGAATAAGAGACGAAGGTTTAAGTCTTTTGGCCAAATGGATATGGAGGTTTGGGAGAGAGGAGTCCACTATTTGGAAGAAATTTATTTGTGTTAAGTATGGTCTTGGGCAAAATCCTTTACTCTGGTAAAGAAATTTGATAAAGTCTGGTTCCTAATTTTTCAAGGTGATCAGCCGGTTTTTTGATAAAGATCATAGAGCTTACAACATTATTAGAAATGGTTTCCAAGTAGTAGTGATAGTGGCAAGATATCCGTTTGGACAATATTTCGCTTAAATGTGCTTTCCCAAGAATTTTCGCTCTGGCTAATAACAAAGAAGGTATGATTTCAGAGTTTGGTTGTTGGGTTAATGACAACTGGTTGTGAGATGTCAAGCTTAGAAGATTGCTTTTTGACTGGGAGGTTGAGCAATGAAATTGCTTCTTGTTGTATATGGCTAATATTTTTGTCAAGAAGAATACAGGGGATGCTTTGGCTTGGTCTTATTGTCCTAATGGTATTTTTTATATGAGTTCATTCAGAAGATGTTTAGAGTCTAACAGTGGAGTGACTCCTTCTTTTCTTGGCTTTCTTTGTCAGGGAATCGTTCCACCTAAAGTAGAGGTTTTTACATGACAATTGTTAAAGGTCAGAATTTTGGTGAAAAATGTCTTGTGTAAATTTAGTGTTGGTCAGGTTTTAAATTTCGATTGCCCTCTGTGTGGTACTGGTATGGAATGCATTGATCATTTGTTCCTTCTTTAAGCGTGGTCTTTTGAATTAAGGAAAACAAGTATGGGATGGTAGGGTGTTAATTGTTGTTCTAATTCTACTGTCTTGGAATAGCTTGAAGGTTGGTTTGTTTTATGTCTTTCCCGTTCAAGGAAAAGGGTGTGGGATACTTTGTTTTTTGCTGTTGTGTGGACTATTTGGGAGAACCGTAATGAAGTGGTGTTTCGCGATAGTCAAGCTGATCTGTGTACAGCTTCGGACACTATCAAGTTTAGGGTGGCTCTATGGTTTAAGCACCATGATAGTGGTTATGATTCTGACTTATCTTTACCCATTTTAGATTTAAATGAAAGGTGTGTGGATGCTCCAAGAGTTAAGGTTGCTAGGTGCAGTTCGTGGATACCCCCTACCGACATGGATGGTTCTGTTTGTGTTAGCACATGGAATGTTGGTATCGGTGGAGTGCTTAGAGACTCAAGAGGAAAGGTTTTGTGTTTGCATTCGTTTTTTTTTTTTTTTTTTTTTTCTTTTTTTTTGTGTGGGTATTATGGACTCTGATTTTGCTGAAGTTTATGCAATCCATTGAGCTTGTCAGCTATTAGCAGCTAACCAGTCCTTCTCATGTCATAGCATTTATATCATTAGTGATTCCAGTCGCGCTGTGTCTTGGATCAATGACATGGATTTTGGTAATTTTCGGCTGTTTGGTTTGATACAAGAAATTCGCCAATACAAGTGTGCTTGGGCTGACATCTCTTTCAAATTTATGCTAAGGGAGTCGAATTCTCTTGCGGACTGTTTAGCGAAAAATGGCCCTGTTGGTTGTGGTGATAGATTGCAATGGGGTGCTTGATGTTTATGCTTCCTGTATGTCTTTAGTTTTCTTGTTTTGTTTGCTTGGTCTCATTTGTTAACTTTGTCGCTGTTATTTTGGTGCTTTTTTGAATCCTCTGTATTGTTGGTGTTGTGGTCTCACTTTTGTGTTTTGCTTTGGATGTGCTTGTGGCAGTTTGTTTTTGCTGCTCTATTTTGTTTCTTTCTTACTGTTGGTCGCTTATACCCATGCCTATTACTGGCTTTTATTCAATAAATCAGCTGTTTCAAAAAAAATAAAAATAAAATAACAACAATTAACAAAGAAAAGAAACAATACTAAAATACCGACTTAATAAGTAGACAGAGGCTTACAATACTTGTAATATCCTAAAACAATATTTCACCCATTCTCTTGTCTTTGAAGTTCGTTTCATACAACTATCTGTATTCTAATTTCTAACACTAAAAAATAGAATCTTAACGAACTTTGTATATTTCATTTCAATGCACTATGTAAACAAAAGTGCATAATAATTACTAAAAATTCTTCCGTCTAACACTTATAAAAAATTCTTATTCAAACTTCTGTCTATTAGAATGAATTTCATTCTAATTTATAGACTTAAATGTGTCTCTTGGTAAAGACACGTCTTTTAGGAAGAGTTGCATCTTTTTTATGGAGAGACACAATTTTCCACTCTAAAAGACATGACTTTTGAGTTGTTCTACATTGAACAAACACAACTTTTAATTTGCGTCTCTTGCATTTCATTCAAAACTCCAACTAAAAGAAAAGTGGTGTTGCATTCTTGTGATGCAAGAATAGTCAGCTACTTCATTTTCTCAATCTTTTTTGTTTATGATCTGTACCAGTATATGAAGATGGTTACTACCAAAGAATAAAATATCGGTATCAGTATCGATATCAGACTTCTAAATTTATGGATATTTCGGGGATATTATTGATATCGGTGAATATTTGGTAAAAAATTTAAAAAATGATGGATATTTACATTTAAAGTTAACATTTTTTTTTGGGTGAAAAGGACAAGTATAAACAAGTAATTATACATCAAATAAATCGTATTTCAACGATAAATTAGTATAGTTATGTGTTTAATATAAATTATAACATAGACATAGTCGGTATATACTTTTTAAAATTGAGTATTTAATAGAATAATATTTTGTTTCAATTTTACAATATTATATACAATATAAAGAGATTAAATATTTAATAAACAAAATTACCATTAAAAAATATATAGAGTTCCACACTTCCAAGATTCTATCATAAATCATAATTCATACATAATAATACATTACATGTTTGAAATTTAAAACCAAATGAATTTCTTGTTGGTTCAAATACATAAGAAGTATTTCTATCTTGATTTGAACAATAATTTTCCAAGGAAAACATGCTAGCATAGTTTTCAAGGTAGTTATTAATATGTCACACGTATGTTGATTGATCTCTTCCAACTACCATGAATTGGGTAGTTTGGATTTACCCAACTTGGTGGATATTGTTGATCTGCATGCATAGATAGATATTGCATATGGCATTTATGGAGAAGGATAATCAAATATACTGCATCCACCATAACTACCATAATATTATACATGAGAATCTGACCTTGTCCTTCGAATCACCTAAGAACTATTTTCTATGTCCATACTCATTGAGGAGAGAATCATATTCAAATAATCTTTATCAATTTGACTTGTTCCTTCATGTTGTATACCATGATTTTGATCAAAATTACCTGCATGAGCATCCCAACCTGCCGCACTAGCATTCCAACCCGTTGCACCAATATCTCAACCTCCGGCATGAACATCCCAACTTGTTGTACTAGCATCCCAACCTCTTGCACCAGAATCCCAACCTCCTTCATCATCTCCATCATCTCCATCATCCTTTCCTCCACTATTTCCATCAGAGGTATGTTGGTCATCGGAAGAGCTGCTAATAGTAACTCCATGATCTACACCAACTTCTTTTCTATCGGTGGATATATCGGTCCCTCCAAAATATAGATATATCGGTGGATATATGGATTTTAAGTTCTTTGGTTACTACTGCATTCAAATACAGAGCCAACCCAGATATAGGAGCAGTAGTGCTGTACATAGTATCATAAGAATTCCAAAATCGTTCAATTAACTTCATGTATTGGGATATATCTATTGTTGTACAACTTACATTATTGTTGGAAATGGAAAAATAACTCCAACTTTCATCATAGCATTTGGCCTTAACGCGACTCGTTAATACCATTTCCTAGCTTGGATGCATACTTTGCACCACAACCTGAAGCATACATAGTTGATCTACATGAAAAATAAATTTAACTCCTAGTAGACATTCAATATAAAACTTAGACAATGCTGTTCCATTGCTCTGATTCTTCTTTCACAGGACTTGGCTTATTGCATGCATGAAGCATGAAATTGCATGCTGCAACAGCATCTCCTACTGTCAGATGAATCCATTCTTGGCCTAAAATTTCGATGAACTTTGCCTTGTCAAGCTTCTTCATCACCTCAGCTACAGGATTAGCCAATACAAGCTAACAAAACAAGAAGGGCAAGAAAAAAAAAAATCAGTTCCATTTCAATTTACATTGCTATTACTAATTACTGTGAGAAGACCTATAGGAAATAGAATGTATAAAGTACCTTGAGATCCCTCCTATCCAGAATTCTCTTAACTTCATCTAGCATGCTTATGCCACTAGTGTCAATGTTACCAACAGCTGGTGAAACAAACATTCAAATAAGCAGAGTTAGAATTTTATAATACTAATTTCTTTTAATTAAAGAATCCAAGATTTTCTCAAAGAACTATCTATATCGTACCGCTCATATCCAGTATAACATACTGCAAGCTGCACTCTCCTGAAGATTTCAATCTGTCTTCCTCTTCATCAATCCATCTTATTATCCTAATAATCAACCACAAGAGAAAGCACTCATCGTAAACATCAGGAAATTAAATCAAGACTTGAATTTTCATTTGGGAATGAAGTTTAGGTGGTATATAATATACCTTTCTCTTAAATAGCTTGAATTGGCAAAGTAAATAGGAGCATCAATCTCAAGTATCAAAACTCCAGAGACTTGGTTTGCATTTGGGTAGTGTTCAATGTTTCTATATATATTTGAATTTGGAATGATACCAAGAACTACAGTCCTCGGTCTCGCCACAAATAAAAGTAGCCTTAGCAAAGATATCGTAACCTGAAATTTTCCAACCATAATACTTGAATCAGTGTAATTAATTGAGCTAATTAAGCACAGCAGTGCATTTGCATATATAGATACATACCGCTATGATTAAGCCGATCTCGATGTCTGCAAAAACGACACCAAGATATGCACCCATGCAGACTATGAAATCGAATTTATCAACTTTAAAAAGATGGATAGCTGCCTCATAGTCGATGAGGCCAAGCATGGCAGACATTATAATAGCTGACAACACTACAAGAGGCGTGTAATAGAAGAGCGGAGTCAAGAAGAGGAGTGTGATCATCACTGCTATTGCCATAACAATGTTCGACACCGCTGTTTTGCATCCTGCGTTGAAGTTCACAGCTGATCGCGAAAATGGCCCTGAATTTAATTTCACAAATAATCATCATTAGCCTAAGATCGAGCCTTTTTTTTTTTTTTTTTTGTTGTTGTTGCTGTTCTAGAGTTGCAGATGGGAAAATTTGTAAAACCTGTAGTGAGGTAGCAGGAAGTGCAGGAACCAACAATGTTCATCATCCCAAAAGCAATCATCTCTTTGTTGCCATCAATGTTGTAATTCTTGAACATCGCAAAGCTTCTTCCTACAGCTATTCCTTCCTGAATGTTATAAACAACAATCTCATATTTAATACAATTCATCAATTAATCCATAGATTTTAACATCTCAACTAAATCTTATGTATTTTCTTTAGCTCAATATTGGGGATGTTCTCTGTTTCATTTACCCTTCAAATACCATTCTTTACTTTAATAATCAGTGTTGTTACATGTTTTGTTTCATGTCGACGAAAATCAAGATTAGTGTGCGAATAAGTGATGAAATGTTAATTTTGATTATATAAGGTCTTTCTTAGGAAAAAAAAAAAAAAAAAAGGTGTGACACCATGTATGAAAGCCGATTCTAAAACTTTTAAAAAGAAATATTTATTTGATGATTAGAATATTGAGAAAGTGAAATACTTTTTAGATTTTACCAAATTTTCCTAGTAAAGAATATTAGAGGCGGTTTGTATGGTGTAATATAGAAAAGAAGAAGAAGAAGATGATAAGGGGTGCTTACAGCCATAGCTATGACGCCAGTGATGATGCCTGTTTTGATAGCTGTCATGAGATAAGGCGACACAAACACCAGATCCGTGATGGACGGTGGATTCAATCCCTTCTTCAGATCTCCTATCTGTTTAAATTACATCAGCATATTATCAGAAGTCAGAAGTCTTCACCATTCACATAAAAAACAAATAAAAAGATTCAGAGCCATCAGCCATGTATGAATTTGACCATTTCATAGGGCACACGCCACAGAGCACTGTAGAGTGCAAACCAGTCCAAATCAAATAAAGAAACATATATAATGGGACCCATCCCAATGGGTGCACACTCAGCACAGTGCTATTATTGGTGAGGGCCCACTATCTTTATATATTGTGGTGGGTGGCGCTGCTGGTGGTGGTCCAACCTGCTTCTGATAGTATATTCATCGTATGAATTCCGTTTACGGTTGCTTAATTTTACAGATAGAGACAAAGAAGAAAGACCTTTTTTTTTTTTTTTTTTTCCGCTTGGGGTTGTGGAATTAATAGAAGAAAACTTGAAAAAGAAAAGAGAGAGTGGTTGCTGGTTGGATATATATATATATATATATATATATACAAGAATAATATCATGGACGTGTTGCTCACCACTTGAACGCCGTGTTTCTCAGCATGGGTCAGATACACCAGAAGGCTTCCGAGAATTACCGATGTCAGAGGTGCCATTGCTGATATCCAAAAGAACTTGGGTTTTCTCTTGCTCTATATTTCATCAAAACATTAATAAAAAAAATATTAAAAAAAGAAAGAAAGAAAAAAGCACAAGTTAATGGTCATAATATTAATAATGAACTTTTGTAATATATGTAGAAAAATTATGCTTTGCAGGTTAATGGGGTTAAACAGGGGGTTCTGAATAATTAAAGATATTATTTTCAGAAAGTCATGGGAGGTGACAAATATCATTGAAGACCACAACTGAAATGAATATATAAGTGGAAATTTTATCTTCTTAATTAATTTAAAAATCTTAATGGTGACCTCTTTCCATAAAATATAATTTACTGTTACTTAATTTTGTAATTATTGACTGCTAGATCTAGGATGGCTGCCACAACACTACAACAGGGCATAAAAATAATAACAAGAGTTTAAAATCAGGAAAATTAAAAGGATTAATTAGCTTTACGTACGAAGTATCTGGTGACGAGAAGGAAGAAAAGGAAACAACAGCCCAGGACTCCACTTTCCCATCTCCACTGCCATTTAATAGATCAACGTCAGATAATGACACAAACATATAAAAGAAATAAATAAATAAATAAATAAATAAAAAACAGGCAAATAATGCATGGGAGCATATTTGTTTCTCGTGTCAAGGACGAAATACTGTATATGTATTCATAGATAATAGATAGACATAATTTATCAAGTGGAAGAATACCCGTGAATAATAAGAACAATATATATATTATATATATATATATATCACATGCAAATATATTGTTAAATTATTAGAGAGAGAGCATGTGTAATGTCTGTTGTTGTAATAATAATATATAGAGAAGTTGGTGAATAAAATTGAATTGATGAGTTAATAATTAAGAAGAGGACCTGATGTGTTTGGGTAAAGACAGAACGCATGACAGAAATGATATCAGTAGAATGAGTGAAGTGTTCAAGCCCAAGTATCCCTTTTAGCTGTTGCAAGCAAACCACAGTCGCTGCTCCTCCCATGAATCCTACTATCGTTGCATGTGATAGAAAATCCACGATAAACCCTAGCCTGCAATTCAAATCAATGTGAAACCGATTTCATTAGAGTCCATTTTTTTTTTTCTATTTCTACAACAGGTTCTATTTTTTAAATTTAGAGTTGTCATTATCCTTTTTTGACGGTGTGTGTGCCCAGGACCAGTACTAGTGATAAAAAAAAATGGATCAATCGCGATCTGCAGATTCTAATTACTATCATTTAATGAAGAATTTTGTTAAAAAAAAAAAAAGCATCTTTGATTGATTGAATTTATAGTCCGTCAAGATAAAACAGCTAAAGACAACAAGTACAGCAAAGATATAGAACAAATACAAAATGTTCTCCTGACCCCTTTTTTTTTTTTTAATCTGTCACTTTTAAGAGCATATTTTACAAAACGACATGTCTCTAAAAACTTGTTTTTCAATCAAATAAGTAAATAAGTTATAAGTGTGCTTATATATCATCACAGACTTATCACTAATAATAAAAAAAAATACCTATTATGCAAATTAATAATTACCTTAACAATCCGAGTGAAGCTTGAAAAACTCCGGCGAAAAATGTTGCGGTGAAAGCAAGGTGAAGATAAAGCGTGGGATTCTCAGTAGCATTAACTTCACTTCCCAGCATAGAAGCTATGAGAAGAGAGGCTACAGCAACGGTTCCAACGGCCAAATCCTTTGAACTCCCCATCATCGCGTAAACCAACGGTGGAATAAAGCTCGAATCTACACGAACAAACAAACGGAACCCCATTAACACAAATCAACAAACAAACAATCATAATAATCAACTTAGTTTATAAATATCCATTTCTCTAAATTCTAGCTTATACATATTACTAGCTTTTATGTGCGTACTATTATATCAACCAGGTTACGTAGCTGGTAAGGTCTCTTGTCGTTACACAAAAGGTTTGGTTTACGAGGACTTACATAGGCCGTAAATGGGTGGCAAGTTAGCGAGTTTAGCGTAGCTTATCCCTTGTGGGATGGCGAGGCTGGCAATAGTGATCCCAGAGATAAGGTCAGATTTCAAGAACTGGAAAGTGTAAAGAGGAGCCCATTCGAAAATTGGAAAGAAGTATTGCAGCCCCAAGATGAATTTTCTGGAAGCTGTTTTGTTCTTGAATTGCCTTAGTGGATCATCAGGAAAGAAAGTCTCCTTCAGATTATAATGGAGCGACTTGAAAAATGGTTGCGGAGGTGGAACCTCAACACGCTGCACACCATTATTATCACCATTTGCTTTAGATGGGTACCCGAAGTCTGCGTTACCCATTGACACACTGTTTTTTTTTTTCCCTTCTTTCTATTATCACAATAAATGTGTAAAAATATAACAGAGTAATTAAAGTTTAGAGTGAGAGAGAGAGAAGTGGTGCAGAGGAGTGAGTGAAGGAAGTGGTGAGACCAGGGCATGGCTTTATAGAGGGAGAGATGATGGGTGGTGGTGACTGGTGAAGTGATCTTCTTGATTTTGAGTGCCTTAGAGGACCAACAACAGTATAGAGGATTTTTATTATGGATAGAATACAGGATAATGATTATTTTATTTCTATAAAAAGAAATAAAAATACTATGTATTATAACAAATATTAATTATTTATGTTTTTATTTCTTTTTACAAAAATAAAACAATCGTTAACTTATATTTTTAGGATATATGCTAACATTACATTTTTATTATTGATAACACATTTGCTTAGGTTTTTAAAATTCTATTTCTTAGCAGCTGCCGACCTCGTGCCTCTTTTGTTCTCATTTTTGGTCATGCCCGTCCCTAACATATAGAAGGCAGAGTCCTGGAAGCTCACGTTTACTTTTATTTATTTATTATTGTATTGGATTTGTATGAGTATCATGACTACTTTCTTTGGAGCCATTTTGCCATCGTGGCATGACTCATGACTGTCCCAAGTGGTGTACTCTTAACGAGTATATATAATATTTAGAGGATCAAAGTAGAATTTTAAAAATATTATTTTCTTTGGAGGGCTAAGTGATTGTGAGATCGACACTTACGTAAAATAGAGGGTTGGGTTGGGTTGGGTTGGGTTGGGTTGGTTTGAAAAAGTTTACCATTTAATTTCTTGTAATGGAATTAATATCTAAGTAGGACGTTGGAGTTCAAAAATTAATAATTTATGCACAAATATCAACTGATTTACCTAACTTGTTTCAGTTGTTTAAATTTCATACCCAACAGTGCCTGTTAAGGCATTCTATGGTTTGTGTTAACTTTTTAGTCGACGGTCAAATTTGGCAAAACCATTTTTAAATGGAAACTGACACATTGTAAAGCCCTACATGATGTGCTTGTGCAGGTGCCTTTTTTTTCAAATCAATTGCTTGTAGGGAATTTCTTTAAACGATTAAGTTCCAAAAGCTTCATTTCTTATACGACTGTTGTCATTCTCACAAGAAATTCGGTTTAAACAGGCTTCTTCTTATTTGGTTGAATGAGTTATTTTGATCAAATTTATTGATTTCTCTTGAAGTGTGATGAATTTGGACGCATGGTTTCAAAAAAAAAAAAAAAAATTAGAAATTTTTATCGATTTATGATATTTGATCATCAAGAATATTTCTCAAAATCTCTTTCTAAACCTTGTAAGAATACAGAATTTTTAGCGGATATAATTACTGTTGCATGCGAAGAAAATCAAACCAATATTAATTTTTAAATCAAACCAAGTATAAGTGTATAACTACTACAATCATTGAAGAAGTTGATATATCGGTAATTAACTAGGTAAGGAGAAGCCAAAGCAGCAATATCTTACTTTTTGGTGGTGAGATAGAATCATAGAAAGCAATTTTGAATTGATAATGTCCAAATAATTGAAGGACCAAACCCAAAATCATACCTGAATTAGTAATATATAGACAGATTTGGGTTGACCTAGATGATCTGTGGACTGTGGTCAAACTTGAATCACTTATTAAGTTATTAGAATTTAAGAACATATACAATCTGCTGCGCTTTTCAACAGCCTAATTCGGTGGCTCTAGATCACTACTATACCATGTAAAGCATGCTGACTCACAAAGCATAGGAAGATAAGAATATATATTTTATTGGGTCGGTGTATACGTTTAGTCCATTCAAATTATGTTTCTAATATGTTTAGACGTCTAATCACAAAATAGACTCGTATGTGAGTGGTCCAGATGTATGCTTTGGATGCACCAAAGCAATATTTCTGATTCTGGAAGGTAAATCATGATGATGACCAATGACACTGGATATTTGCTTTTCAATGGTGGTTTCTTCCATTGGGACCACCTCACTACACCTAAAATTCACCTCTTGAATTCAAACGTGCAATTCCGTAAGTAGGTGTTCACTTGCGTCACAGTTTCACGAGCAGGAAGCTTTTTCCCATCAGACAAACCAGACAGCTAATTAACTTATATATATATATATATATGCATGCATGCTCACCAGAGACTTGATTTGGTCCCTAATTAGTGTAAGTTCGATTAAATCAATTCTCCATGAGCCCTCATTTTTAAGTTCTCCATGAGATTTTTTGGGGTTAATAGCATAGTAATTAAGAAACTAAATATCGATATTTTAATTGACATATTTCTGAAATTTTTGGGGAATGTATATCAAAAATACATTTGAATATCCTCCATGTGTTGAAGATATCGAACATATTTCCACCAAAATTTTTAAAAACTGACCTTCAATTTATACGGATATTTATTTCCTTGGTAATAAGGCATAAGAAAATATATGGATATATTATATTTTTAAGCTGATTCCGAGGGGTTAGTACTAACTTAATAACTCGAGTTATTATTATTTTTTTTAAAGGTAACTTGAGTTTTAATATTACCAAAAATTCAAAAATAGAGTAATTATCACAAATGCTCATTGGCTTCGCTTTTCTTTCTCCCCTATCTTTCTACGTGAAAATAGGTCTAAAAGACATCAAATCTATATTGACTTTTGAGATTAACACTTGATTTATAGTTGAGTGGTGCTATTGATACCCCTCTACTAACATATAACATATTTATGCCTAACTTTTTAAATTATTTAGTATTTTTTTTCCTTTATTAAAAGAGTTCTGATATTGATATCCGTAAAACTCATTAGTACACCTATATTTTATTAAAAAAAAAATTAATTACAAAAATATTTCAAAAGAAATTTACCAATAAGAATAAATTACTTTAATTAAAAATAAACCTAATACTATATACACTCATTAATTACACATATATCTTCGACTCTATTTATTTATTAAAAGAAACATACCTTTAAAAAAAAGAAAAAAACTTATGAGAAATCCTAACATAATATATATATATATATATATATATTTTCTCGCAAAGAGAGCAAATATAACATGACAAATAAAATAATTGACAAACTACCGGTTGATCATAGGCAGTAAATGCATAATGACAACAATTTCGAAACAGTAGCTAGCGACTCAACAATAGTCCACTTTTGTGGGCCAATATTATAATAAACCCTAATTAAATTCTATTTTTATTTCAAATATCAAAATTTCTCATTATTATATGATTATCATATTGTTTTTGTTTTTCTTTTACATATAGTTATGAATTCTATCAATAAACAATTTTTTTATTTATTTTTATTTTTTTAACAATAACTGTAGATATCAACAAGTTTGTTTTTTTTTTATTTCTATATTTATTTATTTATTTTTTAAGATAGCCTTAGATATCAATATGTTATTTATTTTTTTATTTATTTAAGATAACTATATAAATAAGAGAATTTCAAATTGAAAATCTCTTGATCCCATATAAGGTTCCACATATTCCATTTTATAAGGCTCCTACATTCGAGATATTTCCAAAAGTAAATTGGATAATCATTAAAAGAGGATTTGATTTCAAAAATAATATGATTTTATTTATTTATTTTATAAATTTGGTGTGATAATAATTTAAGAGTGTTTATAAATAAGGTGATTCTATGCGCAACCGGGGTTGCGCAACCTTTACGGCCCCGTATTGTATTTTTTGTAAAAAACATGTGGGGTCCGTGTATTTAATATGTGGGACCCACATGTTTTTTTTTTTTCAAAAATGCACTACGGGGCCGCAAAGGTTGCGCGACCCTGGTTGCACAAATCATTTCTCTTATAAATAATATGTATTAAAATGAATATATTTATTTCAATAAGGGTAATATTGACATTCGGATGAGTGCTTATAGTAATGTTTATTTTTTAAATTTTAGACATGAGTGTACTTATAAAAATGGGTGAACTAATAAGTTTTATGAGTGTCAATATCTGTACCCTTATCAAAATTACTTAAAGAGAACAATTTTTTATTTTAAATAAATCTTTTACAAAGTAAATCTAATAAAAGTCCACTTTTCTTTTTTTTTTTTTTAAAAAAAAAAGCCTTAGTTCACTGGTAATTTGTTTTCTTGAAAAAAGAAAAGTTCTTAACTCTTAAACCCTAAAATTTGTTTCTTACACTCATATAAATATATTATGGAAGACTCTGAGAATGATATTAATCTTCTGAAAGAATTGTCTGAGAATGATATCAAATATCTAAAAGAATTGTCTGAGATCAGTGAGAATGATATCAAGCATCTAGAACAACTAGACGAAAACGGTACCACACACACCAACAACAACCAAGATGACGAAATCGCACCAATAATCGTAACTAAAAAAATATAATCTTTGACGAAACGAAACCATACCAAAATCATAACTTAATCACTTAAAAAAAAAAAACCATCAGTATCAATACTACACTCCCAATCTACCACTAACAATCCAATCGACTGTAGAAACAAAAATAAAATTGCATCCAAGAATGATGGTTTCACCATGAAATAAGAAGAAAATACAAATCATGTGATGGAGGTGAGAAACTGTATAGAGAGAATAGGGATGAGGTGTATTTTTCAGTGTTCAAAAAAATGGTCTCGGTGGCAACCAAGAAGCTGGGCCCCCTCCGACCATCCGGATTACGGTCAGTTCGGCCAGTTAGACGGCCAAATAAAAATCAACCGACTTGGCCGATTTTTTGGCCGAGTTACCCAATTAATCGGGCTAGATGGGGTCAAATTCGTTGACCCACCTAGTCGAATTGAAAAAAAAAACAGTGCGCAAAACGGTTTGGTGCCTTTCAAAAGCCTTAAAATGCCTAATTTTTGTCTAGATCGTGATTCATTCACAACCCTAAATAAAAATCAAAACCTCTGTCTCGCCAATCTATCACCGCCGTTGCCGGGTGAGTTAGTGATGAAATCCATAATGATCCTTGATTATTCATGATGATCCTTGTATCAGGCCTTGATTTTGGTAGATTTCTGGGTTGGTTTTGGAAGGAGTTTGGTTCGTTGGTAGAGAGAAGATAGAGCAAAAGTAGAGGGAGAAGGAGTTGTGTTTGAAATGAACTACTAGGGTTGTTGTGTGAAGAGTAGCGAAGATTATATAGGTAGAGAGGACCCAAGTTTGGTTCGGTTTTGGTTCCCAATTTCGAACCGTCGGTTCTAGTTTCGGTTCACCCGGTTTCGACGGTTCAGTTTAAATTCTTTTTATATACTAACAAAAAAATTTATCAGACATGTAAATGCAGTTTATTAGGTAACCCGAAATTAAAATAAAATAAATATATGAAAAAAAAAAAAACAAATTGAAATAAAATTTAAAAATTTAAAAATTTAAATTGGCTTTGCACTTAATTTTTACCACACTCAAGTTGTATACGTATCCTCTTGGGGTTTAAGGGAATCAAATGCCACATAGTTATCTTACCTTTGATTGCTGGTTTGCGGATGTGAGTTGGGACCGTAACTAATTGTTGCCATCCGTTCCAGTGGTAAGGGTATGGTCATTGTCGAAGAAATCGTAAAGTGCTTCTTGATCGATTTCTTGTTGTCTGTTTTACTCCTTGGTCCAACCATCAACACAAACTTGAACTTGAATTGATTTCGGACTCAAAAGCGAACGTCTTTGGTCCAGAATATTTCCACCGGCGCTAAACTCTTATTTCACAGCCACAGTAGAAACTGGTGTTGCAAGAATTTGTTTGGCTATAATAGCAAATATTGGAAAGTACTTTTTATGCTCCCTCCACCAGTATAGGATATCAAATTTATCAAAATCGCCGTCTCCCATAAACTCAAAGGAGGTACTTAGATAAGTTTCAACTTCGAAATACACGGTTGAGCTTGATAAAGAAGAACCTCATGATTTTTTTGGTTTTTTGGGATAATGGTTGATACCTTAACCCCATTAATCTAAAGGATGGAGTATGAGATACATTTTGAGTTTATGGAACATCAATGTTCAATGACTGACTATAAACTCTAAGATATTCATCATATAACTCATAAAATAATATCTTAATTTTAGGACAAGAACTAAGAATATCAAAATCTATATTTAAACATTGATAGTAAAGAGATAAATATTCGGACAAATTTTCTAATTCATAACATGGATCAAAACATAATACAATCAAATAAATAGTTGGAAACTCCCTATAATAGTCTAACAAATTTTTTTTCTTCATAGCATCATTGTAATCCTTTAATTGTATATTGGATGCACTCATGCACACTCAGAAAATGCACCAACTATATTAACACTCTCAATAATAAGTAATTTAGTAGTGGGATAATAAATACCAGTAAAATTGTTAGTAGCATTATTAAAGATATTTAAAAAACTACAAATTTTTGTACAAACATCCCAATGGTGTGCATAAAGATTAATATCACTAACATTATATTGCATAAAAGTAACTAAAAAAATCCTTATAATCATAACTTTCAGCAAACAATTTATAAGTAGAATTCCAACGTGTTGGAACATCACGAGGAAATCTAATGGCATACCTAACATTTTGTTTACAAAATTTTACCCATGTTTTCATTGTAGAAGAATGTTTCACAAATAATATAGGGCATTTGTAATAGGTTTAATAAAAGTTTGAAGAATTTGTAATCCATTTTGAATACATAAATTTAAAACATTGCATGCACATCTTTGATGAAAAAATTTACCATTAAAATAAGGTTTTGCATAAATCAATTAAAGAAGGAATAACCGCGGTATTGTTGGAAGCATTATGAAAACCAATTGTAATTTTTTTTTTTTTCAACTTTATACTCGTCAAAAATAATTTGCTGTCTAAAAATATTAGCAGAAGTATGTGCATCATCAAATACTCTAAATGCAAGAATTCATTTTTACATAGTCCATACATTATCAATATAATGACAAGTGACACCCAAATATGATTGCATTTGCCAATGATCACTTCATATGTAGGCATATACGGAAACACGACCTTTATAATTATCAAATTTTTTGTTTGTTTTACAAATTCCTTTTTTCTCTTATAAATGTCAATAAGTGTATGTGTGAGAGTGGTTCTAAGAACACAATATGCAGCAAGATTCAATGCTTTTTGACAATAATTAACAAAACCAATTCTTTCATTAAAACTAAATGGTAAGTGTTCTACTATAACCATTCTAGCTAATTCTTCTCAATTTTTTTCATCACTATATTTAAATAATTGATGGTAAGGGGTAATATACCTGGAAATTTGGGCTTGTGTACTCAATCTGGCCTGTTCAGCTGCATGGTGGTTCGTTATATGCTTCTGTAATGTGCCATATCCTCATATTTACTCCACTTAAAAATTCTTTTTTGCAGTAATTGCAAGTTGCTATAGTGCTTCTATCTGCCTTAATAATTTTCTTTATATGGAGCACGAAGAGATCAGATTTTGGCTGCTTCCTTAACTTCTCTTCAGTAGGTGGTACAAAATTAGGAAGGATTGGGCATATTTTCTGATTCACTTGTGAAATTGGGGGTGGCATCGGGTTCAGAAATTATTAGAGGGGGATCCGGATTAGGAGAGTTTAGGGATTCAAGATAAGCTTGTTGTTACAGGAGCTCATGATAAGCGATGTCGTCATAACCGACATTGTCTAGCATAGCCCACATAAGATCCTTACCTTTCTTGGAATGCCTTGAACCGTCTCCACTTCCATTTGCCATTGAAAAAATTGAATTGTAAAATTCTTGAAAAATATGTGAAAAAATGGATGGAAATAAATTTAAAAAAATTGTTGGAAACAAATTTGAATTGAGTAAAAAAAAAATGTAATCGCAAATAAAATAAATTTAAATAATTGAGTAATTGAGAGAATTTTTTTTTACAAAAATTAAATAGTGGAACTTTCAGTTTCAAAATCGGAATCGAACCGCCGGCTCCACTCCGGTTTTTACAAAAAAAGAACCGGAACCGGAACTTTATTTTGGTTTCAGTTCCGATCCGGTTTTTGGGATGGCGGTGTATATAAGGGGATGTTGGAACTCAAAACAACTTCATTTTGAGGTGGATTTTTTTCCACAAAAAATGGCACTGTTTAGAGTACTAGTAGGATTTTTGTGTTCCTCCAAAACGGCACCTTTTGGTTGCTTGCTAGAGTCTACATTACTTGGTGCGTGTAATCAGTTTGGGATCATTTCCCAGCTGTTTTATTGTTATTTTGTCTTTTTATGAATCAATATGTGTGGAATTCGTTAGTAAAGAAATACAACATGCAATTTATAATTTTCAACTAAGGGGTCATTTATTTTTTTTGTCTAAAGATTGAATAGTTTTGAATTTTTTTAAAAACTGAATATAGACTGAAATCTGAACTTGAATAACATATTTTTTTTTTCTCATATTTGAATGTATTGTCAACACATTTATTTTTTAAAAGTAATATTGTTTGAAAATAAGTAATTTTACATTTATACCCATATTAAACAATTATACATATAATATGGAATAAATACAATTAAAAAATAATAATTATATAGAACATATATGATCATGATCTTCTTCTTCGGTTATAAACAAACTTCAATTTTACTAAGAAAAGATTTTTTCAAAAAATAAAAGAACCTGTAGGAAAACTCACACAAAATACTATAAAAAAATAGTATATAAATATATCACCCTAATATTATAATAAAGTATTGATATTAAACACTAATATGAGAAGTGATTATGGTTCTATTTTATTTTTAAAGCTATTTAAAATAATTAATATATTAAAATAAAGATTTCTATACCATATATAATTATGATGAAATTGGAAATATGTTATATATGGGGGATAATATCGGAAGAAAAGATTTTGGATTGTATTTAATACAATTCAGTGATTTGCAATTAAGTGAAAAGTCAGGATTTTTTACTTTTTATTTTAAGTTCTTTTTGGTATATTTAAGTTGTTTGACCACTTAAAAAAATCAAACAAAACAACTTAATAATTATGATTTAGATCCATTAAGTTTTAAGTGAAAAAAACAAACGACCACTAACTCTCTTCTCTCTCTCACTCTTTCGATTTGATCCTCTCTCTCACTTAATTTCTTACTTCTTCCTCGGTTCTTCAACCCTGTAATTCAATCTTCATATTCTAGAAATCTCAATTTACAATATATATATATATATATATATATATACACTAGTTGTTGGAAAAATAAAATACAAAGCAAAAAATTTCAGCCGCCTAGACGATAAATGCTTGTCTGCTGCCGGATCAGCACCTAGCGTTTACTATTGTATTGGTATTTTTATTTATATTTTTTGTAAAAGAGATAGGGTGTATTTATTAAATTTGAAAAATAAATAAAAGGGTAATTCTTGAAATAAATCAAAAAAATTAATAAAATTATTTAATTTTATATAATAAAATCAAAATTTTTAAAAAGTAGGACATAAATACATCAAGTAAGAGCCGTCAATAGCACAACTCTTTATAATTTAAGTTTAAATGACACAAAAAGTAGGATAGTAAAGACTTCTAGAAAATATTTGAACCCATCTTTCTGTTTATTTTCTCTATTGTCTGGTACTCTCTCACTTAAATTCAAGAAAAATGAAATAAGTGATTGAAGCACGAGAATATGAGACAAAGAAGAGGAATTAATGGGAAGAGGAAACATATTTTTTTTTATAAAAAAAAGAGAGAAAGAACATAAATTTGAAGAAACAACGGAAATAGAAACACGTATCTGGAAAAACTTCCAAACTTAAGTCTTGGATCCAAGAATTAATTAGTCTCAATCAAAGGAAAATTAATTCTCAACCAAATTACATAAGTCTCGATCAAAGGAAATAAATGAAATAAATGATCTTGATCAAAGTCATGAAAAAAAAAAGTACCAAACTTAGGGATCGTTTGTTTTTTTGTTTAAAGGCTAAATAGTCCTGAATTTTACTGAAGACTGAAACTTGAATTTGAATGCCATGTTTTTTTTTTTTTTTTTTCACATTTGAATGTACTGTTAACATGTTTGTTTTTAAAAAATAAAATTGTCTGAAAATAAGTAATTTTACATCTATACCCATGTTAAACAATTATTCATATAATATAGAATAAAAACAATCCAAAAATAATAATTATATATGAACACATATGATCATGATCTTCTTCTTCAATTACAAACAAATTTTATTTTTACTAAGAAAAGAAAAGGGGCAACAGGAAAACTCACACAAAACACTCTAAAAAAATAATATATAAATATATCACCTTAATGTCATAATAAAGTATTGATATTAAACATAAATATGATAATTGATTAGAGTTCTTTTTTATTTTTAAAACTATTTAAAATAAACAATATATTAAAATAAAGATTTCTATACAGTATATAATTATGATAAAATTGGAGATATGTTATATATGGAGGATAATATTGGAAAAAATGATTTTGGATTGCATTTAATGCAATTAAGTGATTTACAATTAAGTGAAAAGTCATGATTTTTTATTTTTTATTTTAAGTTGTTTTTTGGTATTTTTAAGTTGTTTGACCACTTAAAAAAAACAAACAAAACAACATAATAATTATGATTCAGACCCATTAAATTTTAAGTGGAAAAAAAAAAAAACGACCCTCTAGGGATCGTTTTTTATTGTCTGAAGACTGAATAGTCCTAAATTTTTCTGAAGATTGAATACAGACTGAAATTTGAACATGAATTACATGTTTATTTTTTTTCCCTCACATCTGAATGTATTGCCAACATGTTTGTTTATTAAAGATAAAATTGTCTGAAAATAAGTAATTATACGTTTATACCCATGCTAATCAAAAGAATAATTTAACATTCACCATTCTTTATAAGCTTTTGCATGTTCTTTTGCAAACAAAGTTCAATTTAACAAAACAAATTAAAAATTCATCAAAGAATATATATAATTTTGCATGTTCTACAAACAAAGTTCAAGTTCAATTTATTGTCAAAAAAAAGAAGAAGTTATTGATCATATGCACTGGAAACCAAATAAAAAAAAGGTTATTGAATTTTTTTAATTTATTATATAAATAGATTCATGAATTATATGTACCGGTCTGTATGAGGAGTGATTAGAGTTTTATTATTATTGTTTTTTTATTTTTATTTTTTTCCTTTCTAAAAACGTTTAAAATTAGAAATATATTAAAAGAAAGAATTTTACATCATATTAAATTAGGATAAATTTGGAAATGTATATTCTTAGGGAGGATAGACTTGGAAGGGAATGTTTTAATTGTAATCCAGTGATTTGGAATTAAGTTAAAAGTTAGTATTTCTAAAGGATCGTTTGTTTTTTTCAGTTAAAACTTAATGTGTCTGAATCATAATTATTAAGCTGTTTTGTTTGTTTTTTAAATTGTCAAACAACTTAAAAGTACCAAAAAATAACTTAAAATAAAAAGTAAAAAATCATGACTTTTCACTTAATTGCAAATCATTAAATTGCATTAAATACAATCAAAAATATTTTCTTCCGATACTATCCCCCATCTATAACATATTTTAAATTTCATCATAATTATATATGGTATATAATATTTATTTTAATATATTTGTTATTTTAAATAGCTTTAAAAATAAAAAAGAACCATAATCACTTCTCATATTGATGTTTAATATCAATACTTTATTATGATATTAGGGTGATGTATTTATCTATTATTTTTTTTAGAGTATTTTGTGTGAGTTTTTCTGCTGCCCTTTTTATTTTTTGAAAAAAAACAAAAAACTTTTTCTTTTCTTAGTAAAAATGAAGTTTGTTTGTAATCGAAGAAGATGATCATGATTATATGTGTTCATATATAATTATTATTTTTGGATTGTTTTTATTCAATATTATATGTATAATTGTTTAACATGAATGTAAATGTAAAATTACTTATTTTCAGACAATTTTATTTTTATAAAACAAACGCGTTGACAATACATTCAGATGTAAGGAAAAAAAACAAACATGTCATTTAAGTTCAGATTTCAGTCTCTATTTAGTCTTTAGAAAAATCCAGGACTGTTCATTCTTCGGGAAAAAAAAAAAAAAAACAATAAACAAATGACCCCTTAATTTTATTTTCAAGTTGTTTGACCACTTGAAAAAACAAACAAAACAACTGAAAGTTTATTAAGTTGTGCCTAATATTAATCTAGAGGGGGTGAATAGATTTTATCCGATTTTACCCAATTTTCGTTATTAGTCAAATTGACGAAAATACCCTAACTAGACGAAAATACCTAACTAGTCACAATAATATATTAAGTGTATAAAGTGCGGAATCGTAAATGATACAAGATATTTACATGGAAACCCTCACAGGAAAAACCACGGGTTGGTAAGTGTGTCACACTCGAATCTCGAATCCACTAATGATAACTGATGATAAAAGATAAGTTTGCCCTTGAAATCATTGTTTGATGGTTTCATTTGACGGTCTCGAAACCGCCGAATTGAATCCCGTGAAACAGGGGATCATCAGCGGTTGCATTCGGCAGTTTTAAAACCGCCGATGATGATTGCCGAATTAAACCGACAAAAAAATCAATCATGTGTAGAATAGCGATTTCATTTGGTGGTTTCAAAACCGCCGAATTGAGACAGATATTTATTTCAATCAAGTCTTAAACGGCGGTTCCGAAGGGCGGTCAGGCCGCCGATCGTAACCGCAGAACCAATCCAAAACCTTTTGGAATCAAACAGCGGTTCCATTTGGCGGTTTCAAAACCGCCAATTAAACTGCCGTTTCACCACTGATGGTGAAACCAAAGGAGAAGCCACGAGCATTCGTGCATGCGCGGACGTTTCCGAACTTCATCCGGAAACGAATTACAAGACACATAACTACACAACAAGATATAACAATCATGTGCAACTGTGCAAGTGTGACAATGTGACATGTGAAGAGTATGCACACAAATGCAAGAATGCTAAGTGTGTGTGTGTGTAACTAGATCTCTTCACAGAAAAATAAGCACTAGAGATAAACCTTTGGAGTGCTTGTCACCTTGAGGTCTTGAAATGAGCCTTTGAGCTTGATCCTCACTTACCTGAACTACCTTTACAATTCAAACCCCAATTGTGGTTTGTCCACGAAATAAGCTAATCAATAAATATGAACTTTACAATAACTTAATGAGTTCAATTCAGATCTATTAAGTTTAAAGTGTAAAAAACAGATAAGCTCTTATTTTGTGATATTTGAAAAATATTTTTATCATAAATACATTTTTATCGTTATTAAAACTCGAATTATTAATTTTGTGCTAGTCCCACGTATCCAACATCAAAAATATGCTAAAAATATTAAAAACTCGCAATGTATGGACAATTGAATTGGAAAAGCTATCTAATCCAGCATAAATACCCAAAAATGAAGAAGAATGATTTGAATTAGTAGGATTAAATTAAGAATATAAGTTGTGAAAATAAAATAAACAATTCTCATTGTCTGAATTTTTTAGAAGATAAATTTGTTTGATAATGGTCAACTAGTGATATTAAATTGATTCGTGTAGGGCTAGGCTAAACTTGATAGTTTTCAAATAAGGTATCTAGATATATATCTGTTTAACTGGCCATGTTAATTAGATAGCTGGATTTATAATGCTATATCTTTTTTTGTTTCTTTAGGATGATGGTAAATGGAACATTGGTTTTACCTTTATGTCAGAGATTTTCACCCAATCTGTTTCTTATAAGTTGAATATTTGTGTGTTGAGATTTTATCGAACGAAATGTTACAAGTTAGGTTCCTGCTATTATGTGCATCTATCCTTTTAACCGACGTATGCTTCCGTTATCCAAAAAAAAATAATAATTAGGATTTTGTGTGTGTATTCAGAGATATTTACTATACTCGATCGATGATATTCAAATAACTCCTAATAAACTATTATTTTTTATTTATTTTCGATAAATAAAGAAATACCCACGTGGACAAAAGAGAAATATTTATTGGTTCATGTCAGCAGTCCATTATTATAACTTGTACAAATTTTGGCACCACACAATTGTGATATACATTGAAATCTTAAAATGAATACAAAGGAAATAGTACTTTACAGAGTATTTTATCTATGCATATTAAGCGTATTAATTGATTAAAATAGTATTACTGAACATGAACTAATATATATATAGTTTTTCCATTGTTATTTTTAACTGATATAAAATATATCAGTTCCTTGCAAGTGGACCATTTGATTTAAATGCTTTGACTCAAAGTGTATGCACTTGTCAAAACTTCTCTATAATCTATGATTAATATTCTTCGTCCTGATTTAAAAATATATCAGGACGAACTGATAATAGAAAGATTGTATATATAGTAGAAAGATTATATATATATATACAATTTTTCTATTATCAGTTCGTCCTTATATAAAATATATCAGTTCGAAGAATATTGACCATTAGATTTACACACTTTGACTCAAAGTGTATGCACTTGTCAAAACTTCTCCGTAATCTGTGGTCTACATTCTTCGTATATCAGGACGAATTAATAGTAGAAAGACTATATATATATATATCTTACCATCATCCAATGTGGCTTAATGGTTAAAGTGTTTATTCATCATGACAATATCTCAATTCGAGTCTATGGTTAAAGTGTTTATGTGATATTGAAAAAAAATACATATATCATGAATAGATATATTTAAAAGGGTTAACTACATCATAAAAAGTTTTTGTCTAATTGAATGAACAACTACATTCTACTTACACAGTAAACTACTGAATATCACACTAATTTTTATTTTTCTTTTGTATATATACATTTTTCGAGTATGGCAACTCAGATATAGAACATTCTCTGACTGAATGAGTGCTCTATCCTACATAGTATACTAAGCCACATTTGAGCGGTATATCAAATTAATATTTGGATTAAGACTATGAATTTTTCGATCCATTTTTAGTTTTTGTTTTAAAATAGACTAATTGGCACTGAACTCTCCTAAATTGTATGCAAAAATACAACTTGCACCATAAATGTTTTTTTTAGGTGTTAAACCCCTTAAACTGTTAGAAATTGTTAATATTGGATGGAATGAAGACATAATCCATTTTTCATCCATCTTCTTGTCACGTGCCTTGCATTTTTTTTTTTTTTTTTTTTTTTTTTTTTTTTTGTAAATAGCACGATTGAGTAAAAGGTAGACAAAAGAGGCGAAGAACAAGAACCAAAGACACCAATACTAATTGTCAACATAGACAGCCACACAAAACCAAAAAAATAAAATAAAACGAGAAATACGCCCTTAAAGACAAAAAGAGCACAACAGACAACAAGGAAGCAAAACTCCCCACAGGAAACTAAACAGCATCAAAAAAAAAAAAAAAAAAAAAAAAAAAAAAACATCAGGAAATGCCCCATTCAAGTTTGTCTCCAAGCTTTCCTGATCCACTATTCGCCAAACTATTCGCAAGAGAATTTGACCCCTAATGATTGAAGATGATGGAGAGACCAACCATAGATTGAAGGATGTGTCTGATATCATAAACCAAATTCACCAATAAGAGATTCACAAAATTATCTCCATTAATCCAAGTCACAATCTATCGAGTATCACTAATGATGCTGATATTTCAATCACATAGGAGCTGATTTGAAAAATTCAGATGGCAAGCTGTATGAATTGCATGAACCTTAGCCGAAATTGAATCCATAATACCCACATCAGACGAGAACAAGCACAACACTTTGCCACCGGAATCACGAAGCACACCACCAATTCCCGCATCCCCCGGATTGCCTCTAGAAGAGCCGTCCACATTGAAGAAAAAGTCATTTCCAGCAGAGGCACTAAGCAGAAATTTTTGAAGCTTTAATTGGAGCATCATCAACACATCGTTCTTTGATATCCAGCATTAACAATGTTAAATCGCTTTTAGAGCCATGACCATGATTTTTAAACCAAAGAGCCACTCTAAACTTAACCGAATCCATAGCCATGCATAAGTTAGCTTGATTTCCACGGAAAACAACCTCATTACGAATCTCCCAAATAGTCCAAAAGATTGAAAAAAAACAAAGTATTCTATACTCTAATACTATACCGTGAAGGACATAATCCTTTCCAACCATACAACCAGTCCAACACAGTTGAGTTTGAACAACAACTAACCTCCTACCAATCCATACAACCCCTCCAAAGTTTGCTAGACCATTCACACAAAAGAAACAAATGATTAATTGATTCAATCCCGTTCGAACACAAAGGACATTCAAAACATGATAATTGATCCATACCAAACTTACGAAGAACCTCCCTCACCATGACCGTACCTTTCAATAATTGCCAAATAAAAATTTCAAATTTAGGCAGGCATATCCCCTGCCAAAGGAAAGCCATATGCGGCTCAACCCTACTCATGTTACCCTCAAGACAACATCGGAAAGAGCTGATCGTGAAGAGACCATTGGGACAAAAAGTCCAAGCCAAAGCATCGTGAAAATTCTTTCTAACATGAATCGAATCTAAAGCCAACTGAAAACAGTTCCATTGATCAACCTCCCAGTTAAACAATGATCTTCTAAGCTTATTGTCCCAAACCCATTTAAAATCAACCCATTTACCATACTCCATTATCTTCCCCCCTTTATTGGAAGCCAATGCAAATAATCTCGAAAAAGCAACACTCAAAGGAACGGAATCCCATCGGATATCATGCCAAAGTCGAATCCTTTGGCCATATCCAATCACAGCCTGAAAACCTTGCTTAATAATGTTAAAAGCACGATGCTCATCAACAAAAAATTTGTTAAAAAAATTTGAAAAAATGAGACCTCGATGTCACCTTTTTACTATCCCAAAACAGCGAATGAAAATCAATTTTATATTTAGCAAAAATAACTTTTTTCCATAAGGACGAGTCTTCACGACCAAACCTCCAAATCCATTTGGCATAAGACTCAAACCTCTATCCCCCATCCTTCCGATACCAAGACCACTAACCCTCTTGCTATTACAAAGCGTCTCCCAATCCACCGCGTGAACTTTCTTCTTAAGCTGACCATCATTCCAGAAAAAATCTCTCTGAAGCTTCTCAATTTTCTTAGCCACTCCAACCGGAATAGAAAAGACAAACATGAAATAAGACGGAAGATTGGAAAGGACAGCCTTGATAAGCACTGGTCTTCCACCCTTCAATAAATAAGCTCTCTTCCATGGAGCAAGTATATTTTCCACTTTGCTAATAACCGGCTGCTAAAAAGACTCTCTACAAGGGCTTCCACCCAAAGGGAGACCAAGGTAAGTAATCGGTAATAAAGACTCAACACATCGAAATGCAGCCGCCCGATCAACATCGCGAGACACATTCTTCCCAGCACGAACAAGACAAGTTTTGTGGAAGTTAATCTTCAAACCTGAGATTAATTCAAAGCATCTTAGAATTCTCTTAGTGTTCAAAAGATACTCCACCTTAGGTCCTAAGAAAAGAACCGTATCATCAGCAAACTGCAAGCGGGAAAAATGGATGTCACCATTACCAAAGCCAATACCACTAATCAACTCCAAATATTTGGCTTTTGAAATCATATCACTTAGGACTTCCACCACCAAATTAAATAAGAAAGGAGATAGCGAACCACCCTGGCGGAGTCCCCTTTCAGTATGAAATTGACTTGTTGGACTGCCATTAACCAAAACAGACATTGATAGGGAGGAAATACACCATCTAATCCATTCTTGCCATTTCGAACCAAAACCCATCCTATTCATAACCTTAATCAAAAAATCATGATCTACACTGTCGTAGGCCTTTTCAAAATCTAACTTAATTAATAATCCTCCCTTATCATCTGTCTTCCAAGAGTGAATTATTTTCTCAGCAATGATAAAACTATCTAATATCTGTCGATTTTTTACGAACGCCATTTGAGTTGGTCCAATCACAGAATTCATCACAATCTTCAACCAATTGGCAAGAACCTTTGCCAAAATTTTGTATAAAGAGCCTACCAGGCTGATAGGCCTAAAGTCATTTAACGATTCTGGCAACCGAGACTTTGGAATAAGCACAATGAAATTACAATTCAGCTCATTAACCATCGATCCGTCCTTGTGAAATTCCAACAAAAGATCCATATAAAGTTGTCTTTTATGAACTCCCAATTAGCCTTAATAAAATTTAAATTAAAGCCATCAAGTCCCGACGCTTTGTTCCCATTGCATTCATTTAAAGCATTCCAAACTTATTCAACAGAGAAAGCATCCGCTAACTCCAATCTATCCTTGGCCGAAATTTGATTCAAAACTAATCCAGAAATATTCGGTCTATGACATCCCCTTTTTTTGAAATGATTCTTGAAAAATGATAGCACACCCTCTCTAACTTGGAACGGACCTCTACACCTTATACCCGAGATAATTAAATCATCAATAAAATTAGAATTTTTTTTTTCCGATGTTAGACATTAGATGAAAATATCTCGAGTTCCTATCCCCTTCCTTAAGCCATTTCACCTTCGAAATTTGCCTCCATTTTTGTTCATCAGAACGAATTTGTTTCCATAACTTCGCCAAACACAAAGAGCGTTCTTTCCTCAAATCTACTGTCCAACCCTGAACCAAAGCTTTGCCTTCAATCACAGCTAACTCAACCTCCAAAATCTTCATCTGTTCACCATCCGACTTCCTACCCTTGAAGCTTGATTTCAAGAATTTTTTAATTGCCTTCATCTTAAAGAGTAGTCTCTTACCCGAAGACCCACCACCTCTGTTGTTCTTTCAAAAAAAGCCTAACTTCCTTCATCAAAGAATTATCCTCCACCCAACTATTAAAGAAACGGAACGGTTTCGGACCCCAATCAACCATTGGTACACCATTAATAACGGGATTGTGATCTGACAGACTTCTATTAAGACCCTTTTGAATTAAATTAGGGAACCACAATAAAAATAATAGATCGCAAAGAAATCGGTCAAGTCTAGCTCAAGACTTATTGTCTCTATTGTTAGACCAAGTAAATGTCATACCAAGCATGGGAATGTCAACCACCTTGGACAAATCAATAAAATTCTTTAAATTTCTCATAGAACTCCCGACACCACCTCTTCTTTCATAGTGCTCAAGAATTGTATTAAAATCACCCCCTATAATCCACAGACCAGCCAATGAAACTTGAGCGTTCAAAATGAATTTCCACAACTAAACCCTCTCATTCTCATTATTTGAAGCATATAAATTACAAAACACCATTTCTTTATTTAATCTAGTAAGCTTCCTAGAAACAATGATACATCTTTCATTGGAAATACAAGTCTTGACTTCAAAAAATTCATCATTCCACAACGTAATAATACCACCAACCGAACCATTAGCCTCAACCCTGATTCCTTTAGAAAGCAAAGATCCACCCAAAGACTTAACCACTCTAGAATAAAAAAAGTTCAACTTTGATTCTTGAATAAAAAGCAAAATTGGTTTGGTTTTATAAACTAAATTCCTAACTACTCTTCTCTTCTCCACTATCCCCAAACCTCTTTATATTCCAAAATAAAGCTATTATTAAAAAATCACTTACCAACACACCACAAGACAGCAACATGGGAAAAATTGAAAGAATTTTTTTTTAAAAAAAGTGGAGATCCAGATTCGATCTCCACCATCCATGTTATTCAAATGGACGGTAGAGATCAAAACCACCTAATAAAAAAAAATTAAATTAAAAAAATTAAACTTAAAGAACAAAAAAAAAAAAAAAAACCACAAGCATTTGATTGGATCAAACCTAGAACAAACCCACAGTCAATCGTCTACCACCACCATCTCCGTCATTTTTCCAGAAGCACCATAAATCAAACCCTAACCCTTAAATATAACCACCCCAAATCCAACACCCACCGCCAAATCAAACCCATCCATCTCCAAAACCAAACCCAGATCAAATCCACCGTCAACCGTCCACCACCACCATCTCCATTAGTTTTCTCTCTTTTGCGAATCACTCTCTCTCTCTCCCTCTCTCTCTCTCTCACATACAACAAACCGAATCGAACCTCTTCACCTGCTACAAATCAACCGAATCGAACCCCAAATCGGTGTTGTTGGTGGTTGTCGTAGTGCGGGTGTGTGGGTGTTGGTGAATGAATAACTGGTGGTGGCTGTGGGTGTTGGTGGGTGGTTGAGTTCGATTAGGGTTTTGGATTGGGGGTGGTGGTTGGATTAGCTTGGATTGTTGTGTAGTGGTGGGTGTTTCTGGTTTGGTGGGTGGTGCCGTGGTGGTTGGATTGCTCAATCGATTACTTGATGGGTGGTGTTGTGGCTAGTTTGGTGGGTGGTGCCATGGCTGGATTACTTGCTTAATTGTTCAATCGATTTTTCAATTGTTTGGGTTTGCTTTCTTTAGTTTGGGGATAGATTGAAGAGGGATTTTTATTGATGAATGTGTCTGGATCAAGATTTTTTTTTTTTTTTGAAATTTATTAAAGGATAAATATGATTATCAGATGAGATTTGTGGATAGGAATGATTTGTGTGTGTGTGTGTGTTTTTTTTTTTTTTTTTTTTTTTTTGTAATTGATTTGTTTATATCTTGTAGTATTACCAACACATCACTGAGTAAATTTAATATGAAATAAACAAGAGTAGAGACAACCAAGTTGGTAATTGATTTCTCAATGATATTTCTGGTTTGGGTTAAAGATGAAGGTTTTTTTTAATTATTTTTATTAATATTGATGAAGAAAAACTAAATTAGTTTATTTTTGTTTTTATATTTAAAATTAAGCGTTAAATGACATAAATACCCTTAGTGGAACTGCATGTGAGGCGTACATGACAAGAAGATGGATGGAAAATGGGTTCCGTCTCCATTCCGTCCATTATTACCAATTTCTAATAGTTTGAGGGGTTTAACACCTAAAAAAACATTTAGGAGGCAAGTTACAATTTCACGTATAATTCAAGAGGTCTAGTGCCAATTAGTCTTTAAAATATACTCATCATGAATCAATTAATTGCCCTTTTCAAATTTATGAGAGGAAAAAGATTACTTGAGTAAGAGGTGGTGGACAGAGATGATGATGGTATTGGTGACGGGGAGAAGAACCAAGACTATATCCTAAAATCCTTTCAAAGATTTGATCAAATCTCTGGTATATATATATATATAGAAAGATGCAACGAATGTCATGAGTTTCCATAATATGTTTGTAGAATCTACTACAGTGCTAAAATAATATGTTTTCTTTATTTTAAATTAATGTTTCCTGTGGTTACAAAGTGCGAAGTGATGAGATTGTCTACTATAGTGGGTAGATGAAAATATCTCACCCCACTATAGAGAACGATTGTATATCTACAATATATATTTTGAATTATTTTATGTGGTCAAAAACTTCATCGATATGTCCAAATGATGTAAAATGATGCAGTAAGTTGATTTATATGATTCTATCACATCAATACATTGTCTCTAATAATAAGGTTGTTACACAAGTTTGTTACATTATTTAAATAGAAATATATATATATATATCAGTTTCGTTCTAGTTAGTGTACACTAATATAACTATATCTGTATTAATGTATGTGAACCATTGATTATAGAGAAACTTTGATAAGTGTATACACTTTGAGTCAAAGTATGTAAATCTAATGATTCACATCCAACGTACCGATGAAGTTATATCATTGTCCACAAATTTGAACATTTCTAATATATATATATATATGATAGTTTTCTCCTCCGTACATTTAATTGCTGATAGTTGAAAATTTGTTTTGACGTTGAAGTTTATTCACTTTTTCTTTTATAGGTATATATTATAGGTATATTTATAGTATATTAATACACATCACTACATTTTTATCATGTAAATAATATAACTTTAATCATAATAATATATATGTTAAAAGTGTGATGATTCCTATTAGTATATTAAAAAATATATCTATAATATATGCCTATGATAGAAAAATTGGATAGAAAAATTGGATATCTATAGGAGGATTGTATGTAATTTAATTATTGGTCTGAGAGATATCTAGGCATTTTATGTCAATCGCATCACCGCTCAAGAATACTGTCGTTTCAAAGAGTTGAAGTAGTAAAAGTGACATGCGCAAAGCTAACACGGTCACGTTTTTCTTCTTCTTTTCTGTCCATCGAATGCTGCCACATCATATTTCTATTTATACGAGTAAAGAACTCCTTAATTTGACCTCGTGTAGCACGTGTTTGTTCCCACAAGTGGAGCACCGGAGATTTGGAGAGGGCCATATAGTAAGAAACAGTAACTACTGGGTCAAAATCTTAAAAAGGCTTTTATATATGGGTCTATTATATATCTTGATGGAACTTTTTTATATAGTAATGTTTCTGATACAATAAATTATACACATGACACGATATGCTCTTTCAAGTTTCAAGTCAAAATTCGTTAATGACTTTAGCACTATTATTGGGTTGAATATGTGCCTTTGTCAAACAAAATATCACTGCGAGGACACGGAGCATTTTTTTTTTTTTTTCACCATATGTAGCGGCTAACATAAACAATGTGATGTAGTCTAAATCCCTAGCTAACTTATTACCAATTTAAGTACATAAGAAATTGAATTCCATTACTATGAAAGAGAAAGCCATTTTATAATATCCAATTGATCAGATCCAAGTCACTTGCCACATATATCATGACATACGTTACGAAAAACATAACATATTTGATTGATTATACATGTACAGATGTGATATGATATTACTGGCGATAGTACATTGGAAATTTCTCCCAAGTAACGTAAAGAAATGGAAGGTCGTAAAGATACAAAGGATTTAGCTAGTATTTAATTAATGGGTCAGTGATTTTTCTAGAGCCACTGATTTGGTGAGACGATCCCTAAATAACCGTTAATTTTTTAAAATAGCTCAAATTAGCCATTTCATAGAAAGAAAGCGTCAATTGTTGTCATTTTGCTCATTAATTGTTCGAAATCCGTTTGCTTATGTCATAACCTGTTAGAATAGAGGTCAAAACAGTAAAACAAGAAGGGGCAATATTGTAAAATCATAAAGTCACAATCTTAGGGCACAATTCGATAAGGATGTTCAAAACTTTTTTTTCATTTTTCTTTTCTAGTAAAGACCACAATTAACTCGGGGAAGCTCTACAACAATGAATGATTATTTTGAGCAGAACAGGAGAAGGACGATTACGAGATATGGATTACAAGGTATTGCTTTTAATGAAGTTTATTTGATTATAAAATTCTTATAATCAAATCATTACTTTATATATATAATTAAATAATAAATTAATTAGGAAATAAATTTGATGTCACCCTAAATTAATCAGGAAATAATAATAAGTTTGATGTCACCCATAAACAGAAAATATTGTCCATAAAAATAATAAATTAATCGAATCATTACTATATATATATATATAATTAAATAATCAAAATACATAAAATATTATCCAAAAAATTCTTTATATGTGCCATGTCACAGACAACGGGTAGCTTTCTGTTAAATTTTGACAGAATGACTGCCAATGAACAATGTTTTGTCAAAATGATGATTTTAGAACAATTTAAATAGTGAATGGTCTTTTTTAGACTCCACCCACCAATTAATGGTGTCTGGTGCTATTTTTTCTTAATTATAAATGATCAGATACACTTATTTTCTTTTAGCTTTTTAATTTATTTTAAATTTTCAAAATTTTGATTTTTTGGTCCCTTGAATTTAATAAGTAACTCGATCAATAACTATACAGTACAATAGTACATGTATAAAAGCTGAACCAGAATATAAAATATGAAAAAATAATTCAACTTTTCCAATTTGTTGTCTCAAAAAATAATTTATGATAGAGGAAATAGGGTTAAATGTGAGATAACACCAAGTTTATAATTCTATGTTTTTAGTGTCAAAGTATGCAATGAGACAAAAATGCCATTGGCATCACTTTTATTTCTTCTTTCTCTTTCTCTAAAAAAATAACCTTTTTTTTTAAGAAAAAGGAAGAATCTCTCAAGAATGCCATTGGCATCACTTTTATTTCTTCTTTCTCTTTCTCTAAAAAAATAACCTTTTCCTTTACTTTTTTATTTATTTATTTTATTTTATTTATTTATTTATTTATTTATTTTTTTAAGAAAAAGGAAGAATCTCTCAAGAAAGTTGTAGATGAATTGTGATTTTATCTCTTTTGTAATTGTTTAAGACGAAGAAGAGGAATCGACAAGAAGAGGGAGCAAAACAAATCACGAAAGAACATAAATAAAAAGAAAAAACAAAAAAAAACGAATTTGAATAAAGTTCTAGAAAACAAGTCTCAGATTCAAAGGAATAAGTCTCTGAGATTTTTTTTTGGTCTTTCCGAGACTTGTTTTAGTATTTCTAAGACTTACTGGGTGTAATGCAAAAAAATAAAAAATATAAAAAAATTTAGTGCCATTAAGTCTCGGGTGACCTACCCGAGATACCCGAGACTTAATGCCAAAAAAAAGATTTAAACAATTTTATTTTTACATCTCTGTCGACCTCTAATGGAGGTCTTTTATGTATATTGGAGGTCGAGTTCCATTCGAACTCCATTGGAGATTTGAGGTCAAGGTCCTTTCGACCTCCATTAATGGAGGTCATCTCTATCGATGGAGGTTTTTGGGAAACAAAAAAAAATAAATAAATAAAGAATAAAAGTATATAGAAAAGAATAAAAGTAAAAACAGTGGTATTTTTGTTTACAATAATTCTAAACATCTCATTTAAAATCCCACATTTTTCATCCCACTACATGTGGCATGTGGGGTGTCAAATTGTCAGTGGATACATATGGTAGGTGAGATAAATCATCATTAATGTGTATCCACTCACAATTTGACACCTCACATGCCACATGTAGTGGGATAAGAAAGGTGAGATTTTAGGTGAGATGTGTAGCATTACTGTTTTGTTTATTATCATACTTTGGTTTTATTTAAACTCAAATTATTAAGTTAGAGTTAGTTCCAAAAGTTCTTCTTCAAAGAGTTCTATAAATTTAAAGAACCCTCATTTGATTTTCCTGTTTTGATCTTTGGTGTGGAAAAACTTGTTCCAACCTACTTTTAATGTGTGTTCGAACTATTATTATATGAAATGCATAGTTGTAGGGGTAGTTACGAGGGAGAAAGTTGTTTTCTTTTAGTTTTTTATTTAAAAAAAAATTTAAATCCAATTACTAATAACAACCCTGTAACTCTAATGAAATTATATAGTAGCTGAATCTATGAATTTATATCAAATTATGTACTTATTTCAATCATCATCATCTTAATTGGTGTGGAAAAAATTGTGTGTATGTGTGTTTTACTTGTACATGACTTGCATAGTTATAGGGGTAGTTACAAGCGGAGGGTTATTTTCTTTTAGTTTGTATTTAAAAAAAAAAAAAAAAAAATTAAATCTTTGATTTTTATAGACTTTTGATTGAATAACAACACAATAACAATGCTAAAATTAGACGAGTTGATGTTGGTGCCCAGTGGTATACCTCTTACACCTACACTATGAGGTTGTGAGATCAAATCCTCCCTTTCCTCAAAGCCTGAATCTATATAATATTTCAAAAAAAAAAAAAAAAAAAAAAAAAAACTGAAATTATATAATAGCCTGAACCAATGAATTTTTATCAAATTTACTTTCTTAGTTACTTTTTTCAATCATCATCATCCTAATTGATAGTCCTTTGAAAGATAAATTTATCTATCAAAATTTTATTTTGAACATACAAACATATAAATAAGTTCCTGTTTGGTATTGTTGTAGTTTTTAATTTTAATTAAAATAATCACTATAAGTTGTATATATATATATATATTTACGTTATTTATCCACCTATTTAGATTAAATATATATATTTTTGAAGCTTTTTACCATTGGTAGGATTCGAGCCGTTAACTTACCTAAACCATAAACTCGTCTATCTACCAGCTAAGCTACACCCTTGGGGGCACTATAAGTTGGATTTAAAAATAAATTTGTGAAGTTAATCGTACACATATTTAAAGCAATAATTGAGACCTGTTTTCATTAATTAAGTTATTTAAGAATTACGTTAATAATTTGCTCTATTTATTATTTATTTATTTATTTTAAATTTATAATAACTGTCGGGATCCTGTGAGAATTGGACTCAACTAGTACAGCCTGGATAACAACAACAACAACTCCTACAAGGGGGAGAGGGCACCCACATAAGGTGGGACAAATAATAAAATTGTATATATATATATAAAAGCAATAATTGAGACCCATTTCATTTAATATTCTATTATCTCTACTTTACAGAAATTATCCAATATAATTGAGCTATATAACAAAACTTATATTAGAGACATAAAATAACATTTTAAAATTTTAGTATGTCACAATTATATTCGACAGTACTCTGCAAGTTTTTCTCCACCTCTAGGGTGTCAAAGCTAGAGAAATGAAAAAAGCTACTTTTTGGTTGACTAAACATTAAAAAGGATAGTCAACCTATTTGTGCTCAAAAGCACCTAGCTTTCAAAGTTTTTGTGATTTTGAAGTTTATTTTGGAGTACTAACACGTGAAGTTAAAGAATATATAAAAAAAAAACCGTAGGAACCATATATATAAATAAAGGATACATATATTGACACTCATAAAAATGATAAGCGAACCCATATTTATAAGTATATCCATGTCTAAAATTAAAAATTAAAACATTACTAGAAGCATCTATCTTAATGTCAATAGTACCCTTATTTAAATGAATGTTTTCATTTTAATATAGTTTATTCATAAACCATCGTAAGTTATTAACACACATAATTTTACAAATGATAAATTTATGGTTAAATAATAATATAAACCAGTAGAATGATGGTTAAATAATATTATTCTTGTTGAAACAAAAATAAAGATGCTTGCCTCTTCTTTAACACTTTCCATAATTGTTTTTCGTAAAACTCAAAACTTGGCTACACAGTAGTGATCATATCTGAAAAATGTAATTGATTTCAGTGATTGTAACTTGGCTACATTATGATGTGAAGAGCCATCAAAGAGTCTTGTTTTACATGTGTAGAAGACAATATGAGATGTGAACTTCAAAACTTCATAATAATTATAAGATGCAATATAATAATTTTTTTTAAAAAAAATGAAAAAGAAAAAAAAAAACCATAGAATTAAAGTTGAATTAGGGTTTGTTTTTTATTTTTTATTTTTTATTTTATTTTAAATAAAGTGATATAATTGAAGATATAAATGTAATTAATGAGTGTAAATAGTATTTTGTTTATTTTTAATTAAACTAATTTGTCCTTATTGGTAAATTCCTATTGGGATAGTTTTGTAATTAAATTTTTTATTAAAATATGGTTGTGCTTATCATATTTATAGATATTAATATCGACTCCCATAAATAAATAATAATTAAAAAAACAAGAGAGAGAAAAGAAAAGTCAAAGTATAGGGCCGTGCAGGCCCTGAAACATTAATCTAAATAGGCACACAGACCTCAATAGAAGATAAAAAAACATGAACTCATTAACCAATCTATCATTCTCTTCTTCCTTTCAACCCATGCAACCCAATTAGCGACAAAACTTAATTCTACTTAGACCGCTGAAGCTGTAGAATCAAGGCAAATTAGTCTTAGGCTTAGAATGTATTCCGTTACTCATTTAAGACTTGGAACTAGATAACTTAGACGTTGGCTTCACTTTTCTTTTTGATTTGGTCACCACGGGTCACAGAAATCCAATTATTGTCAATTAGGGTTGGGTTTTGGGTCTTTGTTCATAAAGTCTTGTACCTAGCCATGATGGTTTTGAAAAAAAAAATTCAGGATGAATTATTTACTGTGCAATTTGTTGTTTTAAATGTAATATCTTCTGATATGGTTCAACTTGTTTATTTTTCGGTTCAAAATTAATATGTAAGCTAACTGGTGTAACCTTTATTCATTGACATGTAACTTTGTTTTGATTAGTTGTAACTTTTCTAACTCACTTTGTACTAGCATGTAACTTGATTGTCAGTGGCATGTAACTGCGATTTTTTTTATGTGATTTTGTAGATGGACAATATAAATTATGATGATTTCTTGATAAAACTGAGAAATTATTGGATCAAAAAAGCTACCACAAACATATATTGTAATTTGAATGGCCTCGCAAATATTGAAAAGGTTCTTCGAAGAGTTTGAGAATTAGATGAGTTTCGAAAGTTATGTTTCAGGCACATACGTGTTGAGAATTCGAAGCTTGCCAAGCGTGCAGTGAAGCAAATCACCCAACTCTTGCGTTTCACTCCAACCATTTTATAAGATTCTGGATATTTTCAGTAGAAAGGCATAACACTTAATAGGACGATGTTTCGTATTTCATGATCAACTCCAAAGAAGGTACTAGCACAACTAGACAATGATAGTTGTGGTGTTTTCATTTGTTGATACGCAGACTGTTTGATGTGTCAACGTTGTTTTTGGGGATAGGGAACCAAAAACGTTCTTTGGTTTAGGGAGCATATGACACTAGAAATTTTTGCAAATAATGTATTGATAGATTGATAAATGAATGTCAATGTATTAACAATGTTTATGAAGTTTATGAAGTTAGTACAACCTTTTGCATATGAATTTCTGTATTTTAATGTTGTTTATGAAGTTAGTACAACCTTTTGCATTTGAATTTCTATTTTTTAATGTTGTTTACTTTGACATGTAACTTCATAATCAACTGTCATGTCACTTAAAAATCAATTGGCATGTAAATTAATAATCAACCAGCATGTAACTTTACTGTAATTGTATTTACGAAATAGTTTTTAAACTTACAATAGTAGTATGAACTTGGATATAAAACTTAACAATAACCAAACATGTAACTTAATAATCAACTAGCATGTAACTTTACTGGAATTGGATCTTCAAAATAAAGTCTTTCAACTTAAAATGACAATATGAACTGGAATGTAAATTAATAATGAAATGTCATGTAACTTATTAACAACCAACTAGCATGTAACTTTACTGGAATTGGATATTCAAAATAAAGTCTTTCAACTTAGAATAACAATATGAACCGGCATTTAACCTAATTATCAATTGGTATGTAACTTTACTTGAATTGTATTTTCGAAATATAGTCTTAAACTTAGAATAACAGTATGAACTGACATGTAACTAAATAATAAACTAGCATATAACTTAATAACCAATTGTCATGTAAATTAAGAACCAACTAACATGTAACTTTACTGGAATTAGATCTTCAAAATAAAGTCTTTCAACTTAGAATAGCAATAGCAATACATTTTCATCCAAAAAAAAAAAAAAAAAAAAAAGAGTATCCATACATATAAGAATTAAAACAACATTGGTACTACCTAACTTATACCAACTTCCGTTACCGATAGACATTTTGCTAAATTGTGGTATTTTTCTCCACATTTGCTGCACCTGTACCATCTACGTGGTCGCTTCGACTGATTGGATGGTGCAGATGGTGCAGTCCTTTGTTGATAAGGCTTGGGATTCTGAAAATTCTGTCGGTTGTGACTGGGTTTTTTACAAATTGTACAAAATCCGTTTCCTCCATTTCTATGTTCCCCGATTGATGGGATTCTCTTCTTATTTGGCCTTCAAGCTTGTGAACGCCAAGCATGTGGATGAAAAACCTTCGATGTCACATGTTCGGGAATAGTCAATTCACTAGCACGTCTAACCGGGAAGATGTTCCTAGAATACCCTTCAAACAAACTAGTTGTTTTGGAGAAATCCCCATATAAATTTGGAAAAGGCTTTTTCACATACCTCGGAAAAATAAAGTTTAAAGTAATTGGCATGTAACATTTCAAGTGACTAACATGCAACATTAAAATGACATGCGACTAAGATTGAACTAAAGTTGAATTTTCAAGTGACTAACATTCAAGCGACTGGGAAGTGACATGTAACTTGATAACTACCCAAATGAACTACCATGTAATAGAAAAAAAAAACTAATGGCATGTAACTTCAAAAATAACGAAATGACATGTAACTTAGAAATCAACTAGCATATAATGTCTAAAATTACTGGCATGTAATCTTAAAATGAACTATCATATAACGTCAACAAAAACAATTACAGTAGCATTTCACTCCAAATCAATTCACTCTTTCGATCTGCAAATCAAACATCTTGGTTTTTGTTAAAAAAATAAAACAAATGGGAAAGGGTTACATATCTTTAAGAACAACGTTTGGCTCCGGATCTACTTCAAGAGAGAGAGAGAGAGAGAGAGACATGTATTCCGAGTGAAGACAATGAGAGAGGAAATAACGTATGTTTTTTGGTTCTCGGTTGAAGAGACAGACGAAGAGAGAAAAGAAGAGTTGCTAGGTTTCAATTAAAGAGAGAGAGAGAGAGAGAGAGAGAGAGAGAGAGATGAGAAAGGAAGTAGATCTGGATTTCTTGAGGAGAGAGAGAGAGACAATGAAGGAAAGAGATCTGGATTTCTTGGAGGAAAGAGACGAAGTTGGGGACAAGGACAAAAAGGCTGGGATTTTGAATGGTTAGCGGGGGAGAGAGAATTTGGGAAAAATTTAGGTGATGAAGTCAAGATAAAATGGGGGGTAATTATGTCAGTTCACCTCTAAATGTGAAGTATAATAAAATATTTGGATATGGCTAAAAATAATAAACCCATAAATTTTTTGATCATTTCTTGCAATTTTCTCTCTCCCTCTCTCTCTCTCTATATATATATATATCTCATGATGGATCTCTTATTTTAATTTCGGTAAGGACCATGATGAAAACACATCGATTTTAATGAATTTTGATCTGAATTCTTTTGTATATGATAAGTTCATTGAAATCTACCTATGAACAAAATTTGAGAAATTTTGAGAAATTCTAAAATTTTGTTCATAAGTAGATTTCAATGAACTTATTATATACAAAAAAAACTCATATCAAAATTCATTAAAATCAATGTGTTTTCATCATGGTTCTTACCGAAATTTAAATAAGGGATCTTTCATAAGAGACTCACTAATATATATATATATATATATATTTATATGGGTCATTCTTTGATGCAACATTACACAATACAACAGTAACACATAGTTGTCTATTTACAAATGAATTTCTAATTTTTAAATTAAAGTGATCAGATTAAATTAATGTAGAAAATAATCTTTATAGGTGATAACTACGCCATTTTTTTTTATAAAATTAACGTTTAAATAAATTTAATAATTTAATAGACATTTGTTAATATGGATAAAATGTTGTTAAAAAAACATTAGACTTAGTTTCAAAAAAAAAAAAAAAAATAGACTTTTGACAATATATATACAAATGTGTGTTGCTAAATACTAAATTTTTAACAATACGCAAAGATGTACATTGCTAAATACTAGCTTTAACAACTCGCAAAAATGTGTGTTGCCGAATCCCAGTATTTTAACAACACACAAAGTTGCGTATTGCTAAATGCTTACTTTTTAACAACACGTGAAGTTTGCGCGTTGTTATTTATTATGTTTTTTTTTAACAACGTGCATTGTATGTTGTAATAAGTGACTTTTCACAACATCCATCGATTATATTTTGTCATATGTGTCTTATTGTTGGTAAATACGTTTACATGTTGCTGTAAGTCACTTACAAAACACACATTTTCTGTGTGTTACGGTAGGTGACTTTTTGTAACATATACCTCATGTGTGTTGTTAATTGAATGTTGTCGTAGACCAAATTTCTTGTAGTGTCAAGACATGTAATTGATTGCTTAGGTTAGCAAATCTTCATATTTATTGTATATCTAATGAAGTTATGACATAATTGGGATTTGTTTGTGATAACTTGTATGATTAGGTTGGTTTCTACCTAAATAGCTAAGCCATAAATATTCATATATGATTAATTGATTACTAGGTTGATAGATTTACATTTATTCATCTAGTCAAACTTTATGAATGTTTATATGTGTTTCATTAACAATGTTAGAAATTCTCTACACATCTAATTGAATCCACATGTATGGGCATGTAGGCATTGTTTGATAGCTAAGATTGTATGTCATTCATATCATTTAGTTAGGTCTTTATGTTTTTACATTTAAATATTGATAATTAGGATTTATTGATTGTATCTTTAAATTCCTAGTTAAGCATTTTGTGTGTGGTTTTACACATTGTTGCATTTAGAATGTTGACACATATTCATTTAGACTTTAATTCTCTTCAATGAGTCAAAGTTTTGTGGCAACATGTGGTAGTTGCACGAGCAAGTGAAGTTTTACAACCAATGGTTGGTTGGCAAGCATTTGTCAAGGCTCATTATTAGAGGCTTACGGGTAGAATAGATTGTGTTACGAATCTTGAAGTGTGACTAGATTGTCAACTTAGGTTGTAAACAATTATTCAATTAGTGGAGTTCTATGACTAAGTGGCTAGTCCAATGGGTTTTTCTTTGTCGAAGGTTTCCCACGCAAAAAATCAAGTGTCCATTTAATTTCGTACCCATAAATTGATTAACAACACATTCACCCCCTAGGTTGCATTAGACACACCCCGTGTATTTTCACACACACACACACACACACACACACACACACACATATATATATATACACACGGTAGTTCTCTAGTCAAGACGTCCTGACTTTATAAGTTCAGGACGTCCAATCATAGCCACACATTCACATTAGGCCCACGACCACACATTCACAAATACCCACACCCAATGTGAATGTGTGGATGTGGGTGATTGTTCTTACTTTATAATTCCACGATGTCTTTACTAAAGAACCACCCTATATATAGGGGGAGAGAGAGAGAAAGAGAAATGTTCAATCAGTGCGCACTAATATAACTTTGTCAGTGCACACTGATATAACTTCGTCAGTGCATTGGATGTGGTACCATTAGATTTACATACTTTGATTCAAAGTGTATGCACTTGTCAAATCTTCTCCATAATCAGTGGTCCCTTCATCAGTGTGTTGGATGTGATACCATTAGATTTACATACTTTGATTCCAAGTGTGTGCACTTGTCAAATCTTCTCTATAATCAGTGGTCCATATGCATTGGTATTGATGTAGTTCCTTCAGTGCGCACTAATACTCACTTTTTCGGTCGTTTAGGAAATTGCGAGGATCAAAAGATTATTTCATTTAAAAAGGGTTTCCTACGCAATGTGCTATAACTAGCAAAAGACTAGTAAATCGGCAAGTGAGGGTATCGTTTCGTAAGGAGGTGTGATCCGTTAACCGTTTCGAATGCTAGTGTTTATTGAAAGCAATATAAATAGAATGTGGATGTGGTGAGAATGGTGTGTGTGAAAGAATGAAAATGAAAAGAATTAAAAAAAAAAAAAAGAATATGAAGAGGTAAGAATGGTGCTTAAGGTGACAAATAAAAGGGTGGATATGAGAGATATAGGTTAATGGTAACGCAAGGTTCAACAAGTTCACCATACATAAGTGAACAAATAGTTGGTTACTAGGCATTAAGTGCATCCAATTCTAGTTAAGGGTTCATTATTGCCTCAATCTGATTTATACCTATTTATAGAGCTAACGGTTGAAGAGTGTGCCGAGAGCCTCTTACACACGAAACCGCAACCAACATATGTGAACTGATTCCACAAGCAAAACTACATTAAGCCCCAATGAGAGCTTCGTAATGTAAAATGATATCGTGAAAGTCTAACGAATGTGAAAAGAGTAATTGAATATTGTCCATAACTCACCTAAAGCCCTTAGAATGAGAAATAGCTAAAGACCAATAATTTTAACTCTAACCATAACTCACCTAGAGCCCTTATAATGAAAAATAGCTAAAGTTCAATTGTTAACAAGAACAATGAACCAAACCTCATATAATATGGCAATTTAAAGGTTCATCTACTCTTCTTAGCTAATTAGTCAAGACTATACCCGGTAAGCCCCTCCAAAAGGCACAATCCTAACTCTAATTCACTTAAACCCATTCATGACATGCAATTTCGACCTTCCAAAGACATACACACATAAATGGGATATTTTATTACAACAACTACTACAATTAAGTTAATCTACTCTTAATCTCATCCATGATCACATCAATTTCCAATCATCCATAAACATGCATTTCAAGATAAGAGATATATCAATAAATAACAAGAGTGAATCAAAACACAAATTGGATATAAAAACAACCATAACATATATTGAGCAAAAATAGGTTTACAAATATTCCCAAGTGGGGATTACACATTCAAAAAAACAAGATATACATAGAGAGTAAGAAATAGATACAACCTTGAAGAAAACCTCCTCCAAGAGCTCCTTCCCTTGCCTAGCTCGAATTTAGCCAAAGCCCACTCATATCTCTATGCAATCTTCTCCTAAATGTGGTGAAGGATGTGCAGAAAATGGGTATGGAGAGGATCCATGAGGAAAACCTCCATGGATCCTTGAAAGCCTCTCTCTCTCTCTCTCTCTCTCTCTCTCTCTCTCTCTTATTTGAAGAAGAAAATAAAGAAGAAGAAGTTGGGAGAGAAAGGGAAAGGTTGTGTATCTGAAAGAGTGAGGCATAGAGGGGTATTTATAGTGAAGGGAGGATTAGGGCTAAAATGAGGATGAAATGTCAAGTTTTCCCCTCACATTTCGCCTAAAATCGGGCTGACACTGGGTGATATGCGGTTGGATTTGGCGGCCAGGACGCTGTTCCAAATCGCCAAATTGAATTGATGCTCTCTGCCATTGAATCGGTGGTTGAATTATGGCCACCGATCATGCCCACCGAATGCTCCTGGACTTTACAAATGTTGATCGACGGTTTACAAATCGATGGCCAAGCTATTGACTGAAACAGCCGAGTGCCGAAGGGGTTCTGCCGCGATCTCGGTGTTGTGTTCTAGCTCGACAACGGATCAACCGTGGAGACATTTAGATTCGCTTGGTCACGGCCGGGTTTAGATCACGTTGCAGTCTATGTCAATAGTGAGGCATGACACTTAACATATACTCCAATTATATCATTTTTGGCTCATTTTAGCCTCCCAATCTTTCCTTTAAGCTCAAATACCATTGGTAAGGAATATGTACCTACACATGGTTCAAACAAAACATTATATACAAAAATACGCTCGAAAACGAGCACAAAAGATATGAAATGGGGGACCTTAAATATGTATAGAATAGTCCGATCACACATTGATGTGAACAATACCGTGTATATATATATATATACACACACACACATACCCAATTAAACTTTGTTTAAAATTATGAAAATTTGATACTAATTATGGCATTGTGTCGAACATCAATTGGCCTTGAATTAACTACTTTTCTGGTTGGGGATTTGCTCACGGTGTTTTTGTGGCTGGTTTGGCCTATGCTACTCTTTGTTGTTTTTTTTTTTTAAAATTTATTTATATAGTTCTGGTTTATGCCTAAAAAAAAAGAAAAGTATATATGTGCTACATTCAAAATATGTGATAAATTAACATTAAAGTGTTGTTTGGTTGGTGGAATCAAAGCATGGAATGGGAAAATGAATCATTTTTCCATTGTTTGGTTTTCACAAAATGTCATAGAATAAGGATTCCACCAAAACGGTGGATTAGGATTCCTACCTCTTGAGGTTGAAATCTGGATTCCACCCTCATTGAAATGTTTAATTTACCGATTTATCCTCAAAATAAATAAAAAAATCACAATTTTTTTTTTTAAAAGCATAAAACAGACGAAGTCACCACCGGTGGCCTCCTTCGGGATCGGAGATAGCAAGGCCACCAGTGAAGCCTCATCATAGCCATCTAAGGCCACTGGAGATGGCTTCGTCGTTGTTGAAGGGCGTCGCCTCCATCGATAGAGGAGGTGAAGGATTCCTCTGTTTTCAATCAGAGAAACAAAGAAGGCATTAGAGGCTATGAACCTTTATCACCAGAGGAGGTTTGCGCCACCTTCTTCACTGAAGAAGGCCTCGTCCTCCTCTATCGCTGGAGGAGGCACCTCTTCGTTTGTGCCTCCATCACAAATCGCAATGGAGGATAGATCGTCTTTTGAGATCCCACAATCGCTTCCTTGTTGTTGCCACTTTGTGTTCACTGGATTTCTGAGGAGAAAACTGGATTTGTGATGGAGATCTGTTCATTTGTCAGAGGAGGCAATTGCAACTGAAGGTGACCGATGTTGCCTCCTCCAGCGACGCCGTCTCCGGTGGCCACGGTGGTCATTGGTGAAATTTATCAATTTATTTTTATTTTTCCTTTTTTAAGTATTTTTTTTCTAATAAATTAAGTTATATATTTTATGAAATAATTCATTTATATTTTAAAAAATAAATATTACATTTGTTAAATTATATCATTTGAAAATTGTTATTTGTAATTATTTGAAAAATATTTTTAAATTTCAATTATTAATCATTGAATATTAGAATAATATTTTAATTTAAAAAATATTTTTAATACATTAAATAAATAAGAGGCATTTTGGTCAAATAACCAAAGATTCCATAATGGATTCCATATTGAAAACAAACCAAGGATTAATCCATCCAAGAAATGGATTCCTTTCTTATAAGAATTCCATCCCTACATGGATTTCTTTTCCATTCCGCGAACCAAACATGACCTAAGTATAGTCTCATATAACTATAGACAATTCTAATTAAAAATATCATAAGACAACATCTCTGATTTGGTCTTAGACATTTTAGGACATCTCCTAGCTTGATTTTGAAAGGGCGGAGGACCTAGAGGTGGACATCAAATATGAAAACGTATTCTCTACTCAACATTTTCAACACTGATCAGTTAACTATCAAATTAAAATTATATCACACCCTCCTTGAGTTTGTGGGTTTGAGTCCTCTTCCTTCCCAGAAAAATCTCTAATTTATGTAATAGTGTAATATTTCAATATATATATATATATATATATAATTATAATTGTAAGCTCCTTATATTTTGATTGGTTTATTTCATTGACAAACCACATTGGGGTTTAATTTGTAAGGGTAGATTAGACTCTTCACTGTCTGTGATCAAGCTTCAATGGCTTCCCCAAAACCTCAAGCTCAAGAGCTCTTCAAGGTATATCACTTGTTCTTGATTCTTTGAAGAGATCTAGTTGCACACACTCACTTACATGCATTTTTATTGACATGCATTTGTTCCTTATTGCTTATGTGCATTCTTTTCACAATCATACATGAACTTCATTGTTAGATCTAAGTGTGGTTTTATGTGGTGTAATTAGTTTTCGGTTGTGTGATCGGAAACGTCTGCACTTGCATGATGGTGTGTGTGTCTTAGTGCAATATGTAACCACTAGAAAGGTCCCATTTCCCTCTCTTGGATTGGTCTTGGGTCACATGGTCTTATACCATGAATTTGGGCAATCTTGTTGTTGTCCAAATTTGACATTTGGTCACTCAAATGACCATAACTCTTTCTACAGACATCAAAACCTCATTTTGTAAAAAGGAGTAGAAAGCAGACATTCATACCTTTCCAACGGTATATCATACGAAAGGTTTCGATACCGTTGGGTTATGTTTTGGGTCACTCGAATCTAGAGTTGTTGCACTGTCACATTTTTTATTCCTAAGAAGAAAGCGACCTGCCAACCAAGTCACTTTTGACACCCAGAAATCTGTTTTTCTTTTGCAAAACGTTGTACTTTCACTTAGGGCACCTATATAAATATCATCTTCTTCCCCATGTTGATTTAGAACTTAAAAAATATCATATCCAAGACTGAGAAACAAGTTTTCTTGTAAGAGAAGTTTCAAGATAGCTCTTTTATCTATCTAACCCAAAAACCCATCTTCTTCATGCATCATTGAGCATCTCTAAGGCATGGGTTTTCATCATTAGCTAATTTGGTAAGTTGAACAAACACTCCATCTTTGTTAATTGTTCAAACTTTCCAAGATTGTCTTTTTATTGCATTTATTAGATGATTAAATGCTAGGACTCTCTTTATTGCATCTATTCATGAGTTCTATTGTATGATTGGGTTTTGTTTGTGATAGTTTGCATCATTAGGACATTTATGCTAAATTACTAATCCATAGATATTCATGTATACTTAGTTGTTGATTAGGTTGGCTTTGTTCATCTAGTTTGGTTCGTGAATGTTTATGTGGATGTTACTTGATAATTAGGTTGTTAGATTTACATCTTAGCATCTAATTAAGCATTTAGTGTTTGCCTATCATTAATTGCATTTAGAATATTTCTTATATTCACTTAGGTTGTTTAATCTCTTCATTGAATCACATCTTGTGACTAAGAGGGTTAGTGTACAAGCAATTGGTCTAGAATTACTATAAAAGACTTGTGAATAGTAGTGGTGTGTTATGTTTCGAAAATGATGTGACTAGAGGTCAATCTAGATTATATACATCATTACATATAGTGGATATAAAGACCGGAGTGGCTAGGTGGCTAGCCCGTGAGTTTTGTCCAGTTAGACTGCTTCTCACGTAAATTATTTCAATGTGTTTTTTATTGTTTTTTGCACTTTAATTACATTAATTGTAATTGATTATGATTGGGTTATTTTTGTAATCTTGACTAATACGAAAAATTGAAAACTAATCGGATTAACAACTCATTCACCCCCAGGTTGTATTAGACACGCTAAGTGTATTTTCAATAAATATTCCAACATTTCTTCTAAGGGCATTCGAGGCACACATTAAGAGAATTTTCACATATGACATTTTTGTTGTTGTTGGAATATTACATAAAGGAGTAAATATATTGACCTCCCCTAAAGTTTTACATAAATACAGCTAGAGGGTAAGTATGTATTTATCAACTCAAACCTTTCATGCTCTTAAAATTGTACCAATAAAAAGACCATATTACCCTTAGCATTAAAATTTAAATCTGAAGATAATGTTTTTATAATAAAAACAATTAAATTAATTGGAGATAATTTTTTCAATGGAATACAAATGGAAAAATAAAAAATTATTTTTAAAATTTTAAATTATCATTATTTTAAATTTAATTTTTTTTACTATTCTTAAAGTAAATAAATTTTTTCTATAATTTTCTTAATCTTTAAATAAATTTGTTTGTTCAATAGTTTTAAAATGTAAAATTTAAAAATAGTAAAAACAAATAGTATTTTATGAGTTATTAAATTATTTTCATTTTTAATAACTACCCATTAAAAATAGTAAAAATATATATATATAAATTTTAAAATGAAGAGAATTTAAAATTTTTTTAAAAATATTTTTTAATTTTCCATTTAAAAATTATTTTTTAATTTTTATTACATTGAAAACATTATCTTCAATTAATTTAATTTAATTGTTTTTATATAAAAAAATTATCATCATTTTTAAATTTTAATAAATAAAGGTAATTTGGTGTTTTTATTGGTTCAATTTTAAGACTAAAGGAGGCTTGAGTAGATAAATGCATACTTGCTTTCTAACTGTATTTATGCCAAACTTATTAGGAGGTCAATGTATTTACCCTTTACATAAATTCAGGGTTTTTTTGGGAGGAGGAGGACTCGAACCTGCAACCTTATGGCGCAGGTGTGAGGGGTATACCCGCAATCTTATGCTTATTATTAAATCTTCAAATTATAAAATTAAAGATTTGTCTTCATCCATACTTAATCGGTTGTTGCTCTTAAGTAACATAAATATGTCCTATGTTGGTTGTAAAATAGCAAACAAAGCGAGGGCACAATAGGTAAGCAAAGGTCATTCTCATGAGGAATGAATTACCTACGAAAGTTATGAATTTAAAACAATCTAAGACATTCTATGATTCTAAAACAACTAAAATAAAACACAATTCAAGCACACAATTAGGGGGTTTTGATTGTGATTATTAAAAACTACAACTGTAAAGCAAACTAAGATAAAAAAAAAAAAAAAAAACCGTAGCAAATAGTTAATTTAGAAAAATCAATAAAGAAAAGCTAGCTAGAACTTCTTATCCACCACTAAACAATCATAATCAAACATGATGAAAATATTCCCGACAAGGTGTTGGTATCCTACTCGAATCTTATAGATTCTCTCTTAGTTAGTATGTAAGTTGCATAGCATCTACATAAATATATGTATTTCAAATTATAACCTAACATGAGCATCTACTAGATTTAATAATAGGAATCCATTAAGAACAAAAAGAATATGAATATCACACAAACCCTAAAATATGGCATTTATTCCAAGTAATTCATGAATCAATTTCCCTTAATCGAGTCTTATTTCAATTAAATGTTACATGTAAGATATGTTCGTATGACATTCGAACTATATCCTACAACGTAGATCCTAAAATCATGCTCCTAAGGTGATCAATCAAAGAAACACAATATTAGAAAAACAATTATAATGGAGAAATTCAAATCATCATGTAAGGAAAATAATATTTTATTAAAACACACTTGTTTATGGAATTAGAATCAAGTCTAGGGCTTCAAGTTAGCCTTAGCTATGAAAAGTTTAGCTACAAATTATAACTACGAAAGAAAATAAAAACATTAAAATTAAAGCAAGGTAGAAGAAGAGAGAAAATAAAACTATGAAGGATCTTTGGTCTTCAATCTTGAATAATGAATCTCTCACCCCTTCTCTTGAAGAAACTCTTGATATTTATAGGTGACTTCTCCTTGTGGACTCCTAATTTGCTTTGGTGTAGAAAACTCACTAAGTGGGAAAGTAGAGTGAAACAAAGAATGAGAATTCTTTCATAAGTTGGATTTCTTCTTTTGATGATTGACTCCTAATTTGAGTTTAAGAAGTTTCTTAAGTATTTCTTAGTCTTCTAGAGTCATTAGGATTTTATTTGGGAAGTTTCGGGACAAATTTTGACCAATTTGAAGTGGTTTTCCGCTAAAAATACGTCAAATTGCGGTCTGGAATGTTCCATAGGTCAACTACGGTCCAAACCGCAGAATTTTATTGGTTTTGGCTGCTACGTAGGCTGTTATACACGAACTGCTCTATAACGCGGTTGACTTTTCTAGCTCTAACCTTCGGTTACTAAATTGGCTATAACTTCCTCTAGAAATTTTGATGATTGTTAAAGAGCATGCGCTAGAAACTAAACATCCGAGGCTTTCCAAAAACATGTGGATCTCAACCTGGTTTTATTTGAAGAGAGAGATATGGTATTCACATGTTGGATGTGCTGTAGAGGCATTTCTTCAAATTTACTTCAAGAGCTATCTTTTACACATTCTCAATAAACATGTTAAAATATCCAATTTCACACAAGAACATAACATAAAGCATAGGAATTATGGAGCTTAAATACGAACATTTATCAACCTAACAATATCCTACCTATTAAATTAAGTAGGTATAGGGCCTTTATCATTCCTGATCATGCTTTAATATTCATTTTAGATATATCAATATAAGAACTTAATATCCACCAATAAAAGTGTGATATCAAATCGACAATGTTAAGAGGCGCTCAATACAAGCTAAGTTTGGATCATATATGATTAATCGTAGATGTTGATAGGAGTGGAAGGGCAAAAAATAACAAGCAAGGAGTTAGAATTTGAATGGTGAGAGACTACTAGACTAGGCGCTATAAATTTATTTTGCGATAATTAATGAACTATTGATACGAAGAGGCTAACGAAAAAAGAGGGTTTCACTAGGAAGACCTAATTATAATCAGAAGTTATCTGCTTACAAATATTTTGATCTTTAAAGTCACCTTAATTAGTCATGAATTAGTAGAAGTATAATGCTTGAGTACTGATCCTACTAATGGGGTGTTAGCACGTGGTCCATTTTGGAAGAATGCAAGGAGATAAATATAAAAAGTAAAAGAAAAAATGTCACGTACTAACACCCTATTGGTGGTGTCATCACCCAAGCATTATCCTTAGTGGAATAGGGAGACCGGTCTTTTTGATGGATCTAGATCCGCTCCTTACATTAATTACATTAATTATTATCATCTTGTTCTCACATCCATAATCTATTGCCATATATCCAAGGACGAACCTGAATAGAGGGCTGACCCTGTTGTAGCCGAGTCAGTTTTTTGTAAAAAAGAAAATCATATATATAATTAATACCTTTTTTCCTATCACACTTCCATTCCCATCACACCTTTCACCTCAACATCTATTCACTCCCTCTCTCACATCACACGGTCCCATCACTCCCGTCTCCTAACTTTCTCTCTCTCTCTTCTCTCACTCTCTTAAGTTCCCAACACAGCTCCCTCTCTCTCTCCTCTCTCACGTCCAAACTCCCTCCCTCTCTTTATCCCACTCACTTCCCAAATCACAATTCACTCATTCCAAGTAATAATTATCTCTGTCCACTGTTCCCAATTAATAATTATATTATTCCTTCAAAATTCTTAGTTATAAAATTGAATATAAAAAATCATACTCGGTTCTTCAATTCAAGTATTTTTTTTTTAGTTAAACTATATTTTTTCTAATTAATAAGTTAGAGTTTTGGGTTTATTGTTCATAATTTTAATTTAGTGTTTTGTTATTTTATTATGAATTTATTATAAAGTATTACTTTAACCAAATTGTTTGATTATTTAATGTTACAATGTCAAACAACTATACATCAAAGCTGGGAAAACCTATAATTTTATACTTTAATAAAAAAATTCAATTATTTGGTGGAAGTAGATCAACTTTTCATGTAATGTTCGAGAAGAAGATTCAGGTTGTCTTATTGAAAGTTTATATATATAAAACAATCCTAGCAAAAAATAAAACCAATATTGTCTTATTGAAAGTATGTATATATATATATATATATATATATACAAATATAGTTTTGTTTTAGTCCACCGTAACAAAAAATCATGGGTACGCCCCTGCACATATCTAATATAGCAAGTCAATGTAGTCTGAATTATTTCTATTAATTTTTATATTTTCACTCTACCAAAAATAGAATTAATTAATACCATTGATTTAGGTGAGGATAAGATGAGGTGAGTAGATGATCAAATTTTTTTATTAGTTTTTTGATAAGATAGCAGCCTAGAATTTTTCTTATTTGGGTTGCATTCTTTTTACCAAATTTGTAATGAAGGGTGCTACTATGATAGGCTCATTAATTGAAAGAATCTACTATAGGATGATCAAATTAGTTAATTTTGTTTGGAAAAACTTAGTTTGATGGTGTTCACTTTAATTATCAACATTATTGGTTGACTTTCCTGAAATTTACGGGCATTTGGGAGACACTATCGATGAGTCCTCCAATATCTCTATAAGGCAAGTGATGAGACCAAGAGAATCATTTATTTGAGGTAATGGAGTAATTGACCAATGGTCTGCTTAGAAAGTCTAATGATCCTAAATTGTTCCACCTGAATTATGGTTCCTGTTGTTGTTGGGACACTGTTTTCCCTGTTTACATGACCCAATAAAGCTACAATAATTGAGTTATAACAGTACATGTTCCACATGCGAACATGCATCCATTGACCCAATTTAATTAAGTTGGGACACTGTTGTTTGCATCACCGGGTCAGTTCGATAATTGAGCAAATCATTATAATGGTCTAGGGCTTCAAATATATATATATATATATATATATATATATATAAAAGAACATTATAATGGTTTAGGGCTTCGATATATAAAAACATTGAACCTGCTTTTTCTCTACGTTCTGGCCAGGTATATATCATATGTGCGATGACAATTGACAAAACAATAAAGAGAGAGGCCCAGTGGTCCACAATGAACAACACCATGTATTTATGTTCTATCTCTGTGGGGTAGTAATTTCAGAGGTCGAATAATTAAAGTTCGAGAAAAAATATTGATGCCATCCTTACAAATGATGTCATGTAGAAGGTGAAATTGGTGAAAATTGATGAAGAGATAGATCACCAGAATTATTGACTTAAAATTTCGAAAGTAAACATTGGATTTATGGCACAAATGCTATGTTATTGATATCAGATCAAGTTGTTTATACAATCCAAAAGCTGGATTTCAGCTGGTTTGTTTTGAATAAGAAAATCAATGAAACTCTTGGTTCTCTCTCTCTCTCTCTCTGTATAATTTTGTTCTTACATAAAGTGAAATTTAAAGCAGTACTAATATGTATTAATTCAGCACATAACTTATGTTCAATCATGATTCACCACATCTGGATCGGAAGGGCTTTATTATTTTTCCTGCAGGTACCAAAATTCTGAGTTTTGTTTGGCGTAATATCCCATAGTTTATAGTAACGTCTATATCTCATTTAGTCATTTTAATAGACAAAGGGTCTTTAAAAAATATATGTGATATTTTGGATGTATAAGTTTACTACAGAATAAAGAAGAGAATCATCTAAATAAAAATGGAAAAAGAAATAAGAAAGAAAACAAACTTTTAGAAAAAGAGATCGATCAAAGACATGACAAAGTGAAAGAAACAAGCACTTGTTCGATGATCATACCACTTCACATGGCACTATGGCAGCTCCTCCTAAACCTTTTTTCCATCACATGAAGTGTGTGTCAACTAGCTATCATTGATCGATCGATCAAACAACCCTAAAGATGCTAATTTTAAGTCTTTGTCTTTCTCCAAAAACCCTGTTCATGAGTCTTTTGTTCTTTAATTTCTATGTATATACACATATTCCACCAGTTTGTGGCTAGTATATTGTAGGCTTGTGGGTCGGATACTGGTGGTCCAGAGGGAGAGACATCCATACATATAAATATGTATGTTCCACTAACTCATCACACCAAATATATGAGGACTTTACTTAACACTAGTGTACGTATCTCTAAGCGAATCGCAATGACCCTACTTCTCTCCAATATGACAATCACTTCCCATTAATGCCAACATCCTCAGGAGGTTGTGATGGCCATCATGCTATTGGTCCCAATTCTTTGTCATCGATCAGCAAGTCGCGTATCGCCAGGCCGCTTTCTTCTTGTTAATGTGCCCTTGACAGAAAGTTGGTGCAGGAATCAGGAATATATATAACTCTCGAACCCAAAACGTTGTTGATGTAGGTGTGATGGCCTTAATTAACACTAAACCGTATTAACTTCACAAACTTTTTTTTTATTATTTTAAAACATTACGTTTTTACCTAAATTGGGGTTTTTTAGGGAAGGGAAGGACTTGAACCCGCAACCTCATGGTGCAGGCAGGGACGGAGTCAATCAAGGATGGCTCCCCTGAAGTCTTACAAATTAAAAATTTACCTCATTAGTTTTTAGATATTTATATTTTACCCTTATTTCATTTATATTTTTCTAATTCTTTTAAAATACATTGTTATTTATAATATATGTATTTACACTTGTAGAGTATATATTTGATTGTAAATATATTATTTCGTTCTTTATATCTCAAATATAAATTAAATCAAATCACAATATATATAAATATATATATATATATATATATATTGTTATACCAATTGTTATTTTTTTTTCTAATTAAAATTACACTTACTCAATTCTATCCTAACTAATTTTATTATATACTTAAAAATATTTTCTCCAAATCTTACTTATTCACTCTAATAATATGTAGTTTTTTGCTTATTTATTTTAGAAAAAATATAAAAATTTGTTGATATAAACATAGGTTGACATATATTTATGTTTAATTATTAATAACTTTTATCAAACAAACTTTTATAATTTTTAACAATGAAATTTTTTTTTTTCTAACTCTATATATATATACATATGTGTGTGTGTGCGTGTGCGTGTGCGTGTGTTTTCTAACTCTTAAATAGACTATTATTGAATCTTTAATTAATGACCATATATTTTAGTATATATTATTTTTAGAGTAATGTTAAACCTAACCACCAATTTTATATTCTAACTGGTGATTTGTCAATTGACAAATGGATATATATATATATATATATTAATTATGATTCATTTCACTTGTCTAACTCTTAAACAGGCTATTATTTAATCTTGAATTAATGACCATACATTTTAGTATATATTATTTTTAGAGTAATGCTAAACCTAACCACCAATTTTAATTATGATTCATTTCACTTGTCACATTTATATGGATTAAATTGTTTACTCTTACACCTACACCACGGGGTTATGGGTTCAAATCATCTCTCTCTAAAAAAATCTTAAGTTTATTTAATACTTCAAAAAGAAACAAAAAAAAAGAAGATATTAGTTAGAATATATAGGATTGTTTTTATTTTTATTATGTTTTCATCATTATGCAAGGATCATCTAAAATGTTTTTTTTTTTTTTTTTATTATTATTACAAATACACAAATTAAGATAATTAATCTCAATAAAAAGTATTATTTTTTCAACAATTACTGAAATTTTTTTTGAAAGTTTTAAAATATAAACCACATTTTTTAATTAATGTTTTCTTCAATATAACCTATAAGATATATATTGATATGATTTAACTCATTATTACACGGCGTCCCCCCTGGAACAAAATCCTGGCTCCGTCCCTGGGTGCAGGTGTGAGAAGTTTTACCACCAGACCAACCTAATCTCATCGACTTCACAAACTTGTTAATTAACATTAATCGTACCTTGCATGGTTCAAATCCTTAATTATTAAGATTTATATCTTTGAGATACGTCAAGGGTGTCTACGTCTATGCTTTCTTTTAGAATATGATTCAACTTTCCAACAACCATATTAACTCAAGCTAGATAACCTATAGGCCTTCTCACCAGGGGTGGACCCACGTATAGACCAGGTGGGACTCGTGCCCCACCTCAAATTTTTAAATAAATTGAATTTTTCTTACATACATATAGTAAACTATTACACTATATAAACTATTAGCATAGCTGGTAGGATTACTGACAACAACAATGGTTCAAGTCCCACCATTTCCATTTAGCTTAATTTTAATAATATTTTATAGCTTTTTTTTTATTTTATAATCTTTTCTGATTTATTTCTCAAATTTTAGTCTTTTTCTAAAATAAAATAATTCACTTTCTCTTTTCCAATCTCTTAACTACATTTAATTTATGGTTACTTAATTTAATTTTATGTTATATTAAATTAAACATTATTATTTTGAAATTTTATTATTTCTAATAGTTTTAGTTTGACATACCTAACACATCCCATCAATAAACTCTAAAATCTCAAAATTTAATTTATTGTATTAATATGTCCATCTGTTATTATGAAACATTTCTTTTATCCTTAGTATTTCTCTCTATTTTAGAGTTTTAATTTATTTACAATCAATAAATCAATAATTTACTAATAATTAGAAAAATAAAAAATTTAAAAATATGTCTAGTAATATTTATTAAACAATTATTTTGTTTAAATTTAAAGTGAATTTATAATAAATACAAAACAAAATTTCTTATTATAAATTATATTGTAATTTTTGTTGTTTTTCATGTTATTATTTATTTATTAATATTGTGTTTCTTGTTTTTATTTCTTTTTAAATATAAGATTATTTAGTTCTTTTTAAGTAAGTGGTTTTTTTTTTTTTTATACCCTAAATTTTATTATACTATCAATATTTCTTTGTATAAAAAAACTCAATTTTGTTTAATAAAAAAAAAAACCTCATTTTATTTGGATCTTAAATTTTATGTATTTTTTATATAATTGTTATTTTATTCGAGTGCCCTACCTAGTTAAAATTTCTAGGTCCGCCACCGCTTCTCACCCTAGCCTGCATAAAGAAAATGAAAGTTGCAAGAATGTATGAAAAATGTGTTAGACTGTTAGCTAGGATCAAAGTTATATATTAAATGTGTGGGTCTATATATGTATTGTTAGGAAAAGACGACGCAGATGTACATACCTAATATTCACCACATAACAAATGACGTTTACTAGTAGAAAAATAAGATGAGAGAATCTAATCACACGACACAAGATTTTATGTGGAAAACCTAAAACAGAGAAAAACCATGGCCTTCAAGACGAATAGAGAAAATATCACTATGTAGAAAATTGTTACAACTACACAATTCCAATATTCTTTCTCTAACCTCAAATTCCAACTGCAACCAAGCCTTACCGAGCCCATGCTCACAACCGAGGTTACATCCTAGCCCTCAGCTCTCTCTAGGTCCCTCATGAGTGCACCCCCATATATTCCATTGATCTCCTCCCGGGTCTCCCACCCCCGGATATCCCTAGGGTCTCTCCCGGATCTCCCAGGGTCTCACTCCATGGATTCACCCATTATCTGATGTTTCAGGTGCCTCTCCAAGTATTATCAACCAAAGAATAAGCGTTACTATTTATAGGGTTACTGTTCTTGGTCTCTAAGGAATCAGACTCTCATTAGAAGTTGGAAACCACCTAACAAGTTTGTTATAAACAAGTATTCCTGAAACAAAACATTCCCCAACAAGAAAACCAACTTCCACACAGTTACTCATGTCTTCCAGAAGTCTCACACGCCAAACCGGTCCCTAAAAACCTACACCTCTGATGCACAGCAACAAGCAAATGATGCGTACTAATCTTCAGGCAGCTCATGATGGCACGTCTGAATCTCGATTCCAGCACCATTTTCGTCATTGGCTTAGTCTCAGACTCTTCTTTCCAATGCCACCTAAATCACAATCATTCGAATCCGTTTAGACCACTTTCGCATCAGTTGAATATGTTTGGTATACATGGTAATACAAGCCAAATTCTAACATGTATGTATAATTTTCAAGTGCAAGCATCTTATGTCACCATCCACATCATGATAAAATTTAATAAATTTTGATAAGATTTTTTTACATGAATTACAAGAAAAATGAATATACTTATAGAAACAATTTCAAAAAATTTCAAGTTTGAGAATTTTATTTTAATTAAGTATTTTTTTTTAAATTTAGGAAAACATTGGAAAATTGAAATATATATATATATATATATATATAAATATATAGTTATTGTAACCTAATTTTTTTCAAAACTTTTCCCCAATTGTATCCCATATCTTAATATCCATACAAAAAATATATATATATCATCAAAATTCATTAAATTTCATCAAGGTATGGATAAATTTGGATATAAGGTGATTTGCATTACAGAACTTTTGTCAAGGGTAAAAATGTCTTTTACACAACATTAATAATTAAAACGATAGGAAATTATGAAACAATCCCAACATTACTAAAATTAATTACAAATATATTTTAATAGAAATTATAAAGCAGACCCAAAATTTTTAAAAACTGAAAAATGAAAATAATTTAACAATTAAAAATTAAAAATAACAAACTCCACCGGTACCGCTAACGGAGTGAGGAGTACCTGCGAGATATATATATATATATATATATAGGGCTACCCTAGAAGAAGCGGTGAGAGAGAACCATGAGTGAGAAAGGTAGAGAGAGAAGCAGTGGAGAGAGAAGTGACGGAAAGCTCATTTTGGAAGAGAAGATTTTAGGTCTAATTTAGTATCTGTTTTCGTGGACAATCTTAACCTGGTGGTTGATCAGAAAGGGACGTGGGGAATTTTCAAACCTTTCGGTTTAGTTAGGGACATTCATTTATCTCCTAAACTGAGAGATATGAGGAGTTGTTATGCGTTTGTTTGATTTGCGACAAGAGAAGAAGCGGAGAGAATTGCTAGGCTCTTTAAAGGTATGCATGTTTATGGATGGCCTATTAGGGCAAAAGTAGTAGAGGTGGAATGACTGAAGGTGTCAGGAAGACAGAGAATGCTCCGTTAAGAGGAGGTTTTAAGAATTTATTTGGACAATCCTTTGCGGAAGTGGTTGTGGATTCTCAAAACAAGACTGGTTTCCAAAAACATATGCCAAATCAAAGAGTGAAGGAGTTTTGTTGGGATGGACGGAATGTAGATGCTAGTTGGCTAGGGCTTTGTGTTGTAGGGGTTCTCAAATCCTTTATTGATATATCATCTTTGGTTAAAGGTCTTCTTAATAAAAACATCTTGTTTGACTTTTATTATTTTGGGGATAAGAATGTTCTTTGGAGTTTTCGTTCATTGACTGATAGGAATTATTTCATCAGTAACAAGGATAAGTGGAAGGATTTCTTTTTCTTCTGTTGGTGTATGGTCACCTGCTATCACTCCTCAAGCTAGGTTAGCATGGATAGAGATTCGAGGCATTCCTCTAGACTGTTGGTGTAAGGATTTCTTCTTTAGAATGGGATGGGCAGTGGGGGAACCATTGTTTATTGATAAGGAGACTTTGTTGAGAAGCAATCTATTAAGAGGAAGAGTGTAGGTACTATTGCCTTACAGTTAAAAGTGTCCAGATTTTGCCAAGGTTGTAACAAGAAGTAGCTCATTCTTGGTATCTTCGAGGGAGAGTCAAAAGCCGATAAGTTCTTCTAGTATTTTATAGTGTTTAGGTCTGAATTGGGAGGACAAGGAAGAAGAGTTGTCTTTCGGGCCGGGAATAAGTAACGACAGCCGGAAAAGTGGAGACATAGTGGAGAGGGGAGCTAGAGAGGCGGCTACTATCAATATGTATCCGTAAAATACTCAACAGCTGATTGGTGATGGGATTTGGCTCAATAAATGTGGGGACAAAGCATGTAGTACTTATATGGAGAATAACAATGTTCTCTGTCTTGAAAAGAGTAATACAACTAATAGAGAGCTGAGGAATAATAATTGTAAAGGGAAAAAGGCTCTCTCTAATAATTCAAATCAACATAATATGAGGCGTTGGTAATAGAGAAAGAGAAAGATTCTCATTGGTCTTCATCTTCTGAAGAGAGTGAATGGGTGCATTCTCCAAAGTTTATGGGAGAGACTTCTGTAGCGGGTTTGGATCACTTGGTGGGTGGTAAAATAATTATTGACTTGGGTTGTGGTTTGGCTCAAGATAAAAGGCTTGACCCATTCATTATTCAACCAAATCCAGAAGTTGGAAGCCTAAAATAGGGAAATAAGAGTGCTTCCAGGAGAGGCTTGAATGTGTCTGTACCAGCAATAAGGCCTTATGAGTCGGTGGATTTGTCCCACTCTTCTTTTAGCAATTCTATTTCTCATGTATCATAAACTATGTTTTCGTCTGAAAATAGAGAGATGGTTTCTGCTGATGGAACCTCGGCTTTGGTTGGTAAGGGGTCTTCAAAGTACAGTAGTAAAGTTTTCAACTCAGTGAAGAGGCATAGTATGATTACTAGAAAGAATAGGCAGTTGGTGCCGCTGATTTCTGTCTAGTGTTTAAGGTAAAATGCTAATAGGGCGGAGGTTCAAGGAAGATGGAATTTGGAGGTAAAACTAAGGTTATAGAGAAAGGATTTGCTTTAGGTGTGCTAAAAATGAATGAAGTCCCAAATGTTCAGAATAAGAAGAATATGTGTCAAGTGGAGTCTTAGTGAGGAAGTTGTTAAGGTCTTAGAGGTGGGGGATGCAATAGGCGTATATTTTAATGGCAATGAGGTTAGTTCGGTGGAAGAAATCAGGTGTAGAGAATCAGAGGATGTGGTGAAATTTAATGCTCAACAAGGTTAAGATAGATGTGTCTCAAGTCAGGTTGGGGTATCGTGTTTTTGTGATGATAATTGTTTCATGAAATATTAGAGGTTTGGGGAGGCTAGAAAAGAGGAGAGCAGTCAGGAACCTAGTGTATTCACATAAACCCAACGTGCTTTTTAAAATTGAGGCTTTTTGATTCTAGAATTATTAAATCACTTGGGGGTTCCAAATTGACTAAAGGAATTGGGGTGGAGGTTGTAGGATCTGCAGGAGGGTTAATTACACTGTGGGATAAGGAGTTTTTTGAAGGCAAGGCATGTATTTCGAATGATAGGTGTATTATAGTTCAAGGTGTATTGTGCAAAGAAAATGAGGAGGTGTTTTTTGTAATGTTTATGCAGCTAATTAGGAAGCAGGACGAGTTGAGTTGTGGGAATTTATTCTCCAAGCGCAAACGAATTTTTCTGGTTCATGGGTGATTGATGGTGATTTCGACACGGTGTTGGATTAGTGTGAGAGAATTGGAAGCTCGGTTTGCTATAGATCTATTCAGAATTTCAAAAGGTTCGTGGATTCGGCTATGGTGATGGATATTCCATTACAAGGTATGTCTTTTACATGGACTAATAATAGAGAGATTGACGCTTGAGCAAGACTGGATAGGTTTCTATATGCTCCATTATTTCTCTCATGGTTTCCTAACTTGTCTCAATGTTGTCTTAAAAAGGGATTATCAAATCATAATCCTGTTATGTTAGGTGACCCTCAGGAGAATTGGGGTCCTAGACCATTTCGTTTTCAAAATGTTTGGTTAGAAGATAGTGAGATGATGTCTAGGGTTAAGGAAATTTTGAGCCAAAATAGGTGTGGTGGACCTGCTGGTATCAATCTCAAGAAGAAGTCGATTGTTGTTAAGAAATTTTTGAGGGAGTGGGCCAAGTAAAAGAAGGAGGATGGGGATACCACTAAAAGTTTGGACTGAAAAATTGAGGCAAAGTTGTTGAGGAAGGATGGACTGAAAAATTGAGGCAGGATAGAAGTGATTGTCTTGTGAAGATTTGAAAGAATATACGTAAGGAGGAGCAAAAATAGAGACAGGTCTCAAGGGTTAAATGGCTGAAGGAAGGAGATAAGAACTCTAGGTTTTTTCACTTGATGGCAGATGTTAGGACGAAGATTAATAGCTTTAGAGAGATGGCTATTGATGGCAGGAGGTGCGATGGGTCTAGTCAAGTAAGGGACGAGGTGGTGCGTTTCTTTGAGAACCATTTCGCAAAACAAGGATGGAGTAGACCTTCGTTAGGTAACCATGAACTTAATCTAATTTCAACAGTTGACAGTATTTTGTTGGAAGATCAATTTTCTTTGGAAGAGGTGTGGGAGGCTTTGTGTGAATGTGACAACAACAAAGCTCATGGCCCTGATGGTTTCAACTTAAACTTTGTCAGAGCTAACTGGAAAGTGTTAAAGGATGACTTGATGAATTTCATAGGGGAGTTTTATAGAGATAGTGCGGTTGTGAGACATTTGAATAGTAATTTTATAGCACTGATTCCGAAGATAAGGAATTCGACTTCCTTGAAAGAGTATAGGCTTATAAGTTTGGTTAGGGCCATTTATAAAATTTTGGCAAAAGTATTAGCAAATAGGCTTAAGAAGGTGATGGATAAGGTTATTAGTCCAAATCAGATGACATTTGTTAAAGGTAGGCAGATAGTAGATAGTTTTGTGATAGCTAATAAGGTTATTCATTTTTGGAAAAAGGACGTCAACAGAGGTTTGGTAGAAAAACTTGACTTTGAGAAAGCTTATGACAGTGTAGATCATAGCTTTCTTCTGGAAGTTTTGAAGAAAATGGGGTTCGGGTCAAAATGGATTAATTGAATAAGGGAATGCATTTCTTCTCCTTCTTTGTCGGTGTTGGTAAATGGTTGTCCGACAAAAGAATTTTCTATGGAAAGGGGTTTACGTCAAGGTGATCCTCTATCTCCTTTTTTATTCAATTTGGTGGTGGAACCGTTGAGTAGGATGTTTTGTGTTGCAAAAAACCATGGGTTGATTAGAGGAGTGAGGTTTCAAAATGATGTTATTCATCTTACTCACCTTCAGTTTTTCGATGATACAATGTTATTCATTGAACCTTGTAGGGAGTATCTATTAAATGCTAAACGAATTTTAAGATGTTTTGAGTTGGTGCCAGGTCTCAAAATAAATTTCCACAAGTCATGTCTTGTGAGAGTGGGGAAGAAACAACCGGGTGATGATGAGTGAGCTCGAATTTTTAGATATGCTTCATCCTCCTTATCGTTAACTTATTTGAGTCTTCCGGTTGGTGGGAATGCTAGTAGGGAAGCATTGTGGAAACCAATTATTAATAAGATGGAAGAAAGATTAGCTCCGTGAAAGAGAAGTTTTATGTCTAAAGGAGGAAGGCTTGTCCTTATTAAGGCGGTCCTTTCTAGTCTTTCGACATACTTTATGTCGGTCTTTAGTATACCGGTTGGTGTTGCAAAGAAAATTAAAAAGCTTCAACGTGATTTCTTTTAGAATTATGGCATATCTTAAAAAAAGATACATGCAGTGGATTGATGTTCAGTATGTAAAAACAAGAAGGATTGAGGGTTAGGAATTGGTAGGATGGTAGAAAAAAGAGATAGCTTGTTGGCTAAATGGATTTGGAGATTTGGGAGAAAACATTCTTCCTTATGGAAAAATGTGATATGTGCCAAGTATGGGATACAAAATAATGTTCTAATGTGGGAGTTTGAGGATTTTAAGTCGTGCTCCCCTTTTGTAAAAATCGATTAGTAGGTTATTTGATCTTAGTCGTCGGTCTTCAAACATTATTAAGGAAGGCTTTAAGATAGTTGTTGGATCAGGTGAAAGTGTGAGCTTTTGGCAAGATTTAAGATGGGACTCGTTTCCTCTTCAGTACGTGTTTTTGAGAATTTTTGCATTGGCCTTAAATAAGGTTGGAGTGGTGAAGGAGTTCAGAAGATTTGTGGAATTAGATTGGGTTTGGGATGTGAGATTGCGTAGGCCTCTTTTCGATTGGGAAAGGGATCAATGGAACAGTTTTCTTTTAACTTTACAGAATATAATTGTGAGGAGGGATATACCAGACGTTTTGGTTTGGTCCTTTTGTCCTAATAGTAGCTTTTCAGTTAAATATTTTAGAAGGGCCTTGGAAGGAACTTGTGGGACAAGTGATGGTATTGATTGTTTATTCTTGTGGAAGGAAATTTGTCCTCTGAAAGTGGAGGTATTTTTGTGGCAGCTGTTCAAAGGGAGAATATTGGTGAAAATTGTCCTCAATAGCTTCGGCATGGCTCAGGTGGTGTGAGTTGATTGCGCTTTGTGCTATAGTTGAGTCAATTAATCACCTTTTTCTTTTGTGCAAATGGTCATGGGAGCTGTGGTTTTCGGCAATGAACTAGTGATGGATTAAAACTTGCTACAGCTTTTCTATATCAAAGTGGTAGCTTGGGTGGTTAGGGATGTGCCCTTTAAAATCTAGGGAAAGAGTCTGGAATGTGCTATTTTGTACGGTGGTATGGACCATTTGGGAAGCACGAAATAAAGTAGTATTTCTGGGGTCGGAAGCTAATGTTACAATGGCATTAGATATGGTAAAATTTAGATTGGTATGGTGGTTCAAATATTTTGGGAGAGGTTCCAAAGATGATGTTACTATGCTTCTCCTTGATGTTGAAGGTAGGTGTGTTGACATTAAATTTGACAGGATTATTAAGGTGTGCTCTTGGGCTCCTTCCCCTGTAATCGATCTCTCTTTTAATGTTGATGGCTCGGTTAGAGGTAGTCCAAGTATGGCTGGTATCGGAGGAGTTCTGAGAGAGGCAGGGGGAAAGATTTTGTGCTTATTCCCTTTGCATGTCGAAGTTGTTAATCTCATTACTACTGAAGTTTTAGCCATCCATATAGCTTGTTCCCTAATCTCGTCTCTTCGGCAGTTCGATGGCAGATTCTTGACCATTTTGAGCGATTCAAGCCTGGCAGTTTCATGGATCAATGGTGATGGTTTTGGAAGGCTTGGTCTAGTGCATTTGGTATACGATATCAAGCAATTTTTCTCTTCCAGAATTATAGCATCTATCAAGTACATGCCCAGAGGGTTCAATTCCTTAGCTGATAGTTTAGCGAAGGCCGACGTAGATTTGTAGGTCGAGAGGCTGGAATGGAGTATTTGAAGTCCATTGTTATCTTAAGCTTTCTTTTATCTGTTTTCTTTTTGCTATTGAGCTTCTACTACTAAGTGAGGCTATTTGTTTTTGAGCCATCTGGATTGCTGTTATTTTGGGTGTCCTGTTTGGCTTAGTTGGGGCTGGAAAAGTTTTGTTTGGATGTTTTTGGTGTAGGGAAAAAATATCAAAGAAGTACACACAGCGGAAGCGATACTAAAAATTAGATTTAGTGACTTTTAAAAAATTTTCCTTTATGAACCTTAAACCCTTTAATTAATTAAACATACATATACAATAACAAAAAGTAGAATACCTTTTGTCGCGTGATCCGATTGACTTACGTCGATAGTAATCCGCAAGATCTTCAATCCTAGCACGAACGTGGATCACCTAGGAGCGTGGTCTCCCTTTTCTTTGAATTGCAAACTTGTGAATGGACAAAACAAACTTTTCTTTTCTTTGTTAGTCACAAAAACAATCAAAAGAATGACTAAGATTATTCCGGTCACTTTTGAGTTCTCAATCTAATGATAGAAACTCGCGTGAACCTAGATCGATATCGTATACACAAGCTTATTGATGAATAAGCAAATAGTATAATATCAAAGAATAATCTAACACTCCTTTTTGTTTTAGTAGAATAAAAGGTTTTCTATGAATTGAGAAGAAGAAGAAATTTGTATCATGAACCCATCATATTGGCTGAATTCTATACTTGTCAATATATAGGTGGCCTAAGTTTGCTTCTTCTTTTCTTTTCTTTTATTATTAGGGTTGCCGAAATCCTAACCTAGAAATAATTAGGGTTACCGAAATCACATGCCCACCACAGGCTTATGTTGCACCCTAATTTTCATCTAGTTTTTAAGACATCAAACCCTAATCCAACTCATAGATCTTTTATTCTTTTATTTTGACTAAATAAAAAAGACTTCTTATTTGATTAAATAAATAAAACTAATTATTTATTTCCTTATCAAACAAGTCTTTTAATTTTACTTTTAGGAAATATATTTCCTGATTAGAAAAGATTTGTTTCTTTTATTAAACAATTAATTAATTCTTATTTAATTAAAACAATGAAACAAAATAATATATTAGGTTAAACTAACCATTGCCGCCCCACTTAGAGTAAATGGGCCAAAATATTATTTTCTTATTTCATTTAATCCATTGGACTTTAAATAAAAAGCCCACATGTGAACCAGACCCATTCTTACTAAAAGAAACAAGCCCACATGTCTTTCATTAATATATTAATATAATTGAGCAGCCCATTACTAAAATAATGTGCAAATTATATTCTTAATATATTAAATGCAATTCTAGTGGACCATTAAATTGGTCCGGTAGAATATATCAAGTGATCCATGCAAGTCTGTGTGGATTGGGGATCTTGGCGGGCCATCTAAATTTAAGCTTCAATAGACATAACCTAATCACAATCAACAAATGATTCACTTAGGTCCGATCCATTAATTTTAACTCATTCCACTAAAGAGCTAAAACTGAACTCTTAAATAAAGATAGAAAAGGAAGATGCTCCTCATTCATACCCTAGACAATCATATTGGAGATAGTGTATCCTCGTGATTAGTATCAGTAATCGCCAAGAGTTCATAGACCGCATATAACTCTCCAAGTTACCATATTTGCTCATATGACCACGTTTTGAACTTCGATATTTTGACTTGTCCAGAAGCCATGTTTTCAATAGACACTATCGAAAACTCAACGTTGAGATTTAATATCCAATTACCTCAAAACATCCATATGATGATATTATACTCTCATTTAATTAAATGGAGCCACGATGTCCATATCTATAAATGAAGTCCTCTATCGATTAACAAATGAATATCACCAAACTATCGAGGATAGACTATGCGATATAATCGTACTCATTGATAACTCAAATGATATCACTTGCAACCATAAGTCCATCATTTATCTCAGGATTAAGATAGACTCTCCGATTGTCCTGATAATGAAAAGACTATTATCTATTGACGGTTCTAGATAAAGTATTTCATTGTGATCCAGTTCAATGCACCCAGTGCACTAGATCCTTTTGCTCGAAGACACTCCGATGATTTTAGACTCATCATATCTCATTTGATCCCACTCAAATGCTAGCAAAAGAATTCTACAACTTTAACAAGATAAAGGTGCCCAACCTTTAACTTAAGTTGTGAACATTATTCAAGACTAACTAAAGAATTGTGTCTACCACATACATATCCAGATGTACGAACAATTCTTCTTTTCCCATAGTCTTTAGACCTTATGATTATTTACTTTGACAATTATAATATTAAACTATAAATGTTATACGATTTGTTAAACCAGAAATCATTTTATTAATATGAAAAAGATTGTCAATTACAACATTACACTCTTGCTATTGAGCATAATCCTAACATTTGGATCGTCGCTTTTCTTAGTTTGGTTTATGTCAGTTTCTGATTTGTTTTAAGCTTGTTTTGGAGCTATTGGCTTTTTCAATAAAATAGCTTTTAAAAAAATATATATATAGCCTTGGGTGCAATGTTACATGATACAACATAGAAAATTTTGACTATGATCAATACTTCTTTAGTACAACCACATCAACTAATATGTGATTGCATGTTCTAACATGTTGATCGGGCCAAATTTGTTGTATATTTCGGCTCTCAAACTCGTATCCTTTGTTCCGTTTTTATGCATTTTAGTGTCTCTGATGAGCTTATTGTGCGTAATTGTAGGCATTTATACATTTATGGTGTTAGGAGCATATTACGGGAGTGCCGGTTGAAAAAGAGGCAAAACGAGCAAGAAAGCATGAAAAGTAGCCTCAGTGCGCAGGTATTGTGTAGGTAAGCTCACCCACGCACTACCAGCGTACCAGCAAGCAAGGACCAGCACTAAGTGCGGGTCCTTACCCGCACTCACACCCGCGCTTTATGGAAACCTAGGAGCTGTTCAGATGATGATCAATAAAGTACGGGTCCCAACCGCACTCACCCACACTTTAAGTTGAAGAAGCCCCAGAATTTGTCAAGTGCGCAGGTACTGTGCTGGTAAGCACAGCCGCGCACTTCGTGCCAGATTCTGCCACATCAGCATTTTCTGACCTATTTTTGAGAATAGTATAAATATACCTCTTCTGATTTTCAAAGAGGATACCACGTTTTTAGACTTAGATTTTCTACACCACTTAGATCTAGGAATATTCTCTCTCTCTCATTCACTTTTGCTATTCAACCTAAGGAAGCTAGGGATTTAAAGGAAAGAGATGATCTCCAAGGGTTATTTCTCATTCTTTTCTCTTGTTTTATTTGTTGTAATGAGTAGCTAAATCCCCATAAGGGGTTGATGGATTAGTTTGTGAATGATTGGGCTTTTGTATATAAACTTTATTTCATCTATATGTCTACCTTTTATTGTTCTATTCATGATTCTGAATGACTTTTCTTTGGATTTACTTGTTTTAGATACACCCTCTTTGCAAGTTCTCTTTGGATGCTATTTAGGTAGGCAATTATGTACACATCCTATGTAGTTATTTACCGCTTATGTGAATAGATGGATTTTCGGAATCCCGACTCGATAGCCACATTCTTCACCTAACCTCGAACGGGTGTCTGTCACTATACACCCAAGGACGGCTCTCGTGAGAGGATTATAAGCTTTCACTATACATCCTAGGTTGGCTAATTCTGGAATTCTGAAATTCCAGGCTCGATAACCACGTTTTTCACCTAACCTCGAACGGGTTTCCGTCTCTATACACCCTAGGACGGCCCTTTATGAGAGGATTAGAAGCCCTCTCTAGACACCCTAGGTTGGCTGAACTAGTATCAATTGAGTCCTAGATAGACATACGAGCATTCATTGTTAAGGTCCTAATCGAGCAACTAACACTATACATCCTAGGTTAGTTGCTTGAGAGGGATCAATCCTAGTATGAGGCATTCTCTATACACCTTAGGTTGGCCCTTTGCTAGTGATAGATAGCCAACTTTCGTTAAAACGTGCATATTTTCGAGTTTATTTCATCTGCCCAAATGTTCGCTTATAAGTCCGTTAACACCTTCGTTTCCATCATAGATATCTTTCATTCCATTTCGCTTTCCATTTCTAGGTTGCATTGCTAGTTTAGTTTTATTTGTTTTTCATTTCACATTTCACAACATCAACCATTTACATTTACTTGCATCGCATGATTATTGCTTAAGTATCAACTAGTTTTAGCTAGTCCTGATTCTTGTGGACGACACCCCACTTACCGCCATACTTGTGCTTTCCAAGCCATTTAGGGCTTCGTGAGGTTTTTATAAATATTGTTTGAAGAAGTCATTTACACACAAACAAACGACCTTCGTCATATGCGATCTCAATAATTTAATTGTGTGATCATGTGCAAGTCATATGCGATAACATTATATATATTTGTGATCACATGCAATCATATGTGATCGCTTATTGTTGTATCGTGTAATGTTGCACCGAAGAATGACCCATATATATATATATATATATTCTTTCCTTGGTTGCTTTGTATTTTTGAAGCATTTTTGTGAGGATGAAAATAATGAGAAACGATGGATGGTATGTTATGTTCTCACATGTTTCGGTTGAGACTTGGGGACTTGGATGCTGGATAAATATAATGCCATTCCTAGAGATTTTTTAATTGCTTGAGAGAGACACCAAAGAGCAAGAAAGAAAGTTTTGAGAGAGAAAGTGAAAGAAAGCTTGAACACTAATGAGGTGGAGGTGGTAGGTAGAGGCGGAGCAAGACTTTGGCTTTAGGGGGGGGGGGGGCAATACAAAAACTAATATTCAAAGTCACGACAAATATATTAATATTAAAAAATTAAGTTATTAAAAACATATCATTTAATCTTAAAGATAAATGAGAAATGTAACTCGTCGCTTTTTTCATATCTCGAAAATCATCTATAATCAAATCTATCTACTTTTCTCAAAGATTTTCATTCCAATTACATTATCAAAAGGTTTGTGAGAAAATCATATTTCATCTTATTGCAAAACCTATGTTAGGTCTTAATAATATGCAAATTTGAAAATTGTTGTAAATTGATTGAAGAACAAGCAAATAATAAATAAAGGAGATGAGATAATAAAGAATGAGATAGATCAAAGAAGAGATAGACACACGAGAGAGAGAGAGAGAGAGAGAGAGAGAGAGAGAGAGAGAGAGAGAGCCTTTGTATTGATATTCTGAAGTTTCAACTGAACAACCTCATTATAAGTGAAAGGAGAACATATATATAGGCATAGCTTACATCACAGCCACTCGCCACTTGCCTATTACCAACATCAATTACATCACTTACTTAAACATTAAGAAAGCTCAATTAAGTGAGGCAATGGGAAATCTTGTGTTTATACAAAGATAGGTGGTGGAACATGGGTAGAAATGTTAAGATATTTAGGGAGATATTAATGGAGATATTATAGGAGATATTTGTGTGATATTTTTGTGCATAACACAAGTGGTAAAAGCCACATATATTATAACACTCTTCTTTGGATTTATACCACTTGTATTAATTCTCTAGGGAAAAACCCAATGGGACAAAAAAAAACCTTGGTAGCAATATATACAATTATCTTCTGGGTTTTGTGATGCTAAACGTTCTCAAAACTATCTCGCTAAAAACCTTATCAAGAAAACTCAGTGGGACAAAACCTGATCGAAGGAAAAAAGAGTATAGCGTACATATTTCCGTTCAGAACTTTGCTCACCTTGATTGTCTCGTTAAAAACCTTGTCAGGAAAACCTAATTGGAAAAAACTTGATCAAAAGGAAAATGAGTATAATGTAAATATGTTCATAGTTAATGTTTTCTTCAAAACATTTCTCACATTTATACTTTGCTAGGAAAAACCCAGTGGGATAAAACCTGAGCAAAGATATCCATTGATCTGTCAGATCAAAGTAATATTTATAATGATATTTTGGATCAAGGTAATTATTGACGGTGATTTCTGGATTGCCACGCATCCAACAATTATATCACGTTAATGAAAGCAATAATGTCAATAAAAGCATGCAAAACACAAGTTTTATGTGGAAAACCCTAAAAACGGGAAAAAACTATGGCACCCCTTAAGGGCAGGAAAAATAATACTATGATCTTCTTTTTTTGTTACACTTTTGATGTTTCTTCTCTCATACAATAACTCTCAACTCTCCAGAATTCAAAACCCCCTCTCATTAACTATGTGGTCCTATTTATATCAAGTAGATTAGGGTTCACTTGTCATGGCTGTGTAGGTGGCGGATTTCCTAAATAGATTCGTTTTAGGATTCCAGTCTTACGAGCTAGTTAGGATTTGTTTCCACTCTAATGTCTATCCTTTTGGACACTATCTGTTCTTTTCTATTCAGACTTCTTTGGATGGGAAATATGAGTATTTCCTTATTGGGGTGCAATTTGTGAAACCCTATACTTGAATGAATCATTGCTCGACGAGTTCAACCTTACTGTGTTAGCTGAGTAAGTCTCGGCGAGTGAAGGTTTTTGGCGAGTAGAGGTTTTTTGGCGATCAAGACCCTGGTTTTCTTTAGTTTAAGCTATCTGGCGAATATAGTTTCGATTTCTATAAATCTCGATATCGTGGCAAATGGTCAGAGCTTCCTTTGTTGACTAGTTGACAGGTGACGTGGCTTTATTCTTCCTTTTTTTCAGCTCATATTGCTAACGTGTCTCTTAGTTGAAAATATACATACAATAATACCCCTATAAATACTTCAAGCCGAATAAGAAAACAGACCTCTTCATTCCTTTGTTTTGGCGAGCAGTATTTATAACATACTTGACTTTTCGCTCTGTTGAGAAAATTCTTTAAAAAGCTCCTTCCCGCCCCTTTTCTATATATTATTTTTATGTCCACGTGTTCCTTTAGTGTTGATCTTGATAATTAGAAGCTTTCACAGTAGGCTTTCATTTCTAGCCATAAATTTCTTTAAAAGATTACGTTTTTCTTGACACCGTGAGGTGATGTTCTGGCTGCAGACTGCTCCCTATGGCGCCATGCGTTCACTTTTTGGAGGAAGATTTTGTCACTGTCTTGTACCTTAGTGGTTCACGCTATCCAAACCGATTTTAAATTTCAAATTTCGAAACACTTGCACCTTTAAAGGCAACGAACCATTTCGTTTCACCTACTCACACCCTTTGTTAAAACTTAAGCTCTCTCTTCTTCTATTGGAATCTTCAAAATCTTCTCATTGCAGACTTCATGATTCTTCATCTTTCGGGATCGAGACTTCCTGCATTTCCATTCTTGCTTCTGCGTTTTTGATTGTCAGACGGTTTGAAGCTTTCACTAGCGGTCCTTCGATTGCTTTATCTTGATCCTGCACGTGACCTCCATTGTTAGGGTTTTATTCTGGTGAGTTTTTATGGATCCATTTCAGCGTTCTTTACTTTTTAGTCTAATGATGCAAACCCTTGAGCTTGGTAATAAACACATTGTAGATAAAATTAAACTGTTGATTCGCAATTTTAATCCAAATTTTTCCTGTTCTTGTTCCTGTTTCCTTTTATATCCCCATTGTTTATGAAACCATTCTCAGAGATGATAAAATCTTCAAAAGCCGGTGGTAGTAAGCGAAAGCCACCTAAGGTTCTTAGAGATATTGGTGCTCAGTCGATAGTGGATTCTGATGTGGAAGACCATAAAGTGATAGTTTACACTTCTCCTTTGATCGTCCAAGCTCTTTCGATTGCGAGGTAAATGTTGTTACCGAACAACAACTTCAAATATATAAGAGACGATTTGATATTCCTAACACTGTTCACTTGATACTTCCTGGCGAGAGAGCTATATGGAATCCCCCTCAAAACGCCGTCGGCATTTATGGTTCAATGCTCAGCTGTGGGGTTGCTCATCCCCTTCAGCCTTTCATAACTAGGTTCCTTACTGATGTAAAACTTGCATCTACGCAGTTGGCCTTAAATAGTTACAGAATGTTGATGTGTGTGTGTTTGATGTGGAAGATGAAAGGTTATGGGCCTCCTTCTCCCCTTGAGATTCATCATCTGTACACATTGAGGCAATCGGGCTATGGTGGCACTTACTTTCTCTTCTCTTCGGCTGTGGAGAATTGGATTCCTGAAGGCGTGGTGAGCAAGGGTACAGTGGAAGTTACAGATGATGAAAAGAAGAATGGTTTCATTTAGGGTTCCCCTACTTTAAACAAACCTTGGAAAAATAGTTGGTTTTTCATCGGTGGTGCTTAGGGTAGAGATGTTTCAGCCAATGTTCACCAGAATTTTCCAACGAGAAAAGTTTCAAGGCCTTTCACTTCTTATGACGCCTGGTCAAAGGCGTTACCTGTTCTACTGGACGATAAGATCTCCCATCTTGCGGCTATCGATGTGCTTCCTTTGTCTGAAAGAGGACAACCCTTTCTTCTGGATGAGGAGAAGATGATCAAGAAAAAACTTTTCCCTCGTCTGCATGCTCGCCTCAAGTGCTGTAGGATTCCAACTGGATAGCTTGTCTTTGTTTTCTTTATTGCTGGTTCATGTTGATAACGTTTTGTTCTTTCTTGTAGTGAATGACATTGATGTAGCATGCGACTTAACGGCCCGAATTGGCTAAAGAGGAACTACGGCTCCGAACGGTGATGACTCTGTGGATGGTGAGGACGCGAGCAGAGATCCTGAGCAGTGCATTGAAACTCATCCGCCATAAGAGCATCATGAGATAGCCATGAGGCGTACACATAGCTGAAAAGGCAAGGAAAATGTTGGTACTTTGGGGGGGGGGGGGGGGGGGGGGGGGGTGCAGATGTCCCTATTTTTTATGCTAATATCTCGAAAACCTCCAAAGATCCTACGAGTGACCTAACTCCAAGAGTAGGTCGGGGAAAAGGGTAGCCGAGAGAACTCCCGAGCACGCCACTCGTTCTACAAAAAAGGCATCTAGGACGGTGCAGTACGTGATTTCCTCATATGAGGAAGGTAATGGCGAACCTCTATTTGCTGAGACTACTATTAAGGGGGTTACTCTGGAGGTCCCCGCCACTGGAGTTGGGGTTGTCGATCCAACTCCTCTTTCGAAGAATATTGGTGACCCACCTATCTTCAATTCTGCTGCTCAAGATCAAGATGCTTCTATTTCTGCCCCACCAGATCCAAATATCTTCGCTTCTGCTCCTCGAGATCTAGAAGTCTCTACTTCTGCTCCGTCAGATCCATCTTCTCGTTTGGTGAGTGCTGATAAACAGGGTGCTCCTTAGCAAGACCAGTCCGGTCCATCTACGCCTAATATGGATCTAACCGGTGTACGCGAATAACCCCCCGCTGCTCCTACTGAAGCTGGCTATTCCTCCGATTTTGTTTCTCCTTCAGATTTTTCTGCCACGGAGATTCTGTTGCACGTGATCCAGAACGATGTTTATATCATGCAGGGTTAGGAACACGTGAAGAGCAAATCTTGCAATAAAAAGATGGAATTCTTTTTCAACTGCCACTCGTTGGTGAGTCTCTAATCTTTTTATTATCCTTATTCTGCTTCCTTCCTAACACATGTTTTCCTTTCCTCTCTTGTTCAGATGATTTTTGAGACGACTGACAACTATAGGTGTGGAAATACAGTTTCTTTGGAAAACAGGCGCATGCGAGAATAAATATCCTGTCTGGCAACTGAAAAGTTGAGTTTTGAAGAATCGTTCTAGCAGCAGCTTGCTCAGATGAGAGAATCTGCTGATGGGTTTTTGGCTACCCGACTGGTTACTGAAAAAAAGTTATCCTCGACCGAAGAGGAAATAAGGGATTTGAAAGGTCAGTTATCTTTGAGCCAGGATTCACTTGTAGCCCACATGGAAGCTGAAAGAATGGCTGAAGAAGCTAGGGAAAAGGCTGAGCGAGAATCAGAGGACCTGCGAAACCAGCAGGCATTAAGCGAGGCCATCTTTAGAGACTTGAAGGACGAGCTTAAGGTTCAAGTCGTCGATCGGTTCAAAATGTCCCCCACTTATGATGCACTCCTTCTATGGGAATTCGAGTGTGGCATGATGCAGTTATAGAAATTCTTTTCGATGAAGGACCACTCGAATGAGAAGGCATTGAAGCGCTTTGATAAGTCCTTGAAATTGTATATGGATGGCGCGATGGGCTCGATTAAAGACCAGATAAAAAGGTGGAAATCTCATTATTGCTATACTAGAACTGTGCCTCACCCGATACACCTTGAAGTCCCTTCGAAACGCTCATTCAATACGTATTATTCTAGGAAGAAAGAAAGCCTTATCAGTACTTGTGGTGAACCAGATTTGAGGCTTGTTCCTGGTCGAGACTACTAGCCTTTTATGCCAATGGGGGATGAAGAAGTTGTTTGGCCATCGGAAGATGAGATCGAATATGAGGAAAGCAGTAGTGATGCTGGTACGGTGGATGCTTGATTTTTTGTTGAATTCTTTTGTAATTTACCTTGTCATTTTCGCCAATGTACACTCACCATCTATTTATATAATTAGCCTTTGCCATTATTTTGATTCTTGGGTAACTCGTGTTGTGACTCTTTATTCAGCTACTATTGTTTGAGCTTTTTGGTTAAGATCTTTAAAGTTAATTTATTGTTCAGCTACCATTGGTGAGTTTTTTGGTTAAGGTTTAATGTCTTTTTTATTTTTCAGCTACCATTGCTGAGTTTTTGGTTTACTCAATGTTTGTCACGACGTATCCGACCATACACCAAGTCTTTAGACATACTATTGGGACATCTCCTGCTTCTGCCTATATTGTTATGATTGCTAGTCTGTTTAACCTCCATCGCTTCTTTATGAATGTGTTTTTTAAGCGCTGCTTCTGAGTGCTTCAATTGCATCTACACGGGGTATGCTTCGCCAGTGGTGGGGAGCATCAATTGGTCGTATAGCATCTTTCTAGCTCATGGCGTTGTGACGTATTCGTCTTAGCCTGCTATGCTAGAGAATACTCTGTTCGCCTTTCAGCGTTAATGAGAGTTTTCGATCTCATGCGGTGGCGAATAACATTTACCTTTTGAGGGTAATACTTTAGTAATGACTTACTCTATTGAGTATCACAAGTATTTTAGTAATAAATTACTCTTTATTGAATGTCTTGAGTACTTCGGTAATGGATTACTCCAATGAGTATCTCGAGTACTTTAGTAATAAATTAATCTTTATTGAATAGATCCTGCAGCTTTATCCTTGGTTCCAAGGGACACTCTTTTCTGCCGAGTGTAAATCTTCTTAAACGTACATGTGAATTGTAATACCTGGCTGTTCTCTGTTGATAAGCTGCGTTCTTGATTTAGGCGCGTTCTCTTATATCCTCTAGCTCGTCTAAACCGTACTTCAGCATGCCAATATTGAGCTGAGGTTGAAAGAGTTGTACTCTTGGCGAGGAGAAAGCCGTTTCTACCGGAATGACAGCTTCGACTCTGAAAACCATGGAGTAAGGTGTCTCACCTATTGAATTTCTTTCTATGGTTCGATAAGCCCATAATATCTGTGGTAATTTTCTGCCTAATTTCCTTTCTTGACAATGAGCTTGGCTTTTAGATTGTACTTGTTTATTTTGTTCACTGCTTTCGTCTGCCCATTTATCTTTGGGTGAGCTAGAGATGTATAATAATTGTTGATCCTGTATTTCTTGTACGGTTCCCTAAACTTTAAGTTGTCAAATTGTGTCCCATTATCAATGATGATGGTGTTTGGTATTCTGAACCTGTACAAAATATTCTTCCTCACGAAACTGGTGGTGTTTGCCTCTGTTATATGTACCAATGGTTTGGCTTCTACCCATTTTGTGAAATAATCCACAGCTACAATGGCGTGCCTTGCTCCTCCGATTGTTGTAGGCATTAGGCAAATGAGGTCAATTCCCCACATGGCGAATGGCCAAGGGGAAGTGATACTCTGTAGATGTTCAAGTGGCTACCGGATGTTGTTTGTGACTTTCTGACATGCTTCACAGCTTGCTGTTGTTCTTTTTGCATCTGCGAACATCGTCGGCCAATAAAACCCTTGCCTTAGTGCTTTGTGGGCCAAGCTGACACCCCTAGTGTGGATTCGGCAATTTCCATTGTGTATGTCATTTAGTATTCCTTCAGCTTCTTCAAGCCCTACACACCTCTTTAATACTCTAGAAAAACCTTTTCTGCATAGTTCGCCGATAATGGCTGAATATCTTGTAGCTTTGTATTTTAGTTGTTTTGCCTCTAGTGGGTTGCTCGGCAAAGTGTCATTAATGAGGTATTCTTTAATCCGAGTTGTCCAATCATCTTGAATATTTTTGATTACCTCGACTTCGATTTGTTCGGTTATGGGCAGATGAGCCATAAGGACTGTTCGCAGCCAAATGTTGACTGTTGCCAAGGCTAGTTTGGCAAGTGAGTCGGCATGTTCTTTCTTCTCTCTTGGGATTTGCACGATCTTGAATTCTTGGAATCGCCCCAATAATCCTTTTATTAACTCTAGGTAAGCGATCATGTTTTCGTCTCTTGCCTGATACTCATCCAGCACTTGGTTAACAATTACTTGGGAATCACTGAAAATTTTATTTCGTCAGCTCCTGAAGCAGTGCATACTCTCAGTCCTGCTATTAATGCTTCATATTCTGCTTGATTGTTGGTGGCTTTGAAATCAAAACACAAGGCACATTCCACTGAGTCTCCTTCCAGGGTTGAAACTATTATCCTTGCCCCGCTGCCGTGCGTATTTGATGAACCGTCAACATGAAGTCGCCACTGGAAGTTTTTCTTCGTTTGTTCTGCTATTATCTTTGCTACTTCTACGTCTGGCTCGATGAATTCCGCCATAAAGTTTGTGACTGCCTGGCCTTTGATTGTCGTTCTCGGAAGGTATTCATTGTCGAATTCACTCAGTTCAATCGCCCATTTAGTTAGTCTGCCGGACACTTCTGGCTTTTGCAAAATTAGTTTGAGCCGGCAGTTTGTGTACACTCCGATTTTATGGGCTTGGAAATAAGGTCTCATTTTTCTTATTGCTGTTATTAGGTCGAGTGACATCTTCTCAGCTGGCGAATACCTTGTTTCAATGAATAACAATGCTTTGCTTGTGTAATACACTAGCTTTTGTACTCCATTTTCTTGCCTGATTAGTACAGAGCTTATAGCTACCTCTGTGACAGATATGTACATGTACAATGATTCTCCCAAAGTGGTTTTGACAGTAGTGGTGCCTGGCTGAGGTAATCTTTTAATGCTTGAAAAGCCTGTTCACAGTCTTCATCCCATTTAACCCCTTTACATTTTTTGAAAGCTCTAAATAACGGTAAGCATTTGTCGGTTGACTTGGATATGAACATATTTAGCAACGCCAAGCACCCTGTGAGTTTTTGAATGTCCTTTAAATTTTTTGATGAAACCATGTCAACTAACGCCTGAATCTTATCAGGGTTCACTTCTATTCCTCTTTGATGTACTTGGTATCCAAGGAATTTGCCAGATGGTATGCCGAATATGCACTTGGCGGGTTTCAGCTTCATACAATATTTGGTTAGTTCATTGAAAGTTTCCCGCAAGTCGTTCACATGACTGTCGATCGTTACACTTTTTTTTAGCATATCATTGACGTACACTCCCATATTCCTCCCTATCTAACTGGCGAACATTTTATTGACCAACAGTTGATATGTTGCCCCTGCATTCTTTAAGCCCAATGGCATGACCGTGTAATAGTATAATCTTTGATCAGTTGTGAATGTTGTTTTGTCTTCATCTGGTTTATACATTTTGATCTGATTGTAACCAGAATGTGTCCATGAAGCTCAAGAGTTCGTGTCCGGCAGTGGCGTCAACCAATTGGTCGATTCTTGGTAATGAGAAGCTATCTTTGGGACAAGCTTTGTTTAGGTCAGTAAAATCCATGCATATCCTCCATTGATTGTTCTTCTTCTTTACGAGGACAACGTTCGCCACCCATTCTGGGTACTTGGCTTCTCTGATCGACCCTACTGCGAGTAACTTAGCTACTTCTTCCCTTATGACTGCACTTCTCTCTGGATTGAAGCTCCTCCTCTTCTGTATCACTGGTTTGACTGTATAATCTATGGCCAAATAATGTGAAATCACGTTTGTATTAATCCCAGGCATATCTTCGTGACTCCAGGCAAAGATTTCTTTATATTCTATTAGGAGGTCTGCTATGTTTGTCTTAACTGGCTCAGGCAACCTTGCCCCAATCTTAACAGTTCTGTCAGGTTTCCTTTCGTCTAAGATAACGGCTTCAGTTGGCTTTTCCTTTTCCCGGTTTATCTTATCCCTTGGATTGAGTTCGAAACTTTCAAGTATTTCTTCTTGTTCGGCCTAGCTGAGCTCCAATACGCTCAAAGCTTCCATCCCTGGTTTGTCTTTAAAGACTGATAAGTTCGCTCAACGAGCCATTTCTTGTGATCTTTTAAGCTTTTCGATCCCGAACTCTGTAGAAAATTTAACTTTTAAGGCGTATGTTGATGTGACTGTTTGGGCCTTGTTCAGGAATGGTCCACCAAGTAATGCATTGTATGACCAGTTATAAATGTCGACAACAACAAAATCTAATAGAATTGTTCTTTGATAAGGTGCAGTGCCGAATCTCACTGGTAGCTTCACAGTTCCCAGAGATCTTACATCTGCACCCCCAAACCCCTATAATGGTGCGTGAAATGACACCAAGTCTTTTCTATCCAATCGTAACTCGTCATATTCCCTGGCGCATTGTCTATAATCACTCAGAGTACGTCCATTTGGGCTATTCGGACTCCCACTACAATTGCATTGTTGGGTTTTGCATCGACTCCTTCTGAATCCTTAGTCATGAAGATTATCAGATCTCATCCTTATTTGCCTCTCTTAGGGCTTCACTGCATGGAGTTCACTTCTGCACTTGTGTGACCATTCATCACCTCTGGAATCTCAAACATTCTCTCTCTGTTGCTTCGACCGGTATCAAGTCCGCCGAATATAATATTTATGGCGGCGCCCGAGCTACTCTTCCTTGGACTCTTTCTCTCTTGTCCGCTTCCCCGGTTATTTTGGTGACCACCATGCTTATCTCCCTTGAGGGTAAAATCTTTAAGATGCCCGTCTCTGATCAGGCTTTCTATGTGATCATGCAGTTGGAAACATTTGGAAGTATTGTGTCTGTGATCTTTGTGGAAGCGGCAATATTTTGTTGTGTCTCTCTTGGCATTGGCAGACTGCTGTCTAGGGTACTTGGCAAGCCCTTTGTCTTCTACTACTGAGAGTATGTCCTCTTGGTCGCCCATAAAAGAAGTGTATCTGTTGTACTTACTTCGGAACCTATTGGTTCGATTGCTTCCCTGGCTTTCCTTGAATTGATCTTTTCAGTTTTTCTCATCCCTTCGACGGACATGCGACTGTGTTTTTGTTTTTTCGCCTCTAGGTTCCGATTTCACTTCTGGTCTTTGGCCATGTACGTAGCTACCCTTTTGTGCTACCTCTTCTTCCTTAGCTAGAGCATAATCACCGGCTATGTCCATTATCTCTTCATAAGTTTTTGGTTCGTCCCTCCGTAAGTCTAAAGATAATCAACCACTCTGTAATTCGTTGGTGAATGCGGCTATGACACCTTCATCACTTGCGTTTTCGATCTGAGCGACTTCCTTGTCAAATCTCGTCAGGTATTTTTTGAAAGATTCGCTCGTCTCCTGTTTTAAGTTTGGAAGGTGGGCGAGTGACTTCCTCTTTTGCACACTGCCCATGAACTGCCTTATGAATGCTTTACTGAAACCTGAAAAACTGCTAATGCTCCTGGGTGGGAGCCTCCCAAACCACTTAGATACGAGATCTCCGAAGGTTTGTGGAAAGGTTAGGCACAAGAGTCCCTCGTTGGAGGCGTATTGTGCCATGATGTTACAGATTCGCCTAACATGCTCCTTCGGATCCCTGGTCTCTTTATATTGTTCAATGGTTGGCATCCTGAATCTTTCTGGGAATTGGGTTCTAGCGATCTGGTCAATGAAAGGGATGTCCGATTCTTCTTCTGACGAGGCATCGTGCCCATATCTCCGAGCTATTGCTAAGACCTTTTTTGAAAATTCTTGAAGGGTAATGGTCTGGTGGCCTATGGGTTCCACTTTCGAGCCGAACTGGCTCTTAATAGTCATCCTTTAATGGCCATTTTCTTGGCTATCTCCGGATTTATGTTTGTCTATGCTTTCAGATCTCTTCTGTCTTACCCTTTTGGCCTGCACGTTCTTTCTTGGGTGAGAGATTTTATCCTCATATGAAATAGACCGATGTCTCTAGCGAGTCCTTTGGTATGGGTCATTAGGGATTACTCCATGTGTCCGACCATGGACTTGCCTCTCCAGTAATTCTCCTTCACCCAGAGAGTCTCTTTTTTGCTTTATTTTCTACCTTTAGGGGCTTCAAGATGGTCTTCGGGGGTTTCCTCCGCTAACAACCTTGCTGGGACATCAGGGATTGCAATATGGACTTCCTATCGCAGCTTTCCCGGTGGATGATTTCCAGGTGTGCTCATCGTTAGGTCATAGGGAGAAGAAATCCCTAAGCCAATAGGGAGCACGAGCCCCAACTTGTTGGCTTCGCTGACCAAGTTGATCAAAACGGTTTGGAAGTGTTGCAGAGTTCGTTCTTAGGTCAACCAGTCTGGCTTCCGGTGTTGCAGAGTTCGTTCTTAGGTCAACCAGTCTGGCTTCCGGTGTTGCCATGGACTGTTCCCCTATCGTTACTGTTTCGCCCATAATTACTCAGCTGTTTCAGGATCATGTCGTTGGTTATCACCACTAGAATTTCCATCTTTATTGATGGCGTTGCTCATGTTTCTTAGGTTTGTTTACGAGGGTTCCTCGAAGTTCTTATTCGCCCCCTCCTTCTAGCTCCAATTGTTTACAGTGATTTCTGGATTGCCGCGCGTCCAACAATTATATCACGTTAATGAAAGCAATAATGTCAATAAAAGCATGCAAAACACAATTTTTATGTGCAAAACCCTTTAAAAGGGAAAAAACCACGGCGCCCCTTGAAGGCAGGAAAAATAATACTATGATCTTCTTTTTGGTTACACTTTTGACCTTTCTTCTCTCATACAATAACTCTCAACTCTTTAGAATTCAGAACCCCCTCTCATTAACTATGTGGTCCTATTTATATCAAGTAGATTAGGGTTCACTTGCCATTGCCGCGTAGGTGGCGGATTTCCTAAATAGAATCGTTTTAGGATTCCAGTTCTGCAAGCTAGTTAGGATTTGTTTCCAGTCTAATGTTTATCCTTTTGGACACTTTCTGTTCTTTTCTATTCAGACTTCTTTGGATGGGAAATAGGAGTATTTCCTTATTAGGGTGCAATTTGTGAAACCCTATACTTGGATTAATCCTTGCTCGACGAGTTCAACTTTATTGTGTTAGCCGAGTAAGTCTCAGCGAGTGAAGGACTTTGGCGAGTGGAAGTTTTTTGGCGAGCAAGACCCTGTTTTTCTTTAGTTTAAGCTATATGGAGAATATAGTTTTGATTTCTGTTAATCTCGATGACGTGGAAAACGGTCAAAGCTTCCTTTGTTGACAGGTGACGTGGCTTTATTCTTCCATTCTTTCCGCTCATATTGTTAATGTGTCTCTTAGTTGAAAATATACATACAACAGTAATATATATACAATGATTAGCAAGATCAAAGTAATATTTACAATGATATTTTTTATCAAGATAACATATATACGATGATATATTAAATCAATGTAATATTTATGATGATATTGTGGATCAAATGATTTTTGGGTGTCCTTAGAGAATTGCCTCATTAAAAACCTTATTAGGAAAACCTAATGGGACGAAAAACCTAGAAAGAGAAAATGGTACAATGCACATATTCCCCAATATGATTAATATACTTCATTTGATATGCTCCCCTTTATGGGACGCTCCCCCTGATAAAAGTTCTTTTTAAAGCAATCTTCCAGATTGCTAAACTGGGGTATATAGATGTATATTTCATGAAATGAAATAACATCATAAATGATTGGAGGGGAGTATAAGCAAAGATTTGCGTTATGAAGTAATATCCATATGGAATCTTTTCATAATCTTTTCAACATATTCTGATTGATGGACAAACATTCCATCCATGCTCGACCTTCAGGTTGAGACAATATTTCCTTTCCCATGTCTTTTATTTTTAAACTCATTTACCAAAAATTCAAGAGTTTTCAAGAGCTCTCTTGGAGCTCCAATTAAATTCATATCATCAACATATGTTGTGAATATAGTAAATTCAGATTCTGATTTCTTCGCGAAGACACTTGGGTATATAATATAATTATTATACTCTTTTTTATAATATTATACCCTTTTTTTATTAGATATTCATTGAAACAGTTACACCACATCTCTCTAGATTGTTTTTAAGTCATATAAGGATTTTTCTATGTTCATCAAATACAGATTACGAGATCTCAATTTACATGTTTCTAGCATTTTAAATCTTTTCGGGATTTAAAATATATGTATTGAGTTAATCATATAGATAAATGATTACTATATCTAAATGATGTATTTCAAGCCTTGTAAAGGCAGCCAAATTTATCAAAAATTGAAACGTAATTGTAATCGTCACTATTGAATACCAAGTTTCTATGGGAAACATTGTACTACTAGTCATGCCTCATATCTCACAATCTCGTTTTTCTCATTACGTTTTCCGTATAAAAACCCATTAGTATCAATTAGTTTAACATCTCTAGGTGTCTAGAGTACTATTGGTCTAAATACTTTATGTTTGACATATAAAGTCAATTCTTCTTGAATTGCTTCTTTTCACTTAAGCCAATCATGCCTTTTGTATACAATCACTGATATTATTAATATCATAATTATCATTTATAATTTTAGTAGCGCTACTGTGTATAAAAATACATCATTAATGATTGTTTCTTTATGATTCCACTTTTCTCTTATATGATTTATAGGAATTTTCTCAATTTCAATATACTTGAATCTCTGTTAAGATTTCTTCTATTTCAATGGATTTAGTCACTATATGGATTTTATAGAAATTTTCTGGATTTTATAGAAATTTTCTTAATTTCAATATAGTTGTATCTCTGTTGAGATTTCTTTCCATTTCAATGAATTTAGTCATTTCATAGACTCGTATAGAAAATTTCTCAATTTCAATATACTTGTATCTCTGTTGAGATTTCTTCTATTTCAATGGATATAGTCATTTCTTAGACATGTATAGAAATTTTCTCAATTTCAATATACTTATATCTCGGTTGAGATTTTTTCCATTATAGTGAATTTAGTCATTTCATAGACTTGTGTCTCATTAGATATATCAGACTCTTACAAAGTTGATTTAGAGAAAGTGGATTTATTTATAACTCGAGTTTTGCTTACATTTTGATCCTGATAACAATACCTTTCAAAAAGGTTCATAAGCTTATGAATTATAATATGTATCAGATGATTCATTTGTTGTTTTTTACTCAGATCGTTATTTAGGTTGAATCACCCCGGCGGAGGTTTATGAGATGGCAACTTATAAAATCTTGTTACCTTTAATATATCAGGTAATAAGTTAATAATTATATGATGATTAATTATCTTTCGTATTTGAGTGATACAAAGATTGAAATGAGACATATTTATATAGAGAGAACCTGATATCTCTATTTTGTATAAGAGAAACTTTTCATTTATTCTTTCTTGAGAAACTTTCCATTTGGAATTTAATCAATATAATAATATACAGATTGTGCGTAAAAATATAAACTCTCAGAAGTTTAAATGATCTAATAGAAGATTAATCAAAATCAATATTAATCTCATAATGATATAGAATTATTATTTTAGATCATGACAGGGATGAAATAAGGAAATATACTACACAATCAAATATCTTTAAAACGTGAGCAAGTCAATGACCAATTACAAGTTGTAATGGTAAAAAATGATGATAAGTAGTTGTCATAGATGAATGTATTAACATGTAATATAGAACGTCTCATCTACAAATTGGTAACTAATTCGAAATAATAAAGTTCTCGTAATTACCTGGAGACGTTTGATAAGTGATTCCGCTGATCCATTCTAATTATAAGTACATGTGAAAACTGGATGTTGAACATCGATCTCAACTAGAGACGTTTGATAATACATAAACATGTGATCATCTCTTAAATGCATCAACTAGAACTATAAAATAATGAAAGGGTTCTTTTGATGGATGAATATGTCCACATATTTCCTCTTGAATGATAGGGATTCAAAACCAACTTTAGAATGAGATGGTTTATTTGGTGGATGAATATATCCACATACATCCCTTTTCTGATTAGCAATATAATCCGAATGATAAAGATCACAGTTTTCTATAATCAGCTCATGGCCTGAATCACGCACAAATATTTAGCATTCTTATTATTCATGGTCTCAATATGACATTAATAAAGTTATATGTCTTTGATCTAAACATATTTATTTATGTTTTGCTTGAATGATATAAGGTATCATTGATATACAATTGAATACCATCTGGTAATAAGATTGTGGCTCTTCTAGCCTTTAATCAGATCCATCAGATCCTATAGATTTGATCTGGTATTAACTTTAATGCCCTTGAACTAAGCATATTTCTTTATGTTGTTCTTGAATAATATCAAGTATCATTGATACATAATTTAGTATTGTTTGATAACGAATATCGTGGCTCTTCCAGAGCTTTCTATCAGATTCATTAGACCCAATACATTAATAATATTTGCTTTCAGCAAAGTCGAATACATAAAATATTTCTAACTCCGTAGAATTATATGAATCATTGCACTCTCGGCAAGACATATATTTTTCTTTTTAGAAATTTTATAGACATTATGTGTAATGCCATTTTATATCTCATCTGAAATGATGATAATTCCCCCTCTTTTTTTTTTTGAAATATTTTTTTTAAAAGAGAAATTACAAAACTACCCCTGATTTTATAAAATTACGGAAAGAACCCCTCAAAATTTTTATTAATTATATATCAGCCCCAAAACTCTTTGAAAATTGCAAACTGGACCAATAATTTTTGGTAATTATAAATTGATCCAAAATTTTGTCAAAATTGCAAAATGGCCCAAAATAATTGCAAAACAGTCCAGCAAGAATATCGAATTCTCCAAAAGTGGCCTAGAGCAAAAACGAGCTCTGTGACCGATCTTGACTAGATCGTGGGCCATGACCGACGATCTTTGATCGTCACCGTAAAAGTCACTAGGCTGGTGCAAAAAACCAACGAAGCCCATCGACGAGGTGGCGTTGACCCGAGAGATGATGGGTCTGGGTTGAAACCCACCAACCTAGAAGCAAACCTAGATCGGGGTTTGGTGATACCAAAATAGATGATCTGATGATCCAACACAAATCACATTCACATGTTCATCAAGTTCATCTACTGTCAAGTAGACTATTGAACTCAAAGTTCCTCTTTTTCAGCAACTCTAAATTTTGCTCTCCAGGAGCATCAAACACGAATGAAATGGATAAAATATTACATCCAATTTTATTATACGTTAGGATCTTAAATCCTTTTATATGATACTCACATCATCCTGTTGGATGTGTATGAAATGGATAAAATATTATTTCCAATTTCATTATACGTTAGGATTTTAAATCATTTTATGTCATACTCACATCATCCTATTGGATATGTATGAAATAGATAAAATATTATTTCCAATTTCATTATACGTTAGGATCTTAAATCTCATTTATGATACTCATAGCATCCTATTGGATGTGTATGAAATGGATAAAATATTATTTCCAATTTCATTATACATTAGGATCTTAAATCCTTTTTACGATACTTACAACATCCCGTTGGATGTGTAAATCTTTTTTCTCAAATGAATGATATGTAACATATCACTTTATATATATGAGATAAAATAAAATCATGGATCATAATGATTTTTTGAACTTCCGGTTCAACTATGAACTATAAGTTCATATATAAAATCTAGAAAACTTCAGATTCTGATTGGATTTGAAACCGCAGGTTCCAAATAATGAAGTATGTCATTCATGAATATAACACTGGATCTAAAATTCACGGTTTTCATCGGTTTTCAAAACTGTGCTATATGATATTCATGTATATAACACTGGATCCAGAACTCCAGGTTCTCATCGATTTTCAATACCGTGCCGACTTAAATATCATAGTTCCAGAAACTTTAAGTCCTGGTAAGTCAGTCTAGCTAATCTCATATATTGCGTATATTCCTTAAATAAACAGTTCCAGAATGGTATACATGTCTTGTAAATAAATAGTTCCAGGATGATATATATGTCCTGTAAATTAACAGTTCCCAAACGGTATATATGTACTATAAAAACAATTCCAGAAGGCTAAGCTCACCTGGTATGTGCATAAAAAATAAATACATAACTATATATAAATGATCCGTTGAAGGTATAAGACATCTTGTATACGGAAATATAAATAAATCCAGAATATTGGGATTTAAAGAGAATAAATAAATAAATTCAGAACTATATATATATATTCCGTTAACGGCATAAGCCATCTTGTATACGGAAATATATATATATCCAAAATATTGAGATGTAAGTAAACCACTCATCAGGGATCCTTTTTACTTACATACACTAATATCAAGCTGTAAGTAAATCACTCACCTGGAGATACTTTTTACTTACATACAATCGTGCTGATAACGTGTTGTAAATCGATTGAAGAACAAAAAAATAATAAATAAAAGAGATGAGATAATAAAGAATGAGATAGATCAGAGAAGAGATAGACATAACTATATATAAATGATCCATTGAAGGTATAAGACATCTTGTATACGGAAATATAAATAAATCCAGAATATTGGGATTTAAAGAGAATAAATAAATAAATTCAAAACTATATATATATTCCGTTAACGGCATAAGCCATCTTGTATACGGAAATATATATATATATATATCCAAAATATTGAGATGTAAGTAAACCACTCATCAGGGATCCTTTTTACTTACATACACTAATATCAAGCTGTAAGTAAATCACTCACCTGGAGATACTTTTTACATATATACAATCGTGCTGATAACGTGTTGTAAATCGATTGAAGAACAAAAAAATAATAAATAAAAGAGATGAGATAATAAAGAATGAGATAGATCAGAGAAGAGATAGACACACGAGAGAAAGAGCCTTTGTATTGATATTCTGAAGTTTCAGTCGAACAACCTCTTACAAGTGAAAGGAAAACATATATAGAGGCATAGCTTTCATCACACCCACTAGCCACATGCCTATTACCAACATCAATGACATCACTTACTTAAACATTAAGAAAGCTCAATTAAGTGAGACGGTGGGAAATCTTGTGTTTATTTAAAGATAAGTGGCGGAACATGGACAGAAATGTTAAAATATTTAGAGAGATATTAATGGAGATATTATAGGAAGATATTATGAGAGATATTTGTGTGATATTTGTGTATATAACAGAAATGGTAAAAGTCATATATGTTATAACAAAAATGATATTTTAATAATTCTCAACCTGTACTTTTCAAAAAAAAAATAATAATAATTCTCAACCAGTACGATGTATAAATTTTAATAGTTTAGTTATAACCTTAAAAAGGATTAATAATAAGGGTACGGATATTGACATCCATAAAATTGATAAGTGCATCTATATTTATAAGTATACACATGTCTAAAATTAAAAATTAAAACAATACTAGAAACACCTATCTTAATGCTAATAATACTCTTATTTAAATTAATGTTTTCATTTTAATACAATTTATTTATAAACCATTTTAAGTTATTAACACACTCAATATTACAAATAATAAATTTTTAAGTTCTCCAGACTCGAAAGCACAGTCTTGAAAATTCTTAAATTTCGAGAATCTCTACTTTAGGTCAATTTCAGGCTATGTATTTACCTAAGACAGGCTTATTATATTTATTATATGAACAAGAGTGCTTGAGCATGGTGTAATTTCATTTTCAGGAGCTTGAAATGAAATTGAGCATGGTTCAAGGCTCTAGGACATTGATTGAGAAAAAAAACTGCAAAAAGCATTATTTTAGCGGTTGTTTCATTTCCAGGAAAGAGAAGATTGATAATGAAGTCTGATATGGTTTCGTCTGGTAAGCTTTCTTCCTCCAGTAGCCTTCCAAGTACACCATTGCTGACTTGCGCTGACCCGGCCGGTTGCCTATGCTTATCTATAGTCTTCTTTATCTTACTTATGATTTTCTCCCTTGCCTGTCAAGCCAGTAATTGTAAATTGTAGATTTGATTTGAGAACATTAATTATTGGGGGCGGGGGTTACCTTCATGCCAGTATGGTAAGTGAAACCAGGAAAGTTGATTGGAAGAGAAAGACAGCCATCCACAAAGTCAGAAAACAATTGAGCCATATCATTGATTTCACACTCACCGGAAACGCCTAATAGTTGATTAACCATTTGATTAATAGCTTCCTGAAAATGAAATTAAGCACCTAAGGCTCCATTAGACTTCTGTTCTTCTTGTTCTTTTTTAAAAATAGAAATAGAATTAAAGTTGAATTAAAGTTTTTTTTTTTTATTATTATTTTTTTTTTTTTTAATAAAGTGATATAGTTGAAGATATGGGTGTAATTAATAGGTGTAAATAGTATTTTGTTTAATTTTAATTAAACTAATTTGTACTTATTGGGAAACTCCTATCGAGATATTTTTGTAATTAAATTTTTTATTAAAATATGGGTGTGCTAATATCGGCTCCCTAATAATAAATATTCAAGCCAATTTAAATGACAAGAAAACACAAAGCAAATATATTTATAAGAAAATATTTTTTAAAAAAAAAACTATATCATTAATATATTTAAACCATAATTATTTACATACTTGTAATGTAATTTTATGATATTTATATGAAACCAAATTAACTGATAATAATTTTAAACAAATTGAAATAAATAAAGATTTTAATAACAAATTGGCACGATAAATTTATCAAAATCATAGTAGTAATCTATGAATAATAATAAATATATAATAACACAAACTTCAAAAAAAAAAGAAAAATAAAATATTTATTACTATACAATCCCAAACCTAAAATCTTGGAGAGTGATAAAGATTATTTGAAATAATTACTAAAAACATCTCCAATGTAAATATGCATTTTAAAGTTTATAAATAGTGTCACATCAGCATTTCTATTTATTATGGGCCCACTTTTGAATTTTTTTTTAAGAAATGCATTTTCATATCTCCAATGCAATTATCTAAAGTCAAATATGCATCCATTTTATGTCCAATCATAATAAAACAATTATTACAATCTCTCTCCTTTTTTATTTTACAATTAAATGAGGTTTAATCTTATTGGTGGACAGAGTTGAAACTTTAATCTTATTGGTGGAAAGAGTTAAAAATCCTAGTTAGCATTTATAGGAGAGTTTCTAGAATTAGAAACTCAACTCCATATTCTCTAACTTTTTTTTGGCCACATCATCTCCATGTTCAACTTAGATAATAGCATTGAAGAAAGTTTTTCTAACTTTTTTAATATTTATCCTATGTTGCACTCTATTTTCTCCAAATACATAATAGCATTGGAGATGCTCTAATAAACAAACTGTTTAGAGTAAAATTCAAATGTCAATATAAGGAAATTAAATAAATTCAAATAAGATGAGTATTTAATGAAATTATTATTATTATTATTGGAAATTCAAATCATAAAAAAGAAAATAGATTGATTTTGTTTCCTACTTTCATGGACAATAAAATAGGAAAGATATTTATTAGTTCATTTATATTATTAAAATAATAAAATTATTGCCTAATACACGATGGATTTTTTCTTTTTTCTTTTTTCTTTTGGGGGGGGGGACGCCTATGGCCCCTCCTTTAAATTCGCTCCTAGTGCTGGTGGACTCGTCCTGTAAGTGTTTTTCAGTGACTATTTTTCGAAAATAAAAATGAAAATGAAAACAGTGTTTTTGGTTTCAGATTCAAAATTCGAAAACACATCTGGTAGCATATACTGAAATCTGTATTTTAAAAATAAAAACGGAAAAAACACGTCTGGTAGGCTAACCGAAAACTATTGAAAATTGAAATATCAATTTTTACTTTTTTTTTTTATATATTATAACAATTATAAATAAATTGATTAAATAATTAACCAATAAACAAAATGTAATCAATTGATCTAGAAGAAGAAGAAAAAGAAGAAGAAGCCGTCCAACTGAAGAAGAAGAAGAAGAAATCGTCGAGTTGAAGAAGTAGAAAAAGAAAAGGAAGACTAGTTGATTGGTCGGCGGTGGCTACGATCGGCGAAGGAAGGAAGAAGAAGAAAGAAAGAAGATAAAGATTATCGGCTGGTGGCGGCGAGCAGATTGGCGACGGCTGCGATCGACGAAGGAAGAAAGAAGATGGAGATGAGGATGAAAGAAGATGAGGTCTGGCAGATGAGAAAAAAGAAAAAAAAAATTAATGATATGGGACCCACTTCATATGGAAAACAAAAACAAATTCAAGAAAAATATCTTTTTATTTTTGTTTTTCAAATTTTCCACTTTTAACATTAGTTTTGTTTTTCATTTTGTTTTTGTATTTTGAAAATAAAACAAAAACGGTTACCGAACGTGAATTCAAAATCATTTTTGGAAAACAAAAACGAAAACAGGTAGAAAAACTCCTACATGACAGGTTTATCATAATTATATAGGGTACGGATATTGACACTTATAAATATGATAAACTCATAAATATGATAAGCGCACATATTTATAAGTATACACATGTCTAAATTTTAAAATTAAAATATTACTATAAACGCACATCTTAATGCCAATAGTACCTTTATTAAAATGAATGTTTTCATTTTAATATAATTTATTTATAAACCTTCATAAGTTATTAATACACCTAGAGCGGAATACTGTAGCAAAAATACTGTAGCATCAACAAACTGTAGTGGGACACTGTAGCAGCAGCAGAATACTTTAGCAGAATGTGCACTGTAGCACCTACGGAAACTGTAGCAACAGTAGCACTGTAGCGGAGACGGAATTACTATAGCATAACTATAGCATCACCGGAATTACTGTAGCAACAACCACTATTCATTCATGCAACCATAATGAATAATCCATTAAAACAGTTATTAGATTTCATTTTGTTAATGTTAGATTTTAACTCACAAGTATTGGTTGGACAGCAAATACATACATAGTAATAACATTAAAGTTGAATTAGGGTTTTTTTTTTTTTTTTTTGATTTTTTTAATATTATTTAATAAAGTTATATAGTGGAAGATATGAGTATAATTAATGGATGTAAATAGTATCTTATTTATTTTTAATTAAACTAATTTGTCCTTATTGGTAAATTCCTATTGAAATATTTTTATAATTAAATTTTTTATTAAAATATAGGTGTGCTTATCATATTTTTATATGTCAATATCGGCTCTCAATTACATGAGTAACCCTAAACTGCCATAAAAATACTTTGTCGTATATAAATGAGTGGTGCTCTTGAGTCTTGGCAACCCACTAATGATCTAATAATTCCTTATTTTTTAAAATTCAAAAATTTATTCCTTTTAAAAAAAAAATTCAAAAATATATTTGATTTCTTTTCAAAACTACTACTTTTATTTATCTCTCAAACGTAACTAACCCCATAAAATAACTGCTCTAGCTCAATCTAAATTTTACGGTTTGTTTGGTTTTTAAAAAAGTTTTATTTTAAAAAAAAAAAAAAAAACAATATAGAAGCACTAAATTTTTTTAGAAAAACAATACATAAGAATATGAAAAACAATACAAAAGAATATATTTTACAGTTTACTGGGTTTTTAAAAAGTTTAATTTTTCTATTTTTTATTTTTTGTTAAAACGAAAACAATACAGACGTAAATGGACAAAAAACAATACATGCGTAATTTACGGACGGAGTCAATCAAGGACGAGGGGGGGCCCTGCGCCCCTGAAGTTTTACAAATTAAAAATTTGCCTCATTTGTTTTTAGATTTTTATATTTTACCCTTATTTCATTTATATTTTTCTAATTCTTTTAAAATACATTGTTATTTATAATATATGTATTTACACTTGTAGAGTATATATTTGATTGTAAATATATTATTTCTTTCTTTATATCTCAAATATAAATTAAATCAAATCACAATATATATATATATATATATATATATATGTTGTTACATCAATTGTTATTCTTTTTTCTAATTAAAATTAAACTTACTCAATTCTATCCTAACTAATTTTATTATATACTTAAAAATATTTTCTCCAAATCTTACTTATTCACTCTAATAATATGTCATACCTCAAGTTATTTATTTATTTATTTATAGAGTTTTTTGCTTATTTATTTTTTAAAAAATATAAAAATTTGTTGATATAAACATAGACGGACATATATTTATGTTTAATTATTAATAACTTTTATCAAACAAACTTTCTTAATTTTTAACAATTAAAATAGTTTTTGGATATTAGAAGTACAATTTAAATTAAATTTTTTTTTTTCTAATTCTTTATATATATATATATATATATATATATATATGTGTGTGTGTGTGTGTGTGTTTTCTAACTCTTAAACAGACTATTATTGAATCATGAATTAATGATCATACATATTTTAGTATATATTATTTTTAGAGTAATGCTAAACCAAACCACCAATTTTATATTCTAACTAGTGATTTGTCAATTGACAAATGATTCATTTCACTTGTCACATTTATATGGATTAAATTGTCTACTCTTACACCTAGGGGTGTGTAAAAAACCGTCAAACCGAACCAAACAAACCAACCCAACCCATAAAGTTTGGGTTGGTTCGATTACAAATTTAAAAAATGGGTGGTTTGGTTTGTCTTTTGAACAAACTAATTAAAGGTGATTCGGTTTGGGTTGAGAGAAATAATTCACCAACCCAAACCAAACCGTATATTTTAGAAAGTAAAACTAAAATATAAAATCCACTTACATTTTTTCTGTTCAGTCTAGGTTTTATAACTTTTACTGATTACTTTAAACTTTTATAGTTTATTTATTTGTTTTAATACAATTCTTCTGATTGATGTATTAGGGTTTTAAGAACATAGGTAACTATATATATATATATATATATATATAGTTTTTGGATATTAGAAGTACAATTTAAATTTAAAATTTTTTTTCTAACTTTTTGTATATATATATATATGTGTGTGTGTGTGTGTGTGTGTGTGTGTGTGTGTGTTTTCTAACTCTTAAACAGACTATTATTGAATCTTGAATTAATGATCATACATATTTTAGTATATATTATTTTTAGGTTAATGCTAAACCTAACCACCAATTTTATATTCTAACTAGTGATTTATCAATTGACAAATGATTCATTTCACTTGTCACATTTATATGGATTAAATTGTCTACTCTTACACCTAGGGGTGTGTAAAAAACCGTCAAACCGAACCAAACCAACCAACCCAACCCATAAAGTTTGGGTTGGTTCGATTACAAATATAAAAAATGGGTGGTTCGGTTTGTCTTTTGGACAAACTGATTAAAAGTGGTTCGGTTTGGGTTGAGAGAAATAATTCACCAACCCAAACCAAACCATATATTTTAGAAAGTAAAACTAAAATATAAAATTTACCTACATTTTTTCTGTTCAGTCTAGGTTTTATAACTTTTACCGATTACTTTAAACTTTTATAGTTTATTTATTTGTTTTAATACAATTCTTCTGATTGATGTATTAGGGTTTTAAAAACATAGATGCTGTCAAATATGTTTTTAATCAGGGTATATATACATATATGTATATATAAATATATATACAATAATTACTCATTTAACTTTTATGTACTTCCTTTATTTATATATATATAATTAATATCTTATGTATGATTTTTTTTCTTTAAATATTTTTTATAATATAAAAAAAATTGACTTCAAATCTAAACCGATAAACCTATCCAAACCAACCCAACATTTTTTGGTTTAGTTTGGATCGGTTTGAAAAATCACATTGGTTTGGTTTGGGTTGAAATATAGTCAAACCGATCCATATTGGTTTGATTTGATATTGAGCTTCAGCCCAAACCAAACTGAAAACACATACCCCTACTTACACTTACACCACGAGGTTATGGGTTCAAATCCTCTCTCTCTAAAAAAATCCTAAATTTATTTAATACTTCAAAAATTAACAAAAAAAAAAGGATATTAGTTAGAATATATAGCATTGTTTTTATTTTTATTATGTTTTCATCATTATATAAGGATCATCTAAAATGTTTTTTTATATAACAAATACACAAATTAAGATAATTAATCTCAATAAAAAGTATAATTTTTTCAACAATTAATGAAAAAAAATTGAAAGTTTTAAAATATAAACAACATTTTTTAATTAATGTTTTCTTCAATATAACTTATAAGATATATATTGATATGATTTAACTCATTATTACACGGCGTCCCCCTGGAACAAAATCCTGACTCTGTCCCTGTGCGTAAACTATAGAAGAAAACAAAGTTTGTTTTCATTTTAACAAAAATAAAAAATTTAAAATAAAATCAAACTTTAAAAAAAAAAAAAGAATTTAAAAAAAAAGAAAAAAACCCCGGTCAATGCTTCTGTATTGTTTTCGTTTTTAAAATAATGTAACTTTTCTTAAAAAAAATAATAACCCATCAAACCGTAAAATTTAGAGAGAGAGAGAGAGAGAGAGAGAGAGAGAGAGAGAGAGAGAGAGAGAGAGAGAGAGAGCAGTTTTTTTTTTAGGGGCCATTGCATATCTAGCTTTTTCACCAATGGGGTAATTTCCTAGAAAGTGAAGTTTAGAAAATGCTATTTCTTTTAATTTCCTCTTTTTATAGGGTGTGGTTTTGAAAAGAAATCAAATAAATTTTTAAATTTAAAAAAATTGACCATTATTAGATCATTTGTGGGTTGTAAATAAATATACCATAATTGCTTTGAAAATTCTATTGACTATTTTCATTATCTTTTATTTTATCAAAGTTTTATGGACCATTATTACAAAAATAAATAAAAATCGAATAGATTAAAACGAAATCCCTTCAATCTTATTGAGTAAAATGGTATATTCACCCCTTTCAAAGGAAAGGAAAAAATATATATATATTGTAGATACACCCTGTCGTGTATACGTACCCATAAGAAAATTTGAAAATTCTAATTTGTAATAAAAATTCATTTCGATGATAGAGCCAAAGCCAGTTTTATCATATTTGGAAGGTTTGGGGAGACCAATTAATTTTTTTTATAAAATTATAACATAAACATGTAAATAATAAAAACATTTGGCATAAAATAGTGATGAAATTTTTTAAAAAAAATTGTGGTGGCCGCTATGTGGATGTGGTTCCGCCACTAACGATGATACAACACATCATCAAAAATATCCTCGATGACGATGATACAATAAACTTTGGAGTATTTTATTTTATTTTTTTGGTATTCATGGGTGTTTGGACAAGTATTTTTTTTTTTTTTTTTTTTGGTATCCATGGGTGTCTGGATCAGTTTGTGTGCACCTCGATTAATCCCACGAGATCCTAAAGTTAACAGCTGGATAAACCTCCAGTGAATTCAAAAGAAACGTGGCTATTAGAGATCGAACCCAAGACATCCAAGTTTATAGCTTGCCCCAGTGACCAGCGGCACCACCCCTTGGGGTTAGACAACTTTGGAGTATGTTACACATAACGTAAGGAAGTACTCAAAGTATTAATGACACTAAATAATTTCTTGTTACAATAAGAAAATACAACCGCAAAACTATTAAGTGCATTATGAAAAATTATAAATGAGATCAAATTAGACCTGAATTTTGAGAGAGAGAGAGAGGAAAAAAAAAAAAAAAGTAACAATATTTTAATATTTCAACCAAACGCCATATCAATCTTATATGTATTTTTAGCATTTTATTAGTTTATGAAATTAGTATGACCAACTATTCTTAAAAGGGAATTTCATAAATGTATAATCTTATTATTTAATCTAAATTATTAATTTATTTCATTTACTCCAATAAAATTTATTATATAAAATATATTATTAATTTACAGACGTTACATTGTATATACCTTATGATAAAAACACAGTGAACATTACTCAAAATGCTCATCGTAAATAAATATATTAACAAAAATTAAAAAAGAAAGAAGATAAAGCGAAAGAAAATATACGAGGAACATGCAATGTAAATCTAGTCGAGCATTAATTAACTTGTATTTGACCTGTTCTTTGAAAGATTAGGGGCTGTCCAGTAGAGGGATTTTGGGGTTTTTTTGTTTTTATTTTTCTAAAACAATTTTGAAACGCGTTAATTAACTGTTTTTCATTTTATTTATAAAAAATGAAAACAAAATAAAAAATAAAATCAGCATAAAAATTGAAAGTTTTGAAAAATAACTTTGAGATATTTTCCATGTTTTTCATTTCGCTTTTCACATTGTTTATTTAATAAGAAAAATCATTTTTAGATCTTCTTCTTTCGTCTTTTTCTTCTACTTCTCTTCTTCTCCTTCTCCATGACAGAAAATGGAGGAGCATCCAACGCCCGGCGACGTCTACCTGGCCGCCGATCTGCTCATCCGTGAGCAGATCGGTGGCTGCTCAAGTGTAGGTTCCCAGATCTTCTTCTTCTTCTTTCCCAAATCATCATCTTCTTCTTCTTCTTCTTTGGATGAGCATGGATGTCTTGTTGATGAAAGTGATCGATAATCCTGGATTCTATATGTATTTAATTCCAAAGTGCACCTTTTTTATTGTTAATTCGTTAATTGTGTAAATATTTACTAAAAGATTTTGTTAATTTAACTCATGTTTAACTCCAATTTGACTCCAGATTTCGTTAATTTAACTCAAGTTAACTGAATTTAGGGTTTGTTTTGCTCTTGTTGTTAGCTGGGGGTCAGATGTTGCTCTGTTTCTATTGGTGTGGCTGCATTTGCTATTTGTTGTGGGTTGTGCTTTTCGCCTACTTTTTTTCTGTTTTGGATTTTGGTTGATTGGCTGTGTTTCATGGTTGTAGACTTGTTGTTTGGCCTTGGCTTTCTAATAAATTTTAGCCGTTTCAAAAATAAAATAAAAAATTGTTCAATGAATCAATTTTTTTCTCAGATTCATTATATTTCTCTCTTTATTTTTTAACAATTTTTAAATTACGAGTTATTTGATAATTATTTGGGTTATTAACTCACTTTTATTTAAATTAAAAATTACAATAGAAAAAATATTAGGAAAATTATATAATTTTTGATATTTTTTTGTTAATCTACCAGACGCGTTTTTTTACGTTTTTATTTTCAGAATACAGCTTTCAGTATATGCTATCAGACATATTTTCAGATTTCAAAACTGAAATAAAAAACAATATTTTCATTTTTTTTTTTTTTTTTTCAAAAAACAATAAATGAAAAATGCTTACAGGACACGTCCTTAATCTTTTCAAATATGAAAATTGTTTCTCTTTCAATGAAAAGGAGCAACATTTTCATAATTGATCATATTTGATATCCCTACAAGAAATTAAAAATTAGGTCATAAATATTGAATTAAGCAACACAATATGCAATTAGTATTGTGATCAAGACAAAGCAAACAAACTGAAAAAAATTAAGTGAAAGTTCACATTTAATCTGTCAAAAACAAAATTTAAGTTTCATTTACATGGAATATTCAAACAAAAAATGCATAAATATCTAGCCTCTATTTATGTTTAGATCCAAGGTTTCAATTGTCAACATGCAAATTTTGTTGGCCCGGTGGTTAAGCCTCTCAAACTCGTACCAAAATGTTGTGGGTTTAAGTTTCTCCCTCACCCCTAAAAAACCCAAATTATTGTAAGATTTCAAAAACAAAAAATAAAAAATAAATAAATAAAACATACAAATTTGTTATTTTTTCGGATTTAACTTATTGTTTTTGTTGTAAGAAAAAAAAAAGGGGATCACACACACAAATAACATGAAAGTAATAAGAAAGAAAAAACGACACCAAATATTTTACGTGGTTCAGCAATTTGACTACATTCACGGAGCGTACCGCACTCAATCCACTACTTTAAAGTTGATTACAATCTCTGTCTCTCTCTTAAGTCTCTCTACAATTTGCTCTCTATCTCTCTAACACCCTTTTTCTCACACACTTTAGGGTTTACATAATAGTAATATTTATATGGGAACACTAGGGTAAGCCAAAACTTTAAAAGATTACTTTCTTTTTTGCACAGGTTTTCCTAATTTGCGCAAGTCCCGACATTTCTGCGGTTAGGATTGTAGTGTGTGCATTGTGTCTGCACCGGGGTCTGTACCGTGTATCACTTCTGGAAAACTTCACCCATTAGGCTACGACATGGGTGCCATGTCCACCCGGCGGTCTACACAGCGTGTCTCCTCTGGAATCCATCGATGTGTGTGCCACGGCTGGTGCTCTTTGTTCGCACCACGGTATGCGTCGCGCCTTCTGCTGAGAATGGTTTCAGGCTAGTTTCAAGTATCACAAACCCAGCAATCTCCCACTTGAAGAACTGAAACTTGAATACGCATTCTACCTTCTTCCTCGATGACTTAGTAGATAGTTACGGTGCACTTATTTTCCACGTCTTCACTCTTGAAAACCTACTGAAGCTGCACACAGCTCTAGTCACACTATAGTGACTGGCTTGGTTAACATGTCGGGCAGATTCTTGCTACTTGCTATCTTCACAAGCTTTAACAAACTTTTTTCGATTAACGACCGAATGAAGTGGTAGCAAAGATTTATATGCTTGGTCCTATAATGGAACGTCAAATTCTTGACCAAGTGTATTGCACTCTAACTGTCACTATGCAACACATTCGTCACTTGATCGAATCCTGACTAAGCTAATAAACTTTGTAACCATATCAGCTCCTTGCTCGATTCTATTACAGTCATGTACTCTGCTTCAATTGTTGAGATTGTCACTATCTTCTGCAACTGGGACATCCAACTAATTGCGGTACTAGTCATTGTGAACATATATCCGCCGGTACTTATTCTATGATCCACCTCTCTAGCAAAATTTGAATCCACATAACCTTCTAGCTTAAGTTTATCTCTTCTAAAGGTTAGACATTTATCTGTTGTACCTCGCAAGTATCTTAGGATCCACTTCACGACCTCCTAGTGAGGTTTGCCTGGATTTGACATGTATTGGCTTACAACTCCCACTGCATGGGAAATATCTGGTCTTGTGAAATTCATGGTATAAATTATACTTCCAATGGCTGAAGCATATGGAACTTTAGCCATGAAGTCCTTCTCATCTTCTGTCTTCGGAATCTGATCCTTGGACAACCTGAAATGACTAGCCAATAGTGTTCTCACTGATTTCGCATCATTCATGCCGAATCTCTGCAACACCTTTTGAACGTACTCTACTTGAGAAAGCTTCAATGTACCTTCAAGTTCGTCTCTACTAATTCTCATTCCAAGAATCTATTTTGATGCACCTAAATCCTTCATCTCGAACTCATTCAAGAGTTGCTTTTTCAAATTGTCAATCTTTTTTAAATCTACACCAGCTACTAACATGTCATCAATGTAAAGTAGCAAAATAATAAAACTTGACTTAACCTTTTTGAAGTAGCAGCAGTGGTCAACATTGCATCTCAAGTAGCTATTGCCTTATATAAACCCATTAAACTTCTTATACCACTATCGGGGAGCTTTTTTTTAAACCATACAAGCTCTTTGTCAACCTACACATTAACTCTTCCTTGCCTTCTTCCGTAAACCTCTCCGATTGCTTCATGTATATCTCTTCTTCTAAATCTCAATGAAGAAATGCAATCTTCACATCCAACTGCTCAAGATATAACCCTTTTGTTGTGACAATACTTAACACTAACCGGATCATAGTTAGTTTAACCACAGGAAAGAAAATTTCAAAATAGTCAATACCTTCTATTTGTTAGAAGCCTTTGACCATTAGTCATGCCTTGTAACTCTTGGAACCATCATGTTCCTTTTTTATCTGAAACACCCACTTATTTTGTTGGGTTTTCTTTCCTTTAGACAACTTGGCTAACTCCAAATTTTGATTAGAAATCAACGAATTCATCTCATCCTTCATTGCAAGCTCCCACTTGCTCGCATCTTTTCCCTGATATGCCTCATCATAGCACTCAAGTTCCTCTGCATCTGTCAACAGCATGTATTGCAAGTACTTCCTATTTGGTGTAAGAGTTCGAGTTGATCTTCTCAATGCACTTTAAGCTTGTGTCGCTAGAACATCTATATATGGGATAGGTTTTTGAACCTGAGGCTGCACATCTTGTTCTTTATCATTCTGATTCACATGTTCCACGACCTTGTTATCCAATACATCATTTGGCCCAAAGTACTCTGGCTCTTTCGGCTTAGACGTCAGTGTGTTCATGTCTTTGTACATAACCCTTTCATTGAAGACAACATATGTACTTCTGATCATCCTATGGTTTTGGTCATCCCACAGCTTGTAACCAAATTCATCTTCTTCATAGCACACAAAAGTACACTTCACTGACTTGGTGTCTAACTTACTCCTCGTATGATCACCTATATGTACATAAGAAACACACTAAACACTTTAAGATGAAAAAGTTTTACCTTTTTCCCAGTCCAGATCTTCTATAGCATAACAAGGTCTAAAGGCTATGATCGTCCTCTATTGATCAAATATGTTGTTGTATTGACTGCTTTCACCCAGAACTATTTTGGCAATCCAGAATGTAACCTCATGCTTCTGGCCCTCTCAGTCAATGACCTGTTCATCCGCTCTACTATCCTGTTTTGTTGTGGAGTCCTAGGAACCGTTCTACTAAGTTTTATCCTACTCTGGTAGCAAAACCTCTTGAACTCAGTATCTTCATATTCTCCACCATAGTATGAATGCAGCTTTTTGATCTTTAACCCTGTTTCGTTCTCAACCCTAGCTTTCCACCTTTTGAAAGTGTCAAACACCTCAGATTTGTGTTTTAGAAAATAAACCCACGCCTTCCTAGAGTGGTCATCAACGAATGTGACGAAATACTGTTTACATTCGGTTGACAAGACTGAAGCTGGACCCCAAACATTGGTATGCACTAGTTCTAGCTTATTCTTTACCAGTACTCTTCTGGTCTTCTTGAAGGTCACTAGTTTCTGTTTTCTCAACACACAGCACTCACATAAATCAACCTCAACATTCTTCAAATCTAACAACTTACCTTTCGAGTGTAGACACTTCAGCCCCTAACTACTTATGTGTCGAAACCTCTGGTACCACAAGTTTGGATCATCTTTACCTTTAGCCATAGCGATTGAACCACAACCATCCATGTTTATGTAAAGCGACCCATTCTTATTTCTGCAGGCGATTGTCATAGTACCCTTCGAAATCTTCCACTTATCACCTGTGAAAATTTTCATGTAACCATCTAACGCTAATTGCCCAATAAAGACCAAATTCTTCCTCAAATTTGGTATGTGACTCACATTGTCAAGCTTCTAAACCGACCCTTTCAGCTAAATCTTCACATCTCCCTTCCCGGTAATATTACATGTTTGATCGTCACTAAGATACACCTTACCCAAATTTTTGAAGATGTAGTTCTCGAATAACTTCCTATGGGGTGTGGCATGGAATGACGCTCCTGAATCTAGAACCCAGGACTCTGTCTTACTTTCCAACAAGTAGATAAGGCAGTCATCTGACTTATCCGACACACAATTCACACTGCATTTGCCCTAATCTTTTTTCTTAGATCTACACTCATACGAGAAGTAGCCTTTCTTACCACAGTTCCAACACTCTACGTCTTTCTTGTTTCATTGCTGATTTCTTGAATAGTTGACTTGATACCTGGATTTAGATTTTCCTCGTGACTTTGATCTTCCCCGTTGATTCGTGTTCCGATTTCTGTTTCTGCTTTCTCTACCTTTCATATTCAATGTTGAAGATGTAAATGCCTCTAATACCTCTTCACGCAACCTGATCTCTTCGGTCATGATTATGTTCACAACATGTGAGAAGTCCAATTTTTCTTTCCCGGACAAGTTTGCAATTGACTGACTTGCCATCTTCCAACTTTATGGCAATTGGGTAAGCATAAACACCGCCAATAATTCCTTATCGAAACCCATAAACATAGAAGTTAACACATCCTTCACTTCGTTGAACTGGTTTAGATGCTCTCTAAAACTCTGAACTTTCGTCATCTTCAGATTTGATAACTTCTTAACAATATGGACCTTTCTTACCGTAGAAGGCTGATCATATAGGTTTGATAAAATCTTTATAAGATCTCTAGCAGTTTGCTAATCTTTTACGTTGAAAGCAACCTATTTTGTCAAACTGAGACAAAGTGCTCTCAATGGTTTCGGTCCAGGAGTTCGAGATCCTCTTCATCCATGTTCTTTGGCATCCGCTTCTTTGACCAATCTTCATCGGTCATACTTTCCGGCTTCTCTTTTATCGGCCAATGCAGGTCTTTTTGATACAAATAATCCTCTATCTGCATTTTCCAGAAACTGAAATTTATCTCATTGAATTTCTCAATCCTGTGAGAATCTTTCTCTGATCCCATCTCTGCGACGAAATCGATGACCTCGAGAAAACCTAGATTTTTGTGAAAAATAATCTGCCCCAACCAAGGGCTCTGATACCGATTGTTGTAAGGAAAAGAGTGGGGGGGGGGGTGAGGGATTGTACACATAAATCTAAACACACACAGATAATATGAAAGTAATATGAAGGAAAGAACGACACCAATGATTTTACGTGGTTCAGCAATTTGCCTACGTCCATGGAGCGCACCACATTCAATCCACTACTTTCAGAGTTGATTACCATTTCTCTGTCTCTCTCTCTCAAGTCTCTTTACAATTTATTCTCTATCTCTCTAGCACCTTTTTTCTCACACACTTTAGGGTTTACATAATGGTAATATTTATATGGGAACACTAGGGTAAGCCGAAACTGTAAAAGATTACTTTTCTTTCTGCACAGGTTTTCCTAATTTACGCAAGTCCCGTCATTTCCGCGTTTCGGACTGTGGTGTGTGCATTGTGTCTGCGTCACGGTCTATACCGTGTATCACTTTTAGAAAACTTTTCCCTTTGGGCCGTGGCATGGGTGTCATGTCCGTCCGGTGGTCTACACGGCGTGTCTCCTCTATAATCCATTGTTGTGTGTGCCGCGGTTAGTGCTCTTTGTCCTTACAGCGGTATGCGCAGCGCCTTCTGCCGAGATTCGATTCTCAGGCTGGTTTCAAGCTTCACAAACCCAACAATTTTAATTTTTAGAATTCAAGTTTCAATTAAATAATAGCAAACCAATAAAGTAAATTTCAACTAAATTCATGGTTCGTTAATGCTTCAAACCAGGTCGAAAACAACACAAACGAGTCTATCTCTTTCTCTCTAACTAATCTAGAGATGTAAATCGGATTGGATGATCCGGATCCGATCCGATCTAGATTTGAATCTGGTCTAGAAATTCAGACAAAAAAATCTGTATTCAAAATTATCCCAAAAATTGGATATGAATTGGAAAATGTACTATTCATATTTGGATAATCCAATGATAATCCAAATCCAAATCTAATTCAAAACTAAATCTGAACAAAGTCCAAACCTGTATGAATTTGATCCAAATCGGATATATCCGAATCTAAATCCGATATTTCAAGAAAAAATTATAAATATATATAAGTTTAAAATTTTAAAAAAAAAACTCACACTACAGTGACTACACAGTCTGCATATTGCAATTTTTTTTTACTTTAAAATAAAAAATAAAAATAAAATAAAATAATAAAAAAAATAAAAAAACTGACATTGTTTAATTAATTTTTTTTTAAATATTGTCTTAAAAAAAAATCCGAAAAAAGTTTGAATTCAATCCAAACATAAGTCCGAATCTGATCCAAAAATACCAATGTCCAATTCTGAGTTTGAATCTGAAAAAGTTCATATCTGGTCTGGTACGAATCATCTGATTGAAAGACATTTTTTAGGGAAAATCCAATCCAGAATTATCGATTCGAATATGAAAATTTGAAAAAATCGGATTTGGATAATCCGAATCCATTTCGATTGACACCTCTACTGAGACTTCATGTAGCATTCTTCTTCTCTCCACCTCCGGTGGCCCTCGTCTCGCGGAGAACGTTAGACTTCTACTCTCCCTTCTTCTTGTCATTCTTGTGGATGTCCACCCACTTAAATTTACAAGCTAAATTTCAATCTCATCTCTTTCTATCTCTGTTTGACCTATCGTACAGGTCTCAACAAACAATGTTACATGGTTTTCTTCTAAAAACAAATTCAACAGTTCTTTTCCTCTTTTAGAAACTATTACCAATCTTTTTAATATATCACAAACATCCAAGCAAGTGTTTAGATAACCCCAGACAAATAATAACCCCTCTTGTTTTGAGATCTAGATGTACATCCATGTTTTTTGTTAGGAACCCAAATGTAACCACTAAAAAATATCTTGACTTCAATGATGGAGTGCCTCCAGCTTCCGTCCTCGGTGCTGGTAAACCACATATATATATATATATATATATATATATATAACAAAAATCATTTATAAATATTAAAAAATAATAAAAATGCTTACCAGGACCGTTAACAAGCTTAAGTACATTTGTTGCTATATAGTACTCTAAATGGCTTCTGTCAATGTCGGTCTTCTTGACAGAGTATAGTTCTCAATTTTTCTTCCATTGAAATAGTTCCGAAAATAATCTTTTCTTAGCTTTTTTTTAATTTTTAGATAAGGTTTTTGGGGATCGGAATCAACCTCATCCCAACAATTTATTAAAGAAAAAATAATTCTTAACTGAATGAGAACTTATTTCACTATAATTTCCATTTTCCACAACATCAAAAAAAATTCGATATCTCACACCACTTAGACAAACTGTCTAATATAATTTTTGTCCCTCCCAACGGAAGACAAATATGCAGTAATCCAATCACCATTACCCCAAATACCGATTGAGAAATGAATTTCACATATATCCTAAAATGTGATTTGTTAAGACCTTGAGATGCATCTAGAACAATATATATATAAATATACAACAAAACTAATTTGTAAATATTGAAAATATAATAGTAAAAGCATTTACTTACCTTCACTATCTTTAAGATGAAGATAGTTTCTTGCTAGGTTCATCGAATAATTTCTGTCGTCTTTAACAGTTTTTAGGGTATATATTTGTATGAAGAACTCTTGATGATTTGCTTCACATAAAGTTTTGAAAAGCTACCATTTTTTATTGAATGATAACACCAATCGCTCAAGAATCTTTCCCAAATAAAAAAGATTTGAATTAAGCCCTCAAAGATTACACAACCCTCCCACTTAACCTATCCTCGATTGTGATAAAACCGGATCTAAACCCCCGAAGACCAAATCAGTATTATGTTGGTAACAAGAGTAGAAGATATTACCTTTAATATTTTAGCAGTATATGGAGCAGGTTCCAAGGAGGGGGATCCATTGTAATTACCAAGGGGCTGGAAACAGGGACGGAGCTAGGATTTGTCGTCCGAGTGGGCTAAATTAAGTATTTTTTTTTTTTTTTTATACCGCATGGAGGTTCATCAATGGTGTTGAAAATGGCAATACAATTAATGTTTTTTTTTTTTTTAAGCTTACCATAAGTAAGAGATTAAAAGAAATAAATTTGTATAATATAAAATTATGATAAAATTGAAAATATATTATTATTAGGAGGATAATCTTGAAAGAAAATATATTAAGTACAAACCAATGATTTGGAATTAAGCTAAAAGTTAGGATTTGTTACTTTTTATTTTAATTTATTTTTTTATTTTTTTTAAGTTGTTTGACCACTTAAAAAAAATTAAATAAAACAACTTAATAAATTCAATTCAAATCCATTAAGTTTTAAGTAGAAAAAACAAACAACCCCTAAGTCCCAAAAAATTACCAACCAAAACTAATTTTAAATTTAAGATCAAGATTCAAGACAATAAAAAACAACATTTGTATGCTAGAAAGTTTAAGATCCAACATATCTAAAATCAACTTCCTTAGAGATACATTTCGCAACCTCGCCAAACAATATTTCAATTAATATATATATATATATCAATAATGTAGCCGAAGAAAATATAATTAAATACAAAAACTATCAAATTATTAATTGAAAGTTTGAAGTTCCTCAGGACCTCAAGTGACAAAGTTTCATTGGCCTCCTGAGGTGTCTAGAATATATTAACTCTCTGCAAGTAACCAAAAACATAAGAGTTACAAAATTAGCATAATATTAAGATTGAAAGCTTCATCTTTTTAACAAATGCAATATAGCTCGTTGACGACTCGAATCTAAGACATTGTTCTTTCCATCAAGGTCAGATTAGCTAGTGGGATAGAGACTATAGTAATTGTTAGACTGTATTAGTGCAGCTTAACATAATCTAAGGGACGCTAGTACTATTGTCCGTTGATGTGTGGGTACCCTTGACAATACAAAAAGAAGAAAATATAGAAAGACCAATTTTTCAAAACAGAGGTCGGTTTAGTAGTAAATCTCTCACACTTATACCACGAAGTTGTGAGTTTGAATCATACCTCTACAAAAACCTTGAATTTATATAATATTACAAACAAATAATAAAAGTAAGCATAAAATAGGTAACATACCCACTTTCCAAAGATAAGCATAAAATAGGTATCATTGTAAACCACACACCCCCCCCCCCAACACGTGACATGTGTCCAGAGAGGAGATATTTATATCTAAACACTTGACAGTTTTTGGACATAAATACTCCTCCCTTGACATATGTCAAATGTTGAAAAGGGAGGTAATACTCACCTCCGGGGGGTAAATCCATTTATTTAATTAGTTTAAATCCTTTTTTTTTTTTAATTTGAAATAATTGGATTAGCCTCATTCTTTTTTTGTTTTGTTTAAATCAAGAGAATGATTTTAATACCCTAGTAGGTAAATAACATAAAATAAATTTAATACCCAAATACAGTATATGAAATCTTTAGTTGATAAGTTTAAAAATTTTGAAACGGAGATGAGGGTTGAAGATGATAATGAGAGATGACAAGAGAAAGATACATGAAATATAGATTTATAAAAGTTTTATGTTTTAAGTTATAGTTATTTTTAATATAATTTTTTTATATTTTTAAATAAACAAATATATTATTTTTAAAGAATACATACGGTTGAAATTTGAAATAGAAAATGAATCATCTGGCTTATAATATTTGTGTAGGAGAAGAGCCATGGAACTGCACAACAGCCATGGAAAAAAAAAAGATTGAAGTTTTAGAGGAGAGAGGTTGTGAAGAAAAAAAGAAAAATCGATAAAGTTTTTATAAGCTGGCATCAAGTATTTTATGTGGAAATACTGATATTGGTTTTGTATAATTTAATGATGTGGTCAAAATTTATTGGCTGAACGTGTCAACTCATCTTTTACCACCAATGTCCTGAAGTTTCTCTCACACCGCACACAAGTTATTAATATTATTTAATATTTACAACTAAAACTTTATTAAAGAGACGAACATTACAGGATAATCATCTAACAAATGTTTCCTAACACACGGAGGGTAATCCTCTAGCCATACGAGATCCTCATCACAAGACAAAGGTAACTTTTCTAAGTTGTGTACAACAGAATTAGGATTTGTTTGAAACCATTTTTAAAAATGGTTTTCTATTTTTAAAAATAAAAAATAACTTTAATGTTGTTTGTTTACACGTTTTATAAAACTGTTTTTAAAAAACAAAAAACAACTTTTTAAAATGTATTAACTAAAAAATTAAAAACAATTTTTTATTGTTTTTCATCATTTTTAAAAACATCTTTTCAAAACAAATCTTCTTTTCTCTTCAAACAACTACTTTGTCCATTTTAAAAGCAACTACCAAACATTTTTACATCGTTTTCCGCTACTTTTAAAAAGCACTACCAAACACATTACATTTTTAAAAACATCATTTTTAAAACATGATTTCTATTCTTTTTTTTTTTTTTTTCAAAGACAACATTTTAAAAATGATACCAAACGCGTCCTTAGCCTTCCTAGAGACAGATTTGACTGTACAGCCAGGCAAATCATGTAATACCAGCCTAATTGCATCAATAGCTAAACCCACCTCTGAAATATACTGCCCTGAATCATTAATCCAACCAACAACCACTGCCGCGTCCGATTCTAAAACCACGGGCAGCAACCCAGTATCACGAACCAGTTCTAACCCTCTGTAAATTGCTATCGCTTCCGCCACTTAAGCCGTATAAGTTGCTTGTACTCGTTAAGAACTGGTGTCCAAGACCCATCGAATTTCGAATATTGTCATGCAGCACTATCTTTAATATCACACACAAAAAGTAATTAAAATAGTATATGACAAATTTCCCATGACATTGAAATTTTAATCTTTCACTGCAATAAGATAGACATAACATACTCTTTAATCATTCACTAATACTAAACAATCAAAATAATTAGTTTAAATTTCAACTCAAATGATGCAGTAAGTGGATTTTTCATTAACCACATCATTTCATACTGTGTGTGGTGATGACAACTCACTTGTTACATCATTTATGTTAAAATTTGGATTAATTATTTAGGTTGTATAGCATTACTCTTAATTATTTTGTCACTATAAAAATAAATAAATAAATAAACAGAAGACAAGTAAAAGGGATGGTTGGTTTGGTATTTATCAATGTCAGTCTTCTTAACCGAATATAGTTTTAGGAATAACTCTACAATTTTTCCTTCATTGAAATAATTTTGAAAATAATCTTTTCTTAGCTCAATGAGAACTAATCTCTCTATAATTTCTATAACATCAAAAAAGTTTTTCAATCTCTACCGCCACTTAGACAAGCTGCTTAACAAAATTTTTGTCACTCCAAACGGAAGACAAATATGCATTAATCCAATCACCGCTACCAAGTGGCGAAACCAAAATCGTTTTTTTCTGATGGGCTGTTGTGACAATTTTTTATACATAAAAAGTATAAAAGATTATATTAGAAAATATTAAACATTATTTTTTCATTCTGATAGCAAATCTCTACCAAAATTTTCAAATTAATATTTATACTTATTTTTTTAAAAGAAAATGTCCAAAACAATTCTAATTTCAATTTTTGGATATGGATTGGAAAATTTACTGTTCGAATTAGGATAATCCAGATCTAGTGATTATCTAAATCCGATTCGATCCGAATCCAAATTCAAATCCGGTCTAAAATCGAATCCGATCCAAATCGAATAAATCCAAATCCAAATCCAATATTTAAAAAAAAATATATATATATATATATATATATATACATAATTTTGTTTTGAAAACAAACTCACACTACACATACACTGCATATTGCACATTAAAAAAAAAAGACTTTGTTTAATTTAAATTGTGTTAAAAAAATCTGAAAAAAGTCCAAATACAATCCGAACATAAGACTGAATCCGATCTGAAAATGTCAATATCCAATTCCGGATTCAAATTCGAAAAAGACCATATCCGATCCGATACGAATTATTCGATTGGAATACTTTTTTTAGAAAAATTCTGATTCGAATCCGATTCGGAATTTTTTAGACTAAAACCGATATATATTGATCCAAAATTCCGAAACTTTCAGATTCGGATTATCCGAATCCGAATCCCATTGACACCTCTAAACTAGCCTCTAGTTAATTTTTTTTTTTTTTTTTTATAACTTACATCCTCTGTTACAATTGAAAAACTTCGGTGCACCTGTTGGTGTTCTAAGTGTCACCTATTGGCCGTTGGTGTACTGAGTGTCAGTTTTTAATTATAAAAAAATAGGGTGATTATCAAATAGGTATTGGATTTTCTTACATATTTAATACTATGAATCCAATGTAATCAAAGATTGATTTATCAATCTGTGCAACTCATTAACATGGTTATGTACAATTATCCCGTGAGTTCTCAAAACGTGTGTGGTATCTATCGACATACTTTTAGGTTAGCTCATTAAACCTTATTTCATTTTTTTAATTATTTGTTTGAACAGAGACGTGGACTTTATTGCCACATTGAATTATATTGCAACATACATATGTTAAGACTCTTACAGCTCATTCATAAGCAGGTTTATGCAACAGTGGACGACACTACTTGGTTGATAGAATTGATGGCGGTGAAATGCGTCAGCAATCTTACATTTTACGAGGGATCTGAGCACCTTTGTGACAAAAAATTCATTCTCATGAACGAGAGCAATTTGCACTTGTTCTTATTGGTGATAAATGTTTAAGGCAAAATAGCTGAAGTATGGGATAGCTTACCCGTGGATATGGAAAACATACAAAGACCGGAGTCGGTAAAAAAAATTGTTAATATCCTTAAATACCTATTCATTTACTCAAGAATGAAGTTTTTTAATGTAAAAATGATATGATATGCAGCTTGCATTTCTAGACCAGTACTTTTTGGAATGTCACAATTTAAAGATGAACTTCAAATCCTTTACAGTCAATGTCTTCGCCCAATGTCCAATATAGCCTAATTTTTTTTTTTATTATTGTGGTCTATGTTTTATAATCAATTGTGTGAAGGGTTCAGGAATGCGAAGCCAAGTAATCCAAATAATTGTGGTGGAGACGCACCTGATAAAGCTGCAAATAATGGGTCGGAGTTGAAGATTTTTATACTAAGAATGAGACACGATTATAGTATGAAGAGAGTGACAAATGATGGAAGAAATATATATGAAGTGGGTAGTGTAGATTCTGGATATATGAAAAACTGAAGAACTTAAAGGCTGGAAGAAAAATATAGAGGAATAACAAAAGAAAAAGGGTAAGAATTTAAGATGTTTATGGCTGGAAGATAAATTTATAGTAAGAAAAGAAGAAGAAAGGTAACTATTGAGAGGAAATATGAAGAACTAAAGAACTTTAAGGCTAGAAGAAAAGTATAGAGGAAGAAGAGAAGAAAATCGAAAGAAAGTAAGATGTTTATGGCTGGAAGATAAATATATAGGAAGGAAAAAAGAAAAACAGTAACCTTGGGGAGATGTGAAGAACAAACGGTCAAATTGGAAGTGAGTGGGAAGTGACTTGCTTAGTATGTTATTTTAGGATTCCTATGCATGCATTAAGAGAATAAGTCATGACCATTGGATGTTTGTCTAAAAGCAATCAATGGTTGAGATTAGAATGATGTACATGGATAATTTTTTTTTAATTGTATGGTGTAATGTTGCACTCAAGAATAGGTATATACACATATAGTAATTATCAAGTGAAGTATACCTTATTTTAATTTCAGTAAAGACCTTGATGAAATAACATCTATTTTTATTAATTTTAATCTGAATTTTTTTGTGAATGATAAGTTCATTAAAATCTACAAATCAATAAAATTTGAGAATTTTTCAAGTACTAGAACTTTTTTTTCTTTTGAATTTTTCTATATTTATCTTATTTTTCTGATACCTTCATATTTAATAAAACCAAGATAAATAATTTCAGTGCTTGAAAAATTCTCAAATTTTGTTTATAAGTAGATTTCATTAAACTTATCATTCAAAAAAAAAAATTCATTTCAAAATTCATAAAAATATATATAATTTCATCAAGATTTTTACCGAAATTTAAATAAAATATACCAAACTTGATAAGTGTTATATATATATATATAAAACATAATTTGTGTAAAATTTTTAAGTGTACAAGAGGACAACAGGCAAACTTGTTTTGTCAACGCTACAAAATTATATGAGAAATGCTAGAGACCCAACTTGTGATATATATATATATATGAAACAGAATTTGTGTGAAATTTGAAAGTGTACAAGAGGACAACAGGAAAACTTGGTTGACATATGAACGTACGTGTATAAGAGAACAACATGAAAACTTTTTTTGTCAACCATACAAAATTATATGAGAAATACTATATATGTATATATATATATATATATATATATTATATGAAACAGAATTCGTGTAAAAATTGAAAGTGTACAAGAGGACAACAGGCAAACCTGTTTTGTCAACCATACAAAATTATATAAGAAATGCTAGAGATCCTCACTTGTGAAAGATATATATATATATATATATACACGGTCCTGTCAGTACGTATTGATGTAACTACATCAGTATCAATGTATATGGACCATTGATTATGGAGAAGTTTTGACAAGTGCATACACTTTGAGTCAAAGTATACAAATTTAATGATCCACATCCAACGCACTAATGAAGTTATATCAATGTGTACTGACTTAAACATTTATATATACATATATATATATATATATATATATAATTTGTGTAAATTTTGAAAGTGTACAAGAGGACATATATATAAGGTCCCGTTCACATCGGTACGCACTGATGTAACTATATCAGTACCAATGCATGTTGATCATTGATTATGGAGAAATTTTGATAAGTGCATACACTTTAAGTCAAAGTATATAGATCTAATGGTTCATATCCAATGCACCGATGCACTGATGCACTGATGAAATTATATCAATAAGCACTGACTTGAACATTTCTATATGTGTATATATATATATATATATGAAACAGAATTTGTGTAAAATTTGAAAGTGTACGAGAGGACAACATGAAAACTTTTTTTTGTCAACCATACAAAATTATATGAGAAATGCTAGAGGTCCCAACTTGTGATGTTGGTATTTTACTTGTCAATTGACTGAAAATACCACATCATAGGTTAGGATACGAATTACGATTCGAGATGCAAAGGACATGATACCCTTTGAAATCAATTTAAAATCTTTTCAAAGTTCTAACAATGGATATGATAAGCTTCAAATTCAATTTAAAATCTCCTCTAAGTTCTACATGAACCTGGTTTTGAAGAAAAAAAGACAAAAGATGATGATGATGCGGCGTTGGCGGGGAGTTGATACGGTGCTGGTGATGAGTTGACGCAACGCCGACAAGGATGGAGCTGCGGCTGGTGGGTGTAAGAGAGACAAAGAGGAGTGGCTGATGAGTGAGTGAGCATGAGAGTTCTGATTTCAAGATTAGGGTTTTATTTTATATTTGATATTTTTTGTAATTTTTGGAAGTATTAAGGGTAAAAAAATCTTTTTTAGACTTGTCCCATACATGGGACAAATGTGGCCAAGGGTTTTGGGTGGGACAATTTTTAGTGGTTTTTGTCCCACCTTGTCTCGTCCAATCTCGTCCCATGCTTAAAACACGCCAAATGTGGGACAAGAGGAAGTTGTCTCACATTATCATGTCCCGTCCCATGTACCAAACGCACCATAAATGAGCTATTTTTAATCATATAAGGACTGGTTTGATGTTAAATAAATTAATGAGTAAAAAGATGACGTTTTCCTATTAGATAGGGACTAAATTGTACAAACTCCAAAATAAAATGGGGGTCACCATTGAAGTGGCCTCCATGCTCTAGTGGAAGAGGTTAGCCGCCTCCACATTCAGGTCGTGGAGGTGGCTGGCCTACTCCACATTAAATCGAGGATGAGGCTTCCACGATCTGAAAATTTTCAGATCGTGGGGGTACTCCACGATTAGATTCGTGGAGGTTAGCTTCTCCACGATCTGGTACAGTCGGGATCAGATCATGTTGAAAATTTTCCAGATCGTAAAGGTATCCTACACGATCGGGTTCATGGTTACAAGACCAGGTTCAGGGAAGATGATGGGGCCTCCTATGTGACCCAGATCGTGGAGGAGCCTCATTCACGGTCGGTTGTTGAAAACGTCAAGAGGGGGTTTCGGGCTCCTACCGGAGGCCACCATCAATGTCGGTCTTCTGTTACATTTGTTTTTATTGCTTAAAAAAATTAATTTTTTTTTTTTATAATTAATAGTTTAAAAAAAAAATTAATGCACACGTATAAAAATAATAATTATGGGATATGTGTCAATTTTTATATAAGTTCCTATGTCAAACAATTAAATTTTAATATTAAAAATACAATTTTACCATTAAATTTGCTAATTTTGACCAACGTCCATCAGTCAAATGGACTAATTTGGTATTTCTGAAAAATATAGGGACTAGATTGGTCACTTTTGTAAAAATCACAAACGGTTTGAAATTAAGAAAAAAATCCAGAACTAATTTAGTAATCGCCCTAAAAAATATTAAAGAATGGATTTAACTATTGTTCGGTCCAGCATGGTTGCATTCCAAAATCACTAATAAATATATATTAGTGTCTTGCATGTGGACTATTAGACTCAATTGTTTTGACTCAGTCTACATGCATTTGTCATTGTTTTTCCATAATCTATGACCATATGCAATATACTGATGTATTTATATCAGTGCGTACCGAGGAGAAAATGACTATATATATACAGTTTTTCTACCGTTGATTTGTCCTGATATAAAATATATCAGAACGAAGAATATGGACCATATATAGATTATAGAGAAGTTTTGACAAATACATACACATTGAGTCAAAGTATGTAAATCTAATGGTCCACATTCTTCGTCCTGATATATTTTATATCAGAACGAACTGACAATAAAAAAAACTATATATGAGTGTTTAATTGAGAATGCAATTTGTCATTGAAAAGAAAAAATAAAAAAATAAAAAAATAAAAAAATAAAAAATAAATAAAAATAAAAACTTTTTTATGTTAACTACAACATCAAACTATGCAAATTCTGCAGCCTTGCCTTTCTTGCCTTGATTTCTTGGTGTATAATATTAAATTGGATGTGCAAGCCTTAATTTTTATTTTTATTTTATCGTGTCACTGTATTTTTTACATACGGTAATGCAATTTGAGGTCTAGTTGAATGATTGATCGAGACGAATAGTCAATTCACTTATACGTTAGTGGTAGAGCGCTTGAATCTAACCATGGTAGAACCTACCCTGCTTTCCATCATATGAGTCCTCCCTTTAGTTTGCTCTGGCAACTAAAGTCGTGAGTGTTTCTTAAGGTTTTCTAGCGGTGTTAGTTATCTTTCTCTTGCTTTCTTTGCCTACGCTGTCTTTGCATGTGTTTGCCATGGACGCGGATGAGCTTGAAAGGTTAGGTAGTGCGCTGTCGATTACGGAGTTGGAAGGTCCAGTAAAATCTCTGGATGAAGGGATGAAATCTAGTAGGGAACGGAAGTTGGCGTTTTGCTTGGTGGGGAAGGTTCTGACCACAGCTCTGGTGAACAAGGATGCCTTTATTAGGGTGTTCAACTCGATTTGGAAAGTCAGTGAAGGGGTTGATATAGAATGGGTGGAAGGGAATAAATTCACGTTTCAGTTCTTCAATTTGGAGAATCAAAATAGAATCATTAATGGAGGGCCTTGGGTCTTTGATAAGGCTATTGTTGCTCTAGAGGAGATGCCTTTAGATGGTGACATATCCAATCTTGGTTTCAATAAAGTTGAATTCTGGATTCAAGTACACAAGATACCACCTCTATGCATGTCAAAGGAGATAGGCCTTTTCTTGGGAAAAATGATTGGTGAGGTCAGGGAAGTTGATCTAGCCATGCTAGGGAAGATCATAGTCGTTACCTGAGAATTAGGGTCGTTGTGCTTATTACAGAACCTCTGATTAGGAGTCTTAGAGTTGATCTCATGAGTCATGAGAACTAAGAAGGTAACTACTAATGCTTCTTAGATACGAGAGGCTCCAGGACTATTGGTTTAAGTGCAGAAGGAATGTTTGCTGTTATATTTTCCGTATTTACGGGCTTACGGCGGAAGATTTAAAGTAAAAGAAAAGAAAAGCAAGGATAACATTTAAATTATTTTGTTACATTTTATTATATTATGGATGCGGAAATGGTGTGAAATGTCACCATTTCAAACTCATTTGGTGATATTGTCAGTGGTTTAATAAGTTAAGTTTAAAAGGCACATATTATGGTGAACTACCAAAATTGCCCTTAGATAATCAGTTATGTTATTCTCTTTGTACTTTTATTTCTCCACACTTCCAAAAAAAACGACTCTCTCTCTCTCTCTGATTTTTTCTTTCTCTCTCTCTCTCTCTATCTACAAATAAAAGTTAAAGATTTGTGGTTTCCTCGAGTTTCATCTTCAACTTATAAAATAAGGTAATATTTCTTGAACTTTCTTCTTATAATTTGTTCACATTTTGTAAACCAGCCATTGTGAGAATTTTTAGATCTCCGAGCCTTTTCATGTGTTACCCGAGCCTTTTCATCTGTTCACTATCCAAGCATTTTCATGTGTTTCCCGTGCCTTTTCATGTGTTCACTATCCGAGCCTTTTCATGTGTTTCCCGTGCCTTTTCATGTGATTCCCGTGCCTTTTCATGTGTTTCCCGTGCCTTTTCATGTGTTTCCCGTGCCTTTTTATGTGTTTCCCGTGTCTTTTCATGTGATTCCCGTGCCTTTTCATGTGTTTCCCGTGCCTTTTCATGTGATTCCCGTGCCTTTTCATGTGTTTCCCGTGCCTTTTCATGTGTTCACTATCCGAGCCTTTTCATGTGTTTCCCGTGCCTTTTCATGTGTTTCCCGTGCCTTTTCATGTGTTCACCCGAGCCTTTTCATGTGTTTCTTTTCATGTGCCTTTTCATGTGTTTCCGTGCCTTTTCATGTGTTTCCCGTGCCTTTTCAGTGCCTTTTCATGTGATTCCCGTGCCTTTTCATATGTTTCCCGTGCCTTTTCATGTGTGTTTCCCGTGTCTTTTCATGTGTTTGTGTCTTTTGTGTTTCCCGTGCCTTTTCATGTGTTTCCCGTGCCTTTTCATGTGTTTCCCGTGCCTTTTCATATGTTTCCCGTGCCTTTTCATGTGTTTCCCGTGCCTTTTCATGTGATTCCCGTGCCTTTTCATGTGATTCCCGTGCCTTTTCATGTGTTTCCCGTGTCTTTTCATGTGATTCCCGTGCCTTTTCATGTGATTCCCGTGCCTTTTCATGTGTTTCCCGTGCCTTTTCATGTGATTCCCGTGCCTTTTCATGTGTTTCCCGTGCCTTTTCATGTGTTTCCCGTGCCTTTTCATGTGTTCACTATCCGAGCCTTTTCATGTGTTTCCCGTGCCTTTTCATTCACTATTCGAGCCTTTTGAAGAATTTTTCGAGCCTTTTGAAGAAATTTTTGAGCATTTTCATGTGATTTAATCGAGCCTTTTAAAGAATTCTATGAGCCTTTTCATGTCTTCTCTGAGACTTTTCAATATCCTTACCATAGCCTTTGTAAATGTAATATTTGAAAAAAGTTTGTAGTCCTGAATTTTCATTAATGCTTTGTGATGATTAATTTGACAGCATCATGAATCGGGTTAGAATAGTAATATTGGGAGCAGTTACAACAAAGGTTTGTTGGATCGGATAACCAGAGAATGTATGTGTCAAAGGATATGACTTACGAAGAATTGGTGGCGATCGTGCATACCATTGTGAATTATGATGTAAACAAATTCAATATTGATCTGTCATCAATATCAATTGTTCCGGGCAGTACATGTCGCACATTTATAAGAAATGACAACGATGTGCAGTTTATGCTAGGGGAAGATCGAGTTATCCCTCAAGTATGTGTCAGTGTAACTGAGAGGACAGCTGGAGATGTGATCGGGAAATGACATTCCTCCTCTTGAAAATACCCAACAATTAGGATCCTTTAGCGGTAGAAACCAAGTATTCACCCAAAGAAGTGCCACCGAAGGTGGGGGAAACATGTGTGGATGTCCCACCGGTAGCGGTCGACCATGAAGATTTAGTTGAACCTCAATTTGGCGATGTGTTTGGTTGTCGAAATAAGCAGTACAATGAGCAAAACAATTACCCGAACCCTAAGGTGGATAATGAGGCAAATAATGAACAGGTTAATGATCGGGTTGATGATCTACAAAATGTGGATGAAGACCATGCACAAATTGAAACACGAGGTAGACATGTACAAGGAGTTAGTTGCACTCCACTTGATATGCCTGGGCCTTCCGAGGTCCGGTATAATGTAACAGCATCTGCAACGTGGGTTATTCCCGGAGCAGATTCATACTCGTTTGGTATTGATACAACTAGCACCTTGGCAACGCCAGAACCTAGAACCATGATTTATAAAGGTCAATTTTTTCCTGAGTAAAAAGGATTTGAAGAGGCTAGTTGGTCATTTTACAATGCATCATAACTTTGAATGGAAGGTGAAAAGGTCCAATAAGACAACTTTACATCTGGTTTGCATCATTGACGACTGTACATGGAAATTAAGAATGGTGAGGAGAGATGAAGGGACATACTTTCAAGTGAGAAGTTTTGTCAACGAACACAGTTGTCCCTTGGAGGAGATTCACCGTCGCCACCGACAAGCTAGTGCAGTCATAATCGGAGAAGTCGTTGCACCATAGACTTCAACAACATGATGGTCGTCTCATGCGTCCCATGGACGTCATCGCCGATATGAAAACAATGTATGGCATACAAATCATGTATAGTAAGGCACACGATGCCCTTCAATATGCATTATCATTGACCTACGGAACGCATGAAGAAGCTTTCCAACTCTTGCCATCTTTTGCATACGTTCTGGAACAGCAAAATCCTAGCACAATCACCGACTTACAATGCACTGACGATGATAAATTCCTCTACTTTTTCATGTCGTTAGGGTCCTCAATTAGAGGTTTTCGGAGGTGTATACGTCCTGTGATTGCAGTTGATGGTACCCGTTTGAAGGGAAGATTCGGGGGTACAATGTTTGTGACAACTGCACAAGATGGAAACGAACAGGTATATCCAATTGCTTTTGGGTATGGTGACTCAGAAAATAATCTTTCATGGGAGTGGTTTTTGGAATGCTTGAGGGGTGCCCTTGGTAATATAGATGATCTGGTTTTCATTTCCGATCGTCATCCAAGCATTGAAGCAGGGATATCTAAAGTGTTCTCTTATGCAACCCATACCATATGTTGCTGGCATTTTGGGGAAAATATGAAGAAACGATTCCATATAAAGGATGTTGCTGACATAATGAATGATGCAGCTAGGTCGTACAGTGAATTAAAGTATAATCGTCAA